>OX383300.1:17693480-20193480 GCA_947523025.1 Dryobota labecula | reverse complement strand
GAATACTACTCTGACCTCCACAACCCTTACTTACAGGTACCTATTTAAAGTAGAGGAGCTCCCACATCCAAGTTAGGATTTGGCTAAAGATAAGCACCAATCTCAGCTACGGCTCTCAAGTAAATACGATTAGTCAGTAGAGCCAAATTGGTAAGTATTAATTCCTTCACTGAGTTTTTCAACTTGTTTAAGAGAGCGCTCACTGGTCCACAAGCGCCACTACTTTCTAAACATTATCTCGTGACTGAGAAGGAACGATGAAAAACGGCTCAATCAGGAACTTCGGTAAGTGTGTCTACAATTTTCTAATACCTTTTATAAAGTTTCATAATGAGACACGAAGCAACCAAACGATCTAGAGGAATGTGGTCGCTTTTCTTTGGATCGAATTTTGTTGACATAATGGCACTGGCACCTCTATCTCATTGATGACGTGAGTGATGTTACTTTTTAGGTCTTCGACAGTACTTGGCTTGTTTGCATAAACCAGTGATTTCACATAACCCCATAAAAATAATTAAGGGGCGTTAAATAATATGATCTTGGAGGCCATGTCTTGTCCCCGAATTTTCAGATCGGGAACCCCTTGAATAACTCTTTCAATAAATTGACAACCCGAAACGTTTGATGAATTGAACTGCCGTTTTGATAATACATTTTAATCATTTCAATGCGCTGTTCAACTGTATAGCGACTCATCTTAATAGATGCCGAACATTAAATGACTCATCTGTCAAAAATTCGCGCCAATAGACAATCTAATATGGCTGCTATCAGCTGTCAAAGATACCTTGTCCTTATTGAAAAACCCTGTACTTGGAAGTTTTTGTTTACGTTTTTACACCATGACGATTAAATCGTCACCGTTGATTCCTCTGAATGACTGATGATCGAAGCCTCGTAGGCGGATCTAGTGCGCATACGCATGACTAACGTAGCTCAGGAATTAATACTATTAGTAATGCGGTAACAAAGAAATTGGCCGAACATGGCTTTTTGCTATTAATATTATTTATGAGTCAGTATGGTGTATGTATGGGAAGCGGATGACTGCGCACTAGATAGCCATGGCGCCAGTGTAGGATGAATGATGGGTCATCGTGGATTTTAGCTGGTAGGAGTTTTATACAGCTTTGTCTTTTCTAGGATGAAATTTCCAGGGATGGATGTAGGATAATATCCAACTTAGGATTAGCTACCCACCTCAAGCTGAAGAAGCTGGTGTTTAAGATACTGTGAAGGTTTGTGGCTCACAACCATTTTGGTCTAGTCGTCGTAGGCACCAATAGGGATGTGTCCTCGGTAAAAAAAAGGAAAACTGTTTATTCCGTCAATCAGATACTAAAAAAAATATTAGACACGTATTTTCTGCTTTATCATATTAATAAAAAATTACTTAGATAAAACACATTAAACTTAGTGTAACGTATAAAATCTACTGAGAAGTGACGTCATGCCACATTTGAACTCAATTTGCCGTAATGTTTTGATTACGTAAACAAAGAAAAACAATGTTTCCAATATTTTTTAATAATCTACAAGACAAACAAAAATATTTTTTAGTCATCATCCCTATTGTGATGAAATTTGTCGACATAAAAGGGATCCTAAGTGTCTTCTTTCTCTCGCGTACCATGGTTCGAGAGAGGAAGAAGACACTTTGGAAAACATTTTCGGTAGACACGTTGGAAGACACTTTTAAAGAAAGAATGAAATAAAATACGTTTATTTGCGGTAAACATGACGCAAAGGAAGAACATAAACACGAAAAGAGCAAGTTATAATGCTGCGAAACAGAGCCCCAGCGCTGGGGCCCAAGTCTGCTAGGTATTTTTATAAATTCGTCACTCCGACACGATCCCATTGTCATTTTGCTAAAAGTTCGTAATCTGCTAAATTCATAATGGTCGATAATTGGTCTGTCAATGGTCTCGTAATAGAATTGTATTAAAATTGCATTTTGAATATTTATTCATGCCAGATTTCTTTTATATATATTTTTACATATTATTTATTAGTGTTATAAGCAATCTGAAGTAGTAGGAAGTTGGAAGTTTAGTAGGAAGTTTCATTTGTCATTATGTACGAGATTACCAATTCTTTCAATGGAGTGTCAGTGGCTGACCATTGGAAAGTCATAATGACGCCATTATATTAGTAGATTACCAAACTTGTCAAAATCAACAATTATGGAATCAATGATTCATTCTGACACTATTGTAATAGCAGACTTGAGGCCCAGGGCCTCACCCCACCCATTGTGAGTATTTGACAGTGGTTGTATGGCAAATCTGTCAAAAACTCACAATGAAGAGACCATTCTGACACTATTGTAATAGCAGACTTGAGGCCCTGGTTTTCTGCGACAGCCAGCGTTAACGCGATGACGTCAGCCGGTGTAGCATATACTTTGGAAAACACTTCGAAAGACACTTTGCATGAAGACATTTATGATGAGCACCTATCGTCATTACAGTTGTAATGGCAAGCACGTCATTTGGTTTAAATAGATTTTTATTTCTATTGTTTTATTTACCTTTTATATAGATTATTTTATATTTTGTGAACGGTGGTTTAATAAACTGTATAATTATTTGTAGACCATTTTCTATTTTATTAAGTAGGTAACTGGTACTTGTTGAAAGGCATATATACACTGTCCTCCCATACCTATTAACACTGTTATTTGAAAATATTGTAAAAGCCAATTATTTTTAAAAGAGTAACCGTGGTGTTTCTTGCCGGTTCTTCGCTAGGAAACTACCAATTATTGGAATCGTGCACCTAGCTTCTGAGGTTTCATAAGGGCCCATGTAGGTTTAAGTAAAATAAAATATTTTGATTTTGATTCATGGAGGCTACTTTAATACCGATTTATAATATTTGTGTGACAAATAGTGTACCATAGTATGCACATAAGTACTTAAGTATCAATATTTAAAAAAAAAAAAAACTATTTCGCGGTACTCAATTTTTTTATTTAATGATTCATCTTGATAGTACTTGTATTGTAAGGTGTGATACTTATGATTATCATATTCATTTGGCAAGGGATTACCTTTGTTGGAAACTAAATCTTCCGTATGCGTGTCTGTCAATGGACTGTTTATAAACTATGACTTAATCATGTGATTACGCTACGTTAACCTATGGGTGTCAACTACCAAGTATTACGAATCTGACGGCGCACGGTGGATCGAAAATCGGCTGTAGAAGACATAGGATCTCAATTTCTTAAATGTTATTTTTTTTGCTGGAAATGACTTCTGCTGATCATTACTATGTACAAAAATGACACCCGAGTTAATTCTGCCCAAAAACGAAGGAAATATATTTTTTTTACGAAAAATTTGTATGAAGCTAGTATGAAAAATCGAATTATCTCCTAAACGGCATGTTTAACCGTAATATCCTTGGAGGTGGTCATAGTGCTAATTATTTATGATTTTTTGGTTGCCGATTTGACGAAAAATTTAATGCCGTTTTTTTAAAAAAATCGTCAAAATATTTTTATTTATTTTTACATGTAAAACGATCCGTTTTAGTGTCCAAGTTAAAAAGTTCGATATGTTATTAACCCAAATATTAAGAACACACAAAACAAGAAAAATTAAATAAAAAAATTGCTGTTTTTTGACACATTTTTATTAATTTAAAGAAAAAAAGATTATCAAACTCTTATTTAAGTAACATATAAAGTTATATTATATACAAAATAATTTAATTTAAGGAATTAATACTAAGCATTTGTAAAAAAAAGTAAAATAAATAAAAAAAAAGACAAAATATCATTAAATATTACAAAAAAAAACCCAAACAGACTCAAATACAAATTTACAAATAAGTACATATATAATTTTTTTTAAAAATTTTCCTTATCACTCTCGTTGTCAGACTCCAATTCTGAGTCAGCATCCAGATTGGATATATCCAAAAACTCGAACTCAGTTTCCTGAAATTGAATTAAGTCGAGAGTTTCAGCAAAAAAGCTCTGCTTTTTCTTGGCATCTAACTTAGGCCTTTGTGCACTTAGCAAAGGATCCGAAGAAACAACAAGCATATTTAAAATGTCTTGATTGGAATCCTGCCTGCTTCTTTTCCGCGAATGATGTTCTCGAAACCTAAAATCTTTGTTTCGAGACTCTGAGGCTTCTTCCGAGAGAGTCCCAATCGGCACAATATTATTTTTCTCAATTATGTCAGCCCCATGAATTAATAATTTATGAACGGTTGACGACATGTAGTATCAGTCGTATAATAATACGTACTTTTCTGCTGTTTTGCGGGCATAATCTCTAAATTTTATTATATCGACCTGCTCTCCAGATGTAATTGCTTGTAAAATTACAGCAAATCTTTTGATGAGGTCTTCATCCAAACCGGTTATAGCTGCGGTTTTATTAGGAAACTCAAAGAATTTTCTTGCAGTATTCTCGTCATTGGTGGTTCCCGAGCCTTGTTTTACTATATCAATCAACAGATTGAGCTCATCTTTGAATTTATTTTGAATTATTTTCTTCCTTGTCTGTAGCATTTCTTTGTGCTCATCACTTCTCGCTGCCCACCGTTTGAAGTCGAGCCTGTATGCAATGTGTAACAGACATTCCATACAATTTATACGGGCGTGTAGGGATGACAAGCCAAATTCATACAGGTCAGAACACACCATTTTTGATGTTACAGCATCTAAGCGGTTCATTTCTGTAGACTTTGCTAAGCACAGGTAGCACGATGCATTTGATCTAGCTTCAGAAAGGTAAGTGCAAACTTTAGCGTCGATCATCGTCATCATTAGTTCATGAGTCACCCTATTATTATTATTGCACTCTGTGGGGATAAGGGCCTCAATTTCTTCATCCATTTGTTTTTTCAGCTCAAGGACAACTGCTTCACTCTCCTTTACAAAAGTAAACTGAACTGGACGACAATACAAAACTGAGCATGGTTTTGGGTTCGTCCATAAGATGTTGTCTCCATCTGTCAGTTTAAGTGGCACCAAGGAGGTCATGAAAATGCTCGAGTCATCTTCCTCACCCTCCATTTTCTGCTTGTATCGGCTTTGGTTAGAAGCACCATCAAATCCCCACTTGGATATCAGCTTCAACTGCTTGTTATGCTCTTCCTTAGAAAGGCTTTGAAGGATTCTTGTAACTGTGATATCAAGTAAAGCTTGAAGTGTAATCCTAGCCGATGAATCAGTAACTGTCACTGATTGCTTCGGAGGGTAGCAATCAAGCTTAGTTTGTTGCACTTTATAGTAAGATGAATAAATATCCTTAGCACCTTCCCGAATGGCAGCCTCTCGCAACGTAATATATTGCCACTTTGAGAGTTTTAGCGAAAGAAGCAATCCAAGCGCCTTTTCTGACGTAAATATGATTGTTTTCGCTGGTTTCTTAAGCGTTTCATTTAATTTAGCGGCTGCTTCAGGATTTTTCATCATGTATTCGATGACAGAGGCGATATCTCCATGCCCTTCTTCTTTTAAACGTGCTGCAGCTGCATATGCCAATTCACTGGAATTTTCGCCTGTGTGTTCATCAGATCTTCTCTTTTTTTGTTTACTTCCCAGATCTTCGAATGGTTTACGGGATCTTTTCGTCATTGTTCCAATGGACGTTGATGTCGACGGTTCTGGAGAGACTGAGGGCGCTCTTGGTATCTCATCAACACTTGGTTCTCGATTAACTAAAGTTTGCACAAAACTCGGCCAATCAATATTTGCTTCCAACCAATTCTCGTACTTTCTCCTGAAATTATCAAGGAATCGGTTGGATTTCTGCCACCTTTGTAAAGCGGCTCGCGTAAATCTCCGACAAAATTCTTTGAGAACAACACGATCTTCGTCAGACAGGCAATCGCCTATGCGGGATACAACTGCACTGAACAATACTTCATGATCAAATGAAGTACTCTCACTTCGTAGAAGAACAAACAAGTCTAAATTCGTGATTAAACTTTCCATTCTAAGATTTTATAGTCGCAGATTTAGTGTTAGCAGTTACACAGTTGTGAACAAACTAAATTATAAAACAAAACTTTAGCCCTTTTATTGCAAAACGCCAATAATTAGGTAACTACCCTCATTAGTTATCTTCTCATTAGCTAATGAAAATTTATAATTGTCACTAACTATTCTTAGAACTCATAGCACTGCTAATTAACAAATTAGCTTACTTATCAGGAAAAGTTGAATGTAATCCATAGTTGGCATTGTCGTGAGATATTGAAAATCATTAAATCACCTATAAAGACTCAATAGAAGACCTAATCAGTGTAGTTACTTAATCACTTCTTTTCGGACTCATTAGAAGAGTAAACAATTGGTAATTTGGTTGTATGAAAAGTTTTAAAACTCATGATGTGTTGATAAATATCTAGCTCAAACATAGTTGTCTACGTGTGGGTGTACTATAAACCTCTGCCAACTCCTTCGGAAATATAGGAGTGATGCTATTTAATGTTACGTGTAGTTAAAAGTCCGTGTTCTTCAACATAAACACTAAAAGGAATCGTTTCATATGAAAAAACAAATGAAAATATTTTGACGATTTTTAAAAAAAAACGGCATGAAATTTTTCGTCAAATCCGCAACCAAAAAATTATAAATAATTATAACTATGACCACCTCCAAGGATATTACGGTTAAACATGCCGTTTAGGAGATAATTCGATTTTTGATACTAGCTCCATACATTTTCTTCATATGACATTTTATAGAACAGTAATGATCAGCAGAAGTCATTTCCAGCAAAAAAAATAACATTTAAGAAATCGAGATCCTATGTCTTCTACAGCCGATTTTCGATCCACCGTGCGGCGCAGCAAATGGCGCCGTCTAATTTTGTTACGAAGTTACTGGAATTACCGAAAAGGTCGGATGAGAGTCTGGCTGGTGACAGTTTGTCGTCAACACTGCAAAGGGGCGAACCTCATACAAACGGGCAAAAAATAGTTAAGTTTACAAAAATGCTCCATTTGTTGAGCTCTATGTTGTCACAAAAGGGCGCTCTACGACTAATAGAAACGAAAAAGATTGACGGCGTATCTCAAAATCTGTGTTAAGAAACAACAAAACTCTGTACAAAGGTGGCCAGCACTGCTGTAATGACACATCATAATCTTTTTAATAAAAAAAATGCCTGATTTTATGTTAGTGACAACTGTTACTACCATAAAAATAAACCCGTTTTTAAGTCTATATATTTTATTAATTATAATTATATATTATGACTATTGACGGCATTTACACTGGTGACCCCAACGTGAAACCAATGTTAATTTATTTTTTATTTTTTATTATTATACGATTTTTTTTAATATCATCAAACTAAGCGCGTCATTGGGAGAAAAAAAAAGTTTTTTGGCTCTTCTGTAAAATTTTCTTATTTGAGGTTCGCCCCTTTGCGGTGTTGGCGACGAGTTACTCTAGCTGAGCGTCGCATAGATGGTGGCGTGGCGGTTGTCTTCTGATCTGATAATTTCAGGGGAGTCGTCAGGCTCCCCTGTCAGGCTGTCGTAAAACGGCCACGACGAACTATTCCGCCACAATCCTTATGATATTGAAGCTCGTGAACCACTAATACGATGACCACTTCTGGTAAAGGCTGTCCTGCGCCGTTAAATATATTTATTTTGCAGACATAATGAAGAAGAATTGAAATATGATGATGAATTTTGCTAGTTGTAAAGACTGTCGAAGGTGGTTCGAAGGTCTGATGTCCAGTTAATACTGGACATCGATCCTTCTAGAAGAAGATGATAACCTAAGGTCTATTTAAACCCTTTTTTTTGGGTGGGAAATTATCAAATAACTTCTCCCGCTCTGGGCGGAGCGGGAGGGCGTGTGACTTTTACTGACTAAAACCCACCCGTATTCCTTCAGTTGCCTGTGTGCCAGTGCCATGGTATCCCAAAACAACAACCCTGGCAGGCACCGGACCTTGCGGACCCCGTCAGTGCATGCTGACATCTCTTTGACGCGCGCGTGGAACACAACGCGCCGTCGTCCCGGGCCTGGTCCTTACCGGACGGCGAACTAAGGTCTATTTAAGCCCTGGTATTCAAATTAATTAGTAACCACTTGAAAGAAAAAAACAACTTTATGCTGGTGTAAATAGATGATATCAGAATAACTATGGTACTTACTATTGAAAAAGTTATCAAAGAAGTTGTAGCACAAACTCAAATTTATGTGTGGGTGTTAAAGTTATTTGTCCAACAACACATACACATTTGTATTCATCATGTTTGGAAACTAAATTGCAAATGCAAACGCAATTGCAATTGTAGATAAATTCCTTGCCGTTGAGAACAGAGCATGCTGCGAGACAAAATTACTAGTCGGTTTAAAATTCTGTATACCGGAGGTATATTATCCTAAGTCCAAATATAATTAAGTATCGTAAAAGTTCTAATATCATTTTGTAATAAAAAACGACCTATTAACCAACTTTTAAAGAAAAAAAAAATACTTAGAATTTCATATAATTGTATAGTCAAGTGACATACGTGAATAATGTTTAAATTGAGACTTAAAACATGTGCACTGAATGCATTGACTAATTAGCTTAATATGACTTATGATTATTTGCCTCCGAGATACAGAATTTTAAATACGTTACGGTGTACCTACAACACAATACTTTAAAATTTAAGGAAAAATAATTTTAATTTAATCTATTATCAAACTTTTGATGTAGAGTCACCGCGGGGTGAAAACGATTAAGATAAGCACGTCTCAAAGAACTCTGCAGATTGGGCAGCCTTTATTATGTCGTATATGTACGTATACGTATTCCTCGCAAATTATGTGTAAATTTATATCGATATTCTGTTCACGACAAGTTGTGCACAAGTTATGAGCAGTAACCTAACAAAAAGTACTAGGCTTGCATGAATTTCAATTAGTATTTTCAAGTACTTCTTTTTTTATATATTTACATAATCACTACATATTATAAAACAAAGTCCTCCGCCGCGTCTGTCTGTCTGTCTGTCTGTCTGTCTGTTCGCAATAAACTGAAAAACGACTGCACCGATTCTCATGCTGTTTTCACCAATGGATAGCTTGGTTCTCGAGGAAGGTTTCAGTATATAATTTGTTAAGTTTTTGTATACATTTTTGTATAAATAAACGATATTTGTTGGAGGTGTTGGAAAAAAAAAGCCGTCTGGGAGCTTTCAACGAAAACGCTGTCTAAACCCTTTGAGATATAACAAAATAATGTATGGTGGAATTGTGTATCTTATAAAGGTCTTCAAAAAAGTCATACTATATCCATTTTATTGTCTTTTTGTAGGTATTTGTTTGCCGAATTTTACTCTTGGAAATACGATTACGATAACAATACGCTATAATATCAGTAGCTATTAGCCAAATTATGTTCGTAGATAAATAAGCTAGCTACTTACGTGTATTTCAAACAGTATACAAGAATATTTATCATAAAAACATTACTAAACACGGCGGCCCTAGGATCATAATTTGTGCATTCCAAAACTTTCCATTACTTTTTCACTGACATATTTATCACTTTTCGATAAACTAACACTCAATACGAAATCTACATTAATTTCTCAGTAATTCTGTATAAGATTCTTCTATGATTAAACAGTTTTCTCATTGAATCCATTACTTTACGCACGTATAACCTTGATGAATGTTTACATCGCGCCACACCGCCACACGACCACAGAGTACAGACGTATTTTGTTTTCTTTTTTCGTTCATTTAGTGGTGTTCCCGCTAAAATGTATTAATACTGGTGTAGAAATAATTTAGGTAAATCCTACCTTCTCGCTGTGGTTAATCCTTCCTTATGAGTGGGTGTGATTCAGGGCGATGAAATGAAAGTCTTCAGATAATTATTGTAGCTTACTTGTAATACATTCCAAAGCAGTAGGTACACAGATATTATTTAGCACAAGAAGAACGGAGGATTGAGAAACACAGATAGGTTAAAAGTATAGTTGTAAAGTTCACAAGCTCAGGTCAAAAGCGAAGATCTATTATTTCCTGATAGAACGGTAAAACTCTCACCGGTTTGGTTAAATGAAAAATTACTTTTAGCATAAACAATAAGCAGGTAGAAGCAGAACGGTAAGCGAGCAAGCAGCGAGTGCTCCGCGTCGAGTATAGGTCAAGACTGGTGTGTCACCGTGTATCGATGCGCGTGCGCCTGAGGTTTTTAGAATATATAGCTATAGGGCTATATAGAACGGTGCTTTTCCACTGAGCCACAGCGGCCGAAGTTCCGACACATAATATGATTGTGTAAATAATACATTCTATGTAATAGTGTAAATACTATGTATAATTGTGTATATATAAGTAAATTATATGTATATATGTGTATATCGCTACATCACTCCCCCCCAGAGGCCTGGTTAAGGACGATAATAATCCGGGAACCTTACCACACGACCGGAACGAGTTGTCTTGGTGGCGACACGTGACTCGTGATTTGAACTACTTGGAGAAGGCAGTTCCGGATCATTTGGTTCACTTACTTTTTCAGCCAGTATATATGCGGGTTTGAGGCGATCGATGGACACAGTTACTACTTTGCCTTTTACCATCAATTTGAACACTTTGTCTCCTCGTTCGATAATTTGATGTGGACCAGTGTATGCCGGAGTTAAAGAACTATGCGATGCGTCTTCTCTTAAAAATGCATAGTCACATGTCCTTAGGTCTTTGAACACAAAAACTTTATTTTCACCGTGGCGCGATGTCGGCACTGGTTGTAATTTTTGAGCTATAGTACGAAGTCTTGCTGTAAAATCAGTCACGTCAGTAGTGCCATGCGTTGCTTGCTCTAGAAATTCGCCAGGCAGCCTCAGTGGCTCGCCATATACTAAGTCGGCCGGTGACGCTTGTAAGTCATCCTTGAAAGCGCTACGAATGCCAAGTAAGACCAAGGGCAGAGCTTCAGTCCAGTTTTCATTTGCATGGCATACGATGGATGCTTTCAGATGTCGATGAAAGCGTTCCACGAGTCCGTTACTTGCTGGATGGTACGCTGTGGTTCGGTGATGACGGAACCCGGCTATTTTACCCAAGTATTGAAACAGAGTGGACTCAAATTGGCGTCCGCGGTCTGTTACAATATCTGTCGGGCTGCCGAACCTAGATATCCAGCCATGCAGTAAGGCTTTGCCTACTGTCTCAGCCGTGATGTCAGTTATCGGTATTACTTCAGGCCATCGAGTGAATCGATCAATAGCCGTTAAACAGTATCGATAACCTTGTGAAATGGGGAGGGGGCCAATCAGATCGATATGTATATGTCTGAACCTAGAGCGTGGCAATTTGTAAGTACCTAATGGTGCTGATACGTGCCGATTCACTTTGGCTCGTTGACATGCAACGCAAGACTTTGACCACTCCCGGCAGTCTTTCCTAACCCCTGGCCAAACAAACCGATCCGCAACTAACTTAGCAGTTGCGTTTGCGCCAGGATGACTTAACGAATGAAGACTGTCGAACACTTGTTTACGTAAGGTTTGTGGTACGAAAGGCCTCGCACTTTGCGTACTGACGTCACAGTACATAGTTACATCTGTACCTGGGACTTTAAACCTTTCTAGCCTAAGCGATGAGGTTGAGTTGAGGAATCCTGACAGCTCCGTGTCTGACTCTTGAGCCTTAGCGAGAGTTACATGAGCTACTGGTGCCTGCAGTTCATCTATCCGTGATAAGGTATCAGCAACCACATTATCCTTTCCGGAAATGTGGCGGATATCTGTTGTGAACTGTGATATGAAGTCCAGATATCTATACTGACGTGGTGAACAGTTATTTTTTCTTTCATGAAATGCAAAACTGATTGGTTTGTGATCAGTATAGATAGCGAAATTTCTGGCTTCGAGCATATGTCGAAAATGCTTCACCGCTTCGTAAATTGCCAGTAATTCTCTGTCGTAAGGAGAATATTTTTGTTGAGCGGTGTTTAATTTTCGAGAGAAGAATGCGAGTGGCTGCCAGTGGCCATCCTTGTGTTGTTGCAACACGGCACCCATGGCTAAATCAGATGCATCCGTCACCAGTCCCATTTTGGCCATACAATCTGGGTGGGCCAATAGGGTTGCGTTTGACAGACTCTCTTTGCATTGTTCAAGGGCATTATGGGCGTCTCCTGTTAAGTCGATTGGAGTTGATCCCTTCACTGCTCCCATCAACAAAGCATTAAGTGGGGCTTGTATTCGGGCGGCTTCGGGCACAAAACGTCTATAGAAGTTTATCATGCCCAAAAACCTTCTAAGCTCACGTATATTTTTAGGGGCTGGGTAGTCGCGAATGACTTGAACTTTTTCTGGCAATGGCTTCGTTCCTTTTTCTGATATAGTATATCCCAGAAAATTTACTTGTCGCGCACCGAAAACACATTTTGCGTTATTAATCACCATACCGTATGCCTTCATTCTGGTGAATAATTGTCTCAAATGTTCCTTGTGGAGTGTTTCATTCTTACTGTACACAAGGAAATCATCGAGATACGTGTAGCAAAAATCAAGGCCGCGCGTCATTTCATCTACAAACCGTTGGAACGTTTGACCCGCGTTTCGTAGACCAAACGTCATATACGGAAATTCAAACATTCCGAACGGTGTAGTGATTGCGGTCTTGGGTATATCTTCCGGATTGACCGGAATTTGATTAAATGCTTTTACCAGGTCAATTTTTGTGAAAATAGTACATCCGGATATGCTATGCGCAAAGTCTTGTATGTGTCTGATGGGATAACAATCTGGAACGGTGCGGGCATTGAGTCTTCGGTAGTCTCCACAGGGCCGCCAGCCATTATCTTTTTTTGGGGCCAAGTGAAGCGGGGACGCCCAAGGGCTTTCTGAAGGTCGGGCCGTGCCGTTGCCTAACATTGCGTCGAATTCTTGCTTGGCAATTTTATGCTTATCTGGAGCCAGGCGGCGGGGAGTGCATGAAACAGGAGGGCCCGGTGTAGTGTGTATGTGGTGGACTGTGTTATGAACAATGACTCGATGTGTACCAGGTGGCTTCGTGATCTCTGGAAACTCTTCAAGTAATTTATGATACGCGGTTTCGCCAGTCATGACCTTTACAGAGTGAATACTATCTGATGTGTGGACTAGCGAAGCTATAGTTGAACAAGTTGTAACATTATCCTTTAACCGCTGATTACGGCAATCGACTACGAGATTATAAAACGAGAGAAAATCTACTCCTATTATTGGTTTCGTTACATCTGCGACTACAAAATTCCACCCGAAGTCCCTTCGAAGCCCTAAGTTTAAATTAAAGTACGTATAACCGTAGGTTGGAATAGGCGTTCCGTTAGCCGCGAAGAGTTGGTAATTTGTTCTGGCGCGTCGTTCACGTAGCATCGTCCGTGGAAATACGCAAAGGTCGCTACCGGTATCGACCAGGAACTGTATTTTAGTTCTGCTGTCGGTAACAAACAGGCGACCAGAGCTAGGGCAGTCGTCGGTCGCCATTAGCGACGGCCCGTCGAGTTTTCCGCCTTATAATCGCATGGGAGAACGCATGCCTTTGCTTTGCTGCCAAACTTGTAATGGTACCAGCATACTGGGAATTTTCTATAGTTTGAGTCTGAACGTTTGGATGACGAACGGGTGTGCCTTGTTCCTCTCTCCCTGGAGCGTGAATGTCGGTGCCCAATCGCGAGCGCGTTCACCTCTTTCCGAAGCTCTACAAGTTCTTTAGCTAACACCTCTAGTACTTGTGGGTTCGCACTGGTTGAAGCGACTTGGGCTGAGGGGGTAGTTATGTCCTTGATTCTGTCTGCTATGTCCGCTAAAGCTTCCAGCGATACGGAAGTCTGTGCCACCATGACTGTCTGTATATTTGCTGGCAGGCGATTGGTCCAAATGGATTTAATAAAGTCCTCTGGGACATTAGTTCCCGCTAGACTCTGAAGGTGCCTCAGAAATTGTGAAGGCTTGCGGTCACCAAGCTCTTCGTGAATCAAAAGTTGGTTTACCTTCTTCTCATTGGACGAACTGAGTCGTTTAATAAGTTCGCATTTAAGCTTCTGATATTTGTCACTCGCTGGTGGTTTCACTATTATGTCTTTTACCTCCTTGGCGTACTGTGGTTCCAACTGCCCGATGACGTAATGAAACTTCGTCGTGTCCGTAGTAATATTCGCAATAGCAAATTGTCCTTCTACTTGTGCGAACCATATTTCGGGCTCGTCGGGCCAGAAGGGTGGTATGCGAACAGCAACTCTGCAAATTTCTGTCGACACGTCCGATGCGTCAGTGGAAACACGCATTCCGGTACGTTCGGTAGATGGTTTGCTACTTGTGGACTGCGAACCTTCCGCCATATTTTTTTAAATAGTCGCTTTGTTTGTGATCTGCGGTATTATTAATCTTGCGGTTACTTATGCGGGGTCACCAATGTAGAAATAATTTAGGTAAATCCTACCTTCTCGCTGTGGTTAATCCTTCCTTATGAGTGGGTGTGATTCAGGGCGATGAAATGAAAGTCTTCAGATAATTATTGTAGCTTACTTGTAATACATTCCAAAGCAGTAGGTACACAGATATTATTTAGCACAAGAAGAACGGAGGATTGAGAAACACAGATAGGTTAAAAGTATAGTTGTAAAGTTCACAAGCTCAGGTCAAAAGCGAAGATCTATTATTTCCTGATAGAACGGTAAAACTCTCACCGGTTTGGTTAAATGAAAAATTACTTTTAGCATAAACAATAAGCAGGTAGAAGCAGAACGGTAAGCGAGCAAGCAGCGAGTGCTCCGCGTCGAGTATAGGTCAAGACTGGTGTGTCACCGTGTATCGATGCGCGTGCGCCTGAGGTTTTTAGAATATATAGCTATAGGGCTATATAGAACGGTGCTTTTCCACTGAGCCACAGCGGCCGAAGTTCCGACACATAATATGATTGTGTAAATAATACATTCTATGTAATAGTGTAAATACTATGTATAATTGTGTATATATAAGTAAATTATATGTATATATGTGTATATCGCTACACTGGTCAAGTATTAGTCGATTAATCGAATTCTACAGCCAGATCGTGTTGCAAGTACAAAATAAATGTCAAATATTTCGTCCAGTTGCGAACGTGACCCTGAGAAAAGTTATGCACCAATGGTGTTCAATAGATTTCGAGTGTTTTCTCAGCACAAACGGTGTATCGTGCGACATTTCGGAGGATTTCGTTTTGTTTTTACATTGTTGGTACTTACGTGAATTATTTTAAAATTATTATTTGTGTCGCATTTTTATTTCGTGTTGTAATTTGGTACAATTGATTGCTTTAAGAATTTGAGTGAAATTTCGTATTTTGATTTTGTGTTTGTTATCTTTAGGTAATGACTCATTAGACGTTCAGATCATAAGTACTTTTTATTATATTAAATCATTTGTTTCGGTTTCTATTCACATAGTGAATCACATTAAAATTAATATTAAGTTAGAAATTTGAGATATAGCCTGGGATATGGAGAAGGACATAGGGTACTTTTTATGCGATAACCGACATCCACGCGGGCGAAGCCGCGGGCAAAAGCTAGTATAATATATTATAGGCTATTTCCATCTGGAATAATGTTCCCTTCATTTGACACAGCTTCGTCTAGGTTCTAGGACGACATTTCCAAGGGTGGATGTAGGATAATATCCACCTTAGGATTAGCTACCTACCTCAAGCTAAAGAAGCTGGAGTTTAAGATACTGTGAAGGTTTGTGGCTCACTACCATTTTGGTCTAGTCGTCGTAGGCGCCAATTGTGATGTCATTCATCGACATAAAAGTGATACTAAGTGTCTTCTTTCTCTCTTGTACTATGATTCGAGAGAGGAAGTAAACATTTTGGAAGACACTTTGGTAAACACTTATTATTGGTCAATCTAATATGGATAATGATGTCTCTTTTTTTGAACCTCTAATAATTCCTATTTTGGAGTTTTGAAAATACTAAATAGCCAAGTAACTGCGACCAAATTGGATGTTGGCGGTAGGTCATAGTTCTAACCTAACCCGTTTGGACCGGGGTACCCCCTAGCTTAGATACAACTATGAGAAAAGGCAAGGACGTTGTAAAGAGGCAAATTACTTAAAAACAGTGTGCATCATTAGAAGCCTCAATTGGTTTTAGAGGTTCATTAATTCTAAAAAGCGTACATCATTAGAAGGACAATAAGTTTTTAGCGGATCAGTTAAATATTTCCCATAATAAATATCCTATACCTTCAATTTACTTGTTTCAACAATATTTGGTTGTTAGTAAATAGCTCGATTGGAACTTAACAAGTTGATTCCATTTTGCAACAAAACCACATTCGTCTGAATCATGATCAAAGTGTCAATGATCTATTTATTGCAAAATGAATTCACTAGAACCATAACTTATAGTATATTATATACTTTATAGCCATCACAAAAACCTGTTGCCACGTATCTCTTGGACTACAATTTTGATAAAGAGGGTACCGAGCGCTCAGTGGTGCCGTAATCGTTTGTTTGGTGATTTATTTTATTTTAGAATGAAAATGCAGAATATAAGCATGTTACGTTGTGCTCCATAAGACAATATAATAAAAAAATTAAAAGCCTTGTATTTCTTGCCAATTAATAATACAATATAATACAGAAAAAATTAAATTTGAAAAGTAAAAAGATTGAAATAAAATTTGAAGATTAAAATAGAAACAAAATTATACAATAAAAAATTATAAAAATTAAAATACTTAAAAATTGCAATTCAAAAATAATAATAAAAAAATCATTTAAATTCGTTCAGAATATATCGTACCTAATGAAGCATAGTTCAATAATTAATTAATCAATAAATTGTTACCTATGTGATAGAGATTGCCATGCATTCCTGTTGCTAGCTACTCTTATCCAGTCCCGGCCGGCTATGTGTATTATGTCGTCAGCCCATCTTGTTTGCGGCCTGCCTTTCTTTCTGCAACCTGCTGGTCCTGACCACACCGTGGTTCGTAAGACTATACCTACGTTATTATTATTATTATTACAAACAGTCGTTTTACATTGTTAAGTTTTATTGTAATCCTTAAAATGGAAAATGATGGCCACTAAGCTCCGTTTTAAGGATTACTTACCATAAAACATGGTCTCCATCCAGTTGGTGATTTTTTTGCGAATTGTTTTTTTTTTTTTTGTCATTATTTGGCAATACTTATAGTCATGTCTAAGTTTTAAGAGGTAGCTGCGATGCTAGTAAGAGACTTTAGCTCTAAGTCCTTTCAACAAATAAATAAATTCTGATTCTGATTCCAGAGTTTATACGATACAATAAACTTTTGATAAAGATTGGCACTACTTCAGTTATCGTAAATGCCATCTGTACCTTAGCCGAATTTGTTTGCAATGTTCCCAGAAAGTAACAATAATAAGAATATTAACAATAGCCATTAGGTATTTGCCGTTGTTTTAAATCTGAAAACACTCTTCTGTGGTGTCGGATTGCCGTCCAATCGGACTAAGAGAGTGAAGGAAGACAGAGTGCACCTGTGTTTGCACACAAAGTCAAAGTCAAAGCATTTATTTCAAATAGGCACATAAATGGTACTTTTGAACGTCAAAATTTACATGGAAATATAATTGATTCTAGTTGCCCCTTCCAAAAGGTAGTTTCGCATGGAGAAGAATGGGCAAGAAACTCCACCGTTACTCTTTTAAACTGTTTTACAATAGTTTGTATACATCAATTATATCATTACATGTGAAGACGATGTACCTAGAATAAAATTACTATACCACCAACAGGTAATAACAATAAAAAAATTAAGCATTGACGAATAAATTAACCATTTGTTAGATACAAGGTGCTCACATATTTACAAATATTGTATTATTTTGTACAAATAAAAAGTCAGTGTGCGAGTTAAACTTATCATAAAAATAATGTCTTAAAAATAATAACACCACTATTATATAGCGAAACCCATACAAAAGGATTTCGCTAGCGTCACCGCGAATGCCCCTGGCGCTCCAACTATAAAGCCTAAGCCAGAAAAGGTACCGAGTAAGGCTGTTAATGATGAGGGTTTCGTGATGGTGCAAAGGAGAAAGCGCCGATCGCAACTTAACAAGAACCGCTGCGGCAAAGCACCTACGGGGCCTGAAGTGAGCCTGCGTGCCGCAATGCCGGACACACCGGTATGAATCTCCCGCCTGCACTATACCACTAAGGCGGAGGACATCGAAGAGTACGTGCGCTAGAAGACAAGGTACACGCCGAGGGTGCAGTTACTGGAGTCGCGCCGCAACGGCAACTTTAAGGCGTTCGTGGTGCGCGTACCGAATTGTTACCTGCCCTCGTCATGGAAGATGACTTTTGGCCGCAGAACGTGGTGTTCCGTCGCTTCCGCGGACAAGTACCACTGACAGCACATAGTCAAGGCAGTGCAAAGTGAAGTGCTACTAACATAGTTTTAAGTCTTATTTACTAACACAAGTTAACAATAAAAATATGTATGTTAAGGTTAAGGTATTTATGTATGGGCCTGCGTCGCCTGAAAATAAATGTATTTATTTATATCTCCTGCGTCGATGGCTAGTCGCCGCTGAGACTGGCCGCTATGGCAGAAATTCAGTCTGGAGGACTATTATCTGAAATCGTCATTTGAAAGTCATCAAAAATTTACTCTTTTATGCGTATTAATTAAAGCACAAAACAGGACAAACCCACGATCGCCAATACTCGATGGCAATGACCGCGATTTCGCCATGACCGTCTTCGTCAAAAACCAGTTCACAAAAGAACGTTAATGGTTTCCTCTTTCGTTAAATGAACATTTTTTTAATATTTTTTTTAATACGAATAACAATATGTCTGTAATCCCCGAAGGATTTAGGCAGAGGTGTATTATGTTTAAGTCCCATGTAGTGTCCCAGGGCGAGCCTATGGCCATCAACCGGCCACAAATCCAAATTCCGGGCTGCTACCGAGAAATACCAGACGGAAAATGGAACTCATTATGTAATGCAGTGAAAAGGTGGCTTTAGGCACTGCTAATACCCAGCTGGTAGGATAGTTTTCCAACTACCTACTCTGGGTAGGGGGGGAAGCTGCCCCCGCTTCCCGTACCTCGCTACGCCCTTGAGTCGCTCCATGTAGAATACCGGTACTCAGCTGCATCAAGATAGACTGGAAGCCAACCCCAATATACTCGTACTTAGTTGAGAAAAGGCTAGTCAGTTTGATTCTATCTGAATAACTAAACCTACATAACAAATCGACGATGCATTGTCTTAAAATAGAAATGATCATAATAACAGTTAGCAGAATCAAAAGTTATGTAATCAAACGCACGACTGATTGTGTTTTAATTTGTCCTGCGATGTTCTTTGAGTACATAATTACCTTATAAGTTTATAGTATTTTTTATTTGATGAATAAAAATCCTGATTGTCTAACCACGTGTATGTGAAATTACTTTGTTTATTTAAGTAAACAGTAACCAAAACTTTTGTTACAGTTATGCAAACATTTTTTTTATCGTAGTAAACGCGGTGTCTGTCGGGTCATACCGCCTTACGGTATGACCCGACAGACACCGCGTTTACTACGCCTGGATATATATATTTTTTTTAATATTCTCTCTACTGCATCAGATATCATCGTTGAGCTTGTGCCAAAAGGAAAGAAGTGCTTTATTGAAGATAATCTTTCTGAAAAATATAAAAATAAAAATCTTTTCATTCGATCCACTGACCCCAATGATTTTTTCATAGAAATTCATTAGAATTGTCGACATATTAGCTTACAGGGTAAGGAAGCTGAAGTGCCAGTGGTGTGGTTAGATCTGTTTAAGGCCTGATAACTGTTGCAGAAGAAAAATCCTTCACTGGAGGTCGCAATCCTTCTTTTTCTCAAACATGTATGGAAATATTATCATTATTTTCGAAAAACATGACACGCGAAGTATCAAATTTACGGACAAAAAAAAAATCAAATCCATTGCAGGAGCGTTTTTTGAATTTGCAACATTACAACGCTCCAGCAATGTTGTATGAAACGGCGTGCTAGGGTTAATAAATACTCTTTGATTGGATCTCTTATCATTCTTGGCATACCAAAGTAAGTCTCTTTGCTTAGTACAAATTGCGTTCACGTGGCTGTATAGCCATAAATGCGTTTGCCTTTCGGCACAGATGACAAATAGAAAAATGGCGGCAAAGCTGAAAATTCGTCTTGAAGTGTTATTTATCTATTTAATAAATATAAATTTAATAATTAAAATGAATTCCAACGGTTCAGAGGGGAATGGAGTTTGAATGTACTCCACCAGATTTAAGATCAGAAGCCAAATTGGCAATGGAAAACCTGCTTCCAGCGAAGTCAAAAGAAAAATACATGAAAGTATGTCTTATCGCCCTGCATTCTTTTGAGAAAAGCACTATATATGCCTTGGCGGAAATGGCAATTGCCTATTTCCCGGCCTTTGCAATAATGTAGTATTGTTTATGTGTCTTTTAAAAAATAAACACGATGGTCTGTTTTCTTTGGCCTGAACAGTAAACAGATTTAAAGACAATGCGCAATATTTTAATGGCCGGTATTTTTGTGGTCTGTGATTCCAGACCTACCGTTTTATTGACCACTCCAGTCCAGATTAGATGTTTCTATGCTACACTACGCAAGCTACAAAAAAACTTTTGATCTCTTGCCAAAAACCAGTCTAGGTTTATGTTTTAGTATTTTTTTCCTGCTGGAGACCTTTTATTTTTAAAACGAGTTTCCGTTTGATTTGAACAGTTCTAATCAGAATTTATTTTTGTATGAATAGGAAAAATATGTATGGTTATTAAATTTTTTATTTGAAGTGTTATTTTAACCGTAGGTATGCTTTTGCGTTTTTTTTTTTTAAATTTCTTAGGAGCTCTGCCTGACCTATCACGGAATATAGGCATGATGTTATGTTATGTAATATCTATAATAATATGTTTAATAATAATAATAATAACCCCACCGCCGTATCTCTCGTTGACGTCGTGGTGGGGCTTGCGCGCTCCGAACTCTAGGTCTGTGCCGGTAGAGTTTATTTTGCCGGAACATGTCTAGGGTGAGGAGCCAGACCAAGAAAGATACAGAAACCCGCAGGGCAGCATGTGGCGAGCTGTTGGGCAGTTGCGACCCCACGGACCCTATCTCCCGGGAGAAGTCATGTTCGTCATCTCTGGCTTGCCTCTATTGGCCGGCTGGAGTGAACACTGACGAGGAACTGAGCTCCCACCTCATTCTTGCCTTTATTGGCCGGCTTGAGTGGAGATTCGCAAGAGCAAACGTGCTCGGAGGAAGGAAGTATTCCAGTAAGTGCTTGTAGGGATCTTGACCATCTTCCGGGCTCTGGGATTGTTCTGAGAGCCTTGGAATACCTCTCCACTCCTCGAGCACCTCAGGACATGTTGCCCTCTTGTCGCTACATCAATATGTGCTAGCGACCATTTTCGGGGGCCCATTATTGAGTGTGCAAGTCACCCCCTGCCATTTTATCCGTGTATAATAAAACATTGATCAGGCAGGGGCCATAGTCCTTCCATAGTTTTTGGTAACCAGTCCATTTTAACCACCCAAACCCATATTCCAATATCTTAGTTTTCCATATCCTGCAATAGTCCTACACCAACCGGGGGTTGTCCTTGGGTGCACTTGCATAGTGCGTACAGGGATAATCGTCGGTTGGTGCCTCATTTAATTAAAAAGCGTCTAACGGGCCTCTGCGAGTTGGCTTCGGCCCCTCGTACGCCTTCCAAAGGTCCGGGACCCCAGGGTCCCGAGATATGTAGACATATATAAACAAAATAATAATAATACCATTTATTTCAGGCAACATAGGCCCATAGAAACATACCTTAACCTAAATGTACATATTTTAATATAAAACTTAGTACTTCACTTTGCACTAGCTGCACTTTGTACTGTCCTGTGGAACTTGTCCGCGGAAGCGAACAAGCTGAAGCTGAAGAGTTTGTTTTAGGGTTCTCTACCTAAAAAGGAAAAAACGGATTAATCTTGTGTCTGTCTATCCGTCCGTCACAGCCAAATTTCTCCGAACCTACTAGGCTGATTAAGTTGTTTCACGCGAACAAAGTCGCGGGCAGAAGCTAGTATAGTATAGGTATGTTTGTAGTAATAATATCGGGTACCTCTTATTTGTTCATTTACGTAGTAATTATATAGATAGGTATGTATGTTTTCCTTATATGAGCCAAAATAATGATAACAGAGTCAACGAACTTGAATAAAAGCAATTATTTATTATTCGCTGTAGTATCCGCTTGGCATTTTAAATTTGATATTATATTTATACTTTTTTTTATCCTCTAGGTACGAGGCAGCTCTTAAAGAAAGAAAGAAAGAAAGAAAAAGTATTTATTGGGACTCATACAGGAAGTTCACATTTTAAACTAAACACACTCATAGTAACACAAATAAAAACTAAAGTAAAATGAAAACAAAACCTGTGCGGGGCGAAAAGGCTCCTATCTCAGCATGATGCTGCGACATTTAAAAATAAGTGCCGCAGCGCTGGTCTTGGCCTTCATCTGACATGTTGGTAAGTGATGATAAGGCCGAAGGTGGAAGCGAGCTTCACCCGGAATCCTCAACCACAGAGGAACTGGCTATCTTAACTCTAACTGCCGAATCACAACAAATGGTGTTAACATTGTTGTTATGGTGACAGACTTAGATAAGATGGTGGTAGCTAGCCAGGCGGACTTAAAACAAGCCTTACCACCAACCAAACCGAGCAGAAAAATAATAATTCCCTCTTTCACTTAAAAAATGCAGTCCAATCAAGTGACTTTTTAGCTTGATTGACGACATCTTGTTTAGATTAATCAAATCTTAGTTAAGTTAATCATCACGACCTGATTGCAGCAATACTAGTTCAAATGATTGAACGCTCAAACAAGTTTCTCGATTACCCTTAACATGACATCATTGTAGAAGAGTTAAAAAAGAGACAAGTTAAAAAAATGTTAACTGTAACCAAGTAAGTTAGTTGTGTAAATCAAGCATTTGGATTACTTCAATAAAGATCTTTGAAACTTTAATCTAATAATCTTGGTTGGAGCAACTATGTTTTAACATGATTGCTTCAAATAGGTTTTGTGATAACTCCAATCAAGATGCCGTTTCAAATCTCAATCAAATAAAAGTAGTAGCTGTGATCATTGTGCTTGATAGGCTCAGATGCAAAGAAGTTAGTCAATCTAAACAAAATCTTAATTGTGGTAATCACTTTTTTTTTCAGTGTAAGCGCCGCTAAGGACCTAGGTTCGATTCTCAGGTGAAGCCAGAAAGTTTCCTGAAGTAACCTAGGACGGGTTTTTTTTTTATGCATGGCATCTCGGAGTTATAACCACTGGGGGTTCCTACTCCTTAACCGGGCTATCCTGTGGTGCCGCAAGCTCCTAAAAGAAGTTTACGCCTCCAGCCAGGGGAGTTTTTACTAAAGCTACTTATAAACTAGACGACTGCTCGCTAAGGGTACCCCAGGTGGGGTTCGAACCTCGGCTTAGGGCAGTGTCGGAGGGTGGCAAGGGACCGACGGTGGCTGAAGGACGGGGTTTGTGGGAACTGTGTGATATAGTTCGCGTCACGTAAAAAGGCCGCTGGCTATCCACACAACCACACCATACCATCTTTACGTAGTAGCGGTGATTTATTCAGCGCAAGTCACAACTTTAAATCCTAAAAATTTAAATAAAATTTCTTAGTGTGGCAACTCTGTTTACATGTCATTACGTTTAAAGTCAGGCTTTATGAACAATCCCTATATTGGGATTATACTTGGTAAGTAAGTATAAGTGGGAAGGCTTTTAGGGACTGTCGCTGTCTCGGACAAATAGCTTCGTGTAATTAAGATAGAACTTCACTTCAGGTAAGTTCGTTTAATCTTATAATATACTTGCTATTTGTCCGAGACGGGTTTAACGAGTAGATGTTCAAAGTAGGATTGTGAATAAGTACCAATTTGTTAAATATACATTAAAAATTATTTAATAAATCAACTTCCATATTAATAATAGTTTATATAAAAAAGAAAAATCAACTTAGATATTTGTTACAGTATTACATATTGCACTACCAAATTGGATGGAGTATTGGTTTATGGGCCTATTGTAATGTCTGGCAAACATGGCAGAATTTTAAGATCAACCAGCAGCCTTCCATATAACATCAATGCTAATTCCAGATCTGTTCGCAAATGTTGATGCGTGTCTGGTACTATGAGCAAAGAAGATGGTGACATCTATCCCAGCTTCCTTCAATGTTAGCTTGATGGTAACAACGATGATTTTGCCGTTGCCCAACAGTCTTTTTACGTGACGCGCATTTTACGTAGCTATATACCTATAGGTACCTAAAGTATTCACTAGATCAGAGCAATGTGTTTGGGACTTACAGGTCCACTTGCTCCAACGATTCTTATTATAATTTAAAGTAAAACCAGGAGTGATACGTTTACTTTCATAAGCTTTGTTTTTATAGGGAGTTTCACCCAAGACACTTTTAGGCTTGCTCTGAGTACAAAGTAGGTAGATATCTACTATCTACAGAAATATTTTTGTGGCTCTGAGGGTGTCATACAAATCCCATAGAAATTATTTTTGGAGTTTTTCTGACTTTTATCTGTAAAGGCGTGTACAGACTTGTGTAATGTAATATATCGTGTAATGTAACACGAATTCTGCGTGTGGACGCATTACGAGCATTACATGTAACGCTCGGGCTGGCACTGCGGCGCTCTCGCTGATCAATCGGCTGTCAGTTTCTAGCGCGAACACTAACACAGTGCTCGTTTGTATACGAGTATCATCCATACTATTCGCGTTAAATTACACGATACATTACATTACACATTACACAAGTTTGTACACGCCTTTAGAGATAAATCAGGGAAACTCCAAAAATAATTTATAAGGGATTTGTATGACACCCTCAGAGCCATAAAAATATTTCTGTAGATAGTAGATACCTACTTACTTTGTACTCAGAGCAAGCCTAAAACTGTTTTGGGTGAAACTCCCAATAAAAACAAAGCTTATGAAAGTACCACCCAGACCTAGACTAGAGTCAAGAGCAAACCCATAGTAAAAAAAAATATACATATAAAAGTCAAGGAAACTCCAAAACTATTATGTAAGGAATTTTTATGAGACCCCTCCGAGCCACAAAAATCTTCCTATAGGTAGTAGATACCTACCTACTTTGTACTCCGAGCAAGCTTAAAAGTGTCTTGGGTAAAAAATTCTAAGGCAAGGAAGATACGGTAGTGGTAACGTAAACCGAGGGCGTAAGAGTTGAGTAATCAAAATCATCATGATTCCGTCCGCCGTGGTTCCTGTTTGCGTCAGAGTTGTCACGATGCGATATATTGTTAGTCATAAACGCATCATAGTCCTTATGATGAACAAAGTCCAATGCTGGGTTTAGAGAATGTTCTCTGTCTGTGATCATCGGGGTAAAGTGCATGACCCCGTGTCCTAACCAAAAGCGACCGTCGCGCGATTACGCGATCATTTATAATGAACTAGCTTTTACCCGCGACTCCGCCCGCGTGGATGTCAGTTATCGCGTAAAAGACTAGCCTATGTGTTTCTTCACATCCCAGGCTTTATCTCTGCCAAATTTCATAAAGATCAGTTCCGCGGTTTAGGCGTGAAAAAGTAATATATAGACAGACAGACAGAGTTACTTTCACATTTATAATATTAGTATGGATTATGTATAACGTACAAACGCGACTTGATTGATCGCGTGAGTACATCCATATTCGAACCCCGCGTCCTCACCGAAAGCGAACGTCACGTGAGTACATGATCGACGCGATCGTTTGTATTAATAATGATGTACATACGCGACCAGATTGATCACGCGAGTAGGTATGTCATATTCATTTATATATCGTCTAATTTAAAAATTGCGCTTCCCTCCCCAATAAAATACTATACAAACATTTGAAATGTGTATGCAACAAGCGATGGAGGGGCGTGCAATTTTAAATTACACGATTTTTACACGAGCACGACATTCGCGTATTCGCGCGACGATCGCGTATTCGTGCGACGATCGTATTCGGTTAGGACACGACCTGACAGCTTTAGGTATGCATAGTGCGGAATGTTGACTTGATGTTTTGTTGCGTCAGACGGGTATTTAAGCATTCATTTTCTCTTGTGAAAAGTTTCAAAGTTTATCCGACTGCCCAGAGGCCTAATTACGTACCACACTATCAATCACAATTTGAATGAATTTGAAGCATAATGCTCCATTGCTCCATATGTTCGAAAAATTTGTCTGTTCAACAACGTAAATAACGCAATGAATGTTGTTGAACTGTCATAATGAAACCCATTGCTACCAAGGAACTTATTAGATAAGTTCCTTGATTGCTACTGATAGTGACGCGCCCTGGCTGGAGGCTTTAAGTTTTTAGGAGCTTAAGGCAACCACAGGAAAGACCGGTTAAAGAGTCTCAACCTCTCATGCTTAACTCTGAGCAGCCCTAGAAAAAAAAAACAAAACTGATAGTGGGTTACACAATACCCCGCAGTATACATCGAAGCTGGAAGTATTTAAGAGGCTACCGAGCGCACAGTGGCGCCCTCATCGTTTGTTCGGTGATATCTTTTATTTTAGAATGAAAATGCAGAAAATAAGCTCGTCAAGTTGTGTTTCACAAGACTATACGTTATTATTACTACAAACAGTAGTTTTAAATTGTTATGTTTTATTGTAATCATTAAAACGGAGCTTAGTGGCCACTATTTTCCGTTTTAATGATTACAATAAAACATAACAATTTAAAACTACTGTTTGTAGTAATAATAACGTAGTCTTGTGAAGCACAACTTGACGAGCTTATTTTCTGCATTTTCATTCTAGAATAAAAGAAATCACCGAAATAACGATGAGGGCGCCACTGTGCGCTCGGCGTAGTCTTAAGGGAGAAGTGCTAACTAGGTAGTCCGCGAAATTCAAATATTCTTACAATTTTTGCAAAGTCATTTTTTTTCCCTTTATTTGAATGTACCATGCCAACTACTGTTCAACTGTAATACCTCAAAATAATTTAACTGTGTGATCATTGTATTTCATTTTATAATTAATTATTAATTTAATAATAATGTTGCATGCCTATGTAAGGTAGATTGTCCAAGGATCAAAATCAAAATCAAAATATTTTATTTCACATAAACCTACATGGGCACTTATGAAACGTCAGAAGCTAGGTGCACGGTTCCAATTAGTCGTTTCCTATGGAGAAGAGCCGGCAAGAAACTCCACGGTTACTCTTTTAAAAATAATTGGCTTTACAATATTATTAAATAACAGTGATAATAGGTATGGGAGGACAGTGTAGGCCTTCCTGATCACCCATATTTTAACTGTAACATCTTATGTACTGTACCTACAATCTATGCAAATAAATGTTTACTTTACTTTACAATTCATTTATTTCAAATAGGCACTTAAAAGGCACTTTTGAACGTCAAATATTACAAAAAGAATTAATTGATTCTAGTTGCCCCTTCCAAAAGGTAGTTACGTATGGATAAGAATAGGCAAGAAACTCCATACTTACTCTTTTAAAATGTTAATAATATTTTGTATACATTAATTATTAATTATATGTGAAGACGATGCACTTACCTAGAATAAAATTACTATACCACAATAGGTAAAATTATACAATATATATATTATACAATAGGTATTTTGATTAAAGTATGATCCCATCCAGGAGCGCTGTCCCAAATAAGACGCATTATTAATTAATTATATATAAAACAAAAGGTATTTTAATATAAAACGTATACTAAAAGATCAATAATTATATAAATATATTTTTTAAATTTTATTGGAAAGCAGTAGATTTATAAAAAAGTACTATTTTGATAAAAAAATAAGGAGTAAAATTGTTTCGTCTCAACGATTTGGAGGTGATTTAGTGGGTTTTTTAAGCTATTGCATAGCTTCTATCGCGGGCCTTGAGCGCGGGGACCGAATCCAGAAATTCCGTAACGAAAAAACCTCACGCTATCGCTGTCTCGCTATAACATCTATTCGACTCTATCGCACTACGCTACTCAGCCGCCATAGCTACCGGCCGCCATATTCTTGTCTTGTTTGTTCGAGAACTTTGTCAACAAAGCGCTGTTTTTGTTTTTATTCTGTGTTTTGTGGATATTTATCGTAAATTAGAGTTATTGTTGTATTTATGTATGTACGTGTGACGTAATTTAAGTTGCAATGCATTACAAAACGTGTGAAATATGTGTTATAAGATCCGGCCGGTCAGATGGTCAAATGCGAATCTTCATAGCCAAATTTCCTTTGAATGAAGATAGGTAAGCATATATTTTCAATTGTTATGTTAAAAAACATTGATAAGCTCTTACAGAAAATAAATTACTTGATTCCAAAAGTCCAAAATTTACAAAATTACAAAGTAACCTATCAATATGCTAGTGCTTGACGCATGTTACTTTTTTATCGACTGTCGATATTTTTATTATTATAATATTCCTATTTCATTTAATTTTCTGTTATTCTATTAATACTGCAAAACCAAAATAACAAAGATATAAGTTTAAATACACTACTATTATAATCATAATAATGTAATAAAATGTTCCAGCTAGATGTAAAAAATGGGTTAAAGTTACGGGAAAGAAGACTTGGTGTATGTACCCATTGAAAAGCTACATCAATTGGAACATATTTGTGGCAGTCATTTTCTACCAAAGGATTTCAATAAAAGAAGACACAACTAAGAAAAAATGCTACTCCGTCTGTAGAACTTACTGCAGAACCAATGGCAGATGAGCTGTTCGTTGGATTTCCACTACACATCTTCAAAAGTGAGCAAACAGGTAAGACTTTATTTTCCAGTCGTAATTCATCCTAACTCACCCTTTCCGATTACTTTAGTAACTCATGTTCAATTATATTTTGCAGAGTTATCTTCTACTTCGACTACTGCGATTCTTGGACTGGTACATCTAGTAAGTTTTTTTTTTTGGGTACTGTACGTCCGAATGAAAAAACGGAACCCTTATGTACCTTCATCTACTGGATCGATTAAGTTGCATTTTGGTACACATGCAAAATGTATCATGTGACATATGAAATGAAAGGACTTGACAAGAGAACTTTTTTTTAAATTATTTAAAAAAAATCCTCTTGACAAGTCCTTTCATTTCATTTTACATTTTTAATGAAAATTATTAAAGAAAATAGATGAAAATTTACCATTTCCCCCCTTATCTCCGAAACTGCTGATCCTAACATTAAAAAAAAAGAAAATAGATGAAAATTTACCATTTCCCCCCTTATCTCCGAAACTGCTGATCCTAACATTAAAAAAAATACAGTGTACAGTTCTATACTTAAAGATTACAGCAAAACCTTTAAGAAGTCTATGGTCTTAAAATAACATGGTAAATTACTCAATATTGTGTGTACTTACATTATTATTATGCAGTTGGAAAGTATGGGGAAACATGTTTTTCAACTACAATGTTAATTCGGTTCTTGGGATTAATTCATCCCAACTACGATACCCTTCATTGTTTTTGGAATTAGAAGTGAATGACTACATTTTGTTTTTATTGCAGTACCTTCAACATCAACTGCTGAACCATTGCCAGTAGAATGTTCAAAAGACAGGAAAATATGTTCTATTGCGGGTAAGGTTTATGTTTATTTTAAACTTATTAAATTCACTTTACTATTTGATTAACTGTACTGAATGTATCAATTGTAAATATTACAGATACTTTTTTGTCTATTACAGACCCTTTTTCAAATGAAAATGTGATAAAAAGAATGAGACTAAGCCCAAGTAACTATTCAAGATTAGAATTAAATTTGAATTCACTTGTTCATGTGTCAGTTAATAAGCAACGTGTTTTCTACATTTCAGTACCTTCAACATCAACTGCTGAACCATTGCCAATTGAATGATCAATAGAAAGGAAAAGGTGTTCTAATTATTATAAAAAACTTAAGTCCAAAGTTTTGTTTTATTTTATTATCATCACAGCAAATCTCATCTTATAGTCAAGTTTACCTCGGATTAGATCTAGACTATACAATGGGATTTGTCTCTGAACCCCGCTTACGCCAACGTGGAATCACAGCCGTAGCTGGTTTCTTTTTATAAGAACCTTAGTTCAAATCGAAAGTTACCGTTGGCCTAAGTGACCTTTGCCTTAAATTTATTAAGAATGAAACCGTAAAAATGTCAGGATCCTAAAACCCGAAATTTTTTACAGCAACATATCGATAAAAATTACGAGTGAGTAGTAGTACATCCCTATCTTGTTATTATGTTGGCAGCTTTATGTCATGTCTGCAGTCCGTGTCATTTCTGTTATGTTGGTATTCATTATTAGCTCACGTTTCATACAAGCGACGTTTTTCATTTTTATCTATGGGACTCCCGTCTCTTAATATTATATACTCTTTGTTTATTTAATAAAAGAAAAATTTGTTTTCTTATCGGTCACCACGCTCAAAAAGTGTAACTTGAATTAATATCAAAGAAAAAGAAATACTGCATAAATAAAATAAATAAATAATTATAATTGCATAAGTTGATACAAAATGCTATGCAATAGCTTTACCGCGGCAGTCCCCGAGTGCCACACGTCTTTTTTTATTTTTTTTTTTGCTTATTATGTGATACCGATAGAAAAAATATGGCTAAACCAAATTACGTATCATAATTATCATGCAGATTATTAACAGTTTTTGCAGATGTCATTTCTCTGTAAATGCCGACGAAAAGTTGCTTCATCTGCATATTATTTTCAAACTATTTTCGAAAGAGCTAAATGATAAATGATTTGATTTCTGTAATTAGGCTTGTACAAACACTTTTACACGTCAATCATATTTTTAAACCAAATGAGGTCGGCGTTTCGTATTTGACTACTCTAAAAAGAAAGGCCGAAACAAACTCAGAGGTCACAGTCTTTAAAGTCCAGACATAATCTTGGTCAAATCATGTGAAGACCATGTAGATTTGTGTTTAAAATGGTATTTTGCAGTCAAGCAATCAATTATGAAATAATATGACACATCGATCTTTGCCCAAAACGGGTGGTGTGACACATTTGGATGCTGATGATGATGATAGCTACCCTTAATAATCATGAAAATTCCCACACGTTACAAGAATTAATTCACGTAGTTAACTATTTCAAATTAAGACTGCATCGAGCGCACAGTAGCGCCCTCGTCGTTATTTCGGTGATTTCTTTTATTTTAGAATGAAAATGCAGAAAATAAGCTCGTCAAGTTGTGCTTCACAAGACTATACGTTATTATTACTACAAACAGTAGTTTTAAATTGTTATGTTTTATTGTAATCATTAAAACGGAAAATAGTGGCCGTTTTAATGATTACAATAAAACATAACAATTAACTAATTTTTGTTAGTCAAGGGTTAGAGGGCTATCTGTCAGTGAAAGTCCCGTAAAAGTCGGCCCAGCCGTTTCAGCACTGAAAAAAATGTTTACTTATACATAACCAAACTTTCGTCAACATGTAACACAAAAAAGTGACCACATAACTTTATGCAACATGTAACCAAAACCTATGCTGGCTGTTGTGTATCACTTTTATTCAGTCAAGTTAACTTTTATAAAGTCTTGTCAAACTTTGATTATTCCTGAAATAGCCGAAGTAGTTAGGCTAAATATTTTTTTCAGTGAGAGATTAGCCGGAACAAACAGACAGACAGACATACATTTTTTAAACATGTTTTTTTGTTATAAGTAAGTAGTATATACGGTAGGTACTTCATAATGCTTTTGGTAAAAAGCTGTTATTATGACATTACAAACAGACACTTCAATTTTATTTATTTGTGTAGATTTTACAGGAAAAGATTAATATTTTTATCATTCCAAGTAGGTAATTCGAAAAAATACTTTAACGTATTAATATTATTATAATAATAATAATATTAATATTCAGGAACTAGAGCCAACCGTCAACGTCTCGGCCCAACGACTGTCGGATCAGGTGCGGGTCATCCAACGCGATCATAGGTTGGACGATGCCGCACTTGATAGGCTGCGCTCAGAGGTACTGAGCAACCACATCGTCTTAACTCCGGCACAAACCGCGGCCCAAGCGTCAATTATGGATGCAATCCCGCCGCGGTCCAATCATGGTGTTGAAGAGGAGGATGATAGGGTTGCCACAGTAAGTAGCCAGTACAACGCCCGATTGAGGAGCGCACTGGAGGATGCGTTTCGCGAGTATAGGTCCACTCTAACCGAACTTAGACCCCGATTACCACGCTTGCCTATGCATAAGAAAAATAGGGCGCTGGTGTGTGCCTTGGACTCGCAGCTTAAGATTTTTTTCGAGAGCAGCGAGGATCTCGTTGATACACACTCGATCCTGTATTGCGCGGCTGTTGCGGCATGTCGTTTAGCTAATGTCAAATTCCCAAACTGTGACGGAGCTACTCGACTAAAACCTGCCGTACCAGCCTGGCAGTGCAGGATCGAGCGTCGTATCGATGGGACCAGGGTACTCATCGGCAAACTATACTGCTTCAGGGAGGGTAATTCACGACCACGAGTGATGCGCTTTGTAAGGCGGGCATTCTCGGGGACTGGAATCAGCCCCCGAGAATACATGACCCATATCACAGAGCGCATCGACTTCCTGAAGCAGAAAGTTTGTGCATGGGCGAGCCGTATTCGGCGGTATAAGCGGCGGGTTGATCGGTACTCGCAGAACCGCATGTTCCAGAGCGATGAGAGGTGGGTATACAGAGCTTGGGAGCGACCTAAACAAAATGTGACGGAGGGGTGCCGCCCGGATGATGCTGCTACGAGTGCATTCTGGCGCAGCATTTGGTCGGTGCCCGTCTGTCACGTTGAGGCTGACTGGATTCGGGATGTCGAGCGAGTGTGTGGAACTATACCAGAAATGGACAAACTAGAAATTACACCATTAGACGTAGCTAGAGCAGTTCGTCCGTTACCAAATTGGAAATCGCCGGGACCGGACGGACTGCACAACTTTTGGTTAAAATGGTTAAGTAGTTCACACACTTGCCTGGCATCTCAGTTCCAGTCATCTTTAGAGTCTGGGTCGCTACCGCAGTTTCTAACAACTGGCGTTACCCACTTGCTCCATAAGTCAGGTAGTCCCGCGGAACCCAAGAATTATAGACCGATCACATGTTTGTCGACGGTCTATAAACTTCTAACATCCATTTTGAGAACGAAAATTAATATACACATTGACAGTAATTCCATCATGTCTGTCTCTCAAAATGGATGTAGGAACGGGTCCCGCGGTACTAAGGAGCTACTCCTCATCGACATGGCCATAAGCCAACAGGTTCGTCGATCCCGCAGGGATCTGTCGACATGCTGGATAGACTATAAGAAGGCTTACGACTCAGTGCCACATACATGGCTCATGAGGGTGCTGGAGTTGTACAAGATAGATACAACTCTGCGCACCTTCCTGATGTCATGTATGGGGCAATGGAGGACGGTCCTTCGCTATCCAGGATGTCGACAAATTCATGGGAATGATGAACCTGTATGGATTAAACGGGGAATATTTCAGGGCGACAGTTTGAGTCCACTTTGGTTCTGCTTAGCCCTGAATCCTCTAAGCACCCTGCTGGAGGATTCAGGTCTAGGTTATCGGTTGAGGAGAGGTGGTCAGGTCATATCTCACCTCCTTTACATGGATGACTTGAAACTCTTTGCCCCCAACAAATTACGACTGATGGAGCTACTGAAGGTAACTGAAACATTCAGTAGCGCCATCAGGATGGAATTTGGTGTAGACAAATGTGCAGTCATGCATGTAAAGCGAGGGGAGATTATGGAATCTGAGGGAATTCAACTCTCGGATTCCATACACCTTAGATCCCTCTCCTCATCCGAAAGCTATAAGTATTTGGGTATGTCGGAAGCGTTAGGCATCAACGTTGCTGACATGAAACAATCGTTGAAGGAACGCTTCTTTGGTCGCCTGAAGAAGGTATTAATTAGCCTTCTTTCAGGCGGAAACAAGGTGCGCGCCTTCAACGGTTGGGTCATGCCGGTTTTGATGTACTCGTTCGGCATACTCAAATGGACTCAGACTGAACTCGAAGCCCTGGATAGGAGGGTCCGTACACTGCTGACCGCAAACCGGATGCATCACCCACGATCATCGGTGATGAGACTGTACATCCCGCGGAAGTGCGGGGGTCGAGGATTTTTAAATGCGAAGACCCTTCACAACCGCGAGGTGTGCAGCCTCAGAGAATATTTTTTAAAAGCCGAAGTGGGTGTGCACCGTGATGTGGTCGCAGTGGACAAGGGGCTCACCCCGCTGTCCATGGCTAAAGAGAACTGGCGCAAACCTGTAATACTTACTACAGATGACCGCAAGAAAGTATGGCAAAGCAAGGAGCTTCACGGGCGCTTTTACCGGGCTCTCCATGAGCCAGATGTAAATTTCTTAGCGTCCGTATCCTGGCTACGTTTTGGTGACCTTTTCGGGGAAACTGAAGGTTTTGTTTGTGCAATTATGGACGAAGTTATCTTGACGAATAACTACCGAAGACATATTATGAAGGACGGAACGGTTGACGTGTGTCGGGCATGCCACCGTCCGGGTGAGTCCATCAGACATATTATCTCTGGTTGTTCTCGTCTGGCTAACGGCGAGTACTTGCACAGACATAATCAAGTAGCTAGGATTATTCACCAGCAGCTTGCTTTGAAATATAAACTTGTGGATTCTGAGGTACCGTATTACAAGTATGTGCCCGACCCAGTTCTTGAAAATGACCATGTCACGTTGTACTGGGATCGGTCTATCATTACTGACATGACTATTGTTGCCAATAAGCCTGATATGGTGGTGATAGATCGATTAGCGCGCCGCGCAATGATAGTTGATGTTACCATTCCACATGACGAGAACCTCGTGAAAGCTGAGAAAGAGAAACAAATAAAGTATCTCGACTTAGCACACGAGGTTGTTGACATGTGGAATGTGAGCTCAGCTATCATTGTGCCGATTGTCGTGACGGCCAATGGCCTGATGGCCGAAAGCCTCGATCAACATCTCTCGAGGCTTTCGTTAGACGGTTGGATCAAGAGCCTGATTCAGAAGGCAGTACTCCTTGATACGGCTCGTATTGTGAGGAGGTTCCTGTCTCTGCAGCCCTAACCACCGGTAGCTTGGACCCTGCTCCCGACACCGGCGGACCACTATATTTTATATTTTTAAATGTTTTTATATCTATTTTTAAGAAATATTTAAAAATGTATTTTATATGAAAAAAAAATTGAATAAACGTCATAATATTAATATTATTTATTTAATATTGCAGTAAGTACCGAAATACTTATAACAAATTCGTAGGTTAACCCCCGAACTGAAAACCACGTAAAAACATTTCCAGGATTAGTTCTAAAGTCCTAATATTACTCTAATTAATACTAACTCGTCACAGTGATGATGACGTGTTAGATCGATGTGACCTCTGCAAGGTGGCCTTTGGGAAACACTAGCAGTAGACATACATACGTAACATTATAATAGTAGGTATTAATAGCTATACTGTGAATTCGGTGATAAATATAACGTCAGAGTACGGTGCTTATAATTTTGTTGTTTATTGGGACATTCCTTCATAAGAAGATTAGATTTTCTTTGGCATATTATTGAAGTGGAAACTTCTTTAGCCGCGTTGAGCGATTTTTGGTAGGGGAAAAACTTATGGGTTTGCGTCACCGAAATGCACGTCATGCTCATGACGTGTTGCGCCAGACTCAGTTATTTCAAAGTTTTGAGTTTTCACTTCTGGCGGCAGTCCTTAAGACTGCCTATATTTATTTTTTTCAATCAAATTAAACAAGTAGATATCATAACATCGTGCCTGTTTTCCCCGAAGGGTTAGATAGAGGTGTACCTATAATACACCCACTTTTTGCCAGTTATGGTTAAGTCTCATGTAATAGAGGGCGTAACAGTAGCCATCAATAAAAAAATAAAAATATAACAGATTCTGGGCACATACTGCGAAATTCCTGATGGTAAAACCCAGTAAAACTTTTCCCGACCTGGGAATCAAAACCATGACCTCATACTCAGCAGTAGCGCTTGCGACCACTATACCAACGAGGCAGTCGGCCAATAGTAACATATAGAATTTAAATTCAAACCTTGAATTATCAGACAATAGTAATAAATATAACATTTTATTAGTATATTTATTCACGTATCTATCCAAATAACTCTAAAATAACTTGTTTTAATCAAGCATTAGATATTCAAAGTAGGTAGTAAGTAGGTAAGAATGTATTTAAATTGTTTCGTTTGAGATCCTTGAGATGATTTAATTAATTTACGCAAGCATGTTACAGATTAAATAGAAAGAGAAAGCGTCAATTAACAAATAAACAAACTTACAATAATGAAATTATTGAAATCCTCTCTCATATTTATTAAAAACTAGCTGACCCAACAGACTTCGTTCTGTCAAAAGCTATTTGACTGTGGCAGTTTGTCTACGCGCAAAGAAAATATAGTATACTAGCTTTTGCTCGCGGCTCCGGCACCGCCCGCGTAGATATCTGTTATCGCGTAAAAAAAGTAGCCTACGTCCGTCTCCATAACCCAGGCTATATCTCTGCCAAATTTCATGACGATCGGTTCTGCAGTTTAGGCGTGAAAAGGTAACATACAGACAGACAGACAGACAGAGTTACTTTCACATTTATAATACGAGTATTAGTAAGTATAGTAAGTATTAGTATGGATACTCCACTACTCTACCCTACCTACCTACCTACCTATCCTACCCTACCCTACCTACTCTAGCTACTTACCTTACCCTACCCTACCCTACCTACCTACCTACCCTACCTACCTACCTACCCTACTCTACCCTACCCTACCTACCCTACCCTACCTACCTACCTAAAACCTTCAAAAATAAATAAATAGATAAAAACCTATTCTCAGACCTACCAAATGATGACACGATATGTCAAACGCCATAGAGTAACATTAGAAGATAGTTACATATGATTACATTAGAAAAGTTAATATGGTAGTTTTCTTATTTTTTTTTTAACTTTCTTACATAAGAACCTTCTCCTGACAATAACAAACACAACAAAAAATAATTAGCGAAATCGGTCCAGCCGTTCACGCATGATGCCGTGACCAAGGGAAATAGGGATTCATTTTTATATTATACTAGCTTCTGCCCGCGACTTCGTCCGCGTTAAATTTCTTGTTCCCCGACCCACCCCGTCGCAACACATTGCCTGCCCGTGCTTTTAAAAAAAATGGTGTTCTAGTTAATAGGAATGTAATTCTTCCTCAAGAATTGGGCTGTAAAATGCAAAAAGATTTTTTCAAATCCAACTCGCAGTTCCATAGATTAGCGCGTTCAAAAAACAAAAAACCGGCCAAGTGCGAGTCGGACTCGCGCACGAAGGGTTCCGTACCATCCATACAAATCCTAATCCTTACTAATATTATAAATGTGAAAGTAACTCTGTCTGTCTGTCTATTTGTCTGTCTGTCTGTCTATTTGTCTGTCTGTCTGTATGTTACGTTTTCACGCCTAAACCTCTGAACCGATCGTCATGAAATTTGGCAAAGATATAGCCTGGGATATGGAGAAGGACTTAGGCTACTTTTTTACGCGATAACCGACATCCACGTGGGCGGAGCCGCGGGCAAAAGCTATCCATACTAATATTATAAATGTGAAAGTAGCTCTGTCTGTATGTCTGTCTGTCTATCTGTCTGTATGTTACGTTTTCACGCCTAAACCGCTGAACCGATCGACCTGGGATATAGAGAAGGACATAGGCTACTTTTTTACGCGATAATCGACATCCACGCGGGCGGAGCAAAAAAAAACGGCAAAAAAATCATGTCCGTTGTATGGGAGCCCCCCCCTAAATATATTTTTTTCTGTTTTTTAGTATTTGTTGTTATAGCGGCAACAGAAATACATCATTTGTGAAAATTTCAACTGTCTAACTATCACGGTTCATGAGATACAGCCTGGTGATAGACGGACAGACAGACAGACGGACAGCGGAGTTTTAGTAATAGGGTCCCATTTTACCCTTTGGGTACGGAACCCTAAAAACTAACTCTTCAGCTTTAGAATAGACTATCTCGCAGAGTTGATCATTATTTTGCTGCGGAGTTATTATAAAACAGTTATATCTCCTAAGATATTCATTGAAATTAAATGATGTATGGGCAACTTTGTTCAAAATTAAATACTTGTGATGAATAACGTATTTATTTGGATAAGGATTAATACCATGTTAATGCATTAATTTCGAACAAATTTGATTACCATAAAACAGGTTATAGTGAGTCAATCTTAAAAGATAGACATATGCTGTCGCGGACTTTTTTTTAGGAAATTTAAAGAGGAACAATTCCATCATACATGATATTTGCGTAACTTAAACTGTTTACGCAGCGCACGCAACGGAAGCTCTCAAAAAGGAATAATTTTTCCCGTTTTTGCAACATTTTTCATTAATGCTCCGCTCCTTTTGGTTGTAGCGTGATGTTATATAGCCTATAATATTCCTCAATAAATGGACTATCCAACGCAAATCGAATTTTTCAATTCCAACCAGTAGTTCCTGAGATTAGCGCGTTCAAACAAACAAACAAACAACCAAACTCTTCAGCTTTATATATTAGTATAGAGTATAGATATAGATATATAGATTTAGCTGTGCCCGAGAGGGTCCATAATTGTTTCTATTTGTTAAATACCACCTGTGAATAAAGATAAATGGAAATTGAAATGCATCTGAATTTCAGGATCTCGAATAACAGTCGGTTACATCATAGCTAAAGAAATAGCGATTTTCCTATTTATTTATATTTACATCATAGCTGAAGAAATAGTGGGTTTTCCTATTTATTTATATAATTCCTAGAACGTTCAAGGCGACTTTTTAGTCACAGTTTCCCGAAATCGTGGAGTCCCTATATCGTCACCGGCGCCGGTCGCTGATCGCAGTCATATACTCGAACGTTGAGCATTTCACGCCAGTCGAGCAGCGTTTGCGCATCGTACGGGTTAATTTTATTTTGATATATTAATTTATTTAATATTGTATTAACGTGATCGCGATCCGTAATAATTGATAGTGCGTGTTGTGGTATAGTGTTGTGATTTTTTTTTTTCAAAGTAATAATTTTGAAGGTACGTTTTTTTTTACTTGGGTTTTTTTACTTTTATGTTTTTATTTTAATAGAGTTTGTATTAAGATGATTAACAGTGATCGAAATCATCATTTAGTAAATGAAAATATTATTGTAACTTGTTTGCTTTTAACCTGGGTTGTCAAAGCTGCTGTGTGGCTTACTAGTTAATTTTATTATTGTCACGCTAGTATTTTTGAGCAGATCTAGTCGAGTAAAGGATATAAATAAATATGAGTTAATGAACTTTCGCCGAAAAAATATTAGATATGTCATACATATTTTCACTGTCAATCAGTTGGCTAGTAAATATACTAGACACCTGGCATCCATTAATTGACTACTCTTTAATATTTACGTTAAAAGAAAACTAGTTTTTGAATAAAATACTATGAGATGAAGTCACATTTATCCATTTTTTTTTTGTAATATATTAAATTTATTAAAATATGATAACCTAACCTAACTAAAACCATTAAAAAAAAAAAATGTGGCGTCGAAAAATTCCTCCGCATCGCTGTATATTAAATATTATTTAATATTCAGTATTATATAATATTGAATATTCCATTTATTTATCGAAATAAATGGAATCCATAATCAATGGAATGGTCTCCATAAATCTTACTTTTGTCTGAAAAAGGTTAGGTATTATAAAAAAAAAACATGTTATAAATGTGCAATTATGCTGTAACAGCTGTCTTGAGATTGTTTACTTTCGGTGTCACGGCTAAAAATACTTTCTTTGAGATAGCGATAGACGATTGTAAAAGAAAAATGTAGTTTCAAACTGCTCCACAGTAAACATGTTGTAATGAACACATAGAGTATGATAGCGTTTTGTTTCTTTAAAAATCAAAACATTTTGATTCACATAAACCTACATGAAACGTCAGAAGCTAGGTGCACGGTTCCAATGTGAAGGGCGGGCGTTTTGAGAGACTGTCTTTTGTAATTTTGACGTTCGAAAAGTACTGATTCTCAGCCTAATTTGAATAAATGACTTTTGATTCGATTTGATTTGAATAGATCGTTTTCTATGGAGAAGAGCCGACAAGAAAATCCACGGTCACTCTATTAAAAATAGTTGGTTTTTACAGAATAACAGTGTAAATAGGTACCTACGGGATTGTATTTATTAGTTTACGTTTGCAACTTACTTATTATCTTACGTCCACAAAACTTATTGCCTGCATCATGGTCATTCTCCTGCCATTATCTCAATTTATTTGTGGTCTGCGCAACCTTTCTTTTTCTTCCATCCTTCTCTATTAGTTGCCATCTTGGTAGTCACCCCCTTTCTAGTCATATCATCTTTCACACAGTCCATCCATCGTTTCTTTAGTCTTCCCCTAGGTACTATATTCCTCCATTGCTTGCATCTATTTCGTGATAATTAATGTAGTTTGCGATTTTTACTCTAGATTATCCCAGCTATGGCTATGCAGGAGATATTAAGTGGGTTTTTCAACGGGTGACAGATTTGAATTCCCGACCTCTTGATAGTTCAACGTTTTGGTTATTATCAACATCGATAACAAGTATTTGTTTGAAGGAATGCAGTTAATACTGTAGGTAAAGATGTCTGTATAGACTATTTTTAAAGATTAATGAACAAGACTTTGGTTATTATTTCAATCAGTGCCATAAATGGAAATCGTTAAATTTTATTGAAAATATTATAGAGTTTAATTGGGATCTCAAGAGCTATTCGTTTAATTAAGGACGTCATAACTATTGACTATTAACTTTTTGCTAGTTTTCCTTAGAAACGTAAATTAAAAACAAAACTAAATTGATTGTAGTATTCAAATACCTATATTATTGAGTCAGAATATTTTGAAGCTCGTATTTATCTCAGTGGTGGCCCAGAGTGGTATCGGCCCAGACTTACCGAGTCATGAGTTCGAACTCAGGCAGGCACATTACTTTGTGTATATATTTCATCACCACTTTAAAACAGTGAAGGAAAACATCGTGTGAAAATCGGCATGTCCTAGAACCAAAAATTCGAAGACATATGACATCCACCAACCCGCACGCCCACGTGGTGGATGGACGGTTCATTCACTCTCATCGAGAGGAGGCCTGTGTCCCAGCAGTGGGAACATTATAGGCTGATTGTGCTATTTAGTTATCAAGAACGAGTTAAATACGTATTGCTTATAATCAGAATGATTGTGTAGGTATATTTGTAAGTAGATAAAGCTGAAAGTGAAAACTTATCTTTACTAAAATATGAAAACCATTAAGATACATAATTAACTTAGAATATTTTTCTGTTCTAAATTGGTACTTTCTTTGTCAAAATAATAATTTTAAACATGACATTTCTCAAACACATGGTAACACGAACAAGTCTGCTGCAAACTAAAGCTATAATAAAGCTATTATTGAAACTATGATTAATTTACTCTACAACAAACATTGGTTTCGTTTCGATACATTAATGAACTTGTTTTTTTACAAATTTAACTATAAATCGATTAAATAAGTTACCTAAACGTTGTTATCTTCACGCGGTACATACCTTTTAAGGGAAAAGTGGGACACAGGCCTCCTCTCGATGAGAGTGAATGAACCGTTCATTCACCACGTGGGCGTGCGGGTTGGGGGATGTCATATGTCTTCGAATTTTAGTTCTAGGGCATGCCGGTTTCCTCACGATGTTATCCTTCATCGTTTTGAGAGCAGTGGAGATGAAATAATTGTCACAAAGTAAAGTGCCTGCGTGGGTTCGAGCCCGCGACCTACTACTGATAAGTCGCAGCCGTTACCACTGGTCCACTACTGCTAAACAAGCCAATAATAAACTAAAATCATTGTTTTCCATGTATGCCAAATATTAAGGAAACTCACATGTCAACAGCATAGGCAATGTTTATTTGAAGTTCAAGGTTATATTCTCGTTAAAATATTCACGCATTTACATAACTTATTGTCTTGTTGAAAAGATAAAATACGTTAACATAAGGTAAATAAATAATAACTGTCAAAAACATTGAGACTTGTCCTGTCAACGATGATTTTTATGGAGTTCCTACAATAATGTTGAGATGTTATTTTTTATTCAATACAGTAACGATTATTTTATGTTTTTGAAAAGGTTTAACAACACAAATTGATTGTTTTTATAAAACCTTATGTCAGGGATCACCAATTAGTTTCATTGGGGGTGCGTTTAAAATAATAATATGACTGTCGGAGTCCGTTTGGTAGACGAAAACAAGACTTAAAAAATACCTGAAAGTAATCAACAAATACTATGTAATGGACTAAAATAAGTAAGTAATGAAAAGTTAAATTTTTTGCTTTGAACGTTTATGTCTGAAGTCTGAGTAAAGTTGGTGCAAGTTGAAACGGAAAAATTTATTTTCATTTATCATTGTCCTGTTACGCTCATTGTCCCGTTACGCTCATTTTATGCTTGCGCCGCATCAATGTTTTGTTATGACATTGTCACTTTAAACTATCGTCCGTAAACCAACTTTACAAAGAACCAATTTTTTTAAGTTTTAGTTATAAATTTTACTATTTACTTTAAGGGTCCGCACAAAATAGGTCCGAATGCGGACCGCGGTCCGCCATATGGTGATCCCTGCTTTAGGTTATCAATATGTCAATGAGACAGAATAATTAACTTTGCTGTGAAAGTTATCCTTATCAACCAATTTAACGCAACGAAACAATATTTTTAATATTTTTGAATACAGTTTAAATTAATGAATTTATCGTACCTACATATAAACAGCTGACAGACAACTGATCAATCGTCTAACATCATAGCTTCCTGATTAATCGCCCACATACTATGCAGTGCGCATAATATCTAGAATTCTTAAACTAGCTCAATCAAATCATATCCTACTGCACAGCCGAAGGTGAGAATCCAGTACAATAATAGCAAATGATCACAATGGCATCACTGCAACAAATAGTATAATGAATTTATGATTCGCTGCATCGGTGTGTAACCGATATTTATAAGAAAATCCCAGATTCGGTTTCATTCGAGTGATAAAGGTATGTCTGGATTTTAATAAAATATTTTGGGAATAAATATCTCGTAGCTGTGGTTTGATCTCCAAATACTTATACCTAATTATTTTTAGAAACATTTTATAAAGTAGTCGTACATAGGTACCTACTCTATCGAATAATGCTCATATTCTCTTTGACTGTCAGTATTTCAAAATTGGTGACTACAAATGGTAGATTTAATGTATGTTTCATTGCATCGGTGTGTCGGTTTCATTCGGGTGATTGGTAAAATTTTGTCTAGATTTTGATTTAAAGAAGAAAAAAAAACTTTTTTTCTGTAAAACATATTTACGATTCACAGAAACAACATTCCAATTGAAATAGAACATCCCAGAAAAAAGTGTATCGTTGGTGTATGTGCTAATGAAAAAATCATTGCATCACAAACACCAGCGCCTTCCAAACTAAACTAAAAATATCTCGTAGGTGTGGTTTGATCTCCATACTTATTATTAAATGTAAAAACTTTTTATAAAGTAGTCGTACATAGGTATCTTTATAATGCTCATATTCACGTTGACTGTCAGTTTTTCCAAATCGGTGACTATCTACACGGTATGTTTTCTAAAGTTATGTAAAGTCCCCTATGAACTTATCCTGTAGCTCAAAATGGTGATGCCGACGGCTTTTTATTGCTGTTGTGGCGGTATCTACAACGCCACATGCGAACTACTAAAGACCTGACGTCACAAATCCCGCATCGCGCAATCAGAGTTTACCGCACAACTGGCATATATACAATATCCCGACATCAACCATCGGGCATATACAGGGGGGATTATTGAGATGGAGCAGTAAGGGCAGGTACATTAACCGTTGTAACTACAGGACAACGGTCTTATGAGACTGTCCTTATTTTTTAGAGAAATTTTGACCTACATTCACAGATTTAAAAAAAAAATCAGTGCAAGAAAATGGGCCATTTACACAAAAACTTTTTTTGATGCCAATCGATCCTGTTTCTTATAAGGATCAAAACACTCTTTAGGGCCAACTGAGGTTTGACTATTAGAAAAGTTAGAAATCGCAAAAAAACGTAATCGTATCTTATTCGTGCGATCAGAAGTTTTAATAAAGTAACTGGTGAACATGATTTGGACATTTTCAATACCAGTGTTTCTCGGCTTAAGCAGTTGTTGGTGAAAAGCTTTTTTACGGAAAAGTAATTGTTTGCTTCTGAATGATTTTTAGTTTGTGTTAATCTATCGTGTTATTTTGTTTCCTACTTTATGTTATAGATATTTTGCACCGACCTTATTTGGTGCCTTTTTTGTTTCAATTGTTTTATCAGTGGAAATTTGTAAATGGCCTTCAAATGCATAATGCTTAAGAACACTGTTTATGTTAGCTGTAAGTTTCCCGACAAGAATAAAATAAAATAAAACTTTCCCATATATAACGTAGAAAACGAGACTCCCAACTCACTTTTTTACCATGGTTAGACTAGCCGCTGGCCTGAACTGGCCCCGTCTAAAAAACCCCACTGAGTATAAAAACAAGGTGCCAATATACGAAAAAGAAAAACATAAATAAAAAATATAGAAATAGATTGACACTATGACATACTTAATCCAATCCGATAAGATAACAAACATTCAAGGTAGAATATAGACTGGTTGTCAGATTTTCGGGCTTCTAATGATCCGTAACGACTGTCAAAGATGACAGCCGGACGAACGGCTTAAGGCTCTTATAAACAGGCGCGACACGCGACGCGACACAAAGACACCGCTCGTCGCGCACCACGCACGCGGGCGGGTCTTTGTGTCGCGCCTGTTTGTACGAGCCATTATCGTGCTTTCGAGGCACGGAGGAATCTCCTAAAACTTGAATATTTTAATCAGAGTTGACCACTAATGACATCGTTTCTATTCATCGTTTAAATGCTAATCAAATTGGTGACCAGTTACTTCTAAGTTCTACAAAATATTTATATTGAACGACTCTACATCTCAAAAACACACACACACTATAATATTTCACTATTTAACATTGAAATTCGTCCAAAAATATTAACAAAACTGGTCCCAGAATAAATGTTCTGCGGACCATAAATCATACATATTAATAAAATTTTATCGACGTTAGGTGTAATAACGTTAAGTTTACGACCTTTACAAAGCAGACCGAACTTTGTGTTTTGGTAACTAGGTACGTGTTTTTGTGGCTATTTCTGAAACTGCCCAACAATGTTGATGGATTTTCAGCTTCAACACGGTTTGCATAGTCCAGATTTTGAGATCATACACACATCAAAAAAAGTTTGCGATCACTTTGAAAAATCGAAATAGAGAATACGACATCATAAGGTTAGACTGGTCTGCCGGCTCGCCTGACTTAAACCCAATAGAGCACGCGTAGGATGCTCTTCAGCGAGCTGTTTGGAACCGTCACTCGTCAGCCACGTCCCCAGACAGTGCCAGAGCTCAGGGAAGCCGCTATTCAAGAATGGGACAGGTTACCCCAAGAAATGCTGGATAACTTGATTCTCAGCATGCCCAGGAGGATCACCGCATGTGTTCGAGCCAGGGGAGGAGTTATATTATATTGAATATAAACCTTTTATTAATAAATTCTTGTTTAATTTTGCTTAAACAATCTTTTTCTTTCTATCAAATTTCTGTTACAATTTTACATTATGATTAATAACTCATTTTTTTTTTTGTAAAAAATTGTTTTATTTTTTAATTTCAAATAGGGTATTTCTATTTAAAGAAAACACACAACAAAGAATATTTCTTGATAAATTTCAAAAATTATTTCAGCTTATGCTAGTGATCACAAACTTTTTTTGATGTGTGTAAATGTCAACTAAGATTATAATGCTGGCAACGCTGCCAGCCTTTTGGGCACTTTTTCCACTGACGGCGATGCGGAAGAATTTTTTGATGCCCAATGAGCACTTTCCCCTTTTTTTCTTTTTCTTTTTTTTCGTGTAGGTTTAGAGTATAAATATTTTATTTTTAGTTTGTATGTTGTATCTTTGCAAATAAATGGATAAGTAGAGTATGATAATTCTTTAAGATTTATAATGGTAAGTAAAATTTTTAGGTCCACCAGCATTGCCATTCAAAGTGGCAACGCTGCCAGCTTTTTGGGCACTTTTCGTACATAATTATACAAATTATACATTATTTGTTTGTTTTGTAAAAATTTTTTTCTTTGTTATTGTATATTGTATTTGAATATTGAAAAAAATAAATGCAGTAATTTCTTTTTATTGGAAAAAATATTTTGTCTAATGGTAAAAATCTTCATTACTTGAGATTCATCCTCTAACTTGCTTTGTTGGAAGAAATAAGAACCAAAACTCGATGATTAGATATAGCTCCGAAATATAGAAAACTAGCTATAGCCCGCGGCTTCGCCCGCGTGGATGTCGGTTATCGCATAAATAAAGTAGCCTATGTCCTTCTCCATATCCCAGGCTTATAACTCTGCCAAATTTCATGACGATCGGTTCAGCGGTTTAGGCGTGAAAACGTAACAGACGGACAGATTAACTTTCACAATTATAATATTAGTATGGATTAGTAATATCGATTCCAGAGTTCGAGTCGCAGAAGCTCTTATTTCACACACCCTCTACATTCTAAAATGCTCTGGTCCAGAATTATGTAGCTGGTACCCAAAATTAGTCCTATCATAATGAAGTTCCTTGGTCTAAGCAATCATACTAAAAAATATAAGTTTGCAACAGGATCGGTAATACGACTAATCATCATTACGGCATCGTATCGGCATCGGAGGATATATTTGGGTAGAACCTGCCGTGATTCATTCAAATAGCACAAATAACAATTGAAAGGGATGTTGTATTAAAGATGTTGTCATGTTTATAATTGTTATCTATTATAATTTGTATTTCGTTGTAATTTTGCTTACAAGTCATTTTATTTTTTGTAAATTTGGGTGGACATTACTTATAACATCGTCTTGGATGAGTTCTGTAAAGGTGTTATTATTATGAATTAAATAAATAAATACAAATCTGCCTAGCTGTTATAATTGCGCCATGTCCGTATGTATATCCGCGGTTTATTCATTCTTAGATTTCAACTTTAAGTGTTATGTAACTCTCAAGTGTCGAGTCAACAACCTGTTTAACTAACGCACCATCTTAACCTTTGGCCGTAATTGCTCATTTACATTAGCCAATGTCTTGGTCAGAGTTAATGTTACAATAATTAGGTATTTTCCGGGACGGCCTCGTACGTTGAGAAATTGAGAAATTTCGATTATCTCCTGACCATTTCCCAATTTATTTGGTGTCAGCGTAACATGTTTTTTTCATTCATACTTCGGTACCTACTTAATTTTACTTACTAGAGAATGGGCCGCAGCGTTCTCTATGCATTTATAACACCATACTGCGATCGCCAACCCGCCTACCAAGCCTGGCGATTATGGCATTTTTTTGTTTTTTGCTTGAATATAGTTTTTCACTGTATTTGCTGATATATTGGCGTCTGCTAGCTGACATGTGGCAAATAATTTAATTAACTGTTCTGTGTCTCGTAATGTTAATTACTTTGCATACCTACTATTGCATAGAGTCGGGTTTGTCTAATTGAACAGACAGATGTGCTGCCGATGTGCTGTACCGTGTGGTACCGGACGTAAAGAATAAAACTACCCCATTTCCTCCCATGGGTGTCGCAAAAGGCGACTAAGGGACTTATTATAGAATGAGCAGCAGCGTTCTCTATGCATTTTTAACACCATACTGCGATCGCCAACCCGCCTGCCAAGCGTGGCGATGATGGCAAATTCCCATCCTTTTTGGGGAAGGCTTATGTCCCGCAGTGGACGTCTTTTGGCTGAAATGATGTACTGCTGGGGAGTTTGTTGCGCCACTTCTTCCCAGCTAAAGCATTAGGAAGAGGTGAAGCGCGGGCGTTTTGGGAGACTGTCTTATGTAATTTTGACGTTCAAAAAGTGCTGATTCTCAACCTAATTTGATTAAATGACTTTTGATTTTGATTTAATCCAAGATGTGGAATCTGACGCATCTCACAGTGATTGCGTCACGACATCGACATAGTATGTAAACGTTAGCTATTTCTGGACGCGGCATGTGAATGCATTCGACATGGTTTCCGACTCCAATCATATACAGCAATACTATTTAGTTCGTGACTAAAATTCTAAGCAATAAGTACCTATGCAATTTGTGACTTAACTCAAACTCAAACCACTTATTTCAATTAAACCATTTATAGGTACTTTTGAATTGTCAAGGAGTCGGTCTGTAAGAAAAATGAAGCTACATGCGCATTCCAAAGCGTAGTAGGTAGGTACCTATGGAGAAGAACGGGCAAGAAACTCCATGGACACTCTTTTAAATTAAATTGTTACAAAAATATTAGTTACATCTATAATGTTGGATGTATAACTAAATGTGAGAACGATGTAAAGATAAAAATATTAAAACGTACATGTTAAAAGCGTCCAGAGTAGGTACAAAAAATAGAAACAAAAAAAAAAAAAATATATATAATAAGCCGAGGCTGCTAAGAGATGACCAGTCCCCTTCGATCAATAGTGCTATTATTGATCGAAGCCAGTCCCAATTGACGGCGCCCGTTCACGAACATGACGCATGGATTAGCACCATTTCAGCTCAACGATTTTGAAGGGACCTCAATGATCCAACACCCGCGCCACCATCAGCGAGACATCTTAGTAAGCATGACATACTCTCAGCCACCAGGGCACATTCAAGTCAATGAAAGACATTACCCGGTCAATACCGGCTACCAATCCGGACTAAAATACCGTTCCTCATTTTGCACTGCAGTTGGTAACTAAAATATTTTCAGTAGGTACTCGTGAGGGAGGAGCTCGTGGCTAAGTAATAACAGCCGCACGGGTCGATACATCAGGTTAAGCTACGCTTGCCGGGGTTGATCCGTGGATGAGTGACCATCTTTACATACCGAGACTCCTCCGTACCTCGGAAAGCACGATAAGCCATTGCTCCCGGCTGTCATTGGTGGTTTTTTGACAGTCGTAACGGGTCGTCAGAAGCCCGAAAGTAACAAGCAGTCTTACCAAGGCGTATCGTATTACCCAGTTACTGGGTTGTGGAGGTCAGATAGGCAGTCGCTCAATGTAAAATACTGGTATTCAGCTGCATGCGGTTAGACTAGAAGCCAACCTCAACATCGTTGGGAAAAGGCTAGATAGATTAACTATTATAATATTTTGACTTTTAATGATTTTATACTGAAGATCACGTCTAAACGAGTAGTGTTTCTAATTTGGAAAAAATATATGTTAAATAAGAACATTTCCTTAATAACGTAATATGTAAATATTTTAGATTATGTCTATATTCCATAGTGAAATTAATTGGTAGAGTTGGTCTAACGCCGATAAAAAAAAACTGGGAATCACGCAAAATCTATCAAGCGTATTTTTCTGAAACCTTCACCTTTTTAAAGATAATTTAATTATAGATTTTTTAGTATACGTGTTTTATTAAAATACCTTTTTTTAATGTGTAATAAGTTAATAATGCGTTTTATTTGGGTCAGCGCTCCTGGATGGGCGAGTCCTGTTACTGGCTGGACGTACGACGCGTTGCGTGAGCTCAGTACAGAACACTCAAGTTAACTACTCAAGGTTACTGGCATATATCTGGGCCTTAAATTGTCCGTATATTCAAATCAAAACTGCCATTCGTTGACAGTTGTTTGAAATTGTTGTTGGTTTCAATTTACGTTATAATTAAATTCCCTACCTAATATATAGCAGTCCACTAAAATGTTTACGCCTTCACGCCAATTTTGATAATAGCGTGCATGAGAAATAGTTTCCTGAACGATTTAAGGCTCCTACAAACAGACGAGACACGCGACGTGACACAAAGGCACCGCTCTCGGCGCGCGACGAGCGGTGTCATTGCGTCGCGTGTCGCGCCTGTTTATAAGAGCCTTTAAAGCGATGGGAAGCATTATGATAACATTAATAATAGTTGATAGCCACACTATTGAATTAGGTTTAAGATCTGTAAAGATATTTGTAAAAGGTAAAATAAATAAAATAATGTTTTTTTTTTATTATTTGTTCCAGATTTTAACTAAAGATGGAGCCACTACAAGTAGATGTCGTTCACTTCTATCCACGGGAAAACGCACAGCCACATAACACAGTCAAGTAAGTCATTTAACTAACCAATTAATAAAATATTATATTTGTAAACAAAGCCCAGCGGAGTAATTGCGTCACACTTACAGTAGCGATGAGTTTCATTTTGAGAGTTCCAAAACATTCATTGCCTTATTTTCTGGTTCTTTTTTGATTTGATTTGATTTATTTACGTTGTTGAGACAAATTTTTCGAACATATGAAGCAATGGATTAGCTATCATTTAAAATTATTTAGATTGTGTGTTACGCAATGAGGACTATCGCGCTTGAATTCTCCGCTAGAGGCGCTAGTGTAGAGTGAGGTCTCTAGAAATGTCAAATGTGAAACTGAACGTTTACTGTCTGCGGGATTTTCTATCGCAAATTGTTGCTAATTATTCATAATTGTAAAGATTGTGTCGATTCCTGATTAATTATGGCTTAAGATTTTAAGTAACAACTTAGGACCTAAATTCGTAGCACTTGGAGGAAGAATAATATTTGTCTGCTTAATGGTTGCCAATTTTAAAAACTTAATGTTTTTAGTATGTTATAAATATTCATTTAATATTTTAAAATGTAATAAAATAAACATTTTATGATGTAATGAGTAAACATATCCAAAAAATATAAAATAAAAGTACTGACAGGACCTTACTCAACAGTGGCGCCAACTGGTGAGCAGAAAAACGATAACTCCCTTATTAGGGTAACACACTATCAGGGTAAGACTAGCTGACCCGACAGACTTCGTTCTGTATAAAGCTATAGTATAAACTCCACTGCTCTACCCTACCCTACCCTACCCTACCCTACCCTACCTACCCTACCTACCTACCTACCTACCTACCTACCTACCTACCTACCTACCTACCTACCCTACCTACCAAATGTACATATAAAATTTCATCAAAATCGGTTAAGCCGTTTCGGAAATGTATGGCAACTAACACTGTGACACGAAAATTTTATATATTAGACTAGCTTTTGCCCACGGCTCCGCCTGTGTGGATGTCGGTTATCGCGCAAAAAAGTAGCCAACCAGCAGCGGTAGCAGCAGTGCTTCTCCATATCCCAGGCTATATCCCTGCCAAATTTCATGCCGATCGGTTCAGCGGTTTAGGCGTGAAAACGTAACATACAGACAGACAGAGTTACTTTCACATTTATAATATTAGTATGGATATGCTAGGAAGTGAAGAAAGGCTACTAAGACTACTAGAGACTGTCTTTTGTAACTTTTGACGTTTAAAAAGTGCCGATATACAGCTTAATTAGAATATTGATTCTTGAATATGAATTCATGATTGTTATAATAATAAATTCATTTATTTCAGGTAAATAACACCCATCGCCAAACACTTAAAATCATGTAAAATAAATCAAATTAAAAAAAAACAAATAAATTTAAATAAAACATAAATCAAGCTAGGGACCTGATGACACATCGCGCATTATTTTATTTTATTTTTGTTTTTGTTAAAGATGAACAATATTCTATAACATCTTTTATAGACTATTGTTTGTCTTTATTTATTTGTCTTTATTTATTTATTTCCTTTCTTTTAGCTTATTTTTCATTGAGTTAGCCCTGCTAGTGTCATGATGGCCCGATGGTTAAGGCCTCGCCTCTCATGCATGAGGTTGTGGGTTCAAATCTGGGCAAGTACCAATGTGACTTTTTCAATTCATATGTACTTTCTGAGTTTATCCTGGACATTACTGACATCGGTGAAGGAAAAACATCGTGAGGAAACCTGGACTTATAGTTAATATAAGTCTGAAATCGCCAACCCGTCTTGAGCAAGCGTGGTGATCAATGCTCGTGCCTTCTCTGTATGAGAAGAGGCCTTTGCCCAGCATTTGGACAGTTATAGGCTGGTATTATTATTATTATTAGCCCTGCTACAGTTAACGTTTGCTAACAGCTTGTTTTTTTTATTATATAATATAGTAATCTGCGGAAAATGCTGTGGGTAGTATATTTGTTAAGTTTAATTTTAAGACAACATTGTTTATGCTTAATATACTACTGTTTGTTTTCCCAAATCTAATAAATAAATCAATAAATCATATTAAATCAAAATAAATTAAATTAAATGACTATACCTGACTCAATGTTTTTGTTTTTCCCTCAGATTCGAGGTGGTGAACGACGAGAACCCGACGACCACAATTGTGAGACGTGGACAGCCGTTCAGCGGTGTGGTGAGGTTCACAAGGCCTTACGATGAAGCTACCGACATTGTGCAGCTTGTGTTTTCTATTGGTAAGAATTGGTTTTATTCTCTGGTTGCTTTTATCTCGAAATAATAAAGAGATAGGTAATAGGTAATACTGGCTGATGTCCGCAACTCCACGACAATGCGCATATTTTGCGTACGGATGGGAATTCGATTATTCGATCCATCCCAGCTCCTCAAAGAACGCCAGCAACGCCTTGGTGTTACTGACAATCTCACGTAGGGTACCTGGGTTACCGAAGTACTTGGCCCTGTTTGTGGTGACCACAGGGCAGTTTAGTAGCACATGAGCTGCTGTCTCGTCGTCCTCCATGCAGGCCCTGCACAGCGGACTCTCTGTGACTCCTATGACAAAGAGATGTTTATTAAATGACCCATTAACACATAATAATCTATAGTCCCAGCCGCATTGCAGCGACACACGGGGTCCGTGTGGCAGATTATGACCCGCTTCCCTCACAGAGCCCTCAGCCTTAGAAAGAAAGAAAGAAAAATTGGTTTATTTGTCACAGAAACACGTGCATAAACAAAGTTTATTAACTCGAGTAGGTAGGAAAAAAGGAAAAATAGAACAAAATAGATCTACATTATAATCACGAGCACAAAACCGATATAGTCGGCAGCTGCACGTCATGACTGTGACAAGAAGGCTTCCACTCAGCATGATGCTGTGCTATGAGGGACCCACAGCACAGCGCTGTTTTTCAGTGGTTAGCCTCGGCCTTACCTAGTCTCAGCAGTGAGAATCATATAGGCTGGTTATGTAAGTAGTAGACCAACCGAATGTTAAAAAAATGTTAGCTAAAAGAACCACTGAGAACGCTAAGTTATGCAAAATCCTTGGAGACCAAGATGAAGATGGCGGGACGAACATGACTCCTGTCGAAAGTAGGTACTGTCATGCATTGAAAATGAGCGTGGAAATGGAAAAGATTACAGGTTAAAATGTACAGGCTATATAGTTAGATAACGGATCGATTCGGATTCTAAGTCTCCTCTTCAACATCTTAAACAACACCCGTCTCATCCTTTCTACCTACGCGAGCGTGTTTCCTACAATCGCCCTAGCGACGCACCGTGTAGATCACACCTTAGATCCCTCCTTAAATCTCATCATCATAAAACTAGCTACTATTCTTATTCCTTCTCTGTCCATGCTATAAGATTGTGGAACTCGCTTTCGCTCAGCATTCGTGATTTAAAAACTGTGTCTCTATTCAAATATCGAGTAAAAAAGCATTACCTTTCCTTTCAACTGTGAGTATTATATGTATATACCTATATAGGTATATACATATAATACCTAACAACCTACCTACCTATAATACTTAACTTTATTTAAGTATATGTTATATTTAAGTTTGAGACTTCGCATATTCATATTTTCCTCTTCTTGTTTTCATACACTATTGTCTACATATCTTTTTCATTTCTCCTTTCGTAGGTCTACGGGAAGAAATTTCTTAAGAAATAATCATCAGTATGTATTTTATTATGTGTACATAAATAATAAAATAAATAAATAATGCAGTAGTTAATTACAGCAGCTTTTATTCTATAATTCCAAATAGTAGAAAACTTACCAACTGTATTTAACTTGAACATCTTTGTCTACAGGAGATAAGCCATCAATGGAGACAACAGGAAAGATGTTTATACGACGTAACGCGGTGACAGACAAATATACATGGAGCGCCAATCTCTTGGACGTGCAGGATGATAACACACTCTCTTTTAAGGTAAGCCACATTTGGTATAAGCAAATAAAGACTTGTCAAATGTATAATAAAGCAGGCACAACCCATAATAGGCATATCGTAAGGAATGACGAATGTGATAGAAACGTTAGGAAGCAAAGACATACCAACCTTAAAAAGATGTATATGTCACAGTAAGACGATTGAAGCCGTCATACCCCCCCCCCCCCCCCCGTGATATCCCTAGGGATACAGCTATATCCCACCGTAATATACTTATATGAAAGCGGATCATAACGGACTAAGAATATAACTATGATCTGAGGACAATCTAGTAATATACATAACTATCTTACTAAACCACTTAAGGCCTCTGCGCACAGCGGGCGCGGCGCGGCGGGACGGGACGCCGACGCGACGCTGAGCAGTTGTAATGTACTAGATATTACGGACGACGCCACACAGAGCGTCGCGTCACGTCGCGTCGAGCCGGACGGCTCTGTGTGGCGTCGTCCGTAATATCTAGTACATTACAACTGCTCAGCGTCGCTTCGGCGTCCCGTCCCGTCGCGCCGCGCCCGCTGTGTGCAGAGACCTTTAGAGACACCAAAAAGAAAATAAACATTTATAACAATGTATAGGTACAATGGGCTGCATCAATTGGGTACCCCATTTGTCTTAAAATTTGCTTTCAAGGGCGGTACCCAGGTACCCACATCGTGACTTACATCAATAAGAATTAATTTAATTGTCAACAAACTTTGTTCCATATTATCGATGTGTAGCCACAAAACAGATTGAGTAACAAAAAACAATGTTGTTTGATTGGACCGTTTTATTTAAAAGGAGTAAGTAACCAGTTCTACAAATCAAAGATCCTTATAATTATTTCACTAGAGAAGTCTACAAAAAGATAAAAAAATATAAACTTTACTTAGCAGTTATTTAAAAATATCTAGCTGCATGTAGGTATAATTTAGGTACAAATCAGCAATCTAGACATGAAATTATTGACTATTTTAGAACTTGTTTTACTAAAATTGGTATGCAAATTTTAGCACGTATGAAATTGCATCTGCGCAAAAAATAAAATATTTGCACGTAGTGTAGCGAGCAATCTAATAATACAGGTCTAATATTAGTGAATCTAAAGTGGAATATTATTTTAATAGTATATTTTAGATCGGGAACAAACGTACAAAAAGCTCCGGTAAAGGCAACCCAACCAAGAATTTTTGCATTCTAATCTGTCTCAATTTCTTTAAAATATATCTTCTTTGGGTTCTGTACCTGAAGGGTGCCAAACGACAGAGAGCGGAGGCCCTCCGCTCTATGTCCGTCTGTCTGTCTGCGGGCTGTATCTCATGAACCGTAATAGTTGAAATTTACAAAGATTGTATAGGTATTTCTATTGCCGCTATAACAACAAATAATTTAATAAAGATAATAATTAAAAGGACAAGAAACGTGTTTTTTCGGCATTTATAACTCGATCTCAATACGGTACGAAACCCTTCGTGTGCGAGTCCGACTCACACCTGTCAGTTTTTTTTAAATAAGTTTTTGATAATGTTTTAACATTGATTTTCGCTCAGATGAGAATGCAACTAGAGTAATTTAATAAAAATAATAACTAAAGGGACAAGAAACGTGTTTTTATTTTTTTCGGCGTTTATAGCTCGATCGTATTGCGGTACGAAACCTTACGTGTTAGTAATTAAACAACACTTCTAGAGCCAAAGTATCTACGTATAGGTACGTAGGTACACACGGCTACTTCTTCTTCTTCGCTTCGCTCTTGACAGAGCGGTCGTGGTCACAATGAGCTTTGTCCAATCGCAGGTGTTGTCGTAACTCGCCTCACGATCTCCCTCCATCTGATTCTGTTAGATGACAGTTTGGTGCATTCACTAACAGGGCCTCCAACTGCGGATTTAATTTGATCGGTCCATCTAATCGGTGACTTCCCGCGTGGCCTATTACCTTCTACTCTGCCCTGCACTACTAGACGCTCTATGGAGTACACGGCTACAAATCAAGCTATAAATTACCAGTATAAGCAGACCTCTCATTGTACAGAAATTCAATGCGAGATCAGCTTATACTGGAAAATTATACCTTGATATGTAGCCATGTGTACTAGGTATATACTTAGCATGTGCCAAAATTGGACCCGACTATAGGTACTACTTAATGTGAATTGTTTTTCTGACAACTAAAATGCCGCTCCTGGTCCTGATTCATTCAAATTCTAAAGCGCATACAATTTTACAAAAACAATAGAATATTGTGAGCCAATTTCATATAATATGCGATGGGTCTTGAATATCTAATGCTTTATTAAAACAAGTTATTTTAGAGATAATTCGATAGATACGTGCATACTAATAAAATGTGATATTTATTACTATTGTCTGATTATTCAAAGTTTGAGTTTAAATGATAGGTATGTTTCGATTCCCCGAATGCTTCGGTGGTCAAATTGCCTCGCAGGAATAGGAGATATTATAGGATTGCGATGATAGAAGCGTGCATGAGCTTCAGGCCGCTTTGCCAGCTCACTGAAGACCCCGAAGAATTTTATAACTATCTTAAATATGACAGAAGATTTTCATCTTTTGACAGAAATTCAAAAACTATTCCGTTTTCAAATGACGAAATTTACTAAAAGGGTATCCAGAGTTACAAAAAATATAATTAAAAAAGAGGCTTGATCCCTACACTTTTGATGCATGTATTATCATACCTCAATGAATAATAATACGAAGAAATATTATTATAATAGCACATAATAATATATGTTATTTTAGAATAACAATTTATGAGCATTCAAGTGTTGGTCAAGACCAGTTTGTTTAAGACAGCGATGCTCAAAGCTGCGCATAATCTTTGGATTCAAGCAATGTTTTTAAGCACATGAGATAGCATTGCTGCGGCTTTCATAAGGTCATCGGTCCACCTTGTGGGAGGCCTTCCAACGCTACGTCTTCCGGTACGCGGTCGCCACTCCAGAACCTTTCGTCCCCAACGGCCATCTGTTCTGCGCGCAATGTGCCCTGCCCATTGCCACTTAAGTTTGGCAATTCTTCGAGCTATATCGGTTACCTTGGTCCGATAACTTTATGAAAGCCGCAGGAATCCGCTGGGTGCGGGAAGCACAAAACCGGTCGAGGTGGCGGTGCTTGGGGGAGGCCTATCTGGACGTCTTTCGGCTGAAATGATGATGATGATGATGAGATAGCAAGGAATTCTGCCAATGTCAGAGGTGATAAGAGAAAACATGCGGAAAAAATCTAATAAATAAAAATGTGAACGTGAAGTGAGTTTGAAGTGAGCTGTCATTCAACTTGATGCAAGTGATTGACACTATTGACAGCTTACTTCGCCTGAGTTTTCACGGTGAGATTTTTACAGAATAGTAGGGACTTTTTATTTATTTATTTATTTATTTATAGGAGAACCAACTGCTATAACAGATGGACAACAATTGTATGTGAAACATAGAGCCAATTACAAATTCTAAAAACAGAAAAAGCAGTAGAAATCTTAGGATCACTAACACGATATAAAAGATTATAAAATATATAATATTTAAGGTACAATAAGCACTATGCACTTCTTTTGGTAATTAATAAATTATTAGTAATTAATTAATGTTACTTTTTGGCAATTCTTGCAAATTGCCAAAAAGTATCGATATTTAATAAAAATATTGATGTCAATTTCGATATATCGAAAAAAAACATCGATTCAATATCTACCTACGTATCGCTGAAATTTTCTGAAAAATATTTGTACTTTATGAAATTCTATTGTGTTTGTTTTTTATTCATATAAATACCAAACTAGGAACATCATGTCTGATGTAAAATCCAAAATTAGTAAAACTTTGACAAAAACAAATCTACTTTTTACGGCTCTGAATTCCAGCGGTTTTAGTCAGTGGCGACAACAGTGTTGTTATTGGAAATATATCGTACTAGCTTATGCCCGCGGCTCCGCCCGCGTGGATGTCGGTTATCGCGTAAAAAAGTGGCCTATGTCCTTTTCCATAACCCAGGCTATATCTCTGATAGGCTACGGTTTAGGCGTGAAAACGTAACAGACAGATAGACAGCGCTACTATCACATTTATAATATTAGTATGGATTTGATACATTTTCGATACTTGATATTTTATATCGATATATCGAAATATTAGATATCGCCAAAAATATCAATATATCGTACAAAAAATATGGACGTATCGATTATCGATATTTTTTCTACAACCCTACAGAATAGATCGGGCGGACTTAGTGTGATTATTACCTACCATAATAACCTGGACAGGTCGCAGGTTGAGAACCGATTGCCGAAGAACTCGCAATATTAAAGATGATGTTCATACAAACACATTATGTTAGGTACAGGTTTTACACGCAAATCTCTGATTGTTAATTTATTATGATGATACAAACCATTAATTTTACTCAGAAGACGTGATGAAAATGTGCAATTTAATAAGTAGATATACGGTTGTATTGGGTCTCTATTTTATTGTATATTTTACCGATAGCTTAAGTTATAAAGTTCAAACATAAACTCAGTGTCTTACCATGTATTTAATAAGTGAGATCTATTGTTTATCCAAATATAATCGTAACCACTTTCGTAATTTCTTCCAAAAACCACAGGAAGATATATGAAATGAAACTGTTTATTCTTTAAATAGGATATCGGAATCACTTTTCCACGTCATATAAAAATAAGCTGGATGGAGTCGTCATTTCTTATCGGATTACCCCTGAGAAGAAATGGTGAAACAAACGGGCGTCAAATTTTCAATTAAAGTCCAGACATAATTTTGATCAGATCATGTGAGGAAGAAACCACACAAATTGGAGTGGACCTGGGGTCCAAGTCTGCTATTTTTATAAATTCGTCACTCCAACACGATCCCATTGTCATTTTGCTAAAAGTTCGTAATCTGCTAAATTCATAATGGTCGATCATTGGTCGGTCAATAGTCTCATAATAGAATTGTATTACAATGGTATTTTGAACATTTATTCATGCCAGATTTCATTTATATATATTTTTACATATTATTTATTAGTGTTATAAGCAATCTGAAGTAGTAGGAAGTTGGAAGTTTAGTAGGAAGTTTTATTTGTCATTATGTACAAGATTACCAATTCTTTCAATGGAGTGTCAGTGGCTGACCATTGGATAGACATAATGACGCCATTATATTAGTATATTACCAAACTTGTCAAAATCAACAATTATGAAATCAATGATAGACCATTCTGACACTATTGTAATAGCAGACTTGAGGACTTGACCCTGTCCAGTCAGTGCAAGCATTTGTCAGTAATCGTATAGCTCAACTCTTGGAATTTCTTTCTATGTACGTAGGTTTACTGCTCCTTCCCCATTCGTAACTTTAACTATAAACATCTACCTGCCTTTACTATACCTAAAGTACCCTTGTTCCCACAGGTGTCAACTCCAGTAACCGCCCTTGTTGGTGCGTGGGTGCTCAGAGTGATCACCTGGAAGCGAGACTCTCCTGAACGGGCGTACTATGACTTCGATCAGGACATCTACATCCTCTTCAACCCATGGAACCCTGGTAAGTTGATCTGAAAAGCAGGATCAATCGTTGAAGACAACATCAGACTAAATGACAGAATTTTTGTTTCATTGCACGTTCATACGACTCCGACAAAGTTATATAGGAATGAACGATCATCAGATCAGCTGGTCGATTCTGTCAAAATCTCACCGAGAAAATATAGGTTAGGTGAGCTTGAAGTGAACTTGAAGTGAACTGTCATCCTACCTGACACTATATTTTTTTTTTTTGTATTTTTTTTTATTTGTTTTGGCTTCGCACGGTTTGTGCATTAGCCAATGTCATGTTTTTTAGTTCGAAGAGACAAAGTTAGGGAAACGAAAATATTATTATTATTAATTAGATCGGAATTTAGGAAAGGACGGATATAGATAGGATCAGTAAAAAAAGGAAAAGGAGGAATCTAAGGAGTGAATAATGAGCAAATTACTATGACGAATATTTACAACCTAATATTATTTAAGGTAATGAATGAGACTATACATTTATATACAGGAAAGCTATTGGTACAAAGTAAGGAAAGTATTGAGGTAGGAAAATGAGTACGAAGAAGGGACAAGAGGTTACTAAGAAAAGAAGAACGGTCGTATAAGGGACAGGAGAAAAAAAAATATGATTTAAGTCGCCTACGTCTGTGCCTCACGAGCAAATGGGGTCATCGATGACACTAGGGAGTCTAGAGATTGACAGCTCACTTTAAACTGACTTCACCTACGAATTCACGGTGAGATTTTTACAGAATAGCGCTACAGCACCCTCATTGCGTCACATACTGTCAATCACAATCTGAATGATTTTGAAGGATATTGCTAATCCACTGCTTCTTATGTTCGAAAAATTTGTCTGCTCAACAACGCAAATAACGCAATGAACGTTGTTATACTGTCAAAATGAAACCCATTGCTCATGTCCCTGCATTTGTCGATTATTCGGTCGGCGAGTAAAAGATCGGATAGTTTCACTAATAAAGGCTTCTACAAACAGGCGCGACACGCGACTCGACACAATGAGACCGCTCGTCTCGCGGCACGCGGTGTCTTTGTGTCGCGTCGCGTCTCGCAGCTGTTTGTAGGAGCCTTTAATTCGTTTTTCACTTTTGGTTAATTTTCCTCGAAGAGAAAGGTCTGGCGTTTCTTTTCGAAGAATGAAAGGCAAAAATGAACATGTTGTAAGCATGATTTTAAAAGAGAACGGGAAAAGTGTCGCAACAAAAAAGCACCGATAATCGATTAACACTTATTATCTATTTTTCCATATAAATATTTGACACATCGATTTTAAGCATTTTAATTATTGGTAGGCTAGGTACTTACACTTTAATGCTTCATTCCGATATTTAATTAAAACGGTTATGAGTTGAATAAGATTAAAATTCATCGACTTTTGTGTTGACTGCACCCAGCATTGTATTCAGCATTAAATTGAATAGTTTTTAAAAACAAAAGAAAAATAAATAAAACGAGTTGCCTACCAATCTACTTTTGTTTTTTCGATGTAAGTATTATAATGCAATCTTCTCAATTTGAACTTTTTAAATAAGTTGCAGAACAATACAGAGTTGTAAAAACATTAATGCTAGTCTAACTTATTTGTGAGATTGGTATTTGTTTTTGCGAATGCAACATGGGCAGAATAAAAATAAAAAAGATTTTATGCTTTCCATTTGTAGCCTTAGGTTTATTTTACGTTTATATTTGGACCACAGAGAACAGGAAAGAAAGAAAGAAAAAAGTATTTATTGGGACCCGCACTAGAAGATCACAAACTAAACTAAACACACAATGATAAAAGTATTTAATGTATAAATATTATATATAAAAAGAAAATAATAAAAGAACAGAAGGTCCTGTGCGAGGCCAGAGGCTGATCCTATCTCAGCATGATGCTGCAATATTTAAAAATAAGTATTGCATCGCTAATATCCTGATAGGGCCCAAACCGATACCTAGGATCAGAACACATATATATTTTTTTTTTTAATCATTACAACATATTAATGTTAAAAAAAATCTAGATCGTGTTTTCGATCCGTCTACTCGAGAAGGAACACCAAAACAAACTGAGATGCCACGTCTTTTTTTAAGACCAGACATAACGAACTTTTATGAAAGCCCACCTGATAACGAGCCAATTTTGCGTCCCAGCGTGGCCCTAACTGCTACGTCTGTCCTATGTAATCTAGGAGATTCGGCACATAGGATCAACTTATACTAATTGAATGCCTCCTTCCAGATGACCAGACCTTCATGGAGGACAAGCCGCTTCTCCAGGAGTACGTGCTGAATGACGTGGGCAAAGTCTGGGTGGGTCCCATCAAGACCACGCGTGGGAAACCCTGGCTCTATGGACAGTTCGACGCAGTTGTGCTACCGGCCTGCATGTTCATGCTGGATAGGGCTGAAGTGCCATTTAACCAGTAAGTAAAATAATATGATGACAGCAGTGGTGGCCCAGAGTCAACGGCTCCGACTTACGAGTTGTAGGTCGTGGGTTTGAATCCAAGCAGGCACATTTCTTTGTGTAAATTATGTCATCAACATTGCTCTCAAAACCGGTGTGTCCTAGAACCAAACATTCGAAGACATGTGACATTTACCAATCCGCACTGGGCCCGCGTAGTAGATAGATAGAGAGAGATATAGCCCACTCCCTTTCGAAGAGAAGAGACCTGTGTCCCAGCAGTGAGAACATTATAGGCAGAGCTTATACTAAAATGGTCAGAGCACTAGTTTTCCCGATTTTCATGTATGGAGTTGAGACGTGGACAATTCGAGCAAGAGAAAGACAGAGGATAGACGCATTCGAAATGTGGTGCTGGAGGCGGATGCTCCGAATACCATGGACAGCCAAACGCACAAATGTGTCTGTCCTTTCCCAACTCGACATAAAGACCCGATTGTCTACAGTTTGCTTATAGCGTATTTTGACCTATTTCGACCACATAATACGAAAGGGAGATAGCAACCTTGATACGCTGGTCATTGTTGGCAATATCGAGGGAAAGAGAGCACGAGGCCGGTCGCCAACATGATGGACGCCAGCAGGTGGTGATGGCAACGTTGGACCGGAGTCGATGGAGGCAGATTGTCCGCTTAAAGGGGTTCAGTGACCACGATCCTCAGTAATGAGGGACCGATTGAAGAAGAGAAGAGATGCTAAAATAATATGAGCTTGTTTTTTTTATTTTTCTTGGGGATAAACTGTTCTAGTTGGCTGAAAAACTGATTTTGCTGGAGTAGTTTTGACCAGCTCAATAGTACATTATTGCAAAGGCCGGGAAATAGGCAATTGCAGGTCGAGTATGAGTATGAAGGCCGAGCCGTAGGCGAGGACTTCACTAATACTTTTGACGGCACGGTTGGCGCAGTGGTTAAGCGATTGACTGCTGCGCTGCGTGTCACTGGTTCGATTCCCGCACGGAACAAATATTTGTATGACCTACAAGTAGTTGTTCCGGGTCTGGTTGTTTGTGTATGTGAGTTTAAATGTTTGTAAACGCACTCACAATATAAATATACAATAGAAATTCCTAGTCTGGGGCAACGTTAAAAAAAATACTAATACGAGACCGGCAATTGACATTTCCGCCGAGGCATATATAGAGCTTTTCTCAAAAGAATGCAGGGAAACAAAACATTGCTGGAGCGTTGTAACATTGCTGGAGCTGGAGCGTTGTAATGTTCCAAATTCAAAAAACGCTCCTACAATGGATTTGATTTTCTTTGTCCGTAAATTTGATATTACATTTTAAAATATCCAATGAATATTTACATAATAAATATTCCTAAAATTGGCAAGTATTAAGCAGACAAATATCATTCTTCCTCCAAGTTGTTATTTAAATCTTAAGCCATAATTAATCAGGAATGGCACAATCTTTACAATTATGAATAATTTGTAACAATTTACGATAAAAAATCCCGCAAACTGTTCAGTTTCACATTTGACATTTTTAGAGACCTCACTTTACACTAGCTCCTCCTCTAGCGGCGAATTCACGCGCAATAGTCCTTATTGTCAACATAAAGGTATGTGTTACGCAATTACATGATGACGATGAGGTCGTCTATTAAATATGCATCATACCTTTTAAACACATTGAACAAACTAGTCACACATTTCTACTAAACGATTATAATCACAACCTAAAATAGAATTTACATAGAAAACCAGCAACGACCTCAATAATTTATTACATTGGCAAATTTTCAACCGTGTGTAACACTATTTCATCGAGAGTAATTGTCCAGGTTTTACCTGACATAATATGCTGCTAAACAAGACCAGAATTGGCAGTCGAGACGAGTATTAGAATGTTAAATACAGATTAAGGAATATAAATAAAACAATAAACAAATCTAAGCCTCAAAGGCGCAGCTCTATTACTACCCACGGCTACGCTACGCACTTGTCTTTAAGAGCGGCCAACCCGCCATACTTTTCATACAAACGCTCGTACGTGGTTATGGCGTTGGAACACATCTTTCAATGAAAATTTTGAACTAATTGGTATCATGTGCACTATATATTATCTAGGTTTCTATGAAAGCTTAAAATTAAGATTTGGAGAAACAAATTCAGTATAAGCCTCCAAAAATCTGCTTTTTACACACATTTTACCTGAACTTTGGCCGTTCATAATGTACTCATAAATTGTAAAAATAAAGAAAACATCGCGATAGAAACATCGCACATGTAATGGAGATTCTAAATAACATACATTTATTTCACAAACTTGTAAGGCTTTCTCAAAAACACGTATTTCCTGGAACATGTTTTATGAAATTTCCGCACACAATTTTTCGTTCAATGCTATTGCGTTCTCGCTTGCCTGTTAGCATTAACGTTGCGCTGGATGAAACAAAAAGCTTTTCAATCATGCTCGCGTTGACGATAGACGGACCGGGAAGGGCCCTCTTAGCTGGGTTTTATAAAATGTAGCAGGATTGAGCACTGCGAGCCACGCATGGCCACGCTAACGTGCATATTTTACGCAGCAGTAGAATTGCGCTTTAAAGAAAGAAATAAGGGAAGAAAGAAAGAAAGAAAATATATTTGTTTTGCACAAGGTGCACATGACACAATATAATATACAACAGATATAAATTAAATAAAAAGTGTAAAGTGCCATATAAGAAATTAGAAATTTTGCCTTCGCCAAAGAGGCCTTTAGTATAATATCTTCCTGGAAAAAAACCTGTGTTTCTGAAGACTGCCTATGATTCCACCGTCATGTTACGTGACCAGCTCTTCAATTGAAGACGTTGTATGAATACGGAGGTGAAAGGAAGCTGGCAATTTAGAGGCGTTTGAAATATCGGTCTGTTGTCGAGCATCTTGCATAGCAATTTGGTTTGCGATATGAGTTGAATCGTTTAGAATGAGATTAACTAAAGCTTGATGTACCTATTTTGTTCTTAATACATCCTGTTTCACGACGTTCTTTTGTTTACATTAAAACTTTCATTATCAATAGACTTTTGAGATATGATTATTTCCCTAATTAATCTGAAAATATCTAAACTAGGTACTTACTTAACTAAATCAAGACTGTCGCACTAACGAAAAATGCAATAACTCGATTTTGTCACTTCCGAGAATTGTATTTTTGTTAATTGAATTTGTTATGCAGTTTTAGTTATTGCATTCTGGCTTACTAAAAAACCGAGTTCCTGAAGGATCAATAAAAAGTTGCTTAGAGAGAGTTAATAGATTTCTATTCGCTGACTCCAAATATATAAGTAACTCAAAATCGTCCACAATCGAGTTATTGCATTCTTCGTTAGCGCGGCAGAAGAGGTTTCCTGTGATTTTTAAAAGATTTTTACTACCTGGAGTGTAGGGTAGAGAATTTCCAATTACCTAATAAATTTATTTCAATCAATCAAATCATTTATTATTTATTTTGAAGTTAGAATTTATCCAGGAAGGTATTGCATCACCCACTACAATTGCATTTTACTCATATTTCGCGCATTTTTTATCTTTTATGGCACATTATGTTAAAAAGTATTTGCAAAAAAATGGCTTTGCCCTAAAAATAATAATGAATTTCTTATACTTAATTGTATCAAAAACCTTCCCAAAATCAAATCCTTTGTGGGATTCTGAACTTTCTTAACAAAAACATCTTTTGTTTCTTCCAGCCGTGGCGACCCTGTAAAGGTGACCCGTGCCATCTCTCGCATAGTAAACTCCAACGATGATGGTGGCGTACTGGTTGGACGTTGGGACGGTGTCTACGACGATGGAACAGCCCCCTCAGAGTGGACCGGCTCTGTGGACATCTTAGCGCAGTTCCTCGAGACGCAGGACCCGGTGTCCTATGGACAGTGCTGGGTCTTTGCTGGGGTTGTTACTGCTGGTGAGTTGGTGATTTGTGTATCTTTTTGGGGTAGGTATGAATGGGATGACGTCAAGGAATGACGTGAGCGTGATGTGAAAGGAATGGAATTTATCAATACAGCTTTTGGCTATATTAATAAATTTCTCATAATTTGAGAAGGCTGAAAATTCAAAGGGATTATTATTATCTGAAATAGCGCTTTGTGAATTCTAACAAACGGACCTCTTAAGTTCAGTAATAGGGTCCCAATGGTCTCATTCAATCATCATTGAGGAGCTCGTGGCTAAGTAATAACAGCCGCACGGGTCGATCCGTCAGGTTAAGCTACGCTTGCCGGGGTTGGTCCGTGGATGGGTGACCATCTTTACATACCGAGACTCCTCCGTGCCTCGGAAAGCACGTTAAGCCGTTGTTCCCGGCTGTCATTCGTGGATCTTTGACAGTCGTTACGGGTCAGAAGCCCAAGTCTGACAGCCAGTCTTACCAAGGGGTATCGTATTGTGTTACCCAGTTACTGGGTTGTGGAGGTCAGATAGGCAGTCGCTCCATGTAAAATACTGGTATTCAGCTGCGTCCAGTTAGACTGGAAGCCGACCCCAACATAGTTGGGAAAAGGCTAGGCAGATTGATTGGTCTCTTTCAATCATCGGATATCTAAAATATTTTCACAATTTGGAACAGTTTCTAATGAGTACCTACCTAACTTCCAATATATATATCTAAAACACATATTTGAATGATAACAAACTAAACGCAAGGTAATTTCCTCATACAATCTTGAAAGCCTCTAAGTGAAACAAAAGCTGGCATCAGGCCAACTACCACACAGATAAAAAGTACCAAGGACGGTGCAAACGTAACTACTTGGTACTTTCGCGTTTAAGTTCAGTTATTATCTAGGAGAATCAGATCGTTCATCAGAATTAAACTGTGCATTTAGTTTAGTTTATAAATCATACGAAGCAGTTTATTTCTACGTGGTTTAGCCAGAAAATGTTAATTGTACAGATAAATTAATATTTGGACAGCTCATTAAGATACGGAGGGTTATCTATGTCTTCCATTGCCTTGATAAAAACATTGTTTGAAAAATAACGTTGTTTCTTGAACAGATTTTTATCTAATATGAGATTCTTGGGACTTGATCCAAGTCCAAGAAAAACACGATTAGAAATTCATACCAAATATTGGAGACTGCACCTCATAATCACCTCGTAATTTTTATGAGTAATAGTGCACTTAACGGAGTATGCATAATTTTGCATAATGATCTTGTATTCAGACCGAGCCGCAAAGTTCACATGCTTCGTGTACCTAGACGAAATAATCAACTATTTGCTAACAATGTATTCTGTATGGCGGCCAAAGTTTATAATAAACTACCAGATTGTTTTAAAACTCTTGACTTTAGGACATTTAAATGTAAATTATTCAATTATCTCGTAACTAAATGCTACTACTCGACTGATGATTTTATGAATGAAAAGTTGACTTAAATACTTATTATCTCTACGACTTAATTTAATATTTTTGACATTTCCATACCTAATATTTGACTAATTTGCAATTTGAATTTTGTCATATTTTATTTTATTCAATGTTATGTCTAATAATCTAACCAAAGTCCTGAAAATGTATTTGTACGCCGGAAACGGCAGAATATTATGAACTTTAAAAAATGTATTTAACAACTCTGTAACAATATTCTGACAAATAAATGGACTATTACTATAACATTTATATTATTTTCGTGATAGTAAGTATTAGAGAAAATGAAAAAAAAAAAAAAAAAAAAACATTATGTAGTCTACAATGTAACCTAAAGGTTCACTTTAGTTTCACTTCTCTAGCTTAATTAGTTTTTGAGATATACTCGATTACTTTGAATACTTAGTACTGGTCGCGAAATATACATAAATTGTGTTTGTACATCAAGTCGATCTTAAAACATAAGTTTCGATATAGGTTCCCAATTGGGGGCCCGACTCGTCATACTTATCCGGCTAGACCCAATCAGAATTCAATCTACAATAAAAAATATCTTCTTGTTTGGGTACTTTTGCTGACATAATTGATGATCAACTTCATGTTACCTGAAAATGTTGACAACCGTAATGAGTAGCTGTTCCTTATAGGAAGGTCACCTAGGATACGCATACCTACCCAAAACGATGACAACACTGGAAAGTTTTATTTGACCGGCACCCTCAAAACCACAACCAAAACGTCGAATATAGAAAATACTCACCAAAATACCATGTCATAACCTATATTCTAGCATATAAAGAGATCATTAATACATTCTAAAATACAGCAATACTGCTTGGCAGCAGAAATCAGTTCATTAAAAATTCCTAACCATCTCTCTCTTTCCAGTATGCCGTGCCCTGGGCATCCCCTCCCGCGTGGTCTCCAACCTGGTGTCAGCTCACGACGCCAACAGCACCCTGACCGTCGACAAGTACTACTCAGAGACCATGGAGGAGCTGGGCTATGACCCTAGCAATGCTGAGCCTGAACAGACTGACTCCATCTGGAACTATCATGTGTGGAACGATGTTTGGATGGCGAGACCTGATTTGACTGCTGGTGAGTTTATTGTTCCCATAATAATAATGATAGTTAGATTTTTAAATAGTACTCGGATAGTGAAAACATCTGCCTGAGATCCATTTTTAGGGGTCCGTAGTAAACAAGCTACCCTTCTAGTTTTGCCATGTCCGTCTGTCTGTCCGCGGCTTAGCTCAGAGAATCTTAGTACTAGAAAGCTTTAATTTGGTATGGTTGGTACAAAGTAGTAAATTATCTTGAAAAAAATAAATAAAAGTGTAATTTTGGGTCTACACGCAAAGCGGGGATGATATTTTTTTTTTCTCGTCAATCCCATGGTGTGGGGTATCGTTGGATAGGCCGTTTAAAAAGAGTCAAGTGTCCCTCCCCTGTCAGCTAAATGTTGGATTTGGATACTTGAAACAATTCACAGCAGTAGTATATATCGAACTTAAAAGGAAAACATTACAGCCAAGTAGGCTTTATAAGTTACCGAGTAACAGTCGACCAACTTACATTTGCAGTTAAAAATCATGTTCATCCATACATTCCGTATGGAAGAACATGTTTATCAACTGCAATGTTAAATTTGTTCTTGGGATAAATTCATCCCATCTACGGTACCCTTCATTGTGCATGGTCCGACACGGACTTGGCCGGTTTTTAAATTATGCAACGTACGTAGGTACGATACTGAAAATGATTAGCTTTAGAGAAAAGCGAAACTACTGTCTAATAAGCAGCAGGCTTTGGAATAACGTTTCATAAACAACTTAAAGTGAAACAGGTCTTTTAGAAAGATAAACATCCTCTTTTAGTCTTCCCCTTCTTCATTGTTTAAAGAGCAGTTGCAGAAGCTTTACCAATAAAAGAGCAGCATTAATTTCCTTAAAAAACTTAACAAACAAATCCCCACAACGGTATCCTGCCTTTTCGCCGAAAATTGTTTGGCAGATTATCACTTGCCAACCAACGTTTCGCCGATGTTTCACTTTGACAACTAACGATTAGCAAATTTTAGTATGACAACGTTTCATTTGGCAGAATTATTGTTAAGTTGATTATTATAATGACACAAAACGTTACGGACATTTATCATTTGTCAAACATTTCACTAGGCCACACAACTATTAGACGAATGACGTTTTGTCAGTGTAATTTTTACATACATTTTTTTATTTAAGAATCTCAAAAATAACACTAAACCATTAAATTGGCAGCAATGCAGAGCCATATTACGATAGGTTAGGTTAGGTTAGAGTATGACAAACAACGCCAGAAGCGAATCGCTTTTGTAAAAGGAACAAACTAAAAAATTCTGCTACTTGAAAGTTGGCATTTAAAAAAGTGTTATTATGAAAAGCAGACCAAACGTACAGTTGGTAACTGTGAGGTTGGAAAATAAAACAAAATTATATGATAAGTTGGCAAATGATTATACGGCGAGATAAAATTCTGCGAAAAGTTAGTTGGCAAGTGAAAATCTGGCAAACAATTTTCGGCGAAAAGCTAGAGAACCCCCCACAACACCTACAAGCTGAGTTACCTTATTACAACATTGTTTATTCCTCTTCCCTCCCAGGATATGGAGGTTGGCAAGCCATCGACGCTACTCCTCAAGAGACCTCTAAGGGCATGTACCAGTGTGGCCCAGCGCCATTAGAAGCCATCAAGCAAGGTGTCATCGGAATGAACTACGACGTGGAGTTCATGCTGGCTTCAGTCAACGCTGACCTGATGAGGTGGAGGATTGACTCTAATGAAGAGACTGGATATGCTATGGTGGACAGCAATACTTACCAGTAAGTTTAGTTTTTTTACCTATTAGGTATGCCATTTTACTACTTATGGAATTGGTGCATCTTAGTCTTAGGTGTCTTGCCTATTAATTTAATGAGCAAATAATATTATCAAACAATTTGAAGGAATTTCCTAACTTAATAATTTATTCTACATAACTATGTAGGTATTTTAACAAAAGAGAGAGTACCTTGATATGTATAATGTCTTACTGTGATGGAAACAGTACGACAAACTAATCATTCCACACAAGGCTTAAGGATGCCTTCAACCGACATTGGTGCCGATTCCCTTGTTCACAAACTGAACTTTTAAGTTCAGTGCATCTTTTTCTTTCTATTTCATTAAGAAAAGGACAGAAGATAAATTTTAGTTTGGTCCTGTCAAATTAAACAGTAACAGTAAGTTTAATTAGTATGTTAAACTTGAATATTCCTATATATAAAAATATATAGGAATATTCAAGTTTAACATACTTTCTAGTTAAATTTCTGCTCTCCGAGTGATTCACCAGGGATGCATATTTCCATGACTACACTTCTTTTGTCTGAAAGCCTGTTTTTTTTTTTCCTTCCTAACACCTAATTTTATTTCCAGCATCGGCCGCATGGTCCTCACAAAGAAACCATACGTGTTCGATCCCAACGGTGACGAGGACCGAGAGGATATCACAGATCAGTACAAATTCAGAGAAGGAACAGCCTCCGAGCGACTTGCTCTCATGAACGGAGTCAGGTTCTCCGAGAGGGCGAAGAGATATTACTCTGTGGCTAGTAACTTACAGAATGATATCAAGTTTAAGCTTCGCGATGTGGACAGCGTTCCCATTGGAAAAGACTTCAGGGTTACTGTTGATATCGAGAATATTTCCGAAGAGGTAAGAGAGAATGCTTAAGTAGTTAAATTACTCACCTTTCTTACCTGTTCATTTTAATGGTATCTAACTTGTGATGCTTTAGTACGACTGAAGCAAGGTACGGTCAGCGACATGTCGGTGAACCACCGTCTACAGTTTCAAAAGGTGTTGTTGAAAAGTTTTTGTATAAAAACTGACACATTATTTCGTGTTTTGTAACAATTATTGAAGAGTAGAGAATATTCCAAAGACTAAGATATATTCAAAATAAGAATTAGGTTCTGCAACATACAGGGTGGCCAATTTGGAAGTATACAACTTTAAATTTTGATTATTTTTATTACACTCTAAAATTACAGGATATTATTCTATAATTATTTTACTCAGGCTTGGCAATTTTATACGAAAATTAAGATCAGCGTAATCTCCTCCTTTTTTATACTCATAAATGCGATCGCTTTTCATTGTGTTTTTCATTAAATTTTCGCATACTAGTTATCCCACTAACAAAGTCACAAATATTCTGCTTTTTGTAATCAAGATTGACCACGGCACGTCCCTTTGGATAACCCCATACAAAAAAAGTCAGGACATGTCGCAAAATCCTCATTGATCAAAATGGTATTCGTTACTCTTAACGATTTGTTAGAAAAATTGGTTTGTTTTTGAATTCGTTTAAGAACTTCAGAATAAAATTACTGAAAGTATTGCGGTGGTCATGATCTTATAGACTGTGCATAATAAATATGCCGCATTTTAACTACATAATAAACACCAAACAACTGCAAAATGTGGCTTTAAATCAGAATGGGGGCTAAAAAAAGTTGTATACATCTTAATTAGCCACCCTGTACAATAATAAAAATCGGAAAGGATATCATCGACCGATGTCACTGAATGATAGTTTAAGTTTTAAACAATGGTCTAACCTACACTAAAATTATTTTTATTATTCAGCTGCTAAATAACTCATAATGTACTAACAATCTTACCTACATATATTGAAAAAGCGAAATAACTTATCTATGCATTACTTCCAGGGTCGTAATATCAAGGCGTCTCTATCAACCAACAGCGTGTTCTACAACGGAGTGAGAGCCGGCGTCATCAAGAAGGTCGAAGGAAAGATGTTCGTAGGAGCTGGCAAAAGTAAGTAAAAATAATACATAACTACCTACACCTATGGGTAAACTCCAAAATCTATTTGAAATGAGTTCTCACAAATGTATGCCTTTTTTTTTGTTTTTTGTGTGGGAAATTATCAAATAACTTCAACTTCTTACTTCGTTCTGGGCGGAGCGGAATGTCAAACTTTTACTGACTAAAACCCACTCATGTTCCTTCAGTTGCCTTTGAACCAGGGCCACGGTATCCCTTTCGGACAAACCCGCAACCCTGACAGGCTGCGGCCCTAGCGGACCCATCAACGAATGTATGCCCTGCAAATGCAATGCCCTGCATAATTATTGCTAAACTCCCCAATAATCTCCTTCTCTCGAGTCAATAAAAGGTGTTCACGATTAGCTCAAATAAAAGTAAGATTTCGATAATCAGCAAGATTGGAAATGGTGACTAGAAAGAGACAACATACATCAGATAACCCGATGGCTCAAACAATATGACATACCTATACTTAAATACCAAGGATCCCAGCTAGTTCTCAAAACGATGTAAGAAAACATCGTGAGCAATCCTACATAGCCTAGAACTAAAAAACTTCGAAGACTGACGTCTACCAACCCGCAATGGGCCCGCGTGGTATATTACAGACCACTTTTTTTATTCTTTTTTTTTTATTATACGATGGGTTTGCTCTTGACTCTAGTCTAGGTCAGAGGTGACAGAGACAAAGTCGACGATGGAGTGAGCTTACCCAGAAAAAGGCTGCTCCCTCTAAAAGAGGAGGCCTGTGTCCCAGCGGGAACATTATAGGCGGATACAGCTACAGCTAGTTCTATGATAAAATGGACTGATCTTTTCTTTACGAAAGTGTAAACCAGAGCTATTAATCGATGTTATTTTTTGCAGAGGAACAGATCAGCATCCTAGTGAAATCAGACGACTACTTGCCTAAACTAGTGGAGTACTGCAACGTGAAGATATCAGCGATGGCCATCGTTGATGAGACCAAACAGTCCTGGGCCGATGATGACGACTTCCAAGTCATCAAGCCTAATATTAACATTAAGGTAAGTTAAGAACAAAAGAAAATCTGAAAGCAGTGTGCAACTACAGTACTTAGGGCCGGTTGTTTCGAACGATTGGTTAACGTAACATACGTACGTCAAATAACATTGATATATAAAAATGCAAAAGAATAAAATGACGTTAAGCAGTGGGTATGACACCGGTTACTGTAATCGTTATTTTTTTACTGAACTTTAAGGGCATAATTTTGTGAAAAAACGCTTTTTTTGGTTTGACGATAGTTAGCGCCATTTATGACGTAGGTACTTAGTGGAACGATGACCTGGTGTAGGTTGCGGGAATTTGCTGGATATGGGCAGCAATGGGGCGAAAGTTGTGACAATCCTTGGGGGAGGCCCTATTATTATTATTTATTTCCATTTAAGTAACAGCCTTAATCATACAAAAAAAACATAAAATCATAAAATGTTAGTGTGTTAGTAACAAAATTGTACCTAAAATTATGTTAGTATTGTTAGTACCTATACCTAACTGATGCCTATGACTGTCCTTATCCACTGATTTTGGAAAGAACAGTCAAAACGGGCAACAACAGCTTTTAGCTTGCTGTTGCTGCTGCTTCGTAGACGGTGCAGCAAAGAGTTTGCTGTCTTGCTGCTCTTCATGATGGCTTGAAAGCCATCCGTACGCGCTTCAGCAAACATACCAGAAGCGCTGCAGCGCCACGGCAGCTCCAGCAGCTTCCTAAAAGCGTTATTATACTGGGTGCGCAGGGCTCTGTAGGATGTCTAGCAGTGGACGTCTTTCGGCCAAAATGATGAACTGCAATTTGTTAAACAGGGATTTATTCTGATTTTGAAAGGATTTTGGGACCAGCTGTTATTCGCCCCTAACCACTTATACTTAAATACCTAAGTACGTAATATTATTTGTATTATGCAGTTTCTCGTTATGAATATAATGATTTAATATTAAACAGACTAGCTGCTTACCTACCTGATAGATGTGCTATCTTGACAGGGCCATCATTAACCTCTCATATGTCGTAATTAGAGACACAATTAAAAACCCATTGCGTCTCGCGTAGATCTACGTTCCGGCATATGAAGGGTTAAAATGTATTTAGTGGAGATATATCCACCTGCCAGTAGCATCTGTTCTGTCAACTACATGTAATACCTAACTGCGGTGCCAAAAACTTATAATTCAGCTTTTATATTTCACCTTCGCAGTTCAATGACGACCTAATCCTCAACCAGCCGACAGTGGCCTTACTCTCGTTCACCAACCCATTGGACCGAACGCTGACCGGCTGCGAGTTCAGAGTGACGTCATCAGGCATAGCAGGCCGCACACTCAAGCTGCAAGTCCCGGATGCGGAACCATTGGCACAAATCACTGCTGAGCTGCCTATACAGCCCAATGTAAGTAGTTTTAAAAACATAACCAACTGCTATAGTAAAGCCCCAATTTACACGATGCAATTTTAGTCCCTGTGACATTTTTTTATTCATAACAGGGAAGCTCTTGGGCTTCATCTCACCTGATGGTAAGTGATGATAAGGCCGAATGTGGAAGCGAGCTTCACCCGGAATCCTCAACCACAGAGGAACTGATTATGGCGACAGACTTAAATCAAATGGTGGTAGTTAGCCAGGCGGACTAAGAACAGGCTACCCTACGAGGGCGGCACTGAAAATTTCGGGAATCAAGGAAGAGACACAACATTACTACTTAAAAATTCAATTCAATTCCATTTTCTCAACGACTAAACAAGTTTGACAAAACCTTGTGACAAGACCGAGAATCTTTTTTAAAATAAATAAATGGTATTCGATTTTTAAAACCAAGTTTTCAATTAAAAAGATTTTAATATGACAGGAACAGTGGAAATATACCATTCCCGATACTTTTAGTGCAGCCCTCGTACCACCAACCAAACCGAGCAGAAAATTTTGCCCCCGCTGGGAATCGATCCCGGGGACCTCTAGGTCTGAGACAGGTGGTCTTACCACTAAACCAGACTATTATATATACAAAAACATTTAATCACATACAATGCCTGAGAATAGTTAAATCCACTTCTAAGTTATGTGCTTATATTTTATCTTTTTCTTTGCAGAAAGTAGGCAAGATAAACTTCGTAGCGACATTCAAATCGGTTGAACTGAAGGACATCAGTGGTGCAGCTACCGGTGAAGTGTTCGAAGCATAAGCTACCTTATTTCTTAGGAGTTAAGGTAATTTTTCTGTTGTAGTATTGTAACATTTTGCGAGTATATTAGTCAGGTATTTTTAAGCATTTTTCTTGTATTGGCTAGTCCATTTTTTATATTATAGGATTCATTATGTAAGAATATTTTAAGAATTTGTGCATTTTAAAGTATATTTTATTTTTCTAAAAATAAGTCATAAGTCGTTCTAGAAGTAAATAAAAATCATTTGATAATATGTGAGTTGTAAGTGCCAATTGAAACGTGTTATAATTAAACAAATCATATTTTTTTTATCAGGCAGCACCGTGAAACGGTACACCTAATTATAAGATTTAAAAAGTAATTGTGTCGTTATTTTATGGCTTATTGCATTTTATAGTTACGTAGTGTTATAGTTTATTTTTTATGAATTTTGTATTGAAATCTCAGAAAGTATAATAATTATTATCGCAACCGCGCTGAAAATTTATAAACATTTTCAATGTGATTGTGTCAAAAACTGTCTCACATTGTAAAATCTATTTTTTAAGAGTTACGTTTTTACTATTTATTTTTAAGAAAACGCTTTCTACTACAATAAATAAAAAGTTTTTATATAATTGTATTTTGTTTTTGTTTTTACCCGACTGCGGCGTAGCCAAAAAAGGTTTTGTGTTTGACCTTTATGTATGGATGTTTGTCGTTCCCTATGTTCCCTCGATTCGTCTTTATTGCGCGAGTGTCACTAGGTATATTAAAATTATAAAAAATCAAACTGTCAGCATCTTAAATTTAACAATAATATTGCCTCCGACTGCATGAGGTTGTTTATAGTATTAAGTTATATATTTAAATCTTGTTTTCATCTTTACTTCAACTTCACTTTTTACGCAGTCGGGTTTTTTATTTTTGTTAATTTTTAAACTGCTGCTTCCCTTTTTGAAATGCCTCAAAAGGAAGATTTGGCGATGAAAATTGGCTAAGTATCCACTAAAATTGAATGAAATTTGAATAATATCAGGTTCCATTTATAGTACAAGATTTGGAATACACAATAAACACAGTCAATAAAAACCATAATTTTAAAACAAAATTTTATTCAATTCCATGCAGCGTCCACCATTTCCGCTTACAAGCACAAACAGTTTGACATTTTGTTCGAAACTATCTACTTAAATTGAAATAGGACACAGGCTAGGCAAACTTAAGTTCATTACATCACGTAGTTACCTAAAAATACCTTGGTTTTTAAAGCCAAGTTTCATTGGTAAATTAATTGTTAAGCAAATTGACACCCTACGTCAATTTGCCACTTCATACAACTGTCGAATGATATCGTCGCCTTAATAGTGAAGAGAGCTATTCCACACTAAATTGGTTCCAAGATAAAGATAAATCAAAAATTCACCACTTGATTTTTTGTTCCTAGTTTCATTTAACTCCTTTCACGTCTGAATGAAAAACCAAACCTCTAGTTGAGCTATCACTTAAATCTCTTCACCACTAGAATCTTTGTTTAACGACGAGTATGGTGGTGTTCATAATTCGGTCAAAAGTGTGGCAAGCTCTCTTCACCACTAATGCGACGATATTTGTGATTTCAATATACAGACAACCTAAGATGGAATTTAGTTACAATTAACAATTATTAACAATTATTTTTCCTGATTGTACATAAAAGATGCTGTCAAATCGCATATTAAGTGTTTTAAGGATGCCCAAAATATCTGCCGGTCATCAATATGACCTCAACCTCAACGTGTATACCAAAGTAGAACGATTAGAACGAGTAAACAAACTTTTAACTTGATATATAAAGAAAGAATTCCAAGATTAATTCATCTTAACATATTTACAAGTGGAACTAAATAAAAGCTTTGAATGACTACAGCTTGACATATGCCACTTAATTGATTGACGAATGAGCGGCCTGCACTGCCACGCCGTCTCGCGGCGCATATACCTAAGGCGCGGTACTGCGGTATCGGTCAAACTATAGCCCAAAGGGGGCGTACATTGATTACGTGAGGCGTTTATGGGGTGGAGAGGATCGTGCCGAATCTCACCTGGGGAGAAGTGGGGTTAGGCAAATATCACGGTTTTTGCCCGCAAGAAATAGTGTAAAATTGCGAGAAAACTGGGTAATTATTAAAAAATTATGTTTATTTAAATCAATCCAACGCAATCAAGCACAGATTAACGTATTTGCACTAAAAATACGAAATTTGAAATATCTCACGTGGTATTAGTTGGTCGAGCCAAATCTCGCGACGTCTTATCAAGAGGGGAGGGGGTCGAAAAATTACCAAAATCGCCTCACGTAATGAATGGACGCCCCCAAACCACACCAGCTAAATTAACCGCAAAAACCGGTTATTTAACTAAATAATTAACAAGTTTGCCTATCCGCATCCAGGAGAACCATCAATTTAGATGCACCCAAAACCATAGGATATTAAATCTTAACCTATTTGATTAAACTAAATGGAAAACACAACATCGCCATACATAAATAAAACAATATATTTTTATCACATAATATTCGGTTAACTTGGTGCCTACTTTGTTATTAAAATGGCGCTATTTTAAAAGAAATAAGTCCTTAATAACAATAATTATGAAAATTACTTTCCATTTAAGAAATTATCGTAAAGAAATGGACTATCAAAAAGTTCTGAAACCTTAAAAAGATCATCTTTCAACATCAAGCCTATATTCCTCGTTGGGGTAGGCAGAGTTAAGTCCTATGTATTAGAGGACGAGCCTATTGCCACAAACTAGACTAAAATCCAGATTCTGGGTGCTACTACTGAGAAATTCCTGATGGACAAATCCAATACCATACACACAGATAATCTTGTCTAGTCTTTTTAGAAAAATGTATTCTCAGCGGGATTGTCCGAAAGGGGTACCGCTGCCCCGGAACATAAAGGGCCGAGGAAGGAACACGGGTGGGTTTTAGTCAGTAAGAGTCTGACACTCCCTTCCGCTCCACCCAAAGCGGGAGGGGTCATTTGATTATTTCCCATCCTCAAAAGATTATTTTGAAGATCGTATCAGTATCAAAAGTGGACACCAAGCAAATGAATTTGAAAGGGAATAATGTAGCACAAATGCATCTGTACAAGGAACTTCAAGCTTAAAGGACGGCCAACAAAACCACTGTATATTTATAAACATATCCGTATTTATATTAAAACTATTCTTTGACAAAACAAAGTTTGTAATGTAAAAAAAAAAAAAACTTTTTCTGCTGACTATGCTAAGGATGACATAACAGATAAATAATCATGTCAATGACAAATTGATATTATTTTGCAAAAAGAAAACAATTTTCTATTCCACACATTGAAAACATCGATTTATTTTTCATAATCTAGATAAAAATTCATTGCCGTTTCAAAAACCAAATGCTACTAAAATTAATATAAATAGCCGTTTGCATAATTTAGAAGAAAACAAAAAACCATAAATAAATAATTTGGAATAATGGACTATTTCAAAATAATCAGAATAATACTTAGCTGAGATATATAAGCACTTCTTTTTCAATAAATTATCTTTCACAATTACTATTATTCTTAATTTACAAACTTGGAAATATTGCTTTCGATCTTATTCTACACACGATATAGACTTCTTGGTAAACTGCTGTATAGCTGTACAAGGATCTTTGGGGCGTGGCCAAAATCGAAACGAACGCCATCTTTGATTTTTCAATACATTTCACAAATGTTCACCAACAGCGCCCCCTTTCAACGTCATTCGAGCGCCAAAAGATCCTTATAACAGTGTATTTAAAAAATAAACAATATTCTCTCCTCTGAGGATGACAGAACTAAAGTCGAATAATTAATTTCACTGGCGTAATCTGACATGATGTGCTAGCTGTCACTTCGTGTAATAAAATGGTCATATTTATTGTAATGGTGTTTAATTTAATTGATTTATAAAGTGTAAAATAAATATATGATATATGTATTGTATAAGTGTAAAAGTCTAGAATCCAATACATATTTCCATATTATTTAAAAATGTGACAGCTAGCACCTGTCAGTTTCCTCCAGTGAATTAATAATTCGACTATAAATATTCCACCGATTCTTTTGAGCACAAAGTACACTAAAGCCCTGTAAACTTATTCATGGTAAACATTTGATAACATGTTACTACTTATCAACAATTGTTGACGGTGTGGACGTGTTTGAATCAAGTTTATAAACATCAATCATCAAATTTTCTCTTTGCAGGAGATATTTCACACACACACCGTTTTTTAATTTGATTTTATTAGGATTTGTTACATTAGATACAGAGCACACAACAAAACTACTTCTTCGGGCAACATTTTGATGCAGACTGGCATGTGGACAAGACATATTGATATAAACTTTGTCTCCAGCAACTTTGTCGTTGCTCAACAACAATGTTGATCAACTGTTTGCTCAACAAAAGTTTACAATGAATACGGGGCTTTACAGTGCGTGATAAAAGAGTAGAAATAAAATAAAATGGAACTAAAAAAATTCCATACTAAATTGTTGCCATGTTTAAGCATTTTACGTCAAAAATGTGACAATTACGTAGAAAGTGGCGCCCTCATTTAATTTCTACTCTTTTATGACGCACTGTACACTCCGGTCGATGAGACAACGCGTTGCTGACACCTGTCAGCTGAGTACAAAAGAATACGTGTTTCACGTATTTAAACTTGGGCCGCTTTCCGAATTGGCTATAATCGCTCACAGCGCTCACATCGTCTCACACGTGTTTCGATTTAGATATTACGATTATGACAGCCGAGGGCTGTCAACAATTCGGAACGCTCGTGAACGCGCTCACGGTGCTCACTCAATGTCAAAACGATATTAGAGTATTTCTCTGTGTATACACCAAAATTTCACAAAATTTCAAAATTTCTTCTTAGGTTAGGTAGCAACTGTAGCCAGAAGAACGATTTTGAAAATGTCACGTTATCCTATGATGCGACTCAAAACAAAACAGCACAACTGTCATTTTTGACAGCGCTCACGGCGATATTAGTAAAAGGCATGGTCAGCGTTATCGCAAGATGGCGAATGTCATGACGTCATCTATGACGTTTCGGGCATCGTTATCGCGCTCACGCTAATTCGGAACGGGCTTTAGCACGCAAATATCGATATTATCGCAACTCGGAACGCAGGGTTAGTTCCTAATCTTGTACAGTTGACAGGTGTCAAAAACGCATTCTTTCGTTGGCCGGAATATAGCTAAAAATATTGCTATCTCTTACGCGCAAGTAAAACCAGAAAGAGATGCATGATTATTTGAATTGTCACAGATCAGGTTCTTCAACTTTCGAACAGGTTTGCATGCTGCTTCGAAATATCCACAGGACATCTCTTTTTATCCGACTGCGTTTGTTCTGCCTGATAGTAAGAGCCAGCAATATTTGTGTGTAGGTTTGAGTTGGTGTCCTAATGAATCGTACGCATTGTCAGTCGAAATCGAGATTAACTATAACGAATTAGAAGTACTAACGGACCACTCATAGTAGATGGGCTATTAAAAACCAGAATAAATTATGATTTGCCAACAGAAAAAAAAAAAAACATCGAATTACGGTAAGACGGTGAATACTTCTTCACAAGATTCGATTGTTAGTCATAAGATTAAATGAATGAAATCGTTTTCGTTAACACTAATCGAACCAATCAACTGACAATAATTTAGTTCACCATCAAGTAACAATATAAACTGCTTTATAAATAAACAATATTATTGAAAATTATTCCTTCTCTCATAAATTATTTGTGAAAACTTACGCCTTAATATGTACAGTGTGTATTTTATACACGTCTTATTTAGTAAACAAACGCAGTAGTTTTCGCATCAATCATCACTAGAGATCGGATATTCGGATGCATATTTTACCTAAAGTTAATTTTGAGCTTAGAAAGTGTGGAAGGGGCTTCTTAAAATATTTTATTGTTAAAAAAATCCCGTGTCGCCAGGAACAACGGGAATTCATAACTAGTCGTATGTGACGTCTAAAAAAATATTTATTTAAAATAAAATAAACCCGGGATTCTTGGATTGCATAACTAATATGATGCATATTTATTTGAAATTGGGATTTTTACCAACATTTGAAAGTAAGTAAATATACCAGGAACATATATCAGAAACCTAAACTTGTAGATCCCAGAACCGCGGGATTTTTTCGATACAAAAGCGCATTCCATATTACCCAACATCTCAACTTTAGGTGAATATGCATCCGAATATCCGATCTCTAATCATCACACTTTAAATAAGTTATGTCTTGTTATTTATAAGAAACACGTACGGTATGAATTACGTTGAAAACCGCTTTGAATAAACCATTTCAATACTTTAATTTTGACAGTTTATCATCAACATGCCATCATTTGTTTACAAAATTGGACAAGTAAAAAGAAACACACTTTAAATGAAATTGTTCAACACTTACGCACTAAGATTGACTTCTCCGTGGTGTGGGGAATGTGGTAACAAGTATTTTAGAAGATTTTGGGTTTAGACTTCAATGTACTATGTACTACTCCTTAAACTATGTACTTAACTCAGATTTTTAATTTGCTAGACCAAAATGACAGCTGCGACCAATCTTTTTTTTTAAAATAACACAGACAATAATTACAGAGGTAATATTAATTATTTATCATGTCTTGCCTGTAGTGTCTCTAAAACACGACAACAGTGAATGTCCTCCTGCAGAGATTGGTTCGGTGGTTCTTAGTGAGAGTCACGCGGAACCTAGATTATTTACTAGGTATTTTTATGTCGACACCAATAGTAGATTGTATAGCTAGTGAATAAAAGAAGCCATTTTACCCCCGAGACGTGGATAGTTAAGTCGAGGGGTAAAATGGCTCATGTATGCCCGAGTTAATTCAATTGTTGTAGTACACAGTACAATGATATCTTCATTAATCTACATAGTTTTTTTACACCTCATGTGACGAATTTGCACTAAGAATGAGTATAGGACAAACTAGTTATGCTAATGAAATGTTTAGATATATTGAAACTAATTCAATATAAATGCATTTAAAGACTAACAACACTTTAATATTTAAATCTCTTTTATTGTTTAACCAATCCTCTTATAAACATCGATTTAAATCAGTAGACACAGAGAAGTTGTTTTATATTATCATTCTGTATCGAGTTATAAGTAAGCTGTCCAAAAACTCAATGCGATAGCGGTACGTAGACTCGTTATTTTCGTCCTAAAGATACAGAATTTCAAGTTGTATTGTTCTAATGCGAGAAAGGGGCGGCACTATGCGTCCGGTATAGCTCCTTCTCTTTTTCGCATTGAACTAATGATGAGACTTGCCAATAAGCGCGATCCCAGAACGGGTCAAATAAATTATTTTCAACTTTCGACGCAGGCGCATAAACTCCATTTAACGATTGAAATCGACATTCACAACTATATTACCCTCATTTTCTACATAAAAACCAAACATACTATGTCTAGCGAGTGTCATTATATATCTTTTTTATATATATTACCTATACATTTCACTAACACAACAACATATAAAGGTATGCACACACTTGTCACACCACAGCTGACTAAGCTAGTGTACTTTGGCTTTACCTGTGACGATCTTGGCGTATTCTTCGTAAAAACGTGGGAACAGTTGAATGGCGAAGTATACCACGGACAGGTATGCGACGATCGCTAGCGTCAGTATTAAGTCGAATACTGCTGGTTTTACACTGTGGGAGAAAAAGGGGATTCATAAAAAAAAAGATTGTGAGAGAGGAGCCTGTGTAGGATGTGGGTCCAGCGGGGTCACTGCGTAACACTCAATGGTTTTCATTTTGACAGTCCAACAGCATTCATTGCGTTATTAAAGTTGTTGAGCAGACACATTTAGGCAACGATAACCGACTTTTAATGATTTTATACCGAAGATCACGTCTAAACGAGTAGTGTTAATGATTTGGAAAATATATAATAATATCATTTTATTAATCTATACTAATATTATAATTGTTTGTTTGTTTGAACGCGCCAATCTCAAGAACTAATGGTTGGAATTGAAAAAATATTTTTGTGTTGGATAGTCCATTTATCGAGGAATATTATAGGCTATATAACATCACGCTACGACCAATAGGAGCGGAGCATACATGAAAAATGTTGCAAAAACTGAAAAAATATTCTATTTTGAGAGCTTCCTTTGCGTGCGCTGCGTAAACGGTTAAAGTTACGCAAATATCATGTATTATGGAATTGTTCCTCTTTAAAAGTTCTAAAAACAATTCCGCGACAGCATATGTCTATCTTTTAAGATTGATTCACTATATCCTTTTTTATGGTAATTAAATTTGTACGAAATTAATGCATTATTTGCGAAGGAGTTTTGTCAACATAATATTAATCCTTATCCAAATAAATATGTTATTAATCACAAGTATTTAAATGTAAACAAAATTGTCCTTGACATCACTTGATTTCAATCAACATCTTAGGAGATATCATAATTTTAAAATAACTTCGCAACAAAATAAGTGTATAGGCTATTTAACATCACGCACGCGGAATAAACACTAAGAGAAAACGAAGTAATTGCGCGGACGGGCGATGCGATGCGACGGGGTGGGTTGTAGGCCGAAATATTATGCGGACGAAGTCGCGGGCAGAAGCTAGTAACTTAATATACGCATATGCATTCTGATTCTAATTCTGATTCTGAATGCCAGAGCTATCCAAGTTCAACGTGCGATAGCAGCAATGTCGTCTGCCCATCTCGCCACCGGACGATCAACTCTCCTATATCCGTCGTTGGACGCCACTCGCTCACAAGTTTAGCCCACATTTCATCACCACGCCTTGCCAGGTGTGCCGTTCAACTCATATTTAAGTCCTATTACTCGTTTCCCAACGTTAAGGCGACGATAACCGACTTTTAGAAGATCACGTCTGTCGATTTGTAAAACATATATGTAAAATTAGAGCATTTTCTTAATAACTTAATATATGAGTGATTTAGATTATGTTTATATTACATAGTGAAATTAATTTGTAAAGTGATTTCTAATTCTGATAAAAAAAAACTGAGAATCACGCAAAATCTATCAAGCGTATTTTTCTGAAACCTTCACCTATTTAAAGATAATTTCACTATTGATCTTTTAGTATACGTGTTTTATTAAAATACCTTTTGTTTTATCTACACTAATATTATAAAGAGGAAAGATTTGTACCTATTTTTGTATGTTTGTATGTTTGTAATGAATAGGCTCAAAAAGTACTGGGCCGATTTAAAAAATTCTTTCACCAATAGAATGCTACATTCTTCCAATTTGACATAGGCTACATTTCATTTTGAAAAAAATTAGGGATCCTTGGTAAAATTTGAACAATGTAACCGAAGGTGTAGAAAAATGAGTCTTAAAATGTCTTTCGTCGAATGCGCTGCCGAAATTTCCAAAAATAAATAATTGTCTACCCCGTGCGAAGCCGGGACGGGCTGCTAGTGTATAATAAATTAATAATGCGTCTTATTTGGGACAGCGCTCCTGGATGGGCGAGTCTTATTACTGGCTCGACGTATGACGCTTTGTGTGAGCTCAGTACAAAACACGCAAGCTAACCTCACACTCAAGATCACTGACATATATCTGGGCCTTAAGAAGCAATAGATTAGCAATATCCTTCAAAATCATTCAGATTGTGTGTTACGCAATTAGGGTCCTAATAACTCTATAAAAACCATTGCTGGGTGGTCATAATGACATGTCGTTATGAGTAGTCAGAAAAACTTTCGTTTCTTAGAACAAAGTTTTTCTATGTTCTCTTAAATGTTTATCTACTGGTCGATAAACTTTTTTTGCAATTCAAATTCATTTATTTCGGACAACAGTGATCCATATTGTGTTAGTCATTACAAAACAACTTATGTGTTAGAAATACAGATATAACATATTTAAAATAATGCAGAGGACGACCAGACAAGAAAACATTTTCCTACCTCAGCAACCTGCGCATAAAATATCTAATATTATGGTAGGTATGGTATTATTGGTGGTTACGGTTTTGGTACTCATACGGTCGCAAGCGAAACATTCCCTTTGAGTCTACCAAACTGTACTGTATTTTATTAGCCCTTTTGAGTATGATGGGTGATCAGATACTATTTTAAAACAGATAGAATTGAAATATAGACGAATGTACGGCAATTTTATTAAACATATTATAAAGTAATACCTGTAAACATATAAAGCCGCTCTCGTGGCTCCATACAGCGTGTACTCTGGCTCCCTCTTGTCAACCGTGTGCGTACTCACTGTTACATCCATGTAACGGGATAGAGCTCGCTCAAGAGCACCAGTCACTCCTGACGATAAAAATGTTATGTTAGAATTTAATATACCTACAATAAGAGTATCCAGGGACTTTTCAGTAATGCCAGAGGTGGACCAGTTTACTTCAAATCTCTAATTCAATTGAGACTGATGACTAGAGATCGGATATTCGGATACATATTCACCTAAAGTTGAGATGTTTGCTATTATGGAAAGCGCTTTTGTATCAAATTAATCCCGCGGTTCCGGTGTTTTATTTTTATTTTAACTAACACACACCACCCTTACTTTTACACCGTACATACACATATTTGCATAGGGGGTTAAAATTATTTAAAATAAATATGCATCTGAATAGTTATGCAATGCAAGAATCCCGGGTATTTTTTTTTTTAATAAATAATATTTTAGAAGTCGCTTCCATACTATACACCCGACTAGTTATGCATTGCCGGTATTCCTGGCATCACGGGATATTATCTTACAAAAAAAAATTTTTTTAAGAAGCTGCTTCCATACTTTCATAGCTAATAATTAACTTTAGGTAAATATGCATCCGATTATCCGATCTCTACTGATGACTGATTACGAAAGAAAGAAAGGAAAGTTAAACAATAATTTGTCGGAAGTCTACCAAACTAATTATATAGTATTTTTTTGTCTCATGATACGACGCGCGCTTTACTTGTGGTAACCAAGTGTACAAGCACGCTGTGCATATGCGTGAAGACGAGTAGCGTCAGCACATAACACCCATACACACTTGCGACTTCGCCATTGTCTCGGACAGTACTGAGAGCTCCTGCGCTTACCACTGCGGTAACCACAAGTAAAGCGCGCGTCGCACATTGGGGATAGGGCCAATTTTTTGTTCAAAACCACCTAGAGATCGCAAAAATAAACCAAATGAGACAATTTTTTGACAGAAATGTTTGTAATTAAATTCTAAAGAGACTGACGAAGCCGGATTTCTAATATTCCTTAAATCTAAAACTTCATAACCCACTAAAACCAAGGTAAAGCGAGTTTTACCCTGTTCTTTAACCCTTTCAGGCACGCATTTCAACTAGCACCATACAAATATACGCTTCCGATGTATTTTTCGTCGCTGAAAACGAATCTGATGTCAAAAATGAAATTAAAAAAAAAATCCCCTATTTCAAGGTGAAAATGTACAACCTAATTTCGCAAATCGGGCTTCGTGAGTGTCTTTGGAATTTAATTTCAAACATTTCTGTGCAAAAATGGTTTAATTTGGTTAATATTTGAGGTCTCTAGGTGGTTTTGAACATTCTGTCCCCACTGTGCGTCGCTTCGTGAAATAAAAAAACTGTAACTGCTGTGATTAGCTAACTGAAATAACAACAGCTAATCAAATCATTTCACAGTCTGTTAGCTAACTTTTGTGTTCATTATAGCTTTATAGGAATGGCATGTTAGCATCGTTCTGGAAAACAGACCTACATACACCCCGAATACTCAAACGACATTTTAACGTTCTAAAACGATGCTCTGCCACGGCAATAGTTAAGGGGGTTGTCACCGATCCACTAGTCCACTCCTTTAAAAATATATTATCTCGTGACTGAGAAGGAATTATGAAAAACGGCTCAATCAGCTACCTCGTTAAGTGTGTCTAGAATTTTCTAATACCTTTTATAAAGTTTCATATTGAGATACGAAGCAACAAAATACGATCTAGAGATCGAATTTTTCAGGCTTCCCTGGCACTTTCTCGCCTTAAGAGCGGCCAACCCGTCATACTTTTCATACAAACGCTTGTACGTGATTATGGCGGTGGAACACATCTTTCAATGAAAATTTTGAACTAACTAGTATCATGTGCACTATTCAAGGTTACTATGAAAGCAAAAAATTAAAATTTCACATTTATCACACATTTTACCTGAAGTTTGGCCGTTCATAATGTACTCATAAATTGTAAAAATAAAGAAAACATCATAGAAACATCGCACATGTAATGGAGATTCTAAATGACACACATTTAATTCACAAACTTTTAAGGCTTTCTCAAAAACACGTATTTCCTGGAACAAGTTTTATGAAATTTCCGCACACTATTTTTCGTCCAATGTTATTGCGTTCTCGCTTGCCTGTTAGCATTAACATTGCGCTGGATGAAACAACAAGCTTTTCAATCGTGCTCGCGTTGACGATAGACGGACCGGGAAGGGCCCTCTTAAAGTTGTATATGAAACTCACCTGCACTCGGCAGTGTGGTGGTGATAACCTGTGGCGCCCTCGATTGCGAAGATAAGTATTTGTACCAATGTCTTATTGACGCCTCGTCTACACCCTGAAAAGAAGAATAATGCGTTTAATTTGATTGAAGTTCATTCCTTCCATTTTAAATATTATATTCATAAAGGGTTATTGGCAAAACACTAACCTCTCAGGACTCACTAACATCATAAACAACAAAATTCATCAGACTTTCTGCTGTCGCACTTATTTTTTCCGCTAACAATTGTGTCAAACGTAAATCGTAACGTCTGGTATAATAACCGGCACGAATCGTGAGCACAGATGGGCAGTAGTAGGGGCAAGCTCGCGCATGTACACTTTTGGCTAAATAAAAATGACACGCGAGAGTCCAATAGACAACGAGTATCGACTGACGAACCAATCGCATGCAGCTCGGCGCCCCCTGGCTTCTTCATTCCGCCAAAGAGACCTAAAAATTTACTCCTGCGCAGCTGTCAGTTTGTGCTCACGACTCATGCCGGTTACTATAACGTCACTAGAGGTTAGTAGGAGCGCACGAGGGCAGCCATTTTTGGGAGGCGTGCGTTCACTTTACCACGGAGAGTCGTCGAAGCAACACCTCTCCGTGATACTCCATTTTGGTATTCAGTATTAATCAGAAATAATGTTGGTAACACATTATTTCTAGACATTTAATGATTGTGTGAATATTGCAGTGTTATTTGATTGTATTTTATTAATCAGTATTGCGGTAATTTAAATAAAAGTAAAACGTAAAAGTTGATTATTTGAAGAAAAAAAAAATACTAGCGATTTAAAGAAGTAACACTGATAAACCTAATTGAATTATCGTTATAATATATAATATTGAAGCTATTCTTTTGATTAATAAACGTTTCTTATGATTTACTGACCGTTATATTTCTTATATTTCATACAAAAATAAAAATATTTAAATTCAACGCTCTAACCACCTTACTTATAAACGCGGAACAAAGTTATACTAGGAATAACCTCGATATAACCATACATTTTTGACATTTATACGTAGACGTACGACTTTATTCCGAGTTTATAAGTTAGGCGAAAAATGTATAGAATAACGAAATCTTGAAGGTTTGTTTTTGGTAAATGAATTATGTTTTGTAAAAATTCATAGAACAAAAGTTGTTGTTTATGATGTTAGTAATACAGGGTGTAAGTGACAGCCCTCCGCAAACTAACAGGGTGCATTCAGCTCCATATTTTGAATCATATTCCACTGGAAATTTGCTCAGGAAAATTTATCGTTTTTCAGTTACGATTCCTTCATTTTAATATAAAATTAAATTTTCTGTACGAAGCACTCCATTTATGTAAATAAAACAGCTAAAATAAAAAATAAACCAGCAATGGATGTTGGAATACTCAAACAAACTTCGCGCAAAATCAGCTGTTCACTTTCTGCCTAGCTATAGAGTTCATTGAACTCACTCGCTGCGCTGCCGTTCGCTACCTGCGTTTTGCCACGGTTACGATACATTGCGTGTGAGTTAATAAAACAAATCAGGTTTATTGTATTTCCATAATGTTCCTGAAATAATTTCATGTACCGGTCTTCTTAGTAGGATATGCTGAATTCACCCTATCAGTCTGCGGAGGGCTGTCCCTTACACCCTGTATAGTCCTGAGAAGTTGTTAGTTTTTTACCAATAACCCTGTATAAACATATAGAACGGAGTATTGTACTTATTTTATTTTTTATTTCTTTCTAGCTACTGATTGCGTGGCTGTTTCTAAAATAAAAGTAGCAAAATAGTCCTTATAACATCAGCTATCTGTCAGTGAAAGCCCCTTCAAAATCGATCTAGCCGTAACAAACAGACAGACAAAAAAAAATCAAAACTGTTTATTTTATAAGTAGGTTCCGTATAATAATATAGGTACTTTCACATGCATTTAGTAAAAATCTGTTATTTTGACATTACAAACAGACACTTCAATTTTATTGATTTGTATAGATTGGTAGGATGTGCCCCCTAAGATACAGGCCTAGCCTAGTTTAGGGGACAGGGTTTAACCTATTGTACTTATCTACCTAATGCTAAAGTAAGATCTGTAATCTGTATACAGTGCAATGTACTTGAACTTTGTGGTAATAAACAATTTATTATTATTATAGCTTACCAATGCATCATTATACAACGCAGCATCTTCTTCATTCAATTCATCCGTGAGATTATAAATATGGGAAGCGAGCGCCTTCGCCATCACCTCGATGTTTTCTACTAAATTCTTGATAGATGATTCATTTGGTTGGTCTAGGACAGTACTGCGGGATGGGTCCTTGTGACTCTGGAAAAAAATAAAATAAAGTGGTGAGAAAACCTGAAAAATGGTTCGAAATTAGGACAAAATATGTCATGTTTAGTATTGCTCCTAACCTTGCCGCGAGCTAAACTCCCATATGTCCACAGTTACTTATGTGATTTTGTCCCTCTAGTTGTAAAGGAACAAAAGCGCAGATGCAAGGTGGTTATGTATCGAAATCGAAATACAAGGAAACAATAAACTGTTTGAAATAACATATATTTATAAAATATATATCTCCTCCATACAACATCACACGGTAGCCTTTAGGGGTATACCACAATAATAAGATATGATATCAATTTAACATGTAAAGTAGGTAGCTGACTATAATTGTCACTTATTAATGCCATTATATATGGTCTCGTTTCGAGTTCAAAATTACTTGAGCTTGTAGCAAACGTAGACGATAAACTTAAATATATGTTTCAATTTACTCCATGAAACATACCCAAGACTTTTTAAGGTAATTTCAGTTTAGAGCCAATAGCTTGTTATTTTGACATTACAAACAGTATTCAATTGTATTATATTATTTATGAATAGATTAGACATAAGTCAGACTAAATAATTCTCTACGACTAAATAGTCTTAAATAATAGTCTATACTCCATTTACTATAGCATTAGAAAAAAGAGGCTCGTAGAAGCAGGAGTGCGAAACATTTTATTAAAAGTTAAAAGTTTAAACAATTAAACTAAAAATGTTTTAACATAACTTTGATAAATTGGTCGTAATAACATCTTCATCACACATTATTTACAACAAAACGAATGAATGAAACAAACGATTACGTCGTGATGATTTAAATTTAATTAAGATTAAAGGAAATAAAAGTCTTTTTTTTTACAATATTTTATTTAAAACAACAACTTTCAACACACAATAGTTGGTGTAACTTCTTCGTCTTCATCATATAATTTAGTCACCATCATCAGAGAATAAAGATGAAGAAGTTTCACCGACGTTACCTAATAATAAATCTTTCTACCACATCATCCATTATGCTTTAACTTTTCCTCTTCTTTAATTGCATGAGCAACGCAAGACTGCCATCGTTCTAGCGCAATACTATCCAGATCTTGTGGGAGTAATTGTTTCTCCTTGTCTAATTTGAACGTTTTGTTATGTTGAGCCACATACCCCATCATTTGAGCTCATATTAATTCTATAGGGTTGAACTCGCAGTGGTAGGGTGGGAGGCGCAATACTGAAATACCCTTCTCTCTAGCCATCTCATCTACAACAAACTTTTGGTATAAATGTCTTTGTATTTTTGCTTTTTCTAATAAAGTTGCCCTAAGATCTTTTTCCTCAAAAGGAATATTTTTGCTTTTAAACCATTCCTGTATATCTGCCTTTCGTGTAGCTGTGGTTGGCAGCTTCTCCAATGTCCTTGAGTGGTATAGCGCATTGTCCATAACAATTACAGCGCCACTCTCAATTTTTGACAAAATTAACTTGAACCATTTTCACTTTTGTCTATCGCGCTTCTATAACATATTCCCTGTAAATTGAGAGGTCTGGCTCTTATGAAACAGGAAATCCTAGTACAAGAGTCAGGGCTACACAGATGATTGTGTCTTGGAGTGTAAATATATAAATTATTACTATTATTAAAGTTGAAGGCGTCCATTTCGGAGTGGTCATCTTCATCACCTTTCTTTGCATCAAATATTAATGCAGCATCCATTATAAACCCTTCACAAACCCTGTGAAATAAAATTAATACAAGTCAATTATTCCGTACCTCCTATATAATTTCACTGCTGGAAATAGGTCATAGACAAATACTATAACAAAATTTATAACTTTAAAAGTTCGCTTTGCATGCGTTAATTCATAATACAATATAATATGTATTACTTAATTAATAGTCAATAACAATGGGGTGTTCATTTTTTTATGGCGAGGACAGTCCATAAAATACATACCAGTATGACCGATTATAAGTTGGATTTTTTAAACGAGCAGATAGACCTTCCCAATGTGCTTCTTTTGAAGACTTTTTATTAGTGTCACGCCATATTAGGCTTTTCGTGTGACCTGTTTGTATGATAAAAGGTTATTAATATAAATACCATTCATTTCACGAACCAATTTTATGAAATTATGTTTAACTGTATAATTAATTATAATGTTATTGAATGCAAGAGGTCATACACTGCTTAGTGCATAAATAGCTGTTAAGAAATTTAGAAGCACTGTACCTTCATTTAGCCAAGTGTCATCTAAATAATAATATATTTTCCTTCCTTTACTCCTTAGCCTTTTTATTTCATGAAGATATTTTAGTCTCCAAAGGACGATCTCCTGCTTGTCTATGACTTCGATGAGTGCACTTTTTCTGCTCCGTTTGATTTATGTGAACTTTAATGTTTATTTAATTATTTTATACAGACTGCTTTTTTTAAAATCTGGCAGAGACTCGTCACTGTTAACTGCTTCCAGCATCTTGTCCAAGGTGGGCAACTCATTATTAAAGAAGAAGGAATGAATTTTCCTGCATATTCCACTAAATGTGATGTCATCAAAATTATCACGTTTCATGTGCTTCTGTTGGGGAGGGGGAGATTGCAGGCGACTTTTTATGTTGTACTCTTTGAGAATATTGGACAGAGTAGCCCGAGATACGCCTGTAAATAATAAAATCATGTGCGGAGTTTCTAAAATATAATACATTTTATCACAATGCATGTTAGTTTCAAATATTTTTATAGTAATAATTTTATGAATCATCCTTACCGGCAACTTCTGCGATTTTGTTTATCATCTCAGTCTTATAATGAGGAGTATCTGCAGGCCAGGACTCCAATTGCTTAAAAATATTTATCACAGGTTGTTTTTCTACAGCACGCAGCGTTCTCTATTTTTTGGGAGACATTGTTATTTCGTCGGAGTCAACTTTTGGACCACGTTTTTTTCGCCGTTGGCTTTGGTCAGACTCAGCACTTATATGTTGTAAGCCACTCGGTCCCGCACCGGGATCACTCATAGCTCAAAAAAAAAGTAACGTTTTGTACAAACAACCCAATGACAACACTGATAACAATACAATAACAAAGAAATAACTAAATATTATTTATTATTTTAATAAATAACAACAAAATCACGAAAATTAAACAATAACAAACAAAGTATTCACAAGTAAATGACATACATGACAATCTTAGAACATTGTCAAGTCAATTTCACAGACGACATAAACCAGTAAAATTAGAAATCTCCGGCTGTCACAGCTTATGAAGGGATTAAGTAACATTTTAGATTTGGTAGGATTATAGTGAAAGAAAAAGCGTTGCAGTATTGTTGACTCCTGCTTCTTTTAGGTTTTTAGCATAGGCACTGTAATTTTAAATTGGAATGAAATAATATATCTAAATGAAAGCCACTTAATTTCATATGGTTGTTTTTTTAAATGATTACAATTAAGTGTGATAGCTGATATATAAATTCATTTTAATCGATTTGGCGTCAATCGTAACTATAACAAGTTTATTGTACTTTTGTTCTAAAGTGTGCATCAAAAATAACCTTTTTTAACTTCTGTCTAATGCTATTATAAATGGAGTATAGTTATACTAATTATTATTAGGTGGTATTTGTTAAAATATCTATTAGTTTATTTTATTTGTATATGTGCATTAGTATCATAAAACTATATAAATTCTCGTAATCTAGAAGTTAGTATTTTAGACATTATTTTTGTACCCTATCACTATGTTTTTATATTTAACCCAAAGATTGACTGGTAGAGAATGCCTTGTGGCATTAAGTCCGCCTATGTACCACTATTGTACATGAAGTTTAAATAAATAAATAAAATTGATTGAGATTTTAACTTATTTATTTTGTTTATTGCACAATGTACACACAGTTACAGGCTATGACTAGGTTAGGCAGCTTGTACACGCTAAGAAAAGTCACCGGGCCTACGCAAGAATTCGTGTCGTTTCTACACACAAACCGTGTACATTGCCACGGTGCTGAACACGAAAATATCTTGTCTGCGCTAGACACGACGCGGTCTGTGCTGCTGCAGTCTAAGGAGGGCCCCACCCCTCCTTAGACTGCGGTGTGAGGTGAGGTGGTTCAGGTTATTAGTGTACGTTTAACGCGTGGACGTGTTCTTCACTCACAAACAATCGCAAATTAATAACAGACTTGACTAGAGCAGCCTACCATACCCTACACACGACTGACCGAAAACAATCTCATCGTGTACACGTTCATATTTGTCTTGTCTGCAGCAGACACGACAAATTTTCGTACCTAGGTCCGACAAAATTCTTGTCGTGTACATGATGAATTGGTCCTGTCTGCAGTAGACACGGTGAATTTTCGTAGCGTGTAATAATTCCTTCTCAGTCACGAGATAATATTTTTTTAAAGTAGTGGAGCTAGTGGACCCGAGACAGCACTCTTAAAGCGCAGCAAGTAGTGGCAAGTAGTGGCGTATAGCTAGGTAACACTTAATGGTAACGTTTATTAAACATACCTGCAACGAACTCAGGGTAAAGGCCGTCATCCTCCTAATACTGAACCGCTCGTGCTGCCAGGCTAACAACTCATCCGCCAGGTTGATCTTCTTGTGGTTGATAGTGACGCCCAGCCGGGCCTTGATGCTGTGCGCAGGGCCGCCGGGTTTAGGAGGCTTTGATACGTGCATCGTCATTGAAGGGGACGAGGATATGGAGTCGAGGCACATTACGAAGGAGACGTCCTGTTGAGAGAAAGAAAACAAGGTTTATTTGGAGGAAACTTATTATTAGCCGACTGCATACTAGGGAAACTAATTCAGAGCTGTATAAATATTTTGTTTCCTGCATGTTTTTTAATGTTTCAAATAACAATCCATACTAATATTATAAATTTGAAAGTAACTCTGTCTGTCTATCTGTCTGTCTGTATGTTACGTTTTCACGCCTAAACCGCTGTACCGATCGTCATGAAATTTGGCAGAGATATAGCCTGGGATATGGATAAGGACATAGGCTACTTTTTTACGCGATAACCGACTACCACGCGGGCGGGGCCGCGGGCAACAGCTAGTATTGTATAAATATCTGTCGCACGCAGATTGTATGATTCATCATTTTACAAACAGCCGCCGTCCATTTACAAACACACGTTAGGCATTTAACATAACGCCGCGCGTTTTTAAACGGACGGCGCCGTTTGTAAAATTACGCAATATGGAATCTGCCTGCCACATAACTAACACCAGAAAAATTCATAAAGGTGTTTGCCGGTAGAACACGGTAACTATATAAATATGTAGAGTATACAATCCAAATTTTATCTTGTCTACATTCTTTAGAAATCTGTTATTAAATAAAGAAAAACTTATACTTTTCGGGTAAAGGACTACAATCAAGAAATGGATAATGCTAAGGCATTTTGCCCTTTCATCCATGGAATTAACGACTAAAATACCAATATGTATAATAATAAAAAAATCCGCCAATTCCATTTGAACTCCCCCACTTACTTGCAACAACGAAGCATCTGCCGAATCGAGCTGCTCCTCCAACCACTTCTTAGCAGAGAAGTAGTTGAGCGAGTGTCCCAACGATGTAAGCACGAACAGAAGCGACGGTGCGCCGCGTACCGACGTGCTCGAGTACAGGCGCGAGAAGATACGAGCGAGCTCGAGCACAGCTACTGCGCCTGACGCGTTCGAGTCCGCGCCTTGGGAGAGCTCCTAGAGATTAAAATATTGGCTAACATGGTAATTCCGAATTAGCTCTTGGCATTTGTTTCACGCTACATAAATGTGGTAAACAAACAAAATTAATTTCTAAATTAAATAGCCCTTTATCATGGTTAAAATAAAAACAGATTCATTTTATTGACCAACTAGGTTCCGTCCGGGGCTCCGCCCGCATGAATGTCGGTTATCGCGTAAAAAAGTAGCCTATGTCCTTCTCCATATCCCAGGCTATATCTCTGCCAAATTTCATGACGATCGGTTCAGCGGTTTAGGCGTGAAAACGTAACATACAGACAGACAGACAGACAGAGTTACTTTCACATTTATAATATTAGTATGGATAAACCACTGGCTAACATGGTAATTCTGTATTAGATATTGAATAGTGTGAAAATCCATACTTAATATTATAAATGTGAAAGTAACTCTGTCTGTTTGTCGGTTACGTTTTCACGCTTAAACCGCTGAACCGATCGTCATGAAATTTGGCAGAGATATAGCCTGGGATATGGAGAAGGACATAGGCTACTTTTTTACGCGATAACCAACATCCAACAAGATTTGATCTAAAGAAAAGCGGCCACATTCCTCTAGATTGTATTTAGTTGCTTCGTGTCTCAATATGAAAATTTATAAAAGGTATTAGAAAATTCTACACACTTACCGAGGTTGCTGATTGGAGCCGTTTTTCATAATTCCTTCTCATTCACGAGATAATATTTTTTTAAAGGATTTTTTTTATTTTGTTTATTGTATTTTTTTTTTTTTTTTAAAGATTAAAAATAAAAGTACTCACAGGAACGACAGCTGACGAGTCATATTGGGCTGCAATGACGATGGTTTGTGCTGATCCGGAGCGGCCGACCAGCTTGCCGTGAAGAGTCACCGGTTTGGACTCCAGCTTCTGAGGAGTTGAAGCTGACACCACTGTGGAAAGAATGCTATGACTATGAGTTATAATAATTTTATAAGAAACGCACAGCTCTTATAATATGCCCGTGGATCCAGAACATAGGATCTATCATTATGTTTAAATTGAAGTGAATTTTATAAACATGTGGCTTTTCTGTAATAAAAGTAGCCTTAGTAACTCATAACATCAGCTATCTGTCAGTGAAAGTCCCGTCAAAATCGGTCCAGGCGTTTCGGAGATTAGCCGGCACAAACAAACAGACAGACAGACAATTTTTTTAATATAATGATTTTAATATATTTATAATATAATTTTTTAAATATTGCTTTGTTGTTTTAAGTACCGTATAAACTTACAAATGTATTTAGTAAAAAGCGATTTTGACATTATATTGTTTATAATGTCAAAATCGCTTTTTACTAAACACATTTAATACACTTCAATTTTATTCATTTTATTGTAAAAAACAATGATACGAAAACTTTTTTTAGGGTTCCGTACCTAAAAAGGAAAAAACGGAACCCGTGATCACTCGTGTGTGTCTGTCTTTCCGTCTTTCACAGCCAGTTTGTTCCGAATCTAATGGACCGATTAAGTTGAAATTTGGTACACATATCAATTTCTGTGACCCAAACACGTGTTACGTACACAAATTAATTTTGAAAAGGGCAAAACTTTTTTAAATTTACATTTTTGTCTCTCAAAAGTGCCCCTTTTGAGAGACAAAAACGTAAATTTAAAAATGTTTTGCACACTGTACCGTGTGACACAATAAATGAAAGGGGATAACTGTGAAGGTGTCAAATATTTTTAAAATAAAAATATTTAATGTTATTTAAGAAAATTTATAAAAATTGACCCCTTATCTCCAAAACGACTGAGCCTAAAAAGCCTATGAAGAAAAAAACAGAAAACAGTTCTATACTTATAGATTACAGGAAAATCTATAAGAAGTCCATGGTCTTAAAATAACATGGTAAATCTCCCAATATCGTGTGTACAAACTGGCGAAATGTGGGTGTTCCTACTATGGGTACACCTCTGCCTAACCTTTCGGGGAAACAAGGCGTTATGTGATGTATGATGTTATGTTACAAATAATACATTCAGCAAACTTGTACTATTTTGATAGTCAGTTATCTTCTGTTTGCTTTATGATCTAGGCTGAGATATATATGATATTATTAAATCTTACAATTAGAAGATCTCTGCATTTTTTTAACCTAATTTAATTCATTTTATCTAGGTAAAAGAAAGAAAGAAAGAATAACGTTTATTCGGTCACAGTTCGTGAAGCACAAAATACAAAAAATAAAATAAAAAGTGAAATAAAAAATGTTATAAAAAAATTGCTGTGTGGGTACTATGGGGACATCCCAATCGGACCAATAAGTATTATTCTTGCTTGCAGCGCTCGGGCGCTATAGTAACGCTTACCTACGCTCATCAACTAATAGCATCGCAGCATCAGATTATTGCAGGTCATTTTGTTTTTGTAAATGAAAAACAAAAGATCGTAAAAAACCAGCCACGGTGGTCTGCCATCTGTGATCATTGAGATCCGAGCTTAAGAAATTTATTTACACAATAGTTTTTTTTTATTGGTTGTTGCAAAACGATGTGGACATCCGTGAGCACGGTATTTTGTTTTGAAAGTGTGCCGATTCGGATCGATTCGATATTTTTATTTGGTTTTTTGAAGATTCGGATCGATTCGATATTTTTATTTGGTTTTTTGATGAGTCTAGACCGACATTGCGTTATTTATTTTATTTTTTTACTTTAACTCCATATATATTCACTATAACTATTTCACACTAATGTTTTATATACGCAATCAATACATCTCGACGAGAACTGATGATTGAAACTCAAACGAACGTTGTAGTTTCTCCAAAACAAACATTATACTAAACGGAAGTTACATAAATGTGAATGACCTCAAAATGGCGGCGCTTCCGCCTCTAGCGCGCACGACACATTACAGTCACTCAACGTAACGAATTCTTTGATCCTTTAACTATCGAGTGGTGTAATAAAATTTTGGATGCAAATGAAAGATATGTAGCTGCAACACCGAACCATATCCTTCGATTTTGTTATCATCAGTTTTCTGACTTGCCTCCCACTATAGAAGCAAATTTAAAGACAATACATCACGCCAAAAGAAAGCTCACCAATTTGATAGCCATTAGAAGACACAGAGTTCATCATAGCTTCCAGAGCAGTCCCAGACTTGTCGTCAGTGATGAAGCTATGCTGCAGGTCTCGAAGGATATCCTCAAAGTCAGGAGTCCAGCGCGCGAAGTAGACTGGAGCGTTCACTTCCTGTTGGATCATTGCCATCTCTAGGAGTTGGATGTGCTGTGGGAAATTAATATTATTAGTATTACAACAATTATGCAAAGCAATTTAGAAAAATTATGCAATGATACTTATAAATTGCCAATGAGTCAGTCAATTTGTCAGAAACTTCATAGATTTCATGTTGAAGAACAAGCAAGAATCTTCATAGTTACTCTTTAATTCAAATTAATTGTTGAGATGAAATTATTGTTAATCAACATGCAGTTGGTGCCAGCTAACTGGTATTACAGGTTGCTGTTTAGTTTTGACCTTTTGCATTTTGACAGCATAAATTATGCATTAGTTGAGCTTAGCATTATGTTTGCTCATTCCTTGAATGCAATTTCCATTACATAACAATATAAAATAGAAACGCTATCACGCTATTTCACTTTTATTTACCTAAGTTTTAATTTATTTATTCATTTAAACTTCTTGAACACAATAAGATACAAAGGCGGAGTTTCTTTATACTTATTAATTTATTACATATATTGTATTTATTTAGGTAAATAAGCAACCATGCTCTATTTTAATTGTTAAGTTATTAAATGTAAATGTGAACTTTTTAGAAATAAACGATTATTATTACTACATTATTATTATTATAATATTTCTTTAACATACCTCTTTCTCTTCAGGCATCAGAACCGTATCATTCTTGGGTAAAACCAGCAGCAATGCTCCCGCTTTGCTACGGATCTCCATGAACTGCTCAATGGTGATATCCTGTACCCTAGCAACTACGCAGTGACGAGAAGTGCTCCATGATGTCAGAGAACGGCCTTCGAGATTGAAGCTGGCACTACGGCATCCTTATTAATGGAAAAAGTGATAACTATCTTTCACACATAACATATATCATTAACATTAATTCCACAATGTGTGCTTAGGTGGTACCTTAAAATTTATTGAGATCTTATGGACTCTGGTGGGCACAGGTAAAATAGGAGAGGAAACTTAAAAACTTTAACATAATCATTCTTAACTTTTTTGAATTTTTAAATGTATTAGCTTCTGAACTAATAGTTATTAGATAATATAGCACATATAGTTTAAATATTTCTTTACAATATAGTTGTATTTTCACATGTAGTGAATATAGTCAGATATAGAGGTATAGTTTCAGTTTTGTATATTGCTGCATTTACTGTTATTAATGACTAATAATGTGTCTGCTAATATGAATAATGGGTTTTAAAATAGCCAGCCAACCAGTTTAACTATAAGTTAGTTCTTGTATGGTACAATTTATTGCAAGCTGGGATGCAAAAAATACACTTTTTTTTCTTTTTTGTCAACTGAGACAATGTCGACTATTCTGCAAGCATCATGGGGTGACGGCAACACAGAAAAGTGAGCAATCAAAATTCTGGCAGACTTTGACAGGAATTTGGAGATTATTACCTATTTACTAAGTGGTCTATGTGTACTTGTGTGTAACTTGTAGTTATGAAGATTTATATTGTATGTTTATGTGGGTCTGTTACCATAATACTGTTGATGTAAACAATTTGTAATAAGTGTACTCTACAGTTTTATCAAACAAAGAAATACAAAAATATACGAACATTCAATACCATAACAAGTTGAAATTCCTTTTGATTTAAGAAATACTGCCTTGGAAACTTGTAAACAATTTAACTGATCGCCATTTTCAAAATTAGGCATACTTTACTTTTTTTGCCGCTGATAAGGTAACAATCATAAAATAAACAGCCTAGGGAGTATCTAGCAATATAACCTCAAAAGTGTTACGAATCGATATTTTGTTTTATAAATTACAAGTTTAGTAATGTTACGAACTTACCATGGGGAACGGTATGTAGGTCATAATGTTGCATTCTATACACGGAAAACTCATGAGAAGCGGCGACCGGGTTCACAGGAGACATTATGATAAAAATAGGAAGAGCCACAAGCAAATAGTAGGGCAAATAGCCCTTGAAAATCTCGGCAAAGCCGTCCGCCTCGTCTAGCCACATCTTAGTGACTAATTGTATTTTCAGTTAACAAAATTAACACTAAATACGATTTTTAGTAATAACCATAATCCAATTAGAAACCCTACGTGTGATAAGTCGGTCAATGACATTCCATTTGCGTGACACTAGTGATGAAGATGGTGCAGTTTGTTAGTATTACTAAATCTAGATAGTCGAGTTGGAAAAAGAAACTTTTTTATTGTCTTCGAGCGATATTGGCGTATTTTAAAACAAATTACTACTGGATATGCAGACTACAGTCCTTTCACAGTTATTTTACCTCTGATATTGCATCACCATCAAAATCACAGTGATCTTTATTGCCGTTACTAAAAGGTTGCTATTAAAAAAGGTGGTGGTTAAGGTTGCGGAAATATACTCCAGGGATAAAAAGGTTAATTGATTTATAATGTGTTGTTTATGTGTAAAAGTTAAAGACAATACATAAGAATTTCCATAATATTTAAAAATGTGACAGCTAGCACCTGTTAGTTTCCTCCAGTGAATTATTAATTCGACTATAGATTCACTTAAAGTAGATGTCAATCAGAGTTAATGTGTTGTAACTTTTTTATTGCATGTGTGATTGTACAGTGGCCAGCACATCAAGCTACACGAAACTGTCAAATTTCTCAAAATTATTTTATACTTTAAAATGTTGAAGATTAAGTTCAAAATCGAACGAGAAAATTTGACAGTTTGTGGTAACTTGATGTGCTAGCCACCGCCTGTATCAGTTTTGTGAATTACATAAAAAAAAAAGAGTTCATGTTTTGGAGTACGTAGATGATATTATTTATTGCACTGAAAATAATAGAACATAAAATAATTTATGTTTTATAAACAATGAATAATGACTCGTTTTTTGCAAATAAATCAAACTATTTTATAATAAAACTTAGCATCACTAGCTAAAGCAACGAGATCTATAAGTTTTGTTTTACGCAAAAAGTAATTTTCTTGGTTTAAATCAATAATATTTTATAGTATACGTTTTTCATCAGGCCACTAAGCTTAGAACAATGAATTTTAAGCTAAGTTTTTTTTTGTCTTTTGTGCAGTTCAGTATTACAGTATACACATTAATGTCAGGTAGTTCCATAGTTGACCGCCCACTGAGATGTATCTTGGGCGCACTGTGGACCTGTAGTCAGTAGGATTTGTCCTGAAAAGTCACGTCTACTTTATTCTGTTAGGTAATTATTGAATACTCACCGATAGGAGTAGAGAGATACACCATAACATACCACTCCTATGACCGCGACTTTGATCAAGATCAAAATCATAATAATCAAAATCGGGATCACCAATTACTTTTTAATGGGGGTCCGTTTAAAAAAATATCATGACTGTCGCAGTTCGTTTGGTAGATGATTATTAGCAACCAAGATACAAAATAATTTTCAAGATATAAAACGAAAAGAAACCTGAATATTTTTTGTTAAGTTATAAACAAACATTTAAATAGCTAATACAAAGTAAGTTACAGGAGCAAAATATCAAAGTAAGTTATTAATTTAAACTTGAAAAATTTATTATTTTAATGTTGAACTATCTGTCTGCCAATAAAAGCGCGGGCTAAATTAAAATACGCGGGCAAAAATAAATATATAAATAAATGATTATTTTAATAGTTAGATATAATTATTTAGCTAGAAGTAGGTAAATACTGCTTAGGTACAGACGCCAGCACATCAAGCTACTACAATCTGTCAAATTTCTTTAACCCATTCATTGCCACTTAAATTTTAAAAACATCACTTAATATTTTTGATGATTTCAATAGAAAATACGAAATTATTTATGATTTTTATTTGAAAATAAACCCTAAATTAAAAAAAACCACTCAAAAATGGTAAACGCAACAAATGCGTTGCTGGCACTGGTAAAAGAATTTAAAACGTACGTGCCATTCAACACACCGTTTGCGTTGACGTTTGGATAGTATTATGCAACATGTTCTTTATTCTTACAGTCTGTTTATTTATAATTTAGTATTAATATTTCCTACTACCTACTCTTACTAATACATATTATAAATGCGAAACATTGTGTGTGTTTGTTACCGTACGTTTGCACTGCCGAAACATTTACAGGAAAACGTGTTGTGAACGCGTAATGCTGACGCTGACAGAATACAATTATTTGATAGATATGATTATAGATTATTTGATATAATTATGTTATATGTCTGTTTGCCAAATTTCATCCAAATTCGTCCAGCCGTTTATGCATGAAGAACGTCTAGACGAATTTGAAAAAGTCATGCAGAATCGACGATTTTAATGGATTGCAGGTAAGTAAACAATATTTTAGTAAATAAATACGTTGAAATTATGACAAAACAAAAAGAATTTAAATGAAGATACATTTATTATTAAAAAAAAAATATGATCGAGAGGTTTGAAAAGAGAAAGGGGAGGCCTTTGCCCAGCAGTGGGACACGAAACCAAACTAATAAAAAATAGTAATAGTGATAGTGTTCATAGACAGCAAAATTACATATTATGCACCAAAAAAAATTGCTTAAAAACAATTTTTTTAACATTTCGTCTTCATTAGTAAAAATAAAATGTTGCAGCGAATACAAATTTGTACTGTGCCCACAACCAATACATAAGTCACGTTTTATATAAAATGCGTCAATGGCTATGGCCATTTTAAATTTTATTGCCAATATAAAAAGAAGTCTGTTCGCTCGAAGTAATTATCCACGTCCAGAAGGATTACCATTGTAGATAATGTTATGATCTAGCAATAAGTATACCTCCGTATATTCTTCGTAATTCTCTGAAAATGACCTGTAACAAATAGAAAATTGCGGATAGTTAATTCGAATATTTTCTGTACATCTACTCAAAAAGTAGGTACAAATAGACAACATACTCGTAGTACATTGGAAAAAAATCTGGATTTCTGATTTACATTAATAGTTTATTAAAAAACCAACTTAACAGACTGGTTAACACAGCCAGTATCTGTTTATAATAGACTAGCTGACCCACGCAATTTCGTCTGCGTCACATAAGAGATCAGAAAAAGCTCACAAAGGAAATAAAATTTCCCCCGTTTTTGCAACATTTTTCATTTATGCTCCGCTCCTATTGGTCGTAGCGTGATTTTATATAGCCTAAAGCCTTCCTCGACAAATGGACTAGCCAACACAAAAAATAATAATAATTTTTCAATTCGAACCAGTAGTTCCTGAGATTAGCGCGTTCAAACAAACAAACTCTTCAGCTTTATAATATTAGTATAGATTTAATCAAAATGTTAGTAGGTATTATAGGCAGAAACATTAAATGTTTGCATCATTTCCATAGTACCTACCGTTTTGACGTAAATTCATTTCGAACTCGATCTCGTCGGTTGTACTGTTTCAAAAGATTTCGGCCAAAGATGAATAGCATTATAGATTAAAAAATACGTGCATATATTTTTGGCGTGATTTGTTATGAATAAAACCATCCAAAAAAGATTTTTACTGCTATGCCAATGAACGCACCGTATCCGTTCATGTGATTTCATTTTAAAAATACACAATGAAACAGCGGAAAAAATTATAAATTAAGAATATTGCTTACCTTTATCTCCCAATTCACAAATACAAACAATAAACACTCAATAAAACTTCAGTTATTCCCAAATTAAAATAGACCTTAACAGCACCAACCGTTTTTTCCTTACCAAAACAAGAATGACAGTCCGAAGCAAAAACCAACAGTGTTTCCAGATTTAAAAAATGTTTCTAGCCGTGAATTTTGCCAAATATTTAAATACATTTCTATAATTTTTATGTAATGCCAAATAACGTCCTACAGCACACTCAACGCATATGGTGCGTTGGTGGCATGACGTTGCACTCTCGATCAACGCAAATGGTACGTTGGTAGCAACGAATGGGTTAATAGATTTTCAACTTTATCTCTACAGTATAAGGTTCAAGGTTGATTGCGAAAATTTGACAGTTTCGGGTAGCTTGACCTGCTGGCGTCTGTACAATAAGGTCCGGCAAAATAGGTAGGCGGTCCGGAACCGGACCGCGGTCCGCCACTTGGTGACTCTCTAGTAGAAAGGAAGAAGCGATCTTAAGAGGCTACCGAGTGCACAGTGGCGCCCTCATCGTTATTTCGGTGATTTATTTTATTGTAGAATGAAAATGCAGAAAATAAGCTCGTCAAGTTGTGCTTCACAAGACTATACGTTATTATTACTACAAACAGTAGTTTTAAATTGTTATGTTTTATTGTAATAATTCAAACGGAGCTTAGTGGCCACTATTTTCCGTTTTAATGATTACAATAGAACATAACAATTTAAAACTATTATTTGTAATAATAATAACGTATAGTCTTGTGAAGCACAACTTGACGAGCTTATTTTCTGCATTTTCATTCTAAAATAAAAGAAATCACCGAAATAACGATGAGGGTGCCACTGTGCGCTTGATGCAGTCTTAAGAGTCGAATACAGAATATACTTTTTTGAAGTTGGAAATATTGTGATGATAATAATTATTTTATGTTTGCTGCCGTGCAATGACAATACACAGTATCTTAGGATATAGGTAGTATTATGTCGATACACGTTTTTACGAGTTCCTTGCTTAACTATAGTATAGTTTTAAACCGCCTCTGTGGTCTAGTGGTAATACCACCTGTCTCAGATCCAGAAGTCCCAGGTTCGATTCCCAGCAGGGGCAGAATTTTCTGCTCGGTTTGGTTGGTGGTAGGGCCTGTTCTTAGTCCGACTGGCTAGCTACCACCATCTTATCTAAGTCTGTCGCCAAAACAACAATGTTAAGTAAACTAAGAATATTATTAATTAAAATGTACCACCTAAGCTTTAAAGTTCCTATTAGTATATTGAGATGTATTTATATGTCATTAGTAGATTCTATTATGAGTTATGCACTTGACAGCTATGGATTAACATTCAAAACTAACTTGGATAAATTAGAAGCTCTTCAAATTCGATTCTTAAAACTACTTGTTACTAAAAAAACTAAAAACAGTTGCAAAGGAGGTTATAGGAAACTATTTAAAATATGTAAAATTCTACCTATCACTTACAAACATAAATATCTTTTAGCAGTAAACCATCATGGTACCCAAGAGTATAGCTTAAATCACGTATTCAACAACCATAACACACGATCTATTGCTGCTGACAGATTCAATGTACCCAGAGTCACCAATTACTTGGTGACAGAACCCTAAAGAAACGAATACCATACCTATTGAATAGTCTACCGGGAGGAGGAATGAAACAAATAAATTTTAAAAGTAAATTAAAAAAATATTTGGATATGTAAGTGTGATTAAGTATTATTGTCTAGAGACTCACTGACCCCACAGTCAAACCTTTGCAATGGTTTTGTGGGGCTAAGTTTATAAGTTAAGTACTTACCATGTTAAATTAATAAATAAATAAATAAAAATAACAGCATTTGTTGTATTTCGGCAGTTAGAGGTAAGATAGCCAGTTTCTCCGTGGTTGAGGATTCCGGGGGAAGCTCGCTTCCATCTGCGGCCTAATCATCACTTACCATCAGGTGAGATGAAGGCCAAGAGCTTCCCCGTTGTATGTAAAAAAAAAGAGAAAAAAAAGTTAGATACCTATAGGATGGCATATAAAAAAAACGATTTTTAAGTCTTTTTATAAACTTCTTGAATAATAAACACTATGGGCCTTACAAATAACGACGGAATAAAGTAATGGCTCCTACAAACAGACGCGACACAAGGCGACACAAAGGTGCGCGATACGCGGTGCCTTTGTGTCGTGTAGCGTGTCGCGCCTGTTTGTAAGAGCTTTTCTGCTAGGAATGACTTTGGTATGACCATACATTTTTGGACGTATAAGCTTGTCCTAACGTTATTCAGTGTTTATTTGTAAGGCCTTAGAGGAATACATCGTCGGGTCAGAAGTAAACTAGCCAATCTGTCAATGTTAAATTGTTGAGGAGGACGATTTTAATAAAAATAATGTTGCCGTAAAGCAGGTAGTTTTTAATATCAATTCATGTTAATGAATTTGAATAATATTATTGACCTTCTTTAAATACAGTAAAACAAAATAATGTCATTATCACAGGGGGCCAAGTCTACTAATGTACAAACGTTGCAATGGTCTCTTCATTGTGAGTTTTCGACAGATTTGCCATACAAACACTGTCAAATACTCACAATGGCGAGACCATTCTGACACTATTGTAATAGCAGACTTGAGGCCGGTTATGAAGATATCGCAGATTGATTAGTTGAATATGGCAATGGAATAAGTGTTACTGATTTTGTGCATATCTTCTGTATTAGTTATGCCACAGATACAATATTTTGCCACAGTATGTGTCGCCAGAAAATAGAAATGTCCATGTATTTAACTCAAAACTGCCAAAATTTCACATTGCTTAGTTGACTATTGTACCGACGACCTAGCTTCTGTATCTCCGAAAAACGAAAGGGTCTATTTTGTCAAAACACTAAGAAAAACTTCGATTAGGTTTAGTGTTTTGTTAAAACACCACTCATATTTTTATTCACCCTTTCTGTAAATACAGTGTTTTGTCATAAGAATCCCCACACAACGCGAGTTCGAGGCATAAGTATGCTAGATACCGTGTTTTGTCAAAAAGTGAGAAATAAAAACATTTGAAAAAAAATTAAAAAGTTCCAAAAAAAAAAAACCACAAAGTGAAATATTACTTTAATTTCTGATATCGGTGTCTTTGGATATATCTCTACTTTAGTTATTTGTCACTGAATTCCGAAATTCCCTTTGTTTTTTCCCCTCACTTTTTTTATATACTTGTACATATTATTATTACTTAAAAATTAATTAACTATAATAATTATAGAAAAATAAACCGACTTCCGAAATGAAAAAAAAAATTACCTACAAATCGAATTCCAATTCTTTATTAGGCTTTTGTGGACATGATATTTATTCAGATATGTTACTGTAGTTGTAATTGCAATCATGTCATTAATATTTTATATACTTATATTATTTTATACTTTGTGAATGTGAGAACGTTGTAGGCCTAGTAGAGTGTAGATTTGTTGGCGGTTTTCTATTTTGTTAAGTACCTGGTAATTGTTGAAAGGCCTACACTGTCTTCCCATACCTATGATCACTGTTATTTAATAATATTGTAAAGCCAATTATTTTTAAAAGAGTAACCGTGGAGTTTCTTGCCGGCTCTTCTCCATAGGAAACGACTAATTGGAACCGTGCACCTAGCTTCTGACGTTTCATAAGTGCCCATGTAGGTTTATGTGAAATAAAATATTTTGATTTTTTTTTAATTTTTTTTAAGTTATTTTTCACTTAGTATTGTTTTTTTTTTTTTTTTTTTTTGGAAGTTAGTCCTTTTTTTTTTGTTACGAAGTTGTTTCTAGGTATAGATTTAAGACGTATCGGTGTGTTCAAATTTCTTGTTACAAATAGGTAACACAATACACACACACAAAACACAATTACACAATTTGAAAGGTTACCGCGATTAGATCTATGCCTCTTTAATCTGCTGATCTATGCCTCTATTGTATCTACTTATGAACTGGTTCCTCTCAGTCGCAGGAATCTGATATCGCGATCCGATCATAATGGAATAAGCAACTCGGATTTGACCTGGTTAAATGCTTTCCTATTATAATTGTTAAGATAGGTACCGGTCATCAGGTGACCATTTACTAAATAATCGGAAAGCATTTAATGAAATAATAATAAATAATAATAATAATAATCTTTATTATGAAACACACAAGATTCATGATACACAAGAGCAGATGTACAAAAAAAAACATGATATATCTACATAAATCTTCACAGATTATGTAACCCTGTCTCCTAAACTAGGTAGTCCTGTATCTTAGGAGACAGTGTAAGGCCATACAGGGCGGTTAGTCATGTAGGTATAGCAGCAGCCAGGGTGATAGTACAAGGGAGGTTAAGTAATACATAAAAAAGAGAACATAAATAGAGAACTATGGAAGAAATAAAAACAATCTCAAACTAACCCCTCCCCCCTTTTTGGGGAGGCCCATGTCCAGCAGTGGACGTCTTTCGGCTGAAATGTTTGCGTGGATGTGACGCATATTTCCCCCCAACTTATTTTTGAAAAACTTATGGGTTAACGATGGCTTATTCCACAAATCCCCCCTGAAAATCCCCCTTAGGAGGAAAAGTGGAATCTATAAAAAACGGTCTAGAATTCACCCCTGATAATCCCGCTTAGGGGGGAAAACAAGAATTGAAAACAAAAAAAAAAAAAAACTTATTCCAAGACTTGAAAGTGATTTTTTTTAGTTCAGTTTTCCCCACTGAGGGGGATTCCCTGGGGGGATTAGTGAAATAAGCCGGATTATTAATTCTAGACTGGTTTTTATATATTCCACTTTTCCTCCTAAGGGGATTTGTGGAATAAGCCTTCGCGATCGTCATCGAACGCTTTCCATGAGCATATACATATGTATACTGTGTATATATGTGTACTTTTTGGGTGGACAAAAATCATGGAACTCGCGTCATCGTCACCGAACGCTTTTCATGAGCTATATGTATAAAAGAACAGTTATTCCAAAGTTTTGTGTTTTCACTTCTATCGGCACTCCGACAGCGATTTTTTTTTTTTGTGTTTGTGTTCTTTATTTTGCGTCATGTGTACCGCAAATAAACGTTTTTTCGTTCCTTTTTTTTCTTTTAGACGATTATATCCAAGATAAGAATGCTTGGAAACATGCTGGTCCTGGTCCATAGGACAATTTAGAGTCTAGAGAAAATCAAACTGGTTGCTAATTTAACTGTATAATTTATAATTTTTATGATATTAATTTTATTTTCTGTGATTTATATAATTTAACTCACACACTGACTTATTATAAATGTTAAATTTTTAGGAAAATCATATACAATGTTTGTAAATATGTGAGTACCATGTATCTATCGCATTTATTAATTTTTCTGTCATTACTTCACTTTTCATTCTTTTTACCTATTGTGGTATAGTAATTTTATTCTAGGTAAGTGCATCGTCTTCACATGAATAATTATTAATTAATGTATACAAACTATTGTTAACATTTTAAAAGAGTAAGTATGGAGTTTCTTGCCCATTCTTCTCCATACATAACTACCTTTTGGAAGGCGCAACTAGAATCAATTAACTATTTATGTAATTTTTGACGTTCAAAAGTGCATTTTACGTGCCTATTTGAAATAAATGATTTGACTTTGAATTTTTTAATGATGATGAATCATGAAACAATCTCATGCAGTCGGAGGCATCTTCCTACAATAAATACCTACGACGATTCCTATTTACAGCACGATTGGCGCAGTGGTTAAGCGACTGACTGCTTGCGTGTCGCGGGTTCGATTCCCGCACGGAACAAATATTTGTATGACCTACAAGTAGTTGTTCCGGGTCTAGCTGTTTGTCTATGTGAGTTTAAATGTTTGTAAACGCACTCACAATATAAATATACAATAGAAATTCCTAGTCTGGGGCAACGTTAAAAAAAATACTAATACGAGACAGGCAATTGACATTTCCGCCGAGGCATATATAGAGCTTTTCTCAAAAGAATGCAGGGAAACAAAACATTGCTGGAGCGTTGTAACATTGCTGGAGCTGGAGCGTTGTAATGTTCCAAATTCAAAAAACGCTCCTACAATGGATTTGATTTTCTTTGTCCGTAAATTTGATATTACATTTTAAAATATCCAATGAATATTTCACGCACCCACAATACAGGTACGTTTAAAAAAAAAAAAAGAAAGAGAGGAGACCGCCTCCGACTGCATGAGATTGTTTGTAGTATTAAGTTTTAAAAATCTTGTTTCCATCTGTTTAGTGTTCCGCAGTCAGCAAGTTTTTAGTTTCTCTGTCCGCGACTTAGCTCAGAGACTCTTAGTACTAGAAAGCTGCAATTTGGCGTGGGGAATAATTAATCACGCCGACGAAGTGGTGAAATGAAACCCCTTTTTTTTTTGACGTGACAACGTCCAATAAATCGATGAACGGCGGCTGCATGCACGAAAAAGGATGATTCATTCTCCCGTTACGCTCATTGTCCCGTTACGCTCTTTGTTCCGTTACGTTCATTGTCCCGTTACGATCATTGTCCCGTTACGTTCATTGTCCCGTTACGTGCATTGTCCCGTTACGTTCATTTTCCCGTTACGCTCATTGTCCCGTTACTTTTATTGCCCGTTACGCCCATTGTCCTGTTACGTTCATTGTCCCGTTACGTTCATTGTCCCGTTGCGCTCATGGTACGCTTGCGCCGCATCAATGTTTTGTTATGACGTTGTCACGTTAAACTATCGTCCGTAAACCAACTTTACAGACAACCAATTTTTTTGGTCTGTATAGGTACGTAAAGTGGGGATGTTTTTTTTTTTCTCGTCTTTTCCATAGTATGGGTTATCGTTGGATAGGCCGTTCAAAAATATTGCGGGGTTGTGTGAACCATTTTTCGATTCAGGGATCCGTTTACGTAATGTCCCCCCCCGACAGCTAAAGTAGGCTTTACAAGTTACCAAGTGATAGTCGACCAACTTACATTTGCAGTTGAAAAACGTGTTCTCTTATACATTACTAGCGGTTGCCCGCGGCTTCGCCCGCGTGGATATCAATACTTCCCTACTTAAATCGGATTTTGTCCAGAATTTCATGGGTTTTAATGATTTTGTTAACGAAGAGTTTTACTAGTTGAATATAAGTTGAATCAACCAAATGAATAAGATTTTTCATACAAACTTTCGTCCCCTATTTTATCCCCTTAGGGGTGGAATTTCCAAAAATCCTTTCTTAGTGCACCCCTAGACCTCATAAGGAACCCACGCGCCTAATTTGGAATCTCTAGACCCAGCGGTTTGGGCTGTGCGTTGATATGTCAGTCAATCAGTCAGTCACTCAGTCAGTTTCTTCTTTTATATATTTAGGTGTATGGGAGAACATGTATTTCAACTACAATGTTAAGTTTGTTCTTGGGATAAATTCATCCTAACTACGGAACCCTTCATTGTACGTGGTCCGACACGCAGTTGGCCGGTTTTATTTAAAGTTCGCTTTTTTATTTAATATAATACCCATACCAAATTACAGATTTCTAGTGCTAAGAGTCTCTGAGCTTAGCCGCGGACAAACATACAGACTAACAGACGGACATGGTGAAACTATAAGGATTCCTTATTAACCACGGACCCCTAAAAAAGCAAGTTGCCTATATTCCATTTATTATAACATTAGACAAATAAATGTTCTCACCCTTTCGTTATTTCGATGTAAACGTTTAATAAACTCCGTTATTTCACGATAAATAGAAACCACTGTTATCTATTTACCATTTAAATTAAAAAAATAACTCAAGTGCAGTAGTTTCAACAATATTATACAATAACTGTCGTTATTTAGCCGTTATTTGTCTAATGCTATAATAGTAAATGGAGTATACGTAATTTGTAATAATGTCTACGAAAGCTACGCGAGACTACGCTTTCGTAGGCGTGGGCTACGGTTGCTACGAGTCTACGAGCTACGAGTCTACGAGCTACGAGACTACGAGCTACGCGTCTACGAGCTACGAGACTACGAGCTACGAGTCTACGAGCTACGAGACTACGAGCTACGAGTCTACGAGCTACGAGACTACGAGCTACGCGAGACGTCTAGTTTAAATAGAGCTATATTTTGAGTTATTTCCTTCATAATGCAGGACTTTATACAACCAAGAATCTTAAACACCTCTTTAGAAAAAAGTTAAGTATATCATTATTTATTTCTTGTAAAACATTATTTCCAATTTTTGTATTGTAATTTGTATTTTGTGTTTCACAAACTGTGACCAATTAAACATTATTCTTTCTTTCTTTATTCATTTATTCAAAAACGATATTAAGAGCGTTGTCACCGGTCCACTAGCGCCACTCCTTTAAAAACATATTATCTCGTGACTGAGAAGGAATTATGAAAAACGGCTCAATCAACTATATCTGCAAATGTGTCTAGAATTTTCTAATACCTTTTATAAAGTTTCATATTGAGACTCGAAGCAACAAAATACGATCTAGAGCGTACATAAAGTCTGCCAAGCTGCGTAACAGTTTGTTGGCAGTTGTACTCTATAAACAAAGACTTACAAATTTTGATATTTTTACATATTACTGGCTTTACCCGGCCCGGCTTCGCACGGGTAGCACTATCAGAGGATAGTGCTACCTGTGCGAATCCAGGCCGGATAGGGTAAGTAGGGTAGAGACCCTACTTACCCTACCTTCCTACCTTACCGTACCTCCTAAGTAAAATAAATACCTACCCCTACACCCTACCTACCTACCTACCAACCTGCACCTTCCAACTTATCCTACCTTCCCTACCCTACTCTACTTACCTACCTACCCTACCTACCTACCTACCTACCCTACTCTACCCTACCTACCTACCTACCTAAAACCTTCCCTGAACCTGAATCTTCCTTCCTTTCCCTCTAATTATTAAAGTACTAATATCGCTATTAAAAAAATAGGGACTGGTTGGTAGAAGAGTGAAAATGTAGGGTTACGTTATAAAAAAATAAGAAATAAAAATATTGCCCAAAAAAATAAGATTTTGGGGTAGACCACCCTTATCAATTAGGGGTATAAAAAATAGATAAAAAACTATTCTAGACCTGCCAAATGTACATATAAAATTTCATCAAAATCGGTTAAGCCGCTTCGGAGGAGTATGGCAACTAACACTGTGACACGAGAATTTTATATATTAGAGTTTATGCTAGTGGGTATGACTTAAATATGCTAAGTAAACTTACCTATAATAAATCCATACTAATATTATAAATGTGAAAGTTACTCTGTCTGTCTGTCTGTCTGTCTGTATGTTGCGTTTTCACGCCAAAACCACTGAACCGATCATCATGAAATTTGGCAGAGATAATAGCCTGGGATATGGAGAAGGACATAGGCTACTTTTCTACGCGATAACCAACATCTACGCGGGCGGAGCCGCGGACATAAGCTAGTAGTAAATAACCATATTTACTGATACCTACATTAGTTGTTTTAAATGAACCGGATGTACAATGAAGATTTTTTTGACATGAAAATGTATTTTAATTTGAAACAAAGTTTACCAAATATTACAAAAAACATAAAGAAAAAATCCCATACACATGACTCGCAGGCATTCGTTAAGATAGCCACGAACCTCTACGCGGTGTCTACGTTAGAGGAGAGTAGACACACTACGACACAAATTGCAGCGCAAGTGTCTTACAGCGACCGCAATTTATGTCGCCAGCGGACATTTCGAGTACGACACTAATGGGGAACAGTGTCTGCAATTCGTAACTCTCTGCTGCGCTGCTCTATGAAAAATGAAAGATTTATCTCGAAATATACATTATGTATCAGAAAGGTGTATATTTGAGGGTGTGTGGTAAAGAGTCTACAGACCATGGAACTATGTAAAACGGCTCAATAAGGAACCTCGGTAAGTGTGTCTAGAATTTTCTAATACCTTTTATAAAGTTTCATATTGAGACACGAAGCAACAAAATACGATCTAAATAAAAACGGCCACATTCCTCAAGAATCTAGAGGAATGTGGCCGTTTTTATTTAGATCGTATTTTGTTGCTTCGTGAAACTACATTTTCACTCTTCTACCAACCAGTCCCTATTTTTTAATAGCGATATTAGTACTTTAATAATTAGAGGGAAAGGAAGGAAGATTCAGGTTCAGGGAAGGTTTTAGGTAGGTAGGTAGGGTAGAGTAGGGTAGGTAGGTAGGTAGGTAGGGTAGGTAGGTAAGTAGAGTAGGGTAGGGAAGGTAGGATAAGTTGGAAGGTGCAGGTTGGTAGGTATTAGAAAATTCTAGACACACTTACCGAGGTAGCTGATTGAGTCGTTTTTCATAATTCCTTCTCAGTCACGAGATAATATGTTTTTAAAGGAGTGGCGCTAGTGGACCGGTGACAGCCCTCTTAAGTGCATTGACGTGTTGAATGAATGATACATTTATAGCACAAATATAGTTAGTTAATATAGGTTCTTAAGATCAATGGGTTTCATTATATTCGGCATTTCAGCCGCGCAAATATTTAAATTTTAAATCTTGGTTATACTTATAGCATGAAGTACAAATTTAGTAATTAGCAATAACATAAAAATTAATAATATTTTCTTAATTTCAATTCAGATTACAATGCAATTAATAAATTTAAAATCAAATACAAGTCTATTCATTTAATATAATGATTTACATAAAAAATGGCGATCAATAATAATGATGTCATGCCAATAAAAAATAGCAAAAATAATGAAAATGATTCAATATTATTTATGTAATGTCAATAAGAAAGAGAAAGAACCACAGTTTATATTAGTCAATAAATCTAACAGATAACAGCAGGTTTTTTTAAACGCAATAGACGCTGATTTCTGTTAAAATAACTGTTTCACGCGCATCATTTATTTTTTAAACGTTTCTATCTCAGAAGTGTAGTTCTGTGGAATAGCTCCATTACCCTCCAAGGCGACGATATTTGGGTCGAGTAGGTTTTGAAGTTTTGTGTGGAATGGCAGATTTTTTTTCGCGATGACGATGTTGGTCCCATGGAGATAATTGTTCAGTTTGATGATCTGTAAGGGATGTTACGAATATTTGAATTCGCATTCGCTTATGCGAATGATTCGCATCATTTTAAACATTCGCATTCGCATCAAGCGATGCGAATGTTTTGCGAATGCGAATGTGTACAGGTCGTGTCATGTCTCAGCCGTGGCGGCCGCGCAGGTGGTCGGTCCTTGCACGTGCAGAAGGCGCAGGTAGGCATCACGTGTTTCATTCGACCAATAGAAAGCGTTTCTTTCTCGCTGCTTGCTTGGTTAATTTGGCTTGTTTTGTTTTAGTTGTCAGTCAGTTACGTAACTAATAATTACGTAAATAAAGTAGTAGTCAATTGTGTTGAGCTATTTCGACAGTTTTTCCCATGGCACCGGGAAAGAAAATGAAATTTGGCGATTTTTTTACGCCTATCGATCGAAACCACGCCAAATGCAATGATTGTGAATAAGTTTGAATAAAAATGATGAATTAAATATTTTAAAGTTTTTTTTTTTATGTTATCCCCAAACATTCGCATTCGCATTTCCGAATGTGAAAAATATGACATTCGTAATATCCCTGATCTGTACTACACCCTTAAATATAACCACACCTTTCTGATACAAGCTAGAGATAGATAGAAGACTCTATAATACACACAATATAAATTACAGATATTAAATGTAGATATTTTACACAAGGTGACAACCTTTGGATGGATTTAAGGGAGAAAGAGGGACAATACTGCAGGTAGTCTGTGATAAGGCATAGTTATACCGGATGACATTTTTTACCGTCTCGAAAAAAATTGGGTATACTAGGTGAACGGGGTAGAAGCCTATGGCATAGCATTTTTTTTTTTTTTTCAGAAATATAACTAAAATAAAAGATAAAAATATTGAAATTTGGGTGCGTATGATTTAAATTTAAATATTATTTATCGTATTTATTTATTGAATTATGTTTTTTGTTAAATTTCTGTGTTTATTGTTATAGTATGATAAGTTTACTTCAAATGTGTGGTATTTATCCATAGATCAATTTCTTTCTAGGTTAAAGAAAAAATAATAAAAACTATGCCATAGGCTTCTACTCCGTTCACCTAGTATACCCAAATTTTTACGAGACGGTAAAAAATGTCATCCGGTATAAATAGGATATTTATACAATTTTAATCATGAGAATTGAGCAAATAACTATGTACAGGGTTATGGGTAAAACACTAACAACCTTGCAACTTTTTTTTTTTTTTGACTTAACATAATCCATAACATTAACCATTATTATATTTATTTATTTTTGTTGGTTTTTCCACTGAACGGGGTTTGGTTTTGTTACACAGAATGTTCTTATAGTAGCTTTTCATCCAGTTCAGCATTTAAAAAAGACAAATACAACCAAATTGCAATTTTCGTTCAAGAACCTCTCTTTTATTTCATTTCCGGTAAATTCGTTTCGCCATTACCTCCTGAATTTTAACTTTGCATCAGGATAGGAACGCGAAAGTAAAAACGGGTCGCAGTTACTCTGAAAAATCACGTTCTATGTCGAACCTGAAATGGGCCAAGAGATGTACTGGCAATGTTTTGTAAAGACTTGTCCTACCTACTTTACTTATTGTACTAGGTTATGGGCGAAAGCATAAAATAATAATCATACCTTTGTATGTTTACATTTTGCGGATCAAAGGACCACGATTAAATAAAGAGCCTCAAAGTTTTAATTTTGTTTTAAAGAATTGTTATTGTTTCTAGATGTATTTTTTTTTAATTATAGGTCTTTGTAAAACTTGATATTTCCCAAATTTTGGTTTCCAAGGTGAATCGTTACGGTATAACGGTTTATAATTTAAAGTATCGACGGAACTAATTTTGGGTAGTTACATTAAGATAATTCGAAGTAATAATGCTTTCGAGGTGTATAGTAGGAGCGGTTGTCACGAGTCCCGGGGCGACGGGAGCCGGGGATGCGTCGTGGAGTACGCGTAACCACCAAGAAGGCGGATACAGAAGGCCAGTTTCCAAAATGGAGTATAAGAAGGTCACTGAAGAAAAATCATTACTATCGGGACAGTTAAAGGGCCACTTTCTCCACATATTGCCAGTTTTTCTTGCTTGATTTGGAGACTTCGGGAATTGAGAGCATAGTATCAGGTTTTGTGGTAATTGGAGCTTCCTCGCTTCTCTTTTCAGTGGAAGCGGTGTGGTGTGCGAGGCGCGAGGCGGCGCGGCGCAGTGCGGCGCTATCGAGCGGGTCCGCGGGGGGCGGGGGCGCGGGGCGCGGGCCGGGAGCGCGCGGGGCGCGGGGGCGCCGGTGCACGCGGCAGTGTGCGCTGAGCCCCCGGGAGCGCGGCATGGGTGGCGCGCTGCTGCTAGCGCTGCTGGCGGCGGCGCGGGCCAGCGAGCCCAATGCCACCGAACTCAGCCCCTCGCCGCCACCAGAAGAAGAGAAAACCCCGCTGTTCCCCATCGACCTGTTCAGCGAGGAGCAGCGGCGGTCCGGCGCCGTGCTGCTGCACATAGTAGGCATGGGCTACATGTTCGTGGCCCTGGCCATCGTGTGCGACGAGTTCTTCGTGCCGGCGCTGGACGTCATCATCGAGCGGCTGGCCATCCGGGACGACGTGGCCGGCGCCACCTTCATGGCGGCGGGGGGCTCGGCACCCGAGCTGTTCACCTCCATCATCGGCGTCTTCGTCTCGTTCGATGACGTCGGCATCGGGACGATCGTGGGCTCGGCTGTCTTCAACATTCTGTTCGTGATCGGTGCGTGCGCGCTGTTCTCTAGAACAACTTTGACACTAACTTGGTGGCCTCTGTTCCGCGATTGCTCCTTCTATTCCGTGAGCCTTCTCGTGTTGATATACTGTTTCCGGGACAGCGAGATATACTGGCAGGAGGCGTTGGTGCTGTTCTCGCTGTACGGGGCGTACGTGATGTTCATGAGGTGGAACCAGCCGGTGGAACGAGCGCTGAAGAAGCTCATCTACAAGAACAAGGTGACGCGAGTGCGGAGTACTGATCAGCTGATGCCAACGGTGAGCTCGCCCGCACACACCCAAGCATGCATGTTGCAGTTTGGCGCAGATTTGGCAGGCGTTCAACTTTCCTTAATGCCAAATTCCTCTAATCTTTTCATCATCTAGGAACAAATGACGTCGTTTCTGACACGATGAAGCGCATAAAGTAACATATTTCATTCAGTAATTCGAATAAAATGAGAAAAGTATGAATAGCTTTCTCACCAAATCTGCGCCATAATTTAGAGTATCGACTTTCAATAGAGCCTGCGATGTGTTGAATCTTCTAAACTTTAGATGAAAAACCTTTTCCTATCCTTTGTCGTATGATAGTGCATTCAAATAAGACCTCGATTAGAAAACATGATGTATAAAGTATCATCCCGTCAAAAAAGGAATAAAATTACAATAAGTAGGAAAATGTAGTGAAATTTAGGGAATTTCTAATATTTGACCTCAATTTTAAGTAATCATTCCTTTGTATCGTTAACATCTAACTACTGTTTGCTTACTAGACTGTTATCGAGATCGCGCTTATGTTACATGCCGCGGAATACTTTGTTTTTAATTTTGGTCCTAGTTAGTACTTAAGTTCTTATGAAAGGAGCACTTTTTATTTCAAGTAGGACCGTCAGAATTCGGTATTATTAGAATAATGTTACTGGAAATCAAACATAAATAGTATAATATTTATTATCATAATTCAACGTAAACCAATTTAAAGCGCCTACCCGCCATAATTCATGCTGTTCGAAATTCGAACAGTCGATTTCGATATTTGAAAACTTGAATTCCATTCGTCTATTGATTTGGCGGATTACGGATTGCGCGGCGTACAACAGGACCAACCTTTGAAGTATTTCCATTTATTATAGAAATGTAGTAATAGCAAAGGGCCTAGGTACGGAAAATCTCAATAAAATTCTTTACATATCGAGAGCGCCGGAAATTTAATCTCGTTTTGTGACGGTCTTGTTCTCAGGGAAACAAAATTCCATTTTAGATCGAATGTAATTATTTTGAAACGAGTTTGAGTATCGATTTTTATGGATTTTAGTTCATATTAAATTGTTACTATTACAATAATAATTTAATGGACATTGCTTTAGCGGCCGGTTCTATGAAAGCGTGTATCGTTATCGGACCGTTATTTATTAGTAAAAGTTAATTAGCTATTATAATAATGATTGGTGTAAGCAATTAGATTATCCATCGATTTTTACTAGAACTTACCTACCTACTCTAATAAAAGTTTTCTGCGCGTAGGTACATAAAAGTTACATTACCATAAAAAAAATTACTCTGTTACACGAAACAGACAAAAGACGCATTTATGTAATTTCCGCAAAGTAATAAAGCAGGTCATGTCTATGGCTACAAACAGAGATGTCAATGCCATTTTAGGTCATAAAAATGTAGTTTTCTTATACTTCTTTACAAGTTTTAAACTTGTGCGATTATTTATTTTCAAACAAGTTAAGTAAATAATATATACCTACCTATACTCCATTTACTATAGCATTAGACAAATAACGGCTAAATAACGACAGTTATTGTGTAATATTGTTGAAATTACTGCACTTTAGAGTTATTTTTTTATGTAAATGATAAATAGATTAGTGCTTTGTATTTATCGTGAAATAACGGAGTTTATTAAACGTTTACATCGAAATAACGAAAGAGTGAGAACAGTTATTTGTCTAATGTTATAATAAATGGAGTATAGCACATCTAGGAAAATATTTTTTTTGTTTGAAAGGGTTATATAAAAATAATTTTCCAAAACGGTCCAATCGTCTTCGAGTAAAGTCTTTGAGTAAATTTAAAAAAAAAAACCAACGAACTGCGAACCTCCTCCTTTTTTTGAAGTCTGTTATGAAGAACACTAAAGTTTTAATATGGCTTAGATATTTCAATAAGTGTCTAAAATTCTACCAGCTGACAGTGGAGATAATAGATTTATCAACAGCATAACACACGGCTACATAACTAGCTAGAATTCCAGTATAAGCTGACCTCTCATTGTACGGAAATTCTATACAAAGTGTTTTTATTGATATCCCGTAACTCTAAGGTAGGAATGAGACCATATCAAAGAATCAACTCGCATATGAATAATTTTATAATTATTTTTTTTTTTTTTTTTTTTTTTTTTTTTCATAAAAATAATTCGAAAATGTCACGGTTATTAATGTAAAACACCCTTACGTGAAATATGACAGAGTCGCATTTTCTTAGCTTTAAATATTAATTATTGGTTTGAATGAAAATGAATTACAGTACAATCTCGGTAATTCGGCACTAATTCAGACACAAGGGTGCCGGATTAGTGGAAAATTCGGATTAGTGGAATATGGGAAAATAATGCCAAATATTGGGTCATGTGTGTATATTTCTTATTTCAGAAACCTTTCGATTTTTGCCCACCTTTTGACCTAGATATCTGAGAACTACAAGTGTATTAAACTATCAGCGAAAATCAATCTTAAATCAATCTCGTGTTTACGGTTTTGGTGCACACTCGCGTTATCGCCAAGGAAACTGACCTAGCAATACAAAAAATGAGAAGTAATACTGTGCCGGATTACTGGACGTGTCGGTCTATTGAAGTGCCGGATTACTGAGATTCTACTGTACTTAGATACCTACACACATCAAGGGTCACAGTTTCATCAGTTTGGCAATGTCGCAAAAGTAACAATTTTTGACCTAAATTAATATGTTTGATGATAATTATCTTCGAAACTAGGACTTTTTGTATTATTTTTACTCATAGAATATAAATCTAGAAAAAAAAAAACAAAAAAAAAACACGTTGTACAATGCGAGATCAGCTTATATTGGAAAATTAGCTTGATGTATAGCCGTGTGTATATCATTGCAAGGAATATATGTTAACTGGATATTTTCTGACGCTGATAGTAACGAGCAATATTGGCGTTCAATATGGTAATCAGCATATTATCAATATAATGTATATACCAGCTGCCTGGGGGCCTGAGGGGCTCGTGGCTACATAATAACAGCCACACGGTTCGATTGGAGGTTAGACTATACGCTTGCCGTGGTCAGTTCACGGATGGGTGACCATCCATTACATATCGAGACCCCTGCTTGCCTCGGAAAGCACGTTAAGCCGTTGGTCCCGGCTGTCATTCGTGGATATTTGACAGTCGTCATGGGTCGTCAGAGGCCCAAAAGTCTGACAACTAGTAACAAGGCGTATCGTGTTAACTGAGTTGTGGAGGTCAGGGGCCTTACTCTCGAAAACGATTCGAGTTTGATTTTGTTTCCGATTCGAACTCGTTTCGATCCGAACTCGATTTAAAACCTTACTCCCGAACCAATTCGAATCGTAAACCAAGATCGACATAGGTTCGAGTATTATCAGCGTCGTTTTATGCGTATCCGGGGGATTACGTCATCATCAAGTGCTCTTTGTCTTTTAAGTAGTTATCTCACTCGATCTGAATAAAGTAGCGTCTTTGATACTCGTATCGTGTAATTTGACGTTTAGTTTTGATTCAACAACTCGATATCTATCTGTCAGATGGCGTGCGGAGTACGAACTTTTCGATCCTAACGAATCTTTCTATCGAAGTTAGCTTCGCTTCGAACCACCGCACGATCGTGCGCTAGTGTCGGATTCAAGAGTATGGATCGGCATTTAATTCGAATCTAATTCGATTGATTCAGAACTCGATGCTGTCGGGAGTAAGGCCCCAGATAGGCTGTCGCTCCATGTAAAATACTGGTATTCAGCTGCATTCGTTTAGACTGGATGCCAACCCCAACGTAGTTAGGAAAAAGCTAGGCAAATTGATTGATATACTAGCTACTTCGATAATTCTAAAGACGCTCAAGTTATTATCTATTTTTGAACTAAATGGTCTCGTAACAGGTTGATTCTCCAAACAATGATTCAAACTCAAACTCAAACTCCAATAATTTATTTAAATTAAAGCATTTACAGTAGGGTTGCCATACTATAAGCTTAAGTACTGACCGAGACATTAGCAGTACCTAAGTGACTGAAAATATCCAATTAAAAGAAAAAAGAAAAACATATTTATTACCTGTCATTGTCACTAATATTATTATTCGGGAACTCAGAACAATGAATAAACATGGTAAATATCCCGTTTATGTTAATAATAATATTTATTTAATTTTTCAATCATATAAAAATTATGAAAAAAGGGTCTGTTTTATAGCCATGAGATTGATTACGAAAAGGGGTAACTTTGTGATTATTTTCTATCGAGAAAAGTTAATCTAATCGTGTTATTAAAAGCGACTACATATCCGCCAGATCCTTAAATAACACATATATTTTTTTCAGAATTTTATATCACTGTTGGAAATCATCATCATTTTTTTTTTTTTTACATAACCCTTTGCTGGTAAAATACACCTAGCATTAAGCGTTTCTAAAATAACTCGATAAACAGCATGTTAATTGCAACCCGGATAAGAAGAAGCTTTACCTACTATATTTTTTTCATTTTGCCAGCCACTCTTTAAATAGGGGTTTAAAAACCTGAGAAATACTACCTATCTATACTCCACTTGAAATAAGGTTAGACATTTGAATAAACCTTTTTTACAGTACGTTCAACCGATTTTGACTTCTATTCCGTAGGAAAAAGGATGGTATTAAAAGCAAAAATGTGAATAAAAACTGTTCACTGCAGCTGCCATTTGTCATGCCACCAACGCATTAGAAGTCAAAATCAGTTGAACGGACTGTAAAAACGGAATAGAAACGGAATTTAAAATGTCTAATATTATTCCTAACGGAGTATAGGTATGCGTTTTTCGTTTTATCTCCGAGCAAGCATAGAACAATACATCATCACTTCAAAATATAAAACTGCTTTACAAATTGTGTTATCATAGTTAAACAGATTTTGATGAAATTCTACCGAGTGGCTGAAATATGGAAATGAATACACGACGACTTGCATCTGAATTAAAATAGCAATTTCAGTCTGGTTTTTAAATGGATTTTTGCGGTCCTCTGTTATTGCATTGTTAATATAAATGCATTAACAAAATGTTACATCGCTGTTATTGTCTAATAATTGGTGTTGAATAAATGATGATTATTAATTGATGAATTATAACTGCTTTCATTGAGTTATCCTAGTCAAATTATAGCAATACAATGGACGATTAATTTGGCCCATTATGATTTTACATTATTAAACTTGATTGCAGTGATTTACAACTGAATTTTCTACAGATAGGTTTTATTTTTGTTAAATGATACCAAAAATATCAATTTATTTATTTATTTATTTGCTTTCATGCACATCACACATTTTACAAAAGATTATTGTCGGTTTTTGTACATGAACCCTGTCAGGGCGCTGCAAAACATAAATGCTGGCTTGCTGTTGAGTTTATATAATTTACATAAAATTAACATAAATTGAGTCAAGACTTATAAAACTACAATAAAATAAGTTTCAAAAATATAAAAAATAAATAAAATATATATAATGTCAGTAAACAGTAATGAACACTATATAATACCACACACAAAAACACAGATACAGTCATATGTCAGATATTATTAGTAGATAGGTAGTCAAATAAGAGATAGGTAGTAAATACAATCATGTCTTGTCAAGTAATAATTTGTTGTAATTATGGTATGTCAATTATTACATTATACAATAGAAACATCCAACAACAATTTTACTACATCTCTTCTTGACTAACAAAAAACCAATCGCATGCTTCCAAAATGAAGCACATCTTTAGGCATTGAGGACTGCAGCAATAATACAGTTGAAAAACCAGGACGAAAGCAAAGACTCCACAAACACGAGATCTTTAATATACGAACAAATAACTTCCCTTCAGTCGACTTCAAACAAACCCAAAGACAATGTTCATCAGGACTTTAACAATGATATTTGCGAAGTAAAAACCCATCTAGAAGTTTTTAACGAAACAAAAGCTAGGGAAAGCACGCGAAATGAACAGAATTTTATGAAAATTGTTCTTTTGACTTCGACTCCTACGTCGACGGAACTGCGCTTAAATATTTTCTCATAAAATACTTCGAAGACACGAACGCAAAGATTTATATTTATTTTGAAGGTCTTTTACTTAAGGAACACCCAGTCGATAAAGGAAACAAGTTTACAGCTTGAGAGAGCACAGGCTTTTCTCTATAAGTCTATACAGTCAGTACTTCGTTTGCTTTGAGTCGTAAATCTTACCTTTAGTTTTCATTCTTTGGATTCTTCAGAGCTGTGTGTGTGGGCCTAGCACGCTCGCGGTGTAAATTCGTACGATTTTAATATTGAAAATAGTCGTTTCGCACATAATAACTGGGCCTCAAGTCTGCTATTACCATAGTGTCAGAATGGTCTCGCCATTGTGAGTATTTGACAGTGTTTGTATAGCAAATCTGTCAAAAACTCACAATGAAGAGACCATTGCAACGTTTGTACATTAGTAGACTTGGCCCCCTGTTAACTTTGTTTTAAATTAAGACTCTATTAATATTCATGGGTACTAATTATGCTTGTCGTAAAAATGTTAACCAAAATATTTACAAGTTTTAAATGTTCAAGTTTTATTTTTTACTGTTTGTATTTCTTGTGCGTGTCCCAAATAAAATATTTTTCTTTCTTTCTTTCTTTCTATTTTTAATTTAAAAATCGTCCGAATTTACGTTTAGTTTTTGGCAGCGTTTGGAAAACTCCGCCAAGTCTTTTCGTCGCCTGTCCCGCTTGAAGACTAAGGTCTTCAGCCAGTGCGTCCTGCCCGTTATGATGGTGTCCATACGGTGCTGCAACGTGGACACTGCCAGTCGCGCTGGTCCACAAAGTTAAGGTTATGGAGCGCTATGGAGATAGCTAGCAGAGTAAGCAAGCTGAAGTGGCAGTGGGCTGGCCATGTTTGTTGAAGGACCGATGGCCGGTGGAGCAGACGATTCCTGGAATGGAGAGCACGTATCGGCAAGCGTAGTGTGGGACGCTTACCAGCTAGATAGACCGAGGACCTTGAAAAGGTGTCTGGGACAGACTGGATGCGGAAGACGGAGGATAGAGTGTTATGGCGCAGCCTGAGAGAGGCTTATGTCCAGCAATGGACTGCGATAGGCTCAGTTGATTATTTTACGCGTTCGTGCTAAATAGTTTCGTGCGTTCCTCTGGTTCCTTTCAATTCATTGGAAAGCTGTCTCTAGTAAGGGTATTGGCCCTCTGAAAATATGTCCATAAGTAACGGTCCTAAATGGCAATGACCTCCTTATTTTACATCGTAGGTAGGTGTTACCTTGTAACATCAAATTTCGTTCACGCTCATACTATTTGCTTACTTTCAGAATAGATACTCACATACAAAATCTATGTGGGTTAGAGCAAATATTATGGAGGCACGCCCGCCATGGGTTCTTGGTTTAAAGGCTTAAAGGCTATAACGAATAAATTCACGGAGCTTCTTATCTCTCTCTTATAGTTGTCAGGAACTTGGTATAAAGTTAGCTTGCCGTCTACGCCAGTCATATATGCAGGTCATCCAATTACATGTCATGCAAATAAATAATTCTCTGTTACACATAAACTCAATTTATTATAACATTAGACAAATAACTGTTCTCACCCTTTCGTTATTTCGATGTAAACGTTTAATAAACTCCGTTATTTCACGTTAAATACAAAGCATTGTCTATTTACCATTTACATTAAAAAATAACTCTAAAGTGCAGTCATTTCAACAACATTACACAATACCTATCGTTATTTAGGCCTTATTTGTCTAATGTAAATGGAGTATAGTCCAATCAGATGACCTAACAGAATTTTTGTCCTAAAGAAAAACATATTAAAATAATAAACTTGGCAACATAGGCGTTACGCAAGGATTGCGTGCCAAGTTCACGTGTGTAGTCAATTTGATTTCAAATGATTACGTATATTTTTATGTTAACGTTTGCGTTTTGACGGCCATGCTTTTATGCGTTATGATGACACGCGAATTAGGTTACAGGGTTATAAGTTTGCGCAGTAGTGAGGGGAAATTAGTCAAGTTTTTTGACGTTTGTGGTGCAACGGAAATTGGAAAGGGTTGTTTGACGGTTGTTTGGTTTTTAATAGGGTGCTTTTTGCCTTTATGGTGTAATATTTAATTGTAACGCAAGAACAAATTGTTATTATTGTTTTATTTGTGATTGCTTTTAAGTCTTCGAACATCAAACGAAATTAAAAAAAAAACCCGGCCAAGTGCGTGTCGGACCACGCACAATGTAGGGTTCCGTAGTTGGGATGAATTTATCCCAAGAACAAACTAAAAATTGTAGTTGAAAACATGTTCTCCTATTCAGAATGTATGGGAGAACATGTTTTCCTATACAGAATGTATGGGAGAACATTTTTTCCTATACAGAATGTATGGGAGAACATGTTTTTCTACTGCAAATTTAAGTTGATCGACTATTACTCGGTAACTTACAAAGCCTACTTTTCTGTGATAGTTTTTCTTTTAACTTCGTTATATATACTACTGCTGTGAATTTACGGACAGACAGACGGATATGACGAAACTATAAGGTTTCCTTGTTTACTATGGGACTCTAAAAACGAGTGCTGTTCCTTTACACGTATGATTTAAAACAAAAACAAATCCTTTTGTTACTATCGCTGATAACGCTTTTTCGTTTCGTGACGATTTCTATCAGTAAACTCTTACCTCAAGAACAGAATAGAATAGAATAGAATACTTTTTATTATGTAGACCATAAAAATTACAAATATAAATCTAAAACTGTTATATAGGGTGTCACAATGGGCGGTTTTATCGCTAAAAGCAATCTTTTACAGACAACCTTTGGATGGATCAAAAAGTAGAAGGAGAGACAATACTGCAGTTAGTCAGTGGTGTACCATTCAAGCCAGCTCAAGCCAAGTTAAAGAACTTCGTTCCAAAAAAACCGGTTTCTGTAACACTTAATGAACAAAAAATCAATCTGCCTAGCCTTTTCCCAACTATGTTGGGGTCGGCTTCCAGTCTAACCGGATGCAGCTGAATACAAGTATTTTACATGGAGCGACTGCCGATCTGACCTCTACAACCCAGTAACTGGTTAACACGATACCCCTTGGTAAGACTAGCTGTCAGACTTTTGGGCGTCTGACGACCCGTAACGACTGTAAAGATCCACGAATGACAGCCGGGACCAACGGCTTAACGTGCTTTCGGAGGCACGGAGGAGTCTCAGTATGTAAAGATGGTCACCTATCCACGGACCAACCCCGACAAGCATAGCTTAACCTGACGGATCGACCCGTGCGGCTGTTATTACTTAGCTACGAGCTCCTCCTGTAACACTTAATGAACATATATTTTAAATAGAAAAATATGTTCATTTATATCAAGTATGAGTTACAACAATTCGTTTTTGTTTTCTTAAATTAAGTCAGCTCAAAAGAAATGCCTCTTTAGAATCTAAAAAGCCAGGAAGCTTTTTAATCCTCAAACAAAAGTTCATCAGAAAGCACAAAGCATTATTTTTACACAGAGCTTCTACTTTTAAAAGCTGACTTTTTCTTGCACCGTAAGTGGAAAACTGTGTAGAAGCCTGGCTGTGTAATAACTAGTTTTGCCTGCATCTTCGTATTTCCTGAACGAATTGCTGAAAGTGGAAATGAAAAATTTTCTGTGACCGTTTCATAGCATTCATTCAGAAATTTATTAACTGGTCGAAATTTTTGCAATTTTGCTATAGTGTCAAAAGTATTAAATATTGTATGTATATATACTCCATTTGAAATAAGATTAGACATTTATATAAACCTTTTTTACAATCCGTTCAACCGATTTTGACTTCTATTCCGTAGACATAAGGATAGTATTAAAAGCAAAAAAGTGGTTACAATACCAACTTTTTACTACAGTTGCCATGTATCGCCGTATCCCAGTAGTTCCATTCTCTAGTTCCATTATGGGACTACTGGGATTTTTATCTCCCAGTAGTTCCATGGAACTGGCATACAGTGGCGTAAATAGTGGTCCAACGTTTAGGGGTCGAGACACCATATATTCAGCTATCACATACCACAATTTAAACAATTCATTTACTAGCTGTAATTTTTAGAAATGACACAATTTTTTAATTTTTGTTTTGTTTATAATAGGTACTTAATGTCGGCTTATTCCAAAAATCCCCCCTGAAAATCCCCCTTAGGAGGAAAAGTGGAATCTATAAACAACAGACTAGAATTCACCCCTGATAATCCCGCTTAGGGGGGAAAACTAGAATTGAAAAAAAAAACTTATTCCAAGATCCCTCTGAAAGTGATTTTTTTTTACATTAGGGTACAGTTTTCCCCACTGAGGGGGATTCTCTCAGGGGGATTAGTGGAATGTGTCCTTAATGTCATGTATTGAAATTACAGCCAAATTAGTAAAGCAAGAAAAAAAATCGTAGAACTAAGATAAGTAGTTCACATTGTGAAAATACTCAAATCAATGAGAAACAGACTGACAGACAGACTAAAATAACTGAATGGACCCAGAAGTCACTCCATGGAAGACATCGCCAAGACCTTTGCCAACCTAACGTCGACAGGTTAGCGTCGAACGAATGGCTCAGGCGCGGAGATTTATTCCCTGAGACAGAAGGGTTCATGACAGCAATTCAAGACCAAGTTATTGAAACCCGTAACTACCAAAAGCACATCATGCGAATCCCTCTTTCAACAGACATTTGTAGACGATGTCATAGTTCTTCTGAAACTATTCAACACATTACTGGAGCATGTAAAGCAATCGTTCAGACTGACTATAAACACAGGCACGATCAAATAGCCAACATAATTCATCAAAAACTTGCTATTAAAAATAAATTAATTACTACACCTCCAGTGCCTTACTACAAATATATTCCAGAAACGGTCCTTGAAAACACAACACACAAGCTATACTTTGATCGAGCCATTCTTACAGACAGAACAACACATTACAATAGACCAGACATAACTTTACTAGATAAAATTAATAAAACCGCGCAAATTATTGACATAGCAGTTCCAAACACACACAACCTACAAAACACTATAGCAGAAAAACTGTCAAAATATATAGACTTAAAAATAGAAATAAGCCGGATGTGGCGATTAAGCAGCGTTGCCATTATTCCTGTAGTAAGTTCAACCACCGGTGTCATTCCCAAACAACTGCATCAATCTTTAAAAACACTAGACGTAGCTCCCTCCACCTACCAAACCCTACAGAAAGCTGCTATCCTGAACACTTGCAGAATTGTCCGAAAATTTCTGCAGAACGACAATGACGCACAAATATCACACACACAAACATCATTCACCACTGCAATACAAAGGCAAAACATAATATCATCACGCCAATCATCATCATCAATTATCACTTAGTTTAATACTCTCAGGGGTAGCACTTGGCTTTGGCCCGTGTTACCCTATAAAACCGGCAGATCAGTGCCGAGATACAAAAATGTATACCAACAAATAATAATAATAATTATGTATTTATTGAAATAAAGGAAATAATAATAATAATAATAAAAATTGAAGTGTCGTTTTTTAATGTCAAAATAACAGCTTTCTTCTAATAAACGCTTATGAAAGTATGTACGGTACTAATAACAAAAAAAAAAATTTTTTTTTTGTGTCTGTCGTTATGTCTGTCTATTCCGGCAAATCTCCGCAGCGACGCGGGGAGCAGCTAGTAATAATAAAATAAAATTTCGATCGCGATCTAGAATGTGAAAAAGAATTTCTCGATCTATTATTTCGTCGGCCCTAATCGCCCGAAGCTCATCTAAGTACCCCCACAGGTAACCAATGAGGTTGTATAAATAATAAATGTGCATACAGATATCCCAACAAAGTTATGCGCTTCGGGAATTATCGTCTATCTTCGAAAATACGAACGCGCGCTGTTGAGATCTTATAATAGTTATTTATGCAACTGTTGTATAATAAGGGGTATTAAAACACGAATGTGGGTTTATCACACGAGGTGAAGCCGAGTATGATAATAGTATCACATGAGTGCTTTAATACCTAATTATTACAGTTGCATACAAGACTTTATCTACACCCATGACATGAATCCTCTATAAAAGGTTCTGAAACAGTTTTTGCAATACTAATATCGAACAAAAATGGCGGGATACGACGCTATGGTATAGTATAGTGAAACGCGCGTGCGTGACAATGTTCTTTTTTTGAAATTCATAAAGATACCACGAATTGAGTAGTGAGAATGGAAGGGAGGATGGTGATCTCATCAAACAGATGAGTAAGGAAGGGATCATCATCCTCGTAAAAGCAAAGGAGTTGCATTATGAAATTCAGTACAACATTATAACTCCCGTTTGGATGCTATTATGGTTACTATGACACTGGGTGTTTTAATGTTGGCAATAAGCTCACTGTTTCAGAAACTTTTATAGAGGATTTATAGCATGGGCGTAGATAAAAAGCTGTTACAACATGCAAGTACTTGATTATTTTGAATTACCAATGATTACATAATTATAGATTAACAATTCTACAGCAGATGACGATCTACGACCGGAGTAGTAACCCTACAAAGAGAAAACTTCATACAAACGCGCAGTTATAGTTGCACTAATACAAAGCGCGTCAGAACCAATGTCATTTGGTTTAGATTTTTTTTTTTATACTTAGATTATTTTCTATTTTGTTATGTACCTGGTACTTGATGAAAGGCCTAGACCTTCCTGCCATACCTATTAACACTGTTATTTGAAAATATAGTAAAAGCCATTTAATTTTAATAGAGTAACCGTGGAGTTTCTTGGCGGCTCTTCTCCATAAACGACCAATTGGAACCGTGCGCCTAGCGCCTAGTGCGTTTCATAAGTGCCCATGTAGGTTTATGTGAAATAAAATATTTAGATTTTGAGCCAAACTTAACCTTTAATTCGGAAATACGAACATTACCGAAGCGCATACTTTTTTTGGTTTAACTACACATATTTTCGTGGGAGTCCACATGTGTGTGAACGATAGTGAGACCACCTGTCCGATTGGCCATGAACCAGTAATACATTATGTAGTGATGACCGTTATAATGACTTCAGCGTACATTGCTCCGTAAGTTCACTGAAGGTCAGTGTATACTTAGTAAGCAATCAATGAATGTTGAAGTGGGGTTATCAGCAATGGCTATTATTATTGTATTAAGTTTTAGGGAATGTTTTCTGAAGAATAATATATTATGATGTGTGTATTAAACATAACTGGAGGAATCTGCGTAAAGAAAGGTGTAATTTTATGTTAAGTAATTTCATGGTTAAAATGTTGTATGTTAAGTAATTTCACAAAAACAATTTTTTTTTTAATGCATCCTTTCAAATTCTAGCCATATAATTACTATTTCTTACCAATATTCAATATAATTATAAACAGATACATCAATTTTATTTAAATTATGTCAAAAAACAAAATTAAATTGAAGTATCTGTTTGTAATGTTAACATAATATATTTTTACTAAATTCATATGAAAGCATATACGGTACTTCTAAAAACAATCCATTCATAGTTTCTATAATCTTCCCCTAATCTTATAGCTATTCACATTTATACTTAAAACTTTCCCCATCATTTACCCTCCATACAGACATCAAATTCTGATCTACTTAATTAAGTGCTATTAAGTTTTAAAACTCCGTCTGCAGCCTGAAACACGGTGGAAGAACGGAGCCGGATTAAGTAAACGGCACTTAAGTCTGTGTGGTGCCCTTAATCTCAGGAGAACCGCTCTAAATTATTTTTTAAGTAAATTTCTAATACGTGTCCATTTTATAAGTATTTATAAAATGAATACATACAAAAACTCACGCTAGAAGGCGAACTAATAAGCTCCTGTCACTACTCCATACAAGTTTAGACGTGATTTAAAACTTGCCTACTGAAATTACGTCAATTTACGTCAAGCGCTGATTAATTTGACAGGACTGAACTAAAATTTATCTTCTGTCCTTTTCTTAATGAAATAGAAAGGAAAAGATGCACTGAACTTAAATTTAGTTTAGTTTGTGAACAAGGAAATCGGCACTATTATATCTAGAAAAGTATTCCCTGCATCGCATAGACAAAACCTTACGTAGCCTTCGCCTTCACTAAATCTCAAACTTTACTCAAAAATAAAGACGAAAAGCCTGAAACAAATAAAACAAAACGTGCGGAACCTTCATCCATTTGGTTGCCGACAATACAATGCATCATTTTTAATAGCAGCTCCGCCAGCGAGCGTAGCTATTATACCGAAGTAGACCTATCTACGAGTGGTACGAGCGTAGGCCCGCAGACGCTCGTAGCGGTGTGTATTGTAGCTGGTATTTAGGCTCAAATATATTCAGTACAGGGGCCTTACTCTCGACAGCATCGAGTTCTGAATCAATCGAATTGGATTCGAATTAAATGCCGATCCATACTCTTGAATCCGACATCAGCGCACGATCGTGCGGTGGTTCGAAGCAAAACTATCTTAGATCGAAAGATTCGTTAGGATCGAAAAATTCGTACTCCGTACACCATCTGACAGATAAAATCGAGTTGTTGGATCAAAACTAAACGTCAAATTACACGATATCAAAAAAGCTACTTTATTCAGTCGAGTGAGATAACTACCTAAAAGACATAGAGCACTTGACGATGACGTAATCCGCCGGATACGCATAAAACGACGCTGATATACTCGAACCTATGTCGATCTTGGTTTACGATTCGAATTGGTTCGGGAGTAAGGTTTTAAATCGAGTTCGGATCGAAACGAGGTCGAATCGGAAACAAAATCAAACTCGAATCGTTTTCTGGAGTAAGGCCCCAGATGTTGATGCTTGTGTTTGGGTTATTTTTGGCTTTGGTTATAATTTTTTGTTAGTTGATAAAAACAGTTTTATATGATTACAATTATTATGCAATTTTTGCGAATAATGTTTGAGTTGAACATTAAAATATTCAGAAAGTTAAAACTATTAAAATATGCTTTATAAGGCTCGCTTGCAATAAAGAAATGAACTCTGTTTTATATTTAAAAGTTTTTAATTGAACTATAGCGGCGATTTTTGAGCAAACCTGTTAATTAAACTTTATTTTACATAGCATTATACTCCATTTGAAATAAGAGTAGATATTTAAATAAACCTTTTTTACTCTCTGCTCAACCGATTTTGACTTCTATTGCGTTGGTAGCATGGCGCCGTATCCCAGTAGGTCCATTATGGGACTACTGGGATTTTTTTCTCCCAGTAGTTCCATGGTACTGGCATACAGGGTGTGGCGTAAATAGTGGAGGTTGATACACCGTATATTCAGCTATCACATACCACAATGTGAACTACTTATCTTAGTTCTACGATTTTTTTTCTTGCTTTACTAATTTGGCTGTAATTTCAATACATGACATTAAGGACACATTCCACTAATCCCCCTGAGAGAATCCCCCTCAGTGGGGAAAACTGTACCCTAATGTAAAAAAAAATCACTTTCAGAGGGATCTTGGAATAAGTTTTTTTTTTCAATTCTAGTTTTCCCCCCTAAGCGGGATTATCAGGGGTGAATTCTAGTCTGTTGTTTATAGATTCCACTTTTCCTCCTAAGGGGGATTTTCAGGGGGGATTTTTGGAATAAGCCGACATTAAGTACCTATTATAAACAAAACAAAAATTAAAAAATTGTGTCATTTCTAAAAATTACAGCTAGTAAATGAATTGTTTAAATTGTGGTATGTGATAGCTGAATATACGGTGTATCAACCTCCACTATTTACGCCACACCCTGTATGCCAGTACCATGGAACTACTGGGAGAAAAAAATCCCAGTAGTCCCATAATGGACCTACTGGGATACGGCGCCATGCTACCAACGCAATAGAAGTCAAAATCGGTTGAGCAGAGAGTAAAAAAGGTTTATTTAAATATCTACTCTTATTTCAAATGGAGTATAATGCTATGTAAAATAAAGTTTAATTAACAGGTTTGCTCAAAAATCGCCGCTATAGTTCAATTAAAAACTTTTAAATATAAAACAGAGTTCATTTCTTTATTGCAAGCGAGCCTTATAAAGCATATTTTAATAGTTTTAACTTTCTGAATATTTTAATGTTCAACTCAAACATTATTCGCAAAAATTGCATAATAATTGTAATCATATAAAACTGTTTTTATCAACTAACAAAAAATTATAACCAAAGCCAAAAATAACCCAAACACAAGCATCAACATCTGGGGCCTTACTCCAGAAAACGATTCGAGTTTGATTTTGTTTCCGATTCGACCTCGTTTCGATCCGAACTCGATTTAAAACCTTACTCCCGAACCAATTCGAATCGTAAACCAAGATCGACATAGGTTCGAGTATATCAGCGTCGTTTTATGCGTATCCGGCGGATTACGTCATCGTCAAGTGCTCTATGTCTTTTAGGTAGTTATCTCACTCGACTGAATAAAGTAGCTTTTTTGATATCGTGTAATTTGACGTTTAGTTTTGATCCAACAACTCGATTTTATCTGTCAGATGGTGTACGGAGTACGAATTTTTCGATCCTAACGAATCTTTCGATCTAAGATAGTTTTGCTTCGAACCACCGCACGATCGTGCGCTGATGTCGGATTCAAGAGTATGGATCGGCATTTAATTCGAATCCAATTCGATTGATTCAGAACTCGATGCTGTCGAGAGTAAGGCCCCTGTACTGAATATATTTGAGCCTAAATACCAGCTACAATACACACCGCTACGAGCGTCTGCGGGCCTACGCTCGTACCACTCGTAGATAGGTCTACTTCGGTATAATAGCTACGCTCGCTGGCGGAGCTGCTATTAAAAATGATGCATTGTATTGTCGGCAACCAAATGGATGAAGGTTCCGCACCTTTTGTTTTATTTGTTTCAGGCTTTTCGTCTTTATTTTTGAGTAAAGTTTGAGATTTAGTGAAGGCGAAGGCTACGTAAGGTTTTGTCTATGCGATGCAGGGAATACTTTTCTAGATATAATAGTGCCGATTTCCTTGTTCACAAACTAAACTAAATTTAAGTTCAGTGCATCTTTTCCTTTCTATTTCATTAAGAAAAGGACAGAAGATAAATTTTAGTTCAGTCCTGTCAAATTAATCAGCGCTTGACGTAAATTGACGTAATTTCAGTAGGCAAGTTTTAAATCACGTCTAAACTTGTATGGAGTAGTGACAGGAGCTTATTAGTTCGCCTTCTAGCGTGAGTTTTTGTATGTATTCATTTTATAAATACTTATAAAATGGACACGTATTAGAAATTTACTTAAAAAATAATTTAGAGCGGTTCTCCTGAGATTAAGGGCACCACACAGACTTAAGTGCCGTTTACTTAATCCGGCTCCGTTCTTCCACCGTGTTTCAGGCTGCAGACGGAGTTTTAAAACTTAATAGCACTTAATTAAGTAGATCAGAATTTGATGTCTGTATGGAGGGTAAATGATGGGGAAAGTTTTAAGTATAAATGTGAATAGCTATAAGATTAGGGGAAGATTATAGAAACTATGAATGGATTGTTTTTAGAAGTACCGTATATGCTTTCATATGAATTTAGTAAAAATATATTATGTTAACATTACAAACAGATACTTCAATTTAATTTTGTTTTTTGACATAATTTAAATAAAATTGATGTATCTGTTTATAATTATATTGAATATTGGTAAGAAATAGTAATTATATGGCTAGAATTTGAAAGGATGCATTAAAAAAAAAATTGTTTTTGTGAAATTACTTAACATACAACATTTTAACCATGAAATTACTTAACATAAAATTACACCTTTCTTTACGCAGATTCCTCCAGTTATGTTTAATACACACATCATAATATATTATTCTTCAGAAAACATTCCCTAAAACTTAATACAATAATAATAGCCATTGCTGATAACCCCACTTCAACATTCATTGATTGCTTACTAAGTATACACTGACCTTCAGTGAACTTACGGAGCAATGTACGCTGAAGTCATTATAACGGTCATCACTACATAATGTATTACTGGTTCATGGCCAATCGGACAGGTGGTCTCACTATCGTTCACACACATGTGGACTCCCACGAAAATATGTGTAGTTAAACCAAAAAAAGTATGCGCTTCGGTAATGTTCGTATTTCCGAATTAAAGGTTAAGTTTGGCTCAAAATCTAAATATTTTATTTCACATAAACCTACATGGGCACTTATGAAACGCACTAGGCGCTAGGCGCACGGTTCCAATTGGTCGTTTATGGAGAAGAGCCGCCAAGAAACTCCACGGTTACTCTATTAAAATTAAATGGCTTTTACTATATTTTCAAATAACAGTGTTAATAGGTATGGCAGGAAGGTCTAGGCCTTTCATCAAGTACCAGGTACATAACAAAATAGAAAATAATCTAAGTATAAAAAAAAAAATCTAAACCAAATGACATTGGTTCTGACGCGCTTTGTATTAGTGCAACTATAACTGCGCGTTTGTATGAAGTTTTCTCTTTGTAGGGTTACTACTCCGGTCGTAGATCGTCATCTGCTGTAGAATTGTTAATCTATAATTATGTAATCATTGGTAATTCAAAATAATCAAGTACTTGCATGTTGTAACAGCTTTTTATCTACGCCCATGCTATAAATCCTCTATAAAAGTTTCTGAAACAGTGAGCTTATTGCCAACATTAAAACACCCAGTGTCATAGTAACCATAATAGCATCCAAACGGGAGTTATAATGTTGTACTGAATTTCATAATGCAACTCCTTTGCTTTTACGAGGATGATGATCCCTTCCTTACTCATCTGTTTGATGAGATCACCATCCTCCCTTCCATTCTCACTACTCAATTCGTGGTATCTTTATGAATTTCAAAAAAAGAACATTGTCACGCACGCGCGTTTCACTATACTATACCATAGCGTCGTATCCCGCCATTTTTGTTCGATATTAGTATTGCAAAAACTGTTTCAGAACCTTTTATAGAGGATTCATGTCATGGGTGTAGATAAAGTCTTGTATGCAACTGTAATAATTAGGTATTAAAGCACTCATGTGATACTATTATCATACTCGGCTTCACCTCGTGTGATAAACCCACATTCGTGTTTTAATACCCCTTATTATACAACAGTTGCATAAATAACTATTATAAGATCTCAACAGCGCGCGTTCGTATTTTCGAAGATAGACGATAATTCCCGAAGCGCATAACTTTGTTGGGATATCTGTATGCACATTTATTATTTATACAACCTCATTGGTTACCTGTGGGGGTACTTAGATGAGCTTCGGGCGATTAGGGCCGACGAAATAATAGATCGAGAAATTCTTTTTCACATTCTAGATCGCGATCGAAATTTTATTTTATTATTACTAGCTGCTCCCCGCGTCGCTGCGGAGATTTGCCGGAATAGACAGACATAACGACAGACACAAAAAAAAAATTTTTTTTTTTGTTATTAGTACCGTACATACTTTCATAAGCGTTTATTAGAAGAAAGCTGTTATTTTGACATTAAAAAACGACACTTCAATTTTTATTATTATTATTATTATTTCCTTTATTTCAATAAATACATAATTATTATTATTATTTGTTGGTATACATTTTTGTATCTCGGCACTGATCTGCCGGTTTTATAGGGTAACACGGGCCAAAGCCAAGTGCTACCCCTGAGAGTATTAAACTAAGTGATAATTGATGATGATGATTGGCGTGATGATATTATGTTTTGCCTTTGTATTGCAGTGGTGAATGATGTTTGTGTGTGTGATATTTGTGCGTCATTGTCGTTCTGCAGAAATTTTCGGACAATTCTGCAAGTGTTCAGGATAGCAGCTTTCTGTAGGGTTTGGTAGGTGGAGGGAGCTACGTCTAGTGTTTTTAAAGATTGATGCAGTTGTTTGGGAATGACACCGGTGGTTGAACTTACTACAGGAATAATGGCAACGCTGCTTAATCGCCACATCCGGCTTATTTCTATTTTTAAGTCTATATATTTTGACAGTTTTTCTGCTATAGTGTTTTGTAGGTTGTGTGTGTTTGGAACTGCTATGTCAATAATTTGCGCGGTTTTATTAATTTTATCTAGTAAAGTTATGTCTGGTCTATTGTAATGTGTTGTTCTGTCTGTAAGAATGGCTCGATCAAAGTATAGCTTGTGTGTTGTGTTTTCAAGGACCGTTTCTGGAATATATTTGTAGTAAGGCACTGGAGGTGTAGTAATTAATTTATTTTTAATAGCAAGTTTTTGATGAATTATGTTGGCTATTTGATCGTGCCTGTGTTTATAGTCAGTCTGAACGATTGCTTTACATGCTCCAGTAATGTGTTGAATAGTTTCAGAAGAACTATGACATCGTCTACAAATGTCTGTTGAAAGAGGGATTCGCATGATGTGCTTTTGGTAGTTACGGGTTTCAATAACTTGGTCTTGAATTGCTGTCATGAACCCTTCTGTCTCAGGGAATAAATCTCCGCGCCTGAGCCATTCGTTCGACGCTAACCTGTCGACGTTAGGTTGGCAAAGGTCTTGGCGATGTCTTCCATGGAGTGACTTCTGGGTCCATTCAGTTATTTTAGTCTGTCTGTCAGTCTGTTTCTCATTGATTTGAGTATTTTTGTCAGACATTTTTAGCGGGGTTAGTTTTCGATCATTATAAACTATTGCTTTGTGTAGGGTAGAGGTTGTGCTTTTTGTGTTAAAATATTTTCTAAGGGTACTGATTTGTTTATTGTGTAGGTTCGATATATCTATATATATATATATATATATATATATATATATATATCCTCGTCCTCTTTCTCTTCTGGGTAGTGTTAGTCGTTGTACGCAAGATCGGGGGTGGTGTTTTCTATATTTGGTCAAACTAGTGTTAATGACGCGTTGTAGACCTTTAAGTTCCGTTTTGGTCCAGCTTATTATACCAAAGGAATATGTAAGGACGGGTATCGCATAGGTATTTATTGCTTTAATTGTATTTTTGGAGTGCAATTGAGTGTTTAAAATGGATTTTAGTCTATGTTTAAATTGTTGTGTAAGTTTATTTTTGATTGCCTTATGTTTAATTTGCTTCGCTTGAATATACCCTAAGTATTTATATGTTCCATGTTCATCTAAGGAATCTATAGTTTCACCTGACTGTGTGGTATATGAGTGTTCGTATGTTTGACCTGTCCTGACTGAATTGATTTTACACTTATCAATTCCAAATTCCATTATTTTTTTCGGGTTGTGCTGGGGCGGCTGCTGCAGGTGCGGAACACCTCAAACAGCGCAAATATACCTTATTGGGAGCTATATGTTTGAAACGTTTGTGGATGAAATTATACTAGAACCGTGGGGTCCGAGTGCCCACTTAGTATTTCGAGACATCGCCAAGCTTGGTCAACTCTTCAAGTGATTAGAGGGCTGGCTTATTTCTTGCCCAAAGTATCGGCATTACCATACAACGTGGCAATGCTGCCAGCCTTTTGGGCACTTATCCTGTTGACAGCGTTGCGGGATTTTTGATGCCCTTTGATTCTTTCCCTCCCTTTTTTATATACTTGTACATATTATTATAACTGTTTTAAGAATATTAGCATTTATTTGTATTGATTTGTTTGTTTTGTTTTTGATTTATTTGAACAGCCGCACGGGTCGATCCATCAGGTTAAGCTACGCTTTCCGGGGTTGGTCCGTGGATGGGTGACCATCTTTACATACCGAGACTCCTCCGTGCCTCGGAAAGCACGTTAAGCCGTTGGTCTCGGCTGTCATTCATAGATCTTCGACATTCGTTACGGGTCGTCAGAAGCCCAAAAGTCTGACAGCCAGTCTTACCAAGGGGTATCGTGTTACCCAGTTACTGGGTTGTGGAGGTCAGATAGGCAGTCGCTCCATGTAAAATACTGGTATTCAGCTGCATCCGGTTAGACTGGAAGCCGACCCCAACATAGTTGGGAAAAGGCTAGGCAGATTGATTGATTGTATAGATTTTCATGTAGTAAAACGACCCACGTATCCTTTGTTTTGTTTCACACTGAATTACTCTAACGGACCAAGACACTTGAGCACCTCAAGCAATACTATAAAAGCAATCTTAGCATTGTTCACAAAGCGTGGTTGACTGTCCACTGGCCCACACTGTGCCACTAAAGCAGGCGACTGGCGAGCTGCCAAAGTGTTCGAATGCTGCAGTTTCAATAGTCCACGTTATGTGTTTTATGGCCGCATTACTGTATGTTAGGTAAACGAGGGTAATTAATTTTTGAGGCTATTACATAGTTAAAGGGGTTGTTTTGATAGTAGTGCAGTCCAGGGCTTTAAATACTGGTAAATTTTCATAACGTTACCTTGTATTGACAGAGTTAACGTTATTATTAAAATAGGGGTAATCGATTTGACGTTATTTATGCGACTATTAATTTTATCGTTATTTTAAACGGATCAGATGTAAGTAGTGGGGCCTGAGGCGTGCGGCGCGGCGGGAGCCCGCCCTCGCGCCTCTCTGATGCCGTGCCGATCAAAACGTTGCCTGAATCTACCTGATTCTTACCCACAGAACGGCAACGTAGCTAAATTAACGTTAGTTATCGTATTTTGTTAATGTTAATTAACGATATATTACTGGTAATATTATCAAGTAACGTTAAATTTTTGTAACGTTAGTATAACATTATAATTTAACGTTACGTAAAGTCAAAGTCAAAGTCAAATCATTTATTTCAAATAGGCATGAAGATGCACTTTTGAACGTCAAAAATTACATGAATAGTTAATTGATTCTAGTTGCGCCTTCCAAAAGGTTGTTATGTATGGAGAAGAATGGGCAAGAAACTCCATACTTACTCTTTTATAATGTTAACAATAGTTTGTAAACATTAATTAATAATTATAGATGAAGACGATGTACCTAGAATAAAAATAAAAAAAATACTTACCACAATTGGTAAAAAGAATGAAAAGTGAAGTAATGACAGAAAAATTAATAAATGCGATAGGTACATGGTGCTCACATATTTACAAACATTGTATATGATTTCCATTTTTTTTTTAAACATATTAAACATTAATCATAAGGGTTATTATTTTGTTATTTGGTAACGTTAACAAGCCCTGGTGCAGTCTGTGATGTTTTATTACTTCTTCTTTTCGTGTGGTTAGTGACTTTTGCTGTGAGAGTTTTATGGGCCTCTGACTTGGTTACACATGCCCTCGAAAAGTCCAGCCGTTAAAGTTTTATTTTAAATTAATTTAATTTAATTTAATTCTTAAGTTTTCGGTAATACGTACTACTTACACTATCCAACATCCCAACACCTTTCGCTACTCTACACTTACACAAATTAACGCCCATATATACACACACACACATATTTTTGTATTGTCTCAGTTTTTCTTCTTACATTCATTGATTCATCTTTTTGCATGTCTTTTGGGGCTAATATGTATTTTTGTCAGTTTTGAGGGGTCTGGCGCTGTATGCCGAGATACAGGACTCGTCCTAGTTCGGCTACAGATGCTCCTATGTTATATACGCCCATGTACTAGCCTATAAGTATATGTAATCCGTTATATTATTTTTGGTGAAATAAATTATTATTTTATTTTTTTATTGAGAGGAACAGCAAACAGTTACTTTATAAGGACTTGCAACTAGTTTAACAAAATAGCAATTTGGTTATAAAGTAACCCACAACGCTGTCGACAAGTAAGCATAGAAGTTTAAGAAAAAAAATTGCTAATCGCTAGGAACATTAAGAGCGTTGTCACCGGTCCACTAGCGCCACTCCCTGCCAGACAACAGACACAATAGAAAAACTATTGTAGTTTTTCTGTCTGTTGTCTGGCAGTCAAAGCCTTAAAAACATATTATCTCGTGACAGCTCAATCAACTATATCGATAAGTGTGTCTAGAATTTTCTAATACATTTTTAAACTGTAATGGTCACTAATATTATTATTAACAACAAATAAACATGGTAAATATCCCGTATATGTTACTAATAACTTTTTTAAAGTTTCATATTGAGACACGAAGCAACAAAATTCGATCTAAATAAAAACGGCCACATTCCTCTAGATCGTATTTTGTTGAGTTTAAACAATATTTTTTTGAACATTGTCAATGGAAATTTTGAAGGGAATCTAGTAAAGTTATATAATATATTATTATAGACATGCAGTAGGCATTTCTCTTAAATAATTTTAATTTTATTGGTGACAACCGTAGTCTGTCGTAATGCATAAGAATGCACTCTAGGTTTATATAGAAAATCTTGGGTGACGTGGCAATTTAAGGTCTAAACCAGCACAGCTTTTAAAGGGTTGGACCTGGGTGCATTTTAGTCATTATGGTCTTGGCAGCATTTTGTCAGACGTCTTCACAAATACTAATGCAGATCATGAATAGTTTATAATACGTATAGCTCTTTGCGTAAAACACCATTTACATAAATGTAGCTTTCCAAAAAGACTACCATCATCCCTCATAAATTAAAACTAAACTAGTAAAATGTCTCGTCAAGTTTGAAGCACTTCCCGGCGTTCGTGTTCGTCGAGGCGAGGTGAGAACCGTCATCTAAGGTGCTCGTCACCTCTCGTCAGTTGAAACGACTGCTTTTAGAGGGTACTTAGTTATTGCTGTGCATATTACGTTAAAGTTAGGGTTAAGTAATACTGATTTTTATCAGTGAGTTTTATGTTCGTGGATGTACGAGTATGAATATTATTATTATTATAACCCTTTATTCCAATAAATACATATAAATTATATTTTTAAATATTAGAATATAAAAAATATAAAAACGTTTAAAAATATAAAAAATAGCAGCCCACCGGTATCGGGAACAGGGTCCAAGCTACCGGCGGGGCTCCAGAGAGAGGAACCTCCTAACAATGCGAGTCGTGTCCAAAAGTACTGCTATTATTATTATTATTTTTTCGTTATATTTTTTTTTTCTCTATATGTCTTACAACTAACAAAATTTAATAAAAATAGTAAGTGTGACTGTCAGCTAATTACAAATATTCACTTATAAAAAACAGACTAATAATAATATTATAGTAATTTCACTATTTAATGTTTATGTCCATCATTTCTAGACATAAACAAAATTTATCTTTAATCCTAAGGGCCTTACAAATAAACACGGAATAAAGTTATGACAAGCATATACGTCACAAAAATTTTTGGTTATACCGAAGTTAGTCCTAGCATAACTTTATTCCTTGTTTATTTGTAAGGCCCTAAAGGTTTTGCTTTAAATATGTTCTAAAGTAAAAACTTTAACCTCGTGTCCTCATATAAGCGGCTGTATTGTCTGTCACGCATTGGCACGATTATAGATTATATTAGGACATGGACTAAGAGGCCAGAAGTCTATTACATATAAAAAGTTTCTTAGTATCTGAAATGTTCATTAAATGTCTTCTGGTCTGCTTTATGGTCATTATACTCTCAAATCAAATTCGTCACACATACTCTCACATCAAACTCGTCACAATATACTCTAACATCAAACTCGTCACATTATTCTCTCACATCAAATTCGTCACATTATACTGTCACATCAAACTCGTCACTTAGGTATACTCTAACATCGGACTCGTCACATTGTACAAACGCATCAAACTCGTCACATTATACTCTCACATCTAACCCATCACATTATACTCTCACATCAAAATCGTAACATTATACTTTCACATCGAACTCGTCACATTATACTCTGACGTGAAACTCGTCACATTATACTGTCACATCAAACTCGTCACATAGGTATACTCTAACATCAAACTCGTCACATTGTACAAACGCATCAAACTCGTCACATTATACTCTCACATCAAACCCATCACATTATACTCTCACATCAAAATCGTAACATTATACTTTCACATCGAACTGGTCACATTATACTCTGACGTGAAACTCGTCACATTATACTGTCACATCAAACTCGTCACATAAATCTCGTCACAAATATCTACATATTTCAACAGTAATAACTAACACCCATTACCGAGAAGTTTCCTAAGGCTTTTAGTCTACTTTATCCACAAGGATTCCTCAAATCATGTCAACGGAACACCTGACATTAGGCAAATGTAGGAAGACATTTACCTAATGTCAGATGTTCCGTTACACCTAAGACATCTGTGACACGGAGAAAACTGACTATAAATCAGTGTCGAGATTAGCACTGAATGACATATTTATATGGACAGGGTATGAAGTTTCAGGGACTGAAGCTTTTTCGATCTGCCTGGCCTTTTCCCGACTATGTTAGGGGTCGGCTTTTAGTCTAACCGTATGCAGCTGAATTTAATTTTTTACATGGAGCGACTGCCTATCTGACCTCCACAACCCAGTAATTGGGTAATACGATACCCCTTGGTAAGACTGGTTGTCAGACTTTCAGGTTTCTGACGACCCGTAACAACTGTCAAAGATCCACGAGTGACACTCGAGACCAACGGCTTAACGTACTTTCCGAGGCACGGAGGAGTCTCGGTATGTAAAGATGGTCACCCATCCACGGACCAACCGCGGCAAGCGTACCTTAACCTGGTCGATCGATCCGTGCGCAATTAGCTACAAGCCCCTCTGACATCATAATTATCATCTCTCATGTCATATCATATCATACGTATCGGTTGGTCATGAATATAGTAGTATAGTGTTATATGAGTGTAATCTCCCTAATATTTTAAGCGCCTCTGTGGTCTAGTGGTAAAACCACCTGTCGCAGATCCAGAGGTCCCGGGTTTGGTTCCCAGCAGGAGCAAACATTTCTGCTCGGTTTGGTTGGTGGTAGGGCTTGTTCTAAGTCCGCCTGGCTAGCTAACACCATCTTATCTAAGTCTGTCGCCAAAACAACAATGTTAACAGCATATGTTGTGTTTCGGCAGTTAGAGGTAAGATAGCCAGTTCCTCTGTGGTTGAGGATTCCGGGTGAAGCTTGCTTCCATCTTCGGCCTTATCATCACTTACCATCAGGTGAGATGAAGGCCAAGAGCATCCCCGTTGTATGTAAAAAAAAAAAAAATATTACTTATCATCATGTGGATCGGTCATGTAAAACGTATTTCTTTCTTTCTTTTTCTTTATTTTCGATAATCAAATCCACAGTCTTAGTTCAAAAACGAATCCTAACTTAACAAATATTGAGTAAAAAAAAATATGGCAGTCGTAAGGACTGCGTACAAAAATAAGAATTCAAAACTTTGGAATAACTGCACGAGCATGTCGCGTAGGTATTTCGGTGATGCGAACCCATACGTTTTTCCCTTACCAAAAATCGTTGAACGCGGTTTTCACTTCAAAAAAATTTGATTCTTGAAAATAACAAGACTTATCGACACAGGATGTTTGTTGCCATGTCCATAGACTAACAACCTCTCTATAGAGCTGTATAGAGCTAATATTGACGTGAACTTGCTAGCCGGAAGTACGTAGATAGGAAATAATAAACCCGCCATCGTCTAGACGTTAGTCTAGACTAGTGGAATTATTATTATTACGATTAGGTAGTGATTTTTATATGCTTGATTGTATAGGGAACTAGCTAGGAAGTTATCCCACAGAAACGTCTACCGGAATAAAAAGTAACTGACTTATCTCCTTGTCTTGAATACTAGCTTTTGGGCCCAAACACACCCTCAGTTACAACAAATACTTGTAGTTAGACCTCCAAAATTTTCCGTCTCACTAGTGACAAATAGGGTGATTATAATACTGTTCATCTCCTTAAAACAATCCCCATACCCACAAACGAGGTTCCATATTTTATCAAGATTTTTTCAGAAAAATACCATAAAAATAATATTGCATTGTTGCTATTTTTCTCATTATTTTGTTCATAAAACGCCCATTAACTATGGAATATAATTGGTATACATGGTGTCAGCTTCATTAAAATGCACAAAATGCTGGTCACTGCAGTGATTTCTGAAGCGCGCCGAATTAAATTATTCGCATCTCGGTTTGTGAGGCCCGCGATACGTGTCGTTGCAAAGTTCGCACCTAAATGTACAGGGTTTTTCAACAGGGACATAAAATCACATTCATTGTTTACAATTCGATTATATTTTCTTTTTTGATGGCTTACTTTTTGGCATTATGTATGGAATACCATATCATTTAAATGACCATCTCGGCTTTGTATGGTAGCATGAATACGAGAGGTTCAGTTTTTCATCACTTTTTGACATAATGGCTCCTCTGTCTCACTAATGACGCTTCTGATGTTACTCCTACCACAGTTTTGGGCTTGTTCGCATAACCTCAAATCACATGATCTTGGAGGCCATGTCTTGTCCCCGAATCTTGAGATCAGGAAACCGTTGAATTTCTCTTTCAACAAATTGACAACTTGAATCGTTTGACGAATTGAACTTCCGTTTTGATAATACACTTTAATCATTTCAACGCGCTGTTCAACTGTATAGCGACTCATCTTGATAAATGCCGAACATTATGACTCATCTGTCAAAAATTTGCGCCAATAGACAATCTAATATGGCCGCCATCAGCTGTCAAAGGTGCCTTGTCCCTCTTGAAAAACTCTGTATTAATAATGCTGTGGGTGCAGTTTTTTTTAATATAAAAAATAAGTTTAATTCTACATGAAATCTTTTTTAAGGAAATCGTAGTACATAAAGTGATACAAGAATCCTTTGACACCTGAATAATAAATTATTTTATACCTTGTAATGTAGTATGGGGATACTAGGAATTTGTCCTGTATTGTCATTGACAAGGAGAGAGCTGTTGATAAACCGCCTACTTGTTGTTCTAGTACCTAGGCCTTGTTGTTTTAACCGCCTTTGTGGTCTAGTGGTAAGACCACCTGTCTCAGACCCAGAAGTCCCGGATTCGATCCCCAGCGGGGGCAACATTTTCTGCGCGGTTTGGTTGGTGCTAGGGCTTGTTCTAAGTTCGCCTAGCTGGCAGACCACCATCTTATCTAAGTCTGTCGCCATAAAAACAATGTTAAAACTATTGTTTTGTTTGGCAGTAAGAGGTAAGATAGCCAGTTCCCAAGTGGTTGAGGATTCCGGGTGAAGCTCTCTTCCACTTTCGGCCTGATCGTCACTTACCATGAGGTGAGATGAAGGCCAAGAGCTTCACCATTGTGGTTTAAAAACAATGGTTAATTAATTTGTGAAATGTTACTTTAAATACATACAAAAAACAAGATGGCCGCGTGATGTTCCGATTTTGGGCACAAGCCAAAATAACCCTTGTAGCTCTATACATGGCGTTTTGTTGTTTTCAACTAGCCAATATCACAGAAAAGAGGCACAGAAGTTATACGGTTTATTTCGACTAACAAAGGATCATAGGACACAAAGATTAAAAAATAAAAACACATTCTATTACGAGTAAAAATACCACATAAACATATTACATACTTCGATTGCTCAGTATGTGAACCATACAGCATACAGCAATGGTTCAGGTACTGACCATCGAATGCCCTCAGGATGCCTTTAGAGCTAGCCCGAACCCTACGCACCAGGGATGCGCATCGTTTCCACATAGTAGAATAGAAATAGTCTACTTGTGCCTCGGCGAACATCTCTGATGCGCTGCAGAATCGGGGCAGCCCCATCAGCACCTTGAATGCTTTATTATATTGCTCACGCAAATCATTGTACTGTCTGTTGTTATGTTGACTAATAGCCAAATGCATCACAAAAGATTTTAAAATATTGATTTCAATATCCCAGGAGGATCAGGACAGATCTTTACTGTCGACACGAAAATCCGTAAGAAGTATCTTCACTGCATATTTTACGTTCAATTCGCACTGTAGCTGCTCCGATATTGATAACATCGAACACCGAAGACTGTTTGAATAGCAGTATCCTGAATACAGACATAATAAATATAACAGCAAGCCAGTAATACATAAAAAGTAATACATGCAAGGTATACATATAGGTACATACAATACTGCCCTGATTAGCCAAAAAGCGCTAACTCAATCGGAGTAGGTAAGTTTAAGTTTTAAGAAAATCGACTTTTTGTTAATTGTCTTTTCGCAACTTCCCTTTCCCCCCTCCCCCTCCCTCCGCTGCCTCCCTCCCTCTTTGTCCCTTTTGTTACTTTCTTTTTCCTAGTGTGGGGCAACATTAAAAAAAATAAAAAAATTACATGTTTAAAGTTATTTATACGTATTCTTGACCATAGATATTATTGACATACCCAAATTATCCATAAATTGTACCGTTAAACCTATTTTGTGAGATAAAGGCTTCAAAAATTGAGATAGGTACTGCTTTTAGCGTTAATCTGCTCATAGAACGTTCCATTCCATACAAAAAGATACATTTTTATATTTGATAAAACAAATACCAAATTAGTTTGTCATCAAAATAACTTAAAAAAAAAAAAACATTTTATTAATCGTAGCAGCAAATTGAGAGCGCATTCCACAGAGAAATAGACTGAACGAAGAAGGAAGAGTGAATAAAGTCTGTGCGGTGAGTGGGACATTGAAGGCGATTATTTGATGATCGTAGATTTTTATTGTGGTTGACACAAATGTACTGAAAGTGGGGGGCTAGATAACTAGGGGAAGTGGGAGAGTCAAGAAATGAAAACAAAGTAGTCAGCGCCCTTTGCTCTCTGCGCTGGTGTATGGGCAACCACTTTAGAACCGACCGATGCGCAGAGACATATTTACGCAGATTGAAAACGAATCGAATGCAGTAATTGAGAAGACGGTCAAGTTTGTCGAGGAGATCTGCATTCAGGTCATAGTAGCACACATCACCATGGTCGATGATAGGGAAAATTAAGGACTGCACAAGCATTGTCTTCGTACTCGTTGGTAGTAAGTTTTTCAGTCGGTACAGAGCCCGCAGCGTTCCAGTAACCTTCTGGCTGACCCTAGCAACTTGAGTACGCCAGTTCAGGGTACGATCAATGATAAATGTTCTTCTTTTCTTGTCGATGGTATTTTTTATTTTTTTTATTTTGTATGAGCCCAGTATGGCCACGTTAATTGCGGATGGTACAGTTTTAGCAGGTATTAAACTGGAAAGAGATTTTGTAAAAATATAAAAAAAAATTGTTTGAGAAGTTCCTGCTGGTACTGTTTTTTTAGTTGTAGATGGAAGTTTGTTTAATTTTTAGAACTTAGCACCTATATTACTAGCCGTACTGGGTTTATTATCGAAACCAGTTCTGTAGCTAATATCAAAACTGCCTCTGCTAACTTCCACTTCAACAATGTCACTAATGTAAGGTCGTGGTGCCAGCCGCGAAAGTTTGTATTGGTTCGTATAGTCTTGCCACTTATAAAAATCATCTAACGTCATTATTTTTGGTATTTAGATTTTTTCCAGAACTGCTTTCAGCTTCGCAAAAGTAATTAAAGTCATATATTTTATTTTTCATACGCCAAAGTTGAATAAAATTTTCGTTATTTTTAACAATACTTAAAACGAATTTGCTTCCTTCCGCAAACCAATCAAACTAAGAAATATTGAGATATAAAAAAAACTTCTTAGTGGTTTTTTAAAATGTTTTAAGTTACATAGCGCTATTTGGCTTTAACCATTAGATGCGAAATTGTTATAGCTATTGAATGGTATAAAGGGCGTATCTTAGAGATAGCGCCTTTCTTCTTAGCAGGGCAGAATATACCTCCTACATTTTGCCAGAAATGTTTAAGTCCCATGTAATAAGAGATGCCTATTGCCATCAACCAGGCAGAAATATAGACTCTGGGCTGCTATTTAAACCAATATACAGAAAATAAAAAAGCGAATTAAACAAAACAAATCTTAAATCAAATCATATAGAAACTTGTATGAGAACGCCCAATATTGATTTAAAGACTAACAATTTGTGCCAACTGGAGTGGACAGTGCTCATATTAAAATCATTTGTTGGCTCAAACTTTATATTGTATCTACTTAATATTTTCTGGCTTGGTGCCAGAATTTTAACTGGCAGCTTGTATGAGGCTCACCGTTGCTAGCTGGCATGTGATGGGCACAAAACAAGTCTTGAATTGAATGATATATGTATAAGGTTTCAGAGACATACCAAGAGATATTTCATAAAAATATTTATACGTTTATCGAGCCATGTCTTTTTATGAGTGACTACACTTTTACTTTATGGATTTATTTATGAATACTTTGTGGGGTTCGTGGTTCAAGTATGCAGAGATCGATTGATTTGGAAAGTCAAACTGCGTCTGTCTGTTACTATCCTCCATTTGAAATAAGATAAGACATATAAGTAAACCTGTTTTACAGTCCTTTCAACCGATTTTGACTTCTATTGCGTCAAACCTACTTCCTATCTGACTTCCTATTTTCAATACTTATGCTCTGCCCATATAGTCCAGAAATATTAGTCAACTAAGTGCAAGTATCTCGGAATGAGAGATAGTCAGCTATAAACTTGTATAAACCTTTATTTTGGCACCCTAAAACTTGTCTCAAAACCTTCATTGGAAACGAGATATTTGCAATAAGCAATAAATGTGTAAAGAAACGATTTTTTGACCTTTGACCTTGGAATATGTGTAGTCGCGGACACCCTACGATAAGTAGGTTTTGAGACAAGTTTTAGGGTGCCAAAATAAAGGTTTATACAAGTTTATAGCTGACTATCTCTCATTCCGAGATGAAACCCCTAATTTTCCTGGACTACATAGTAAAAATCACCGTTCCACAAACAATCGTCTTCTTCAATATCCTTCTCACCGCTCAGGTTTTATTCACACTTCTTTCTTTGTCCTGGCGGTCTTTCTTTGAAATGCGAACGTCCTCAACCTCCCTCTGAACATCAGGACGGCAACCAGTCGGTTGTCTTTTAATGAGCAGGTACGTGAACATATAAGTAAGAAGTTGGCAGAAACATCCCAGCGCTGATTTGCTGGATTCGTTTTCTCTTCTACTGATCGTTATTTCTCCTCTACCGATCGTTATTTCTCCTGACAAAGTTTATTATTTTTATAATATGTATATATCTATGTATTTATTATTGTACTTTGTAGTTATTTTCGTTCTATCTATCCCTTACGTTGCGCCTGCCATGTTTTGTCTCTGTATCACCCTAAGGTTGACTGGTAGGAAATGCCTCAGGCATTAAGTCCGCCTTTGTACGGTATTTTCTTTTACTTGTGCATAAAGTTTTAATAAATAATTAAGATAATGTGTTAATAATACACTTTGGGTCGTGGTGGGAAGATATAACAGACACATCGAGTAAAATCAAATTCAAAATTTTTAATTCGAGACTCATTGAAAAGGGTTAGTAACATTCAACAGTCAGTTAAAACTAACAATAAGTGTTAGTAAACAAAACTATAGAGGTACATAATGTGGAACAGGGTGTAAAGTTCACTCATACTCTATGGAAAAGGGAGGACCCTCCGACCAGACGGGTGTTGTGTCTAGTGGTCAACTGCCCGACGGTTGATGTCGGGATGCTGTATATATGCTATATATTCGCGCGGGTAAACTTTGATTGCGCGATGCAGAATTTGAAACGTCGTCGGTGTCTTTGATGCGTAGTTCGCATGTGGCGTTGTTGATACCGCCACAACACGATATGATGGCGTATGTAACTGACAGCAATGAATCACATACGGACAATCCACTCTGTCAGCGATCAATTTCAGAACCCTGTTAGGGCTGGCCATGGCTCGAGTCACCATCGATGCCCCGCGCTTGCGCATTATTGTGTAAAAACAATCTACACGCACCGCTGCAAACATCCCTGACACATAGCAACAAATCAAATCAAAATATTTTATTTCACATAAACCTACATGGGCACTTATGAAACGTCAGAAGCTAGGTGCACGGTTCCAATTTTTCGTTTCCTATGGACAAGAGCCGGCAAGAAATTCCACGGTTACTCTTTTAAAAATAATTGGCTTTACAATATTATCAAATAACAGTGTTAATTTTAAATGGGAGGCAGTGTAGGCCTTTCAATAATTACCAAGTACTTAACAAAATAGAAAAGTGCCAACAAATCTACACTAGGCCCACAACGTTCTCACATTCACAAAACAGAAAATAATCTACATAAAAGATTAATGACATTGCATTTACAACTACAGTAACAAATCTGAGTAAATATCATGTCCACAAAAGCCAATAAAAAGAATTGGAATTCGATTTGTAGGTAAATAATGTTAAATAATGAAAAGATTATGTCAAGGAAGTATGTAAAAAAATAAAAAAATCTAAATAAACATCGTTATTTGGGAGCAGTTATTAGACATTTACATAGTTATGTCATATATGAGGTACCAGGGAAGCCACATGTGCAGAAGGAATTATTGCCAAATTTCCTTGTCTTCAACGTAGTCTTTTATCTTATACTCGTTATATGCTTTTTTGATAAGGACACGTTTGATGTGGGTTTTGAACTTTCCATCGCTATGGCAACCCCATCAGTTTTCTGAACGCGTTATTAAATTGGACACGAAGGGCTCCATATGAAGCCCGCGAATATATCTCCCACAAGCAGCATGAGTAGAGAATGCTCTCAAGAGCGTCACCTTTACGTCTGCAGTAGGTACAACGTGCAATCCTGCGGTCTATCTAGCACTCATGTCATAGCAAAATCTGTAGAGTTTAGACTGAAAACAGACACCATGTCACCATTATAGTGAAAAGGCCTGGTCGATCAAAGCCAATATTTTGACAACAACGGTGCCTATTAAGGCTCGTATATCCGAACGTTATTCGAGAGCTCTGCATTAATTGGTTGCAGTTTCAGTCAGTTACGGGCATAATAGCCGCGCTTGGCAGGTCATGATAAAATATTAATAGTAGGCAAAAGTGATATGATTATCACGGCTGTAGCCATTACTGACTGGCAGTTTGAACAGTCATGGTCGCTCAATAACTGGCTTTCAGTTGAGTTGTGTTTCAGGTCGTTGAACAGAACCAATTTTAACTGGCATAATGTAATTTAAAAACCGGCCTAGTGCGTGCCTGGCCACGCACAATGAAGGGTTCCGTATAGTTGGGATGAATTAATCCCAAGAACAAAAACGCCAGCTGTGGTCGGAATTGTTTAATCAAAAAAATTCGGCATTTTTCTAATGTTTTTTTTAAATATTATTTTAAACGGGTCTTAAATATCTGTAATGTGATGTGGTACACACACAGGTGTAAGAAGAGAAGGGGGAAGGGGAAGGGAAGCCGAGGGAAGGGAATGGGGTTGGTAAGACTGATTGTCAGACTTTCGGGCTTCTGACGACCCGTAACGACTGTCAAAGATCCACGAATGTGTCGTCCGGGATCAACGGCTTAACGTGCTTTCCGAGGCACACGAGGCACACGAGGTCTTGGATGGATCGATCCGTGCGGCTGTTATTACTTAGCCACGAGCTCCAAAATATAAACTTTAAAGTACAGTGTGCAGTCAGTCTATTGTAAGTTAACTAAAAAGGGTAGAACATTTTAGAAGAAAATTTCTAACGAAAAAAAAAAACAGAAACGGCTGGAATAAAACACACGACATAGAAGGTTTTGCTCTTATTTAAAAAAAACTTTTTTACAAAAAAAAAAAGTAAACCGACTTCAAAAAAAAACACTACAAAGTGAAAAATTACTTTAATTTCGGAAGTCGGTGTCTTTGGATCTGTATTTTAGTTTTTAGCCGTCTCCTTTTCACTTTGTTGTGTTTTTTATTTTTTTTTATTCGGTTTACTTTTTTTTTTGTGAAAAAGTTTTTATTTTTCACTTTTTACCAATTCATCTTCCACTGCTTGTTATGTAAACAATAGTGACAGGAAGTATTATAAAATCATCAAGATTGACAAAGTGGAATAAATACGTATTATAGAAGTTATCTTAAAAACTCTCCATTCAAAGTTTATAAAATTTATATCGGACCAACGCGCAAGCTTTTTCTATCAAAGGATAGAAGAATTTTTAAAATAGGTACACAATTGACGGAGAAATCGGTGAAATTACTATAAAAATTGAAGATTTCCCTCGATTTTTAAGGGATCCTCATATCAAATTCTGACTTGGTCACAATGGGACCATCTCAAAAGCATAACCTTTCCAAAAAAAAAAAAAACAAAAATTTCTCAAATCGATCCACAATTGACGGAGAAATCGGTGAACATACATTAAAAAAAAATATATATATATATAAGTTGAAAAAGGAGGAGGTTCTACTCCTCCTTTTTTGAAGTCGGTTAAAAAAGAACATTCTTGCAAAGCAGTTATGTTTTTATAATGAATTTGTAAGTGTGGCAGTATAATTGTTTGACCGTGCGACTGGAGAATAAGGTACCTACTTCCACAAAAAAGTTCCGAAAACGAAGCGTTGGACACGAAAAAACTCTCTATTATTGGTTTGTCTTAAAGCAATTCATTAATTAGTTATAATTAAGTTTATTAATGAACCGTAGGGATCTTTTTAACAATTCAAGTAGACAAAAGTTTTGGACAAGGGGATTAAAAAACGAAATAGCCATGTATATAACCTACAGTGAGAGCTACTTAAGGGGCCGTATGTATGTGGAAAGACATGAATGATGTGAAATCATCACATAACATAACATCCTTTCAGTGCAAATCGCGCAGCCTGCACTGAGAAAAATAAATGTCATCTTTTTACGAAAATATAAATAAATAATAACAAAAAAAATGTATGAGCAAAAGTAATGCTCATACAGCAAAAGTACGTTTAGTCGTTTATGAGTACCTAATTAATATTCAAATAAATTCAGTTAACTAAAACTCCGTCACGCGCTAATGTGCGGATCGATCAACTAAACAAACATTACTTTAAACTGTTTCCATAAGTAAACTTTTAATCTTAACAGTTGTTTGGTGTAAACTAATTAAAGTAACTACTTACCTACAATAACTACCGAGGTATCCGTCAACGATGAGAAAACCCCAACAATTTTATTTCAGATATCATGATCCACACATTATAACAAAATTACAAGAGAAATGAACATTAAGATCATATTAATGACTTAATAAAGGACCTCCAAAGCGGGGATGAAATACTATCAGTTAGTTTTCAGGATTTCATTGCGGCTGCACGCATTCTGCAGATCAAGGACACCGTCCTTTTGCGAATGATGGCATGAAAGAAATCATCAGTAAGAAACGACGCAAACATCCCCAATGCACTACAGAAACGTGGCAGCCCCAACATCACCCTGAAGATATTATTATACTAGATGCGCACGGCGTCCAGCGATCTTTTGGTGTGACAGACTTCGAGTGTAAAAGTTCTGACAATACGCCTTAAAACAAGCTTAAGATGAAATTAATTCAATCGATTTTATCTCAACCAATGTCAGTAGGTGCCAAAAAGTTATGTCGTTTAATAATAATAACGCTAGTAAGAAAATTTATTCAGTGTGAGTCGGACAACTTGCACCATTACACCCACTCAAATACAGTTTTAGTTACCATTCAGTCTGCCTTGGAAAACGAAACTGTATCCAATATTACTCCCACATGGAACCCCACTGATGGGCACTTGGCTTAGGCCCGTGCCATCAGTTATATCCGGCCAGGCCAAGAAAAACAAATGAAGAAAATAATAATAATACATTTATTTTAGACATAATCAAAAATTGACCATATAATATTAATAACAAAGGTCTTAAAAATAATGTTAGTATACACAACAAAAGTACAAAACACACAAGACAAAAATAATAAAACATTGCGTTATCTCGTCACGTGAAGCCGATTATGCCTCCCGAACACCGGCCTTTTTGATGTAAAGAAAAGAAAGAAAGAAAAAGTATTTATTGTGACTCGCACAGGAAGAATATCATCTTCAGAATTCCGTTGGGGCTCCCCCGGATCCTACACATCAGAGATGCTGCTTTTTTACGCATTATGGCATAACAATTGTCGACCCTTGCGTCAGCAAACATGCCTGAAGCGCTGCAGTAATAATAACAGTCCTTCATCTGTGACTTCCATCTTTGTCACTAAGTGTTATAATATGTTGGGTGTCTATAAGGGTGTTAAAAGTCACGAGAGAAAAAAAAAAGCCTTATAAAACGTAATCTTAACTTGTTCAGAACAACGCGAGAATCTACAGCCCAGCATGTTACCTAACGTAGAGCCCTACGCTCCCTCTAAGCAATTATGCAGTGATAGCCTTGTGGTGTGTCCGTCGTAATGCCAAGTCATAGGTCTCGAGTTTGATCCTAAGGCACGCACCTCTTATTTTTCGGATTATTGTACGTATTGTATAATTTATAACTTGCTTAAAAACGGTGAAGGAAAACATCATGCATCATGAGGAAACCGACATGCCTAAGAGATATTTCTCGAAGAAGAAATGTTCAATATTTACCGAAATTTCATCTTCACCACCTATGTCGAAATGACCTATATAATAATTGCAAATGAGAGAAATACCGACAAAATACATCTAAAACTGGTACAACAGATATCTGTAGGAGATACGCTCTGAAAACCACCCAACTCCGTTCTTAAATAATAATTAAATCCTCAGGCGAATGTACCAACATTCCCTCCATACCTCGTACGGTCAGCACCTTAAATTCCTACAGACATACTAGGTACCCCTGGCTAGTTGCCAACTCGAGCAATTTATCTACCAGACCGCGATACGAGTTGACAATCGGTCGAGTATTTGGTGTGTTTGCCCATATCGGCTTGTTATCGGAGCTTCGATGTTTGGATTGCTTTGCGGCTTCTGTTTTTGAGTTCGGAGGCTGTTTTGACTTGGCACTGGGTTTTTTTTCGGTTGATATGTGGTTGTGGATGTTGCGGAGTATCTGCGTCTGTGTTCCCTTCCACGTATCGCATCACCCTTCAAAGCAAGAGTCAACAGGCAACGTTTGGGCACCTTTGTTTCATTAATGACCTCATCATCATCATAGAACAGATGGCCGTTGGGGCCGAAAGGTTCTGGAGTAGCGACCGCGTACCGGAAGACGTAGCGTTGGAAGGCCTCCCACAAGGTGGACCGAAGAACTTGTGAAAGCCGCAGGAATCCACTGGATGCGGGAAGCACAGAACCGGTCGAAGTGGCGGTGCTTGGGGGAAGCCTATGTCCAGCAGTGGACGTCATTCGGCTGAAATGATGATGATGATAAAACCTCGTCCATCGCTTTCGATCAGAAAGAAAAAGAAGAAAGAAAGAAAGAAAAATTGTTTATTCTGCACAAACAAAACGCACTTTATTTTTATTTTTTTAATAAAATACATACATTAAAGTAGCCAAAAGCCTCCTATTCAAGCAATAAAAGTTTGACGGGACCAAAGACAATTTACATTGTTACAATACTATATGGTCTATGATTGTTACACTGTCAGGCGAGATTGAGGTCAAGAGCAGGCCCATTTCACAATAAAAAAAAGTATTTCTATGCATCTCGGATTTTAGCCTGTCTAGGCATGTAGTCACACATAAGTGGCTAATCTAAGCTCAAGGCCCAGATATATGCCAGTCACCTTGAGTGTAGCTTGCGTGTTCTGAACTGAGCTCACGCAACGCTTCGTACGTCCAGCCAGTAATAGGACTCGCCCATCCAGAAGCGCTGTCCCAAATAAAGACGCATTATTAATTTATTATACATAAAATAAAGTCATTTTAATAAAACACGTACATAATAAAAGATCAATAGTTAAATTATCTTTAAAAAGTACTGTACATAGATGGAAGGGTGAATATTTAATATTTTTTGCAAAATGATTTGCAACTCTCAGTAACATGAAGTCCAAACATAGTTCTAAGGCACCTTTTTTAGGTTTAAAAAATGACATTGGTAAAGTCAAAGTCAAATCATTTATTTCAAATAGGCACGAAGATGCACTTTGAACGTCAAAAATTACATGAATTGTTAATCGATTCTAGTTGCGCCTTCCAAAAGGTAGTTATGTATAGAGAAGATTAGTTAGACTTATTTGTTGAATTGCCCCAAAAAATTACTCCATATCTTGAGTTAGAGGACACTAAGCCATGATAAGCAGTTAGCAGCGCATCAATATTTAACATCGGGGCTAACTTATACAGAGCATAAGTGGAATTACTAACTTTTTTGCTTAAGGCTTTTTTGTGTGTAAAAACCTACAAAAAAAAAAAACTTGACTTCCTCGTTAGTCTAGTGCTACTGCTGCGCGTGAGGTCCTGAGTTCGATTGCCAGGTCAGGCAAAGTGTTATTAAGTTTTTCCATCTGGAATTTGATTGATGGCAATATGCTCGCCCCCTATTACATGGGACCTTAACATAACTGGCGAAATGTGGGGTAATACGTACACCTCTGCCCCACCCTTCGGGGAAACAAGGCCTGATATTATGTTAAGTAAAAAAATACCTACAAACCTACATATCTTAAAAATATCTACTTACGCAAAAACATCGAACTTTTTCACAAATAAAATAAAAAAAGATCAAAGTAATTAAAAAAAAAGACCACATCCATCAAGATCACGCAAAAAGTAAATATTTCGAGCAATTAACCCTTCACTCGCAATAAAATGCATTAAAAGGCCCCACAATCGGGCCGCAAGCCGGCCGCCGCGCCGTCAGAAACGGCCTGCATCTGACAGCCGCTGATCGAAAACCGTTAATAACCGCCACACGTATCAATGTACCGCTTTTGAAGTACTATAAAGAGTTAATCAAACTTCTGTTTCCGACAGATTTGTTTTCGTTTTCCGATTTCCTTACGATCGTTTTGCTTTTTCGCTCGTATTTATCACGGTTAGTTGCTGTTCTAGCTTTTGATTCATTAGAAACTTCGGCTTTACACAATAGTAATAGCTATTTACGGAATTTACTCTTTACTTAATTCATATGAAAGTATATACGGTATTTATAAAACAAAAACAATTTTTTAAATTTTGGTATGTTATCTATCTGTCTGTTTGTTCCGGCTAATCTCCGAAACGACTGGACCAATTTTGACGGGACTTTCACTGGCAGATAGCAGATTTTATAAGAAGTACCTTTGGCTACTTTTATTTTAGAAAAAGCCACGCAGGCGAAGCCGTGAGCAGTAGCTAGTAACAAAAAAGGCAGTTGGAACTAAACCGGCTAAAATTGTGAAGTCGATCAAAATAACTTTAAATAAAATATACGAGTGAAAACATTCATGCGAGCTGTTTGGAGACCTGAGATTTAGAATCTTAAAACAAAATCCTACACCGAAACACCGAACAATTGAATCCATTTAAGCGCAACATCATTTAGGAATGTATGAGAAAACTCATTAATAACAGACAACAAGACAGAAATGAGAAAACCAACACAAAATTAAGGCTCAACCTTTATCCACAGACAGCTTAAACATTAACTATTTACTGTGCTTCTTCTGATAGTAATGAAAAACATTGAATATATCTCCGGAGTGCAATCTCTGGGTTGCAATTTGCAAGCTGACTTGGCCTCTCGAAGGCGTTCTGCTAACGACCTGAACTATTCATGCAGAATTGCTAGATATACTATTCCGACTATGTAACTGTTAGCGCAAATTAAGCTTTTTTGGACTGAGAGCAGAAAATGGATTATTAGCTATTAGCTTCTAACTGCGACTCTGTCCGCGTGGAAGTCAAGTATACCGTAAAACATAAATCATATGGCACCCAGAAATAGTGTAGATCGGTGAAACATTTCTTGTAACCGGATCTACTTCTAGATATTACTTTTTACAAACAAACAGACAATTTTACGTCGTTATAAATTGTTTTAGTTTTGTAGACTTGTAACAGACGATGTTTTGAATCCTCTTATGTCATATGAAAAACACTTCATCGGAATGTCTCAAGCATAGTATTTATGACAAATTGTGTTGTTGCCTTAACAAAATAATAATCATGACTTGGACGAAAGAATGAGAACATTGTACCTAAGATTAACTAAAGATCTTAAGGGACTGATGTGAAATACACTAATAAGTACTTATAGAAATCCGTATTATTGAACCAAACATTTATAAGTTGATAGTTAAAATTTATACGATTTCGGTGAAAGATCATTTCATCGAAATCGTATCATTCGTATCTTTATTGGTCTTTGTAGCTATATAAAGTCTGTTTAATAATAGATAACGTCTTACTCAAGTCTACCTCAGCTGTTTCATTCCGGCGGCCGATTCGTAAATAACAAACGAGGCCGATTAACCTATCGGTTAATTGAGCAACTGGGTAGCATTCGCGGGGTTAGTTACATTTCGATACAACTGTGCAAGCCGTATTGTTGGTAATAAATGATTCTCCCTACCAACGGTCTGTTGACCGCTAGAAAATTACTGGACCGTTCTAATGAAGATATTAATTGAAGTATGAAAGAAAATATTGAACCACGACTAGCGAACACGATTTTATTTTCTTACTATATAATGTGTAAAAAAACCATCGAACTGAATAACTTTTACTATGGGACCAACATTGAAATCACGAAAAAAAAATCTGCTGTTCCATACTAAAATTACTACCGCTCTAAACTGTATGCGACAGCTGTTTATTTTTTCGCGATTTCAAAGCTGGTCCCATGATAAAAGTTATTCAGTTCGATGGTCTAAAGCACCTTTTAAAGTGTGTAAAGTTAATTTTTTAACACATATATACCTACTTTCCATATTTTTAACGATACAAATTTTTCAATCAAAATAGGTACAAATATGTAACATGACATGATGACAATTATAATATAATATAGTCTTTGCGAACACATTATGCATAATAGATATATAGGATTTTAATTAATTTAAGTACACCTACAGAATAGTCTTCACAACGTTCATCTGCACTAGGTCAACACATTTCACATACTGATGGGAATTCAATATATTTTATCGCTCACCAGTCAGTCATGCTGCTAAAACATCTCAGAAATCATACGAATAAAACACAAACAGTCGAACTCTAAGCATATGCACATTTAACAATATAAAACGAATCCTTCCAAACATGTCGCGGGCCATTGTCTGACCACTACACAGATTCTGATCACGCGGCGAATTCTGATCACTCGGCGGTATCTGATCGCTCGATCGATCAGTCGCAGCCGAGCCCGCAGTTTGAACAATCACTCGCCGACTTTCTAACTAAACTGTTCTTATCACTCTGCTTTACTCTAAAATGACTCTTCTATTACTGGCTTAACTGACTGAAGCCTGTTTTTACAGCACCAGACAGCTGCCCAAACTTTGGTGAGTGATTGCCTAATACAGCACTTCTTTTTTTCCTTTTTACTGCACTGTTCAAACTGCGGGTGAGTTTTAAATTTGACCACTGCACAGGCTGCACAGGTCATGATAAATCTAACGGTTTAATTGTGCAAACTGTTTTCATTGATCCATCGGTGGTTACATGAGGGATCGTTGTTGAATAACTCATCTAAACTTTCAATGGAATTAACAAACCATTTGCACTGTTAAAACGGTGCTAAGCGAGTTTCAAATAAATGAAATAGCGTGGTTATGCCCCACTCATTCGTTAAAGCATTTTCTCGCCCGCATTTTGAACAATTTGAAATTATTTCTTCATATTTTGCTTTTATTCAAATTATTTAATTATTCGCTTTACACTGACATACATTAATTTTAAACACTACTTTACTCAACATTTTTACATTTATGCTTTTACGAAACAATTAGGTAAAGCAGTTTTGTAACTTTTTTGCTTTAAAATATTTATCCTTCTTTACCCTTCAAGAACAACACATTGACACCGCGAGACATGACTTTCGATTGTCGATGCGCATACACTTTGCATAGAAGGCAGAGAATGGTTGGATTAAGGGCAAAATAACTTCAGCTTCTTCAAGAAAATGTCAATCTTTTGAAGTTCTTTAAGGGATTTAATTGCCTTTATTTTTGCACTACAAATCTCGGCTTAACGAAGAAGATACCGCTGTAAATATTTTGGCATGACTTTCTATTTCATTCCCCAGAACCTGACTTGCCCTCAGTCCGGTCCAACTTTGCCTTATGTGCAATGCGCAGCACCTTAACACACCTTAACACCATTCAGTAGCTGTACTATGACGTGTTGAAGCCATTATTGTTTTAGTGTGAGAGAGAGATATAATATAATTATATGACGAATAGCGCCATCCTATTTTCGCAACTGAACAGTAATGACTTTGACACTTCATAGTGCAATACCATAGCGTTAATATGGCACATTGAGTTTTAGAAACAGACATGTCACACATAGGGAATGCAATCACGAGCCTTTTTCGAGATTGAATCTCGTGGGAAGATCTCAGTCTTGAAATCTCGTTCGGGATCTCGATCAATATGGTCGAGATCTCGAACGAGATTTAGAGACTGAACGCGCGCGATTTAGCTTATTATACTTGCATCTTAACATTCTATACTTATACTTCTTGAGAAGCCATTTTCAATATAATAACTAATGGATTTATAGTGTGCGTGCTGTGTGATGATTTGTTGCATTATGTATGCGTAGTGTAAATGACTACTACTTATATAAATGTTGACTCTTTTGGTTCGAGATTCAATTAATGTTTTTACACAATATTCTTTAGTTTCGAGATGCAATTAATGTTTTTATTCACAAAATATAACACGATGACCCTAAGTTAGCGAAATCTCGATCTCGGAAATCCCGAAATCTCGAAAACGAGTTCTCGTCTGATTTCCGGGCAAGATCTCTCGAATGGCCAATCTCGACATCAGACTTAACATGCAAGATCTCGAGTTGCCAACCTCAAATCGAGATCGCATTCCCTAGTCAAACAGATATGAAGGACAGGGAAAACGCTCTACAAAGTCAATATCATACTCAAACTCGATGTGCCAAATAACGCCGGTCCTATACGATCCCTGATCACATTATTATGGTATGAACGTACACTTTCCATCCACTATTTTAAGTAATTAAAATGAGGCGTGCATGGCCGTTTGATGAGCTTTATCAGCAGATTATACTTGACCTATTAAACCTTGCGGCCGATTTGACCGATTTTGGCACTTCGCCGAGCATGTTGGGCAGATGATACGCTATTATAATTTTACGGTTTAAAACTGTTTTATCTGCATTGTGTTTCAGGAAGAACAGTAAGTTGACGACATTTACTTTTTATTTATAACTTAACCGTCCCTGTGGGGTTCGATTCCTAGCGGGGGCAAAATATTTTGCTCGGTTTGGTTGGTGGTAGGGCTTGTTCTAAGTCCGCCTGGCTAGCTAACACCATTTTATCTAAGTCTGTCGCCAAAACAACAATGTTAACAGCATTTGTTGTGTTTCGGCAGTTAGAGGTAAGATAGCCAGTTCCTCTGAGGTTGAGGATTCCGGGTGAAGCTCGCTTCCATCTTCGGCCTTATCATCACTTACCATCAGGTGAGATGAAGGCTAAGAGCTTTACCGTAGAGGATAAATAAAATTAAAATGACATCACGCCTGTATTCTCCGATGGTTTAGGCAGTTGTGTATTTTCAAGTCCCATGTAATAGGGGGCGAGCCTATTGCCATGAACCGGGCACAAATCCAGACTCCGGGCTGCTACTGAGAAATCACAGATGAAAAACCCCAATAACACTTTGCCCGACCCGGGAATCGAACACAGGACCTCATGCTCGGCAGAAGCGCTTGCGACTACTAAAACAACGGGGCAGTACTTTTTATTTATGTCTTGCTATTATGTGTATGTATGGATTGAGGTGCCATGTCTCATATCTAAACGCGGGTACTACCAATATTTAGTCGTTTATTTTCTAGGACCGATTCTGGAATTTGTAGTAAAACCTTCAGACGTCTGAATTGAGGAGCCACCTTAGAACTCGAAAACTAGCCGCCGGATATGCGTAAACTGTACAAAAAAAAAGTGACGGTTTTTTTTTTTTTTTTTTTATATATATATGAAACGGTAGTTAGATTGTTTAGCACAATTCGCTGAATTTGTCTTGATACAATTATTGAAATAATGACTATCCATACTAATATTATAAATGTGAAAGTAACTCTGTCTGTCTGTATGTTACGTTTTCACGCCTAAACCGCTGAACCGATCGTCATGAAATTTGGCAGAGATATAGCCTGGGATATGGAGAAGGACATAGGCTACTTTTTTACGCGATAACCGAAATCCACGCGGGCGGAGCCGCGGGCAAAAGCTAGTGTCTAAATACGTGCTAAATGCGCGAGGCAGCCAGACGCGCCTTTGCGTGCTTACTTCAGTCGGCCCGAGATAGTCGGAGTATAGAGCTTTAACGCAATACGTCAAAGTAAATTGGTACAAGGAACTTTTGACTTTGGGGTATTGGTAAACATTTGGGTAATTGTCACAGAAATTGTATTGACAAAAAAGGTGGCAGCGTTAGTACCGATTTTGCGTTTTAGAAGGATGTTTCCAGAATACTTGTGATATGCATTCACTGTGCCCAAACTCCGCGTTCATTTGTTTGGAAACTGTAACCAAGTAGGTAACACGAGTTCACGAGGAGGCCTATGTCAAATTGCGGACTACGATGGTCGGGAGTTTATGAAAAAAAGTTTGTCTTTAGTTATTTTGTATGGTCAACAGTCTGTGGTTACAAATGGAAATGGGTAAATCGCCCTTCCTGTTTCAACATAAAGGAATGAAAGAAAGAAGAAAGAAAATATGTTTAACTGCAGTAAACATGACGCAAATAAAGAACACAAACATGAAAAGAACAAGTTGGGGGAGAATGTGCGTCACATCCACGCAGAACGGCCATCGCTCAGCATAATGCTGCGACCCTATGCGAGACAGAGCCCCAGCGCTGGTTTTCAGCGAGAACCGGCGTTAACATGAATGTGAAATTGTACCACGGAGATACAGTTGAGTGTACGACCCAGTTTTGCTTGTTTATTTCAGTCTCCGTAATCCATTAATCCCGACTACTTTTTCAGTTCCGACTGTATAATATTTAACTTTTGCATTCCCCCGTTTTGACTACAATTCTGTGTTCACCACTCGCGGATTTGGTTCATTTTTTCTGCACTGAAGTGCTGAACCTCAGGAAATGGAAAAAGTTAAATCAAATGCGATATTATCTGCGAACTTAGTATCATTTTAATGCAAAACGTTTGTAACGTGAATGTCAGATATAGGTTTTCACATAAATCGTTCCAGTCATTATCAAGATTAAAACAGAAGTTATCAAATAGAAGTGTTGGAAATCGTAGAGTATTACAAAACTTGCATAACAATTGACCTAGCTTTGCTTCCACTGACTTTAACTGGGTACGATTGCGTCGGGATTCAAAGACTGGATTCTATTCAAAAGTTAAAGTGTTACATTTCAGATGTGAATGTTGTGTCTAGTTTTTCTTACTCAACTGCTTTATACGAACGAACAGATTATTTTTGAAATATCTAGGTTGATATATTATCTGATGGTGATTTATAAGGGCTGGTATGCTTTGACTACAAGGATAGGTTGTAACAGACAGATCCTAGAAGAGCATACACTGAAAATTTCCGAGGCCCAACGCCCAGTTATTAAGAGAGCGCTGTCTCGGGTCCCCTAGCGCCACGTGACTGAGAAGGAATTATGAAAAACGGCTCAATCAGCTACCTCGGTAAGTGTGTCTAGAATTTTCTAATACCTTTTATAAAGTTTCATATTGAGACACGAAGCAACAAACTATCTAGAGGAATGTGGCCGTTTTTCTTTAGATCGAATTTTGTTGCTGCGTGTCTCAATATGAAACTTTATAAAAGGTATTAGAACATTCTAGACACACTTACCGAGGTAGCTGATTGAGCCGTTTTTCATAATTCCTTCTCAGTCACGAGATAATATTTTTTTTAAGTACTGGCGCTAGTGGACCCGAGACAGCCCTCTTAAGAATTTGCAACCGATGCGAATTTTATTATGTAATGCAATTGGCATTTAGTGCCATAAAGGCCAGTGTTTATAAATAGGACACAGAACAACACTCCAACGGTCGAACGAATCCAAACAATAAAATTGATTAATGAAAAGCTAATCCATCTCCTAAAATTATTTATGCTCGTAATACTTACTAAACCAAAACCTTCAAGGTCAGTCAGTGTAACATTAACGCTCCTTCGCTCACTGTCACTGAGCACAGACAGCTAAGAACAATGTTTTCGCATCCATAGCTGTTTATAATCACCCTATAGCAAGTCACGCACTTCCTGCTGGAACATGATTAATTTGACCTTCAGTATTGCTAATGGAAAGGGTTCCTAATTTGGAACATTGGAGGTCATTGTTGTTGTCTGATGTTATTGCAGCCGCAGACTAGGCAATTGGTTAACCACAGCGTAGCCATTTTTGGCTGTTATTATTATATAATGCTGCATTGGTTTATCAATTGCATATACAATGACCAGGATACAGGAGAACCAAGGTAACCGACATAGCCTAAAGAATTGCGAATCTTAAGTGACAGTGGGTAGGGACATTGCTCGCAGAACAGATGGCCGATGGGGCTGAAGGGTTCTGGAGTGGCGATCGCGTACCGGAAGACCTGGCGTTGGAAAGCCTCCCACAAGGTGGACCGATGACCTTGTGAAGGCCGCAGGAATCCGCTGGATGCGGGAAGCACAGAACCAGTCGAGATGGTGATGCTTGGAGGAGGCCTATGTCCAGCAGTGGACGTCTTTCGGCCGAAATGATGATACAGTGACAAGCTAGAACACCTGGAAATTTATATTATTATTATGAATATATATTCTTTCTTTTACACATCGTCGCCGGGCTCCGTCAACTATAAAAGTGTGTGACTATAGAGTAAACTCTGATTGCGCGCTCTATAGTAAAGGGAGGATCCTCCGACCAAACGGGTGTCGTGTCTGGTGGGCAACTGCCCGACGATTGATCTCGGGATGTTGTATAATGCTAGTCGCGTAAACTTTGATTGCGCGATGCAGGATTTGTGTGACGTCAGGTCTTTGATGCGTAGTTCGCATGTGACGTTATAGATACCGCCACATTGACTTCTTTTTTCTAATAATAAAATAGGAAAGGTAGGTATTTATTTGTCTGAATTATTTAAATTTTTATTACACTGACTGAGAAGATCTTAAATATTCAAATCTTTCTTTACGACTACACTGAAAAAAATATTTAGCCTAACTACTTTGGCTATTTCAGGAATAATCAAAGTTTGACAAGACTTTATAAAAGTTAACTTGAATAAAAGTGATACACAACAGCCAGCACAGGTTTTGGTTACATGTTGCATAAAGTTATGTGGTCTTTTTTTTGTGTTACATGTTGACGAAAGTTTGGTTATGTATTTAAGTAAACATTTTTTCAGTGTACGACTAAAGCAAATGTCGTCAGCAAAGTTTTAAATGTGATTGTGGATGGTCAAATATAGAAATAGGGAAAGGAAACGATGAATGGACTCTGTGAATGATGATGCCATATCATCTTTCACACTGTCCAAAAAGGGAGTGATCATCGAGATGATGACTGAAAGAGAAGTACTTATGGAAGAAGAAAACATGTTGCGCCAACCCAAATAAATTGGGATGAGGGCAAGAGAATGCTGATTTGGTAAGAAAAAAAAAACACTATTTACTAACGGTGAAAAAAAACATCGTGCGGAAACATGGACATGGATAGCCTGAATTCGTCAACACGCAGTGAGCAATGCCGTCTCTCCGTATGAGAAGAAGCGTTTGCCCTACATAGTGCATTAGGACAGTACCTAACAGACAGTACCTAACAGACTTGTATGATGTACAGTAGTAAGTAGGCAGATTGATCTAGTATAAGCAATAAATCTGAAAACAGAAGAGAAATAAATAACATTTGTGTTTAGGTTCTTGTTGCTTGTAACTTTAGATTTACTTGTATGAAATCCTATGAAACACTTTTCACGGGATTTTATATAAGTAAATCTAAATTCTAGATTAAACTTTAAAATAAATTAAGTAAACTTAAGTTCAATTCTTTCGGCCCCTTCGCTTCTTTCGGCTCTGATAAGTGTGCTTTTAGTAGGCACTGGTCAGTTCATCAGTCAAGCAACTAGCATCCCAACGCAAATCATCAACCATCTGTTCTGCGAGCAATGTGCCCTGCCCACTGCCACTTAAGTTTCGCAATTCTCCGGGCTATGTCGGTTACCTTGGTTCTCCTGTGTACTGGTCATTGTATATGCAATTGATAAACGAATGCAGCATAATAATAACAGCCAAAAATGGCTAAGCCGTGGTTAACCAATTGCCTAGTCTGCGGCTGCACTAATATTAGACAACAACAATGACCTCCAATGTTCCAAATTAGGAACCCTTTCCATTAGCAATACTGAAGGTCAAATTAATCATGTTCCAGCAGGAAGTGCGTGACTTGCTATAGGCTGATTATAAACAGCTGTGGATGCGAAAACGTTGTTCTTAGCTGTCAGTGCTCAGTGGCAGGGTGAGCGAAGAAGTGTTAATGTTACACCTTGACGTCACAAGTGTTAGCAAGAAAAAAGTGTTTCTTTTCATACGATACCCCTTGGTAAGTATTTCCTTCATCTAACGTGAAACTAAGCCAAGCAAAGTTTCAGCATTCCAATATGAGTCATACCAACAGTTACCGTTTACGAGCAACTGTCGGTGTAAGCAACGAACAGCTGTTACATTTTAGAGACGGGTTTCATATAAGCGGCGGAAATATTATACCTACTCTGTTGCTCTATTATTATTTAGTTATAATAATAATAATGAACGCGATGAGACTCGCACAGACCCGGGAAGTATGACACAAAAGGGAGAAGGCTTATACTCCCCTATTATTAGTATTTTCCGTTGGCATTTAGTAGGGCCACCTTCAGAGGTATGTGGCCCAACCAAACGCCAACAAAAATGCTACTAGGGTCAGCGCTACCAATGACGACGTGATGATGATGATGAATACCTAGTGTAAAGTTTATGGTTTTTAATAGCAATTAATAAAACAATAATATAGTTTTTTGAATTTGGTTGGCCCAAAATTCAGCAACGCGTAAAAAAAAAATATAAGCATTTCAATACCTTAATTCTTAGTATTTAAGTATATATTAACATAATTAACTAACTATTGCACTATTCATAAAACTTATGTTAAATATTTGTTAAGAAATCAGTTGTCCTAATAGTAGTTGTAAGAACTCATGCCGCCTGTGATACAGGTTTATCCTAGTACAGGCATCATACTTTGTAATACCTACATTATTTTTCCAAGATTTATACTGTATTTTTCCAATTATTATTTTTTAATTAAATTTATTTGATTAATAATATTCTTGACCAGTATTCAGTTTTTGCTAAAATACAAACATAATATCCTAACCTAACTAAAACTAATAACAAACAAAAATTACACTAAATAGGTTCACAAAAACTAAAGCAGTACCGAACTAGAGACGTTACCTACATTAACGACCATGCTAACATTTTTTACCAACATTTATTTATACAAGTAAGAGGAGACTTGGCAACTGACTAGCGGAATTGTATTTGCACTGATGAAAACTTGGCCACCAGTATTCGCTTTAAAGGTAAACGCACACTTCTCCGCGCTGAAAGAATCGACCGTGCCAAACGATTTGGGTACCTTCCGAATTCTTCCGGCGATTCGTCCGATTCGGCGCAGATAAGTGAATCGCTGGGTACTTTTAACCAATTTTTTTATTATTATTATTTAACTAGGAGGTCACTATTGCCAGAAGTTAAAAAAATATTATTCAAATGGAGTATAGGTAACCTGCGGGTTATTTATGACACTAACAATTGCAATGCTTTTCATTTTGACAATTCAACGACATTCATTGCGGTTTTTACGTTGTCGAGCAGACGAATTTTTCAAACGGATACGAAACTGAGATGCTATTTTATCTTCAATGTTATTGAACAAATACACCATCTCCCCTACCATCCAATGAATGAATAAGAAAACTTCACCCAATCACGTCAAAATATTCCCATGAATGCAAAATTCAAAGACTCACTCAAAGCAGAACGTCACTTAATGCCTTTTGTTCCGTGTATACCTAATTACTTTCTCATTAATATGGGATAGACAGTCGCTACAATCGCTTTAGTAGCTAAGTTTCCACCTGAAGTTGCTAAAACATCATATTTTGCAACTTTTGGTGAACAAGTCATGAATTATGAGATGAAATATTAAAGAGTCCCAAAAGTCATTTAACTCTATGAAATTAAGAAAGTCATTCTCGCGATGAAACATATCATCACGCCTGTATTCCCTGAAGGGATAGGCAGACACACACAATAGTACACCCACATTTCACCAGTTATTTTTAAGTCCCATGTAATAGGGGGCGAGCCTATTGCCATCAACCGGGCACAAATCCAGACTCCGGGCTGCTACTGAGAAATCCCAGATTGAAAAACACAACAACACTTTGGAAATCCCCACCAGGAAATCGAACCCAGGACCTCGTACTCGGCCGTAGCGCTCGCGACTACTAGACCAATAAGGCAGTCGTAACAAAATTAATCCTAAAAGCCATAATATTAGAAAAGAACATTAAAGTAACTAATGGATAGCTACACAATATCTAGATATAAATCTAAATAAAAGACTAGAAACATGCAATGGTACAAGACTAGTTCAAGCAAAACTAAAGAAAACCAACAAGACGAAGTTACATACAAAAAGAAAGCAGCATTGTTTTGAAGCGAACGCTAAACAGTAAGCATCGTAGAACTCGCTCGTTCATGTATGAAATGTATTTATTCTATTGCTACAGCCAGTCCAAATATTTTAGGAATCAGTGAGCTGAATCGATACCACAAAAAAGATTGGTACAGAACGTCTGCTCCATACAACGACCGAAAACAGACGCACGCAAACATACGACGCATATGTACGGCAATCTCAAACTAAAACCAGTCGCGAGTGCGCTTGCACTCGCTGTACGTGAAGCGTGTCTATGTGTGAGAGGCTTTTCGCTCGTAGTACGAAGCCAACCTTTTGTACCAATATATTTCGTCTCGATACATAGCTCGAATAGCTCCGGATCATCACTCGAATAACAATATCGATTGTGGATGAATCATAGGCGGAAAGCACGCGATAGCATCGCGGATGTTTTGAATAGTGCCGATTTATATCGATCGATTAATTTCTGTTTTGATATGATTTGGAAAGTTATGTAAGGCTGTTTCGTGATTATGCATTGTGGGAGACAATTTATGGTCCAAGTAACTTTAGATTGGTTATAATTTTTCTACAGAATGTGACAATAATTTAGCGAGTTATAATTATTATCGAGTTAATAAACGTCTTTGTTATTTGGTTGAATGAAGTATATGAAAATACCACGGATTTGACACAACAGTTAAAAACAGTAACACTTTATCAATAATAATTATAACCAATAAATAAAAAGGTACCAGCCACTAACCAGTACGGTAATACTAAGGAAAGTTTTGCAAATTCAATAAAACTTTTTAATAGAATTAGATAATAATACAACTTTAATAAATTATAAGAACAAAACTAACAATAATAACTATCAATATCATTTTCTCGCGGCGTCGGTCCAACAGAATCTAGCAGGAATCCTATTCGGATAATCAGGTTTCACACCAACGGAATAAGATCCTTTCAACCCTCCAGCAACTTCCCCACCTCCTAATCTCGGTGGCTTTTTCTCTAATTTTTCTTCTGACACTAATTCTGTAACTGCACTCTTACTTCTCCTGTACAACAGTTCCTGGTGAAGTTCTTCTTCTGAACTATAATCTTCTTTACTCTCTATCAAATCTCCTTCTAATTCTTCCAACGCTGATGCTTTAACTTCAGGCATCTGCACATTCTGCACTGCAGGTGATTTGTTTATTGATTCACGAGTTTCTGAATTTCTTCCTAGTGCTTGGACATCCAATTTCTTTTCAATGCATGAAATCCTTTCTAAAATTGTATCCAGTTTGCCTGTATTGCACTTTAAGATTTTATGCACTCTAGTTATATCAGAAGCATTATTGCAATTGCTTATTTCTGATATACATTCTCTGAGAGCGGTCAAAATGGGTGCTTTAATACTGTCACTAAGGAAGTGCTTATCCTTTTCGTTCATGAGATGTATTTTAATCTTCGATTCACCTTGGTTTTCCGTCGCCAAAGCTTCGAAAGATTCCGAAACGACCAACTTTGAACCATTGTTTTGTTTTTTGTGTTGATTTCTTTCCTTTTTCTGACATTTCTTTTCGGATCCTTCAGAAAATGTGCAACATAATGATTGATTAATGTTCAAATCATCTAAAGTGTTGCTTGAACCATGGCTTAGAGACTCTCTGACACTAAAACTTTCTTTCTTTACCTTTCTGTAAGTTTCAAAAACTTTTTTAGTGTCCCCCTTTTCTGCTCCGTGATGATGAAAACTAGTTTCATGGGGTTTCTTTTCTTTCTTCCTGTGTCCTTTCGATGTTTTTATAGTGTAAAACACAGGTATTTTATCATCACTCTGTGGTATAACTAAAGGCACTAGACCTTTAGCAAATCTAATAGTCTGATCTAACACATGATCATTATTATTGCTAACTTTATACGTTCTATGACGTTCTGAGACTTCAGTATTTTTCTCACTGTTGAACTGTTGACCTTTATCAACTGACTTGTATTTCTTTTCTTTTTTCATTTTAAGTTTTTCTTTCTTTACTTCAGGACTTTTATATTCGTCTAAATATTTCTTATGTATATATACGACGGAATTATGTGTGCGTTGATGAGGAAAGTAATTAGCTAGGTTCACGCCGTTGATTTCTTTGAGGGAAGGTTTCCATTCTGTGGGCAAGAGTTAGGTTAATATTAACATGGTAATTGTTCGGTTTATTGCCTGTGTCGTGAACTCGCTTAACTGAGTGGGTGTGGGGTATTTTATAGCAGATAATTAGGGGCTAGATTTATGAACACTTGTTTAGTGTTGTGTTTGCAATGACCAGTGTGACTGAAGGGTTTTACTCGTAAGCATATAGAATTTGATTCTAGCTATATTCTCATGGTAGTAAGCAGGTTAGACTGTGCGTTTATGAACCACTGCTGCAAGGGATCAGCTGGGCCTGTTACCTTGCAGCAGTGATGTTACAAATTGCTTCTGTGTTAATGTTTTACTAACATAGTTTGTAAGTATATTGTTTAACACTTTGGAGTCTTGTTGCCTGAATAAAATGATTATTATTTTTAAATGTCTTTGACTTATCTCGGGACCCAGGGGTCCCGGGCCTTTGGAAGGCGCACGAGGGGCCGAAGCCAACTCGCAGAGGCCCGTTAGACGCTTTTAATTAAATGAGGCACCAGCCGACGATTATCCCTTATTATTATTATTATTATCCTGATTATTATTATTATTATAGTAAAACACTTTTTCTTTAAGCAGGTAAGTATATGAACACACAATATATAATTTATTCATGCGCAAGCATAAAGAAATTACATATTAATTAATTATATATTATAAGCATACATACTAAGAACAATAAATTTCCTACGTATGAAGATAATCGATAGATTAATAATATTTTTTAAATATTCTCGTTGTTCGTTCGTTCACAAAAAAATAGACAGACCTAGTTTTATATAAAACAAAAAAAAAAAACATGAATAGGTAATTAAAGTCTTACCTGAATCCATCCAGTAATATACTACAGGATAAAATATAATATGCTTTAAAGTAAATAGTTAAATGAAATTAATTATTTAAAATTCACAAGGTAAATATTGACAAGTCGACATTGACACAAATAATTTTATAAATCGTTGACATAAAAAGGTTTTCAAATAGCATTATAATCTAGTCTCTTTGCGATTTAAAAAGTTTATATTAGAAAGAAAGAAAGAAAGAAAAATATTTTATTTGGGACACGCACAAGAAATACAAACAGTAAAAAATAAAAAAACATGAGCATTTAAAACTAACAACATTGTAAGCCTGTGCGAGGCCAAAAGGTTATAAGTCCATGCTGTTAAATAATCAAATTATAATCCATCCACCGAGAGAATGCTTTCTGATACCTGTCAGTTTCGTACAAACGAATAAGTGTTGTAGGAATTTAAACTTTATTAGTTCCAAATCTTGTACAAACGACAGGTGTCAGAAACACATTCTCTTGGTGGACGGAATATAAGTAGGTAAATAGGTAAATCTCACTAATGAGGCATTAAGACTGCACCGAGCGCACAGTGGCGCCCTCATCGTTATTTCGGTGATTTATTTTATGTTAGAATGAAAATGCAGAAAATAAGCTAGTCAAGTTGTGCTTCACAAGACTATACGTTATTATTATTAGAAACAGTAGTTTTAAATTGTTATGTTTTATTGTAATCATTAAAACGGAGCTTAGTGGCCACTGTTTTCCGTTTTAATGATTACAATAAAACATAACAATTTAAAACTACTGTTTGTAGTAATAATAACGTATAGTCTTGTAAAGCACAACTTGTCGAGCTTATTTTCTGCATTTTCATTCTAACATAAAAGAAATCACCGAAATAACGATGAGGGCGCCACTGTGCGCTCGGTAGCCTCTTAAAGTGATTATTGCAAGCGTACACAGTATTTACAGGGGCATTAGCTTTTTCGCGCGACTTCGCCCGCGTGGAGATCGAAAATAAATTATCTTAATAGCGTTCTATTTTCATAGTTGTATTGTCCGACAGGGTTTAATTGATGAATATAGTAGTATAATATAGTATATATAATATAATATAGTATAGTGATAGCTTGAGATCAAGACCAAATGAAAAAGATAAGTAGGTTACCTACTATTTAAAAGTAATTCGTCCCAAAAGGTTTCAAACGGGTGTTGAATTTTATATGGGAATTTCTACAATTCACGTGAACGAAGCTGCGCTAATATACTCAGAGTACAGTTATAATCGGTTTAACCTACAGCTTAATCATATATGTTTCGAGGATTAAGTTTGGCATAGAGTCCGGGAGAATTGAATCACATTTTACTTTAACACATGCCAACGAACCGGATGCTGCGATTCTTTAAATGATTTAGGCAATGTGGAGCTTCTCTGTGCTCGGGAGCACAGCAGAGCTTCTTTGAGCTCGTGGCTAAGTATTAACAGCCGCACGGGTCGATCCATCAGGTTAAGCTACGCTTGCTCGGGTTGTTTCGTGGATGGGTGACCATCTTTACATACCGAGACTCCTCCGTGCCTCGGAAAGCACGTTAAGCCGTTGGTCCCGGCTGTCATTCGTGGACCTTTGACAGTCATTACGGATCGTCAGAAGCCCAAAAGTCTGACAGCTAGTCTTACCAAGGGGTATCGTGTTACCCAGTTACTGGGTTGTGGAGGTCAGATAGGCAGTCGCTCCATGTAAAATACTGGTATTCAGCTGCATCCGGTTAGACTGGAAGCCGACCCCAACATAGTTGGGAAAACGCTAGGCAGATTGATTGATTGGAGCTTCTCTGTGCAAGTCTCTCTGTTGTCTCCTAACTTTACTCCACATCATCATCATCTTTCTGTCCTTGTCCCATGTTATTTGGGGTTGGCGCAACACGTATTTCTTTTCCATTCTCCCCTGTCAACCGTCACTCTATAATTCACTCCCTTCTCTTTCATATCATTTTTCACACAATCCATCCATCTTTTTTGTGGCCTTCCTCTCCCTCTCCATCCATCCACATTTATATTCATCACTGTCCTCGCCACATGCGTTTCCTCCCTCCTCATCACATGCCCATACCATGCCAAACGACGTCCTTTCAACTTTTCTGTCACCGGCGCCACTTTCGAACTTCCCCTTATATACTCATTTCTGACTTTATCCATTCTCGTCACTCCACACATCCATCTCAACATTCTCATCTCCGCTACATGCAATCTTTTTTCATCCGTCCTCTTCACGGCCTAGCATTGCGATCCATACAAAACGACAGGCCTTATCACAGACTTGTAGATTTTCCATTTAACTTAAGGGGCATCCGTTGGTTGCAAGTTGTTTGTAACTTTACTCCACATATACAGGGTTATTGGTATAACATTTACAACCTTGCAGGATTGTATTACTAATATCATAAACAACAACTTTTGTTCTATGATTTTTTACAAAACATATCACATTTATCAAAAACAAATTTCAATTCTGTATTTTGTTGTACCTATCTACGCCTCCCGTACACTGTCGTGTCCTGCCTTTTGCACTTGACACAGCAGTTTGTTTTGCTACGCATAGTGTTGGTAACATTTTGAGCGTTGAATGTAAATATTTTTATTTTTGTATGAAAATCCGATAAATTAAAATCTAATATTTTTCTCTCGACATGAGTTATTGTAAGTTAGCAGAATAATTATGTGCATAACATTTTTGTAACGTTAGACTATACTGGGCTAGCGTGTGGAGGCAGCGATTCCATTAACATTTTCTGGAAACCACAAAAGCTTCGGGAGATGAATATGTGAAGAGCTTTAAGACAGTTCGGAGTTTGTGTTTTCAAGTTATGTATGAGCCAAGTAATAACTAGAAGTGCACTATTGCCATAGGTTTTGAATAATACAGTACCGTTTTATATCTTGTTTTAGTTTAAGCATTAAAACAATTTATTTTTATTTTTTATAATTTAACTATTTGTGTAAAGAACAAGAATTCATAGAAATAATGACGAAACAATGACAATGACATGTACAAAACATCAACAACACATCAAAACGTACAAAAAACATCGGACAGAAATCCGACATCCATTTCAATTACACCCCCCAAAGAAAGGGGTGAAACCGGTACATATCTGTCTGCATTACCCCCCCCCCCCCCCCCGTTACGTACTACTTAGTTTACTAATTAATATTGATAAAACCCGTCTATACTCCATTAGACAAATAACGGCTAAATAACGACAGTTATTGTGTAATATTGTTGAAATTACTATACTTTAGAGTTATTTTTTGATGTAAATGCTAAATATATTACAGTGCTTTGTATTTATCGTGAAATAACGCAGTTTATTAAACGTTTTCATCGAAATAACGAAAGGGTGAGAACAGTTATTTGTCTAATGTTATAATAAATGGAGTATAGATAGGGACGAATAGAAAATCAAACAACAAAACTGCAATGGAATGTATTTTCACCTCTATAGTGAGATTTAACTCCTTGATGGATAGGTAGGTACAATTGCAGTTGTGAAACGAGCAGGGCTTTAAATACCGGTAAATTTTCATAACGTTACCTTGTATTGACAGAGTTAACGTTATTATTAAAATAACGGTAATCGATTTAACGTTATTTATGCGGCTATTAATTTTATCGTTATTTTAAACGGTTGAGATGTAAGTATTGGGGCCTGAGGCGTGCGGCGCGGCGGCAGCCCACCCTCGCGCCTCTCTGATGCCGTGCCGATCAAAATGTTGCCTGAATCTGCCTGATTCTTACCCACAGAACGGCAACGTAGCTAAAATAACGTTAGTTATCGTATTTTTGTTAATGTTAATTAACGTTATATTACTGGTAATGTTATCAAGTAACGTTAAATTTTTGTAACGTTAGTAGATATAACATTGAAATTTAACGTTACGTAACGGTTATTATTTTGTTATTTGGTAAAGTTAACAAGCCCTGGAAACGAGTTCTCTTTGTAGCAAACTAGGGCTGCAGGCATCTTGGGCAGAGCTCAAATTCTTCCTCGCTAGAGCCTCGATTGATAGATGTTTGGTCAGTTCATTGCAGGACGAGCTAGCAACATGACGAGTTTGTCATGTTTGGCAAAAACTGCTTCACAGGCCGGCAATTTTAAATAAGTTTTGGGACATTTGATACGAACTATGACGATGTATGGTGGTTTAACATATCCTGCAGAAGGTTCAGCTGAAATGAAGGTAGGTAGATTTTTTATTTTTTCCGCTTTCCTCATTGGAACCTACCCTTTTTTGAATAGTTTCTGTTTAAATTGATATTAATTTTTAATACTTATACCTACAATGTGTTTAAAAAAAACCTAGTTTTTTTTTTTTTTTCTTCAATGTGTCGCGATCATTTGTCACTCATACGTTCGAAAAACCGGAAGGCACTCTGTTGGCGCCAAGCGGCGACGGCTATAACGACGGGGTCGCTTATTCACGCGACCATCGCTTATATTATTACGCAATACAGACATTTATTATTTATTTACTTAAATCTACCTTTAAACTGAAATAAATTCACATAAATTCTCATTCTCATTAACCTTTATAAAAATCATAAATTTTTTAACACTGCAATTAAAATCAACGTGAACCGTTATTACATCAACAATGCACGGCCGTGTTAAATGACATTATCGCAAGTTTAATCAATTTACACTGTTTGTTTTAATAATTGACCGTAATTATTGTGTGATACGGACACATCGAGTACCTACCGGTGGATTTAAAACGTGGTTATTTTATAAAGTGTATTACATATCACGCTTGTATTCCTCAAAGAGGTAGGCAGGGTGTGTATAAGGTATAGCCATATTTGTGTAGGGCAAACCCATATTTTGACAGTTATGTTTATGTCCTATACAGGGTGAAATTGAATTCATGGGCATCCTCTTAAGGATATTATGAACAACTTTCAATAGGGGTCCAAATCTAAAATCGCGATAAAAGAATCAGCTGTTCCCTACATTTATTTTATTTTATTAAATAGGAACAACAAACAGCTACATTATGCAATTTTATAAACAGAAAAACATTAATGACGGAAAATAGTGGCCACTAAGCTCCGTTTTAATGATTACAATAGAACATAACAATTTAAAACTACTGTTTGTAGTAATAATAACGTATAGTCTTGTGAAGATCAACTTGACGAGCTTATTTTCTGCATTTTCATTCTAAAATAAAAGAAATCACCGAAATAACGATGAGGGTGCCACTGTGCACTCGGTAGCCTCTTAAGTAATAATGTAGCCCACAGTGCTGTTCACAGATTACCACTAATGAATAAAAACTTAGTCACTAGGAGGTGATCTGTTCATGCATGACAGTTACACCATTATAAAAACAGACTAAAGAAGTACTTTAAAAATAAAACGACAATAAACAATTAATTTAGCATGCCATGAGTTCAAGTTTCTCATACAAAAGGCAACGAAACCTTATCAAAGAGCATGTAAATATGTCTATATGTTCAAATGCTTCATTGTAGGTGGCTACCATTGAAAGAAAGAAAGAACTGGTGAACGTAGACCAGTGTTAGATCGGCAGGTACCTACTGCAAAGAGTTTGTCTGCACGCACCCGCCGGTTCTAGGGACTGCATAGCACAATACATTATTTAAATCCATACAGTCAAAATTGCCATGAACAATTTTTGTTCGCATAGCTCATCAAAATGTAGGGAACAGCATTTTTTTTTTTTTTTTCGAGATTTCAAGCTTTGTCCTATAGTGTAAGTTGTTCATAATGATGAGTACAATGACCCATTAAGAGGATGACCATGAATTCATTATTACCATGTATAACCGAGGGCAATCCTATATCCATTGTATGCTGCACCGGTAGACGTCATCACGTCAAAGCCGGCTGTAAACCAGCGCTGGTGCTCTGTTTCGCATAGGTTCGCAGCATTATGCTGAGCGATGGCTGTTTTGCGTGGATGTGATGCTTATTTTCCCCCAACTTGTTATTTTTTGTGTTTGTGTTTATTCTTTGCGTCATGTTTATGGCAAATCGCAATTCTTTCTTTCATTGGACGCAAAACCAGAATCCAAAAAAAAACTGATTCAAAAATCCAAAAACACCTTGCCTAACCTGGATATCGAATCTAGGAGCAGTGACGTTTCCCAGTAGTCCAATTGTTGTTACAAGGCAATACGGAAAATTTAAATCAGAAACAGTGGCTTACTAAGCTTGGTATACACGCAACGCAAATCAGAACATTCAGCGTTTCAGCGACCTTGCTTGAATCACGCGATGTCTAAGTGTTGAATCCTTTAAAGAAAATTATGTTATTTGTGGGTGTTTCATTACACCTATTAGTCAAGATAAAAAAAATCTACTAATGTTATACAGGAGCAGCTTTTAATCAGTGCGCAAATTTTGACAAATTAACCTTAAACGTGTTTTATTATACACCTATTTCTTATTTTGATATGTCTTAGTACAAAAACATTAAACTATTGTTAAAGAAAGATATTTATTTTGACTGGTTTAATGGATACTCGTCGCGCAACCCGTCGGCGGCGCGATCAGTGAAGCGGCAAGGAGGTAGAAAGGTAATGCATATCTTTAAAGAGACGTCTTCCAGCTTACCTGCGATAGGAACGTAGATAAAGAGATGTAGACAGCATGTGTAAGAGTAGAAGAGAAAACAAAATACACAAAATCAAAAAACTATTCACAATTCTTTTCCTTAATAAGTTAAATATATTATGATATTAGAACTGCACTATTATAACGCTGTATACATACCTACCTTGCCTTACCTACCTTGCCTTATCTACCTTGCCTTACCTACCTTGCCTTACCTACCTTGCCTTACCTACCTTGCCTTACCTACCTTGCCTTACCTACCTTGCCTTACCTACCTTGCCTTACCTACCTTGCCTTACCGACCTTGCCTTACCTACCTTGCCTTACCTACCTTGCCTTACCTACCTTGCCTTACCTACCTTGCCTTATCTACCTTGCCTTACCTACCTTGCCTTACCTACCTTGCCTTACCTACCTTGCCTTCCCTACCTTGCCTTACCTACCTTGCCTTACCTACCTTGCCTTACCTACCTTGCCTTACCTACCTTGTCTTACCTACCTTGCCTTATCTACCTTGCCTTACCTACCTTGCCTTATCTACCTTGCCTTACCTACCTTGCCTTATCTACCTTGCCTTACTTACCTTGCCTTACCTACTTTGCCTTACCTACCTTGCCTTACCTACCTTGTGCTACCTTTCACTTGGCTAGCTAGACTTAACTTATTAGTCCACCACGCGAATTTTCGACGGACACTATTTCCTAGCTTCTCCTCTCCTGGCTATTTTACGTCGGTGATACTGACAAAGATCTAGAGCAGCGTTTCCCAAACTATGAGTCGCGACCCTCTGGTAGGTCGCGAGCGAATACTAGGTGGGCCTTGAAATATTTATTGTAAGCAATGATTAATAATTAAAACTAAATACCGAAATAAATTGGATGTATCAAACTCATTGCGATTTAAAGTAACTAAAATGTATGTTGATGCTAAAGCTGTAATGACAAAAAAAAAATAAACGACAACATCCTTCTCATTGAAATTGCACTCATTGTATTTAATGAATATTGAAATATTCAATTGTAACTGAGTGTTTTTTTTTTCTTCTTATTTGAACAATCCTTCATTCATAAAGTTACGCCCATTTTTTGCACCATGACAGCCAAGAGGTGAGTCCCGAATTAGGAAGTTTTTGTTATGTGGGTCGCGGTCCAGTCGACTTTGGGAACCATTGATCTAGAGAGACTCCTTCTCAAAAATGTTCCATAATTTTGAACCAAAAGTAGAAAGCCCCGTCCTAATTCCGGCGCGCAGCATTATCAACTCTTTGGCTCATCTCTCTATAAGCGGGAGTGGGTGCTTATCCATTTTCGAGACAAAATCCCTTTATGCATACGACGGTATCAAGTCTAAAGCCTAGACGTGGCCTAGACAGATGGGACGGGATTTAGTATATTGTGAATGTTATTCGATAACTAGGGTACCTATGAAAACATAGAAATATTTTTCTGATGTTAGAAACATGTGATAAATGATAAATGATTTTATTTCTGTAAGTAGGTTTGTACAAACACTTTTACACTAGAAGACTAGATGAGGTCGGCGTTTCCTATCTGACTACTCTGAGAAGAAAGTCCAACACAAACTCAATTTCTTTTAAAGTTCAGACATAATCTTGGTCAGTTGATGTGAAGACCAAGTAGATTGGTGTCTGAAATGGTCTTTTGAGAAAAGAACCACACAGATTGAGTGGACTTGTCCAGTCAGTACACATATAGCTCAACTCAGAACTTAAGGAGCTCAACGATTCAAAGAACAATACCAAAGAAAAGACATTTGGGTAGGCCGCATAAATAGGGATGTGTCCTGGGTAAAAAAAAGAAAATCTGTTTAGTCCGTCAATCAGATAATAAAAAAAATATTAGACACGTATTTTTTACTTTAACATATTAATAAAAAATGACTTATATAAAACACATTAAACTTGGGGAGTGGGGGCTCGTTACGTTACAGCTACGTATATAATCTACTGAGAAGTGACGTCATGCCACATTTGAACTCAATGTATCGCCGTAATGTTTTGATTAAGTAAAAAAAGAAAAAATAAGTGTCCAATATTTTTTAATAATCTACATGACGGACAAAATTTTTTTTGTCGTTATCCTTTTACTCAAACTGCCAGGTGATGAATAAAACTAACAGATAAAAACAAAAAAATTATAATAAAAAGATTATATTATTATTATTAATTAAAATATTATAATACTTACTGATTGGGGCCGTGACTAAGATTTCGGTTTTGCTCTGCTCCATGCTCGGTTGATTGTTGTGACTCTTCACGGGTCCATAGAGCAAAAAATACAATATTTCTATTCGTGTATTTTCAAAAAAACTATTTTATTAATCACAAGCTGACCCGACAAATTCTAGAATTCATACAAAAATCTCAAAGGAGGGAAAGGCTCTTTCAGTTTTTCAAAAATTGCAATTGTTAAAAAAAATATTTCCATCGAAACCTAGAATTCGGTCCATTACGAACACTTTAAAACAAAAATTTGCCAGTAGATCCCGTCGTTCTGAAGTAATGCGGGGACATCGCCACATAGCCTGTTACCACGGATTCAGTACATGAAATGAAGTGAAATCGTTTATTTTGTAAATAGGATATCGGAATCACTTTTAAACGTCATATATAAAAAATCAAGGGCGAGTCGAACTCGCGCACCGAGAGTTCCGTACCATCATATATAGCTTCATAAGCTTCATTCGTCTATGTCGGACCTAAATAGTTATGTGCCCAGAAAAAACTACAATTGTGCTTCACCCAAAGCAACCTGCGAGTAGGTAGGAAGGAGGATATTTTGGTTGTGAACCGCGAAATGTCTTAAAATTTTCATCGGCGAGGCCTATATTCGTCAGTTAATTTTAATACTGCAGTGTAGAATATTGCAGTTTTAGGTCAGCGCCATCTATTGACAGATAAAGGAACTAATATAATTTTTGATGATTTCTGAAAAAGTGTGCTATTTAGAGACATAGTTTTATTTTTCCTGTAATCTTTACGTAAGCTCCTATCACATAGAATAATTTCAGATTTTTCTCTATGCAATCTTCGGAGATAAGGGGGGGAACGGTATTTTTTTTACATTTTTCATCAAAAGTCGAAAACTATGCGGCTAAAAAAAAAGTTTTTGTTTGTTGAGAATGTGCAAACAGCGCTCTTTCATATGATATTCCACATGCCCTGGTAGCGGCATTTCGAATTTTTAAGACCACCTTTCAGTCCCTGTTGCAAAAAAAAATACTTTTTTGTTTCTTTCTTATTTGCAAATGTCATCTAAAACTATTCTAAATTTCAAGTTGATAGCATCAGTAGTTCTTGAGATATTTAGTTGTGACAGACAGACAGACAGACTGAGTCACACCATAAGGGTTCCTTTTTACCATTTTGGTACGGTACCCTAAAAAAATAAGCTAGAACGGAGTCGACATTTCCTATAATCTGACAACCCCTGAGAAGAAATGGCGAAACAAACTCAAAAGTCTCTTTTAAAGTCCAGACATAATCTTGGTCAGATCATGTGAGGATCATGTAGATGATTCTCGACCATTATCATTAGACAGAACTTTTCATCGTTTATGCAAAAAAAAACAGCTGTTTCCTACAAAAATGTAATATGTATGGAACAGATTTTTTTTTTTAAATAACTGATGAAGATTTTCAACGCAGAATGATGTTCTGAATGATTCCATGACAGGTTACGCGTCGATATCTTTCCCACCTTGTATAGATCAAGTAGCATATAGTAACAGATTGGACGGTGATCCCCAACTAGACGTTCGCCTTTTTTTGGAGATCAGACTATTGAATGATAATAATCTTTATCTACACTACACACATGCTATAAATCCTCTTTATAAGTTTCTGAAACAGTTAGCTTATTGCCAACATTAAAACAACCGGTGTCATAGTAACCATAATATCATCCAAACGAGTGTTATAATGTTGTACTAAATTTTATTATGCAACTCCTTTGCGTTTTCGATCCCTCCTTACTCATCAAACAGCCTCATTTATGAATTTCAAAAAAAGAACATTCTCATGCACGCGCGTTTTACTACCACAGCGCCGTAATTTAAAAAAAACTTATAGGTTATTCGAGTTCACGTCGCATCCCGCCATTTTTGTTCAATATTAGTATTGCACAAAATTATAAGTTTGTTGTTTACAAAAATGAGTGATATAAGCTTTGATAACACACCACCAGATATTTCTAATGCACCAAAGGACATTTCTAACTAATTATTACCAGAAAAGTCGAGAAAACAATATGAAAAGGCGTACCAAGATTTCATGAATTGGAAAACATCAAAGAGTAGATAACATGGGTGTAGATAAAGTCTTGTATGCAACTGTACATAATTAGCTATTAAAAGACTCGTGTGATAAACCCACATTCGTGTTTTAATACCCCTTATTATACAACAGTTGCATAAATAACTATATTACCGCTCTCGAAACGCAGGAGCCTTCGCGTGGGACTTCATAAAAAATATGCAAGTTTTGCATTTCTACATAAGTAGGTCCTTAATAAAAACAGGCATAAATATATACAATGGTAACTAACCTACCGTAAAACGAAATCATACTAAATCCTTTTGATGTGAACAGACAAACAAAATGGAACGTTCAAAGCAAAGAACAGCTTTTCAATTCCCCCCACCCCCTAGGTTTCAAACCACCCCAGATGGGAGAGAAAATTAATACCCATTTATTAACGGTATCACTTTGACTGCGGAGCTATGTAAAAGAAAGCCGACACACACTTATTTATCTTTCCTCCCTCCCATCCGTGCTTAATTAGCGAGAATGCAATTTTGCAATGCAAGGTTTTTCTATTTTCCTTCCACCATTTTTAAACATTGTTATTATGCTACGGTTTTTCTAATCTAAGTAAAAAGTATGATCACGTTTCTATCTTTTGCAAGATACTCAAGTGGCTCCCTATTCGACTTCGCAGGAACACTCGAATACTGTGTCTGCTCACCTTTGTACGTATTTTTCTGTTCCTTTCTTCTTGTCTGTTTATATGTGTGTACATAGATTGTTAAATAAATAAATGTACAAAACAAACAAAGTCAAAGTCAGAAGTCAAATCAATTATTTATTTACTTTCTACTTCTTTTCGTGTGCTTAGCGAATAACCTGGTGTCAGAGTTTTTATGCCGCCCATGGGTATGACTTGGATTTATTTTGGTACACAGATAGTTTATAACCTGGATTAACATATAGGTTATTTTTTGATCCCGGTAGTACGTTTCCGTCGGCTAATTTTCGACATCCACGCGGGCGAATCCGCGGGCAGAAGCAAATAAAGCCTGTATTAGGAGACTCTTTAAATAATATAAAAAGATTTTTTAAATTATTTTTTACATACAAAAGTTACAATCCAGTTAATACGAGTATAAAATAGTTCTCGGTGTGTAAAGGGAAGGGTTTGTGTGTTTTGTGCGTGTGGGTAGGTGAGAGTGTGTGTTAAAAGGTGAGTTAATTTATGTGTTGCAGGAGCGCTTCAGTACCTTCGTAAGTAAATGGTTTTATTCAATTTGTTAGCATTTTTTTACATTCATGTGGTGCTTTATTATGTACCTATGAATTACAAAATATCATAAGGATCATGAGGTTTTGTAAGAAGAAGAATGGGCTAGAAACTCCATGGACCGAAAGAAACCGGTTAGAAACTGAAGTTGAAACCCTTGAATAAACGAAAACACCTTTAAGTATTCAAAAAACTCAATCCAAGTTTTATGAATACTAAAATATGAACAGACAGCCATTACATTTACATTATTGAAATTGAATCGAAACTGTATTTAGGAAATTTTATTATCCGCCATATTGAAAAACACAATCAAGCAATAAATGTAATAAAAACAACAATAAAATAACAACTGGTATCACAGACAACTAACAGACAACCTTTATCGAATTGATTGGCCATCTGCATACAGAGACAGATAATTTGCGTTTCTACCCGGCCAGACATAAATACCCCCTTATGTGTCTGCCAGGGGAGACTGAACCTATTACACAGGCTGTATAAATTCATCCCGTTTCCCCTGTGTACCCTTGCGTTCCTCTGTGTTCCCCTGTGCAATAGTTTTACCTGTAGGGGATTAATTTTGTTTTGGACATCCCCTAATGGACAGGTCGGTGGTTCTTTTGTATTTAATTTCGCTTTGAACTTGTTTGTAATAACGGATTCTGCTGTCTGCTGCTGATTGCGTGCGATTTGGATAGTATGTATTCATTTGGTGAGATTTTTTGCATTCACCTGGCTTCTATAAGAATATGAGGAGATCAGTTTAAACTCATGCTTTGTATTTTACTGACTGTTCTTGCCCTTGGGGACACAACGGGAAATAAAATGTTATATGAGCACCTAAGTATTAAATTTTGTATTCATTTAAATAAGTCATCATTTTAGCTAGTCGGCAATTTAAGTAAGTGATCAAAGTAAATATACTAGATTACAATGCAATGCAAATATAGTTAATAATTAAAGATTATCTTAAATTAAATTTAAAACACCTAATTGATATAAAAATCACACATATTATCGCAAAAAAACAAATTTCTTTCAAATAAAATTAAAATACATACACATGTCAATATTTTTTTTATAAAAAAGTCCATTTTTTTAACTATAAGTCCCTGACCGCTCCCGGCCCAAAAGTGTGTATTAAATTAAATTTAACAAATTATATTCATTACTAGCTGCTGCTCGCGGCTTCGTCCACGTGGCTTTTTCTAATATGAAAGTAGCCTAAGTTACTCCTTATAACATCAGCTTTTTTTCAGTGAAAGTCCCGTCGAAATCGGTCCAGCCGTTTCGGAGATTATCAGGGTAATCTCCGAAACGGTTGGACAAATAGACAGACAGACAAAAATTTTAATTTAGTAAATGCTCTTATTTTGACATTACAAACAGACACTTCAATTTTATTTATTTTTATAGATATAGATAACTAGCTTTTGCCCGCGGCTTCACCCGCGTAGATGTCGGATATCGCGTAAAAAAGTAGCCTATGTACTTCTCCATATCCCACGCTGTATCTCTGCCAAATTTTATGATGATCGGTTCAGAGGTTTAGGCGTGAAAACGTAACATACAGACAGACAGAGTTAGTTTCACATTTATAATATTAGTATGGATTTAGTAGCGATCTTAAGCGCTTCTTGCACATAGGTCATTATAGGTACTCGGCATAAGTTTAATTAAATTATTCTTATTCTACAGCTTTACATTACATTACTTTACATGCATAATAGCATAATCAGCATATAGTTTTCCCACTGCTGAGACACAGACCTCCTCTCGATGAGAGGGAATGGGCCGTAATCCACCACGCGGGCCCAATGCGGGTTGGTAGATGTCACATGTCTTCGAACTTTTTAGTTCTAGGACATGACGGTTTCCTCACGTTGTTTTCCTTCACCGTTTTGAGAGCAGTGGTGATGATATAATTAACACAAATAAAAGCGCCTGTGTGGGTTCGAGTCTACGACCTACAACTCGGTAAGTCACGAACTACGCATCAAAGACCTGACGTCACACAAATCCTGCATCGCGCAATCAGAGTTTACCGCGCGACTAGCATATATACAACATCCCGAAATCAACAGTCAGGCAGTTGCCCACTAGACACAACACCCGTCTGTTCGGATGATCCTCCCTTTTCTATAGAGGATGAGTGAACTTTACACCCTGTTCCTCATACCTCTATACTGGTGACCCCGAACATGGACGATAGCGCAGCCTTAGTGCAACTACTACAGCGTGATATCAACATCATCACGTCTTCAAGCTTTCGAGCGGCGATTCACCCAGCCAGCCGCAGACGCAGCTGACGAACTAGCAAGGAGAACATCCAGCACGCCAGTCTGTGGTCCCGAGCCTAGCATACACAGGTGGCTACAAAACTTCACCCACACACTAGCGGTAAACTGGTGGATCTCGACACCAGGCTGCAGGCAGTCCAGAGAGGCTATGCCATCCTTAGATGATAGGCTGACCAGGCGGTTATTGCGCCTGGACAGGAATGGTCTGCTCTTGGTGACAGGACACTGCTCGCTAAACAAACATTTTCACACAACAGGGATAACGGACATTCCTCTGTGCAGGGCCTGCATGGAGGTGGAAGAAACCGTTGCGCACGTGCTCTTCGAGTGCACAGGCGTCACCCAGATTAGGACAGAAACTCTCGGGGCACCCGGATCCTTCACCGATGTTCTCGACAGACTGGGAGACATTATTAACTTCTGGAAGGAGTTGGGCTGGTTGGAATAACCACCGACGGCCGCTATGGCTCACACACAATGGTCCGTCTGAAGGACTAAGTGCGGAAACCAAACCCTCTAACATAGAACATAGAACATCCAGCCAGCCAGCACCCACGGCTTCAACAAGTATCCTGACCACCTGCATGCAGCGACCGCGCGTACCTGTTCATCACCCTCAGCCTCATTAGAAACCTCGGCGCAGCAGCACACTGCACTTTCGGCCAGTCAAGCAGAGCCATTCAATCACGGGGCTACCACTGCTCTACTGGGCCACCACTGCTCAAATCTGCTCAAGTAATTTATCCAAAACCCACCTTTTAAACCACGCCAGAATTTACTTATGACCTTTACGACCACAAAAAGTTATACCCAGAAAAATAATTTTCACAAACAGAACGCCATTGTAAATGAAATTTCTCACTGGTATAAAGGGAAACGCGGTAAGCCGACATTTAATAATAAATAAGCTAGGTGTTAAGCTCTGCGACGGTGTCGCCACCTGTCGGTAGCTGTCAGGCGCTCCTTCATCATTAAGGAGTTCACACGGCCATTTAGTATCTACTTAAGTTGATATAACGTGTAGTTAATTAAGTAGATCAAACATAGTTAAGCTCTTTATATTTGAATCAGCGCTGTGCTCTGGGTCCCTCATAGCACAGCATCATGCTGAGTGGAAGCCTTCTTGTCACAGTCATGACGTGCAGCTGCCGACTACTTCGGTTTTGTGCTCGTAATGTCGATCTATATTATTCTATTTTTCTGTTTTCTACTCGAGTTAATTATCTTTTTGTATGCACGTGTTTCTGTGACAAATAAACCTATTTTTCTTTCTTTTCTTAAAAGCTTTAGTGATAGTTAGAAGTCTGCTGTCTGAAAATCTGACAAGGTCTAACCTTGGAATTTGGATTCTTTTTAGAAACTGGGTTTTAGGGGTCAGAGAGACAAAGAGTCTCCTTGAACAACCAACTGAAAGATTAACATACTCTGCGGCCGGGCATAATAAAACGTATTTCATTATACACCTATTTCTTATCTTGATATGTCTTAGTACAAAAAAGAAATTGTTGTCGTTAACGAAAGCTTTTTATTTTGAAACTGGTATAATGGATACTCGTCGCGCAACGCGCCAGCGGCGCGGTCATTGAAGCGGAACGCAGTAGTAGGTACCTATCAGTTGTGCGCTCGACCATTGATATTATTACGAATAGATTGTATCCATATTTTGCTGATATCAAGTAGGACCAAAAAAAAAGAAGTATTTAAAAAAATATGGAAATCTGTTCTATTACTGATACTGAACCACCAAAAAAATTTGCGCACTGGTTAAAAACTTATCCTGTATAATGTATGTATATAGTTTCAGCAACTACCTCTCGGGTGACATAATGACAACCCCCTGTGTGACATAATGATTCGGATAAGTACAACACAACAAGCCGGCTAACCATCAGCTGATGGCAAATGGTTACTACCGGGACCAGCATATCGTCGTTGCGACTTTAAGACCTCATAAGTGTCACTTTTGGCAAAATCACTTTTTTACGCCAGCCTTTTTCACATTTTGAAGCTCTATCGAATGCAAAAACTCTCATGTGTATACGACGATTTAATCGTTATTCCTTTACCAATTTAAAGATCTTACAATGTGCATCCTAACAAAATGTTGATGCTTAAAATATCCATTTTCTCATAAAGTTGAATTTTACACATAAGAGGTCTTAAAGTCTCAACGTCGATATGCAATACCAGAGGCATTGCAGATGCGTTACCAACTCAGAGACAGCTAATAATGCCTTTGTTTCATAAATCGTGGTGAGAAGCCCGTCAACCAAACATGATATAAATAATACAAGGAAAATTAAATGTCTTAATTAGGTGAGCCCGCCCTAAGCTCCAAGTTTAATAATAAATAAGCAGTGTGTTGCGCCACGACAGTGCTGCCACCTGTCGGCGTCACCTGTAAACTTCCCCACCGATGAGGAGTTCAGACACTCATTCATCTCTATAGGTACAACTTAATAAAATTGAAGTGTATGTCAAAATAACATCTTTTTACGACATACACACATCAAAATAAGTTTGCGATCACTTTGAAAAATCGAAAACTTTTGGGCGTGGGATGCTCTTAAGCGAGCTGTTTAGAACCGTCAGCCACGTCCCCAGACAGTGCCAGAGCTCAAAAAGCCGCTATTCAAGAATGGGACAGGTTACACCAAGAAATGCTGGATAACTTGATTCTCAGCATGCCCAGAAGGATCACCGTATGTGTTCGAGCCAGGAGAGGAGTTATATATAACCTTTTATTAATAAATTTTCGTTTAAGTTTGGTTAAACGGTCTTTTTCTTTCTATTAAATTTCTGTTACAATTACATTATGATTAATTACTCATTTATTAATTTAAAAAAAAAAGTTGTTTTATTTTTTAATTTCAAACAGGGTATTTCTATTTAAAGAAAACACACAACAAAGATTTTTTCTTGATAAAGTTCAATTTAAAAAATTATATCAGCTTATGCTAGTGATCACAAACTTTTTTTGATGTGTGTACCATAATTAAGTACATATATACGGTACTTATAACAAAAAACAATATAAAAAAATTGTCTCTCGACAAAAAGTTTTCGTTTTTAGACATTTTTGTTTTTGTTTTTTGTCTGTTTGTTCCGGCTAATCTCCGAAACGGCTGGACTGATTTTGACGGGCCTTTCACTGGCAGATAGATAATGCTATAAGGAGTAACTTGAGCTTCTTCTATTTTAGAAAAAAAAAAAACCACGCGGTTGAAGTCTCGGGCAGCCGCTTGTTACAACTATAACTTGTGCCAGCTTCGATCAATGTGTCAGGCCCAATGTAGGTATCGGATATAATTTTGTATCATAAAAGAACATTCTGCACAGTAGGTGGGTTAAGTACCCCAGTTTTCAACCAAAACAATTTCTTCTGTGATCAATTTCCAGCTTTGGAATGCTTTTTTTATTGAGAAGTGGGCTTGCTCTTTTATTTCAGAAAAAAAAGGCACGCGGGCGAAGCCGCGAGCAGCAGCTAGTGTTATATATAAATTTTAGTTCCAAAGAAAGCGTTATAATGTGCCTTCCTTTCGTTAGTCTAACACTCGGTTTCTGAATTGAGAAGTTGAGAACAGTTAACTCTTAAGAGAAATAAACTACATCTACGATTAAAAGCAAATTATTAATGTTCGTTATCCTATCATCACATTGCATTTTCTTATTTATTTTTTAAAATTATTTTCAAAACATTTAAAATCTCCTTGTAAAAAAATTACTAAAATTATTGATTGCATTCATCTTTTGCTAAAGGTGACGTTCTAAATAATATGGAATGCGCTTTTGTATCGAAAAAACCCCGCGGTTCTGGGATCTACAAGTTTAGCTTTCTGATATATGTTTCTGGTAAATTTACTTACTTTCAAATGTTGGTAAAAATCCCAATTCTAAATAAATATGCATCAGAATAGTTATGCAATCGGATAATATTTTTGTGTTCACCAAAAATCTTAAGGTACATCTATGTATGCATTTCTAAAATTTTATTCTTCCCCGAAAAATACTGATCGTGCACCAAATATTAAAGGTTAGGTTAGGTTAGGTTATATTTCGGTGCACATTCAGTATATTTGGTGGAACACAGGCAAAGTTAGGTAAATGAAATGGGAGTACTTTTAAATAAAATTTAAGTACTTTTAAATACCATCCTTATGCAATCTAAGATTACCGAGTTTTTTTTTTTTTTTTTAATAGTTTTTTAAGACTGCACCGAATTTACGGCACTCGTCCTACCGCCGGCGATTAACGTAAAGCGAGTCAGCGCTTTAATCATTTCAAACATGACGATATTATTGTGGAAGTCCACGTCCATAAAATGTATGGAAAAACGTGCACGTTGTAACGTTATCGCGGACGGAAATTTAAAAGCGTTTTCGTATATTTCCATACATTTTACGTCCCTGTGTTATCGTGATAACGTGACGTGGACCATCAGTGCTTGTTGTTCCATTTTTGCATAATAATATTGAAAAACGGAACTTAGTGGCCACTATTTTCCGTTTTAATGATTACAATAAAACAACAATTTAAAACTACTGTTTGTAGTAATAATGATGTATAGTCTTGTGAAGCACAACTTGACGAGCGTATTTTCTGCATTTTCATTCTAAAATAAAATAAATCACCGAAAAAACGATGAGGGCGCCACTGTGCGCACGGTAGCCTCTTAAAAGTCGCTTACATACCTAGGTACTACACACTCGACCAGTTATACATTCCCGTTGTTCCTGGCACGGGTTTTTTTGTTTTTTTACTATAAAAATATTTTAAGAAGCCGCTTCCATACTTTCACAGCTAAAAATTAACTCACATCAAAAGATCGCTTCTTTTTTTTTTAATAATTCAAAAAATGTGTGAATCCAGCGTGCATAGGGAGCGGGACATAGCGGGGATAGTCTAGTAACTAGAATATCAAAGAAGCTTAGCAGTACTTATATAGGTAGGCTTTACCTTATTCCTGTCACTGTCTCACAACTATCAAACTACAAGTGCAAGACAGAGACGGGACCATGTCTTAGTCAAAGCACGAGCTAAGTAACGTTTATAGATTCCTTAGTCCCACGAAACCTTTGAAAACCACGTAAATACAGAACTAATTTCGTATTTCAGAACAATGTAGAAACTACATTTACCCAAACACGACACATTAAAATTATCAGCAACAAATAATCTGACAAGTCACAACTTTTCCGTTTTATTTCCATATGCTTAGCCCTAAAAAATAAAATCACAACAAAAGGGTTTGAACACGAAAGGGCTACATTTCTCGCCTTTGAACAACATAGTGTGGTACAGTCGGCAACATAAGTGTGATGACAATTTAGATTTTCCCAAAGTTTTAAATCGTTAGATCCGCTCTACGGCTGTTCTATAATAGTACTTACTTGAATATTTATATTATCTATGATGGGCCTGGTCTATGGATAGCTCTATACAAATGTCATGATGTGATGATTAATAATGGAAGTAGGTATAAATTTATTAAAATATAATATTCATAATAATCGGTCTGTTAATCCAAAACATGGCGTAGCCGGTAGGATGTTATGACCGTGTCAAAAAATAGTCGCGTTCCTGTTTCGTTTTGACACCTCTGACACACAATGACGCACAATGGCGCCTTGACTTGATTGTAATGGAACCGCTATTTAATAATGTGTGAGCTCAATATTTTTAATGTGGACAAATTTCGTACGTGAGGGCAAATCATACGATTTAAATCTTTGGTTTTATTTTTAAATGAAGTTGAATTTTCTTCTTAAATGTTCATTTATTTTTAGCAAAATACAAGTCTTGTTGATTTAAACTATACCGCTTACAAACTAGTTTTGCATGTACGTTTTCTTCAAGGTGCTAAAAGAGTTTAATGTAGGAATCACCTTTACTCCGTTTGAAATAAGATAAGACATTTATATAAACCTTTTATACATTTCTTTAAACTGATTTTGACTTCTGTTGCGTTGGTGGCGTGATTAATGGCAGCTGCAGTGAACAGTTAGTATTGTTACCACTTTTTGCTTTTAATGCCATCCTTATGACTAAGGAATAGAAGTAAAAATCGGTTGAACGGACTGTAAAAAAGGTTCAATTCAATTCATTTATTCAATAACAATTTTTACATCGTGTCTGAATTTTTATAACTAAATACTATAAGAAACATCATGCATGCAATCTATATTTAAATCATTCCAATAATCCAAATTTCATTATAATCAAAATAAATAAAAAATAAGTATCAAAATAAATGTCATAATAGTCAATTCTTGAAATTCAATAAAATTTTCATTTCAAAACAATAAAATTATGTTCGTTTGACTTTTGTATTAATTTATAATTCATCAATAGAATATAGACACTTATTTAACAAGAACTGTTTGAGCTTATTCTGAAACCCACTTGTATAGACTAGACTTTTTATTTCTGTCGGCAGTTTATTGAACATTTTTAATGACTTGTGGTAGGCGCTATGCTTTACAACGTTCAGGTGAGTCACTTGCTTCAACTGGAGATCTTTTCTTCTTGTACTCTCCCTTTTTTGTCTCACATTCAAAGATATATTTTTTTAAGTGACTAAGTAGGACCAAAATGTACAAGCTTGGGATTGACAATATATTTAAGTCATTAAAATGTGGCTTGCATGATTCTTGCTGTGGTTTATTTAAATATCTAATATTATTTTAAATGGAGTATACATACTTTATCGTAATCACAATTTATTTTATTATTCTCTCTTCAATATTGGTTAATATGTTTAATTTGGTAAATGGCAAAGTGTTTATAATATAAAGTCTTCTAGGCCCAATTTTGGCCATGGCGGACAGCAGAGGCTAGCTATCTCGCGCACACACAGGTGCACTGTTTTCCTGAGGGCACAGATCATCTCATAAGCATTACACAGATTTTCCAAACTATTTCGTACAAATATTGAATCACTTTTCACATTGACTGTACCCAAAAGCCTTACAGTACCGCCAAGAAGTGATTAATTGCCTAACGTAACTTATTTACGTACATATACATAAAATACACACAAGTATGTATATATATGCCGTTAAAGTTAATTTATTCCTTTGCTGAGTACCGCCGAGGGAATTATTTAGTAATTTGACTCGGATTTGATACGAAATACCGCGTTTTGTACCATATTTAGACATTTACGGTATGTTTTTATTAAAATGTGGGTACTTTTATATGAGTTTGAGAGGTGTAATTTCGTTGATGGTTCCAATGAATCTGGTTAACATTTCCTAAGTAGGTATGCAACGGTATAATTTCAGTGAAAATAGATGCGGCTATTTTCATCATTATTTAGCTTTGGCCGCCATAATTGCCTTGTTTGTGCATTGTTGGGTTTTGTGGCAAACAGGAACTATGTTATAACTTACTCTCTGAGTCACAAAATTGCCTAGATGTTTAAAGAAACGTCACCTATCCCCAAAAACAAACCGCAACCGCAATTTTACCTCTCAAGTGAAATAATCTACGATTACAATATTAAAAAACACCGTTAACTGGTTTATTAGGAGCGAACCTATTGCCAACAACCTTGTACAAATCCAGAGTCCGGGCTGCTACCAAGAAATCCATGGAAAAACCCAATAACACTGCCCGACCTGAGAATCGAACCCAGGACTTCATGCTCAGCAGTAGCGCTTGCAACCACTAGACCAACGAGGTTTGTCTAGTGATTATGATTGATCAATATCAATCATAATCACTAAAAATAATATAAAAATATAATAATAATAATTAAAATTATACTCACTCAGTGAGTATAATTTTAATTATTATAATTATGTGAATACATATTTTTACGACCGCGAATCATATTTGGATCAACATACAATCTGTCACAGATCTGCAAAACGCAAAAAATAAAAGAAAATTTTAATTTCGCGGGCTTACTTAGCGCATCCCCCATAATGGCCTCTGAAAAACGCACTATCGCAAGGTTTTGCTCGGGGGATGATCAAGTTTAACAAAAATTTCTCTTTTCTGTTTTACCTTCAGGCCGATACAAAACGAACGAAACCAACAACCTAAACTTTTATGTTACCTAACAAATGTCAACGTGTAGATACAAAAAGTACCCAAAACTATTGTTTTTCATGCTCCATATCAGAAAACAGAGAAAATCCCATATTTAGCGAGAAAACCCAGACAGTTGTCTCTTTAACAGTGGGATATAAAAATGGCAGTCGCTTGGAGATAAGAACGGGAAGTACCGCCATCCGTAAGGATTTTACGAGGCCTCTCTGACCCTGTGTTTGGGAGCCGCAAATGATGTAATAAATAACGGTTCTTGCCTACTTTTTTTGTACGGATTTTGGTTTTTGACGCAAAGCCATTTGATATTGATTAGTTTGTTTTTGTTAATGGATGTTTTAAATGCAAGAAGAGTATTCAGCGGAACTCTCTGACAGTGTCTGTGTTCCCTTCCACATATTCTACTGCCGACAAATTGCTTTACAGTTTGGCAGATGTTATGTAAGAATAAATGTAAATTAATGGATTAAATAAACTAATAAAAAGATATAATATATATAACCCGTCTACCATCATAGATCTAATCCATCGGTTTCCATCAGATGAAATTTAGGTTGAGAGCAGGCCTATTTACCAATAAAAAAAAGCATTCAATAGCTTGAAATTGACCGCAGAAGAATAGTTTTTGTTTCAAAACTGATTACTGATTTTCGTAATCGGTCTAAAAACGACCACTGTTGAACAGTAAACTCAGGGAAGAATAAAAACAACCTATATTTTTCATTCATGCATTGCATAAAAAAACCGGCCAAGTGCGAGTCGGACTCGCGCACGAAGGATTCTGTATTATTACAAAGTGCAGCTAGTGCTAAGTGTAGTACTAAGTTTTATATTAAAATATGTATGTTTAGGTTAAGGTATATTTCAATGGGCCTATGTTGCCTGAAATAAATGGTATTATTATTATTATTATTATTTATTTATTATTTATTTATTAAAACTTTATGCACAAGTAAAAACTGTACAAAGGCGGACTTAATGCCTTGGGCATTATCTACCAGTCTACCTTAGGGTGATGCAGAGATAATACACAGTAGGTGCATTAACAGAAAAACAATTTAAAAGATATTTATAGCTAAGATATAAGAATAAATACATAAATACATACATACAACTAAAAATAAAAAGTTATGAGAGTTTAACAAGAAAACCTATAAAAACTTAATTCTGAGACGAATCTGCCAACTTCTTGTGTATGTGTTCTCGAGCTTTCACTTTAAATGTAAACTGATTGGTTACCGTCCTGATATTCTGAGGGAGCGCATTCCAAAGGAAAACCGCCTGGACAAAGAAAGAGGATTTTATGAAACCAGAGCGATGAGAAGGACAACGAAGAAGACGATTATTCTCGGACCGAAGATTCTTGCTGTGTGCAGCGCATAAATATTGACAAAGGGAAGTCAGATAAGAAGGAGAAGTGGGTTTGTGAAGGAGAGAAAACAGGGTTGTTTAATCTATAATTAAAAAAAAAACTACTTACTAGATCTCGTTCAAACCAATTTTCGATGGAAGTTTACATGGTAATGTACATCATATTTATTTTTATTTTATCATTCTCTTATTTTAGAAGTTACGGGGGGGGGGGGGACACATTTTACCACTTTGGAAGTGCCTCTCGCGCAAACTATTCAGTTTAGAAAAAATATATATTAGAAACCTCAATATCATTTTTGAAGACCTATCCATAGATAACCCACGTATGGGTTTAATGAGAAAAAAAGAAAAAAAAAAGACGTAGGCCTCCCAAAATCGATTTCCAATCGAAACAGTTTACAGCCGTTTTCATCCAAAATGTGCCTAGATATGCTACTTACACTAAGAATCTATTTATAAGAGTTGTAATATTAGTGTTGTTGAAGATGTAAAAATTTGAAAATGTTTGTATCTCCTGCATTGTTACCAGTATCATAAAATATTTCATACCAGAAAATCTCCTTTTATTAATACCTTTGTTTAAAACCGAAAATTTATAAAAATAATTACGGTATGATAATTTTTTTATTATTATTTCTTAAAATCAGTACTTAAAAGAAAATGCAACCAATTTTTTCGAAATTTTATGTGAATTACCATTACGAAGATATTTTTTTGTTATGTTATCTTTTGTTATGTTATGTTTACATTAATTATCTGAATTTGAGACTGGGTATAGATCCTCGCCATCTGTCCGTCCGAAAGACGTCCACTGCTGGACATAAGCCTCCCCCATTGGGGGGGTTTGCCATAATCGCCACGCTTGGCAGGCGGTTCGGCGATCGCAGTATGGTGTTAAAAATGAACAGAGAACGGCCCATTCTTCATTCCGGCGAGTAAGTCCCTTAGTCGCCTTTTACGATACCCACGGGAGGAAATGGGATGGTGCTATTCTTTACGTCCGGCACCACACGGTAAAATTGAAGTATCTGTTTTTAATGTCATAATAACAGCTTTTTACTAAATGCATATGAAAGTAAGTATACACGGTATAGTTCCCATCACGTAAAATACTGCTGGGTAGCGAACAGCTGTAACGTTATATTATGTAGATCATGTCATGTAATAAGAGCGCTGGCCACTCGCACAACCATACCTACCATACCATTTTTGCGTGACGCGAACTAATACAACGTATGGTTTTGTGGTTGGCCAGCGCGCTTTTTACGTGACACGATCTATACAACGTTACAGTTGTTCGCTACCCAACGGTATTTTTACGTGACGAGAATTATTGTACTTAAAACAAAAAAAACTAGGGATGCCTCGATACGCCTTTTTGCCGATACGATACCGATACCGATGCTCTTATAAAAATATCGGTGATACCGATACGCTTATTGAATTCAATAATGAAGGTAAAATAAATAAAACACAAATCAGGTAATTTTTCAATTAATAAAAAAAGAACAAATTACATGACAAACTAAATAAAACCGTTTAAAACTATAGACAGGTTGAGATTAGTTAATAGTTTTAGTAATTAAAATTAACATTGATGAGAAAGTATCGTTAAATTGGCCATAAATATATCGGCAAGCTTCGAGTATCGCCGAAATATCGGCATCGGTATCGGTATCGGATGCATCCCTAAAAAAACTATGTTTAACATTTTTGTCTGTCTGTCTGTCTGTGTATTTTGAGTAATCTCCGAAACGGGTGGACCGATTTTGACGGGACTTTCATTGGCCGATAGCTAATGTTATAAGAAGTAACTAAGCCTACTTTTATTTTAGAAAAAGCCACTTGGGCGAAGCCGCGGGCATCAGCTTGTTACAACTGTAACTTGTACCAGGCACAATGTAGGTATCGGAGATAAATTGATATTAGAACATTCTTCGCAGTAGGTGGCCTAAGTACTTTAATAGAAACCTTATAAACATGACAGTTTAATATTATTTTTAAGATCTAAAAATAATATTTAAAAATAATTCGATCTGTCTACCTACAGAAGTTCTATTCCATAAGATTATACGACCTCACATAATACTTACAGCTCCTAAATCGGTTGTCAATTCGGGTGACAAATGGCTTGCCTGTAAGTACGATTCCATGTTCCGTCAATTAATTTATTCCTTCAATTAATAGCTGTGGAGGCTGTGACGCTATTAGGCACGATCTTGACATCTTATTATTACACAAAGCATAAGACTAGATGTAGTTTTACCTCTTAAGTGTTTTTACCGTGTTTTTCTTGAGGAATATCACACTGTGATATGTACATATGTATTCAATTCAATTAAATTTATTTATTCAAGTAACTATGACTAATTTGTTAGTAAAACTTATCCTATCATTTATCATCATCATCGTTTCAGCCGAAAGACGTCCACTGCTGTACATAGGCCTCCCCCAAAAGGGGGGGAATTTGCCATAATCGCCACGCTTGGCAAGCGGGTTGGCGATCGTAGTATGGTGTTCAAAATGCATAGAGAACGCTGCTGCCCATTCTCTAGTAAGTTCTTTAGTCGCCTTTTATAATACGACACCCACGGGAGGAAATGGGGTGATGCTATGAAATAGAAAAGTTGAAATCGATTATAAAAAATATATTATGTACCATAACCAAGGTGCCATTTAAACGGCTTATTCCACAAATCCCCCCTGAGAGAATCCCCATCAAGGGGGAAAACTGGACTTTAATGTAAATAAAGTCCAGAAAGTCCTCTTATCATTTTGAGTTATTCCACTTTTCCCCCCTGAGAGATTCTCCTCAGGGGGAAAACTGGACACTAACGTAAAAAAAGTCCAGAAAGTCCCCTTATCATTTTGAGTTATTCCACTTTTCCCCCCTGAGAGATTCTCCGCAAGGGGGAAAACTGGACACTAATTTAAAAAGTCCAGAAAGTCTCCTTTTCATTTTGAATTATTCCAGTTTTCCCCCGTAATATTACGCTCTTAAAGTAAATTTAAAAAAAATTGTGATTAGATCCAATGGTATAAACAAAAAAAAAAACAACTGTATATAATACACAATAATCAGTCTTTTTTTTATTTCACACAATTTTGTTATAATTGCCTAAATTTGGCACATGGGTAGACCATGACCTGGATTAGGACATAGGATACTTTTCATCCCGATATTCCTACGGGATCCAGACTTATACGGGTGAAATCGCGAGGCGCAGCTAGTTACGACCACCGACGCATTTAAGGTTTGACTGAGCTGACTACCAAATTCAAGTTGTTAGTATTCGTTCGCACATTAAATTTAATTATTTAAAGAGTGGTAACCGTTCGGAATCCATACTTAATATTATAAATGTGAAAGTAACTCTGTCTGTTTGTCTGTATGTATGTTACGTTTTCACGCCTAAACCGCTGAACCGATCGTCTTGAAATTTGGCAGAGGTATGGCCTGGGATATGGAGAAGGACATAGAAAAGAAAAGAAAGAAGAAAGAAAAAACGTTTATTTGCGGTAAACATGACGCAAAAAAAAGAACACAACACAAAAAAAAAAATATTGTTTGGGGTAAATATGCGTCACATCCACGCAAAACGGCCATCGCTCAGCATAATGCTGCGACCCTATGCGAGACAGAGCCCCAGCGCTGGTTTTCAGCGACAGCCGGCGTTGACGTGATGACGTCGACCAGTGCCCGGTGCAGCATACAATGAGATAAAAAGTGGTTTAATAGGCTACATTTTTACGCGATAACCGACATCCAGGCGGGCGGAGCCGCGGGCAAAAGCTAGTAGTCAATAAATATGAGTAACAAATACCAGTTGTATTAGTTGTTGGTATTAGAGCGGAATAAATCAAAATTATTCCCAAGCTCGCTTCGCTCGCTTCTACATTCTAGGTTATCTAAGTAAAATATCTGCCGGCGCCCGCGGTAAATATTTTGGCAACCAACACTGGGGAAGAAATGGCGCCCAGCGCCGCGGCTGGTAGCAAAACACTCCTTAAATTTTAAGGACTTGAGGGGGGATTTCTGGATGTTGGTTTTTACAGATTCCAGTTTTCCCCCTTCAGGGGATTTTCAGGGGGGAATTCTAGACCTTTCTTTTTTTTTAGATTCCAGTTTTCCCCCTCAAGGGACATTTTCAGGGGGGATTTGTAGAATAAGTATTTTTTCGAGTCCAGTTTTCCCCCCTGGGAGGGATTATCAGGGAGAATTCAAGACTCTTTTTGTAGATTCCACTTTTCCCCCTCAGGGGGACTTTTAGGGGGGATTTCGAGAATAAGCCATTTAAACCATTAGGACTATCGTTCGCAATTTGTATTTTGAGTCATGAGTATGTTTTTCCCGGTCGTCGTGTATGATATAAGTTACACCAAGCACCTCTTACATTCACGCTTTTCATAAGCACTAAATATACACACAATTTTAACTTAGATGTCATCGGATGTTTTTTTTTTTTTTGCTCTGAATGTTGCTTTTTACAATAAGGTGGTTACAGTAATATTAAAGAATCCTTGTACATTCTACCATTTTGGCATGCAAACATTGATTCAGTTTATCCTCAAACATTTGAACATTGATTCACAACTAAAATTTATCAAAGAAGATTTATTTAGTAGAAATACCATTCGTTTCTTTTTGAAAGTTGTTACTGGTTCCTCTTTTATGGAATTAGGAATGTGGTTAAAAATTGCTGGTGCCATACCAAAAACACTTTTCCTAACAAAGCAGTCCTATGTCCACCTGTGCGTAACAAGTTTTGGTACTGAGATCGCAAAGTTACATCCCGGTATCTACTAATTGAATTAATCAATTTTAGGTAGGTACATTACGATGTTAAACTGATTAAAAAAAACCTGTTATTTAATTATTGAGTTGTAAGTGTTATTTCCAAGCAAGTAATCGATTAGCTTACCATACTGGTCCTTATCATTCTTTCCTGGGCCTTACTGGTTCATTAAAAATACAACATGTCCCGAAATTAACGCACACCACCAAACAACCCAATTAGAATAATATGTTATAATCATAATACATACTCTAAATTTTTTATATTATTTATAAAACATTGTTTATTTACTAAATTAGTTATACTGATTGTGAGAGAAAATTGTGGTCACATTACAAATCTACGCACGTACACATTTGCACACGTTTCGGGGTCCAGAATAGGTACATCGTCCATAATGGTTTGTTTTGACTGTACCTACAGCGGAAATGTATGTAATTTACGTAGTGTTTATTATTTTTGGTATCAAAAATTACCTATATTAAAAATGACAGAAACGATTCTGAACAAACTACTTTCATTATGCATTAATTCAGTTACTCATTGTATATAAGGTGTATCTATTCATACACGAAATATTTTAAGAGAAACATGTATAGGTGGTAAAAAAGTCATAGCTACGATTTTTTTTTTTTAATGTGTTTTGAGTATTAAATTTTAAAATTGCTTGAGACATTTTGCAATAAACCTTTACATACTTATTCTATGAATGACCCACCCGGACGCGGCGACTGTGGCAGCGCGAGCGCGGTGCCTTTTGATTAATTAATCATCATATCAAGTAATTTTATATTATTTAATTTTGAAATAAAATACTTACGATTAAAAAAAAAATCGTTTCCAAGGCTTTTTTACCACCTATAGGTGTATCTCTTAAAATATTTCATGTAAGTATGAATACCTACACCTATACCTTACATATATTATATACGCTTCTATGACGGAAGTGTATGCTGTGTCAAGCAACTAACATTCTTTGATAAGCCAACGATAATAATTTTTTTATGTAGGTAGGTACCTATATTCGTAACAATAACTTCTCATTATAACTCAAAAACACTCAAAACCCAAATAAACAACCGTAAAGGCGACAAAGTAAAACAGTCCTCCTCGCAACTCGATAACCAGCTCTTTGGGAAGACCAGCAGCTCACGAACGTAACACTCCAGCTATCCCAATTTGAATTCTGTAACCTCACAACTAAGGGTCAATTTGCTTTGTCGCAATCGTGCTCTACAATACGGAATGAGAATTGAAGTGCCCAAAGTTTCGGAATTGGGTCGCGAGGGCGGTTTAAAAATCGGCACAAGAGAATTGAAGTGAATTTTGGATAACTCTATGTATATAAATCGGATTTCCTCGGGCCTTACACTTGGACCGACGGACGACGTTTTATTTTTTATAGTTCTGTGCCTTTTTTGTTACTTCGGGAATTTCTTTGACGGAGATTTCAGAATTTTATTAAGGTTGGTTTGCAATTATTTTGCATGCATTGTCTTTCGTCGACTTGAAATTGCTACAGTCATCAATTTGCAAGCGTTTTTTTAGGACATAATTGTCTTATCTACACGTATCTACGAGTAAAGATATTTTCGGTGCCAATAAGGACCGTAGTGAAAAAAATTACTGTTCGTTTCTGCGATTTTCATACAACTTAATAACATGGCTTATATGTACATGCATATATACGTATTTGGTGCCTATACACCGTGGCATTTTAGTCGTCTTACAAAGACAGCCCACTTCATGTATCCAATGACTAATCATTCATGTAATTTTTTTATTTTAATGATTTGTTTTTTTTTTTTTACTTTTTTTTTAAATTAATTATGACGCATGACATAGTTTAAAACACCCTGTTACGAGTGCAGTCCGAGCCTTGTGTTACAAGGGCGTCGCGGAATGGAGCGGCGACATCTATGAGAGTTCATTCACCCTAACGCAAAAATGTGTTTCTAACTATTGCAACTTAAACTAAATCTAAATTCATTCTGCGGCGCCCTTGTATCACAAGGCTCGGACTGCACTCATACTCATAATAAATAAAAATTAAAAATTCAAATGTTCAAAAAAAAATTTATAAAAATGACGAATGATTAGTAGTCATTGGATACATGAAGTGGGCTGTCTTTGTAAGACGACTAAAATGCCACGGTGTTTATGGTAACAGTTTTATTGTAGGTTTTGCTGTATTCCGCGGGTGTAAAACGGGCCTAGCTTAGTCAAAAACTTTTTTGTTTTTAACAAACCAATTAGTGTTCGAACTGAGTGCACGCTCGAACCGAGCGTCCGGCGGGGCGGCGCGCGTGCGGCGTTCATGTTAAACACATTTTATGGTAAGACTGATAACGAGTGTCCTGAGTGGCGGCGAGCGGCGCGGGGAACAATCTTTCGCCGCTACCACGCGACGCAAAACGCTTAATTCATAAGGTCAAAAATCTATCTCATTGCTATAACAGTGCAGTGGTATAAGGCTGGTCCTTTATCGGGCCGCTTATCGTGACGTTCCTTTATCCCTCGTCAGTCTGATATCGAGCCCCGCCCGTTAACTCTTCTGACAGATCAGTGAAACCGAGTACCTTTGGGATATAACTCTCAAGTCTTCGAATCAAAAGGAACAAGCAATTATTTCGTAAGATTTCAGGAAGATGTGTAGACTGTTAAGACTTTCTCATTTCTCGGACAAGACTCTTGAATGAATACATCATACATTCGTCACCAAAATGTTTAAAGATTTGGTCAAGCGGGCAGTGAAGTATTAAAAGAGTAATATTTATTCATACTAACAGAATATTAAAATAAAAAATAAATTATAGTTTAAAAAACTAAAAAACCAGCTTTAATGGTAAACTGAACTAAAAAGGAAAAAATAACGTTTAGTTTAGAATAAAATAACTACATTATTAAAACAATAATATTATTATTTTTGTTTTTTAGAACCAGTTCATCGTTAAAGCTTGTTTTTTTTTTGTTTCTTAAAGTATAATTTATTTATAATTTATAAATCTTTTATTATTTTTAATTATTGTGTTGTCATCCTTGATAAGTTTGAAAAGTTTCAGTTCAATCTGGAGTCTTGAAGTGGGTTAAAATCGCGTTCAAAGATTCCGTTACAAACATATCGAAGCTTGAAAGGCAGTATTGACCAAACGACATGTTGGCAACTGTACACTAGAGCATGTTAAAGTATTTCTTTAAAAAAAAAAAAGTTTCAAATGGTTTTTTTTTTGTGTGTATACTCTAGTAGAGTACCTATACACTCAAAAAAGCATTTAAAGGTGTTTTTAATGGAAAAAAATCATTAAAATGCTCTATCTAGTGTAAAGTTACCAACATGTCGTTTGGTCAATGTTGCCTTTCAAACGTCAATATTGTGGTGGAACTAATAAAAGTGTGTTAATAAAAATATAGTATCCTAACCTATGGACCAACGGCGTAGAACAATTCCTCCGCATCGATGTCGACTGGTAACGTACAAAAGAGACTGACGGCATTGACACGTTGTATGGCAATGCAAAAGCCAGCCGTCGGGTCACGGGAAGTGTCAGCCACCCATTTGGAGATTTCGTTGAACAAACCATGAGCAATCGGATCCCAGCGGCCAGTGATGATGTAATTTTAGTTCTTAACCATGTCACAACTATCAATGAGTGCGTTGTTTCATTGATTATATCAATATTACTAGGTGACCCGACAGATTTCGTTCTGTAAAAAGCTATAGTATAAACTCCACTACTCTACCCTACCCTACCCTACCCTACCCTACCCTACCCTACCTACCTACCTACCTACCTACCTACCCTACCCTACCCTACCCTACCCTACACTACCCTACCTACCTACCCTACCCTACCCTACATAAAAATCGGTCAAGCCGTTTCGGAGAAGTATGGTAACGAACATTGTGACACGAGAATTTTATATATACCTAAGATTATTGGTCCTTTGACAATACTTAGTCAGTAGTAGTGGTCATTGCGAGGTGTATTTATTCAGCAGTGCATCTTTACACGATGTTGAAATTTATCAATCTCTTGCACAGCAAAATGATAAATCCTCACGTTAATACGGAAGTTTTTTTATTTCGGTTTTGATTCTGCTTCCACATTTCAGCACCTCAATCGAAAATGCAATGAACACGTCAACTAATTGATATCAATTTACGCTGTTTGAAACCCATTTTTACTTATGATAATGTTTTTTTTTTTTTTTAACTCAAAATACTGTCTACCTTCTCAAATGTTTTTTGTTTATTAAGCTCTCTTCTATCTGTGAAAACTTGTAATTGGCCTTTATTTTTGTTACTCTCAATCGTACAAAAGTGTTCAGCAGTAAGTTTTCCAAAAACTGTAAATTAAATAAATAAATTCAACGCCATACGAGGCGTTGAATTTATTTATTTATATTACAGTTTTTACCTAATTGTGACATTGATTTCCGTACCTCAAAAGGAAAACAAAATTAAACCCTTATAGGATCACTCCGCTGTCCGCCGTCCGTCCTTCTGTCTGTCGATATGTCACGACTCTTTTTCCAGGAACGCGTTGAGGTATCAAGTTGAAATTAATATCAAATACGTAGGTCTACGGTCCCTTGGAGCTCTAAAAAAATTCAAGCTTCAAAGTCAATGCAATAAAAAAATACGGCCATGTATGCGACATATTTTGATACTCGTAAATAAATCAAAACCTGGGTACTTCCCGTTGACCAAGATAATGAAATAGAAACATATTTGCAGTTGGAGAATTGACCGTGACGTATATCGATGTATGATATAACATGATTTTCTTGGGATAAATTCATTCCAACTACGGAAGCCTTCAGTGGATGGTCCGATACGCACTTGGCCGGTTTTTAACAAGGCCTAAGCAAGACGCAAAAAAAAAGACTATAAAACTAAGACAGAAACCAGATTAAAACCCACAAAGTAAGTCTGTAACTCGATCTATCTAGCCGGTCTCCACTCACTTAGCTCAGCCCCTGAAGACCACGACAAACTTCAAACGTGAGCAACTATTAATATAGTTGACAACTTTCACTGCAGCTTAATTGAGTGGTTTAGCTTTTAACCGAGAACTTACTCGGTTTGGTTGTTAGCTTGTTATCTTTTATTGAAGATAACTGTAGGCTGAGGCAAGGAGCTTATTGAAATCTTGGTCCTTTTATTCGCGGTTTCGGATAGCTAGATCAAGTTAATTTACAGAAATCTGCTGTGAAATCTCATGTCATGATGGGTAGGTCAACGTAACAACTGTCAAACCCAATATTGAAGTCAAACTCAAACTCAAACGTAAAGCATTTATTTCAAACTAGCTTTTGCCCGCGGCTCCGCCCGCGTGGATGTCGGTTTTCGCGTAAAAAAAGTAGCCTATGTCCGTCTCCATATCCCAGCCTATATCTCTGCCAAATTTCATGACGATCAGTTCAGCGGTTTAGGCGTGAAAACGTAACATACAGACAGACAGACAGAGTTACTTTCACATTTATAATATTAGTATGGATAAACCAATTACTAAGGGGTCGGTCTGTCAAAAAGATCAAGCAAGTTCCCAATTCCAAAGCGTAGTATGTAGGTTCCTTGTTCCTATGGAGAAGGACGGGCAAGAAACTCCACAGACACTCTTTTAACACAAAAATATAATTGGTAACATAATTTATGTTGAATCATTTATCATACATGTGAGAACAATGTGGAAAAACGTGCACTTTAAAAGTGTTTTTAACTAGCTAGTTTTAGCCCTAACAAGAACTAGCTAAGCACAAAACAGACCGTCATTTTTCATCGAAAGTGATAGCTCTAAAAACACCTATTTCCTAGACCCTAATTCCACTGCTCGCCAAAATCTAGAACAAAGACGTAATAATTAACAAGCTATCCCGCATAAATGATCCAATTAGTTCGTGGAAAAGAGGTTTAATAAGCCACAAGTGGTATATTTAAATTATTTGCGGCTCGGCCGGGGTTTGTCAGACACCCGAAGATAAGCTTGTTATGTGGCACCGTTACTGATGAGGCCGTTTTTTGGACGAATTACAGTAACGAGGCGTAAAGTGTTCTAATTAAAAAATATGTCCTTTTTGTTTATTGCGTACGGTATTAGGGTCGTACAGAAGAGCTCGTGGCTAAGTTATAACAGCTGCACGGGTCGATCCGTTAGGTTAAGCTACGCTTTCCGGGGTTGGTACGTGGATGGGTGACTCTCTTTACATACCAAGATCCCTCCGTGCCCCGAAAAGCACGTTAAGCCGTTGGTCCCGGCTGTCTATCGTGGATTTTTGACAGTCGTTACGGGTCGTCAGAAACCCGAAAGTCTGACAACCAGTCTTACCAAGGGGTATCGTATTACCCAGTTACTGGGTTGTGGAGGTCAGATAGGCAGTCACTCCATGTAAAATACTGGTATTCAGTTGCGGTTAGACTTGAAGCCGAACCCAACATACTCGTAGTTGGGAAAAGTCTAGGCAGATTGATTAGGGTCGTACAGATATTAAATGGGAATGGAGTTTTGGAGTTGTTTTGTAAGATGTAACATTTATTTTACACATTTGAGTGGAGTTGTAGCTTACTTGTGTTCATCATGATCATCATCATTTCAGCCGAAATACGTCCACTGCTGGACATAGGCCTCCCTCAAGCACCGCCACTTCGATCGGTTCTGTGCTTCCCGCATCCAGCGTATTCCTGCTGCCTTCACAAGGCCATAGGTCCAGCTTGTGGGACGCCTTCCAACGCTACACAACCTTTCGGCCCCATCGACCATCTGTTCTGCGAGCAATGTGCCCTGCCCATTGCTACTTAAGTTTGGCAATTCTTCGAGCTATGTCGGTTACCTTGGTTCACCTGTGGATCTCTTCATTTCTGATTCGATCACTCTCTCGACTTGTGTTACAATTATCTAATTCAGAAAATGCTGGGTGACACTTGATTTCTTGATAAATAGTAATATTTTTCAAATAAAAGATTTTTTTTTAATTGTGTATTAATACCATAAATTAAGTATTTCCAAAAAAATAAAAAATTAATCATTCATAACTGTAAATTATTGTTTTGATATATATTTTTCTTGTAATTAATGAATAATAATAATCATTTTTGAAATTTTATAATCTGGTGTAAGTTTTATATGGGTGTATTCCTGAAATAAAAATGATTTGATTTGATTTAACCACTGACGCATTGATTTAAACTCAGTAATAATGATATTTTTCTAAATAAATAGGTACCATCGCCCAACATTGTCTAACGTGGCTCGCTCTGAACGATTATCGTAATTCCTACCTCTCCGCCACGCGGGTCAACGTACCGCTAGTTTCTGAATAGGACGCGAAATCCTTAAAAACATAGTTTTATAAATAAATCCAAATATAGATAAAAGTAACTTAACATATCAAAATGGCAAAGTAACCCACACTAGTTTATAATTTTGATTCCTATAAATCTAAATTTCACCCAAAAATTATTATTAAATCATTTATTTAAAATTATTCACCGACGTAGACCAAGAGATAACCTTCTATAAACCAGCATAAAGACACAGATTACTCCTCAAGGCACATGAAGCATAGCTTAATATTAGAAGCTGCTATAAAATGTATATCTCGATTTGTACGGTATTCCCCTCACCTACAGTTACCTCATGAGTCTCGAGGGAGGCCGAACTTATACCTACCTACCTTATACTACTACATTAATACGTGTCAAGGTGAAAAGTGCGATTAAGCTATTATATGAATAGTTCTTCTGTGAATGTCTTTGTAGTTGTGACAAAGAGTTTTGGAATGGTAAACGTTCATTTTTAGAGTTAATTGTGTCATTTTTCGTCTCAGAAGTTTTTGGTCCTTCCATCTTATTGTCGGTCGTCTTGGTGAATGTTTTGCAGAAATCACTTATTTAAGACAAAGCGTAACCTTTTATAGGTATAATATAGGGGAAGATTTTATTAAGTGAAACGCCCAGACAAAAAAAAAAAATACGAACGAATTGAGAACTCCTCTTTTTTTTTAAAGTCGTTTAATGCTCGAGAGCACCGCCACTGACAGCAATCGGTCCCGGAGTGAAAAGATAAACAATAATAATTAAAAAAAAAATGATGCCAAACGACAATAGTTTTTGTGAAAATGGCCTATTTTCTTGCTGACTGTAACTTTTCTTTCAAAATCTGTGAATGTAGATCAAAATTTCTCAAAAAAATAAGAACAGTCTCCTGAAACCATTTTTCTGTAACTACAACGATTAAGATATTTACCGCCCCGTCCCAATACAACGTTTCACCAGTAATTTTGAAGTCCCATGTAATAGGGAGCGAGCCTATTACATTATATTTAAATGAACTGAAAATAAGCGCTGAATGCTATTATAATAATTAAGGCAATAAAATAAAATAGTTTTATTGCAAATGGTTATTATAATATGAAAATGAAATAATCCTCTGAATGGCGCATTCAATAACGTTATTTGACTAATAATACGATATCGCATTGCGCTCACTGGCCGTGAATAAAGTATTAAATTGACTGAAATAACAATTTTATATTCGATATGAATTTAATGTTGAGCCTTTTCATGGTCATTATTTTGTTTGTTTGTATTCATACAACGTAACATTCTACCATGAGAAATCCTTATGGCGTTCGACAGACGGGTAATTATTTTGTAAGGCTTGTTGTAAGTATTATTATTAACACAAACGGGATATTTACCATGTTTACTATTTGTTATGAGTTCCCGATATTTCGGCGCTGTTGCAAGCACCATGATTCCAGATAAACTGAAGTCATTGCTGGTGGGTGTTTATGAGCAGACAAAACGGTCTACCCTCTTTCTTGTTCGTTTTTTGCACTCAGTGCCGCTACCACTGTCTGTTGTAAGTACCTAGTATGAGGTACTATCGCGGCCTTTTCCGCCTGATCACTTAAATATTTTTTCGCGTAAATCCTGCGGAGACCAGCCACGTCCCCTTTAAGTTTTAGCCTATTAGGAAAGCAATAAAGCAATTATTTGCAATCTGCACTGCGCAGGATAGTGACGTATCACGTGTACGCCACCTCCCGCGCATAAGGTCGTATGTTTAAATCTTTATCTACTCCCATGCTATAAATCCTCTATAAAAGTTTCTGAAATAGTTAGCTTATTGCCAACATTAAAACACCCAGTGTCATAGTAACCATAATAGCATCCAAACGGGAGTTATAATGTTGTACTGAATTTCATAATGCAACTCCTTTGCTTTTACGAGGATGATGATCCCTTCCTTACTCATCAAACAGATGAGTAAGGAAGGGATCATCATCCTCCCTTCCATTCTCACTACTCAATTCGTGGAATCTTTATGAATTTCAAAAAAAGAAGATTGTCACGCACGCGCGTTTCACTATACTATACCATAGCGTCGTATCCCGCAGTTTTTGTTCGATATTAGTATTGCAAAAACTGTTTCAGAACCTTTTATAGAGGATTCATGTCATGGGTGTAGATAAAGTCTTGTATGCAACTGTAATAATTAGGTATTATAACACTCATGTGATACTATTAACTATTAATAGACTCGTGTGATAAACCCACATTCGTGTTTTAATACCCCTTCTTATAAAACAGTTGCATAAATAACTATTAATTAAATTGCAATAAACGCTACGTAGTTTACTCGTAAGTGCATACGTAATATTAAAAAATCATCGCAGCCTAACTACAACCAAATCTAAAGCCAAACCTAATTTGTAAGTAGATCCTATCGACAAAGACAGTATACCTAGCCTGTGTTCAATTTAACTCGTGGTCCCCGGGAGCGCCACACAAAGTTAAGACAAGTAAAACTATCAGTAGTTGACAACTTGTCTTTTCAACCATAACCTATTGAGTACGAGTATTATTATTAAAATAAACGGGATATTTACCATGTTTATTAATTGTTTTGAGTTCCCGATATTTCGGCGCTGTTGCAAGCACCATCATCACGGATAAACTCAAAACAATTAATAAACATGGTAAATATCTCGTTTATTTTAATAATAATATTAGTGACCATGACAGTTTAAAAACTATTGAGTAGTTTCCTTTTAAACCACAGAATGAGGAAGTTCTTTTATTTACTCATTTAACTTTTGCGGATTTTCGAACTAGCTTTGACAGTTTTTAGGGTTCCGTACCCAAGTCAGGGTGCCGCTGTCCGTTGTCTGTCCGTCTGTTTGTCTTTCACACACTGAAGAAAAAAAGTAGTTGCTACAATCAAGATTTTGTTTAGATTGACTAAGTAACTTGTTTGCATCTGAGCCTATCAAGCACAATGATCACAGCTACTACTTTTATTTGATTGAGATTAGAAACGGGATCTTGATTGGAGTTATCACAAAACCTATTTGCAGCAATCAAGTCAAAACATAGTTGCTCCAACCAAGATTATTAGATTAAAGTTTCAATGATCTTTATTGAAGTAATCAAAATGCTTGGTTGATACAACTAACTGACTTTGTTACAGTTTTTTTTTTAACATGTCTCTTTTTAAACTCTTTTACAATGATGTCATGTTAAGGGTAATCGAGAAACTTGTTTGAGCGTTCAATCATTTGAACTATACTCCATTTATTACATTAGACAAATAACTGTTCTAACCCTTTCGTTATTTCGATGTAAATGTTTAAGAAACTCCGTTATTTCACGATAAGTACAAAGCACTGTAATCTATTTACCATTTACATTAAAAAATAACTCTAAAGTCCAGTAATTTCAACAATATTACACAATAACTGTCGTTATTTAGCCGTTATTTGTCTAATGCTATGGTAAATGAAATGACGTAATATAAAATCATTGGGTAAATGGAGTATAGTATTGCTGCAATCATGTCGTGATGATCAGCTTAACTAAGATTTTGATTAATTTAAACAAGATATCGTCAATCAAGAAAAAAACTCACTTGATTGGAGTGCAGGACTTTTTTCAGTGCAGGACTGTATATACATACATAAACTCATGCCTTTTTCCCATGAGGGTAGGCAGAAACTATAGAACGCCACCTGCTACGCTCCTTACAATCATACTCCTTTTGCTTCGTTTACATTCATACATCTGGTTATACACGCACGCCGGTTGCGAGTGCTACGCAAGCTGCTGTGTATTTTGAACCTTAATAGCTTGACACATGAAATGCTAACTTTTTTTTTTGAGTAATGCTACTGTGGTGGTATCAACAACGCCACATGCGAACTACGCATCAAAGACCTGACGTCACAAATCTTGCATCACGCTATCAGAGTTACCGCGCGACTAGCATTTATACTACATCCCGACATCAACCGTTGGGCAGTTGCCCACCAGTCACAATACCCGTCTGGTCGGAGGATCCTCCCTTTACTATAGAGTATGAGTTAACTTTACACCCTGTTCCTCATGCCTCTAAACTACTATGGCCGCTATAACAACATTTAATAAAAATAAAAAATTAACAAAATTATAGGGGTCACCATTAATAAGGTATTTAAAAAAATGTATTGCAAAATATTGTACGATGGTACGGAACCCTTCATCTGCGTGTCTGTTTCGCACTTAGCCGCTTTTATTTTTTGTCGTAAATTGTGAGGAATTAAGGCATAAGTGCACTTACGTCATTATAAAAAATAATAGTTTTAAAATCCTATCTGCTGCTGGGGAGTTTGTTGCGTCACTTCTTCTTCCCCCTTCTTGACCCCTGAGTTTGTTTCGCCATTTCTTCTCAGGGGTAGTCCGATAGGAAATGTCGACCTCACCAAGCTTTTTTTATATTTTTTATATGACGTGTAAAAGTGATTCCGATATCCTATTTACAGAATAAACGATTTTATTTCATTTCCCAGCTAAAGCACTGGTGGTGAAGGGCGGGCATTTTGGGGGACTGTCTTATGTAATTTTGAAGTTCAAAAATTGCTGATTGTCGCCAATTTAATAGCTTTTTCCCGCGGCTTTGCCCGCGTATACGTCGACAATTATTCTACGGGAACGTACAGCCGGGTTAAAAAGTATCCTATGTATTATTCCGAATTATAAACTATCTGTGCGTCAAATTTCATCCAAATCCATACAGTAGTTTTTGCGTGATTGAGTAACAAACATCCAAACATTTAAACATACAAACTTTTACATTTAAAATATTTGTAGGATTGAAGAATAAATAGACAATAATCCACACATCCCTTTTATACACTCGAAGGTACGTCAATTGACATAAAAGTTACTGTTAAGTATTCATTATTAAAATAGAAATACCATGTATTTATTTAGAGTATAATTTACCATTTCAGTACTTTACATAATCTATCTTAATTCATCCATAATTTTTATTTCATTTATATTATGCATCCTAACTGATCTATCATGTCTAGATTATTACGGCCCCGTACACAGTGGCAATGGCCATGTAAATAATGGCTTCAGTGGGCCATTGTGTACAGGGGTCATTAGAGCATGGTCTAGAGTCTAACCTAGTGTTAACATTTGACTTTAGATTGTTAGATTATCCCTTTATAAAAGCGGGCGAGCTCACTTTTTAATTATAATAGTATAATTAGATACATAATTTTAATAATTTTATGGTGTGTATCTCTTTTATGCTCGTCAACAGATGTCGCTTAACAAAAGCTACAGCGTGGCGGCGTTTATTTTGATCTCAATTTTAAATAAGAAAAACGCATATTTTTTTCTAGATCATGTGAAGAATTGTTTTATTGCAATTTGTTTAATAATTTTTCAAGAGCACCACATACAATACACAACACACTGCACCCGAGACGAATAAAAAGACGTAAGTACACTTACGTCATTTATTAATTGAACAGATAAATAGTGTTAATTGGATGCTACTAAAATCTATGGTTAATCATCGTTTTCAGTGTCCAAATTCCAGAAGTCTTCGTCGTGTCTAAAAAATTCAACATCTACATAAATCATACATGTTCAAACCAGACATCTATAGGTACAAATTATAAATTAAAGTCGTCTTTCGTGTCTGTCTGTGAGATCGCGTTGTTCTTCTAAACTAAGCAAAGGATTTTAATGCAGTTTTCACCACAATTTAGAGAATTTATTCCGTACTTTATATGTATAACTTACTAGCTATACCCGGCCCGGCTTCGCTCGGGTACCCTCTACCCTACTTACCCTACCTACCTACCTTACAGTACCTTCCTAAATAAAAAATCCTACCCTACCCTTCCTACTCTACCCTACCCTACGCTACCCTACCCTACCCTACCCTACCTAAAACCTTCCCTGGCGCATACAACATTGACATTTTGATGTATGGGTCTATTTGAATTTAACAACTCCTGTATAGGTATACCAAAAATACGAGAAAAACAAAACCGTAGAGCTGGGCCTCAAGTCTGCTATTACAATAGTGTCAGAATGGTCTCGCCATTGTGAGTATTTGACAGTGTTTGTATGGCAAATCTGTCAAAAACTCACAATGAAGAGACTCTGACATTCTGACACTATTGTAATAGCAGACTTGAGGCCCTGGTTTTAGCAAAGTTATAAATCTTTTCCCGTGAAATAAAATTGACGTCAGACAGTTTTTTAATGAAAATGGATGCCAAAAATTCAACAAAAATAAAATTGTAGGTGGTAAGACATATATCTACTCGGTTTTAAAGTTTGGTCGACTTCGCTAGAAGTCGGATAGTTAATAGTTACGTCGGAAAAAAAAAATTGCTAAACATTAGGTTGACTGGTAGAAAATGCCTCAGACATTAAATCCGTCTAGTTTAAATAAATAAATAAATGAAATATCGTTGTTTAAAAAGCAAAACTGAACTATATCAATACTCTAATTTCGTGAACAAGAGCCCATGGGACCCTAAAACAGTACGACCATTGAATTAAAAAATCGTAAACGTATTTTTATCGTTCAGTTAATGGCCGATTAATGCGGCGATTAGGGCTGTAGGGCGGCTTAAGTGGCTATACCGACTATATCGGCCACCGTTGCAGAAGTTTTTAGGGTAACCAGTTTAAAAAATATCTTGTTGCTAAATGCCGTACTTTAAAAGCTCAGCATTGTTTAAGGAAGGAACCAGAAAAATATATAAAAATGCATATTATTATTTAAATCCTAGGTATACTCGTACTATCCTCTTATAGTGAAATGTTTAAATATATTTTTTTCTGAAGTGTTTTTCCACCTGTCAGTCTATTCTGTAAAAATCTCACCGTCAAAACTCAGGTGAAGTGAGCTGTCATTCCACCTGTCAGTCTATTCTGTAAAATCTCATCGTGAAAACTCAGGTGAAGTGAGCTATCATTCCACCTGTCAGTCTACTCTGTAAAAATCTCACCGTAAAACCTCAGGTGAAGTGTGCTACCATTCCACCTGTCAGTCTATTCTGTAAAAATCTCACCGTAAAACCTCAGGTGAAGTGTGCTGTTATTCCACCTGTCAGTCTATTCTGTAAAAATCTCACCGTGCAACCTCAGATGAAGTGAGTTGTCATTCCACATGTCAGTGTATTCTGCAAAAATCCCACCGTAAAACCTCAGGTGAAGTGTGCTGTCATTCCACCTGTCAGTCTATTCTGTAAAAATCTCACCGTGCAACCTCAGGAGAAGTGAGTTGTCATTCCACATGTCAGTCTATTCTGCAAAAATCTCACCGTGAAAACTCAGGTGAAGTGAGCTGTTATTCGACATCATACAGCTATTCTGTAAAAATCTCACCGTGATAACTTAGGTGAAGTAAACTGCCAATAGTGTCTGTAACTGAGTAAAACGATACCCTTGGTAAGACTGATTGTCAAACTTTCGGGCTTCTGACGATCCGTAACGACTTTCCGAGGCACGACGGAATCTTGGTATGTACCCATCCACGGACCAACCCCGGTAAGCGTAGCTAAACCTGATGGAACGACCCGTGCGGCCTCCATTACTTAGCCACGAGCGCCTCTGGCAACAGATAGGTATAACTACAAAAGACATACTAATATATAATATAATCCATACTAATAAACTAATACCAATATACTATACTAATATACTAATTTACTAATATACTAATCCAGACTTAATATTATAAATGTGAAAGTAACTCTGTCTGTTACGTTTTCAAGCCTAAACCGCCGAACCGATCGTCGTGAAATTTGACAAAGATGTAGCCTGGAATATAGAGAGTGACATAAGCTAATTTTTTACGCGGTAACCGACATCCACGCGGGCGAAACAGCGGGCAAAAGCTAGTAACACATACTTTTATTACGATAACAGTACAAAAAAATAAAACAAAATGCCGACCAAGGGACAACCCTAAATAGAGTAGACCATTATCAGTAGGATTACACAGAATGTCAGCACATATAAACTGAGGATAAGTCAGAGGCCGAGAAATATTACTTCTTATCTTAAGAAATGCTTTCCTTGTCGCACAGAGCTATAAAACGCGTAAGTCGACTTACAGCATTATTGGGGGTGCATTAAATAAAATAGCCTTCGTAGGTCGGGAAACTTAAATGTACAGTCACATCCAAAATATGTTCGTCACCTTAGGGAATATTTTTGTCGCTCATTGCTCGTTAGAATCTGCTTTACCCATTCAGCATTGTATACGTTGCGTCGTAATGTCAATACCACAGACTGACGTTTAGCGATCCATGTCAGACCGAATAAAAAATGTGACACTGACACACTGAAAATCAAATTAAAAAAAAAGGATTTATATTTCATAAAATGGCCAGGCCATTAAAAAGGATTTAGGTTAATGTCAACTCGACATTGGTCAAAGGAGACTGCTATTTTGACAACAACAGCTAACAACAACACCGCTTGAGAATTATAGCGTAAAACCTATCTCCCGGGTGGTTAACATCGGCTGAAGTCTTGCAGTCAGTTGTGTGTATCGGTCCTGTCGAGCAGTAGTACTCCTTCCACGTCCTGGGTGCTGCTCAGCAGGATCCCCTGTATTATAGTAACGCTCCTATTGACACCAAAATGCCTGGAACTGATTTCTTTCCGCTTTTAGCATTCCTAAAGCTCTCTGCATTTCATCAGCAGTCACATGGCGTCGCTCCATGACATAAAAAATGACTCACAACTCAATAAAAAAAAAGTATATTTCAAAATTATAAAAGTGATAATAAATGCCAAATTTATCAAGCATCGAAAACTCATGAAATCGGGAAAAAAATATTAGCTTTTATTTTAATGAAAACAAAACACAATCGAAAAGTTTGTATTTTTTAAATCAGCCAGTATAATATTTCCGAGAACAAAAAGATTGTATACCAACCTACGTTGCTAAGAAAAAAATTAAGTATCAATTGCTTAGACTTTTTTGAGGTTTGTATTTTATACACTTAGCAACTTTTAAAAGTGATTTTCTGCCACTGTATGGATAGTATTTTTTTTTTTTTTTTGTTTGAACATAGTATATTGGAACGAATACTTTTTATGAAACAGGTATTATCTGAAAGTCGTAATCGTCATTAAAAATTTCATCATTCAAAATCACTTTTGAATTTTGTATACATAATTAGTGCTCGTAACTTTACCTACGTCCGGAGTACCCTAGGCAGATTCCTGCTGTCTATTATTTTTACCAAGGCATGAGTTACTCATAATAAAACAAGCATAAGTTGATATACAATTTTTTTTCTCATAGTAAAAAAAAAATTGAATTTTCTATAAATTCATACATATCTCCATTATGAATTTAAAGAAAGTGCAAAACTTAAAATATCGACCGCATGCAAGTTTGAGTAGCTCATCTCAATTCCACAGCTGACGCGAAAAACAAAAAGTAGTTGAATAAATAAATAAAAATTTAATAATTTAATTCAAATAATTTATTTAATTTTATACTTACATGAAAATATTATTAATATTTTTATACGTTTCATTTTTCTTATGAATTAATATTAATTTCTAAGCAAATGGACTACTACCAATTTAAACGATCTGTAAATTCAAATCACGACTGTGATTCTTTGAAAAGTGTATGAAATGGCTATAACACGACAAATTGACGCGGCAATTTGCTTAACAATTTAATTCCTTAACTGAACATACAACTTTTTTCGCGACGACGACGGCAATATAGACAGACCATCATCATCATCAGCCTATAGCACTCCACTGCTGGACATAGGCCTCTCCAATTGCACGCCATTCAGCTCGATTCTCGGCAACTCTCATCCAGCTGCTACCAGCCACCCTGCGAAGATCGTCGCTCCACCTAGCCTGAGGGCGTCCTACCTTACGTTTGCCAATTCGCGGTCTCCACTCAAGAACACGTCTACCCCAACGGTCATCGGTTCTACGGCTAATATGGCCGGCCCATTGCCACTTCAGCTTGCTTATTCTGTGAGATACGTCGACAACTTTGGTTCTCTGCCGAATCACGTTCCGGATTCGATCTCTCAGAGAAACTCCAAGCATAGCCCGTTCCATAGCTCGCTGAGCGACCTTGAATTTATGGACCAGCCGTACCGTGAGTGTCCACGTTTCGGCTCCGTAAGTCATAACAGACAGGACGCACTGATTGAAGACCTTGGTCTTTAGGCTCTGTGGAATACGCGACGAGAAGACTCGACGAAGTTTCCCAAACGCTGCCCAGCCCAGCTGAATTCTTCTGTTAGCCTCCCTCTCAAAGACCGACCGCTAGACAGACCGCTTTTCCTAAATTAGAGTGGGCGTAACTTCAAGTACCGACGTTAAGTTCTACACACTAGTAACTTAGAAATTACTAGAGCAAACGTTCTTGGTTCGAGACTCGACTTGTCTCTCTTAGGGTTACACTAAATTGCAAAGATTGTAACTATTAAGAGAAGGGTCATCCTTCCTTTTCTAAAAGCTTTTATTAAATGTACTGTAAGTCTGTCTGTCAGCTAGGAATCTGGCCAGTATCTAAATTTGGGTCTCCTGTCTCTGTCTCCGGTTTCCGGTTTCCGTCGCCGCGCGAACCGCCATCTTAAAGAGTTCTTGTAAAATTAATGTCCAATAACAGTGTTTTTTTTTTTAATTTTTAACTAAAATTAGAAACCACAAATACCTTTTATGGGCCTGTGACAGTTTCCCAGAAATAGTGACATATGTCCCTTATGTTGTGACATATGTCACTGTTACCCGATTTTTTTTTTTGCAGTTCTATGAATGCAATTAAAAACTTTTGATATTACAGCAATTTGTAATTACTTAATGTTAAGCTGTGTCATCTACATATACAAATAAATAAAATTGAAGTGTCTGTTTGTAGTGTCAAAAGAACAGCTGTTTATTTTGTAGAAAACTGTTATTTTGGCATATGAAAGTATATACGGTAAATATAACGATAAAACAATTTTGAGATTTTTCGTCTGTCTGTCTGTTTGTTCCGGCTAATCTCCGAAACCGATTTTGACGGGACTTTGACGGGCAGACAGCTGATATTAAAAGGAGTAACTTGGGCTACTATTTTAGTAAAAGCCACGCCGGCGAAGCCACGAGCAGCAGCTAGTCAATAAAAAAGGATTGTGTTAATACTGCGGAGCTCCGGAAAAGCAACAGAATTTAACAAAAACGAAATCATTTTCTGATTCACAAAAAGATCTATATCGTATCGTAAAACAATTTGCTTTTAAAACGATATACCGATTAAAGAGGTGTTGAAATATCGGCATCGGATTGGCGATACACGATCGGCGCCATGATTGCTTTGTGAACCAATTTACGGCACTCGTCCTACCGCCGGCGATTAACGTAAAGCGAGTGAGCGCTTTAATCATTTCAAACATGACGATATTATTGTGGACGTCCACGTCCATAAAATGTATGTAAATACGTGCACGTTGTAACGTTATCGTGGACGGAAATTTAAAAGCGTTTTCGTATATTTCCATACATTTTACGTCCCTGTGTTATCGTGATAACGAGACGTGGACCATCAGTGCTTGTTGTCCCATTTTTGCATCAAAACAAAATAAGCTTCCCCATAATAATATTGAAAATAGCAAAGGAAATTAGATAAATAATAGTCTTACCTTTAGTAAATACTTTTGTTGGACGGAATCACGAAATATCTCCATATAATCACGCTGTTAAAGTTTCGTAAAATCCGTCCAATTTCTAAAAAAGCGCGCGAAATGGTCACAATGTCACAATTTTAGTTCTTTTTGGGTAAGTGAGGAGCAAAGGAATTCATACCATAGAGCTTATCTGTCAACCTCTATCACTTCGCAAAGTCATTGATTCATTTTTGGGACACTATGCGTTTAAGGGTTAATATCGTCAACATTCGAAATTATAAAGAGCACAGTAGAGCTAGCAACTAAAAACGAGTTGGCGAGCAACGAGTGCGAGACGGCGACGAGCGATTACTCGCTGGTGTGCGTATGTACTAACGCAGTCTCGGAAATCCGACCACCGTAAGGGCTATTCCTGTTTGCAGCGCTTGGCCGCTATAGTATCACTTACCTACGCTCATCAACCAATAGCATCGCAGCATCAGATTTTTACTGAGCTTGTTTTTGTAAATGAACAAAGATACCGTAAAAAAACCAGCCGAGGTCAGATATCTGTGATCATTGTAACAGAGCCTAAGAAATTTATTTACATACATACATAATCAGCTTATAATGTTCCCACTGCTGGACATAGGCCTCCTCTTTGTGAGAAGGAGTGGGCCATAATCCACCACGCGGGCCCAGTGCGGGTTGGTAGAAGTCTTCGAACTTTTTAGTTCTAGGATATGCCGGTTGCGTCACGATATTTTCCTTCACCGTTTTAAGAGCAGTGGTGATGAAATAATTTACACAAAGTAAAGCGCCTGTCGGGGTTCGAACCTACGACCTACAACTCGTAAGTCGCTGCCGTCACCACTGGGCCACCACTGCTCTTGAAATAAGCTTGAGCCTAAGAAAATTTAAACAAAAGTTATTTTATTGGTCGTCGCAACAAAGGGGCGTCATCGTGTGCACGGGATTTTGTTTTCGAAGTGGTTAGATTTCCGTCACCACGACAGTACCAACCTCCCAGTAGTGCCTCTCAGCGAGTGTCACTGAGCGAGCACTCTCTTTGATAGCTATTGTCGCTGCGAAAACGAGTAATATAACTATTAATTCATGTTGGAGAACGGTAGGTTTCTCTCGTTAGCATCAGCCATATTTTAACTACTGAGGGCGTACTGTGGGTAGTGTTGGTTATTGCGCAATAGAAAAAAACCGAATTAAACTCAAAAGTCACATAAGACAGTCCCCCAAAACGCCCTGCTCTTCACCACTTCCTAGTGCTTTAGCTGGGAAGAAGAAGTAGTGGAACAAACTACCCAGCAGCACATCTGTCTGTTTAGTTAGAAGAACTTGATTCTATACAGTAATGGGTATGCAAAGTAATAAATGTTGGTACACGTGACAACTATACCGAACGCGCAACAGTTCCTAGACGTCTTCACTGCTTGACCGCCACCGATGAACTTCACTTGTCGAATCTGCGGCGATCACTTGCCACCGGTCGAACGTTATGTCGTAGACTCTGTCATGCGTCGCTAAACAGCACTGGCGTCCTGATTAGTTAACAATCGATGGCGCGAATTCCAACAACTCCATCGAACGCCACTAGATAGCGCTGGTGTACCGGATACAACATGTCTCCTACACATATAAGTTGAGAAAATGGTTTATAGCTAGTCGCTTCCTCGTCTGCGGTAGGACAGGTGCCTCTTATACCAGTGTGATTGTGTTCCGTGTCTCGAACCAAACGGATTATTAATTACCGAGCTACTGTAGACTCGGTATTGAATTATTTTTCGGCGATTAATGAAAGCAATTACTGTATGTGTATGATAGTTTATCTGGGGTAGCAATTTGCGTGGGTGAAAGGATTTTTGAGTACGTACGATGTGTGCATTTGTTTACAAAAGAGTTATGTAAAGTCCTATAGTTCTTTTTAGAATACGAATCGATAGATTTTTATAATCCTTAATTTTATTTAAATGCCTGTACGAAATCTACCCAAAACTAGAAAAAATATGAAATCATAAGATTTGTTAGTAAAAAAAAAATTATGTGCAAAGGGGGGGTCGGCTAATACAGTAACTGACTGTACAGTTAGGAGAATGTGAACAGGTTTATAAATAAAAAAATACCTTGATATCTTCTAAAAAATAATCTTCATCTCGCATCGATATAGTATATTTTATATCGAGGGACTAAACGAAGCCATAATACACCAGAGGTGGTTTGACTCCCGAGCGTGCGAGGGAGTCAATAAAATCGAGGGTATATTAAGTTGGCGTTTAGTCTCGAGGTGCAAACTGTACTTTTCACTTTGAGTGCGAGAAAAATTGTCAATTTAATACAAAAACATTTATAAAACTGAACAAATTTACACTCAACAAAAATTCTGAAATTTGTCTACTTAACAACGTAATTAACGCAATGTATGTTGTTGAACTGTCAAAAGGAAACCCATTGCTAATGTGTGTTATGGAATTACCCCGCAGTACATAGTGACCTGGAAAGTTCTGTCGTTAGCCTCATTTGACTTAGGTAACTACTAATACGAACTTAGGGTAAAGATGATTTATCTTAAATATAAAATTCTCGTGTCACAATGTTAGTTACCATACTCCTCCGAAACGGCTTGACCGATTTTTATGAAATTTTATATGTATAGGTTAGGGTGTCCCTTATATGACATTTTTTTTAATTTATTTTTTTATCGATACGCATAGCCTCAAATTTTTTTATAAATGCTAAAATATACTCAAATATGAAATTTCAGCTTTCTAGCATGATCGGAACCCGTGCCGACTGAGCTTCAAAGTTTATTTAAAATCGTGTTTTGTCCTATTATTCCGATCTGCTATAAAACTAATATAAATGCAACAAATTTGGTGAGTATGAGGTAAAATAAAATAAGGTAAACATTAATCTTTATTTTAAAACATAAAATTATAACAATCAGCCAGGGTAACTTCTCTTTAGTGTAGTTTTTTAACAGTCCAGATACAAATTTCTATGTTCCTGGGCACAGCGCAAAAAGCATTGTTTTTGCTCTTCTTCTGCCGTGTTAAGTAAGGTTTTGAGTTAGGAATGCATTAGACTGTTTTTAGGACGAATTTATAAACCTGATGACGACAGCCGAAAACCAAAAATTCTCTCTCTAACGTCTGCTCCAAAACAGCACAAGCTCCATTAAAATGACCAGTATTTTAAGCTTTTGTATCGCAGCACATTATTTGAACTTTATTATTAAGGTTTCAGTCAAAGAGAGCAGATGAGACGGCTTTAGCTTGATGTTATCCAGAAGAACTCTCTAGTTTTGGCACTGCAAGAAGCTGTTCTCTATCTTCAAATGAAGCAATAATGGGGCAAACGTTCTTCTTTTGAACTTCGTACATCCAATCTGGGTAATAGTTTTCCATCCCAATGGACTGTGACTACGTCAGGTACCTTGTTTTGAAAGTCAGTTTTATTGCTTCTGCCCTTGTTATTCTCGTCTGAGTACAAATTCGCTGAATCGAGGATTTGTTAATAGCGAAATCGTCGCTGCTCAGACCAAGCGCTTCTACGAGACCGCATGCAGAAAGTAAATGGAGTCTCTATGCTTAACTGACATCGATCTAAAACTGCGACAAGTTTAGGCGTTATAATATCCTTTCTACCTCTTTTTTAACTTTTTTTAGGGCAGGGAACGTCTGGCAAGCTGAGTTCAGTATTCAAAATCTGTTCTTCGTCCGAATCTTCTGGACATTCAAGATATTTGAGCTAGAAGTAGATGCAACAGCCAAAAACTCTCTTTGTCTCACATTCCTTTCCTCCTCTTCTAATCGTCTTTGCATTAGTCTTTCTTCTTTCGTCGCCAATTTTTTGTCCACACCACCTAAGTATTCCGGTCGACCTGGCTCTCTCTGTTTCCTTAAAAGTACTTTGTCTTCCTCTATTTTCATTCTTTCAAAAGCATCAGCATGTGCAATATCAAATAATCGAAATCGTCGCTGCTCAGACCAAGCGCTTCTACGAGACCGGACATTTAATTATTTATTTTATTTCATTTTTTTTTTTTTTTTTTATCAAGGTTAATTTTAAAATTATTTTGTTTATCACTCCGTAATTCCATCGACATCTTTATGCAATTAACAATAGCGCATTAATAGTTAAAAATCACGAATGAAATGACAAATTAAACACGTAGTTACAGTTTGCAGCGCATTACCCGCGCAACTTATATGGAGAAGTTTAAAATGCAAGTCGGCACGGGTTATCGTTTATAAAACGGGCTAATATTTTTTCCTAGACAATATTGGGTTATTACGAAAGTTTTAAGAAGGTATGCGTAAAAATATATTGAACTTAAAATTTAAGGGACACCCTAGTATAGATATTCAGTAGGTCTGAGAATCGGCTACTATATATATTTTTTTTAAGTTTTAGTTAAGTAGGTAGGTAGGGTAGGGTAGGGTAGGTTATGTGGGTAGGTAGGTAGTGTAGGGTAGGGTAGAGTAGGGTAGGGTAGGTTAGGTAGGTAGGTAGGTAGGTAGGGTAGGGTAGGGTAGAGTAAGGTAGGGTAGGTAGGTAGGCTAGAGTAGTGGAGTTTATACTCTAACTTTTGACAGAACGAAGTCAGCTAGTATATTTTCTAAAATACGAGGGCGCGAACACGCCACGTTGGTTTCTCTTTAGCTCATCCTAGATCTAGGAATAGAAAGGAAATTGACAGTGTTAGTCTGGTTTCTAAACTCAGAATTTATTGTACCCCATTCATGGGATAACAGTCCATTGGCGCATACACTACATAAATTATCAGAACGGGTACAACGGATGACATCACTATCTAACATTGTATATATATTTTGTATAAAATATGTCCGGTTTCATACTATACGGCCTTAAAGGGTCTTAGTTTGCTCTATTTTATTAATATAATTATTCTATTGTGGGGTCGGAACCCAAACCCCTGAATGGCACTTTATGGCAGCCATTTTTGTTTTTGGATCGACTTTTATGAAGCGTTTATACTAAAAGTACTTACTGTAACTTTGGAAATTAAAGCCCAATTATCGTTAAAAAAAACTTTTAATACCTGAAATAATAACAATAAATGCTGCATCATATTGAAGTAAATGCTAAAAGATAGGTTAGGTATTACAAAATTAACCCCTGGGAACTACTTTTTTATCTACTCATTTAACAGATGGTAAATTTACCTAAACAATGATATCAAAAACTTGATTGTATAATATTTGTTTTAAGATATAATTGTTGTTGGAACATAGGCAGGTAGTGAGTTCATAACGATTTGGTTATTCTGAAGATATTTCAAGTGATGACCATTATTTTAAACAAATAACAAGTATTCGTTATTATTTAAAAAAGTAGAAAATTTACACATTCAAAAAAATTACAAAAGTTGTTCAAAATGCCCACCACACATTGAAATGATGAAAAATTTATTCTGAGCCAAGCAGCACCAGGGAAGAGCTGCTGGACCGTATTCGCGTTGCTGCCGGAACCCAATCCAGGTTCCGATCCCACGTGAAGAATAATTAGTGCAAACTACCTGTAAGTTTGTACAGTATTAAACCGCACATATTGTACCTATATCTAACATTGTCATGGTTAAAAATATTATGAAGAAAACTATAGAAAAAATATGACGAAATGTGTCATCGCACAAGAATATTTTTAACACATTTTGTCTGACCTCATTAATTTAAAGCAAATAAATAACTTGACTTTGAAAATGACCCCAACGCGTACCTCCAAGAAATACAGACATGTTCTTACAAAACTTTATATCCACTTAAAATTCAAAGACATTTAAAATACTACATCCAAGCATTAAATAACATTTTCTTCCCCATTACTCTTCCCAGAATACAGTGAGAACTCATTCATTACAAGTGGTTGTTTCTCACAATGACCAGCAAGAATAATAGAGACGATTCCGCGTAATGACCGGGCTAAGTGTGTTTCTACATTTAAAGCTTAAATCATGTAAATTAATTAGTTCTGCATTCGTTTTTGTTTGGCTGAGATGTGATGGTTCAATGAGACAAAAGATTTTGGATGTGTTTTCTTGAATACACTCGAATTAATTGAGTAATGATAGACTAACGAGTTTTAGCTTTTAACATGGGTTCAAACCTAGGCTGCATTACTACAATGCTCCCCGAACAGTAAAGGAAAACATCCTGAAGAGACCGCTGAATTAAGTTAAGAGCAATGGGGGCCCAGAGTTATAATTATCAATATTGTAGCTCTATGCAATATTGCACATCATTTCTTCATACAAACTGGAGCGGCGTCTAATGATGTTGTACAAATAGCTATCACACAAGTCGACTGATGTAATAAATTAGAAACCAGCATGAGTCGTGAGCACAAACTGACACCTGCACAGTAGTAAATTTTTAGGTCTCTTTGGCGGAATGAAGACGCCGGGGGGCGCCGAGCTGCATGCAATTGGTTCGTCAGCCGATACTCGTCGTCTATTGGACTCTCGCGTGTCATTTTTATTTAGCTGAAAGTGTACATGCGCGAGCTTGCCCCCACTACTGCCCATCTGTGCTCACGACTCGTGTCGGTTATTATACTTAGCATCAAGACGAAATGCCATCGAAGATGGCAAAAAAATATCGGTGCGGTATAGCACTAGAATTTTGAGAGTTCGATATATTGTGGCACTACGAGTATGATCCTACTTTTAAATATTAGTATGGCCAAACACCGTACCATGACGTCGTGCTCAATAAATCGAGTTTTTGATGGACGTGATAATACGTTGTGCCACATTACATCTACCAATAGATGACGTACACATACGTTGTTCCCATGAACGTGTTATAGTCAGTAATTAATTTCCTAACTCATACTTATTTGACATGCAAAACATTACAATGTATTTAATGCATGCGTCGCCGTATTATTTGAAGCTTGTGGGTTCCAAACGCATGCATAAATTTCCACCACTGCTCTAAAACGGTGGTTATAATGCTTTGTGATCAAACATCCTCAAACCAAACATTTTAAAGACATGTAACATCTAACAATCCACATGGCCGACTCTGTCTCTCAAAGAGGAGGGCTGGGTCCTAGCAGCGCAAACTATACACTGATTACGTAGCGCTACTTATTATCAAAGCTTAAGATTAATACTCATAGCATGAGAACATTTCTATATCATACACTGGAACGTTAACAGTCACTATAAAGTAAAATTAAACACATAAAGACAAAAACCTACTCTACTCCCATGTGCACGAAACTTTCCACTCCAAGTATAAAGACGGTCTGTTAAAGTCTGGATCTCAATTACTTTGTCCCCTTTGTTCAGCGCCAATCTTCGCCAGTAGCAGAACAATGGCGCTTCGTCCACTGAAACTATTGTCTGCTGCATGTGCGATTATTAACCAAAATGTTGGTGGAATGTGCAACGATGTTGGAGATTTACATGTGTTTGAGAATGTTTTGTAGTGTTTTTGTTGTTAAGTGGGTTTGCTTTGTAAAGCCGATATCAGACGCTTCGTCCGAGTGAAGGTTCATTTTTGTTCATTCATTTCACACGACACCGATAAAATTATACAGGGTGGCAGGAACATCGACGGACAACCTGCTATCATGGGTTCGGTAAATGATTCTGGACGTCCCAGCGTTGAAATTTTTCGTCTGCTACAAAAAAAAAATCGCTGTTCCATACATTTTACCGCGTAGGTATTGCACTTTTGTAGTTAACAGCAGATTATTTTTTTTAAATAACCAATGTAAAATCTGATGAATTATCCATACTAATACTAATATTAAAAATGTGAAAGTAACTCTGTCTGTCTGTCTTTACGTTTTCACGCCTAAGCCGCTGAACCGGTCGTCATGAAATTTGGCAGAGATATAGCCTGGGATAGGGAGGACATAGGCTACTTTTTTACGCGATAACCGACATCCACGCGGGCGGAGCCGCGGGCAAAAGCTAGTTATATATTATATTAGGTTCATTGGTAAAACTAAAATCCTCTCAGGACTATATAACTGACATCATAAACAACAACTTTTGTTCTATGACTTTTAATAATTCAGCAGATTTTATTTAATCATATTTTCATACAAAAATAAAAATATTTAAATTCAACGCTCTAAATGTTACGAACTCCATGCATAGCGAAACAAACTGCCGTGTCTAGCGCAAAAGGCAGGACACGACAGTACACGGGAGGCGTAGGTAGGTACAACAAAATACAGAATCGAAATGTTTTAGATAGAACAATGAAATCTTGAAGGTGTTTTTGGTAAATGAATTATGTTTTGTAAAAAGTCATAAAACAAAAGTTGTTGTTTTTGATGTTAGTAATACACAGTCCTGCAAGGTTGTTAGTTTTTTACCAATAAACCTGTATAGTGTCTTTGCCCGTTGGTCTCTGATGGTCGGTTCTGGGTTCGATAACCAGGTCGGGCAAAGTATTATTTGGTTTTTCCTTTAAAAATTTCTCAGTAACAGCCCGGAGTTTGGCAGTCGGCGGTGTGATATCCCCGTGCCTCAGAAAACACGTTAAGCCTGGGCCTCAAGTCTGCTATTACAATAGTGTCAGAATGGTCTCGCCATTGTGAGTATTTGACAGTGTTTGTATGGCAAATCTGTCAAAAACTCACAATGAAGAGACCATTCTGACACTATTGTAATAGCAGACTTGAGGCCCAGATCTCTCTCCGGTCGTGTCGGATTGCATGCTGTCCCATCGGACTATGAGAGTGAGGGAAGAGAGAGTGCATCTGTGTCTGCTAAGAAAGAAAGAAAGAAACTGACATCTATATGTCCCACTAGGGGATTAAAAAATATAAAAAAATAAAATATAAATAAGTAAAACAACAAATAAAAACCTCAATTATATACAATAAATATAACCATTGACCCACACCCGACGTTCCAATATCACTTGTCTATGCTATAGACTATTGTCTCTGCATAATATAATCTTTACTTAACAGCATGAAATCAAGTGTTCCATGTATTTAGGTCATAACGCCGCCACGCTATGCAAGATAGTTCAACTACAAAGAAACTCCAGCACACTAATGGCGTAACACACTATGAATCACAATCTGAATGATTTTGAAGGATATTGCTAATCCATTGCTTCATATGTTCGAAAAATTTGCCTGCTCAACATCGTTAATAACGCAATGAATGTTGTTGAACTGTCAAAATGAAACCCATTTCATCAATTCACATTTTATAGGTATTAAGGCCCGGACTCCACGAAAGCGGATATGTCCGAAGCGGAGACGAGAAGAAATGTTTTTCAGCAAGGGTGTGTCCACCAAAGCTGTGCGGGGATGCGTACTGGCTAGACTGGAGCGGAGATGTGTGCTGGTTAGAGCAGAGCTGAGCTGCGAGCGGCAAGCGTTGAATATTGAGATGAACGCACAGTTTAGCGCGATCTGACCGCCGCTCACTACTCTGCTCACATCTCTTCTCGTCTCCGCTGCGCGCAGTCGCCAGCTTACAAGGCACGGCTCACATCTCCGCTTTGTACCGCCGCCCAGCTCAATCTCGGCGAGGCACAACTCACATCTCCGCTTCAGTCGCACCATACAAATATGATACATCTCCGCTCAGTATCCACTGAAGCTGAGTGGAGACGAGATGTGTGAATTACGAAATTCTATTGGTCTCGTTTCCGCTTTGGTGGAGTCCAGGCCTTACGCAATTACCCCACTGAAGAAATTCACAATAAAGACCAAGGAGGTAACCCATTTTACTTTTGCCCACAGCACGGTAACGCGACGACCTCAAGCGAGACGTCAGTCGGGACGAACACGGCAACCGCCGCGCCCTCCGCAGGCCCCAGCAAGGGCCCGCCACCGGCCGCCAAGTTCCGCCACGGTCTGCTGCAGCTCATGATACACACGATCGATCCCATGCATGACGGTGAGTTAGGTATGCACGCGGCTTTGCCTACACTTTACACCTATGCTCAGTTCTGTTTTGGGTGGTTGATGATAAAATTAGCCATGTATTTAATCGGAACCCTCTAATATAATGATTGCACCTCTTCTTGTGAACTAAAATCTATACTAAATAGCCAAACTAATTGCGAACAACTTGGATGTAGCGCTCACCCGACGCTAGCATGCCGTGGCACCTTATATTTCCCATAAAGTTATCCGCCCGACTACTATGACATCCAACGTCCTGACATCAACCGTCGGGCGTCGGGCATAGCCCACAACACCCGTCTGGCCGAAGAATCCTCCCTTTTCTATAGAGGATGAAGACCTTTACACCCTGTTCCTCATTCTACAAAGACTTATCAAACACCACGAAAAAAAAAAACTCCCATGAATTAAAAATTCCAAATGAATTAGGCTTTTTAGATATCAAAGTTGGCTGAAATGAAGCCTGTTTGGTTTCAAAGTGTTCCTCAAAAGTAACGTTCCATAGTTTTAAAACCCGCAGAGTTGTACTGCATTTGATAGATGTTAATCATACTTCTAAAACTCCTTAACAAATAAATAGAACAATATCTTTTGGACAACAATGTTATTTTTTTGAAACATAGTCTTTCTTAAAATGCAGTCTGAATATCTTTAATCCGCTCTATCCAGTTACAAATGTGCTATTTTTATTAAATCAGTCAAAAAACCCACAAAAAAATTAACATGCCTGGTCTATAAAATTCGGCGCTTCTTGAATCAAATTCCAATTCTCCGATTTCATACAAAATTCGAACGCAATTAGCCCACAGCGTTGTATTAAAAGCCCAATTTATCATCAATTACCCAAAGTTAACCTCATAACAACTGCCTTACGTGAGCAAGTCTCGCCACGCAACCATAATAATTACAACAACAATCAATTAATAAAAAAACATTTTCATTCGTGTGTCGCTTGCATTACTCACATAAGTCAGGAAAATTGTTATACCAATATTTTACGAATGGTACAAAAACGGATCCCGCCGGCACTTGGTACGAAAACGGATCCAAATTAGGACAAATAAAGGAGAACGCACGTACCTGATTTTACAGGGAGGTACACACTGCGCTTTGCAATCACTAATGCTACGGCTGCAAAAATTTAGAACTCCAGAAACGTTCAATGGAGCTCTGAAGTTGCCCTAAAAGGAGCCCAACATATTGCCATAAACTGCAAGTGTTATTTGGGACAAATAAGGAGCTTGTATCGATGCAAAAATAGAATCCTGCTTGATTCGTGTGCTATTAGAAGCACAAGCATCGATCATACATAATATCGCAATATTGTACGTTTTTATATTCATTGTGTTGTTTTGTGACTGTTTTTAGGTATTATATGAACGTGTTAAGATTACTTCCTTTTTTTTTGGGTGGGAAATTATCAAATAACTTCTCCCGCTCTGGGAGGAGGGCGTGTCAGACTTTTACTGGCTAAAACCCACTCGTGATCCTTCAGTTGCCTGTGTGCCAGGGCCACGGTATCCCTTTCGGACAAAACCGCAACCCTGGCAGGCGCCGGTCCTAGCGGACCCCGTCAGTGCGTGCTGACATCTCTTTGAGGCGCGCCTGAAAAACAACGTGCAGTTGACCCGGGCCTGGTCTGCCCATAGCTCGCCGTCCGCAAGCCCAGACCTACATATTTGAAATTCAGTTGAACTTAATACCTCCACGCGTTCCTGAGAAAAAGGGTCTTGACAGACTGACTGACAGAGAGACAGACGGGCAACGAAGTGATCCTTTAGGGGTTCAATTTTTTCCTTTTGAGGTACGGAACCCGAAAACGCGGCTACACAGGTATTTCTATTAACCCATGATATCTATTAGGCCAAGCCAAGGTATTTACAAGGCAGATGTTAGTGGAAACTCCGGGAGGGGACGCTCTAGGAGAACATATAGTGACCTAATTGGTGATGTTCTTCAGAAAGGTCAGGTGCGTAACACTCGCAACCGGCGTGGATGTATGACCAGATGTATGAATGTAAAACGAAGCAAAAGGAATATGTAGGGAGCGTAGCAGATGGCGTTCTATAGTTTCTACCTAACCTAATGAAAAGAGGGCGTGAGTTTATGTACACACATCAAAAAAAGTTTGCGATCGCTAGCATAAGCTGATATAATTGTTTAAATTGAACTTTATCAAGAAAAATTCTTTGTTGTGTGTTTTCTTTAAATAGAAATACCCTGTTTGAAATTAAAAATAAAATAATGTATTTTTTTTTTTATTGAGTAATTAATCATAATGTGAAAAATAATACAATATTAATACACGATTATCAATTTATTAATATGCAGATTTGGGTATTTTAAATGTAATAAATTTAACACTTTAACAATAATTGAGCAAATAAATTAAACGATTAGGTTAATTTTATAGTAAATCAAAACCCTTTTCAAACTCAAACTCAAACTCAAAGCATTTATTTCAAATAAACCAATTACAGGCACTTTTGAATTGTCAAGGGGTCGGTCAGTCAGCAAGATGAATCTAGTTGCCCATTCCAAAGCGTAGTAGGTTCCTGTGGAGAAAAACGGACAAGAAACTCCATGGACACTCTTTTAAAACAAAATATTGTTACAAAATATGGGTTACATCATTCATGTTGAAGTTATACATGTGAGAACAATGTAGAAAGACGTGCACGTTTTGAAAAGTGAATTGAGGGAACAAACTAATCAGTTAAAACAACCGTCAGATTAAACAACTAAAAATAATAATCTGTTCCAATGATGGAGCTTAAAAATGTGTGTTCCGTCGTACGGTCCAAGGAAGAAGAGCGCGGGCGCGCAGAGTGAGTCGGTCTCCTCCCCACCACGAGCAACCGTCGTCCGATGTTGATGTCCCGGCTAGCTATATAGGCGGCGCTTGTAGTTCCGGTCACCAATTACCGCTGGCGCTCGTTCTACGAAGTTGCCAACAATAATGTAATTGTAACAGAAATTTTATAAAAAGAAAAAGGCTGTTTAACCAAAATTAAACAACAATTTATTAATAAAAGGTTATTATTATATTCAATATAATATAACTCCTCCCCTGGCTCGAACACATGCGGTGATCCTCCTGGGCATGCTGAGAATCAAGTTATCCAGCATTTCTTGGGGTAACCTGTCCCATTCTTGAATAGCGGCTTCCCTGAGCTCTGGCACTGTCTGGGGACGTGGCTGACGATTCCAAACAGCTCGCTTAAGATCATCCGACGCGTGCTCTATTGGGTTTAAGTCAGGCGAGCCGAATCATAATATAATCTATCGTACCTAACAAAAAAGATTTCGATTTTTCAAAGTGATCGCAAACTTTTTTTGATGTGTGTATGTATCTATTAAGCTGGTTATTTTAGTCCCCATACCTACGGATTAAGATCTTATAAAGCCCTTGTAAATTGCAACGGCCTCACTACCATCTATCACATTGATGGATGTAGCCGAGTGTTCCATGTTCACATAGGCACGGTCTTACAAACCAACCATTAAGTTTGCGTGAGACACATAATTTATACTACAGACTAAACAACGATTTTGCACGCGTGAATATAGGCTTACTGCGAATGTTGTAATTTGTAAAAAAAAGAAAGAAAAAGTCTAGGTCTAGTCCAGGCATTTGTCGACTGCTTCACCGGGCTAACGGATGCCTTGTAATTATAAATCCATCTCGTAATATTATAAATGTGAAAGTAACTCTGTCTGTCTGTTACGTTTTCACGCCTAAACCGCTGAACCGATCGTCATGAAATTTGGCAGAGATATAGCCTGGGGTATGGAAAAGGACATAGGCTACTTTTTTACGCGATAACCGATATCCACGCGGGGAGAGCCGCGGGCAAAAGCTAGTATCTTTATAGTATTTAGTGTAGTACTTTAGTAGTGGGTATCTTTATACGAGTGTATCTATTCATACACGAAATATTTTAAGAGAAACATCTACGAGTATATAGGTGGTAAAAAAACCATAACAGCGAAAAAAAAATGTATCTATGTGTTTTATAGTTTTAAATAATTATTATAATTTTAAAATTGCTTGAGACATTTTGCAAAAACACTTTTACTTGCTTACTTTTTTTAAATTCTCTGACGTTTCATAAGTGTAGGTTTATGTGAAATAAAATATTTTGATTTTGATTTTTTGATTTTACGAATGACCCGCTCGGACTCGGCTACGGTGGCGGCACGAGCGTGGTGTCTTTTGTTATTTAATCATCATATCAAGTAATTTATTTTATTTTTATAATACACTCAGTTTAAAAAAAATCGTTCCATGGCTTCTTTACCTTGGTGTATCTCTTAAAATATTTTGGCTTATTCCACAAATCCCCCCTGAAAATCCCTCTTAGGAGGAAAAGTGGAATCTATAAAAAACAGTCTAGAATTCACCCCTGATAATCCCGCTTAGCGGGGAAAACTAGAATTGAAAAACTTATTCCAAGACCCCCCTGAAAGTGATTTTTTTTTACATTAGGGTTCAGTTTTCCCCACTGAGAGGGATTCTCTGGGGGATTAGTGAAATAAGCAGGGGTGAATTCTAGACTGGTTTTTATATATTCCACTTTTCCTCCTAAGGGGGATTTTTCAGGGGGGATTTGTGGAATAAGCCAATATTTCGTGTTTGAATAGATACACCCTATATAATAGGTTGGGGAAAAAGTTTCTTCGCATTTTTTAAGAAAATTCAAAACATTTTTTAATATAGTTTATTTACATTTAACTATAGCATGTACGATAACTTTTTGCCATCTTGTAGGTAGGGACATGATCCCATTGCTATAGAAATTTTGGGACTTCTGATCAAAATACCGCGACAAGTGGTTTTGGCAGTCCTCTCGTGATGTTAACCTGACACTGCCTAAAGAATTCTGAAAAGACCGAAACAGGTGGAAATCTGAAGGTGCAAGGTCAGGACTATACGGCGAATGCATTAACACCTCCCAGCCAAACTCTTAATTTTTGCTGAGTGGCTAAAGATGTGTGAGGTCTAGCGTTATCATGATGAAAAACCACACCCCTTCTGTTGATTAATTCCGGCCGCTTTCTCTCAATTTCTTGCTTTAATCTCACCAGTTGTTCGCAGTAGAGTTCAGAATCGATGGTCCTGCCTGGTTGTAACAGCTCATAATGAATAATGCCCTTCCAATCCCACCACACACACAGCATCACCTTGTTGCGAGTTATCCTGGGTTTCGCCACAGTCTGTGAAGCCTGACCGGCCTTTGACCACGACCTTTTTCGCACGTTCTTGTCTTACGTGATCCACTTTTCATTACCAGCTTCTTCAAAAATGGTTGGGTTTCATCGTAATAAAGAATCACAAATGAATACACGGTTCGTTAGGTTTCTTTCAGTGAGCTCGTGAGGTACCCAAATATCGAGCTTTTTTGTGTACCCAGTTTTTTTCAAATGTGCCAAATCTGTTTTGTGGTCAATTCCCAGTTCTTCAGCTACGTCGTAAATACTGATATACCGAACTTGCTCCACTTTTTCAAAAATGGCATCCATTTTATCCTTAATAGGGCGACCAGAGCGACGTGCACCTTTGACATCAAAATTTCCGGATTGAAAACGCTTAAACCAAATTTGTGCTACTCTCACAGACACTGCACTAGGTCATAAACATCGCAAATTCTTTTCGCGGCTTGCGTTGCATTTTTACCTTTTTTATAGTAAAATTTTAAAATGTATCGAATTTCATCATTAGATTCAATCATCTTGACAGTACGAAAAACAAATGAAAATCACACATTTTCCTAATTTGAATTTGGAATTATGTTCTTTAAAATTTAAACTTTCAATGATACCAAAACCAGCCAGATACAAATAGTATAGCCAAAGAGATTTTATTACAAGTTCATACATACTATAATGCGAAAAGACTTTTCCCCCAACCTCTTCTGTGCGTGTATTTATGACTGAACTCCTGAATCTGGTGGACAAATTTTGTTATTTTTTTTTTGTGTGTGTTTGAGTGGGTCCTTGGGAGGTTTAGACTCATAATTAGGCCTGATAGGTGGCGCTGCGATCGAGTTCTAGGCAACAGGATAACATCTGTCCGGTCAGCTAGTCACACTATAAAAATCAAAAGTCAAATTATGCTGAGAATCAGCACTTTTCGAACGTCAAAATTACATAAGACTGTCCCCCAAAACGCCCGCTCTTCAGCACTTCCTAGTGCTTTAGCTGGGAAGAGAAGTGGCGCAACAAACTCCCCAGCAGCACATCTGTCTGTTCAATTAGAAAAACTTGATTCTATACAATAGTAGGAATGCAAAGTAATTAACATTACGAGACACAGGACATTAAATTAAATTATTTGCCATATGTCAGGTAGCACACGCCAATGTACCAACAAACCAACATACGCTGTCAAATTTAATTCGTTTACGGACGTTTCGGACCAAACCTGAAACCTGCTGTTCCCTACATAAATCTAGGGAACAGCAGATATATTTTTTTCGCGATTTCAGGTTTGGTTGCATATTAAAAGTTGTTCATAATGATGAGTACAATGATCCCTTGTGAGAATGTAATAGTTATTTATGCAACTGGTGTATAATAAGGGGTATTAAAACAAGAATGTGGGTTTAGCACACGAGGCGAAGCCGAGTGTGATAATAGTATCACATGAGTGTTTTAATACCTAATTATTACAGTTGCATACAAGACTTTATCTTTATGAATCCTCTATAAAAGGTTATGAAACAGTTTTTGCAATACTAATATCGAACAAAAATGGCGGGACACGACGCTATGGTATAGTATAGTGAAACGCGTGTGCGTGACAATGTTCTTTTTTTGAAATTCATAAAGATACCACGAATTGAGTAGTGAGAATGGAAGGGATCATCATCCTCGTAAAAGCAAAGGAGTTGCATTATGAAATTCAGTACAACATAACTCCCGTTTGGATGCTATTATGGTTACTATGACACTGGGTGTTTTAATGTTGGCACTAAGCTAACTGTTTCAGAAACTTTTATAGAGAGAGGATTTATAGCATGGGCGAAGATAAACGAATTAAATTTGATCCTGTATGGAAATAAAGATAAAATTTAAACAATGTGTAACTGAGTTTATGCACCCGATTTCTGTCATTTTTAATAAAGGTAATATTTAATCCTAAAAATAATTTAAACTACGTGAATTACATTCACACTGTATAGTCAAAACAAACCAAAATGGCCGAAGTACCTTATACGTGTACGACTGTGTGCGTGCGTAGATTTGTAATGTGAACAAAATTTTCTCCCAGAAACAGTATAATATAACTAATTTAATTAATAAGCAATGTTTTATACATAATAGTAACAATTCAGTGTATTTTTATAACTCAAACTCAAATCATTTATTTCAATTAAACCATTTACAGACACTTTTGAATTGTCAAGGAGTCGGTCAGTAAGAAAAATGAAGCTACATGCCCATTCTAAAGCGTAGGTACCTATGGAGAAGAACGGGCAAGAAAATCCATGGAAACTCTTTTAAATTAAATTGTTACAAACATATTGGTTAAATGTGAGAACAATAAAGAAATTAAAAATAAAAACGTACACGTTAAAGTGTCCAGAATAGGTACAACAAAAAAAAAAAACAACAAAAAAAAAAACGATTAACGCATTGAATGCCGACTACGGATATATCCGTATATGGTTTCTATGCAGGACGCCGACTACGGATAGATACGTAGGACTTCTATACGAGTTTCAATAGAGTCTACAGTAGCTGGCCTCACCAATAAGGTATTTTTATATAGGATGGCATCTCAAATAAAACAAGCTTTAATAAAATAATAACTTTATTGATTTTTCGCTGATGCCATATACGTATATATCCGTAAATAGATAAATGTATGGTGGCAACCAACTTTGGTCGTATAGCCAATTTCGGCATTCAATGGGTTAAAAAAATAAGCCGTGGCAGCTAAGAGATGACCAGTCCCAACTGACGGCGCCCGTTCACGAACATGACGCATGGATTAGCACCATTCATCTCAACCATTTTGAAAGGAGCTTATTGATCCAGACTTTAACATATATTCTAATTAAGGTGTTTGGTGGTGTGCATTAATTCCGAGACATGTTGTTTAGAAGTAACTGTAGTTCTGTTATGGATCAGAACCTTCATGTCACCTTCTCCGACCACAGTTCTATTCTATTCTGATCAACCATCATAGGTCACCGCAAAATCTTCAGTCACGCATAGTCCGTATCAGCGGAACTAATTGCAAATAGCGAATATACCAGGCTACGAGTATCTGCCTATCAGTAGGCAAGATTGCCTATCTGCCCATCAGAAGGCAAGATTGCCTGTCTGGCACGCAATGTGAGTTACACCGCAGTACGGCAATGTATGGGATACTTTGTCTTGTCTTGTAGGTACCTGATAAATTGTTGAAAGGCTTACACCTTCCTCCCATACCTGTTAACACTGTTATTTGAAAATATTGTAAAAAACAATACTTTTAAAAAAAGTAACCGTGGAGTTTCTTGCCGGTTCTTCTCCATAGGAAAGGACCAATTGGAACCGTGCACCTAGCTTCTGATGTTTCATAAGTGCCCATGTAGGTTTATGTGAAATAAAATATTATGATTTTGACTGCGAAACACGCACTTGTTAAGAGTTGCGTCAAGTTTGTTGAATTTTGTTATGGAGTGTTGCAGAATATTTTATCCAAGTATTATTGAAGCAATAGCATTATCGTACACGGTGCAAAAATACCCATCCCGAAACCGTCATCTACGCATACTGTACATCAAACTAAGTAATTTTGTGCAAAAATAATTGCTGGAAAGCTGGAAGCGAATTTTCGTACCAAAAATAAAACTCAAAATCATTGATGTATTAAAAGCGGGACTTAGTAACAGCGCCTGGTCCTATCAAACTAAGGGATAGCCCGTAGTTGGCACTCAGTCGCGCACGGGATATCGTTGATCAAACAGCTCCATAATTACAGTTTTTTTTTTGTGTGTGTTAAATACGCATCAAAATGACTTCTTGTGCAGCTAAACAGTGTTTTAGTAATACAAGGAACAAAAATAATACACACAGGATTACTTACCACTCGTAAATACAGCCAAAAATGCTAATTTGTTGAAAGTTATAATAATATTTAATGTTTACTTCGCCATGTTTGTGCTAGCACATGCAATGTCATTCATGTCAATTGTAAACATTCGGTCAACATTCGGCAGTTAACGCGATTTCGCTCGGACGACAGCGACGTCTCTTATCTCTGTTCTTGTCTATCGGTAACTGTAGGTTTGCGACTGTGATCAGACTAATCACAGATGTGTGAGTTTTAGAACACTATCTTCCTCCTTTTAATATAACAATGGTCAAAATATTATACTTATGTCAAAGTCAAAGTCAAAGTCAAATAATTTATTTCAAATAGGCACGAAGATGCACTTTTGAACGTCAAAAATTACATGAATAGTTAATTGATTCTAGTTGCGCCTTCCAAAATGTAGTTATGTATGGAGAAGAATGGGCAAGAAACTCCATACTTACTCTTTTAAAATGTTAACAATAGTTTGTATACATTAATTAATATTTATAGGTGAAGACTATGTACCTAGAATAAAAAAATAAAAAATATAAAAAAATTCATCAAAATTACTTACCACAATTGGTAAAAAGAATGAAAAGTGAAGTAATAACAGAAAAATTAATAAATGCGATAGGTACATGGTGCTCACATATTTACAAACATTGTATATGATTTCCCAAAAAAAAATAAAAAATAAAAACAACATATAATAAGTCAGTGTGTGAGTTAAAATATTAATCACAGAAAATAAAATTAATATCATAAAAATTATAAATTATACAGTTAAATTAGCAACCAGTTTGATTTTGTCTAGACTCTAAATTGTCCTATGGAGCAGGACCAGCATGTTTCCAAGCATTCTTATCTTGGATATAATCCTCTAATTTGTAATATGCTTGTTTACAAAGTGTACTTTTAATATGAGTTTTAAATTTTCTTTCATTTAATTGTAATATATCAGAAGGTATTTTATTGTAACATTTAACACAGTACCCCATAAAAGATGTATGTACCTTAGATAATCTGAAAAATGGTTGATCTATTTTATCTTTATTTCTAGTATTAAAATTATGCCTATCACTGATTTTATTAAAAATATGTAGATTTTTTCTTACATACATAATATTTTCATAAATGAATTGGCAAGGTACCGTCATTATATTAATCGTTTTAAATAGTTCTCTAAGAGATTCGCGGCGATGTAGATTATAAATGGCTCTGACAGCCCTCTTTTGTAAAATAAAAATGATATGATTGCATGTAACAGCATGCAACAGTATCGGGCTTGTGGGAGTATAGTTTTATTTATTTATTTGAAATTTGCTTTCGTAAAAAAAAAGTCAAAGTTGGAAGTTTGACCTTCAAACGTTAAATTTCGTACCAGAAGGTTTCCAGGCATGGTCCAGTATAAATATCGGTCAAAATATTGTTACGAGCTTTCGGTTTGTGACAATAAAAACTGCCGATTTAATAACCAAAAATGATACTTTAATTAAACAACACCGATAACAACTCAAACACACTAATTATAAAACACTACTAATCACTCTAAAGTCGCACTTCAAGATCGCTTGTGTCGTTTGAAGTTTACTTGTCGCTTGATCGCTTGTTTTTCGACTGTGTCGGGTCGAGGTCCATACCGGCCTTATATAGTCCTTAGATAGTTTCAGAACATTCTACTGTAAAAACATCTAGAATTCGAGTACATAACGGCCCCGACTGACCAGATGTCGATAGTTCTAGGAAGTTCTAGCATCAAACTTTCTAGAAGCATCTAGTTCAGCTACTCGATACTAGATGGCGCTAGTGGTAGCAGGCTTAATTGTGGCGCGCAACAATATCACAATGACGGGAACAATAAGTGACTCTCGGCGTCTTTTTACACCCGTTATAGATGATCATGTTCAAACTATTGGTTGGTATTTTAATCAATTATCAATTATTAATTATCTTTAACAGCGCGTAGTTATTTTTTTTTTTTTTTTAACTTTGCCCAATACTTGAAATTTCTCCCAATATTATTACAATTAATAATGTGTCTTAAACCCGAAAAAATGCATAAAACGCTAGAATTAGGGGCAGCTTCAGGCAGCGTATCAAGACTAAGTATTTTTTTTTTTTTTATTTTTTATTCTACTATGAGTTTGCTCTTGACTTTAGTCTAGGTCTGGATGACAAGTGGATGAGTATATTCCAAACATACTATTTAGATTGATTCGATACAAGTTACGTGAGGACAAGTAACCTATTATAATTATGCAGGCAGTGAATATATTCATAGCTAATAAGTATCATACTGTTGTGATGACAGTATGTCACTTCGTCCTAAATTAACTCCACACTACTGCCCAACCCTATACAGTAAAGGCGGAAACAGACTTGTAACACGCGACGTGATTGTGTGACCACATTGTGTAGCACATACTTATATTCGGCCAATGAGCACGAGTTTGTATGTTGAGTTGTAGTATGCTATAACCATAGATTAGACGGAGCGTTCCGTAGTCGGTTGTGCAGTGACTACACACCGAAAAGTACGAGAGAGACAAAGCTAAAGTGCGGCCAGTAGTTGTCTCTTTCTAGAATTCTGATTGGTCCACGTCACTGTCGGTCAATAGTGTATCGTTTTGCGGTGACAGGTTCTTTTTGACGTTCGGTTCAAAACAGGTACAGGTATTGGCCGCACACTCGCTTTGTCTCTTTCTAGAGAGTGGTCACTTTTGTGTGGATAACGCTCAGTCCATGCTCTATTTCTATGGTTATAACTTATGTTACTATGTTTAAAAGGGCGCTCACCGGTCCAATAGCACCACTCCTTTAAAAAAAATATTATCTCGTGACTGAGAAGGAATTATTAAAAACGGCTCAATCAGCAACCTCGGTAAGTATGTCTAAAATTTTCTAATACCTTTTATAAAGTTTCATATTGAGACACATTCTTAAGTTGTTTAGAATCGAAGAGGATAAAGAAGACGGCGAAGCAATTATTGGCACATTCGGGATTTAGTAATTTTAAGTACTAAATATTTTGTAATCATACGGTACTTGTGGTTACTAAGCCGCGCGTGTGCTCAGTCATCCATCAAGAAAAAGAAGATTGAAGATTTTCATCGCTGGATTGAAGAAGGGCCAATTTAATGAGAATTTTTAAATAATTTTAGTCCCGCTTGCTCCACAAATCCCCTAGTAGCATTTTTTGTTATACATATAATATATTTGCTCCCAACACATTATTCGCGACTCAAACCGCGCAATGTGTTACAAATCTGTTCTCACCTCTACTAGCTGTCCTGTTGTTACCGTTTTAGCATATTATAGTATAGGTAAGGTTACCGCTGCCTGTCTTTGACCCGTAAAGTTATTTTGGTCTGGTTAACCTTGAATGAGTGGTGCGATATCAATGTAGCCAGAAATGTATGTGTACTACCTTCATAGTTTGTAACATACGTCGATATAAACCAGTAAGTCAGTCTTGGCTGATGCTACCCCCGACCCTTGCTCGACGAAGCGCCGGCCCACGCCGCAGCTGACCCTTTAGTTTTAATAAATTCTCCAGATAATAATAATTATCCAGATCTGATCCAGCCTGTCCCACCTTGCCGTCCTCCCCCCAGCGACGCCCTAAGCCGAGGTTCGTGCTCCACAGGTGCCCTTAGCGTGCAGTCGCTTAGTTTATAAGCTGTATGCCCTGGGTGGAGGCTTTGAGTTCGCTCAAGGCAGCCACAGAAAAGCCTGGTTGAGTAGTCACGACCTCTTAAGGTTAAATACGGGATCAACCAAATAAAAAAATATATATGATTCCAGCGACTGTTTGCAGACATGCTAACTTCAATCCACTATTACAAGAAAATTTACTTTTAAAAGAAAAGTTCGTAACCACTACATAAGTCAGACTAAATAACTCTCTAATAATAGTCTAGTCATAGTAATTATTACTCGTATTAGGTGGTATTTGTTAAAATATCTATTAGTTTATTTTATTTGTATATGTGTATTAGTATCAATAAAACTATATAAATTCTCGTAATCAAGAAGTTAGTATTTTAGACATCATTTTTGTACCCTATCACTGTTTTTATATTTAACCCAAAGGTTGACTGGTAGAGAATGCCTTGTGGCATTAAGTCCGCCTATGAACCACTATTGTACATGAAGTTTAAATGAATATATAAATACAAATAACCAGATTTTGTATATTTTAGGGTTCCGTATGTCCGAATGAAAAAACAGAACCCATAAAGGATCACTCATGTGTCTGTCTTTCCGTCTGTCACAACTAAATTGCTCCAAATCTAATGGACCGTTGTATGGTACACATATCAATTTCTATGACCCAGACACGGACGTGTTACGTAAATAAATGAATTTCGGTTTTAGGGGTCACTTTTGGGATAAAAATTAAAAAAAAGTTTAGCTCTCTGTACCGTGTATATATCAAATGAATGGGCTTACTGTGAGAGTCTCAATGTTCATTAATTTTTTATAATTTTTAAATTAACAGTTTTGAAGTTATTTAAGAAAACAAGAAAATTGACCGTTCCCCCCTTATCTCCGAAACTACTGAGCCTTAAATTGATTTAAAAAATACAGAAAATAGTTCTATACTCATAGATTACAGGAAAACCTATAAGAAGCCTATTATTTTAAAATAGCATGCTAAATCTCCCAATATTGCGCGCACAAACTTATATTTGCAGTTGGAATGTATGGGGGAATATTTTTTTAAACTACAATGTTAAGTTTGTTCTTGGGATAAATTCATCCCAACTACGGAACCCTTCATTGGCGTGGTCCGACACGCACTTGGCCGGTTTTTTAAATACTTCTATTGATAAAACATCTTTTCGGTTCAACATCTGTGAATTTAAAACTTTGAACCTTTCTATTAATCCATACTAATATTATAAATGTGAAAGTAACTCTGTCTGTCTGTCTGTCTATCTGCCTGTCTGTCTGTCTGTCTGTATGTTACCTTTTCACGCCTAAACCGCTGAACCGATCGCCATGAAATTTGGCAGACATATAGCCTGGGATATGGAGACGGACATAGGCTACTTTTTTACGCGATAACCGACATCCACGCGGGCGGAGCCGCGCACAAAAGCTAGTTAACCTATAAATTACTTCATTGATAGAACTGACCGTCATCAAACTTGCTGGAATTAACCAAAAGAACAAACTACACATAATTAATGTAAATTATCCTTTGGTAATCCCAAAGGATAATTTACACCTTCGATAAATATTTACCGTCAATTTTATAGGTCATAAAAGGTACTTTCGGTAAAGTTTCAAACTTATGGCCGCAGGGGAAATTGTTCAAGGGCATAGGTCAATCAAGAAGGATTGAAGGTTATGATAAATAATCACCGTAAACTGGGAATTATATTATTATACGATATAAACTTATTAACATCGGTAGCTCAGTGATAGCAGTCCCAACTTACGAGTTGAAGTTCAAACCCAAGCGGTCGTGTACTTTTTACCTCCCCTTTTTATCTGGTTATTTCCTGCGTACTGCGTAGTACACTAAGGTCGGAAATGGAATTCGAGATCAAAAATGTTAACAAAGAAATGTCATCGTCATGGTGACGTTTCAGGGGTAGTCAACATTTCCCTAGTCATTCTAATTAGGTATTTGATTTTATTATATTACGTGCTTTTGAAAGTACGCTGAAGCGGAGTGTCAAAATGAAACCAATTATAGCCTAAGATCCCGTCGTAAACTAATGAAAATAAAAGATTTCTATTCTTTTGAACAAGTCGCTCATGTTTATTTATTTGATATAATTTACATTTAAATCTTTAACGAACATATTTAAAGAAAAAAACACCAGATAGACATTACAAGATTCTCTTGTTTAGAAGGAAAAAGCTTTTATAAATAGAAAATAATACATGGAAGTCAAAATTTTTAGAGCTTCTGCCTTATTGCCTGTATAATAAAAATAATTTGCACGATTTTATATCAAACAGTTATAATTTTTACGTCACACCTGGCCATAATGTGAGTTTAACCGCACGCTACGCGTACACTAAAACTCGCATTGTGGCCAGGTGAAGACGTAAAATTGTGTACTCACCACAGGCAGTAAAAAAGAAAGCCCTCTATCGCATATTTACCAAAAACAAAAACCTAAAAAAAAACATAACCAAACCAAACCAAATACCTGCGATTTCGGGCTTTCTTTCTTTTTCAGCCCTTGGTAAGTAATGTACTAATACTTGGTTCGTAGTTTACGTCACTTTACAGCTGAAAACAGTGTGCAATATTATATTTTACCTGTTTAAGATATGCCTGTAATTTTAACACTATATTATAGTACTTTTCGACAAACTACACAATTGTAGTTATTATTTTAAACTAGCAACACCTTGGTTTACATTTTTGATCTCGAATTCAATTTTTTGTCATAGACCGACTCAAATTGTGATACTATCATCTGACACGAATGCTTAGGCTGCTCTGTTTAGAAATGAATTTCGGATATTAGGATGAAGGAGGCTGTGCATTATTTAATGCAAGAAATACTGAAAAAATGTGCTCCACAACATTAGATAATTTCCTAAGGATTAAAAGCAGGGTTTTAAAGATTGAACTAGTGATATACATTGTTTCTCAGAAAACCTCAAAAATATCAAAGGTTCACAAAAACAGATTACAGCCGTAACGGTCCACGGCGCATTTTCATACAAAACTTGACTTATTTATATACTGTGTCCGACAGGCTCCACAACGATCATGTATTTGTTAAACTTACCACCTAAGTTTAAATTGTGCAAGCAATAAACATAGAGGGTGTAAGGGACAGCCCTCCGCAGACTTATGGGTTGAATTCAGTATATCATACTAAGATGTACATGAAATTATTTCAGGAACGTTATGGGAATCCAATAAACCTGATTTGTGTTATTACCTCACGCGCAATGTATCGTTACCGTGACAAAACGCACGTAGCGAACGGCAGCACAGCGAGCCTTCGGCCGCACTCTGTAGCTAGGCAGAAAGTGAACAGCTGATTTTGAGCGTCGATCGTTAGAGTATTACAACATCCATTGCTGATTTTTTATTTTATTTTAGCTGTTTTATTTACATAAATGGAGTGATGCGTATAGATAATGTAATTTTATATTGAAATAAAGGAATAATAACCGAATAACTATAACAAAAAAATGAAAATACTCCTGAGAAAATTTCCGGTGGAATATGATTCAAAATAAGGAGCTGAATGCACCCTGAGTTTGCGGAGGTTGACCCTTAGACCCTGTATTGAGTATGTTCCAAAATCGTTAAACTTTTATTAAACCTAAACAAAACAATAACCTGACTCAAAACAGATCTCCACCACACATAGAATCTTCTAACATAATCAAAATGCACGCTCAATTTTACTACTGCAAAATGTTGCCTCAAATAATATAAGCAATATGGTCCTTATTATACAGCGTGTAGGTATCGAAATCGAAACAGGCCCCGAAAAGCGTGGATATACACCGAGCGACGTTGTTGACCCCACCTTGACCGAAAAGGCGCTACTCGTAAGTTATCGATTCAACTGTTTTCGTAGGGTACACAAACACTCGGTGTTAGTAACACTTTGTTCAGAGTAGAGGTATTCTACAACCCGATGTTATTGTTACAAATTATTATTTTTGGGGTTTTTACCCTGTTGATTTATCATTATAAAATCACGGCAATTATTGAAATATATTTCTCACTAGACGGTTTGCACTGTGTACGAAAACTGTGTAAAATCACGCTTTTTAAAGCGTATTGCCAATCTTTTTACACCTGTGGGTCAGTTATTCGCAGCGGGCATACAGCGACCTGCGTGTCCAATATAATAATGCACTAAGGGTACTGGTGGGGCTGCCATGGCATTGCAGTGCATCAGGGATGTTTGCTGAGTTGCGGGTTGATGGCTTTGCCGTTATCGTTAGGAAAAGATGCGTCTCCCTACTCGCTCGCGTTCGTGGCAGTACCAACACTATACTGGGTGTTTTTAATGATCGGTGGGAGTCTCCCATGCTGCAAAGGTGGGTGCGGCTTCATGTCTTAATTTAATTTTGTTGCTGATTCTAACATTAGTTCTTTTTAAGTACATTGTTACTAACAAAATATGGACCTGATCTGAAATAAATGTTTATTATTATTACCTATTATTATTTTATTAGCAGCCTGGAGTCTGGATTTGTGTTCCTTTGATGGCATTAGGCTCGCCCCCTATTACATGGTACTTAAACCTCACTGGCGAAATGTGGATGTACTATAGGTACACATCTGTCATTATGCTGAGCTGAGGCTCTTTTGGCGTTATAATGATTATTTTCTGGTTTTTATAGTTTTAAGGTGTCTTTTTTGCGGTCATGCCAATAAACACAGTTTTCTTTATTTATTTTCTTTCTTTCTTTCTTTCCTTTGCCCAAACCTTCCGGGAAATAAGGCGTGATGTTATGTTACGTTATGTTTCTAACTTAAATTATGAATATCAACTTTTCCCACGACTCGTTCTGTGTCAGCATTTTTAAATGATCCGCTAATCTCTGGAACTAACAGTCAGATTTGAAAAATTCTTCCTTTTGCATTTGATAGCCTAATTCTTGAGGAAGACTATAGACTATTTAACATCGACTGCAAATGTAAGTTGGTCGACTATTACTCGGTAACTTGTAAAGCCTACTTAGTTGTGATAGTTTTCCTTTTAATTTCATTATGCTACTGCTGTGAACTTTATCACATATCCAAATAGAACCATTTAGCTGGCAGGGGGGCTCGACTCTAACAAAAATTATCACTTTATGTAAAGCTTAATATTACGCAAACGGATCGCTAAATCCATAAATGGTTTTACAAACCCGCAATATTTTTGAACGGCCTATCCAACTATATCCCAAACCATGAGAAAAACGAGAAAAAAAATTATCATCCCCACTTTACGTATAGGGGAGGACCAATGTGTATACCCATGCAATATTACAACTTTCGAGTACTAAGAGTCTCTGAGCTAAGCCGTGAACAAACGGACATGGCGAAACTATAAGGGTTCCTCGTTGACTATATGGAACTCTAAAAAAGGAAAAAAAAACGCTAAGCGAAAACGAATTAATAACTCGGACGGGCGATGCAATGTGACGGGGTGAGTTAGACGGTTTGGGTAACAAGAAATTACACGCAGACGAAGTCGCGGGCATAAGCCAGTAATTGGATAAAATTCAGGGTACCTACACTTTATGTGTGTGCCAAATTTTTTATTTATTTTTGTGATTGTTCCGTCTCGTTTTAGGTGTATAAGTTTTAATACAAAATATATATTACTATTAATAAAATCACGCTCCATATGAAAAATAAACATAATTCTTTTCAATATATTTTTTATACACCGTGGCATTTTAATCGTCTTACAACGACAGCCCCCTTCATGTATCCAGCCATGTATCCAATGACTATTAATTATTCATTAAAAAAAAATATGTACTTTTGAATATTTTTTTTGTAATTTATTTATTAGTTATTATGACACATGACGTAGTAGACATAGTTTGAAACACCCTGTTACGAGCGCAGTGCGAGCCTTGTGTTCCAATTTACCCTGAATTTTATCCAATTACTGGCTTATGCCCGCGACTTCGTCTGCGTTTAATTTCTTCTCTTAAAAAAAAATACTATTGTAACTTAAACTTAATCTAAATCTCCATCTTTCTTTTTTAAATCGCGCCTAGAGGTATATGTCGGCTACATTGAATGGAACACTTTTGTAAGACGGCTAAAATGTCATGGTGTATACGAGTACTTTGTGTTTTTAAGTTTCTATGATTGTGTTTAGTTTGTGATCTTCGTGTGCGAGTCCCAATAAATAAATTTACTTACTAACTTTTTCTTTTCTAAATCAGAAACAACAAAATGTTCTGTATACTTGCCGAATTACTCGTCTTATACTCCAATATTTTTACCTACAGCTACTAAAACGTACATATTATTGTTCTCTCTACAACATCTTCTTGTTAAACTGATGACAGAGAAATAAAAACGCTGCTTCGCTGAAAGTAATATCAGTGCCTCCTAAACAATATTGTGAGAATAGAATTGTTGTTTTTGTTTTGTATCACTTTATTTTTTAATTAAGTTTGTTAGCAATGCGGTTTGCGCATCATTCTGAAGGTAATAAGAGTAGGTTTTACGCCGATGGTATAACAGACAGAGTTCCTAACTTTTCATTAAAGAACTTACACAGGCCGACTTTGTTGTCATGGTAACCGTTGGTCTAATTACTTTATATAAATACATATTATACAGGGTTATTGGTAAAGGCTCCAGAGGAATGTGGCCGTTTTTATTTAGATCGAATTTTGTTGCTCCGTGTCTCAATATGAAACTTTAAGACTGCACCGAGCGCACAGTGGCGCCCTCATCGTTATTTCGGTGATTTATTTTATTTTAGAATGAAAATGCAGAAAATAAGCTCGTCAAGTTGTGCTTCACAAGACTATACGTTATTATTACTACAAACAGTAGTTTTAAATTGTTATGTTTTATTGTAATCATTAAAACGGAGCTGTGTGTGTAGTGGCCACTATTTTCCGTTTTAATGATTACAATAAAACATAAAAATTTAAAACTACTGTTTGTAGTAATAATAACGTATAGTCTTGTGAAGCACAACTTGACTAACTTATTTTCTGCATTTTCATTCTAAAATAAAAGAAATCACCGAAATAACGATGAGGGCGCCACTGTGCACTCGGCGCAGTCTTAAAAAAGGTATTAGAAAATTCAAGACACACTTACCGAGATAGTTGATTGAGCCGTATTTCATAATTCCTTCTCAGTCACGAGATATTTTTTTTTTTAAAGTGCGGCGCTAGTGGACCGGCGACAACCCTCTTAAGGAACACAATATCTACTAAGCCACTTCTGGAGACACCTGACAATAATACATGCACTTCGCACAGGTGCCCCATCAGGTGGCCTTCAGTCTTGCTAGCAACCAACTAGCAACAATGCTCAGGTGATTGTTGTCACTGTCTCGCATCCGACGCAGTACGCAGACGGCACGGTTGGCGCAGTGGTTAAGCGATGGCCTGCTGCGCTGCGTGTCGCGGGTTCGATTCCCGCACGGAACAAATATTTGTATGACCTACAAGTAGTTGTTCCGGGTCTGACTGTTTATGTATGTGAGTTTAAATGTTTGTAAACGCACCCACAATACAGGAGAAATTCCTAGTGTGGGGGAACGTTTAAAAAAAAAAGTTGTGATACAGATCTTTTACGCATGATCACAAAGTACGCGCTTATGAGAGAATCCCTCACGCGCTTCAGAAACGTGGCAGCGACAGCAGTTGTTCTAAAAGCATTGTTGTATTGTACTTTACTCTGCAAACTATGTCGGTAACTCCGGATCTTTTCCGGATAATTTCTTTTCTAATTTTTCCTTGAAAGACACACCGAGCATTGCCTGAGTTGTAGCGCGCTGAGCGACCTTGAATACAAAGTTGGTATACATAATTTGGAGAAACGACAGGAATAATAACACAGCATAGATATTTCAAAAGCTAGCTACCTTGTGGCGGTATCAACGCCACATACGAACTACGCATCAAAGACCTGACGTCACAAATCCTGCATCGCGCTATCAGAGTTTACCGCACGACTAGCATAAATATACAAAATCCCAACATCAGCCGTTGGGCAGTTGCCCACCAGACACAATACCCGTCTGGTCGGAGGATCCTCCCTTTACTATAGAGTATGAGTGAACTTTACACCCTGTTCCTCATACCTCCAAAAACCTATTACACAAATTTCTCTCATATGTAATGTCCCACAGATATTCCTAGTTACGCGTAATTCTAAGCTCAGCTCATTCCCAATAGGCTTAAGATTAAAGTGAGGCCCGATCCACAGCTGTGGTCGTAGGCGATAAGCTAACGAGCTATAAATACTAAGTGCACTATTTATGGTCATTTGAGGCCCATAAGTTCCGATTTCAAGTTGGCCATTTAGAACCGAATCGCATGGAGGAATATTAAAACACATTTAGAGGAATGAAGAACAGGGTGTTTAGTTCTTCATTCTCCATTGAAAAGGGAGGATCCTCCGATCAGTGTTGTGTCGACGGTTGATGTCGGGACTATGTATACGAGTATTTATATGCTAGTCGCGCGTCAAACTTTGCTTGCGCGATGTAAGATTTTTGTGTGACGTAGTTAGCGTAGCGTAGCTATTTGGCGTAGCCGCGAGGCACACATTTCTATTTTAAGTTTTTTCTGTCTTTTTTTGTGTTCTGTGTCAGTATTGTGTGCCTTAAACTGCGTCAAATAAATTTATTTTCTTTCTTTCTTTATTTTCTTTCTTTAGTTTGATACGTAGCTCACATGTGGCGTTGTATGCGTTGTTTAAATCTCGTTTGGATGCAGTCGTGCTAAATATGGTCAGGTCATTATTATTTTTGCACTAGCTTTTGCCCGCGGCGTCGCCCGTATGGAAGTTGCAAATTATCCCATATGAAGGTAATACCGGGATAAAAATCTATATCCTAACCCAAGCCATGGTCTATTCGTGTGCCAAATTTAATCGAAATCCGTTCAGCCGTTAAAGCGCGAAAATGTAACAGACAGACTAGCAGAGTTACTTTCGCATTTATAATATTTAATCTCCTATTATGGAAGTAAGGTCCGGTAAGAAATATAACTTACTAGCTGCGCCCCGCGGTTTCACCCGCATAAGTGTCGATTTCGTGGGAATATCGAAATAAAAAGTACGTTGTTAAGTAGGGTGTCAGCTACGTCCACACCAAATTTTATCAAAATTGGTCCAGCCATTTGAGCATGAAGAAGACACTCACAAACTTTCGCCTTTATAATATTAATGTGATATGTATGAAAATAAAATTTAAATTTCTATGGTGATGCCTAAGGACGTAACGACACACCTAAGGATATCATTTCCGTTGAAATTTCAATTTCATTGTCATACTATTAAGTTGTATTTCTATTCGTCGCATAAAAATCCCTTGCCGTGCTGTGGTGCCAGTGGGCACTGGCCCTAAGTATGGATATCATAATCAGCTTGTGTGTGTGTGTGTGGGGGCTGTGTACCCACTGCTGGGACACAGGCGTCCCCACTGAAAGAAATGTTTGCATAACTGTAACAAACGTTTTGGTTACTGTTTACACAAAAATTGTGACTTGCGAACTAAATGTTATCTGTTACAAAACCCTGTTTTGCACACTACTAAATCTGTTTTGCACACTACTAAATCAGTTTTGTTAATTTAAGCAAATTTTATTTCCTTATAACTAAAGTTCAGTTATTTTTGAAGTAATTTAATTAGTTCGGCTAATTATATCTTTCAGTGCCCTCTTCGAGAGGGAGTGGGCTATAATCAACCACGCGGGCCCAGTGAGGATTGGTAGATGTCACATCACGATGTTTTCCTTCACCATTTTGAGAGCAATCGTGATGAAATTATTCTTTCCATAAAATAAAGAACCTCCTGGATTCGAACCCACGATCTATAAACTCATAAGTCGGGCCCATTACCACTTGGCCACCACTGCTCCCATAGTATGGTTATCGGATCAAATTACTGTAAGTATACAGATTCATCCTCCATCCTTCTATTAATATTATGAATCCAAAACAACACCAAGGACTTCTTTAACTTTTCCGAAGCCCATGAGCCCCATTGCCGCTTTAAAATTCCCCTGTCGAAGTGCCGATAAGCCAGCCAAAGAAGTGCCTTCCCCCTTTTGACAGGGGATGATGTAGGTTGAAAATAATACGCATAAGTAAGCAGGTTTAGTAAATTTAGCTTGGGATGCGGTAAAAACACGCGTTTCATGACACATTGTCGTTCTGGGTACGCCTGGTTATTGAAAGGCGACAGTATTTTTGTTTTTTCAAATACTTGTTTATTTTTTCTATAGGATTGTAGTTTTGCCGGAAATCGAGATAAACCGTTTTTTTACCCTTAAACCCCCCCCCCCTTCCACTTCCCGACCTCAGATCGCCCATAAATAATTTTTCCTTTAATTTTTGTTATATTTTCTTCCTTTTCCAATGGGTTTCATCCTACTATTTTTTTTTTTGTTTAAAAAATTATCGACCCTGGTCTAATTATGAAATAGGTATTTTCAATACTCAATACTTTCTTTTTCTCGAAGTTGTTATTATTTTGAGAATACCGCGGCGGGATGCGAAGATATGCGCCGAAATCCGCTAGCATGCTATCGCGGAGGACACGCAGTGCAAGCGGGATGCTCCTCGACAAAACCTCCTCGATGCCGTCCCCCGCCGTCCACCGGTTCGCATTGGCCTTTAGAAACGGGAACATGTCAAAGTCAAAGCAGGAGCTAATTCACGGTTATAAATCTTGGCCTTAAACTCAATGCGAAACGCCAAGCCAGCAATATTTAAGTACAAAAATCTACATTTCACGTTAAAACGAAACCGACTACTTCTCTTAATATCAAAATGCAGCGATTAAACTCTAGGAGCACTCAAACTAGGTTGGAACTGCAACATACATTGTGCTTGTTGATGAAAATAGGTCAAACAGAAGTACAATGTGCACTAGTTGTGGCTCTCCTCTCTACTTGTTAGGACATGCTGCAGATAGAATGAGATTATTCCGTGAACTGTTTGTAACATTATTAAACTCAGCCGCAAATGTTTTGTGTGAAGATGCGACAGCGGCCATTGTTGGGATTCCAAGATGAGGAATAGTTTTGCTGTGTCAACTACGTTGAATTGAAATATTATTGGATTTTTCTTGGTCTATGATTTTCATTATGGTGTACTTATTGTATTTTAGATACTGTCTGCGTTAGGATGCTATAAATAGAGTTTAGATACATAGATAAAATACCCTGTATTTGTACACCATTCATTTCAGCCGAAAGACGTCCACTGCTGGACATAGGCCTCCCCCAAGCACCGCCACCTCGACCGGTTTTGTGCTTCCCGCATCCATCTGATTCCTGCGGCTTTCATAAGGTCATCGGTCCACCTTGTGGGATGCCTTCCAACGCTACGTCTTCCGGTACGCGGTCGCCACTCCAGAACCTTTCGGCCCCAACGGCCATCTGTTCTGCGCGCAATGTGCCCTGCCCATTGCCACTTAAATTTGGCATAACAAAATTCAATTAAAATAAACATTTGAGGTCGGCCTCCCACTGAATACTTTCAAGTACGCACTGTTTGAACATCTCCAAAAAGGTCAAAGGTTTTGTGTACTAAGGTATACAAAATTATGATATAAGCAGCAATGTTTTATTAAAGACAGGTTTACTTTTCGAATACGTTCAAGAAGACCATAATTTAAAAAAAAATATTCAAAAATTTTCTTTCTTTCACTAACCAACATAATCCAAACCTCTTTCCTATTGTCCTCAGGCAAGGTCGATGAGAAAGCAACGCAGTTACATGCGATAGCGTCTCTGAAAGTGTTGTTGGAGGCGACGCGGCCCACAGCTGGGGGAGCCGGTGCGGCGGCGGCGCGGCATTCCGCTGCGGCTGCGCAGGCCAAGGAGACGCCTCTCGACCTGCCCAACGGCGGGATCGGGGATGTCCAGTTAGATGCTATAGAAGAGGTGAGAATACTATTTGATTCTATTTATCCTATATCCATGTTAGAATATCATTTTATTATTTTTCTGTATTTCATTGTTGTGTCCTTGTGTTGTTCCTTTGTCGATAGGATCACCGAGGACTGAATTGAGTTGTCACAGACAGTGAATGACGATAGTTCGTTTTTCTCATAGACTTTCCATTATTTTCGGTAGCCAAAAATATTGCAATACCAAACCATCTTCCCAAATGATTTCACCCAAAAAGAAAACTTGCTAAATCGTAGCCAAAATTCTGTCATATCAAGATAAACGCTACCATTGTTCGATATAAGAGATTTATAGACTCAGCAAGTCCGTCTCTCATTGTGTGGAACGCGGCAAATGATTAATTGACTCCACGACCTGAATCATGCTCCCCGTAATCTGCTTCGTTGCCTCTGGAGTTTTTGTGGCCAGCAAATCCATTTTTTTTTTGTCACCTAACAGATTTCTGTTGTTGACCCCGAAAATGTAATGTGCGAACGTGATAGATGAGGTGATGGCAAGGGAGGGATGTTGTTTTTGTTGCATAAGTGGCGCATATTAAGTTATCACCAGAGATCGGAATAGGTAGGTAGAGTTTACTTACCTAAACTTCGAGGAAGGAAGTCAGAAAGAGTGGATAATATCCTTTTTATCGCAATATAATACACCGTGGCATTTTAGTCGTCTTACAAAGACAGCCCACTTCATGTATCCAATGAATACTTATCATTCATGTAAAAAAAAAAAAATTACCTTTGATTTTTTTATTTTTATTAATTATGACGCATGACATAGTTTAAAACACCCTGTTACGAGTGCAGTCAGAGCCTTGTGATACAAGGGCGTCGCAGAATGGATTTAGATTAAGTTTAAGTTGCAATATAGTAAGAAACATATTTTTGCGTTAGGGTGAATGAACTCTGATAAAGATGTCGCCGCTCCATTCCTCGGCGCCCTTGTAACACAAGGCTCGGACTGCACTCGTAACAGGGTGTTTTAAACTATGTCATGAGTCATAATTAAAAAAAAAAAAAAAAAAACTAATGTTAAAAAAAAAAACATATTTTTTTTACATGAATGATTAGTAGTCATTGGATACATGAAGTGGGCTGTCTTTGTAAGACGACTAAAATGCCACGGTGTATAACCAGCTAACATTTCAAGAATTTTTTTTCCTATATTATGTATGTGAATTCAGCAAACAAGAATAAATTAAAATTTCAACAGTAAGTAAAAATATTTCATGAAAAAATATCTATGTCAACACAAATGCTTCGGTCAGAATTTTGTTAAATTTGATTAAATTATTTCGATAGGTCTATTTGTATACGTGACAGTTAGATACTTTCAAACTTATAGAAGTATCAATTTAATAGGAGTTGTTGTCAAGAATGGTAAAGCAAATACGATTTCCACTATACCTAATGACCATAATATGATGAGTTACCTATTGGTAACTCATCGCAGTTATCTCGCACTTAGTCACCCCCACCTACTCGAACTTGTGTTCCTATTTCACAAAACAAGTGAAGACATGATTACTAGGTGGCGTGCCCTCGACGAAGAAGCATCACTCCATCTAAAGGCTTACCATACATGACCAGTTTGAGTGCGAACGTTTGCCCGAAGTTCAACTGTCCGAATGACCATTTGACGGACTAAATCTTGAAAGAACGGCCGATTGTCCGAAAAATGGTTATCCGATGAACAAATGACAAATAGCAAGCCCATTTATCATTGGCAAATCGTTGTTTCTCGTAAAACTTTATTCGGTGGATCGTTCTTTCGTTCAAGAGTTTAGTCTCCAATGGCTGAAAATAAAAAAAACTATAAAATCAAAAATGGACACGTTATATTAAAAAAAATAATAATAATAAAAAAATGAAAATTAAAAATAAAAATATATATCAATAATATATATAAATATATATCCGCATTTAAATCATCAAAAATGAAAATGGCGCGCATAGGCGTACCGATTTTTTTTTTTTTTGTATCATAGGCATACCGATTTTTTGTTGTAGGTATCTATTAAAACATAATTACAAATTAGTAGATTTTTGTGTAACTTTGTAAATTCGACTTTTGCCCGGATTTTATATGCTTAATACTCCTCGCGTCGGGGAAACCTGAGCATTCTATCCGTTCTATCTTCGAGTTTGCCTCATCTCACCAATATCCTCAAATCATTGACCTTTCTAAACAGTTTCAGCGTTTCATAAAATCATAACACACGACGGCATACGACTAAAACTGGAGTTTCTTGCCTGTTCTTCTCCATAGGTACTTACTACGCTTTGGAATGAGCATCTAGCTTCATTTTTCTGACTCACCGACCCCTTGACAATTCAAAAGTGCCTGTAATTGGTTTATTTGAAATAAATGCTTTGCTTTGACTGAGGCCAGATCCCAGGTTCCAATATGGCTTTCGGCTTGGATTTTCTATTTGTTTTTTTGGCGTAGCCGCGTGGCACACATTGCTTTTTTAAGTTTTTTCTGTCTTTTTTGTGTTCTGTCAGTATTGTGTGCCTTAAATTGCGTCAAATAATTTTTTTTTTTTCTTTCTTTCTTTTTCTTATAACCATACAGTAGGTAACTTTTTGTGTAACGGACTCATCTCTAATTAAAAGTATTCAACTTTTAATTAGAGATGAGTCCGTCACAGTGAGTATCATGTCACATGTAAAAATCATCGATATTTTAAAATCATTTCATCATGCAATGACAACGACAAAATCATCAATGCCTAAATCATTACTTGAATGAACGCGAACTTCGGTGATTCGGACGGGATATCTCGGGGTGACATTGCGAGGCTGCGCGATCGGCGACACTGAAGTCACAGAACCACACTTTCGATAAAATTGATACAGAAAAATCATCACTCAGCCCTCAGACAGGTGGGACTAGCGCATGTTCCTTCTCTCACTGAGTAACCCCCACTCTCTCGTTCTTGTGTTGCCATTTCACAAAAAGGAGCCAATGGAGATTATTCGGCTGGGTATCTACCATCGACTGAAACGGCTGGATGCATCATGAGATATAATAAGACTGATGGTTTTCCCTGAAATACTTTACAGGAGTTTTTTTTCTAGACATTTTTTCAGCCCAGAAAATATTAGCTATTACTTATTAATAATTACATTTTGTTAACATAGTTATTAACTTCATTGTATATGCTATGGTCTCCTTCCTATAATTGAAGGAGTGTACCTATTTAATACCTAATGTTGCCCTTTATTTATGTCATGTAGATACTGTGTGTTTTTTGTTAGAGATCCTAAATAAATAAAATACATTTCCCATGGCAGCTTTACGTCTGACAGTTCGGATTTAAATCAAAATGGCACACACACAACACATCCCTGATCCCTGAATGAAAAACATTCTTATGTATTTTTTTTATTTATTTTTTTATCAAATTGACATTGACGGAGAGACGGGAATCATGTAGCCGGGATTATAGGCAGCCAATCACTTTGGAGTCGATACAATTTTAATGTTGTTTGTACTATAACAATATTTGTCTGAGAGTTTTCATTTGACAATTTTCTGACAAAAAAGATATACGTATGTATATTATTAAATTGCAAACCTGGCTCTCAAAAAAATTTGTAATTGGTATACTACTAATTTAAACCTCTCACAATTTCAATTAAAAGATAGCTTCGGTAGTTCATTACCTCCATAGGAACCTACTACGCTTTGGAATGGGCAGTTAGCTTCATCTTTCTGACTGACTGGTTTATTTGAAATAAGTGCATTGAGTTTTTGATTAATTCAACTTAGTCTGGTACGGCAATAAACTTTTTAGTAAAAACCAATTATTGTTATATTAATTAAATATGTTTGCTCTGAATTTCACGTAGACCGGTCAATTCTCATGAAACCGAGTCGGTAATCTATTATCTGTGACACCCTCTGTCCGTTTCGTTCACCAAAACACCTCTATCTCCATGTAAAACTTTTCCTTTTAACTGTCCGCCTAACTACGTACCTAAAGGTTTATGAGTGGGTCCTCATAATAGAATGCCAAAATTGGGTCCTCGTGATAGTTCCCACCCTTTGTAGTTGAATTTATTGTGTTTTAACCTTGGGCGGGACTGTTTCACGCCTTACCGCCTAACTTTGACATAATTTTCTTTCATTAGGCCAGAATTATGAGCTGTTTTGGTAAAATTTCTACATTCCAACTACCATAAGTGATTATTTTTAAACTATGCATAATTGTTTTTTGTTATCTCTTTAATGTTTATTGTAGCTGGAGTGTAAATGCCTTATTTTTATGTTTAAATGTCGACAATATCATCATTTCAGCCGAAAGACGTCCACTGTTGAATATAGGCCTCCCCCAATTAGGGGGGTTTGCCATTATCGCCACGCTTGACAGGCCGGTTGGCGATCGCAGTATGATGTTAAAAACCAATACACCGCCATTTACATGTATAGGCTTTTAAACCATCTGTGTGTATTTTGGCTATCCAAATACATACATGCGATGGAGGGGCAAAAGTCACCCAAAGGGCAATGGAGAGGGCTATGCTTGGAGTTTCCCTACGTAATCGAATCATAAATGAAGAGATCTGCAGGAGAATCACGGTAACCGACATAGCCCGAAGAATTGCGAAACTTATGAGGCAGTGGGCAGGTCACAAAGCTCGCAAAACAGATGACCGATGGGGTTGAAAGGTTCTGGAGTGGCAACCGCGTACCGGAAGACATAGCGTTGGAAAGCCTCCCACAAGGTGGACCGATAACCTTGTGAAGGCCGCAGGAATCCGTTGGATGCAGGAAGCAAAGATCCGGCCGAAGTGGCGGTGCTTGGGGCAGGCTTATGTCCAGCAGTGGATGTCTTTCGGCTAAAATGATGATGATGGAGGGGCTGTCAATTTAAGCTCAGACGATCTCTGTACTTTATATATATTTACATGTGTGAAGTGTCTCTTAACAGGTTTTATAAAACAAATGAATTACAAGATCTTCATACTGCTTTTCTTGTTACAGATTGGAGACTTGGACGAGGACACGACTCCACTGGACATGTCGTGGCCGTCAGGTTTCCGCAAGCGAATAACGTACTTGTTAGTCGCACCCATTGTCTTCCCGCTCTGGATGACCCTGCCAGACACTAGAACGCCGAAGGGTGAATATTTTATTGATGATTTCTACATCATCATCCTCATCATCTTGCAATTCACTTGGGGTTAGCGCTCCTTGTCTTCTATTACCATAGGTACATCAGCCCATCATTATAATTATCATCCGGCTGTCGCTGAAAACCAGCGCTGGGCTTTGTCTCGCATAGGGTCACAGCATTATGCCACGCAAAACGGCCATCACTCAGATGACCGTTTTGCGTGGGTGTGACGCATATTTTCCCTCAACTTGTTTTTTTTCTTTTGTGTTTGTTCTTTTTTTTTGCGTCGATTTTTAAGAAGTCGCTTCCATGCTTTCACAGCCAAAAATAAACTTTAGGTAAATATCCGAATATCTGATCTTTAGTCGTAAGTCATAACATTATAACATATACGGCCTTTTTTAACAAATCCATTTTCTGTTTCAGGGAAAAGATTTTTCCCAGTAACATTTATAGGGTCAATAGTTTGGATAGCTTTCTTCTCGTACCTGATGGTGTGGTGGGCGAACGTGGCGGGGGCGACGGCTCACGTGCCCCCCGAGGTTATGGGGCTCACGCTCCTAGCTGCGGGGACTTCGGTGCCCGACCTCATCACATCCGTGATCGTCGCTAGAAAGGGGTTCGGAGACATGGCGGTGTCCAGCTCAGTCGGCAGCAATATTTTTGATGTTACCGTCGGGTGAGTGTTTGTTAATACTGTTATTTTCTACTGGTCATAAAATATTCTGCGGGGTATAAGGTAAGGAGAACCGTGTAGTTTAAAAGCTGAGGTGTCTTGTCTTTGCCCAAAAGGGCATACTTACTGTGGGTATGGGTATGGGGTATACTTACTATCTAGAATTCTGGTTAAAATTACTTTCTCTCTCCTTAAAACATCATCATTACTTATAGTTCCTTGCTCTTGTATCATGTTTATTATTGTATGTACTTATATATACACCGTGGCATTTTAGTCGTCTTACAAAGACAGCCCACTTCATGTATCCAATGACTACTAATAATTCATGTAAAAATTTTGTTTTTTTTTGTTTTTGAACTTTTGTATTTTTTATTTATTTATATTAATTATGACGCATGACATAGTTTAAAACACCCTATTACGAGTGCAGCCCGAGCCTTGTATTACAAGGGCGCCGCGGAATGGAGCGGCGACATCTTTATCAGAGTTCATTCACCCTAACGCAAAAATGTGTTTCTTACTATTGCAACTTAAACTTAATCTAAATCCATTCTGCGGCGCCCTTGTATCACAAGGCTCGGGCTGTACTCGTAACAGGGTGTTTTAAATTATGTCATGCGTTATAATTCATAAAAATAAAAAATATAAAAAAATTCAAATGTTCAACAAATTTTTTTACATGAGTGTTTAGTAGTAATTGGATACATGAAGTGGGCTGTCTTTGTAAGACGACTAAAATGCCACGGTGTATAGGATGTATCTATTCAAACACGAAATATTTTAAAAGATACATCTCTAAGTGGTAAAGAAGTCATGGAAACGATTTTTTTTTTAATCTGAGTATATTATAAAAAAAATTTACTTGATCATATAATTATTAATTATCAAAATTCACCGCGCTCGTGCTGCCACCCTCGCCGTGTCCGGGCGGGTCATTCATAGAATAAATAAAATTTTAAACTCCTTTAAAAAATGTCTCAAGCAATTTTAAAATTATAATAATTATGTAAAATATATAGAGAATAAAATAAAATAATATAATATATAATAAATATTTAATAATATATGGTAATTTGTAGAGAATGCCTTGTGGCATTAAGTCCGCCTATGTACCACTATTGTACATGAAGTTTAAATAAATAAATAAATAAATAAAACACTATTTAAAAAAAAAAATCGCTGCTATGGCTTTTTTACCACCTATAGATGGTCCTCTTAAAATATTTCGTGTATGAATAGATACACCTTATATTTATATGGATAATTATCTATATGCTTTATGTATGTATGTATTTATTGTATATGTAAATGGTACACCACTGACCTGCAGTATTGTCTATCCTTCTACTTTTGATCCATCCAAAGGTTGTCTGTAAAAGATCGCTTTTAGCGATAAGACCGCCCATTGTGTCACTCTAAGTAACAGTCCTACATTTATATCTGTAATTTATATCGTGTACATAATAAAGAGTATTCTATCTATCTAAAATTAATCACCAGAGTGCTTCCAGAACAGTTTATAGAAAATTAAATTACTGGTATGATATAAAACTGCAACAATACAAATCTTATCACTTAAACTAATTTCGTTTGTTGAGTATAATAGTCAAATTAATATATATTCCTTTAGAATTTGGTCAAAACAAAACCACAATAAGACGTTAAATTAAACTTAATTCAGCATGACATTGCTCCAAAAACTTCGGATTCCCTAGTTTTCAGCACTGCAGTTCTTCGCCCCAAGAGAAATAGAAACTATGTGACAAATGCTATTTCAGCAGCTAGCATTCCCCTACTGTCGAATACTTTACCGGAGGCATTCCTTAGTGAAACTTCAGCATAGTTCGTTCCAAATTTTGGGTACGCTGAGAGTTACGGCTTTTTAAAAGCAGAAACAACTTTATTTTAATCCATAGATAATATCTATACATCTTTAATACAAATAAATAAAATTGAAGCATACTTCAATTTTATTTATTTACCATGTCGTCGAATTTTTATTTTGACGTTAGAAACATATTTCTAACGTCAAAATAAAAATTCGACGACATGGTTGGCGCAGTGGTTAAGCGATTAACTGCTGCGCTGCGTGTCGCGGGTTCGATTCCCGCACGGAACAAATATTTGTATGATCTACAAGGAGTTGTTCCGGGTCTGGCTGTTTACGTATGTGAGTTTAAATGTTTGTAAACGCACCCACGATACAGGAGAAATCCTAGTGTGGGGCAACGTTTTAAAAAAAAAAAAAATATATATATAAATATTTAAAAAATTGTTTACTAAATGCATATTAAAGTTTAGACGGTAATTTTAACAAAAAAAAAAAACAATTTTTACAATTTTTGTCTGTCTGTTTGTTCCGGCTAATCTCTGAAATGGCTGGACTGATTTTGATGGGACTTTCACTGGCAGATATCTGATGTTATAAGGTGTAACTTAGGCTAGCTTTATTTTCGACTAGCTGCTGCCTGGGGGTTTGCTCGTGTGGATTAATTTATTTTTTATTTTTTAACACTTTGTCCCACACTAGGAATTTCTCCTGTATCGTGGGTGCGTTTACAAACATTTAAACTCACATACACAAACAGCCAATTGTTACATTACAAACATTCACTTCAATTTTATTTATTTGTATAGAAAAAGCCACGCGTGCGAAACCACCGGCAGCAGCTAGTCCATACTATACTAATAATATAAATGCGAAAGTAACTCCATCTGTCTGTCTGTTAACTTTTTACGCCTAAACGACTGAACGAATTTGTATCACACGGATTTATTTTATTTGACTAATTTTAGGAAAATTTACAACTAATACATTTGAATATCTAGTAGAATGTGTTAGCGATGGCCAATTACAAGCTTCCACTAACGATTAATATGATAACGTTAACAAATACGCGAAAACAGGGACGTAGGAGACACAAATATGGATTATCTCACACTCAAAAAATACAATAACAACGAAAAAACAAAACAAATAGTTACAATTAAATAAAAATTGTTCAAAGTCAAAGTCAAAGTCAAATAATTTATTTCAAATAGGCACGAAGATGCACTTTTGAACGTCAAAAATTACATGAATAGTTAATTGATTCTAGTTGCGCCTTCCAAAATGTAGTTATGTATGGAGAAGAATGGGCAAGAAACTCCATACTTACTCTATTAAAATGTTAACAATAGTTTGTATACATTAATTAATATTTATACGTGAAGACGATGTACCTAGAATAAAAAAATAAAAAATATAAAAAAAATCATCAAAATTACTTACCACAATTGGTAAAAAGAATGAAAAGTGAAGTAATAACAGAAAAATTAATAAATGCGATAGGTACATGGTGCTCACATATTTACAAACATTGTATATGATTTCCCAAAAAAATAAAAAATAAAAACAACATATAATAAGTCAGTGTGTGAGTTAAAATATTAATCACAGAAAATAAAATTAATATCATAAAAATTATAAATTATACAGTTAAATTAGCAACCAGTTTGATTTTGTCTAGACTCTAAATTGTCCTATGGAGCAGGACCAGCATGTTTCCAAACATTCTTATCTTGGATATAATCCTCTAATTTTTAATATGCTTGTTTACAAAGTGTGGTTTTTATATGAGTTTTAAATTTTCTTTCATTTAATTGTAATATATCAGAAGGTATTTTATTGTAACATTTTCAAACTTTTGTTTACTTCCTGTAAATAAATCTAAAGCTAACTCGACATCCTGACACACCATATGAAAAATACGACAAGCTCTTATCGCGTACGAGTTCTGTCTGTAGATAGTTCTTACTTGAGGCACATGGAGAAGACGTGGTCTCTGAAGAAATGCACTCGGTACACGAAGCCCGATCTTGCCTACCAACTCAGAGACGTCAGTAGATCCCTTCGTAACCCTAAAGAGTAAAGTAAGGTTGACTGGTAGAGAACGCCTTGTGGCATTAAGTCCGCCTATGTACCGCTATCGTACATGAAGTTTAAATAAATAAAAAAATAAAAAAAGAGGCGTCTAATTGCAAACCCCGCTAAAACGATTTTACCTTGAAACCGACTTCATTCTCTCTTTTGAAAAACTCATTTTCGAGCAAATCTCTCTCTAACAGTACTAAATTGAGCCTTCAACCTTATGCTTGGTAACAAAATCCACTATAAATGGCATGCGTTAAATTCAAATTCCTCTACAACGAAAACAACCAATCACAGCGCTTGCTTTTGCACCAAGTGACCTTACGAATAGTATGGCGGACCAATGGAGACTTGTGTAAATGTGTCGTGCACCAAGGAGTGCGATTACATTTTATTGAATTTTAAACTCATCAATAACTCAATATCCAGAAAAATCGTTTTAGCGGGGTTTGCAATTAGACGCCTCAAATAAGAAAGCAAGATCTGCAATTTTCGGTCCGCGACAAGCTTCGACAAGCGAAGCAACGCCTGGCGTGGCCTGTCAGTTAACGGGCCGTCGAACCGCAGCTTAATACGAGTATAGTCCCGTCAGAACCCTTTGGATACGGAAACCTATAAAAGTAAGAGTTGATTGGAAAGGTCCTTAAGCCTTGAACACAAAAGCGAACGTGTTCATAATTGAGGAAAATAGTTCGTTAATTAGATTTCAATTCCCGACGGCCATAGCCTGATTATATGTCTTGATTGGTTACGGGAATAGTCTGGATGTTATATAACAAATTCTCATTAACATTCTGTTATTTAACAGCATTTATCGCTAAGAAAAAAATATTTCCAGCTGTTATTTTATGTGTTCATAATGCTCACAGACCTGCAGTGCTATTCTGTATCTATCTCACCGTGAAAACATAAGTGAAGTGAGCTTGAAGTGACATTCAATTCCACCTGACGCTTGGGATTGACACTATTGACAGCTCACTCCACGCTCACTTCACCCAAGTTTTCACGGTGAGATGGTTACAGAATAGCAATGCTATTATAATAGCGTGGTAATAGGGATGATGATTAAAAAATATTTTTTTTGTCCGTCATGTAGATTATCATAAAATATTCGACACGTATTTTTTCTTTTGACGTGACAACGTCTAATAAATCGATGAACGCCGGCTGCATGCACGAAAAAGGATGACTCATTGTCCCGTTACGCTCATTGTACCGTTACGCTCATTGTACCGTTACGCTCATTGTCCCGTTACGCTCATTGTACGCTTGAGCCGCATCAATGTTTTGTTATGACGTTGTCATGTTAAACTATCGTCCGTAAACCAACTTTACAGATAACCAATTTTTTTACGTGATCAAAACATTACGGCGACACATTGAGTTCAAATGTGGCAGACGTCACTTCTCAGTATATTTATACGTAACGAGCCCCCACTCCCCAAGTTTAATGTATTTTATTTAAGTATTTTTTTATTAATATGATAAAGCAAAAAATTCGTGTCCAATAATTTTTCATTATCTGATTGACGGACTAAACAGTTTTTCATTTTTTTTTGCCCCAGGACATATCCTATTGTGTAACACACTTACAGTAGCAATGGCTTTGATTTTGACAGTTCAACAACATTCATTGCGTTATTTACGTTGTTTAGCAGACATTTTTTTCGAACGTATGAAACAATGGATTACCAATATATCCTTCAAAATAATTCAGATTGTGATTGAAAATGTGTTAGGCTATTAGGGTACTGGCGTCTGACTCGTCGACTGATACGGAAGAAAGAATAAAACATGCTGCACTAACGTCAATGATAATGGGCAGGAAGGTTTCTCAGTAGCAGTCCGGAGTTGGTTTTGTGCTTGGTGGATGACAATAGTCTCGCGCCCTATTAATCCATACTAATATTATAAATGTGAAAGTAACTCTGTCTGTCTGTCTGTCTGTCTATCTGTCTGTCTGTATGTTACGTTTTCACGCTTAAACCGCTGAACCGATCGTCATGAAATTTGGCAGAGATATGGAGAAGGACATAGGCTACGTTTTTACGTGACAACCGACATCTACGTGGGTGGAGCCGCGGGCAAAAGCTAGTTTATTTATATAACAACTAGCTTTGGCCGGCGGCTCCGCCCGCGTGGATGTCGGTTATCGCGTAAAAAAGTAGCCTATGTCCTTCTCCATATCTCAGGCTATATTTCTGCCAAATTTCATGACGATCGGTTCAGCGGTTTAGGCGTGAAAACGACAGTTACTTTCACATTTATGATATTAGTATCGATTGCTTGCTGCCCTTACAGTAAACACCAAAGCGCATAGCAAGCCAACAACAAACATTCAACCAAAAAAGTTCATGCATACACTAAATACAGATTTATTGCTGGACATAAATATATCAAAATCTGGCTCCTGAGCGTTCTTACATGGGACTTAAGGTACTATTTGGAACCGAGCTACCAACTGCAACTGCCCGACAGCACGTGCAGCGACTGCATGCAAACGACTTTTTTTATTTAGGGCATCTCAGGATTAACCTTGAGAGGTTGAGACTCTTTAACCGGACTTTCCTGTGGTTGCCAAAAGCTCCTAACGAAACTTAATGCCTCCAGCCAGGGCTTAAAAACTTATAAACTAAACGACTGCGCGCTAAGGGCACCCCCTGTGGGGTAGGAACCACGGCTTAGGGCAGAGTCGGAGGGAGCAATCGGCTACTGGTTTGTATGTATTTATATGAAATGGCTTCCAAACCGCTGCACGTGCTGTTAGCAGTTGCAGTTGGCAGCTCGGTTCCAAATAGTACCTTTAAACATATCTGACGAAATGTGGTTGCACCTCTGCCTAATCTTTCGGGGTAATACCTACAGGCGTGAAGTTATGTTATGTTAAGGGCAGGAGGATGATGTAAAGTTATAGCTATAGCAATATTTGAAGGGAAAAAAGACCTATATTAGAAATGACAGAAATCGATTCATTAAATTTAATAACGAGCATTAGACAAATAACGGCAAAATAACGACAGTTATTGTGTAATATTGTTGAAATAACTGCACTTTAGAGTAATTTTTTTAATGTTATTGGTAAATAGATTACAGTGCTTTGTATTTATCGTGAAATAACGGAGTTTATTAAACGTTTACATCGAAATAACGAAAGGGTGAGAACAGTTATTTGTCTAATGTTATAATAAATGCAGTATAGCTAACTAAGCCAAGAACCACCAGAGCCAGAGCCAGAGCCGAATCCCCAGTGTGTCGTACTTTGAAGATGCTCAACGCCCTTCTGACTAACAACCCTGAATGTGATGTGTTTGCGGATGAATGGAGTAAAATAATGCGTATATGTCTGGTGTTCTGTGAGAGAAAGTATGCAAGGGAGTCCTCTGTTCCATGTTAGTTTTAATTAAATAATATACAAAAATTGTCAATATTAATATTTTTTTGTTTCTACTTTAATTAATGTAATTGGTATTGTACCGTTTTAATTAACTATAAATGAATAAATAAATAAATAAACGAACGACCTATATACAAATGGTTTGCAACATCTGGTTACCAAAAAACATAAATAACGTTACCAAATGAACTTTCCCAAACTGTGCTCTAAGATAAGAAAATTCTTAACTATGTAGACCTTAAATAACGGACGCCATCTTCAGTGCTTACCTACTCAGCTTGGAGCGGCGCCAAAAATGAGGGTAGATGTGAAATTGCGCGCTTTTTTCTGCATACGTATAGCAGATGGCGGATTGCGGATGGGATGTATTTTAAAGGAAGTGTTGCAGAATGTTCTTTGTTGGGTGTTCGGAATCTTATAGTAAGAACCGCCCCTAAGATGACCCACTGACCAGAAGGTCATTGGTCGTACTCAAACTCTTGAAAGACAGTTTTTCTACAATTCGTGTCACGTAAAAAGACTGCTGGCCTACCGCAAAACCGTACGTTGTATTAGTTCGCGTCACGTAAAAATGGTATGGTATGGTTGTGCGGTTGGCCAGCGCTCACATAATAATAATAATGTATAGTATGTATTGTAGATATAATTTCAACATGGATGATGTAACCAATTTTTCAAGTCAAGTACAAAAAGTCTAATTAGGTCGTACCTTAGATTATATACTTGATCTAAGGGTCGTACCTACTACCTATTTGGTTTCGATTCGAGACAAACTACGTTTCATTGCGTATTATATTAACATTGTTTTTTAATTAATAAATGTCACTGATACCACCCAAAACAGCATTTTTTATAATATGATATCTTTTATTTTCATCCTGTTCTTTATTTCTTATCAAATCCTCTAAAACATAAAACCAGAGCTGGCAACCCTATGGCCACCGTACCTGTGGATATCAGTTTGTAGGGCCACTTACAAATTGAGTGCTTTGATTTGATTACTTAAGGTGAAAGCTTCAGAAAACCGCGAAATCCAAATTTTCTTACGTTTTTTTGCAATTTGCAAGTCAGTATCAGGCTGTATGTTGATCTATATTATAATTCGCGTCCGTACCAAATATTTATTTATAGAATTGTATTCATCAAAATCATCAATACCACTCTCTCGAGTTTTTATAATCCTAATGAAGGACTATTTCATGAAATCATGACTTTTAGGATTATGCTAACTTAAGTAGTTGTATTACTGATTCTAATGATTATAATTCTGTAAATACATATTTTTTACGGTCGCGAATCATACTTTAATCAACATGCAACCAGACAATGAGCTGCAGATTGCAAGAATCATAACAAAATGTCAATTTCAAGGGCTACGCTAACGGACCGGCCACGACATTGCGCGAATTGCGGCCGGCAAGCGTTTTTTCTGTTTATTGCGCGGTCGAGACGCGCAACGCACTGTGGCTAGTTGGGATCACACGCAATTATTGAGGAAAACCACTGCCGCTGCCGCCGCCGCGCAATGTCGAGGCCGGGCCGTAAGGTAGCCCTTGTAAGGTAGGATTTATCTACTTATGGGGAAGCGCTAACGCTTCCCCCATAAGTAAATAAATCCGAAATTATAACTTAAAATCACCGCAAATATGTTTTTCATTTGACAACTTCAAAGCCGTCCCAAGTGGAAATATCCAGAACCGAACCTCAAAGAGGGTGACTTAGTAATTGTAAAAGATTTTAACGCTGTTCCATTAGAATATAAAATGGTTCGTATTGTAAAAACATACCCAGGTAGAGATGGTAGAGTAAGAGCTGCTGATGTAATGATGAAAAATAAAGTATACAGAAGGTCAATTAAACGGCTCTGTCAACTACCTGTAGAATAACTTAATGCCGGCCCTAATTATGTTTAGAACAATCAAAACATAGAAAATAGAAACTTAGAATATTGCTCGTGTAAACGTAACTTAATGATTTTTTATGTATAAACTTGCAACACTAGATAGAAATTCCAATTGTTGGTGTTGTGGCTATGCTGCGACCCTTCCTGTTTAAAAGATTGTGATGAGCGGCTGTGTGCTCTGATTGTTAAAAGTATAATACAAGTTTTCCAAGCTTTCCACGCATTTTTATTCCAAACATGCGTGTGGTGGTATCAAAGAAAATTGAGGTCATAAAGTTAAACTTAAACTTTATGACCTCAATTTTCTTTGATGATTATTCGCTTACAATTGAATCATTTTATTCAAATATTAATTGTTGGGGTGTGATAAAAAAATTAAACTTCTATAAAAGGTGTATCTATTCATACACGAAATATTTTAAGAGAAACATCTATGGTAAAAAAGTCATAGCAGCGAAATATTTTTTTCCAATTGTTTTTATTTTTACAAAATTTTGCAAAAAAACCTTTACCTTACTTATTCTATGAATGACCCGCCCGGACGCGGCAACGGTGGCGGCACAAGCGCGGGGCCTTTTGATAATTAATCATCATATCAAGTAATTTTAAATTATTTAATTTATTAAATAATATACTAAGATTTAAAAAAATACGTTTTTTTGGCTTCTTGACCACCTACAGGTGTATCTCTTAAAATATTTCGTGTATGAATAGATAGATACACCTATCGTTGTATATGTATCGTTGAATGTGTTAATAATTCCCGCTAGTGAGTGATTGGGTAAGAATTTAAACTTCAGGGTAATTGCGAACTAATATGTATGGAGATCGGAAAGAGAAAGAAACAACCGTTTTGCTTGCACACTAGTTTATTACTGACTCATGGCCGGTGCGGAGGCGCGGCGCGCGCGTCGTGCGCTAGCTTCATACTAATATCACTCCTACACACTTAGATTTCGAAACCTGTAGCGCTATTCTATAAAAATCTCACTGAAAACTAAGGTAAGTGAGTTCAAAGTGAGCTGTCAATCTCTAGACTCCCTAGCGTCAGGGCCGTCAGGTAGGATGACAGTTCACTTCACGCTCACTTCGCATACAGAGATGAGGTGAGATTTTTACAGAATCGACCGGCTGTCATTCCACCAGATGCTACGTATTGACACTATTGACAGCTCACTTCACCTAAGTTTTCACGGTGAAATTTTTACAGAATAGATCGGCTGGTGACAATTTATAATATTCACACACACACTTATACACTATCAATCACAATCTGAATGATTTTGAAGCAAATTGCTAATCCATTGCTTCCTATAGACGCTTGAAAGGCAATATTGACTAAACGACAAGTTGGCAACGTTACACTAGAGCATTTTAAAGAATTTAAAAAAAAATAATCTTTAAATGCTCCAGTGTATACTCTACTAGAGTATACTCCACAAAAAAAAAAATACCTACTCCATTTTAAAGTTTTTTTTTTTTTTTTTTGTTTGTAAGATAGTATGTTTTGTATCGAGGGACTACACGAAGCCATAATATACCAGAGGTGGTTTGACTCCCGAGCGTGCGAGGGAGACAATGAAACCGAGGGTATATTAAGTTGGCGTTTAGTCTCGAGGTGCAAACTGTACTTTTCACTTTGAGTGCGAGAAAAACAGTCAATTTAGTAAAAAAACATTTAATAAATATTATTCCTCCAGTCCTCCAGTCCTAACTTTCGTAAGTTTTTAGGTAAATCTTCCGCGATTTTGGCGGCAAAAGATTATCTATTGTCTTTTGCTCTTTGCTCGACGTCAAACTCTTCATTGTCACTGGACATTCTTAATTTTATTTAAAACCGAACAAAACACTCGACAAAAATTCTGAAATTTTCGTGGTCAGTTTTTTCTTCTAAACCAGTCACAGATTAACAATTTAAAAGGCATGGCGCCACCTTCTTTGCGGAAAAACCATGGAAGTAAAACTCTCAACATTTTCGCAATGAAGATGGTCCACACTCCACAGATATTTACTGACCGAGTTTGTCTATGTCACATGAAGGAAATTAAAAAACCAGTCACTTTAGTCCCGCTTCGTAGGGCTATATTGGCGTACTTTTAGAGCATGAGAAGTGAAAAAAATTAAATGCTCTAAAGTTGCCAACATGTCGTTTGGTCAATATTGCCTTTCAAGCGTCGATATGTTCGAAAAACAACGTAAATAACGCAATGAATGTTATTGAACTGTCAAAATGAAACCCATTGCTACTGCAAGCGTGTTACGCAACTAACCTGCTGGACAGTTGGTTTACACTTTTATAAGATACTTTTGGGAAAGACCATATCTAACGGTACGAACAACGTCGCTGTAGTAGGTACGTTTAGTAGGTATTTCCTAAACAATAACGACTGCCCTCCCGACCTTGACTAAACACCTACTCTTGATCTTTGTAGGACCACACCGCACACCTACCTGACACCTACGGCCTTGGAACACTAATTTTATATCAATACTCTTTACTAAGGCAAAAGGTAGCTTTGTTAGGCGCGTTTTTAACGTAAAATAGATAAGCATAAGTTAGATTTCCAAAAAAAAACAAAAAACGGGCAAGTGCGAGTTTGACTCGCGCACCGAGAGTTCCGTACAACTTAATTTATGTTGAAAAAATGTTTCACCATACATCGATATACGTGACGGTCAATTCTCCAACTGCAAATTTAAGTTTGTAAACGCAAAAACGATTTTTTTATGTGATAAAACTACAAATTAACAATTTTGGGACTTTTTCCTTTACTTGTGCTGTAAGACTAAATTCTTCTTGCTAAATTCTTGCTAAATTTCATGATTCTAGATCAACTGGAAGTACCCTAAGGTTTTGATTTACTTACGAATATCGCATAAATGTCGCATAAATGGCTATATCTTTTTATTGCGTTGACTTAGAAGCTTGATTTTTTCAGAGCTCCAAGAGAGCATAAACCTTCGTATTTTATATTAATTTCAACTTGATATCTCCACGCGTTCCTGAGAAAAAGGGTCTTGACAGACTGGCAGACAGACGGACAACGAAGTGATCCTATAAGGGTTCCGTTTTTTCCTTTTGAGGTACAGAACCCTAAAAAATGCGATTTGTAACTTCTTCTCTTGCATTGGCAATGTAATGTTACATTATCAAGTTGGTATTTTCCGAGGAGGTAGGGAGAGGTGTATATTTCACCCACACTTCGCCAGTTTTGTTAGACTCCGCGGCGAACCAATGGGGATAAGAACTGCCACTTGCTCATTACTATCACTGTACCTCAAAAATAAAAACGGAACCCCTATAGAATAACTCGTGTATCTGTCCGTCTGTCTGTCTGTCCGTCTGTCAGAGCCGATTTGCTCCGAATCTACTGGACCGATTATGTTGAAATTTGGTACACATGAATTTCTGTGATCCGCACACGAACGTGTAGAGTTTGTGAAGTTAGGGCTTGTAGAGTTAGGGCGTGTAGAGTTATAAGGTTGGCTCTACATGATATCTGATAACTTTTTGTCAGTGCGAGCCATATGGTGAGACCATATGGCTCGCACTGACAAACAGTTTTCTTCTCATCAGTCTTGGCATCATTTTAGATGAAAATGTTTTTGGTAGGTTACTTCTTAGAAAGTAATGAGTGAGGAAGCTCGTGGCTAAGTAATAACAGCCGCACGGGTTGATCCGTCAGGTTAAGCTACCCTTGCCGGGGTTGGTCCGTGAATGGGTGACCTTCTTTAAATACCGAGACTCCTCCGTGCCTCGGAAAGCACGTTAAGCCGTTGGTCCCGGCTGTCATTCGTGGATCTTTGACAGTCGTTACAGGTCGTCAGGAGCCCAAAAGTCTGACAGCCAGTCTTACCAAGGGGTATCGTGTTAACCAGTTACTGGTTTGTGGAGGTCAGATAGGCAGTCGCTTCATGTAAAATACTGGTATTCAGCTGCATCCGATTAGACTGGAAGCCGACCCAAACATAGTTGGGAAAAGGCTAGGCGGATTGACTTCTTAGAAAGTAATATAAACAGAGCTACGTTAGCATAATATCGAAAGCCAACCTCCATGCTTACGAAACACCATCCAAACGAGGTCAGAGGATACGATCTCTGACCCAATTTACCAACCGGTTGAGGAGCGGATCAGACGATCACCCTTGAGACTCGAAACAATACAATCGTTTTTAAACAGCCCTTATTTGAGTATAGATGGCAATATCCAGCTGATTTGCCTTATATGCTTTTCGCCTATGCATAGGAATGGCCCTTTCTGCGATGTTCAGAAGTAAAAGGTATATTGTACAATCACCTGCATATACAATCAATATAAAAAAAATACCTTTATTGAAATGACAGAAATCGATTCAGTAAACGTTTCTGAATTAACTACTTTCTTAATGTACATTTTAATTCAGTTACACATTGTATAAAAAATATGTAGTACTTAGTGAAAATGGTGGACCATTTTGTCACCTTGTGGGGTACATAATAAAAAATATTCTATTTTATTCTATGGGTTTTTGGAATGAAGTTTTGTAACGCGACTTGCCCGAAAAGTCAGTTTCAAGTCTCATGTTTTGTTTTTTCTGTATTAAAAACAAAAACAAGAACACTTGAAACTTGAGACCATACTAGATGGCTCAGTGCCGAATTAACCACGTAGCAAGAGTAGCAATTGCTACGGGCCCCGCGCAAAAGTGGGCCCCGCGTATCCAAACCCGCCCACGCACATGAAAGAAATACTGACAACTTCGGGTATGTCCAACTTTAATTTCGAATAACTTTTGAAAAAGTAAATTTATCGAAAAATTATACGAGATCTTTTTTACAAAACGTTATATTTCCTATAAAAACATGTATCGCGCTAGTGGTAAAGTACTCCTCCCCGACCCTTGACTGTAAGTGAAGCGCCAGCACGCGTTTTAGCTGAGCAGCAAGTAATCCAAACTCCCCAGGATAATAATCAAAACACTGATTTTATCCAGCCACCGTCGGTCCCTTGCCACCCTCCCTCCGACTCAGCTGCCCTAAGCCGAGGTTCGTACCCCACAGGGGGTGCCCTTAGCGAGCAGCAGTCATTTAGTTTGTAGTTTTTTACGCCCTGGCTGGAGGCATTAAGTTTCGATAGGAGCTTAAGGCAACCACAGGATAGCCCGGTTAAAGAGTCGGAACCTCAGTGGTTACACTCTGAGATGCCCTAGATAAAAAATAAAAAATAAAAAAAAGTGGTAAAGTGCTTGTGAGACCTGGGCCTCAAGTCTGCTATTACAATAGTGTCAAAATGGTCTCGCCATTGTGAGTATTTGACAGTGTTTGTATGGGAAATCTGTCAAAAACTCACAATGAAGAGACCATTCTGACACTATTGTAGTAGCAGACTTGAGGCCCAGGGGCCAAGTCTACTAATTTACAAACGTTGCAATGGTCTCGCCATTGTGAGTATTTGACAGTGTTTGTATGGCAAATCTGTCAAAAACTCACAATGAAGAGACCATTGCAACGTTTGTACATAAGTAGACTTGGCCCCCAGATGTAAAATCCCCAAGGCCACATAAAACTCCACATATAAAATTCTTGTTTTTTTTTTTTACAACTGTATAATTGAGAACCCATAGCAGATCGAGGGCTCCTCGATAGTATTTGCTACAGGCCCCGCGCTTGCTTAATCCAGCACTGAGATGGCTCTGTAAATACACATAATATACAGCAAAAGAAACTTCATTCGAGCCGGGTGTCCCACGATACCCGATTAAAAGGATTTTTTTTTTTCTTCTCGGGTCGTCATTGTTACCCGCCATCTATACAGGGGTGGCAGGGAAATCGACGCGAAGCCGGTTATGTTATAAGCAACCTACTAAGCTTTCGAATGGGCAACTAGCTTCATCTTTCTGACTGACCGACCCCTTGACAATTCAAAAGTGCCTGTAATTGGTTTATTTGAAATAAATGCTTTGAGTTTGAGTTTTAATAGAACTAATAACCGTTCTAGTAAAATAATTACAGCAACATCTATGAGCTTAACCGCATCACAAACCACGAACAACGATGAATAATTACACCACAAATCTGTCTTTCTGGCAGTTTGGCATTCGGCAAAACACATCATAATGCATTTGGCACTAGGCTTATTTGACTTTGCCAAGCGGTAAAATAACTAAACTGGGGTAGGTATAGGTTGGTGAGGCTTCGAAATTGTGCTTCTGGATGACGTTTGCAAGTAGGCACATTGGTATTGTGAACCTCTCTTCAAACTCAATGCGCTCAGAAGTCCAATTTACTTTTTGCTGATCGACGCTACGTTATGTTTCTCCGGTGCATAATATGTATACAGTCGAGGAATAAAAAGTTTAAGCATCTTTAGGTTAATTTTTACTTGCCCTATTTACACCGTACATGAGTCTTTGTTTTTTTTTTTTTTTGAAATATCAAATCTAGAGTTAATTTAAAACATATTAGTAGTACTCTAGATTTGATATTTCATGTTATTATGCCTAAATGTAAAAAAAAAATTGCCACCGAAGTCAACCAAATAATGAGTGTCCTGAGAATGACCCATTTTATATTTTTTAAAGTAAGGCACGCAACAACAAAGAATGCTGCGATACATTGCTCGCATTACATTGGCAAACCTTGAACCTCTGCCGAACTGTCAAAGACCAGGTTTGAGCGCCGTATGTGAAGATAGGGAGTATACACATGTCCATCGATTTGCCTGTATGACAAACACACACTTTCTTTCATGAGGTTCTTCATCGACCAATAGGTCTTCCAGGCGTTTTGGGTGCATCTAGCAACTTCTTTTTCTTGCCTGGAAGGAGCCGCTTTACTTTGTGTAAATAATTGCATCATTTCATCGTCATTTCGAAGGTTGTTTCTATAACTCAGTAACGAAGGTCTACCATGCGTCATCTCGTTCATATATTTATCAGTTGCTTTTTGTTCTATTTTCACACTATTCATGTTGTACATATTCGTTATTATTTTTATCCGACACAAATTTATTTTACACACACGTTGCAGTATGAAACTGATTTACAACCGTCACCTCATACTTCAGGTTCAGTTGAAAACCAGCGTCAGGCACTAGTTGTCTGGCATTTTTGCTGAAATGGGCCTTTTTGGCGCACCCGTGAGGCACATTCAATGTGATTTTTTTTTTGTATTTTAGTTGTTAGTCGTTTTTCTGTTACTTTCTTCTTGACTGTTTTTTATATTACACTAGCTTTTGTCCGCGGCACGCCCGCGTGGATGTCGAAAAATATCCGACAAGTTAAGCTACACTTGCCGCGGTTGGTCTGTGGATGTGTGACCATCTTTACATACAGAGACCCGTCCGTGCCTCAGAAAGCACGTTGAAATTCTAACAACACCGTTGCGTTAGCTTCCAACCATAAGCCTAGATACTAAATTTAGTGATTTGAAAATTAAGGACTTTTCAACTTCATCCCCCTTTTTAACCCTTCAGGGGTGGAATTATCAAAAACGCTGTGACACGTATAAATTAATTTTCAATCATCCGCCTAAACACAAAATTTGAAGATCCTAACTTCAAAACTAACGGACTTTCATATAAACTTCCATCCCCTATTTTACCCCTTTAGGGATGGAATTCCTAAAAATTCTTACTCAGTGTTTACACACTCTTCACAAAGAACACACCCTCCAAGTTTCATGTCTCTAGGACCAGCGGTTTGGGCTGTGCGTTGATATATCAGTCAGTCAGTTTACCATTTTATATATATAGATGTAGATATTGGTGCCGATTCCCTTGTTCACAAACTAAACTAAATTTAAGTTCAGTGCATCTTTTTCTTTCTATTTCATTAAGGAAAGGACAGAAAATATATTTTAATTTAGTCCTGTCAAATTAACCAGCGCTTGACGTAAATTGACGTAATTTTAGTCGGCAAGTTCTTAATCACGTCTAAACTGGTATGGAGTAGTGACAGACGCTGATTAATTTGACAGGACTAAACTAAAATTTATCTTCTGTCCTTTTCTTAATGAAATAGAAAGAAAAAGATGCACTGAACTTAAATTTAGTTTAGTTTGTGAACAAGGGAATCGGCACCATTGTGTCATGTGTACAGTCAGTTTCCACAATTAGCTGACCCCCCCTTGTATAAATGGTTGAGATTTTTTAGAATATGGATCGACAGAATTTTAAATTTTTTAATTTAATTCAAATACCTATACGAAATCTACCTAAAACTAGAAAACAAAATTAAAAACGTACGATTTGTTAGTACGAGTAAAAAAACCTCAACCATTTGAGCAAAGGGGGTCCGCTAATTGTGGTAACTGACTGTACCTTTTAGTCTGTACCAAATAAATGTATTTTCTTTCTTTCTTCTTTCTTTCATCACCACTGCTCTCTCAAAACGGAGAAGGAAAACATCGTGAGGGAACCGGCATGTCCTAGAACCAAAAATTCGAAGACATTTGACATCTACCAACCCGCACTGGGCCTGCGTGCTAAAATATTGCCCACTCCCTCTCGACGAGAGGAGGCCTGTATCCCAGCAGTGGGAATATTACAGCAACGATTTTCTTCAAATAAACTTGCACCTAAACCCCAATAGAAACAGTTTCACCGCCTTATTCTAACCGAACCGTAACCTCTAGCAATTGTAGATCAAGAAACCGCAACATAAATCCTTAGAGCAAACATGTTTCGGATACCAAATCGTCTTGAACAACAATATAGCTTACTTCTAAGGACACAAAGTCGTAATTTCTACAACATTTGGGCTATATATCAGGCAAATAAAACTTATGCCGTAAACAGGGAGGGACTTGTAGGAGTCCTCCAGTACTTAAGGGGGTGCGGGGGAGGGGAATGGATATCGCAATGCAGTTTGGAACAATTTACAATTTATCTTCGAAAGTATTTTGTATTTAGGTCATGCTTGAGAATTCTCGCGTTTAAAATTTATTTTTCTTCTTTTTTTGTAAGTGACCCCAATTTAAGGTGGATGCGCTGTGGTAGCCCGCGAAATTCGGTTTTTTGCAATTTGCAGGTCCATGTCAGGTTGTATCTTGATAAAAATATGATACGCGACCATAAAACATATATGTATTTACATAATTTTAACCATAAAAATCGTTTCGTGCAGATTCGTCGAACGAACGAAATCTGAAGAACCTGCACGAAATCTAATTTAGAAAGATGTATTGATGATTCATAAGGTTAAAATTATGTAAATACATATGTTTTATTGTCGCGTATCATATTTTGATCAAGATACAAACTGACACAGACCTGTAAATTGCATAAAATGCAAGAAAATTTGAATTTCGCGGGCTACCACAGCGCATCCCCCTTAAGAGTCTATACTACCTCAGCCCCACCTCACTCTGTATCTCGCTCGCACACTATTGCTACCGGTCACTCGAGCAAGCGAGACAGGGCAGCAGGGAAAAGGCTCCAAGGCGCCGATAGTTTAGGTAGTTTCGTTTTACGGTGAAAATAATGGTCATTTAAAAAAAGTAAATAACATAAGACCTGCTTTATAGTTAGTTCAGTTAATATACAAAGTTTCATTATCTAATTTGAAGTATTTTTTTAATACCAGCGGTTTATTCTTCGGTTTGGATTTTTTTCTATCGAGAAAATTTTATGGAATCGTGTTTTCGGCTAACATAGTACTTAACATTAATCCTCAACTTTACCATATATTTATTTCAAAATTAATGCTGCAGTATTTTCGACATAACGGAGGATCATACTAAGCCATTTGAGGTAGTATAGGCCCTTAATGTTTATTGGTTTATACGTCTGTATATTTTAGTAACCATGCTTTGATTTAAAAGAGTGTACGCTTCTTCTCTATACGCTACTGCGCTTTGGAATGGGCAACTAGCTTCATCTTCCGACTGACCGACCCCTTGACAATTCAAATGTGCCTTTAATTGGTTTATTTGAGTTTAAGTTTGAATTTATTATTTATTGGGTCATCGGAATTTATTCTCGTTCTAGAAGCTTTTAGAATATTATAGACTCTTTATTACGTACTCCATACGAATTACAAATATAAATGTAGAAATTTTACATAGGGTGATACAATGGGCGGTCTTTTCTTCTAAAGACTATCTTTGGATGGATTTAAAGGGAGAAGGAGAGACAATACACTAACCTTGTCATACCTTGTCGCATACTACAACTATTATATTGTTACTCAGAAATCGAAGAAAATCCCTATCTATAGATAGATAGATAGACTGATAGAATACTCTTTATTACACACCATAAAAATTACAGATTTCTATGTAGAAAATTTGACAAGGGGTGACACAATGGGCGATCTTATCTCTAAAAGTGATCTTACAGACTTCATTGAATCATTATTAATCCATATGACATAGATGTCTAAATACCTACTAGTGTTTTTTATAGTCAGCCTAATCCATATAAAGGTCTCTGCACACAGCGGGCGCGGCGCGGCGGGACGGGACGCCGACGCGACGCTGAGCAGTTGTAATGTACTAGATATTACGGACGACGCCACACAGAGACGTCCGGCTCGACGCGACGTGACGCGACGCTCTGTGTGGCGTCGTCCGTAATATCTAGTACATTACAACTGCTCAGCGTCGCGTCGGCGTCCCGTCCCGCCGCGCCGCGCCCGCTGTGTGCAGAGACCTTTAGTAGTCTGATTGTACAGTCAGCTGCATAGAAATCTCCCCCTAGCAATGATTATACAGTGTGAGTCTTTATAATGTGCACATATGGAAATTAGAGAATCTATGCTTAATTTTATCTACGGCAAAAATATAAAAAAATCTAAATATTTTATTTTATTTTTCATGGAATTAAAAAAAAATTGATCCCAGTGTAAACAAAACGGTGTAACTTTAAAACTAAATGATCTATCACGATGAAACAAACAAACATAACAAAAATCAGTGTTTTTTTTTTTTTTTTTTCATCATTTTTTACAATAATTGTAAAATTTCTCAATAAGACATCTTATTGAGAAATTTTGAAACAATATTAAAAAATTAATATTCCATAAAAAAAAAAGTTTTTAAGCTATTGCATAGCTTCTATCGCGGGCCTTGAGCGCGGGGACCGAATCCAGAAATTCCGTAACGAAAAAACCTCACGCTCCCCACTCCGACGGTTATTTTACTACACCAGTACCCTCTAGTGATCTAATAATTTCTGGCAGTCCCTTTTTTCTGTGTACTGCGTATTTTATTCTTATAAATATTAGTTTATAAAATTATGATCTTCACAAAAAGTGATTGTTGATAGTGGGGTTTGAACTCACGACACGTCGATTATGAGTATATTCAGTTCACCTGTTGCACCGCAAGGCTACAATGACTTAATTAAAGCTTGCCAAATAGTTGATACCATTCCAGTTGAACAATTTTTAAACTGGACTAGACGGTTGGAAATGACTCATGTACATGGAATTTTTTCGCTGTCAAAACAGTTTGTCACTCTTTTTTTATTTAAAATTACTTTAGGTTCAACACTTTCGTCTATTTTAAAGTTGTTATTATGCTTATATTTGAATAGTATTTGACTTTGTTTACGTAGTTATACACTTTTACGACGTTCAGCACTTATTTATTTTGTTTTTAAGCTATTGCATAGCTTCTATCGCGGGCCTTGAGCGCGGGGACCGAATCCAGAATACCGTATATCAAAGAAAGTATATAGAAAGTATATCAAAGAAAAAGAAATACTGCATAAATAAAATAAATAAATAATTATAATTGCATAAGTTGATACAAAATGCTATGCAATAGCTTTACCGCGGCAGTCCCCGAGTGCCACACGTCTTTTTTTTTTTTTTTTGTATTTTTGCCTTAGATAAAATTAAGCATAGATTCCCTCATTTCGATAAGTGCACATTATAAAGACTCACACTGTACATATACATTGCTAGGGGGTGAGATTTCTCTGCAGCTGACTGTACAACAAAGTTAATGGATCTAATCATTATTATTTTTTTGTCAAATTTAAGCCTTTATGACCTTAACTGAACTAAAATTCACTTGAAATCGACTTGAATCAAAAATATCCCCTTACAGCAGCTTAAAAAGAAACAAAATGACTTCTCCAACTACGTAATTTAAGTAAAGCTAGACCATTATACGGTGTATTAAAAGCCATAAATTAAATCAAGCCCACTTTGAACGACCTTCTAATAAATGCTGTTACTTTGTTTACAAAATACGCTGAAATTCAGTGGCATCTGGTTACACGCAGACCAAAACATAGTTGGGAGAAGGATTTGAAATAACGACTTTGTAATAATACACAAGGCTTAATTCGACGTCAATTTGTATAATGTATAAACATTAAACGAATTGACTTCGAATTGTGCCTAACATTATACAATCTGACGTCGAGGCTGACATAATAAAAAAATAGGTATAAAATCAAATGTTTCAAATTCATAAAAGCTAATGTTAGTGATTCCTGAAAGTATGTTTAACTGCAATAAGAATCATTTTAAAGTAACCTTAGGTATTATTTCATCAGACACGCTAAGGATTCATGAAACGCAAACCAATCATTTTACGGTAGGGGCTATGAATCTCACTGGTTAGTAGAAAATAACCTAATTAAACCTATGATAGCACCAGTCTCAAACTTATATAAATCCAGGGTAACAAAAATAACAGGCAAACGTGTGACCTCACCTTATCAACCCCTGTGACCGAAATTACGATAAAAAATAACACTATGATATTTATCAATGTTGGCTCGACCTTGCTCCAAATATCGGCGAAACAAATGCCAACTATAGTTACGAGTACAAGTCATAACTAAATGTTGAACACAGCCGTGTTTATGTTACAACATTGATTTTTATTGGCATTATATTGAACAATGTTGTAGTTTTAGTTACCTGTCATTTATGGGTAAATTGGTTTCCTACATTGTGGTCAAAAGTTTTAACTAGCGTTGGTACTTAAAATAGAGGTTGCGGTTTACTACCACCTCCATTTTAAATATATCAACAAACAGTTAAATAAGTTTCAGTTTAATCATCAAACTGTAAAATAAGAATATATTATGTAATCTACACAATATAGCTTCTACAGCGATTTACCTAATTTGGGGGTTTATTTATAAACGCTGCTTAAAGTTATGTAATGATTAGCGACTGTTTAACCATACATTTTTGACGTTTAAACGTCACTTAACTTTAAGCAACGTTTATGAATAAACCCCTTGGTGTTTAGGCGAACGCACTGTTAAATTCAAGTTTCTACTTCGCGATCTACAAAAATATTTCTAAGTAGATTTTTTTTCTTCTGATTTGTCTAATGCTCGATTCTCTATTCCTAAGTTGGCTATTTCTTTTGCGCAATCAAGGACGATGCCCTATGGATTAACTATAATAATAGACCAGTATCAGTGATTGCCTATAATTAATAGTTTGACCTCATTATGGCAAATATAATTAATGAGTCTGCATGTTTGTACTGATAAAATAAATTTTTGGTGAGACTTTGCTTACAAAGAATATTAGTAAGCACGGCAGCAGTTGGCCACCTTAATTTGAATAATCATGTAGTTTAGATATTAAATACTTTAATATAAAATGTACGTATATGTGTATGAATGTGTGTGTGTATGTATATGTGTGTATTTAATCCATACTAATATTATAAATGCGAAAGTAACTCTGTCTGTCGGTCTGTCTGTCTATCTGTCTGTCTGTCTGTTACGTTTTCACGCCTAAATCGCTGAACCGATCGTCATGAAATTTGGCATAGATATAGCCTGGGATATGGAGAAGGACATGGGCTACTTTTTTATGCGATAACCGACATCTACGTGGGCGGAGCCGCGGGCAAAAGCTAGTGTATTATAAACAAGTTTTTATTATTGTAAAAGATAATTGTAATGTATCTCGTTGGTAATCCTTAAATAAATAAATAAATATTTACTTCCGAACTCCCTTTTCTGCTTTGTTTTGGCAAGCTATATCTTTGACAAAAAACTATCATGTTACCAAGCTCTCATCATTTCCCAAAGTTCAGTTCTCTATAATAGAGAATACATAATTACAATCGCAAAACTATTTAAAATTATTGCAAATCTGTTTTTATGGTTTCTCAACCCTAACCTGCAATTACCTACTTGTAAGAGTTATACAACTTTCAACTTATATTTTTACTACTGACTTGACCTACTTTAGATCTACACTACCTACTTTGGACGACAATAACTAAAGTTACTAGCGGTGCTCGCAGCTCGGCCCGCATGAAAAGTTTTTAATTTTCCGGAATGTTATTGTCCATTTCCAAGTACCTACCATGAGCGGTCAAATAACAGTAAAAGACGAACAGACAAATAGAGAGTCTCTGCATATTACTTTTATATTCCGAGTCAGAAACTATCTATATAGAACAAATTTTAATTTATAGCGTGTTAAAATGAAATATGTTTTACTGTTCCAGGCTGCCACTTCCATGGCTCCTATACGGGATCATCTACGGCGAGCCAGTCCAGGTGAACTCCAAGGGCATGGTGTGCAGCATAGTGCTTCTGTTCGCCATGCTCATCTTCGTCATCATCAGCATTGCCTGCTTCAGGTGGAAGATGAACAGAGGACTAGGGTTCACCATGTTCCTCCTGTATTTCGTCTTCGTAGGAGTCAGTTTGGCACTCGAGTACGGGTACCTCCACTGTCCGAGCGAATAGACTGGTCTTTTCGTCTTTTGGTCTTCTGAATTATTGAATAAGGGATTGCTAAAAAGGATTTTCAATGTTCAGCGTTTGATAGTGACTATTCGTTTTGGGCATGATCGGGTGTAATGAAGAAAGTAATAGAAAAGCTGATGAAAAGTTTTTATTGTAGAATCCTATAGAGGAAAGAGGGAAGCAGAATTCAAAATAGTTTATGGTAAATAGTGGAGAGCGCTAGATTGCAGAACTGTTTACCTAAAACAAATAGTCGACAGTCAAATAGTAGCAGGTTGGTACTTCCAGCAATATTGCGACTCGATTGCAGCAAACTATGCAACGGAAAACCTAGTAGAGGTTTTAATGTAAATTCAACGTCACTTTGTATAATCCGCGTATAAAATACATTCTGACGTCGGAAAACATCAAAATGTATAAAATATTTTTAAAACAACGTGGTGGCGTGAATAGGTAGATTATTTATTTAATTATTTTATATGAATAATTAAATCTAATAGTCTATTTTTACATGAGATAATTTTACATGGTTTTGTTGCAACCGAGAATAAAATTCTATAAAAATATTTAAAGACATTGTAAGTATTATAAGAAAGTTACTTTAGCGTTGTGAATTATTTAGTTTTGTATTTTAGTTGTCTAGTTGCCATAGCACAAGCAGTAAGATATTGCTCAAAGATACTCCTTTACTTTGTTATTGCTTTGCTATGTAGTTTCGTTTAGGTGTTTTTAAATGAACGCTTGTAATAGATGTATTGATCGAAATGACGAGAGATAACGTGCACCAAGTATACATTTAAGAGAAACTTAAGACAGTAGAACGATTAACGAAAATACAATTCCTATGAAATGCAATAATGAAAGCTTCAGTGGTTCTGATCATATTAATAAGAATTTTGCATTGTAAATTATTATGAGGTACAACATTTTTGTATCTGAAGTAAATATTTAGCCATGATAGAGACTGTAGTTATTTATATGAATGTTAGTTGTTTAACTCGATGGCGCTTTTACGAAGTTTTAAGGCTAAGTTCTTAATCTATCGGTAAATGTACGTGTCGGTTGTTTTTGTAAATATTCAACGCGTTGTGTTGGACATCTGTTTCTACTTAAGTTTATCTGTTCGGTCGCAGACCGTCGGTCCATGTGGATGATTTATATTTTAATGTGTCGATAATGAAAGCGATTTGATGTAAGTGTGTGTGGCGAGCACAAACAGCTAGATTGTATATACACACATAGAGGATGGAAGAGCGGGGCAAATGTAAAAGTTTTAATTAAAATCTCATTCCATAAAATGTGCCTAAGAGTTTTACGAACTCAGTAACATTTAGCTTCGATTTTTATAAAATTAACAGTAAAAAAGAAAATGTTGAAAAAGTCATTTTATCATCTGTTAGCGGATTATGCTTACATATAGTGTTATAGACTATCCGAGGACGCATCTGTCCCGCTCTACGATATAATATGGTAGTTAGAGTTTACACTATCTCTATTATAAAGTATAATTATCTATAATTATAATGAACCTCCATACTCTTCCTTTGATCTATTGACTTTCGGCAGAAATGATTGGATAGTGATGTCTGGCTAGTCAATTCTTAATGTTACGGCTATGTCTTCAAAAATCTCTTCTTCTTTAATATTTAAAAGGCACGGTTCAGTAAATTTAATAAAATTAAAAACATCTTGTTAACCGTCCATAGTTTCTGTTTTATATTTACTTTCCGCTTCTGCACGTGATATCACTCTGTTATCTATGTCTCATGAGAAACTTTAATGAAAATGATGGTAAGTTCAATTGTTGATACCCAAAAAGTTTTATATTAATAACCCGCCTATTTGACATAGCAATAAATAGTCTAGAGTAGATAGTTAAATATTTATATTGTTAAGCTTTAACACTTCAGACCATAGTGTCGCTCAAATGATGGAGAAAGCATTATTGAACTTCAAAGAAACTCTGGCATGGAGGAGTGACATGAATGGGCTACAAAAAATTCTCCGAGATAGTACAATACAAGTCCACGGCCACTTCTCTAGCCACGATCTAATATTCTACTTAATATACGCACAAGTAACCGACAATTCTTAAAGTTCGCTTCATACCTACATCAACAAGGAATATTTTGTTGGACTAGACTTCTACATATACTATATCTAAAGTTTATGAACTTAAAACCAAAACTAATGTCGTGAATTAGTTTGGAACATTTGTGTGAAAAATGACTTGATATTTCAAAAAGAAGTCATGTTGTAGAATGTACTAAGTCAATTATTTCCACTAACAGACGTTGACCTCCGGTCTTTTAAACATAACAGCTAACTTTGGAGATAAGAGATTAATTGACCATGCGCTGACCAGGCTTATAGAAAACGCAGGTATTTGGGAGGTTGACTTTTCGATGTCAGTATTTTACTTCTACAAATATTCCAAAACAATTTGCGCTGTTCCAGCTTTTTTTAAACATGTTATATAGCTGTACTAGGTGCGCTATTTAGATTAAAAAAATTGTTCCAAGCAAGTTGTGAAATGTTTAAGATGATTAATTATTATTTTTTCAGGTACCTAGGACAAAATGCCAATTGTTCTATGAATCCTGGGCCAATAATAACAGAGATGAATCTTTTACAATGCACTTGTGCACACACAATCTTTTAAAAATTAAATCATTTATTCTGAACAACGCATCTAGTACAAAATCATTGTCATTGCTATACTCAAATATAAAAACGTTAATACAAAATGGTGTTGCGATAAGTAACGACACATCGGTAGCCACCGGACATTGTTTAGGTCATAATCTGTGATAAGGGCATGCTTATGACGTATATACTAAATATTTATATGGACATCATCTCTCTTCAAATTCTCACATAGTATTATGTATGTATAAGCTTGGATTTGATAGCCTTCTGTAGTTCGCTTAGCGACGCCACTACTAGACAGTGCTTAATTTAAAAACAATTCAAAACATAATTACCATAAAACTAGACAAAAAAGCCCACGTGAAACATCCAAAATATCTCAGAAATGAAGGAACGGATGTGGGCAAGAAAGATATCGGTTCTGTAATCGAATGCTTTGACACCTAGCAATCATTGAACCATTTTCGTCAACATTCATGATATTGGGGTGTAGGTGCCTGCTTACAACTGCCTTACAACTTTTTCAATGCTATCGAGCGGCTTTCTATAAAATCAATATCGCAGAAAGTACTTTGCTAAAACATGACTGCTTAGATCTAATCTGCTGACTTTCCCTGTTTTCAAGAACAATGTTCGATTTCGTAACACATTCTAATCTTGGCATGTTTATATATCTATTACTCTAAAATACAAATACATCTAAAATATACAAAACTGTACGAAGTAGTGGCCACTCTATAAAAAATTAAGAATTTGACTCTATAAAGTAACTTAATTCGATTTGAATAAACTTTTTCTTTACGATGATACAAGCTAGTTAGTAGTTATCAAAAATATCCTTAAAATTATTATCTGATGCACCAAGTACCAAAAGTACGATATGCCTATGCTGAGGAGTCTTAAAAATGAACTGCTGTAGGTAATAAATCATAAAAAAAGTTATGTGCAGTGAAATTCGACGAAGTTCGTTACAACAGTTAGACCACAATTATTTCATTGGAATTAATAGTGCCCAAATTATAACGAATATTTAAACACTTTATCGGTCCATTTTTAAGACCCACACAAATATTCTATATGCTATTAAATTATATAACTATATACACTAGATTTCTATCTATCTATCTATCTCTTGTATAATGTACTTAATTAGGCTTTGTAAATTAACCATCCTTCCATTTGTTTAAAGCGGTTAATTATTGAACTGATAAAGAATATTTATAATCATATCACGAGATTCTATTTTTTGACGTCAAGATGTAGAAAAAGGTTCTCTGTGCGACGTCAGACTGTATATTTGACGTTACGTTTTCTACATTTTGCAATCAAAATATCATAGTTAAAACTCGCCTTTATGCATGTCAAATCACGTAGTTACATTAAAATTGCATTTGTTCAGTACCAAATAGCACGAGCCGAGCTAGAACTCATTAAATTCCAAAATTTGTTATAATTACTAGTGTCTGTAAGAGTTCAATTTATCAATATAAATCGGTGTCGACTACAGATGCCGATTGAACACATAAAATATCCTTTATAACTTCTTCGTAGTCTAAGACCTAGGCTTAAACGCTATCATTAATATTAAATAAAATGTTTATTACTAAAAAAAATGAAATATGATATCCAGGTAGAGATTGTTACTAGAAATGATGGTTTTTATATAAAATTATAAAGTAAATTATTGCAGATAATAAAAAATATTTTTCATTCCACTTTTTTGTTACGACAATAAATTATTGTAATAATATTTGATGTGAACACCATAATTATTATTTAGTGGAAATAAGTGATTATTTTTTCTCTTTAAAATTGATCGTCAAGAAAAAAGTGGAGTGACTTTAAATAGTCATCGATTTCGTTTATAGCTGACAAGTCTCGATTTCGAATGACAATAAGTAAAATGTATTATTCTATTCGTTTGCACTTGTTATGTCAATTTATTTCACAGCTTTAAAATAAAAAATAAAAAACGATTGTAAAATCGAATTAGCTACAAATTGAGTTACAATGTAAAATTGACGTCAAAGGACCTCAGTGTAAAATTGACGTCAAATGACCTCAATGTAAAATTGATATCAATTGATCTCAATGTAAAATTGACGTCAATTGACGTTGTTATCAGATTGTAACTTGAAAACTGATAAAATTTTAGTAAAAAAGATTAAAAAATAAAAGAAAGTTACGAGAAGTCGTTGAAATCGAGATTACAGCGTAGGTTGTTAATAGTGATATTACAAATTAGGTAAAAGAAAAAAAAATGTTATTAATTTTAAAACTGTAGATAAAGTTTAGGTATTTTCATCATGTTGTAACGAGTAAAATAGGAGGAGAAAAGCTCTTGTTGGATTTATCATTTCCATTCATATGGTATGTGATTGTGGTTTTTATAAAAAAATAGCAGTATTATGACTTCCGTAGTTTATTTGAGCTAGTTAATTTATTCGACTTTTGTGAAATTTTGCTGTGAATCTCGGTCGGAAAATTATTGAAGAAAATAAATGAAACAGTTGATAATAGGATGTTTTAATATATACCATAGAGCACGTATTTACATATATTTTTCGATAGATATGAATATTTTACGCTGCGTTCAAAAATGGTGATTTTAATAATGTTCTTTGAACGTAGGACTCCTCATTTTCAAGATAATAGTAGTACATAAATAAGTGAAGCACACAGTTATATGTTAATATATAAATATTAAGTAATATATAAATATATATTCCGATCGAGTGGTTGTTGTTCTATTAAAAGCTTTTAATGATTGTTGACAATTAAAAGATTGTGATAGTTTAAAAAAAAATCACTAGTTTATTGCGTATATTGTGAGATAATTTGGTATGTATCAGTGTTTATAATTTGACGTAAAAAGAGCATGGCGTACCCAAGCGTCGGCTGTCGACGGTATTATGAAAAATTACAATAAAAATAATAAAATAGTGAGTGAAAAAAATAATTTGGCTTTTTTTTACCTCTTTTTTCTTGTCATCCAACCCTGAATAATCGCTAAAGATAATCAGGCCCAACCATAGGCTAGCACACAGAGTAATCAAGCTGAAATGTTTATAGACCGGCGCCAAACTGTCATGTCTACTTGTGTAAAGATCCTACACTACTTATTCCTAACAAATAAAAAGATTAAAGTAGACCGAACAATTTAATAAATTTATAGAGGAAAGTAAAAATTACAGTAATTAGATTTAAAATTAGAGGGACCTACCTAACACGCACTCTCGAGGCAAGAAGGAGGAAGTTGAGATTTATAATACTTGGAAGGCACTCCCAGCTCCGCGTCAGGAAAGCTCCGCAATCCAGTAGACAGGGCAGCTCCGAAGAACAGGCGTCAAGGCAGCTCCGAAGAAAAGATGTCAGCGCAATCTCCGCAGTGTCCAGAAGAAAACTCGGAGAAGTGTAGGGACGCGTCAGAGCGTCGGCGACCCAAACACTGTTCAGTTTACAGTTATCAGATTGGACAGATTAAATATCTCCAAGCTATTTAAAACACACGCATCAGCTAATTAGCTGCTAGTGTGTCTTACAAATAATAATAATAATATACTGAAGCCCGTGCACCGATGACTGTTGAGGTCATAGTTCTATATTGGGGCAGAGCTGTTTTTCACTGGAGACCAATCAATAGGCTATTCACGTACCTAAAGAAGTTCAGTAGCAGTGCAATTGCAAATCAAACTAACGCTTTTCGTATTCTCTACCGCCGTCAGATATGCTTGCGTCAAGTTCGCGTCACGCGAGCACAAGAGGCCCAAGTGTGAGTTTATTTTAAACATCTCGACTTTATGCATCGATCGCGTTCAGCACTCCAACTGGTAAAGGGCCAATCGCAGCGCCAACCCGGTCGAGGCGTAAAGTCGAGATGGTTAAGAGTCTATACTACCTCAACGCCACCTCACTCTGTATCTCGCTCGCGCACTATTGCTACCGGTCACGCGAGCAAGCGAGACAGGGCGAAAATAATAGTCATTTAAAAAAAAAAATAACATAACACCTGCTTTATAGTTAGTTCAGTTAATATGCAAAGTTTCATTATCTAATTTGAAGTATTTTTTGAATACCAGCGGTTTATTGTTCGGTTTGGAGGTAACTTTGGATTTTTTTCTATCGAGAAAATTTTATGGAATCGTATTTTCGGTTAACATAGTACTTAACATTAATCCTCAACTTTACCATATATTTATTTCAAAATTAATGCTGCAGTATTTTCGACATAACGGAGGATCATGCTGAGCCATTTGAGGTAGTATAGGCCCTTAAGGGTCAATTCACACTAGCGCAGAGTCGAAGCGCAGCGAAGCGTCAATCTAAAGGATAACACAGCAAATTCACCCTTATCTCTACAACGTAACGCGCGCGCACCAATGGGCGTTCGTTGCGTTCCAACGCGCGAATTCTGTCGAATGCGCTCGAATTCGTGCGTCTTTTTTATCTTAGAAGAAATATGTGTATTAATGTCGTGGAGATAAGTGTGAATTTGCTATGTTAAGTTTCAGATTAACGCTTCGGTGCGCTTCGACTCTGCTCTAGTTTAAATTGACCCTAAGAGGATTGTCACCGGTCCACTAGCGCCACTCCTTTAAAAACATATTACCTATCTCGTGACTGAGACACGAAGCAACAAAATTCGATCTAAATAAAAACGGCCACGTTCCTCTAGATTGTCTTTTGTTGCTTCGTGTCTCAATATGAAACTTTATAAAAGGTATTAGAAAATTCTAGACACACTTACCGAGATAGTTGATTGAGCCGTTTTTCATAATTCCTTCTCAGTCACGAGATAATACCTGTGTTTTTTGTTTTTGTTCTAGTTGACCTGTGACAACGCTCTTAAAAGAAACTCACACTAGTGCCTCAGAGCGCATTCTACTGCCGGTTTTTTCATCAAGAATTTCTCAGTAACCCGGAGTCTGGATTTGTGCCCAGTGGCATATGGGTGGCAATAATTAAACATAACAGACGAAATGTAGGATTACTACAGGTACACCTGTCTAATCCGTCGAAGATTACAGGGATGTTATGTTATGTTCTACTCAGTGGCGTATACAGGGTGGCAAGTCGGCAAAATGCCACGGGCCCCCAGCCGGAAGGGGCAGGTCACGGAGAATCCATTAAAAAAGATAGTATCTAGTTTTCCAAGGAAATTCTCAGGTTTCGATCCTCTTTTACGAAATAGAAACGTCATCTTATATAAGAGAACTTGCTGAATTAATAATAAAGATTTTTTTTTTATCTTCAAGCTTTTCTGAAGTGTGCACTGCATTTCTGTTATTTCTCACCATTCCTGTGACTACCGGCTAGTGCCAAGCGATCATTTCCAAAACTGAAATTGATAAAAACTTTTTTAAGAAATTCTATGGTACAAGAAAGGTAAAGGTATTATTTGGAACCGAGCTGCCAACTGCAATTGCCTGCAATCATACAGTCGCTGCACGGCACACGGTGGTTCGAAACTGCTATATGAGGGACATTGTTTCTTTTTACAAATTTCACTTTTTTTTAAATACTTATCGAAAGATCTGTCATTTTAATGAATAATTGTTAGGAAACTTTTTTCTGTAAAACTGATAGTTTCCCCGGAAAAAATTATTTCAATTTTTGTTGTATAGAATGAAACATAATTTGCTAAAATTTGGCCAAGTCTTGATAGGTCTTGCTTTAAAACTACTTTATTCTTATTATTTGGCTTGTTGGCTATAATTCTACATTATCAGCGCGCGCCCATACTTGCCCATTCAAGAGTTAGCAGGTTCGGTAAAATTGATTTTGATTTTGATTTTTGTTCAGTAAAATGAATAAAAAAGGGAGTAAAAGGTACTGTTTTATTAATGATATCAAAGATAAAATAATTGTGTTACATTAAAATACTATAATTAAGGAATATCAATCATTTCAAAACATATATTTATCGAAAAAAATACTTTTTTTTTTAATTTTTCTCTGTTTGTAATTACTTTCCAACAACAAAGACAATTTTTTTAAATTTATCATTTGCTTTAATTTTGAATATTTTTTTTTTTTTTTGTACTAAACTGATAAGAATTGACCACTCAAACTTGAACTGCAATGAACCGCACCGCAACTTGATCGGCGCGTCATGAAATTACCTGAATTAACCTACAGGATATCTCACGCTACGTGGATTGACGGTGTTTGCGGAGCAACTGATAACAGCTTTAAGGTTCCTGCAGACAGGCGCGACGCGACTGCAGTATAACATTTTCCATGAAATTTTTTATAGAAATTGTTCCACCAGAGTCGCGTCACGCCTTTCTGTGGGCTAAATGAGAGAGAGACAACAAAGTTCAATATTTTTACCCAAATAAAGATCAATCCGCTCTTTTATTTCAGATACTACTAGTTTCAATAAAACATACTTCCAATCAAAATATTTTAATAAATCTATTTGTTTAAGAAAAGTAAAACCAAATAAAATTTGGAACTAACTAAACATTAAATATGGGTTTAAGCTAATTTGTGGCACATACAATATACTCCAAATATTTTATTAAAACCATATAAATTTATAAATAGGAACCATAATTACATTTACATAATTTGGACATCGATAGGTATAAGTAATTAATTTCTAAATGAACTAACACATCTGCATTAAGTGGTACTACACGCTTTCACTCATATGGGATGGACAGACATATTGCACTGCTTTTATTGCCCTGGCATTTTTTCCATTAAACTCAGTAATTGAATTCGTGAACAATAATGTAACCAAGTGTTGCCAATTTAAAATAATAACCTCAATTGTGTAGTTTGTCGAAAAGTACTATAATATAGTGTTAAAATTGTAGGCTTGTCTTTAAAGTGACGTAAACTACGATCCAAGAATATAACTGTTTGAAATAAAATCGTGAAAATTATTTTTATCTACGCCCATACTATAAATCCTCTATAAAAGTTTCTGAAACAGTTAGCTTATTGCCAACATTAAAACACTCAGTGTCATAGTAACCATAATAGAATCCAAACGGGAGTTATAATGTTGTACTGAATTTCATTATGCAACTCCTTTGCTTTTACGAGGATGATGATCCCTTCCTTACTCATCAAACAGATGAGTAAGGAAGGGATCATCATCCTCCCTTCCATTCTCACTACTCAATTCGTGGTATCTTTATGAATTTCAAAAAAAGAACATTGTCACGTACGCGCGTTTCACTATACTATACCATAGCGTCATATCCCGCCATTTTTGTTCAATATTAGTATTGAAGAAAATCTGTTTCAGAACCTTTTATAGAGGATTCATGTCATGGGTGTAGATAAAGTCTTGTATGCAACTGTAAGAATTAGGTATTAAAACACTCATGTGATATTATTATCACACTCGGCTTCGCCTCGTGTGATAAACCCACGTTCTTGTTTTAATACCCCTTATTATACAACAGTTGCATAAATAACTATTATGATACTGGCAATTAGGCAGAAGCTGTAACATTTGGACTTTCTTTATTTATTATTTTCTATTTATAAAATGTTATTTCTTCGGACCAAGAGAATCGTTAAATAAATTGCGTTTTCCTAATAATCGATTCAAGTTGGGCGTTATTACTGGTCGCCATTTTGTTTTGGTCATTCGGCATAGAGCAAAGGTAATACTGTCATTCGGTTTCTGACGTTTGTCGTGATTAATGTGTCCCTATGAGCTTTTATTTGTTGTTAAGTTTTATTTTGTTGCATTTTACGTTTATGTTCATTAAAAAAAATATATAAGTCGTGTTCACGCGTAATAAAATAGACGTACGTAAATAGACGTACCTACTAGGGATGCTCAGCCAGGGCCGTCGAGCAAAAAAAATAATCATCACGAAAAAAAAAAACTAAATCAAATAATTAGAATGACTAGGGAAATGTTGACTACCCCTGAAACGTCACTTTGAAAATGACATTTCTTTGTTTACATTTATGATCTCAAATTTCATTTCCGAGTTTAGCAACATTAAGTTAGAATAGGATAGAATTTTGAATAAAGGTGTCTGCACACAGCGGGCGCGGCGCGGCGGGACCGGGCGTGGCGGGGCGCCGACGCGACGCTGAGCAGTTGTAATGTACTAGATATTACGGAGGACGCCACACAGAGCGTCGCGTCACGTCGCGTCGAGCCGGACGGCTCTGTGTGGCGTCCTCCGTAATATCTAGTACATTACAACTGCTCAGCGTCGCGTCGGCGCCCCGCCACGCCCGGTCCCGCCGCGCCGCGCCCGCTGTGTGCAGACACCTTAAGTGTTTAAGTTATTGCGCAGTGTTCTGTAATCCCATATGTAATGGGATTACAGAACACTGCGCAATAACTGGCGAAATGCCGATGACTCGATGTTATTAGTACTCCTCTGCTTGACAAATACACATCAGTTTTAAATATAATAATAAAAAGTTCTTCAAAATAACTTTCCGCATTGGGATACCTGTTCAAAACAAACTGAAAAAATCGAAATGTTTTGGTATCGAATCAGAATACATTATGGACCGGAGCAAACAAGGATGAGCGTAACTACGCAATCTTAAAAAATCTAAACCTTAAAGGTGTTTACAAAAACAATAATAAAATTGTGCCGAAAAACTCCTAAACATCACATTTAGACTTAATTATTATTATTTTAACAATATAGGTACTAGGTACATTATAGTACTATCAAATACAGACATTCTGAGACAATTCTTACAATAGACACCTTCTCCATACCCTGGCTTTGAAGAGTTTAGACCACGGAGACTTTACAGGGTAATTTAAACCATCATCAGACCAGCCTCCAAGTTGGGTTGATTTCCAGTCTCACCAGATCCAGCATAATACTGATATTCCAGCTAATACAAAGTCATATGAATGATGGTTGTAATCCAGCCGCTTAAAGCGATTCAACTGATCCCACAAGTGTATGAGGGTAGTTTTACAAAAGCGCAGAGCGCATGCGCGCACGACAGAATAACAAGAACGCTAGTAGAGCCGCGAATGCCGCACCGGCCAGTAGTGTGGTCTCGTCGCGACGTGCACCGCCTGCACGCTCTACTACTGAGCTCTGAAAACACAAACAACGGTGATTAATAGAAGATTAAAAAAGGAAGCCAATTAGAACTATTCACAAAAAAAAATCAGAATAGGTACTTAGAAAGATTAATTTTTAAATTCTTGTCACCGTACTCTTAAGAGATGCTAATCTTATTAATTTCTTCTATGGTTGATAGTTTTTGAACGCATGGTAAAAAATAAAGCTCACAGGCAATTCTACATCTCGATCTTCGCAGAGATCAATGCTCAATATGGCCTTTCTCTTTGCCCGAGGCTTCGCCCTCGTGAAGGTCCGAAATTATGTCACGGGGAACGTACTACCGGAATAATTTGTAAAATATGTCCTAACCCAGTTCATATAGTCTATCTGTATGTCAAATTCCATCCAAATCCGTTCAGCCGTTTAGGCGTGAAAAGGTAACAGACCTAACAGTCAGACAGACAGACAGAGTTACTTTTGCATTTATAATATTAGTATGGATTAAATAGATTTGTCTTTTGTTTCCTTACCCATCCACCATGCCTGATAGCCCATGGTGTGGCGCACTGGGCCACGTGCTTGGCGGCCCAATCCACTGCTCTGCACCATCCCCCCACTCTCACGGCGCGGGCGCAGACTTCGCAGAGAAACGCTAACACTACCAGCGCTCTTTGTTCTGTGTGAACACATGCCTGGGAAGAGATTGAAAGATTTGTTAAGCAAAATTATGAAGGAAAGTATGCTTGCAATTCATAGGAGTAAGATATAACCCTCCGTTCTCACCTGACGAAGGGTATCCATGAGGATATCACCATGGAAAAAAGGCTTCCCACCGCCCGCGAACCATTTCTCTACCCCGACACAACAGAACCTCGACAAATCTTTACCAGAATCATCATCACCAGAGTTGAAAAGCCAATGATTTCGCGTAGTTGAAACATGAGACAATCTCTCCTGCCACTGGGAAGTTATACATACATAGGCATATATTTATTTATTACAACTTTCTGCACAAGTAAAAAAATACTGTACAAAGGCGGACTAGTACCAGTCAACCTTAGGGTGAATCGGAGACAAAACATGGCCGGTGCAACACACGGGATAGATAGCTCAGAAATACAAATACATACACATAAACAAAATAAACTTTGTCAAGAGAAATACCGATCGGTAGAGAAGAAAAAAAATCCAGCAAATCAGCGCTGGGATGTTTCTGCCAACTTCTGACGAATATGATCACATCAAAAGATAACCGACTGGTTACCATACTGATGTTTAGAGCCGGTCTTTCTTTGAAATGCACTCCCATTCCAAAGAAAGACCGGCTGGACAAAGATCGAAGAGTGAATGAAGCCAGAGCAGTGAGAAGGACATCGTAGAAGACGATAGTTGGTGGAACGAAGATTTTTACTGTGGAAAGATCATTAGTATTGAATTTGGGAAGTCAGGTAAGAAGGAAAAGTGGGTTTATCTAGAATTGAGAACAATGTAGACAGAGCCCTCCACTCTCTGCGCTGACGAATAAGTAACTATTTTAAAAGCAGTCGGTGCGCGGGTAAATGGTCATACTTACGAAAATTGAAAACAAATCGAATCCAGCATGAACAGACTGCTGACGCCCCTGAAGATAAGAGGAAAACCATTCTAATATTTCCAGAGAGACCATAAGATAGGAAAGGATGGATAAAAGGACTTCATGACTGGCGGTATTAAAAGCATTGGAGAAGTCAATTAACACTTACAGTTACACTAACTTTAGTGTCTTCCATTACCCGACTCATATGGTCGGTCACTTTAAGGAGAGCTGAAACGGTACTATGCCTGGGCCTGAAATCGAATTGAAATGGACTGATGAGGGAGTTGCGGTGAATTGTTATAGAACTAAAGTGCTTGATGTCAAAGCATTTTAGACAGAAAGGTAAGGATGGAAAATTGGGCAGAAGTGACTAGGAAGAGAGGCATTGGGTATCTTAGGCAGGGGCGAACACGGGCTTTACGCCACAGGAAAGGGACAACATCGGTGTAAAGGGAGAAGTTCATGATGCGGGAGATGCAGAGAGGAGTTGACCAAGAGCCGTCACGATCATTATGGTGACTGATATTATCGCCGCCCAGGGCTTTGGATTTAATGGATAGGCGAATCTTTTTGATCTCTCCCGGGTCGACTGGGGCGAAGACAAAGGGAATATTGAGACGCCTCAGACCAGCAACGTAGCCGAGGGTTTGACATTTGGTTAGACTATCTAGCAGCATATACTTTTATATACACAGATACTTATAATTATCTTCTCTTTACCTGACACAACTCCTGCATAATATCCTCAAACTCCACCTCATCAAGACACAGCAGCGATATATGTTCTGCCTCGGCTGCTAGTCGAGCTCTTGCCTTCGTCTCTCTGAACCTTCGGGCTGCCCGCTCCAATGAACGCCAATCGCGCCAGTACATCCACCATCCTCTGAAAAAAAAAATAGTAGATCTAGATCGAAGATCATTTTAAAATGGTATTTTCTCTTTGATTATAATTAAGTAACAATAGTAGTATATTTTTATTATTATTAAGCTAAGTAGTAGTATATGTTCTCTTGTTGATTCCACTTCATTTAAAAAGTTTAATCAAGAAGAGAAAATCCAAGCCTTTCGTCACTTGCCTCAACACAAAAGAACACTGTGAAAATTTTAAACTGGGAGTTAAAGATTTTCTAGTTCAAAAGCACAAGCATTCGAGAATAAGGAAAGAGTTTCTTTTCAGAAGCAACTGAGAAGATACTTCACTCTGGAGCGAGGGTTTCTTGAAGCTGGGCGCTATATTACAAAGAACAGAGTATACAATTCACTCATCCATAGAAAAGGGAGGATCCTTCGACCAGACGGGTGTTATGTCTGGTGGGCTACTGCCCCACGATGATTGATGTCGGGACGTTGTTTGAATGCTTGTGGCGCGGTAAACTCTACTTGCGCGATGCAGTATTTTGCGTGACGTCGATGCAGTATTTTGCGTGACGTCAATGTGATGCGTAGTTCGCATGAGTTCGCATGTGCACAATATTATTTATACCATTCCCCCTCTAAAAAGCTTATTTTATTCACTGAAAACAGTGAATAAAAAGCACTTTTAATCACTATTTTGGTGTTTGAATTTAGAACACACCAATATATTCGACCTCCATCTCAATGCTATACAACCTCCTAAATCAAATCAAATCAAAATCGTTTATTGCAATCCATAATGTACAATTACAGGTGGTAAATAAAGAAATAATAACAGAAACAATTATGGACCCTGTCGGGCACAGCAAATTTTTAAATAAGTAGAGAGAGGAAGAGCGCTTTATTAATTTCCTTGTTTTCTGTTAGAAATATTGTATAATTATGCAGGTCGTCTATTAATTTATTATTTATTTAATTATGTTTTTTATTGCTTATTTCTTTACTCGCTTAAAAATTGTTCATTATTATTAATATAGTATAATTTTTAAGTACTTATTATGTTATTTATAAGGTATTTTAATTATCTTACTTATTAAAATATATCTGTTATTCATAGTTATGTATTTTTATTATTAAATTTATCCATTAGAATTATTTTATATTCTACTATCTATGTATTCATATTTCCATTCACTTATTCTATTAATATTTATTATTTTATATGAAGGTTTTTATCTATTCATTTATTATTTATTTAATTATATTTAAAATTGCTTTTCTTTACTCGCTTAAAATTTTTCATTATTATTATTAATGCAATATAATTATCAAGTAAGTATAGTTTATTTTTGTTTCTTTACATAAATTATATCTGTTATTCATAGTTGTGTATTATTTATCCGTTAAATATTCTTGTACTGTGTAATAGCTTTTTTTAATCAAGTATTGCTTTAGTTTATTTAAAAATATACTGGTTTTATTTTGTTGTTTTATGTCTTCTGGTAATTTATTATATATTTTTATTGACATTGAGTATGGGCTAGATGAATGCAGTTTAAGGCGGGAGGGTGGCAAATTTAGTCTATTTTTATGGCGCAACGAATAATTTGTTTGTATGTCTCCCCGTGTGCTGTAAGAATCTGGATATTTACGGACTAGTTTACATAGTTCTAAGATATAAATACCAACCAAGGTGAGAACCTTGTGTTTCTGAAAGTAAGGCTTGCAACTATCTGTTGGTTCTATATTGGTAATTATTCGTATTAGCTTTTTTTGGAGGGTAAATAGGGAGGGAGCGTCTGTGCTATTTCCCCATAAGATGATGCCATAGTTAAACCAAGCGTGGGCATACGCGTAGTATGTGACTAGTGCGGTTTGTAGGTTTGTAGTCTTTTTTATTTCGCGGAGAGCATAAGAAAACTTTGAAATTTTTGATTTTACTGTCTGTATATGTGTTTTCCAGTTTATATGTGTGTCTATTGTTAAACCTAGGAGAGTGAAATTGTTAACTGCTTCTAATTTATGTTGATTAAAAGTAAAATCTATATTTATTCGTTTTTTCTGCCAGGGGTGAAATGCTATTAATTTGGTTTTAGTAAAATTTATTTCGAGATTATGGTCGCTCATCCAGTTTACAATTTTTCCAAGAATAGTCGTAAGTTTTTCATTTAAATTTGCATTTGTTTGGCATGAAGTCAGGATCGAGATATCATCCGCAAAAAGTACACATGGCCCGTCTATGGTTTTGGGGAGGTCATTTATGTAAATGAGGAAAAGGAGGCAACCTATAACACTTCCCTGGGGAATTGAAGCATGTATTGATTTAACATCAGATCTAATGAGCTGTGCTTCTTTTGTTTTTAGATTGTAATATTCAATCTCAACCAATTGCTCTCTATCTTTTAAATATGATGCGAACCAGTCATGGGCTTTTCCGCGTATTCCTATTCCGTATAGCTTATTTAATAGTATTTTAAATTGCACTTTGTCATAGGCCTTGGTCATGTCGAGTAATATCCCTATTGCATATTGTTTATTATTTATAATATTTAACGTTTCTTGGATGTATTTATAAACAGCTAGCGTTGTAGATCTGTTTTTACGAAATCCATTTTGGCAGTCATCGAATATCTTATATTTTTCACAAAAGGAATATACACGATCACACATTGCTCTTTCGAAGACTTTGGATGCTGTAGGAAGAAGGGAAATTGGTCTATAGTTACTTGGGTCTGTTTTTGCGTTCTTTTTATGGATAGGTTTTATTAAAGCTTTTTTTAGTTGATTGGGGAAAGTGCCCTCTTCAAAGGATTGATTAATTAATTTATAGAACGGTAAGGTAAGTTCATCAGCGCACTGTCTGAACAAAGTCGGTGGGAGTTCGTCAATGCCGTGACTATTTTTATTTTTAAGGTTCTTTAAGATCTGGTTTATTTCGTATCCGTCGACTGGGGTAAGAAACATGGTATTTTCAGTCGGGTTAATCACGGATGTTTCTCTCTGTACACTGCCGGATGTGTGGGTGGTATTTTCCCCAATGGAAGCGAAAAAGTTATTGAAAACGTTAGCTACTTGTTTAGGTTCACTTACTAGGGTTGTTGTTTGTAGTGTTATATTTTGTTTCTCTTTTTTGTTCTTTTTGTTCGTCCGTTCCTTTACAATATTCCACATGGTTTTAACTTTATCTGATGATTTATTCATTTTATTTATGTAATGTAATTTTTTTGCCGCCGTCACAGATTTTTTTAGGATTTTTTCATATTTTTTATAATATTTCGTAAATATTGAATGATTAATTTTAGACGAAAAAACTTTTAGTAGTCTTTTATTTTTACAAGATTGTTTAATACCAACGGTTAGCCAGAAATTGTTACGTTTTGTTCTTAGTTTGAGTCTACGTTTAGGGATACATGCATCCAAGATATCTATCAGAGTTTTATGGAACAACTGATAGTTCTCATCGACATTTTTATTCGGCTGTATAATATCGTTCCAGTTTACTGTTTTTAGTTTGGATTTGAATTTTTGAATGTTACTTCTAGTAAATAGTCTTTTATAAGCAAACCAAATGGATTGTTTACTTTGTTTTTCCAGTATCGTATGTATTATTGTTCCACAGTGGTCAGAAAAACCCAATTCTTCTACAGTCGTGTACATTTTATTATCATTATAGTTTGTAAAAATCAAATCCAAGCATGTTGACGTGGTTGATGAGATACGTGTTGGCTCTTTTATGTGTTGTTCAAATTTAAACTCTAGCATGAGGTCAATTAATTGGTTTGATTTTACGCTGTTTTCTAAGGTATTTATGTTAAAATCTCCTCCTATTATTACGTTAAGTTTTTGGTATTTATTGTTTATATGTTGTAATATTTGCTTTAGCTGACTAATAAAAATTACTTCCTCTCTTCTGTTCCAGTACATGGTAACTATTAATAGATTTTGCTTTGGTAGCTTACATGCACATACTTCTATACAATATTCAATAGTCATTTCTCCAATATCACAACACTCTATACATTCTACACTATCCTCTAAAATAATACAAACTCCGCCACCACTTCGAGAGCGGCGACAATACGATGCTGCAGTTTTATATCCACTAAATTGCACGGTTTCCAATTTATCTTTGGTGAGCCAGGTCTCGCACATGCATATTGCTTTGTAGGTGGGTTGATCGTTAATGAAAGCCTCTAGAAGGTGTTGTTTGTTATAAATGCTCTGAATATTTTGATACAAAATTTTAAATGGTTGGTCTGGGGTTTCGAAAAGTACGATCGTCACTATCTTCTTTTATAATATGTTGAGTTTGATTTTGTTCATTATTTACTTGTTGATTATATGTCGTGTATATATCGGATTGCTCCTTCTGTATTTCTATTATTTTACCCTCAATGAACAACTGATTGTTTCTTATGATTGCATATAATCCTTTTTTCCTTGCTTTCAGCATTTCTTCACGCATTTCCTTTCTTTCCAATCTTGCGTTTTCATCCAAAAATTCCGATAAGAACAATCGTGTTCCTTGAAGGCAGTGTTTATTTTCTACAATGTATTTAGCCATTCTCTTACTAATGAGTTCTATTACTAGGGGTCTGTTTTGGTTATAGTTTCTGCCTAGTCTATAAGTTTCTTCTATATATCCTGTAAGGTCAATATTCAGTTTTTCATAACATAGATCAATTAGTCTACATTGTTGGTCATAATCTGGCTCTTTATAATATTCAGGAAAACCGTAGAGTACTATTTTCTTGCAGTTGTTCTCAGTACATTTTAAGTGTTTAGCCGTTTTTAGTTTGCTTAAGCATTTAATCTCATTCCTCAATTTCTCGTTTTCTATGTTTAGTTTTTCAATCTTTTTATTTATTATTTCTATATCTCCTAGTCTTTGCTCATTTTCCTTAAAAAGAAAGTCTGTTTTACTTTCAATATCTTCTCTCATTTTAGTAATCGCCTTTTTAATTTCTATTTGAATAGTGTTTTGTATCTCCGCTATTATAGACTGGTTGTTTTCTCGTAAACGAAGAATTATCATTTCGCTCAGATTCTCTAATGTTAGTCCTCCTTGGATAATTGTGCTCAATGGTGTTTCTTTAACTTCCGAGCATTGTGTATCACCTAATAAACTCAGGTCTTGTGAGGAAGAAATGTCGAGGTTGGAGTTAGTTGGCCTTTTTCTAAGAGTGACATTATTTTCTTCGGAATTCGTAGGTTGTGATTCGATTGACGCACGTATGGGGGTGTTTATATTCCCGATTTTTGGGATTTTACAATTGCACGTTTGACAATTCCATAAATTCTTTTGGGCTGCTGTCATTGTTTTGTTGAAATGAGTGACAGTAATATTTGCACATTGTAAGTCGTATGCTTTTTCACATAATTTACAAGTGAGCTTTTCTTTAACAGGTAGTACTTGAAGACATCCTGCGCACAGTGACTCCATGTAGTGGCTTTTGATGTAATTTATATGTTATTTGATGTAATTTTTGTTGAAAGCGCCCTCTATCGGCATGCGTCGTAATTAGTTCAGATCTTAATACCTTGTTCGGTTATCAGTTCGGTTTATTGATTTTGTAAGTGTTTGAGCGTATTGAAAACAGATGGCGTTGAATTGAGTTTAGACCAAGTGATAGTGCACTTTTTGATGAATATTATTTGCATTGAAATGTACAAATCACTGAATGATACACTTCTGCTCCTACCTTTTTAGTCCTTAGAGCATCTTATGGTTGTCCTTGACTCCTGAGGTCAGTTTTTTGTGGTTGGTCCAGTTTGTTTTTGTTTTTCTCAAATTCAAATATTAATCTGTTACACTTGCACTATTTTGTTATTCATAAGGAATCTTGATGGAAACTTATGAACTATATCGTACCTCACTAATATTTTCCACACTCTGTATCTAGATTTAGTTTTCTTCACTGAATAATAACTTTATCTATTTTTAAAGAATTAAATATACGCAGCTAATGTTTACTTTGCGCACAGTAGCGCCCTCTCTCCTTGCGATAAATAGGTACTCGTTACAAACAATACTCGACGGCACGGTTGAACCGATTGACTGCTGCGCTGCGTGTCGCGTGTTCGATTCCCGCACGGAACCAATATTTGTATAACCTACAAGTAGTTGTTCCGGCTCTTTGTGTATGTGTCTTTAAATGTTTGTAAACGCACCCACAATACAGGAGAAATTCCTAGAGTGGGGCAAAGTTAAAAAAAAAATAAACTCCTTTTTCGCTCCACGCCCTTCAACGTCCAAAGACGCCCCAGAGTTTCCTCCAGCAGAAAGTTCTGAACAACGACAGGAAATAAATATCGCTTTACAGGTTGCCCATCCTAATAATAATAATAAGAAAATTACTCTGGTAGAGAACTACCTCTGGTCAGGTTTCGCCGGCGCCACAAAACAGGGTGGTGGCCTCAGCTGTTCCAGCCTCAAATGCTGCAGCAGCAGCGCCCGGAACAGCCGCACCCCCCTCTCCTCCTCCTCCCCCTGCAACTCAGGACCTCGCCAGTGACCCTGGCACTCGTCTCGACGCTCCTCGTCTAGAGAGACCTGGCGGAGTAGAGGAGCGCGGGGCGTGTCGTAGTCATCGAGACCTTGGACGCTGCATGCTGGAAGAAGTAGGTAATTAATTAAGTGTTTCGGGGGGTATATTAACGTCCACTTGCACTAAAAATCACTAACTACAATTGAAATAACATTAGACATTTAAATAAACTCTTTTTACAGTCCGGTCAACAGATTTTGACTTCTACTCGTATTGCGTTGGTGGCATGACAAATGGCGGCTGCAGTAACCAATTGGTATTGTAACCAGTTTTTTCTTTTAATGCCATCCTTATGCCTACGGAATAGTTACTCCTTATAACATCAGCTAACTGCCCGTGAAAGTCCCGGCAAAGTCGGTCCAGCCGTTTCAGAGATAACCGAAACAAACGAAGTATTCCCGTTTGAGCACCTATGCATTGAGCACCAAAGGTATTCTCAAATGGGAATACAAAATCAACACAAAAAAACTTTTTTTTTTTACAAGTACCGGATATACTTTCATACTCATTTATTAAATACTAGCTTCTGCCCGCGACTTCGTCCGCGTGAAATTTCGGCCCACCCATCGCGTCGCATTCGCATCCCGTCGCTCGCCCGCGCTAAAACTTCGTTATCGCTTAGCGTTCTTTCTGACTTCCGTTCTTTTCGCTTGGCTTCTAAGGATCGTAGCGTAGATATATAGCCTATAGCCTTCCTCGATAAATGGGCTATCCAACACTAAAATATTTTTTCAATTCGAACCAGTAGTTCCTGAGATTGGCGCGTTCAACCAAACAAACAAACTCTTCAGCTTTATATATTAGTATAGATATATATTATGTCAAAATAACAGCTTATTACTAAATGAAAGTTTTTATGGTACTTACAACCTAATACTTTTTATTTTATTTATTTGTATATAAGGTCCCATTAAAATAGGTGGACAAACTTTTAGAAATAATTCAGACCACCAAAATAAGGAAAATGGTAAAAAATAATAATTGAAAAACGCATAAAATAATTACAAGAAAAAAAAAAACTGCTAACGAAAATACACTAAAAATGTTGGTTACCCAATGCATAAACACATCCATGTCTTTGTTATCTCACAAATGTGCAGGAGCACATCACCACGTTACCGCCCGCGGCGCCCGCGCTCGCAGCGTTCATTGTTCAACTCATGCCATCTCAGTCTAACATAGCCCTTCCGCGCCGCGGGAAGCTCGCCGCAATTTCAGTTTTCGTCGCGCAACCGAGCCGGCAAAACATGTTGCACGAACGCGAATTGTGTGTGTATTGTTACGTAGGTATAACGATCGACAACAATGCCTAATTACGCGTTCAGCAACCAAGAATACTTGGAAATGGTCGTGTGTATGAACACTACCCTAAAAAGGTGATGTGTATTCAACTGAAAGTTACTATGATTAAATACAGAATGATGTTAACAGAACTGACTAGGTAGGTACCTACCTACGAGCACGCGCGCAACGGCGGCGCGGCGGGGCTCGAGTGCAAGTACCTACCCATAACGGATGTGTTTATTCTAGTATGCCAACAATTTATTTGTTTTAGGTCAAAATAAAATCACTTTAATCAGTGTTTTTTTTTTTTTTGCTTGGATATGTTTGGTTAGACGTACTGAACGCTGTGTTAAAATTTGTTCACCTATTTTAATGGGACCTTATAGATTTTATTATGTCACAACGCTAAGGCCCCTCGCCCACGGCGACTTTTTGTAGCGATGCAGTAGCGATGCTGTCGCGCGTCCGCATCTATACAGTCGCGAAGCGGTCGCTAGCTGTGTGCCCTCGCCCACGAGCCCAGATTCAGTCGCGATGCTGTCGCGCTTCTGTCGCGATGCAAACGCGATTCAGTAACGGCACAAATATGCCACAGTTGCACTGATGCTCGGTTCTCCACTCACGCGCCACCCTCCCTCCGTTCTCTCCCCGATGTGGTCCGACACGGTCGCGCATTTACATAGATACAGTCGCGATGCTGTAACGCGTTAGTAGCGCGTTGGCATCGCTTCTGTAGCGCGTTGCAAATGCGACTAACACGCGTTAGTAGCGATGCTGTTGCGCGTTCACGAAGCGCGCGACAACATCGCTACAAAAAGTCGCCGTGGGCGAGGGGCCTAATGGCGTCAAGCCCAACGCAGTAAAAAACCTTGACACGGTGTCAACGTATAACAACAATAGGTAGGTACAGTAGGTACCTACATAATTATACTGGTGTTAATTAAACCGCTTTGTAAAGCAATCAAGATTGTAATTTTACATAGTTACACGCACACTTTACACCATGCGAGTCACAAACGCGTGGTTAGTAAAATATTTGTATTACCACAGATTAATACAGAGGGGACACTCCACAAAATCATTTAAATAAAAAGCGACTCTCGCTATGACACAATAAACTGCAATTCAGGTCGCACAACGCTTATTACCTACATTTATATTCACCTACAAGTTGCCTCTCTATCGCGTAACTCTTGTACCGGCGGCGCGCGTCACTCCTATTGAATTTTCCCAGCGAGATGGGCCTACCGCGTACTTGTAGCTTCATACCTAAACTGCGGAGTGTCCCATTTGTATTAATCTGTGGTATTACGAATGGTTACAACATAGATCGATGGGTTACAATCATTTTTTTACAACCAATTTCCAAAAAAAATAAAAGCCAATTCTTTTTTAAAGAGTAACCGTGGAGTTTCTTGCCGGCTCTTCTCCATAGGAAACTCAATTGGAACCGTGCACCTAGTTTCTGACGATTCATAAGTACCCATTTTGTACCTATTATACCTACCAGCCTGCAACTCTCCCATTGAACACAACAAAGGCTTCTTCTAAACTGCCAAAATGATTATACTTTTAAATAGAAAATATTCGTAGCCAAGCAAAAGTCTCAGTCAATCAAGAGTATTATTAGATTTCTTGATCATAAAAATAATAATAATTCCAACATTTCAGTTTAAAACAATCCTGAACTTGTTAACGCCAATCAAAAAGTTGTAAATTAATTTGTTTCAATAAAAACAAATTGAAAGTCACGCAGAATAATGTTACGTAGCCAATTTATTTGATAGACATTGTTTGAGATATCATATTTGTTGTATTATATATTGGGCCTGTCTGGGTTCTGGTAGAGCTGAGCGGAGTCATTGAAATAAGACGATAAATTGAAGTATATCTTATATTGGGACCAGCGTCCATCACCTACATGTTTACGAGAGTATCTCGACTGACTCGCGGTTGCCAACTCGAAAGACATAGACAAACATTTCTTATTTCAATATCCATAGACTATTAGGTAACAATATCCAAACTAGCTTTTGCTCCTGGCGCTGCCTAATATTATTGCTATTGCGCTTGCAGTCTTGCAAAATTCACTCGCGGTGAATTATGTTCCGCAACTTTGTATTTTTCTAAACAAAATAATGAAATATTATAAATTATAATTAATAATATTTAATCAATACTTATTACTTTAATTTTATTGTTTATTTATTGAACATAAATACACATAAAAGACCTAAAAATCTTTTAGTGCACAATATAAGAATCATGTGCGGCGAGTACACGCGCCGAGCATTTTAGGTCTTTTCAGATCGTTATTATTGTTAGAGTTTTGTGCTGTAAAACAATTGTATGAGAAACAATAAAAACTTTTTATTTTTTTATAGAGTAAGGTGATTTAGGTGTGTTTTTTTTTTGTATTTTATTTATTGAACCGGTTTATTTCTGCTGTCCCCATCGCCCGTGTCCCCAGCTACACCATTGAACCTATGGCGTCGTTTATTATGAGATAAAAACAGATAATTTTGATGACTTTGTGACCTTCGAATTAAGAAAATGAAAGATAATTAGAAAAAACTAATCAGCGCATTTTGAAGACGAGAATGTTCAGCTAATCATGCGCTGAACAGATATCGTAAATTAATTATTTATTACCATAAAGTAAGCGCACAAACATAACTCGAAATATTGTTGGGCAGAAAGAGCTGTATACACCGTGGCATTTTAGTCGTCTTACAAAGACAGCCCACTTCATGTATCCAATGACTACTAATCATTCGTGTAAAAAGTTTTTTTTTTTTTTTAACAATTGATTTTTTTTTTATTTTTTTTATTATTACCACGCATGCCATAGTTTAAAACAACCTGTTACGAGTGCAGTCCGAGCCTTGTGATACAAGGGCGCCGCAGAATGGATTTAGATTAAGTTTAAGTTGCAATAGTAAGAAACACATTTTTGCGTTAGGGTGAATGAACTCTGATAAAGATGTCGCCGCTCCATTCCGCAGCGCACTTATAACACAAGGCTTGGACTGCACTCGTAATAGGGTGTTTTAAACTATGTCATGCGTCATAATTAATTTAAAAAAAAAAAAAAATCAAATGATCTCAAAAATATATTTTTTTTTACATGAACGATTGGTAGTCATTGGATACATGAAGTGGGCTATCTTTGTAAGACGACTAAAATGTCACGGTGTATAAACACTTGATTTACCTAACATAATCCACCCAGATGAATTTAAAAAAATAACTAGCTATTACTTATATTCTGTTTAGTTATGTGCAGTAATAATATTTCATGTTATTTCATTAATTTGTTTTTATAAATATACAAAGTTGCGCAAATAATTCACCGCGAGTGAGTTTTGTAAGACTGCAGCTTAGAACCACTATATATTGTACGCAGGATATATTATACCCAATATTGTACCCAGGATTTCGTAATAAAAGAATGTCCTTGGAGTTTCTTGCTTATACTTCTCCATATAGATCTAGGTTTTGGAATGGTCAACTAGCTTCAACTTTCTGACTAACTGACCGTCTCTTTGACTATTCAAAAGTGCCTGTAAATGGTTTAATTGAAATAAATGCTTTGAGTTTGAGTTATAACAATATAAATCGGATAAGTAAATCTTTGACATAATGTTACCAAAACGTTAATTCGTATTCGTTAATGTTTGAACTGTATATGACTGAACCAAAATCTTTGCATAGCAAAAAAAAAACCAAGTACCTATGACATAAATGTAAGTAGAAATAAATGTAGACTACATCATTTCAGCCGAAAGACGTCCACTGCTGGACATGGGCCTCCCCCAATTGGGGGGGTTTGCCATAATCGCCACGCTTGGCAGGCGGATTGGCGATCGCAGTATGGTGTTAAAAATGCATAGAGAACGCTGCTGCCTATTCTCCAGTAAGTCCCTTTGTCGGTTTTACGACACCCACGGGTGGAAATCGGATGGTGCTATTCTTTACGTCCGGCACCACACGGAACGGAATGTAGACTACACACTATAAAATACCTCTAAGTCTACTTACCCCTCAAAAACGTTGACTGTGACCGACCGTTCATTGTTACTGTAACACTGAAAAATATTTTTTTTGTAAGTCAAAAAACTACACGCTACTGTCATCAGCGCGGTAATTGCGAAACACACGTAGCAATGGCTTTCATTTTAACAGTTCAACAACATTCATTGCGTTATTTACGTTATTGAGCAGACAAATTTTTCGAACATATGAAGCAAGGGATTAGGAATATCCTTCAAAATCATTCAGATTGTGCAATTAGAGTGCAGAGCGGTCATGGGAGGCAGTCACCTCCTTCTGCGAAGCAGTAATGCTCGCGAAGGAGGAGGCGGAACGCGTGTGGGAGCGGAAGTCTGTGCGCCCTCACGCCCCTAGTCGCAGCAGGAAACGCTGTGGGCGGCGCGAATGCGCGGGCTTGCGGACGGCAAGCTATGGGCAGCTCGCCGTCCGGCAAGGACCAGGCCCGGTCGACGGCGCGTTGTGTTCCACGCGAAACTCAAAGAGATGTCAGCACGCACTGACGCACGGACGCTAAGACCGGTGCCTGCCAGAATTGCGGGTTTGTCGGAAAGGGATACCGTGGCCCTGGCACACAGGCAACTGAAGGAACACGGGTTGTTTTTAGTCAGTAAAAGTCTGACACGCCCTCCCGCTCCGCCCAGAGCGGGATAAGATATTTGATAATTTCCAAACGAAAAAAAAAGGATGCAGAGCGGTATGGCAACTGCTGGGATAGCCACATTCAGGGAAATTACTTTGTTATCAAATTGACACACTAAGTCAATTAGCTAGCAGTGTTACAGACATTTCATACATTTATGATTTAAATATACGAACCATTTAAGTTGGTAGACTATTTGCTAAACAATTAATTTCTCTGAGTGCACTAAAATATTTTCTAGAAATAAATAGAAAACCCATTTAACAACATTTAAAGGATTTCGTTCTGTGGATCAAAAAATAGAATTCCTAAACATTTAATGTTGTTAATGCGAGCAGTGTAGTGTTGTTGTGATGGTGGGTGTATGCTGTTATTATTGTTGTTACCTTAGCAGCAGCATTACAATACACCCAGATGACTGGTACTTAATTAAAATTAACATAGTATATTGTGATATTATTAAAAGTGTGGAGGCGTCAACAACGCCACATGCAATCTACGCATCAGAGACCTGACGTCACAAACCCTGCATCGCGCAATCTGAGTTTACCGCGTGACTACACAACACAACAACAACATACACAACACACACACACACACAACATGTTGTACATGTTGTCATGTTGTACATGACTATACAACATCCCGACATCAACCGTCGGTCATTTGCCCACCAGACACGACACCCGTCTGGTCGGAGGACCGGAGGTACCCTGGACTTACATTTGGACGTAGTTAACCAGAAAGGACTCTACCCACATTGTGATCAGGGATGACTTGTTTATACCAAACATTGTTATTGATTGAAGTCCCAACGGTTACCGGAAGGTACCCAGCTACATGTGGGTTGGTTCCCAACATTAAAAAATCAACCTTCTCTTTGTAGAGTCACGGATCTTTTTTGCTGAGTGAAAGAACCAACCGTTAGGATCTCTTTGGTATATACGAGTACAACTCATCCCTGACCACAATGTGGGTTGAGTCTTTTCTGCTTAACTACGTCCATTTCATATACAGGTGGACTTTTGAGACGGAGCAGCAAGTGTAACCGTTATATAGAAAAACGGTCTTTGAATAAAGTCCTTGTTCCTTTGAGAAATTTTGATCCCCATTCACAATTTCGAAAATATTGTACATTCAGCAAGAAGATGGAGAACGATCACAAAAACTTTTTTTGATGCCAATGGATCTAGTTTCATAGAAGGATCAACAAACTATCGGACCAACTGAGGTTTGAGTACTACCTTTCCCATACATTTTGTAGGAAATGAGACTCTCTAATCACTTTTTTATGATGGATTAAGTGGCCGCTGTCAGAAATCACAAACCCGTCTTGAGAAAAAAAAAATAGAAGTTAAGACCGAATATTTATTGCTACAGTACCAGACATAGATACTCCAATTTATTATAATCTAGTCTAGACTAACTACCAATTTATAAGTCTTGAAGACAATCGTGCTCAATATTAGATCCTCTTTTGTGTTTTGCTGTGCCAGACAGGGTCCATATTAATGAAAATATTTTATAAATCAATCAACATTTTTTATTTTTTTTTCCATACATCTATAATTACTGCTTGTATAAACCGCACACCGCTAGCACCAAAAATCTGTGAATTCGTGTAAACGATAAACATATTCCCTAGCTCACTAACCTTAATTTTGAGTAACGTTATCTTAGTTCGCTTTATCCAATAACATATCTGTTTTAGAAATAACCTACATTGAACAATGATTGCACATAGAAACAATATGCTCCCTGTTAATCGCTTTGGAAAATAATAAAGCTTCCGAAAAACAAATTAACTTCCAGCGATCTGTGGTTGACTGTAATACTAACTAGGCTGTGTAAAAATGCTAAACTTCCGAAAAAAATACAAAGTTTCCGAAAACATATATGTTCACCGTTCGCTTCGCTCGCTCGGCTCACGTTTCTGCGGCAGATTGTAGGTATGATTCGTCATTTTGAACTGGGTGAAATAGGTTAGGTTAGGTTAGAACTGTGAGTCTGTGACCAACCGCGCGTGAGCCGCGCGAGCGTAGCGAATGGTGCCGCGGTAGCTGCTGGCGAACGCTAAGCTGGTGGAAAAATATTACGTCATCAAATATTGTATTAATATTTCGGAATTTTCAGTACTTTATTCGGACGTTTCTTTATTTGTATTCGCTTAAAAGTTGTCGGAAAGTTAGTATTTAAAGCAGTAAATTTCATATTTTGAGTATGCTCATATTTTAATTTTTTTCTACGGTGCTTTTATTACTACCCAATCGCTTTTATGCAACCCTTGCAGAAGTTCGTAGTTATACGACGTTTTTTTGCACCTGCCAGTTTTGCGAGTACTGGGAACGTCTCGGCTAGAACCTTTCTTGATCTAGTCAACAATGTTCAAGATCTCTGCGATGATTTACTTCACGTTGAAAAGTTAGTCTGAAATTTTACGACGATCATACGATATATCCCGATCTATAAAGCGTGCATCCGCAATGAGGGATTGCGGGTCGCTAATGAGGCAAATCAGGAAGATATTAGAAACGATTGGGGTTGCGGAGGTCGGGTTCTAACCAAAATTCTAAATGCGCAAGGTACGTGTCGTAATTTTTACGAATGGTTTGTGACCCAGGGTGTTGAACATCTGGTGTCTCTGCCATCTTAAAACAATTGATAGCAATTATAGATCGATGTTTCAAATGCGTTTATCGCTAAACATAAGTATCTATTTACCGACTTGTGGAGCAAGCGAGCCTAAACGATTCGTTATATGAACATTGAGTAGATCACTTAAAAACCAGCCTATTACTGTCCCTCTGCAGGGCCTAGGACCTCTTCTATTTATGTACAACTAGCTTTTGCCCGCGGCTCCGCCCGCGTGGATGTCGGTTATCGCGTTTTTACGCGATAGCCAATAAGAAAACATAGATAAGAAGGACATAGGCTACTTTTTTAAGACCATTGACCGACCAATGATCGACCATTACGAATTTAGCAGATTACGAACTTTTAGCAAAATGTCAATAGGATCGTGTTGAAGTGACGAATTTATAAAAATAGCAGACTTGGGCCCCAGATGTGTTGAGCGACTATTATTCATGAGGAGATATTCCCCAATAGGAACATCCTCCATATTAATATACTGGCTTAATTAGCGCCGCCGAGATCCAAGGTTCTGCGCCGTTTCAGGCGATTTAGACAGTCAGTTAATGTGAGCAGGGGGCCCAAGTCTGCTATTTTTATAAATTCGTCACTCCAACACGATCCCATTGTCATTTTGCTAAAAGTTCGTAATCTGCTAAATTCATAATGGTCGATCATTGGTCGGTCAATGGTCTCATAATAGAATTGTATTACAATGGTATTTTGAACATTTATTCATGCCAGATTTCATTTATATATATTTTTACATATTATTTATTATTGTTATAAGCAATCTGAAGTAGTAGGAAGTTGGAAGTTTCATTATTTTGTAATTATGTACGAGATTACCAATTCTTTCAATGGAGTGTCAGTGGCTGACCATTGGAAAGTCATAATGACGCCATTATATTAGTAGATTACCAAACTTGTCAAAATCAATAATTATGAAATCAATGATAGACCATTCTGACACTATTGTAATAGCAGACTTGAGGCCCTGGTTAGGATGGTTGTCCAGTCTTGTTTTGTATTTGCCTGCGGATGTCTTTATTTTATCCTTCACTGTTGGCATAGTAGTAGCAGAAGTTAATCATCTACTCCACACATAATTAAGTTCCAAGTAATAGGATTAACTCGCGCAATTTACACGTAACTACATTTTGCTAGTCTGTTTGTGAAGTGTAGCACTGTTTTAAATTGTCTTCTTTCTTTTTCGTGTGGTTAGTGACCAACCTGGTGTCAGAGTCATTATGCCGCCCATGGGCTTCTGACTTGGCTTCACACACCGTCGAGAAATATCTCTCAAGAGTTAAACAAACGCAACACAAAATGCTGCTTTTGAAATTTGGAACAAACACAAATAAAGGAGGAAGTGAGGAAAGTGAGTGAAAATCCTTGTTTTTAAAGCTCTTGTCTAAGTTCTTGAACTACCTAAAGATAATAAAACAAACTATGTATGCATGTAATCTTGTGACAATTTTATGGATAGAACCCTTCTTAAAAAGTTATATGAGGGCTCTGGTAAATGAAATAACCATAACTTATTTCTTCACAAATATTTGTCTGCATAGAGATCTTATTCCTTTGCAAACAATAAAAGCATAGACTACACAGGTACTTTGGTGGCAAAGCCATTTTAATATTCATAACTTCTTCTAGGTAATCTTCCAAAATGAGATCAAAGCCACTATTTCAAAGCCAGATCGTATTATTTTTCCCTAAAAAAACAAAACCTCACACGCATAACCTCTTTAAACAATGCACGAGCGCTAAGCAACAGCCCTAATTCGAAAAAAGAACAACACATCGAAATTCAAAATGTCAACACGGCCATATTGGAAATCTACTTCTTCACTAAAAACGTACCTGGTATCACTTTAGAAGTCTGGAAATCCATTCTGAGGACCTGATTCCAACAGCGTGTGTTTCCAAGAATGTCTGCGGACTGACAGCGAGTTAAACAGTAGCGACCTTGCAGCACGGGTCATGACCCTGACACACATTTGTACGCATGCGCGTGGAGCTGGGGGGTTGTTTCGGAACTCCGAAGGGTTCCAAGTATTTCCTTCGGCTAACGTACTACGCTTGATTTCAGTGTCATGTTATTGTGATTGATGTTGTATGAGGAATGTTTTGAAAACAATATTATAAATGCCTTACTTGTAAAACAAGAAATAATTTTTCCAAGACATTTTCTTTTCAGTTATGAGTGCAAGAAGATGCAAAAGCTTGACTGTTAGAACGAGGTTTTTTTCAATAGCCTAATTCATCTGTAATATTTGAACTAATAATCATTTTCCCCATTAAAGAAAGCAACCTAATAAATGTTATTTGCTATCGTTCGTTCTTATTATGTAAAACAAAGCCCGGACTATGTGGATCATGTTCGATTTTCTATAATTGGATAATTATTTTGTCACTTATTGTTGATAAATGGATGGATACTTAATGTATTGATTCTCCAATAACGTGCACACTTTTAATAGTAATTGTTTTTTCTCACCCAAATAGTTAATTATGGGCGTTGTTTTGAACTGGTTCCTACTTCTTTCAAATGCTATTAATGTCAGGAATAGATCTAGGCGTAGGATTTCTTTATCCAACATAAGTAAATCAGCCTGTCTGCTTCACTTTACCAGATAAATATATTTCTTCACACAGATTATTACCTCCGAGAGCTTTAATCATCACGCTTATAAGCGTTGCAGAAGTTGTACCAACGAAATCAAACTAAATCAAGTAATTTTTTTTTTTTTTTTTTTTTCAAATTAGTCTGAGAACGTAAAAATCACATAATTCAGTCCCCCAAAACGCCCGCCCTTCACTTTCCTAGTGCTTTAGCTGGGAAGAAGTGGCGCAACAAACTCCCCAGCAGTAACTATCTGGAAAAAGAAACTACCGTTTATTTACAATCTGCCTTTGACTCCGTAGTTTAATCAACCAGGACTTGATTGAAATATGAATAACTTCATCTAAGGACCAAAATTAAGGACCACGTATGTTTTTACCACTAAGCATTGAAAATCCTAATTCTAACTAATATTATAAATGCGAAAGTGAGATTGTTTGTTATTATTTCACGCAAAAACGGCTAAATTTATTTGGATTAAATTTGGAACATGGGTAAACCATGACCTGGGTTAGGTTAAGACATGAATAAACTCGTCGTTGCTGACATCTCTTTGAGGCGCGCGTGGAACACGTACGCGCCGTCCGGCACGGGCCTGGTCCTGACCGGACGGCTACCCATTACTCACCGCCCGTAGGCCCGCGTCTACGGTGGCCAAAAGTCGTCACGCGGCTCCCGACGCCCGGAGCGTCTACCGCGGCGGCTGGGACGGGAGGCTCTCTCCCTCTCCCATCCCGCCGCCTCCTTCGCTAGCATGACTGCTTCTCAGAAGGAGGTGACTGCCTCCCATTCCCTCTCGCCCCGGACCATGGCTTGAACCAGGTGCGGGCGCGACAGGTCGCCGCCGCTGCCGATCGCCTCTACAAGGACACGGCGGTGCTCCGCCCAAGCAGGGCAGACCCCCACCGTATGCTCCACCGTGTCCTCGGGGCGATCATCGCAGTGGTGACACCCGGGCGTTTCCTCCCGCCTGATAATGTGCAGGAACCTCCCGAAACATTCGTGTCCAGAGAGGACCTGCGTCAGGCGCCCTTGACAATTCAAAAGTGCCTGTATTTGGTTTACTTGAAATAAGTGTTTTGAGTTTGAGTTTTGAGTTTGATAACTGACAGCAGCCTTCTTCTGTTAGCTAAAGTTCTACTTTCTAGAAATATTACATCGCTAAGTTTAACTTTATATAACAAGGTTTAGTAAAGTAAATTCGCGTGTGAGAACTAATTAAGAACAAACTTCGTCTGGGAGGTCTTGCTAAACGAATAAACCGCTGACATTTATTTGATCTTGAATTATTGTTATTGGTTTCGCTGTAGTAAAAGAAAACGAAAAGTTTCATGATAACGGAACTGTTATTTCTGTTCGTTTTAGGTCAATACATACATTCATAAATTCACGCCTTGTTCCCAAGGTGGTAAGCAGAAACTATAGAATACCACCTGCTATAATCCTTACATAAATACATACGTCTTTTGCTTCGTTTACGTTCATACATCAGAGGCCCTAGTGTGAGTTTCTTTTAACAATCTCGATTTTACGCATCGAGCGCGTTCGGCGTTGCGATTGGCCTCCGATTGGCCCTTCACCAATCGGAGTGCTAAACGCGCTCGACGCGTAAATTCGAGATGGTTAAAATAATCTCACACTAGGGCCTCTGGTCAAACACGCACGCCCGTTGCGCGCACTATGCACCTGACCTTTCTGAAGAACATCACCAATATAGTCACTTTATTGACCTTCTACGGCTGTTTTAGACACTCCTTGTGACTATATTATATTTGAGACCATAAATAAATGCTAAGTCGAAAAACAGGAACTATTTGACTTTCATTTGCCAGTTCTTCTGCAGAGGAAACTCCAAATTAAACTCCTGGACCTAATTTCTGACCTTAAACAAGTGGCTTGCCTTAGCTATATTTTATGTAAATAAAATTTTGGAATATTGAAGCTTCGATATTTTTTTGTTCTAGCCCAATCTATCCTAAAAATCAAAAAGAATCAGACTTGATTTGTTAGTCTTACCTCGTGGATTTAATTTTAAGACCATATGTATTATTTAAAATCATCTACATTCATACCAAACACTGCTCCTACGCCTGTCGATGTCTGATTGAGTTAGTTCATTGCTTTAATAGTCTGGGACTCAATTGGTTATCGGCGGTTGTTGTGCAACTACTCATATCGTACCGGAAGATTCACATTGGTCAGGATTACGTCCAGATATCTCGCACAGAGAACCCGTGTCTACACTCCCGAAAATAAAGGACTTTGTTGAACGAAAATGGTCGCGAATTGAATAAAAATAACTTTAAAATTTGGAGGAGTGTTTCTGGTCTTTACTTTTGTGTTAAAAAACATGTGTAATCAAACAAAATGAAAAATAGTTCAAAGAGAAAACTGTCAACGGACTCGGAACCGTTCTGCTGTAAAAAACTCTCAGTTATTGCCTGTGCTTTTGCTGTTGTATCTTTACTAGTACAAACATACAATTATGTGGATAGTGGTGAAGTGAATTTTGATTTAGAAGCTAGGAAGTTAATGAAGAATGTTCTAGATGAGAGGATAGAAGAAAAAATTGATGCGTATTTAATGGAGATCAGCGGGAGTACATCTCATAGGCTAAAAAGGGAAGCAATGCTGGTAAGTGAAAACTTTGCGGAGTATGGGAATGCGGAAGTAAATATCGAATGAAAGATTTGCCCCTCCATCAAATTTAAAATTGATTAAAGTGACCCCTAGTGCTAGTTTGAACTTATATTATTTACTAGCTGCGGCCCGTGGCTTTTTCTATAAAGTCAAAGTCAAATCGCTTATTTCAGATATGCACATAAAAGGCACTTTTGAACGTCAAAAATTACAAAATAATTAACTAGTTGACCCTTCCAAAAGTTAGTTACGTATGGAGAAGAATGGGCAATAAACTCCTTACTTACTCTTTTAAAATGTTAACAATATTTTGTATACATTAATAAATAATTATAGGTATGTGAAGACAATGTACTTACCTAGAATAAAATTATTATAGCACAATATATATTATAGCGCATAATTAATTTGTCTGTCATTACTTCACTTTTCTCTATTTTACATAGAGAAAAGTGAAGTAATGATTACTTCCCTTTTCTCTATTTTACATAGAGAAAAGTGAAGTAATGACAGACAAATTAATTATGCGATAGATACATGGTGCTCACATATTCACAAACATTGTAAAAGTAAATGATTTTCCTAAAATTGTAACATATAATAAGATAAGTCAGTGTGTGAGTTAAAGTATATTAATCACAGAAAATAAAAATAATATCATAAAAATTATAAATTACACAACAAGAAACAATTATTCATTATTATTATTTATAAAAATAGGTAAATAAAATTGTAGTGTCTGTTTGTAATGTAACAATTTTTTTTTTTATAATTACTCGCGCGAACCCTTGGGCAGCAGCTAGTCGAAAATAAAAATAGCCTAAACTTACTCCTTATAATATCAGCTACCTGTCAGTGAAAGTCTTGTCAAAATCAGTCCAGCCGTTTCGTAGATTAGCCGGTACAAACAGACAGACACCAAGACAAAATTTAAAAAATTGTCTTTTTGTTTTAAGTACCGTATTTCATACGCATTTAGTAAAAAGCTGATTTTTTGACATTACAAACAGACACTTTAGTTTTATTTATTTGTGTTGATAAATAGAAAAGTAACGCATGGATGTTTATGAAAAGCGACTGTTGATTTGCATCGAAATAATCGATAAGATCACATGTCTTAATAGTAGTCTCAATTGCGGTTGTAGTACGCAAAAAACCGACGTCCAAGCGCCCACGAGTTTCACTTCCTAATTCAATTTAACGTCATAGTAAATACCATCTTCATACAATAAAAACACTTTGGTGTAAGACCAAAGTGGTCCTAAGTCTATTTTCGACTCCTAACTTTGGAATAAGAAACGTATTCTCTTGTTTATCTTCAGAAACAATCAGTAAATCAGGAAGATAACACTGTGACTCCTCATGTGGAGTTCTTTAACCCTAAAATGCGGCCAGAGCTTGAAGAGAAGGACGCTGCAGAGATGAGAAAGACTGGTGCTAAGGGTCCAGCGCCTGGTGGAGACACGTGGGTCTGGTTGACCAGCTATTCTAGAGTACCAGTAAGTTTTTTAAAGATGGAACATCTTTAACTGTCCCCGCTAAATACTCTCCCGGTCTCCTAAATCGAACTACCCTGCATTTATTTATAAAAGTCTTTATAAATGGTCCTGAATTCAAAATCTGAACAATGACGACACCAAAATGATAGCCAGTATGTCGGCCTCAAAACTGCATAGGTACAATTTTTTTTCTTTGACGCATCATTATTATGATGATTTAGGCCTTTATACTCACATGGAATTGCATGGTGTTTCGATTTAGAAGTCCCGAGAGTGTATATGAAAAGTGCCTCAGGAGAAACTGTCATTGGCATTCATTATTTAGTAAAGAGAGCTATGTTTAGCCGGATCAATATTTGTTTAATTTAATGCGTCGCGACGTTTCTCCGATGACGGTTTTATTTGGATTGCTAACGTGAACGCTAAAAGAAACAGTATAATTTTCGCGACAGATAAAAATAAAATTTTAATAATTCATCATGGCATGGCACAGAAACCAACATCTAGGTTTAGTACCACTCTAAAATTACTGATTTCACTAATAATACTAAATGTCTGTACGTATGTATGTATAAAACTTTGTCTTTTTCTTTTTCATAGCACTCTTGTCTAAGCGGTCGTGGTCTTCAAGTAGTTTCTAGTCCAGGAGCTGATATAACTCGCCTCACGATTTCTCGCGATCTACTCCGCCTTTTCGTGTTTTTTGTGCACTCATATAAGGGATTGTCCACTGCGGTTTTATTTTAAGTACCTAGTATCAAAAACCACTTCTTAACAAGAAAACTTCCTAACAAATGATCGTTTTCATAACTTCCAGTACAAAGTAGTGCAAGGTTTTTGCAAAGCGACCCAAGATTACTGTCCGCCAGGCGTGCAAGGTCCCAAAGGACCAACAGGTGTGCCAGGACCAAAAGGAGAAAGAGGAGATTCTGGAGCCCCTGGAACACCGGGACATTCTGGAGGCAGGGGGCCTGTAGGACCACCAGGACCAAAAGGTAAACGTCGAGAGATTTTTATCTCAGGGAACTCCAGTAGGATTTCATGTATAACAGTGTACTGTTACTTTTCTTACTTCCCTTAGGTACTTATAAGAATCTGAAATTTTTGTGAAGGATTTGATTCGGGCGAATGCTTTACTAAATATTATTCTCAATAATATGCCACAATTTTGGCTTGTCTGGTGAATAGTCAGTAGCAGACCCGAAATAGATTTGTGGCCAATTAATCTTAATAGATCTGAAGCATGTGACAGAATAGTGTCATCAGCGAAACAAACAGAAAGGAGCAAAAAAAGTTATTTTACACTAACACGAGACTAACAATACCGACCAGCCAAAGAAAATTATCGTATTAAATGACGTATACCTTCTTCTATTAACATTATCCTACTTCATCTATTGTTATAGATCTTCACTTTCTCCGAATAGAATTATTATTACAAATTTATTTATTTTATTTATTCAGTACTACACTTACATTTCTACACATATAAGTTGGTACAAGTGTGTCAGCATCTCCAACGCCACATGCGAACTACGCATCAAAGACCTGACGTCACAAATCCTGCATCGCGCAATCAGAGTTTACCGCGCGACTAGCATATATACAACATTCCGACATCAACCATTGGGCAGTTGCCCACCAAACACAACACCCGTCTGATCGGAGGAGCCTCCCTTTACCAGAGAGTATGAGTAAACTTTAAACCCTGTTCCTCATACCTTTAAACAAGCACAAACTCATTAGAGTTAAATCTTTAATAGTACATGGTATTAAAATAACTATTTATGACTAATTTGTTTTTTATTATTATTATTATAACTATTCTATTCTATTTGTAATTATATTTGATTACTAGGATATTTATTTTTAAGTATAAAAATATGTAGTACGTATGTTGAAACTGTTTGTACTCCTCGTCACTTGTCCCTAAAGATTCATTAGAAAACCAGCGTCAGACAGCATCCGTCTGGCATTAATGCTGAAATGATCGTTTTTGACGCAGCCGTAAGGCACACACTTTCTTGTAAAAAAATATTTTCACTTTTTATTTAGTGATTTTTATTTTGTGTTTCACGACATAAAATAAACCACCACACTAAATAATCATTTTCTTTGCTTTTCTTTTCATATAATACATGAAAAGAAAAATAAGGTGTATCTATTCATACACGAAATATTTTAAGAGAAACATCTATACGTGGTAAAAAAACCATAGCAGCGAAAATAAAATTTTATCTAAGTGTTTTTATTTTTACATAATTATTATAATTTTTAAATAGCTTGAGACATTTTGCAAAAAAACCTTTACTTATTAATAATTATATATATATATATATATATTTTTTTTTTTTTTTAATAATTTTTAAGTTCATACTAACATATAAATGTAATGGATCATATAGTTGTCTGAATAAATATATTATTATTATTATTATAACCCGCCCGGACGCGGCGACGGTGGTGGCACGAGCGCGGTGCCTTTTGATAATAATTAATCATCATATCAAGTAATTTTTAATTTATATATATTTTTTTTTAAATATACTCAAATAAAAAAAATCGTTTCTATGGCTTCTTTACCACCTATAGGTGTATCTCTTAAAATATTTCGTGTTTGAATAGATACACCTTATATAGAGACATACTCGTATAACGAAATTAAAAGGAAAACTATCACAGATAAGCCGCGAAATGGAGCGGCGACATCTTTAAACAAACCCCACCCTAACACCCTAACGCAAAAATGTGTTTCTTAGTATTGCAACTTAATCTAAATCCATTCTGCGGTGCCCTTGTATCACAAGGCTTGGACTGCACTCGTAACAGGGTGTTTTAAACGTCATGCGTCATAATTAATCAAAATAAAAAATTGAAAAATTCAAATGTTCAAAAAAAATTTTTTGTTTTACATGAATTTTTAGTAGTCATTGGATACATGAAGTGGACTCTCTTTGTAAGACGACTAAAATGCCACAGTGTATATATATATATATTTTTTTTTTTAATCCAATTTATATATATATTTTTTTTTTTTTTTCTTGACATCTTCAGGAGAACGAGGCTTCCCCGGTAACGCAGGTCTCGATGGCCGGGATGGGGTGCCCGGAGAACCAGGTCTTGACGGCATGTCAGGAAGAAATGGTGCTGATGGAGCGCCAGGCAAAGACGGGCGGGATGGCGTGCCAGGCAGGGATGGCAGTCCCGGCAAGAATGGGAAAGATGGGAAAGACGGTAGGCTGGAAAATTAATAGAGCTGTTGATAGTAATATTAATATTATAAGTAAAACCTAGCTTAGAAGGCGAAAGTTTTCAAATAAATACACATAAATATGTACCTATACTAAAACAAATAAGACAAACAATGGGAAAACTTTACCGTTGTTATGATACTGCCAGCTAATGTGAGAACAAGAAATGATGAGAAAATTATGAAAATTATGTGCTAATGAGATTAAGATAATGAGTAGCAGCCAACCCACTTACATTTGCAGTTGGAATGTATTGGAGAACATGTCTTTCAACTAGGTACGATGTTAATTTCGTTCTTGGGATAAACTCATCGCAACTACGGAACCCTTCATTGTGCGTGGACCGACACGTACTTAGCCGTTTTACTTTCGAGTTTTGGCAAAAATCTGTCTCAAACATAGGAATGTACAGCTGGGTATACATTTTTGGCCTTCATTGTAGTAGGTCTTATGGAAGAAGACGACATGTAGCGCCGACCCCAAATAAATTGATAAGGGCAGGAGAACGATATGACAGTAATGGGTCTTATATCACGTGCACGGGATGTATGTTTTTTTTTTTTATGAATGGCTTCTTGCATGTCATCCTAGGAGGTTATCGTCTGACTAACCGGACTTTTCGTGGGTGCCTCAATATATTAAGGCTTCCAGCCAAGGCAAAAAACTCATAAACTAAGTGCCTACTGGGCTTAGGACGTCGCTGGGGGAGGACAGCAAGGGACAGGCTGGATCAGATTATGATTATTAGGTTACAAATTTAAAACTACATGCTCAGCAGCACTCTTCCGCGTCCGGCCCTGGTCCAGGCCATGGCCCGTAGCGAGACTGCATGGGAGGCCGTCACCTCCTTCTGTGAAGCAGTATAATGATCGCGAAGGATTAGGCGGAACGCGTGTAGGATAGGCAGTCTGTGCGCCCTCACGCCCCTAGTCGCCGCAGGAGACGCCCTGGGTGGCGGGAATCGATTGCCGATTCCCGGCCACCGTAAGCGCTTGCAGACGGCGAGCACTGGGCAGCTCGCCGTCCGGTAAGGACCAGGCCCAGGTCGACGGCGCGTTGCGTTCCACGCGCGCCTCAAACAGATGTCAGCACTGAGAGCAACTGACGGGGTCCACTAGGACCGATGCCTGCCAGGGTTGCGGGTTTGTCCGAAAGAGATACCGTGGCCCTGGCACACAGGCAACTGAAGGCACACGGGTGGGTTTTAGTCAGTAAAAGTCTGACACGCCCTCCCGCTCCGCCCGGAGCGGGAGAAGTTATTTGATCGAAACGAAAGAAAAAGTCTCAGCGGCAAGGGCTGGCTTGAGCAAGTGTCGGGACGGTGAAATAATATGTACGAGTACATCATTATAAACTAAATCACAGGTAGGGCAGGAGCCCCAGGACCACCAGGGATGCGAGGACTGAAGGGCGACAAAGGACCAATGGGGACTAAAGGCCAAAGAGGGAACGATGGCCGTGACGGGGCCCCGGGCAGGCCAGGCCTCTCTATCTACAACTATACGCTGGAAAAGGAGCTCTTTATACCTCCTACTTTTGCACGTGAGTAGTTAATTAAATATACATAGACACAGTAAATTGTATCCCTGTTTTTTTTACAAGCCGACGGTTTTTTCGGTGATGGATATTCTATTGTATAACCCAAAGTCTCAAATTCAGATAATTTATGTAAAGAAAGGGGATAACATAATAAAAAAATATCTTTGTAATGGTAATTCACATAAAATGGCGAAAAAAGAGGTTTCATTTTCTTTTAAGTACTGATTTTAAGAAATAATAGTAAAAAAATAATCATACCGTAATTATTTTTATAAATTTTCGGTTTTAAACAAAGTTATTAAAAAAAGGAGATTTTCTGGTATAAAATATTTTATGATACTGGTAACAATGCAGGAGATACAAACATTTTCAAATTTTTTACATCTTCAACAACACTAATATTACAACTCTCATTCATAGATTCATAATGTAAGTAGCATATCTAGTCACATTTTGGATGAAAACGGCTGTAAACTGTTTCGGGTGGAAATTGATTTTGGGAGGCCTACGTCTAGCACTGAACTTAAAAGGGCTGATTATGACGATCATATGCCGTGTCTCCGACATACTACACAAAACATTGTTTGGCAACGGTATTTTGTTTGTATTTTGTTTGCTTTAATTTTAGCGATGATTATTTACAAAAAAATAATATGATAAAATGTTTTGCACCACTGTCGTGTCATTTTGACAGTGACATTTCTTGACATTACTTTGCTTACGTACATACATTATCTGAATTAGAGACTTTGGGTATAGTTATGATGGTATGCATTTATTTAGTAGCATTTAGTTATGAAGAATGATTATTGGATTAAAAACATTTAAATTTTCTTGGTGGTGGTATTTAATTGTTTTTTGGGTGAAGTCTCTGAGTATGGAAAGCGGTACACCTATATTGGGTCCCCACATGTAAAAACAAACGCAAGTGATAAATAAATAAATAATATATGAAATGAAAGTTTTTACCTTTAGACTCGACGTACGTAATATACATTAAAATTTTAAAGAGACACGTTTTAGCGCAAACAACTTTTATATTCATAATTTTCACTTACCTAATCATAACTTACGCTCAATTTTCCATTGGGCATTTAGCATGAAAGAATTATGAACTGAGCATGCTCCAAAGTACGGTCCTAATCCTCTATCCATCCTCAGAGGACCAAACTCGCGTGATTGTCCGGGAGGGTGACACCATGCGCATTAGCTGCAACCCCATGGGACGTCCGGAGCCTACCGTGGAGTGGAGGAGGTACGACGGAACTGCTGTCATTCAGGTGAGGAATTTTATACGAAGAAAGAACAACCCAAAGGGGCCTGTGGGGCCGTCAGGGCCCAGTGTAAACGTCTCCAACTTTTTTTTTTTTTCACCACTGCTCTAAAAGTGAAGAAAAAAATCATAGATTGAAACAAAACGGCATGTTATGGTAGAGAGGACACTTGAGTATCATCACTGGAAACGTTACCCATAAACCGACAATGAAGATAAGGACAGACAAATCCCGTTTAACTAAGGAAAGTCGTGAATGCATTACGTACAAAAACTTGCCAAGTAGATTCCTAAATACTCCACATACCTACGTATTCATATTAAAAGTAAATCGCAGTTTATGAAGTGAAACTTTTTAGAAGGCAATTCGATATACGAGAATTGAGAGTGAAACTTCAAAGACGCGTCACGTTTAGGCACATTTCATTACATGAGAGAGAAGAAAGATTATAACTCTCTGTCTCTCAATCTCTCTTATTCTTTAACTACTGTCTCGTTGTACGGTGCTGCACGCGCAATTTTTAAAGTGAAAACTTCCTTAACCGCGTTGAGCAGTTTTTGGTAGGGGAAAAACTTATGGTTTCGCGTCACCGAAATGCATGACATGCTCGTGACGTATTGCGCCAGATAGTCAGTTATTCCAAAATTTTGAATTTTCACTTCTGTTGCAGTCCTTATGACTGCAAATATATTTTTTTGCCGACTTCTCTTCTTTGCCCATTATCGCCAAAACCTCACGTACGTACCTATATAAACTTACAAGGACCAAAATTTGGACCATAACATTTGCATGCAGTGCAGATATGACCTTGTTTCCTCGCGCATAACAGTCCTGGCGGATTGCCCGCCACGCCCTTGTGCTCTGAGAAACTGTTTACGCAGGCTTTGTATAGAGAAATGCAGTATACATGCCTAGTATGATTTTTCACGTGTATCTATGTGTTGAGGTATCTATGTGCCCCTGTTTGTGCGATTCTCAAAAAAATATCATCCGTTAGGATGCTTGGAGGGAATACCCTCCAAGCATCCTAACGGATGATATATTTTTTTTTTATTCCTCAACGGGGAAACTCTTGGCATTCATTCTTATCACCTGATGGTAAGTGATGATAAGGCCGAAGGTGGAAGCGAACTTCATCCGGAATCCTCAACCACAGAGGAACTGGCTATCTTACTTCTTACTGCCGAAACACAACAAATGCTGTCAACATTGTCTTTATGGCAACAGACTTATATAAGCTGCAAGTAGCTAGCCAGGCGGACTTAGAACAAGCCCTACCACCACCCAAACCGAACAGAAAATTTAGCCTCCTCTGGGAATCGAAAACAGGACCTCTGGGTCTGAGACAGGAGGCCTTACCACTTGACTAATCTTGCCAAAACCTTTTCCGTCTCATTACAAAACGAAATCAACTATAGTCCAAGCCCGAACCTTCGGGCAGTTTTTGTATTTTGAACTTTATTCCAACTTAAGTAAAGATCTTCTTTATGTTCAGGGATCATGGCGTGACGCGTCAGTCAGTGGTCACGTGCTGAATATTCCCAACGTGTCTCGCTGGCACACTGGCAAGTACGTCTGCTTGGCCAATAATGGGATGCTGCCCTCCGCCAATCAGACCACTGATGTTGAGGTTCACTGTAAGTATAACATCAACACACGGACTTAATGTACTTATACTCCCGGACTCCTTATTCGAGCCACCGTACTTTTTCAATTAAGGTATAAAGGGCTCAAACATCATAATAATGATTGTGACAAAGAAAAAGTTTTTATGTAGTTTTGAAGCCGACATACTGGCCGTCATTTTGGAGTATCTAATCATTGTTCCAATTGGATTTGAATTTACAACCATTTTAAAGATTATGGACCCTTTATAAAAACAGCAGCGTGGCTCGTATTAAGGCTCCTACAAACAGGCACGACACACGACGCGACACAAAGGCATCGAGTGTTACGCGACGAGCGGTGCCTTTGTGTCCTTAGGAGCCTTTAGGAGTCAGGGAGTGTACGTAATTTTGATGCGTTTTAATAATTGTGTGCTAATGCATCATCATTCTAAATCATAGAACTGCTTGCTAGAGCTTGCATTTTTAATTTCTCCATGAAAACAGGAGACGGCTGGTTCAAAATAAGTGCCCAATACGACAAAAAAGAATGTAAATTTGAAGAACCATGATGACCATAGAATGACGACGCTATGTTTTTGAAAATGAATAGTTACTAATAAAATATACCTGTACTTCTTACTTGTTTCAGTTAGTCCTTACATTCGGGTGCCGAACAATGTCGTCTACGTCACTAACAAGACCGTGAAAATTGAATGTGAAGTAAGTCAATCAATCCTTACTATCCTTACTCCTTACTAATATTATAAATGTGAAAGTAACTCTGTCTGTCTGTCTGTCTATATGTTACGTTTTCACGCTAAAACCGCTGAACCGATCGTCATGAAATTTGGCAGAGATATAGCCTGGGATATGGAGAAGGACATAGGCTACTTTTTTACGCGATAACCGACATCCACGCGGGCGGAGCCGCGGGCAAAAGCTACTTAATATTAATATATTATATAAATATTGTTGACGCAGCCGCGAGGCACACTTTCATTTATATTTTTTTTCTTTGTTTTACTAACTTCGTATGGATCAAGGTCTGAATTAAAGTTTTTTTTAATACATATCGGGAGTAGGGACAGCTGTCAAATCGTGTTGTCATTCATTCTTAGTTCGGGCCCCGAACTCACAAAACACTGATACCCTGGAGTACGAAACGCCCATAACTTCATCCGAAACTACGGATTTCGTGCTTAAGGAGTAGACTGGTACGAAAATAAACTGGAATAAAAATCTAATCCCTTGCTATGAGTTTAATTTTGTTCAAAGAAATACTGATCTGTCTTCTTGTCACAGTCATGACGTGCAGCTGCCGACTATTTTCGGTTTTGTGGTCGTGATTATAATGTAGATCTATTTTTTTTTTTTTCTGTTTACCTACCTACTCGAGTTAATTATATTTTTGTATGCACTTGTTTCTGTGACAAATAAACCAATCTATCTTTTCTTTTTTTTTGATGTAAAAGAATGATTATGGCAAGCTTGCCAGATGAAATGAAAAACATTGTCTCGGCTTGTATAAAGCTTGCTATAAAGCGTACACGACATCAAGCCAATAACACTATTCACTTCCATTCTCAGATCCAAGCCTGGCCAGAACCAGTCCTAGCTTGGGAGATCGACGGCGTCACTCTCGAAGGTCTGCGGTACAGAACCGAAGTGGCACCGACACGAGATCCATGGCGCTGGATCATGAGACTCGAGATCCCAGGAGTCAGGGAACACGACTTTCGAAAGTACAGCTGCGTAGCCAAGAATGAGCTCAATAACCAAACTGTTAAAGGAGATATTACATTGATGAGTGAGTGACAGATTTCAGTCACTTTGAGGCATTTTAGAAGGATACTACTTTGATTAGGGCCACCGGTGACAAACCTTTTTTTGTAACATGACAAGCTCAGAATCTTTTAATCACTTAAAACACAGTACTAACACCTCGCAAGGCTATAAGGATCACTTAAAATAAGTGGTCCTTTGTGGTCCTTGTAGAATTCCCAAATAAAAAGATACCAAGATATATTTAGATATATTTTATTTATACGCTAAAAATTATTTATCCTATCACCAATACCAAACTTGTCATTCATTGAAGCGAGCGTCGGAAAAAAACACAAACTGATATAATATACTTTTTAATGTTCAAATTCTAAAGACAGCTTTCATCCAGATCCAGGGCCAAACGGTCAGGTGCCAATGCAGCAACCCGTAGAGTACGGCTCACGGCCTCCGACCCTGACTTCCTATGAGGAGTTGTGCGAGGTTCAGCGCTGCCCTACATGTCCGAGATGTGACCGAGCCCAGCTACTTATAACTCCTATGAATGGAACCGCCGGGCTGAAACCTAGGAGGAATACCAGTAAGTCTTAGATATAATGTACGTTGTAAGTAAATGCAAGTTACTAATGACGTGGAAACCTCAAAATTATAGCTTATTGGTATGAATTTTGGCCTACGCTCCTTGTCAACACAATTTAAAAAAAAAACTTGTCTTAAAAATGGCCTTTGTACTGCGTCGGGACAATCACTAGATGAGCTTATCATTTAGTTAATATTTTTACGTTCACAGATTGTCAGCTATATGCAATTGGTAAGCCAGTGTACCATCGCTACAAAGAAGAATTGTTTGGAGCCTGGCTCAGAGACTCAAACGGATCCGACGCTCAGGTAATCCTAACTTTATTTTGTCTTTTGAGAGCAGGCACATGATGACTTGATAACGACAATCATCTTTTCGCAAGACGTAATTAAGTGAAATGATGGATGAATCTATAAGAATCCCACGAAAAGAGCTGAGGTTTTGACTTGGCTGGTAAAGGAGTATGCGTAACTTGGTCAGTTCTGTGCCTTAATCAAATAAATTTATTTATTTCTTCTTTCTTTTCTTTCTCTTCTTTATTTTCTTTTCTTAAGTAGATTATGTGAACTAAATGTTACAATGGCGACTAACGCTCTTCATCAACCTTCATCATCCTGTAACAAGCTGCAGTTGTCAAGCGACGCATTAAAATTTCCTTATGAACGATGATTGGGAGCCCTACATTTCATTCTTCCAGAGGGAGAAGTTATGGACTACTCAAGAGACTGACGTAGAAAGACTGAGGGAGTACAGAACTAAGGCAAGTTTCAAGGCAGATCATGTGGACGAGTATCACAAACTGCAGAAACCGTTCTTTGTAAGTATTAACCTGTCCACATTCCATTCGTTCATGTCATGTTTGTCTGTTTTATAATATTCATGAAATTTTTTATCGTTTGTGCTCTTGTGTGTTGTGCTGTCTTTTGTGTGCACTGAATAAATGTTTTATCTACATACACATATAATTACGAGTAACTTATCTCGTAGAGTTCTTTAAAGTTAAAACTTAACCATCAGCCCTTTTTGATTTCCCTAGTGATTCTCTCCCTTCAAAGATGAATGCTTTCCTTAATGGAAACTTCATCTCGGTAAACAATAAAGTATAACACATACCATCTCACCTGTAATCCCTGAAGGGTTAGGCATAGGTGTACCCTTTAGTTCACCCACATTTCGCCAGTTATGGTTAATTTCCATTTAATAGAGGGCGCAAATCCAAACACCAGGTTGCTACTGTGAAATTCCTGGTGGAGAAATCCAATAACTCTGTGGCGCCATCTTCAACGCCACGTGCGAACTACGCATCAAAGACCTGACGTCACAAATCCTGCATCGCGCAATCAGAGTTTACCGCGCGACAAGCATATATATATCGCAGCCTTATCGTATAAAAGGTAGCCGCATTTTAAAACAGCGACGTTTTTCAATCCGGCGCGCCTATTTGTAATATAGCGTGTTATACAATATATCTCCAACATATACAACATCCCGACATCAACCGTTGCCCACCAGACACAACACCCGTCTGATCGGAGGATCATCCCTATTCAATAGAGTATGAGTGAACTTTACACCCTGTTCCTCATACCTCTATAACTCTTTGCCCTACCCGGGACACAAACCCAGGACCTCATGCTCACCGTAGCGCTTGGGACCACATAACCAACGAGGCAGTTTAAAGTATAACTTCATATCAATAACCAAGATTTTTCTCTCCTCAGGGCAACGGCCACATAGTATACAGTGGTTCGTTTTTCTACCAGGCCAATGAGTCTGGCAACCCTGGTGACATCATCCGGTATGACCTGACGCAGAGCCGCATCAAGTCTGTTAAGCTGCCAAACGCTGAGGGTAGACTGTATGCTGCACAGCATAATCAGGTATCGTGATAAGTGCTAGGCTAAGTTAGCAGGTCGCAGGATTGCACGATGCTCACTTCCTGTTAAAATCACGCTCTTTCGAGCCTACTGTACTGCTTTTTACATGTGCAGCCTGTGAGCTAGATATACGCAAAGATCATATAGCGCTCTCCGCGTGCAATATAATAATGCGTTTAGGATACTGGTCGGGCTGCCCCGTTTCTGTAGTGCGTCAGAGATGTTCGCAGATGTGCATGTAGATTGCTTTTACACAACAGGGCGTAAAAGGTGCGCTTCCCTGGTGCGCAGGGTGCGGGGCAGCTCCAACAGTGTCTTAAGCTTGGTTGCGTGTGCCTGGACTGTATTTACGTGGGTCACTGTTGTGTCGTCTCTCATGGGATGTCACAACGGTGACCTAACGTTATTGATTGTTAATCTTATTGTTTTCCTTGTTTTTGTTTATTGTCTGTGCTTACTAACATAGCCGTAAGTTTTAATACTCGTAACATTCTTGTTGAGTCTTGGTTACTCCAATAAAACAAATTCTATTCTATTCTATTCTAAGTCAATAGATGTTTGCCTACCTGATAACATAAAATCAGCTAGCGACACTAGGACATACGCTAAGGAACCCTACGAAATTCCAATGTTCTTACGCTTTTTGCAATTTACTATAATTATACCATTTGAAATAAGATTCGAAATTTAAGTAAACGTTTTTTACAGTCTGTTCAACCGATTTTGACTTCTATTGCGTTGGTGATAAGACAAATGGCAGCTGCAGTAAAAAATTGGTATTGTAACCACTTTTTTGCTTTTAATGCCATCCTACGGAATAGAAGTCAAAATCGGTTGAACGGACTGTAAAAATGTTTTTTTTTTTAAATGTCTAATCTTATTTCGAATACCTGTAATTTTATTATACCGATCGAAAGGCTCAAGAATTTTAAATAATTGTCTGTCTGAACCCAATAAATGTGAAAAAAAAAAACAAGCTGTAATTTTACTTTACCGATCGAAAGACTCAATCATATACATTTATTTCTCCTAAATAACAGCATCTAAAATAAAAGGAAGACCATGAAAAACATTTATTCAAAATAATAAGGTATAGGTATACATACGTTTAACTGCAAGTTACAATCTATTTAATTTATTAAATGCTCAAAATGTCTCCCTCTGTTTTATACAAATTGTAACTCGTTGACTACGTTTGGAATGTATTTTCATGATGAAGTTTCAAATAATACTTCTAAGTTGAATTTGTAACTCCTGCACACTCTCATTATGAATATAATTTTAAATTAAGTGTTTAATTTCATGATCTTCCTTTTATTTTAGATGCTATATTATTTAGGAGAAATAAATGTATTATGATTGAGCCTTTCGATCGATATATTAAAAATACAGGATTTTTTTTCACGTTAAGCTTGTTCGATTCCCGGTTCAGACAGGCGATTATTTAAAATTCTTTGAATGCAGTTAATTTTTTTTTTTGTTATGAAAATGAAGTCTTCATTCAGTCAAATTTTCTATCCACAGTATTTAAGGTACTTTCCCTTCATGTGGCAAAGCCGTGGGACGCCCTGTATAATTGGGCACTTCACGTACTAAAATGTCATTCTGATAATATAGCCCATTTATTATTAATTATTTACTAGGTGACTCAACAGACGTTACCCTGTCAAAGTTTTTTTTGGGCCACCTGTATTGTAATTTCTATTAATCGAAATATACCAAAAAATAAATAAAATAAATTAAGTTATCCCACCCCCCTTTCTTTGTCCTTCCAGGGCTTCCCGTTACGTCCGTTTGCTGGATGATCATCATCATCATCATCATTTCAGCTGAAAGACGTCCACTGCTAGACATAAGCCTCCCCCAATTGGAGGGATTTGCCATTAATCGCCACGCTTAGCAGGCGGGTTGGCGATCGCAGTATGGTGTTAAAAATGCATAGAGAACGCTGCTGCTCATTCTCTAGTAAGTCCCTTAGTCGCCTTTTACGACACCCACGAGAAGAAATGGGGTAGTGCTATTCTTTACGTCCGGCACAACACGGTACTCCGGCACCATACGCTTGCTGGATGATGCCAATACCTAAGTAGTAATTTGTAAAGTTATTGAAACTTCGGAAAATAATTAAATTGTAAAAATGTTTCAGGTAGATTTCAGTGCTGATGACAACGGTCTATGGGCGATTTACTCAATAGAGTCATCCAATAACACTGCTGTTGCCAAGGTATTCAAAAAAATCACACGCGGTAGTCCTATTATGTCTCTGGCTTTATTTTATTTATTTATTTTGTTTTTGGTTATGTTGAGAGGATGAATGAAAGGCGACTTACAAAAGGTATTTACAAGGCAGATGTGAGTGGAAACGCTGGGAGGGCACGCCCTAGGAGAACATATAGTAACCTATTGGTGATGTTCTTCAGAAAGGACCGGTGCATAGCACTAGCAACCGGCGTGCATGTATGACCAGATATATGAAGGTAAACGAAGCAAAAGGACTATGTAATGAGCGTAGCAGGTGGCGTTCTTTAGTTTCTGCCTACCCCCATGGAAATAAGGCGTGAATGTATGTATGTTTATTTGTAGGGAAACAAAAAATTGCACATCGCACCCGCAGTGCGACAAAGGCGTAAGAAGAATATAATAACTTTACAGGAGAGCAAAAAAACTGTTTGGTCTGGTATATCTATTTAGCATTTGATCTTATGATCTTTTGTTATATACCATTAAACAGTAAAAAAATCAATTCTCAAATTGTCGTGTATAAAGAATAATTAATATTTTAAGTTTTAAACACGTTTATGGACCTTTTAATCTGAAAACATTTAAAACTTATGTGACGCGACAAATGTCTTTTTTGGTATAATGGCTTAATTTTTCGTCAGATCTTAACGGAAAAATTGAGCATTGTGTATCTTTATCAGCGCTATACGAAACTGCAATAAAAAAAAGTGACGTATTCTTACTTACGCTTTTATCGCACTGGGGGTGCGATATTACATCTAAGATTACAAAATAATTGGAAGTAGGTACAACCCACGACGATCCACAGATTATATAGGTTAAAGATACAGTGAAGGAAGACACAATAATCAAGATACAAAACACAATATTCAAGTTACAAAAACACAAAAATTATGATTAAATATTGTTTGGTTTCAGCTCAGTTTCGATCCCAGTAAGGATGGGTTGAACATTGACTACGTTTGGAATATATCGTTGAATCATAAACAAGTAAGTAATTCAGCTTTCTTGTTCTACTGATTATCTAAGCGCAGCGCGCGCTGCGTATTTTGGCGCAGCCGTCAGGCACACTGTCCTGGGAAATGAACCCTCCTCCCCCCTGTCCCCAGTGCCGGATTAAGCAAGCGCGGGGCCCGTAGCAAATTCTATCGAGGGGCTCATAATCTGCTATGGGTGCTCAAGAAAAAAGTGGTAAAAAAAAACAAGACTCATTTCGTTTATTTGCCATCATTAGGTTACATTTTGATGGTATTTAATAGTACAGTAGATTACTATAGGCCCTGTTGGGCTCTGACAAGTACAAAATGCCAGAGATGAAATTGTATGAAGAGTTTAAATGAATTGTGAAACTTTCGAATTTTATATCTGGTCTGACAAGCACTTTGCCACCTAGCGCGATACATGTTTGTATAGCAAATTGAACATTCTATAAAAAGATATTTTATAATTTTTCGATAAGTTCGTTTTTCTTTCATCTTCGGCAAAATTATTATTGTTTAGATTAAAAAAACCATCTCCGGGTTTGAACACACGGGGTCCCGTTTTGCGCGGGGCCCATTTCAATTGCTACTCTTGCTACGTGGTTAATCCAGCACTGCCTGTCCCCCAAAAAGAAATATTTGCGCCCACTTGAGCGAAAACCTAGACCCGCGCCTGAAGGGCTGTGTTACATTTCATATTGCATTGCATAAATTAGCATTATTTGCATGTTATAATTCACCAATCCGTAACCGGCGTTACAATCTTCATTAACAGTCAAAGGCCCAAATACTCAAACGTTACTTAACTTTAAGACGTTCTTATAAGTGTTTCTGTCGCTACAAAACAGTCTAAAGTGACAGAGACAGCATTATACTTAACGGCGACTTAAAATTGAATTGCGTTTGAGTATTCAGCAGCAAATGTTGCATCTTGTCTGATTGGTTCAAAACCTATAACCAAGTTTTTTATCATCCCCAGGTAGGAGAAATGTTCATAGTATGCGGGGTCCTGTATGCCCTGGACTCAGCCACAGAGCGAGAAAGTAAAGTGTCTGTCGCCATAGACCTGTACCTCAACAAACAGGTTGAGGTAGCACTGCAGTTCACCAACCCGTTCCGGAAGACCACGCAGCTTGGATATGATCATATGCATAAGGTTCTTTTTATATTTTTTTTGGTCCTTCGAGACGAATTTGAATCTGTGGTCTGTGGTCTTAAAATGTTTGCAATTTTCAGCTTTGTCTGGGTGTAAATATTTTACAGAATTATAATTATTAGAATCAAAAATACAATTCCAATCCTGAGGTCGTGATTTCATGACATAGTCACTCAATAGTATTATATAGCAACGACGAGGGGGCCCATTAGGGCCCAAGCCTGCCGGGTCAGCGGGATTGTCCGAAAGGGGTACCGCCGCCCCGGAACATAAAGGGCCAAGGAAGGAACACGGGTGGGTTTAGTCAGTAAGAGTCTGACACTGCCTTCCGCTCCACCCAGAGATCATTTGATGATTTCATATCTTCAAAAAATATGTGAACTTAGAAAGTTGTATTTGTTGTATTTTTATGATTATAATTCTATAAATAAATATTTGATTATCTTCCTGAGAGGTAAATGCTGTGTATGAAAGTGCTTGTGGACAAAACACAGAAATTGATAATTCATAGTTTACTGATGTTTTTCTTAATAAGTATTAGTCTTATAAACATAATTTAAGTGGCTTCATTTAGATGCACGTCTCTTTAATTCTGAGAAAAAAAACGTTGCATTATTTGTAAAGCAGCACTGCGTTTTCAGCCTAGACGCGTAAATTTTTCGCCTGAGAAATTCACTCAAATAGATTTCAGTGCTTTGTATTTATCGTGAAATAACGGAGTTTATTAAACGTTTACATCGAAATAACGAAAGTGTGAGAACAGTTATTTATCTAATGTTATAATAAATGTAGAGTATAGTTTCATTTAACTCCTTTCACGTCTGAATGAAAAACCAAACCTCTAGTTGAGCTATTACTTAGATCTCTTCACCACTGGAATCTCCGTCTAACGACGAGTATGGTGGTGTTCATAACTCAATTCGGTCAAAAGTGTGGCTTAGCTCTCTCTTTACCACTAATGCGACGTAATATTTCGAATGAATATGCTATGAATTTTCTTTCGAATATATTAATAAATAACCTTTAATTTCAGGAGCTGTACTCGTGGGACCGCGGCAACCAACTCACGTACCCTGTGAGATACAACGAACTGCCATGATTAAGTACCAATAAGATACTATTAACAATGTGAAAATATTTTTATACCGACATTTTTGCAAATACATAACCTTTTAATCGATATTTTGTTTGTATTCATAATCTGCCTATCATTTTCCGCACTGCTAGGACATTGCCTCCACGAACCAGCACCTTCTCGATGTTGGAGTTTGTAGTATGTATTGCTGTGCTGAAATAGGGTGAAAGACTTCTGTTTGGAGTTTGCATTTCAATAGATGGCCATTTTTACGTACGTACATAACCTCACGCCTTCTTCTCATGTGGGGGTAGGCTGAAACTATAAAACGCCACCTGCTACGCTCTTTATATCAGTGGCGGGTTACACATTTGCCGCCAGTAGGCAATTCAAATTTTCCCGCCCCTACTGACCTCTATAATTCGATACCCTAGTGCACAATCCCATATTTATTTTTTTTGTCAATTTATATTGCAACTTACTTAATTATTGTGCACTATCGTCCTCATTGCATCGCAACAGTTCCAAAATCATACAATAAGTTCCGTTGCGGATCACCGAACTTTTCATTTTTTCCTCAGAAAGCGAGGCCTCTTGAACACAGTCGCTTCACTACGTCAACAACTCTCTTCAGAACATTTCTCCAATAAGTAATTTCTTCATCAATCTGGACCTGCAGTAAATTGTCTTTAGATAATAACGTTTTTTATTTTATTTCTGTAAGACAAAAAAAATGGGCTTTTGCCGCCCCCTAAAATCTACCGCCCTAGGCTCCAGCCTACCAGCCTGCTGGTAAATCTGCCACTGCCTAAAGGCGCGGGTCCACCGCGGTGCACGGAGAGGCTACGCACGTGTATTAAGCTTCGCTTTGTAAGAAAATGTACGTGGTTGTGTCCACTGCCACCCACGGAGAGGCTACGCATGAATTGACGTCATTGATACATGCGTCGCTTGCTCGAATAGGCGGTTACATAGCTCAACGCTGTCGACGTGGGTCTACGTTTCCACTAGAGTACACGAATATGACTCAAAACTATGTACAGCTCACTTATCGCACACCTCCCGCAGTGAAGCCCGTGTCCGTGGATTGCAGTGGCACGTGCGTAGCCTCTCCGTGCGCCGTGCCACGCTATACATAGTCGTGGGTCATATTCGTGTACTCCAGTGGAAACGTAGACCCACGTTGTCAAACAAATTAATACACGCAGCTAAAATGCGCCGCGTGCCCGTGCACAGCATGCGCCGCAGTGGGCCCGCGCCTTTATATACGCCTTTTGCTACGTTCATACATTCAAGCCGATTGCGACTGCTACGCAGCTGACCTTTCTGAAGAACATCACCAATTAGGTCACTATTACACTATTCATACACCAATGCCTTTTTTAGACTGTTCTTTATCCCTTTAGGAACAAGAAAGCACTGCTGCGAATTAAGAGGGTACCGAACGCGCATTGGCGCCCTCATCGTTTGTTCAGTGAACCTTTGGCATCAAAATAATCTAATTATTACGTACATACGATTCATTTTATATAAGAAACAAACCGTTTTTTAAGAGACAAAAACAGAGAATTTTAATGACTTTGTGACCTCCAAAATAAGAAAATGAAAATTAATTAGAAAAAACTAATCAGCGCATTTTGAAGACGAGAATGTTCAGCTAATTATGCGCTGAACAGATTTTGAAAATAATTCTTAATTACCCTAAAGTAGGAGCACAAACATACCTCGAAATGTTGTTGGGCAGAAAGAGCTGTAGGATTCAACGCTTGATTTACATACCTAACATAATCCACCTCGATGTACTAAAAACAAATTACTATCTATTACTTATATTATGTTTATTTCTGTGCAATAATAATATTTCATGTTATTTCTTTAACTTGTTTAAAAAAAAAATACAAAGTTGCGCAAATAACTCACCGCGAGTGAATTTTGCAAGACTGCAGCCTTAATATGGAAAATAGTGGCCACTAAGCTCCGTTTTAAGGATTACAATAAAACATAACAATGTAAAACTACTGCTTGTAATAATACTTAAGAGGCTACCGAGTGCACAGTGGCGCTCTCATCGTTATTTCGGTGATTTCTTTTATTTTAGAATGAAAATGCAGAAAATAAGCTCGTCAAATTGTGCTTCACAAGACTATACGTTATTATTACTACAAACAGTAGTTTTTAATTGTTATGTTTTATTGTAATCATTAAAACGGAAAATAGTGGCCACTAAGCTCCACACTAACCTATTATAGTCTTGTGGAGCACAACGTAATGTTCTTATTTTCTGCATTTTCATTCTAAAATAAAAGAAATCCCCAAACAAACGATGAGGGCGCCACTGCGCGCTCGAAACCATCTATATAGTCAAACCATGTAGAAGTCAATCACCAGTCACTGCCACCAATTAATAACAAAACCCTCTAACGGAAAATGGTAGCACTCATTTGCCTCTCAAGAACACTCCCATTGGTCCCAAGTTACAAGTCTAACTACTACTTGATTTCTCCACAAGAGAGCGCTGCTGTCAAACTATAGAACTTATATGATAGATGGCGCCACGAGTTATTAACATAAAAAATTGATCACTATCGAGTTTCGACCCTTTCATAATTTAATCAAGGAACTTTATTGGAAATAATCGGGAATTCTCCCACTTAATAATTGATGGCATGGCCACCCTTATTACGTATGTATGTATAAATAGTGATGGAAAAGGCCACGGGTCTTATTGTATCTCTTTGAACTTGTGTGATGAACCCATTGCCCGTTCAAGCATTGTTTAATTAGAGGGGTAAGACAGGAATTTCGGCTACACATACAGACATGAGAACGGAAAAGATTATTCGATAGTATGGAGCTTAGGTATTTTAGAAAAGTTAGAACAGATGAGAAATTAAGTGAGGACCAGAGGACTGCAAAATATAATATATAATTTATTTGTGACCCCTACCTAGAGTGAGGCTGGCAATGGGGAGCTAGGGTTACATTTAGGATCTAATTGGAGGAGCTAGGAGCTAATTGCTAAAATATAACAAAAACAAACAAAAATTTGTTTTGCTTGCCATACTAACTGCATCTTGGATCGGTAAGTACTTGGTTTTTTTTTTTATCTAGGGCATCTCAGAGTGTAACCACTAAGGTTCCGACTCTTTAACCGGACTTTCCTGTGGCTGCCTTAAGCTCCTAACGAAACTTAATGCCTCCAGCCAGGGCGTAAAAACTATAAACTAAATGACTGCTGCTCGCTAAGGGCACCCCCTGTGGGGCACGAACCTCGGCTTAGGGCAGCTGAGTCGGAGGGAGGGTGGCAAGGGACCAACGGTGGCTGGATAAAATCAGTGTTTTGCTTTACATGCTGCTCAGCTAAAACGCGTGCTGGCGCTTCACTTACAGTCAAGGATTGGGGAGGAAGTACTTAGTGATAAAAAGTGATAATATATTCAATGTCGACGCTGGCAGAATAGTCGACATCGGCTCAGTTGCCCAAGAAAAAAAAAAATTCAATGTAAGCAACTGTGTTATAATTTGGATGTCCATATTTTTATTCTTTAGTAACAAAATCTATTACAGCATTTTATAGTACATACCTACTTCCTATTTCAATATTGCTCGGTGTTCTTTATTGATCTAATTAATTATTTATATAGGTACTAAAAATAGACCAGTTGGGACCTAAATATGGAAGTTACTTGTCCATTGTACAGGAATCCTGTAAATATATTAATAACTAATTATATATCTCACCAATGCTTTTGTAAAATGTTATGACCGCAAAAATCAATGTTGTCTTCAAAATGTATTATAGCCTGATTTATTTTATTGGTACCATTAGGTACCTACTACTAATGAAATCCTCGAATTATAGCGGTTTTTGTTATTCGGTAGGTACATTACCATAACCACATTTCAGACGTCCGGTCCCGTTTTATAAGGAAACTTGATGTGTTCAATTTTAATGATTAAAAGCAACTTAAATTTTTAAACCATGAGATCGACTTTTTTTATTTTTAGGGTTACGTAATAAACAGATAGACGGACATGGCAAAACTATAAGGGTATCTGTCTATCTATCAGTCCGCGGCTAAGCTCAGAGATTGCTCAGAGATTGATTAATCAGAGAAAGCTGTAATTTGGCATGGTTATACATTATTAATGACGCCGATAAAGTGGTAAAATAAAATCTTGAAATATATTTTTTTACCCACCTCCCCGACACGTAAAGTGGGGATGATATTTCTTTTTCTTGTCTATCCCATGGTGTGGCCGTGTGGGGTATCGTTGAATAGGCCGTCCAAAAATATTGTGGGTTTTTATACCATTTTTCTATTCAGAGTTTCGTTTGCGTAATAGTAAAGTTTAAAGTGCAAATTTTTGTTAGAGTCAAGTGTGTGTGTATCCCTCCCCCCCCTGCCAGCTAAATGGTTGTATTTGTCAAGTATATGTGAAAAAATTCAAAGCAGTAGTATATATAACGAAGTTTTTTTAAATTAATTTTAAGAAAACTTACAGCTAATACGTTCGAGTAGTCAGAAGTAATATTTATTTATTTAAGGATTACCAACATTACACATTACAATTATCTTTTACAATAATAAAAACTTGTTTATAATACACTAGCAGCCCGTCCCGGCTTCGCACGGGTAAGACTCATTTTTCTACACCTTCGGTTACATTGTTCAAATTTTACCAAGGATCCCTAATTTTTTTCAAAATGAAATGTAGCCTATGTCAAATTGGAAGAATGTAGCATTCTATTGGTGAAAGAATGTTTTAAATCGGCCCAGTACTTTTTGAGCCTATTCATTACAAACATACAAACATACAAAAATATAAATATATAATATATATTAAAAAAAAAAAAAAAAATATAATATAATATAATATATATAATATAATATATATAAATATAATTATTATAGTGTAGATGTAGATTATCCTGTAATGCACACTCAATTACAGGTAACCACAGCTTACACATTATCAAGTACACATACTCTGAATAGATAATTAAAATTAATATTAGTATAAGTAATATGTAGAAGAAGGCCAATTACACGTTTCCACAAAAATTAAAAGCTATCAGACCCCGACCCTTGCTCGAGCCAGCCCGTGCCGCTGAGCCTGTAGCTTTAAATTCGTCCCTAAATAATCATAATTCGATCTAGCTAGTCCCTTGCTGTAATCCCCCAGCGACGCCCTAAGCCGAGGTCCGTACCCCCGCAGTGAGGTGCCCTTAGTGTAGTCGCTTAGTTTTTAAGTTTTATACCCTGGCTGGAGCCCTTAATTTGTAGACAACCCTTTAGGTTGAACTGTGAGATGCCATTTATAAAAATAAAAACTATCAGAGTTAAGTAGGCTTTATAAGTTATCGGTTTCCTTTTTTTAAGTTATGTCAGTTTATAATTAGTATGATGGTGTGTTTCAGAAATCTGTAATAGCCATATATTAAAAGGAGGAAGATATGTTACGCGCTAACATCGCAATCAGTAAACCTGGGCTCGGCGCACGAGTACACGACTACATGCACCAAAACTCACACATCTGTGATCAGTATGATCACAGTCGCAAACCTACAGTTACCGATAGACAATAACAGAGATAGAAGACGTCGCTGTCGTGCGAGCGAAATCGCGTTAGCTGCCGAATGTTGGCCGAATGTTTACGATTATGAATGACGCATGTGGTAGCACAAACATGGCGAAGTAAACATTAAATATAATTATAACTTTAAAAAAATTAGCATTTTTGGCTGTACTTACGAGTGGTAAGTTATCCCGTGTGTCTTATTTTTCTTCCTTGTATTATTAAAACACTGTTTAGAGCTACACAAGAAGTAATTTTGATGCGTATTTATCACACAAAAATTACTAATTATGGAGCTGTTTGATCAACGATATCCCATGCGCGACTGAGTGCCAACTACGGGCCATCCCTTAGTTTGATAGGACCTGGGGCCTTACTCTCGAAAACGATTCGAGTTTGATTTCGATTCCGATTCGATTTCGTTTCTGGGGCCTTACTCCTGAAAACGATTCGAGTTTGATTTTGATTCCGATTCGAACTCGTTTCTGGGGCTTTACTCCCGACAGCATCGAGTTCTGAATAAATCGAATTGGGTTCGAATTAAATTCCGATCCATACTCTTGAATCCGACACTAGCGCACGATCGTGCGGTGGTTCGAAGCGAAACTAACTTCGGTCAGTTTTTAAGTTTTAAATCGAGTTCGGATCAGAAACGAAATCGAATCGGAATCAAAATCAAACTCGAATCGTTTTCGGGAGTAAGGCCCCTGATCCTAACTCGATTTAAAACTTAAAACTGACCGAAGTTACTTTCGCTTCGAACCACCGCACGATCGTGCGCTAGTGTTGGATTCAAGAGTATGGATCGGCATTTAATTCGAACCCAATTCGATTGATTCAGAACTCGATGCTATCGGGAGTAAGGCCCCAGAAGCGAGTTCCAATCAGAAACAAAATCAAACTCGAATCGTTTTCAGAGTGAGGCCCCAGGCGCTGTTACTAAGTCCCGTATCTACGCTTTTAATACATCAATGGTAATAGCAAACCAATCACGTGGAAATTGATTTTGAATTCGAAGAAAACGAGTTGCCAAAACATTTGACGAGCGGGTCGTCAAATATATTGGTAACTCCAACCACCCACCAACCTCCATCTACACTCAGTACCTCAATCAACTCAGCCAATTGCAGTCTACTGTTGGACATAGGCCTCTCCCAGGCTCCGCCACCACACTCTGACCTTCGTCTTCCGCATCCAGTCTGTCCCAACCCAACCACTTTTCCATCTACCCAGTACCTACCTATAGTAACATATACATATATGTAGTAACATACATAATACATAGTACATATTATTATAGTAATATCAGCTAAGCATTTTAATGTACAGTCGCCAGCACATCAGGTAACATTATAAGAAACTGTCAAAATCCAAACGATTTTAAACCTTAAATGTTGATGGTTAAGTTCAAAATCGACTGAAAAAATTTGACGGTACGTGGTAACTTGAAATATCACGTACGATAAGGTACACTTCGGTACACATATCGAGTAAGTTCTACCATAGTTTTTTAAATATGTACAAGGCACCTTCAATTACCCATCGGTAAAATATTCACACCCTGTAATTGCCACCGTACTCGCATTTCGGAAATACCAGGCTGTATCCATATTTCAGTGCCTTGTAATTATGTATTAGAAAGTAGCGTGTAAGGAAACTACCCTCACTTTATGAAAATACTAGGATTTTATGTGTTTGAGTTTATGATAGCGTTTCTATGATTTATTTTTATTGTTGTATGATAAAACTGGATAGGTACGATCGTTTTGATTCCTTTTGGGTAGTATAAAACTTCAATAAAGCTGAGTCGACAGACATTGTCCTGTCGAAACAATAATTTATACAAAAATCTCACAGAAAAAAAGGACTTTCTGTTTTTCCCTAATTTCCCAATTGTCAGGGCAACTTTTAATTTTTTTCTTTCCCTAAAAACCTTATTCGGATAATTAGTATAATTACGAAGATTTAAAAATAAAAAATAGCCAAATCGGTCAAGCCGTTCTCAAGTGATGCGCTTACCAACGAACAGCGTTTCATTTTTAGGGTTCCGTTTCGCCATGTCCGTCTGTCTGTCTGTCCGCAGCTTAGCTCAGAGAGCTGCAATTTGGCAGTAATTAATTACGCCGACAAAGTGGTAAAATAAAATATAGATTTTTTTTTTAGGGTAGGTACACGTAACGTGGTGATGACATATATTTTTTTTTTTTTTTCATCTATCCCGTGGTGTTGGGTATCGTTCGATAGGCCGTTCAAAAATATAGCGGGTTAAAACCATTTTTCGATTCAGGGATCCGTTTACGTAATATTAAGCTTTAAAGTGCTAACTTTTTCTAGACTATTGTTATAGTCAATTGTCCCCTCCCCCCCCCCCCGCCGCCCCGCCAGCTAAATGGTTGTATATGGATATGTGAAAATAACGCACCTCAAACGCTCCGCGTTATGAGGCGTGCAAAATTAACAGCAGTAGTATATTCATAACGAAGTTAAAAGGAAAACTATCACACAGCTAAGAAGGCTGTACAAGTTACCTAGTAAATAGTCGACCAACTTAAATTTTCAGCTATGTTCAGTTTGTTCTTGGGATCAATTCATCCCGTCTACGGAACCCTTCATTGTGCGTGGTCCGACACGCACTTGGCCGGTTTTTTATTTGTAAAGATATAGATTCTATTATTTTCATCACTGCTAAATAGCAGTGATGAAAATAATAGAATCTATATCTTTACAAATAAAAAACCCTAAAAAATTTTAAATCTTTTAGCACTGATTATTAAAATAAAATTTGGTCCTTAATCAATATTAAGGACCAAATTTTATTTTAATAATCAGTGCTATTCACATCATTTAAACATGGATACCAGTGTACACGACAATATAAACTATTTAAACCACTACCAAAATAAGTAAATATCCTGTAGAATACCTGAACACTCATCAAACCTAAAGAGGACCAAAGAGGCAGCAAACAAAAAGAAGCTCACGCATAGTGACGGCGCGGCTTAATAAATCGTCGCCTCACACTAGGTGCGCCCTAAGCGCGGGCAGGCATTCCACGCTCATCTCAACCCCCCATTTTTCGCCACAATAGCTAGCAATACATTCCGTGACTTGGCAGAACCCGATGTCGAGATATTTGGCCCCCATCGCGCGATCAATACGTGCGCACAGCGCCATCTAACAGCCATCGCGCATCCAAATTGCAGTTTAATAGTTCATTAGATCCGGCAAAAATGGCGGGGACACGACATTTTAAATTCGGAACGCGGTATCGATTCGCGGGAGCGCCATTATTATGGCATACAGGATATAACATTTTAAGTAAAAACTTTTTTTAGCAGACGTTGGCTGAAAGCCGGTTCGATTCCGGGTCAGGACTGGATACCGAGAGTTGGTACATTTTAGTCAAGTCAAGATACCGCAGTTACTTGATAATGGTGATCGAACGAATTCCTGCTTTTCTTAATGTGGGTAATCAGCTTTCTTAACGATTATTAAATGTTATGAAAAGTCGGTAGTTTAAAACATAATTTTGTCAAGATTGTACTTTCGCTGTATTATTCATATCATTTTCTTAAAGCTATTAGCGGTAATATTTCTGTTTCCGAAAATCACAACTATAAAACCCTCTTATGTATTTTAAAAACCTAATGAAAATTGGTGTTACACAAAACGCGTTGTACCGAGGCACGGAAAATATTGTTTTAATTTTCCAAGAACGTAGGTACACAGCCTATATGCAGAACTGCTTTGCAGTCTCCATTTATAGTCTGTGGTGGTTTCGCGCCACCCGCCTCCCTCCCTGGCCGTTGTAATGAATGAATCATTCGAATTTAATTGATCACCGTTGCATTGTTAATTCGTAATACTTACTAATCAAACGGATTACCGTTTATTTGTTTACTTCGAACACGTAAAGATTTTAAATGGTTTAATTGTGTTAATCATGTAATTTGTGGATGTGCAAAAGTACTCCGTAAAGGCTGATTGATTGGTACCTACATTGATTCATTTATGAAAGTGCCATTACCTACATACAGCTGCAGTTTTCCCGCGCAATTTAAAAGTCGAATGTTATAAATGAATTATTGTCAATTGCCGCAGGTTTCTGGGGGAGTTTTATTAAAATTTTATATTGGTGCATGAATATTTTATATGCAGACTGCATGCTACGAGCACACAAGAAGGATGTTTATTTAATCGTTTCTTTGAAATCAAAACAAGTAACTGGTTTGTGTCGTCGACTTGCGCCATGAAGGACCAAAAATTTTTTATCGAAAAGCGATTTTTTCAGCCTTCAGGAGCTACTTGATTCGCCTAAAATTGCATATTTGGAATTTGAACAATGTTATGTCTTATAGTTGCGCGATTAGCGCGGCTGCCAGGTTGCACCGAGCAGAAGTTTTGTATCATTTCTCGCAGTCACTTACACTACTTACTTTTACTTTGTAATCCATACTAACTTCTTTTTACACTAAACCCCACATTTTGAATATTCCTCACATATAATTTTCTTGTTTATTGACTTCAGAGCTGCGTATGAATGAAAACATACACCGTAATTACTTGTACCAGGATATGGCCGAGATTGGTATTCCGCCGAAACTGATATCCCTGACCGAACTACACTGAAGCACTCTCAAAAGGAAGTTAGCCACCAACGGATCTATCGGAACCTTTCAGAAGTCATGACGGTCTCAGACAGGGCGATGGTTCTCCTGTTTACATTTCAATATTGTTTATGACAAGTGTATCCGAGACTCAAATATAGAGACAGTAGCAAGCATATTTTATAAATCCATTCAGCGTTCCGGGTATCCCCAATACCTAAATGGATTACGGACGACCTGGATTTGATCGTTAGGAGTCTGCCTGCAGTGGAGTGTGCTTTCCGGTCCCTGGTAAAATCATCTGGTGAAGCTGGTCCTCGGGTCAACATAACCTAGATCAAATATTTAAGAATGTCCAAAGACCAGCACGAGCTGCCGCCCGATATTACCATTGACGATAACACCTTTGCCTGTGTCAGCGAATTCGTGTATCTCGGCTCCTTAGTAACGGACAAAATCTATATTTATCTTCTGAAATAAGAAGGATAATAATGGCGGCCAATAAATGCAATTTCAGCCTGCTACGGTATTTTCGTTCAACGTTACTCTCAAGAAGCATTAAACTTCTCTACAAGACCTCAGTAAGACCAATACTGACATACAGCTCGGAATGCTGGGTACTAAGCAAAAAAGTCGAGAACTTTCTCTCAGTTTTAGAACAGTAAATCCTCTAGACGCATATCTGGTTAAAAATCGAATCAAAACGCCCGCCGTTCACCACACACCACACAAACTCCCCAACAGGGCCTCAAGTCTGCTATTACAATAGTGTCAGAATGGTCTCTTCATTGTGAGTTTTTGACAGATTTGCCATACAAAAACTGTCAAATATTCACAATGGCGAGACCATTCTGACACTATTGTAATAGCAGACTTGAGGCCCTGCACAGGCGTCTATTCAGTTTGAAAAACTGTCTTGATTCTATACAATAGTAGGTATGCAAAGTAATTGACATTACGAGACACAGAACAGTAATAGTAGATTGTACAGCTAGTGCATAAAAGAAGCCATTTTACCCCGAGACATAATATCTACCCGAGCCGCAGACGACGGTGGATAGTTAAGTCGATGGGTAAAATAACTCGTTTATGCCCGAGGTATACACTCAGGGCCTCAAGTCTGCTATTACAATAGTGTCAGAATGGTCTCGCCATTGTGAGTATTTGACAGTGTTTGTATGGCAAATCTGTCAAAAACTCACAATGAAGAGATCCCCCTGCTTTTCACTTCGATTGCGAGAAAATGAAATAGGAATAAAGTATATCTGTATTTTTTAATGTTCAACATTTGTGTCATTCGACTCAGGTACCTACTTCATTCATACTGCCAAGTCATAAAAACGTTTCTTTGCGTTTTTTAATAATAAAGACAACTGTTTTATCTGGTTTTATTAAATTAACGATATAAAACACGGAAGTGATATAAATTAAAGCAAATGAAATAAAATAACGACTTTAATCTGCGTCGTTTTATTGTGCGTGTGGCTGTTGGGCCTGATTATCCTTAGTCTTAGAAAAAAAAAACTTTATGCACTAGAGCATAAAAAACGACTTTATGTCATCTACGCACAACATAAAGACGAACTTTTAGAGCATGAGAAGTGAAAATTACATTATTTGCAAAATGTGTGCAATGGTGAACGCGGTATAACCGTGAGATCTATGACGTGCCTAATGTTATTAGGACCATTAAAATAGAACGTCTTCGATGGGCATGTCGCAAGAATGGGAGAGACTAGAGCGCCCAAACGTTTACTTGATAGTAAAACTGTTGGAGTGAGAAATAGAGAGAAAAACCCGGAAATAGGTCACGTTAGAGAAATATCGCACACCTAGATAAAGAGTAGCACAACTCAAAATACCTCTTTTTTCAGGAACAGCAAAAAACGTTCTACTCATTTTCTATTTGACCGATTTAAATTATTGTTGTATGATGCTGTATATTATTTTACTAAGATATTAATTTGCTATTAATATATATATTTTTTATATTAATTTAGTAAAACAACAATTACTTTCATTTGTCAACAATACTGGAAATAATTTGAAGAACACACAAGAAACAAGACCGATTCAATCACGAATACGAAATCAACTCAAAATAATTCACGCTTGATTACTGCGATTAGCCAAGAATACAAAACTAAGTCGAAATAATTTACTCTTTGAGCGTATTGACAGCATCTTTCCCTGCAGCTGACATGTCGTAACTGGTGATGCGTTACTGTTGTTGATGGGGGGTGACCGTGGAGCTACTCAAAAAGACTGACTTACAGCGCAATCTAGTCTTTTATGAATGGAGCTTGTACACCGGTGTCTTTGGAGTTAATGTAGTTTTCAACACTGATTCCGATAATCGCAATAACTCGATTTTGGATTATTTTGAGTTGTGCCACCCTTCATCTAGGTGTGCGATATATTTAACCAAGCTAAGACACACCCGTGGCTGTAAAGCCTCAGATGATGATGATGATTTATTCTTGTGGGAGCCATGTTCTAGAGTTAATATAGGATTGTGGCAGCATTGAACCTTTTCCCTTGCGGACTTAGTCCGGATTTCACCAATAAAACTGAACGCGTTCAGCACATCTAAACCGCATGCAAGAGCCGTCAGTGTCAAAATTGTTGTGGAATATTGACACACAGCTCTTGAACGCGGTTCGCGCCAGTGATATTATAAAGGAAAGATACGCTACGTTCATACCGAGCGGCGTTCAGATATCGTTGCATTGATATTACAATTGTTATTACAAATTATGGTAGAAATTCCTAAACTCTTATTTACTTTGAAACCTTAGTTTTAACACTTTCTTAACACACAACTTGGCATTTTAGATACATTATTTTCACGCCACGGACACGCTCTGCTTCGCTCGCTGCTAGTAGCCGACTAAATCAAATTACAACAATTGTCTGAATTTGTCTGCATCAATTGGCGCGCGCTAGTGCGATATCTACCTCTTTATCTATATAATACTAGCTTTTGCCCGTGGCTCCGCCCGCGTGGATGTCGGTTATCGCGTAAAAAAGTAGCCTATGTCCTTCTCCATATCACAGGCTATATCTCTGCCAAATTTCATGACGATTGGTTCAGCGGTTTAGGCGTGAAAACGTAACATACAGACAGACAGACAGACAGACAGATAGACAGACAGACAGACGGAGTTAATTTCACATTTATAATATTATTTATTTTTTATTATTACATTTTGGGGTTGGAATTCTTGAAACTTTATTTATTTATTTAAGGACACAAAATATACAGAGGCGGACTTAATGCCTAATGCCATAGGCAGTTTCTACCAGTCTTTCTATCTTTTTTTTTTTTTTTTTTCGTAAATGTGAGCACCATGATCCTTTTATTATGTTATTATGATGTATGTTGACTTGAAAGAGCATGGCAGTTGAGATTATGTCAAGCTCACTTAAATGTCTCACTGATGGTGGCGCGTGTGTTGGATCATTCGGTTCCCTACAAATTGGTTGAGCTGGATGGTGCTGATCCACGCGTCTTGTTCGTGAACGGGCGCCGTCAGTTGAGACTCATGAGGTCATCTCTTAACTTCCAGGGCTTTTTTTTTTTTTTCGTTGTCTCACAAATAAAAGCAACAAGAATAATGTACCCAGCATTTTGTAATATCTTGATTTAAAAGAGTGTCCTTGGAGTTTCTTGCCCGTTCTTCCCCATAGAGATCTACGTATTGGAATGGGCAACTAGCTTAAACTTTCTGACTAGGTAACTGACCGTCTCTTTGACAATTCAAAAGCGCCTATAAATGGTTTAATTGAAATAAATGCTTTGAGTTGAGTCAACCTTTGGGTGATGAAGACACAAACTGTTTGAAGAACCTGAACTGAACCTGAACTGTTTGCAAGAATTGAGGAATTCCGTTTCCGGAGTTTATTTCCGTGAATTACCTATTACCTGGAATTGTTTATTTTATTTTATTTATTATTATACCAAGTGGTACAAATCGCTGTCTACACAAGCCTTGCATCCTCTATAATCCCAAAATTATATCCTAATCACAAGTACCTACCATAACAAAAAAGTTAATTCACTTTCAATGGTGATCAGCTGACTACTTACACATAAATCGACATAATAGCATTATGTATAAACAGTAGGTATGTATTGTATAGATAGGTATGTTCGCGTTCAGTCGGGATTTCCTCGTTGTCGTCCGAGACATGATAGCGAGCGCTTTCAGCGGATACAGCGCTTTTTATTGTAATTGTATTGTTTTTGAGCGAGTTTTTTCTTCGTATAATTTTGTTTGCGTCCAAATTAGATGAGAGTAATGACAATTTTAGATGTATTTTTTTTTTTTACTGTTTTGCTATACAGCTTGTTTCGTATTTTCTTTGATTTCTATTTATTAAAAAAAAAATCTTAGAAGCAATAAGATTACGTTGCTTACATTTTTTTTAAGACTGTAGGGCAAACTTAACAAAAATCTTTTCAGTAAAACGATTACCCTCAATGAAAACGTTGGAAAATAAATACACAAAACTAAATTAAATAACACCACTAAAATGTTAAAATACTTAACAGGCTTTACTTTTTATTTGTCTCGATTTCCATAATGAGTTTCAAACAGGCCATCCTACCGCAGTTGCTAAGACAATACATTCTAAAACCATACTTTGTTTCCTTCGAGCGCGACCGAGTGGGTAATGTTTACAAAAAAAAATGATAAACAAAAAGGTCAATGTACATGCGTTGCAAGTAAGCGGCTGCAGCGCTGAGCGGCGCGCTCAATCACAGCTGAGCCAGCAGGTCGGACACCTGACGTCGGCGGCCCCGCCGCCTCCCGTCCACCCGCGCCCCCCTGCCATCAGCTGTTAATGTACACCCGCTCCCCCCGCCACACCGCACCAGCCTTTCCCCTTCGTTTGTGTAATGCGAGGAGCGTCGGCTATCAACGACACGCACCGACATTATATTTTTATGAGTATTGTTCTTATTTATTTCTGTACCAAGTTTTTGATGTTCAGTGTTATGTTTCGAATTTCGTAATGGCTGAATATAAAGCTATAATATCCACGGCATCATTCTGAACAAAAAACATCGTGACTAACTAGTATTATTATACATACAACAAACGCTAAGCACTTCCAATGCAATTAATAATTAACAAATGCTAACCACAGCGATTCCGACTAGTTATGGATTCTATTTGAGGTCACAGAGAACAACAAAAATGCCAACTTTTAATAATATATTGCACATTATGCCTGCCAAATGAATAATTTATCGCAGTGTGTCGATTCGGGGCTCGCATCCCCGGGGTTCGCGGGGTGTCCCCCCGAGGGGGGGCGCGGCGGGAGGGGCGCGCCGGCCGTCAGTCCGCGCCGAGCGGCCGAGCGAGCGCCATGTCCGCGTGTGCGCCGCGCGCCTGCTGCCGGCCGCGCGCCCCGCCGACGTTACTCGACATCACAGCGAAAATAGTCGCCGCCGCGATCCCGTTCCAACGCATCGAGGAGCGCTATGAACGCATCCCGGAGCCGGTGCAGCGCCGCGTCGTGTACTGGTCGTTCCCGCGGGATGAGCGGGACATCTGCATGTACTCGTCGCTGGCGCGGGCGCCGCCCGACGACCACCGCAACATCGCCTTCTGCCGCGGCCTGAAGCTGCTGGAGGCTGGTTGCGTGGAGAATGTGCTACAAGTCGGTGAGTGTCTGCCCCGACGCGCCTGCGCCTGTTTACTAATATGCGCCTCGCCCACCCGCGCCGTATAAATAAAAACCTCGACGTGTGCGATCGATAGCTGCTCCTCTCGGGAATTATTCATGCGTCGGCTCGTAAAAGTTTCAGGAGATTAGGGCCTGCCGGGGACGGTGATGGTGACCCCACAACCTCCGGTGATCACAGAGGTCGGCCGGTTGCGCCGCTCACCATCCGTGTGACGCAACTAATAGGCTTATCTCGCTGCGATATCGATAACCCGGTAGTTGCATTGACATTTAATCGATCGAAAGTTAAACATATAATATTCTCGATTTTCCAGCGGACACTGATACTGGCCCGATAATGTCTCCCTGAGGCACGCCGGGCGAAAGATAGGAAATCAGAGCGCCCGTAATTAATTGGGACTTATTACTATGCATCGATTCCGTTCCGCATCCATAATCCATAAGCCACTTCATGGCTTTATTTTCATCGACACAATATCGATATAAAACCGTGTGGTACAATTAATCGAACGCCTAATTAAGATCGACTTTCGAAACTGCAGATCCATCGTGAAATTCGGCTGAGATTTACATAACTGGAAATCCCGTTACATAGGGAATTACTCAACCGGATCGGCGTGGTGTCCGCGGCATCGGTGTCGCGGCCGCGAGACGCGCTCGCCTCCGATGGCATTAATCCATGCAGACGTCGTTTGTTACTGTCGCCGCTCTGAATAACGGACGCGAATAAACAATATTAATTGCCTGTTTTTATTTTTATAGGGTCAGACCCGGTTTTATTGTGCTCGGTCGTGGGAGGACGGGCGTTACATATTCATTTGTGCTTATCTGCCATCAGAACGACGATTACTGGTCATTTCGGGCCGTTTCGGGTCGCACTGCGGTCGCATACGCCACATTTGGTGGGGCCGCGTCGTTCATAATGTTGTCACGTCTCAGGAGAACTTCAGACGCATTAATGTTATAAAAGATATGGAGCATAAACACGAATTCATAGTTGAATCATGTCCGCAGTACGATTTTAGGCACTGGCTTACGTCCAACTTTAGGGCGGTGGAAGAGCCGCCTCGGCGAGATAGCGTTTCCGATATGAATCGTGTACTTATGTTACAGATAAACGCGTTAGTGGTCGGCGGCATGCTTCTCGTGTCCAAAGTGATATAAGTTCCCACACCCATATCATCTGAGTCACACAATCTACGATCAGGAGGAACCGCCCACTTGACGTAAAAGCTGAAATATGTTCCGAGAATTTAGTCGTAGCTAACAAAGGTTGAAGTCAAGGAAGGATTAAATTGTCTGCTATATAAATTTGTAGGTCAGACGAGGTCTGGGCGAAAGAAAAAGGAGCTCTGTTTAAATTCCTATTGAAAAAAACTCGATTTCTATGAAGTCTCCTGCTCATGCAATCTGCATTGGAACTTTTAATGGAATATGAATAACTTATGGACGCTTTTAAATTTTTAATGCATGCATATCGAGTTCCATCGGTGACAGCGTACAGACAGCACGAAATGTCATGTGAAGGAAAAAATATCTGGTTGGCACCATTCGAACAACTCACCAAACGAGAATAGCCAGATTCATGTGTATGAATAAAAGAACGCTGCGCCCTCAAGGTACCTACATGCAAATGATCGAAAATGGACCCCACGTTTTAAATGTATTGGAGTCGCATGTACATATTTAATTGTCATGCAAAAATAAACGAGCACACCCGGCACAGCTCTGTAAATATTTTAATTCGATGTTAATAACTTCATATCAATTCAGTTTGGACGAATCTCGGTGCGCTCCGACCGGTTCCCTTGCTGATCGAGAGCGCGACTGTAGGGGCGTGTTTGATTAAACCATCGATACCACTCTTTGTTTGGATTTCATTTCACATAAAACGAACTGCAGCACGTTTCAAACACTGCAGTTCAATTATAATTAGTAATTCCAAGGAAAAAGCATTTTCCGTACTGTGTCGACAGCGATCGTAGATTATTCAATAGAATCGATTTTCATTGGCTAGCATAATGGATGCATTAAATTTGTATGAGCTACATCAACATTCTTCTTATTAAATATTATATTGCTTTTCTGATATATAATTCACAAGGCATTTCTTAGGGTGGATTTCGTATTTCACGATAGAGGAAAATATATTACAACAAAAAAACATTGTGACATGTCAGTCGCACGCAGCCGCAGTCATAAAGATTCGTCTTCGAAACCGTACATATTTCTGCCAAAATTGCCACATACATCACGAACAAAATATGAAATACTGAAAACAAATATTTTTACAGTCTGTTAGCAATCACTCTTGCGCGTTCGACTGACAAACGTGAGGCGTCCGTCATGCCAAAAAGATATATAATACATATTCAAATTGCGAATTTGAACAGAATGCAGATGAAGGTACAATTAAAACAATTTTAGCGCACAATGTGAATAACTAAAGAAAAGATGATACGAATATTTCCGTCCACATGTTGTTCTCACGGCGTGTCGTCACCAATTTAAGAGTTCACGGCATGACTGCAGTTCTGAGAAGGACTGTAACGCCGCCATTATTCATAAGATGATCGTATGATATCCATTCTTGTACAGTGGCCAGCACATCATGCTACACGAAACTGTAAAATTTCTCCAAACGATTTTAAACTTTAAAATGTTGATGATTAAGTTCAAAATTGAACGAGAAAATTTGACAGTTTGTGGTAACTTGATGTGCTGGCCACCGTACATAACAAGTTTAGAGCTTAACGTCTGCGGTTTTTGTCGGATCCTTTTAGATTTTTTGGGCAACATTTCTTGTAATATGACCAGTTTTATTTGTTACCTTTCAGTAAGCGCTTTGTAGTGTTACTTCGTTGAAAGTCAGAATCCAGCTCAAACGGTTGGTACCCAACTGTCCACGGCAAAGGAAAAAGGGTTGTTCCATAGTTACAGGATAAGTATGTGACTGACTAACAATTGGTCACAACTAGCGAACATAGTCATTGATTTACCTCATTATCATCATGAAATGTAGCGGAAACAGGAAAATCCCATAAATACTGGATGTTTTACAGTTTTTGTAAATGACCGGAAATTAATTAACCCGCGCTGAAAATTACTCAGATCCTTAAATAGAATTAATAAGTACCAATAATAAGACAAATCAGAAATAATTAAAAACTCGTTATTAATTATTATCAGCATCATTCAGCCGAAAGAAACAGTTCTAGCAAAATTATTGTGTCAATTTAAACAAAAGTAGACCATCCGCATGACTTCTAATTTAATACTCGTATTGGGACCCCATTGTCACAATTGGGAAACATGTTGCAATAGAAAACATAGCCATCTACATTATAAACGTTAGCATTAATTTTAATAATAGATGTGCCTTCGGTATCTGTAAAAGAGACTATGTTGGATGCTCCTAAATGGACGTTAAAGAATTATTAGGCGACGGGAAGCTTTGCTATGGGTATATTCCCATATAGCGAAGACGAGATGTTCTCATAATAATACGTCGTCTATGTATAAAAAAACCATGAAGGACAAAATGCTTTAAATGCAGTCAGAGTAAGCATTTTGCTGACATTTTTAAAACTGACTATAGAGTTTAAGCTTTGGTTATGAAACTAAACTTATCCATCATCATCCAAAGCCCGACTTCGCCAACTGCGGGCATAGGCCTCTCCTTTCTTGCTTATCCTTGATCTTCTAGCCAAATGAATTCAGCAAGTATTTCTTATTTAATGACCGAGACTTTTTATGTCAAACATTTTTAAAGGATACACAGTACTTAAACAGAAATTAACCTAATCACACAGCCTGGTAAGAATTTATGTACACTTCTTACACTGTTTAAATATATTACTCACATTGTTTGTACGACAATGTTTTTACAAAACCATCAAAATGGAATATGTCATCGTAATTACTTCTTATCGTAGTTTAAATAACCATAATCGTGATGTGTGTAATTGTAAAACAATCTGTGTGCTATTATGTCTGGTAATAATCTCGTGTTCGTCCGCAGGCGTAATTGCTTTAGAATGAGAATAGAAACATTTTTGGTGACACACTGTTGTATAATCGTGTTGAGAATCAGCACCCTAATTGCGTAACACACTATCTGAATGATTTTGAAGGATATTGCTAATCCATTGCTTCATATGTTCCAAAAATTTATCTATACAACAATGTAAATAACGCAATGAATGTTGTTGAACCGTCAAAATGAAACCCATTGCTACTGTAATTGTGTTACGCAACTATCCCGCAGTTTTAGCACCCCTTTTAGAACTAAATTCCAGGCTGTTGTAAAACTTAAAAGTTCGTCAATGGTGCGACTTTTTAACAGTTCCAGTAGCATCATGAATTGGTTGGTTTTTCCCTTTTTTATTCGTAAATCCTTCGCAAGGCAAAGAACCGAAAGCCAAAGTTTATGTGGAAGATGACCATGAAGATGACGAGATGCGAGCACTTCTACAGAATTTTACGTCTAAGCCAAGCACCCCGATTTAAGAGACAACGAGGCTATTGATGTTTGGCTAGCCTCGGTTTCCCTTCGCATTATTTGCAATACTACAATGATTCACTCTACTAAACCATATCCGTTAGTATTTCAACAACTAAACATCTATTCACGAACACACCATCACATCCGTAAAAACCACCAACCACATGTCAATACAATTGCGATTCATAGCAACAAAGAAATTACAGAGCAAACTGACAAACAGACAAACTCAATGCTGCTCTGTCCAACAACAGTGTTTCATAGTATCCACACAAGAACAGTTCTGTCGCGCGACCTCGCACCAAAAACTAAAATAACACGTTCCACCATATGCTCCACTTCACCCCCTCTAACACCTCTACCAATAAGCAATGGGAAAGACGAGGTAGATCTCGAAATACTGGTCGCGCTCACAAAGACCTGCTTGTGAGTACCAAAAGCACCTCCGCATTTTAGAATCCAATTGCAAGTTTACGCGTGCAATTCGGAAGGTCCTTAATGTTCAAGGAATAGAGGATGTTTTGCAATGAATAGAGGCATTGCTGGTGAACGCATACAGTGAATCTTTGAAGGCAAACAAGCTTGTGAAGAGTATTGACTGCTTGATTTGATGGTGTAAAGATAAACTTGCGAGTACCTGAGAAATTTGGTACTGTTCGAAAGTTTCGTCTAATACGTTACAGAACTATTTCGTTCGAACTTGTTTAAAATTTAATTCCATACAAAAATGTGTTTTGTAAATAATGTCTGTTATTACTTTTCCAGTTTATTTGCTTTGGTTATTACTGAGTAGGTATGTGTTAACGTGTCGATATAATCTAGGACAGAATTGGCTTTGTTATACGGCAGCGTTCACGCAAATACTGGTTTGGATTGTTCCATCGATATCCATCGATGTGGACATAATCAATTAGATGTTAACGAGTAATGGATTTATGACGTTGGTAACGATGGAGCACTCAATAGCTATTACAGGCTTTGGCTAACTACAACACTGTAGCTGTAGTGCTTGTCGATTCGTCACAGATTGTAAAAACGCAGCTTGTTAAATCACTTACAGAATTTAATTAAGGAAAGATTTGCAGTGCGAAGAGGATAAAAGAAAACCGAAATATGCGATGATGTCTTGATTGACAACAATTCAGATGATGATTCCATTTTAAAGCTAATCAGAATCACACAACCTCCTAATAAGGATTAAAATCAATCTACATGTTGATAGTGCAGAAAATTCTGAATGCAAATCCAAGGTCTAACCAGATCCATATTTAATGCAGAACCAATTACATGACTAAACTAAATAAGTAAATAATGATTCAATTTAACGTGGGAAATACTAGTAGATATACATTGGGTGTTAATTGATATAGAGTTCAGGGTCAAATATAGTCAATTGCAAAGCTTTTGACCTTCATGATCAATCGGGTTCAAATTGCTTCTTTATACGACTATAGTTTCTGAATTGTGATCGATTATCTTGGCTGAAACAAGTAATGTGTAGGCAAGCAAGTTTGAGTCTTTTATACTGATGCTTGCGACTTACGGTGCGATCTTTTTTTCGGTAACGATTAATCGTATCTATTATCTAGTGTCGGGTCCGCTGCGCCAATTTATTCTAACAAAACATGTCAGTAAAAGTTTTTTTCTTACAAAGATGTTAGCCCACGCCCTCAAATCTGTTAGCTAACAGTGTTATGTGTTTGTAAAACATGAAAACATGGCCCAGCGGACCCGGCTTAATGTGTGCTAGTTTCTTAATTTTAAACAAGTTCTACCAGTTCAAAATAAGCAACAGCCTAAAAAGTAGACGGAAGAAGGAAATGAGGGCATTGATGAGCCCCAAAGAACTTAAATCACAAATTCTATCATATTCGGAACTTGCTTGATCAGTTTTCCAAACAAGTTTCGATATTGTGCGTGTTTTAAAATTTATTTAGGCCGTATTTTGAACTCAGCTCTTTGAGCAACATTCACATTAATTTTGAGACTCAGCTGCATAAAAATTGGGTGTCTTCAATAATCGTGAAGCAGCTAAATCGATGGGTAATCATCGACCCAGTTCTAACACTTCATCATTTAAACTGATTTCGACAGTCATCCGAATTCTGATGAGTGTTCCGATGACATACGTTACTACCGTGGTGGCTACTAGTGACTCACTTCCATGTATATTTTGTATTAATGCAATAAACACTTGTACAATAATTTAAATACAATGATTTTATATGAGCTCATTGTTTGCAATCAAGATTACATATCCTTCTGACTCTTTATTTGTGGCAGCTTCTCGGCTGGTAGGAAGTGTAGGAGCCTTTATTATTGTTTATTGATAAACTAGTAGCCAGTGTATCATTGGGTCTGTTGTGCCATTCCACACCATACGCATTTTATTAATGATGAAAGTTTTGTTTGAGATTCATGACACCAACCAAACCGACTGGATCCATGAGAAACTGTCAGAATTGTTATCGAAGTGCACATTTAAATTTTCAAAAGGCCTGAATTTATTCTCGGGGATTTACAGCGAATATAAAGCATTTTCCTTTAAAGTTTTGGTCTTTGGAGACTCCCATAGTTTGCATCCGTACCGTACAGAAAGAGTAAATATTACCCTCACCAAATTCTCTGAAGCAGTTAGTATGTTATTCGCGATGTAACAATGAGCATTTTATTATTTTGTAAATAAAACCGGGACAGGCATGACGCTACCAAGAAGACTGACAAAGAAAATGTTGCAACACATAATTATGTTCTTAAGAAATCATATGTTTGTTTTACCGTTACGAAATCATGCTTTTCTTGTGTCGAGAGGAAAGTTGCAATGAGGATATTATTTTGTAATTATGCAGATAAGGGATAAGTCACAGAATAAGCAAAGCCCGTAGTGTGATTCACCATGTTGGTCTGGCGTCTTTGTGTTTCCAGTGGAAGCCTCAAGACAAATATGGGACCAGTGAAAGACAATAAAACACGCCTCAAACATAAACCTATTGGACTTATGATTCACCTCCTTAATAGGAACCATAACGAGGAAAACCGACATAACATTAAAAATCAAATAATTATCATTCCAATAATAAAATATTTTTTTCTCTTTAATTATTTTATTTGATTTAATTTATATATTTTATTTTTATTTTTTATATCTTCATAAAAAAATATGATTATTTAATTCATGTAAGTATGATATTAAAAATCAAGTTAACGCTTGGTTTTACTGTACTTTTGTAATTATTTAATAATAGGATGAATATTGTATTTTTTTTTTTTTTAAGTATTTCTAATTTTAATTATGTATTCAGAGCATGTGTACTTGATAATGTATAAGCTTTGGTTACCTGTAATTGAGTGTGCATTACAAGATAATGTATTATAAACAAGTTTTTATTATTGTAAAAGATAATTGTAAAGTATCTCGTTGGTAATCCTTAAATAAATAAATAGATAACCTATTGGACTTATGATTCACCGCCAAAATAGGAACCATAACGAGGATAACCGACATAACATTAAAAATCTAATCAAAATCAAATAATTTATTTGCATAAATATTTAATTACATGTTAAAAACGTGTTACAGATATAAAAGGTACATTGTATTATTATAAACTAATGAAAAAAGAAGAGTAACTTGTTAATTAACCAAACAAGGCTTGCCAAATGAACTCAAAATAGTCCAATCCAAAAATAGGATCACATTAAATACTTCTTCTATCACCACGCCTGGGTCAAATACAGTCAGGTCAGATCCAATTACCGCCACAAAGGGGCGAAAGGTGGGAGGTCGCGCAATTAGCTTCAATCAGACGCCAGGAAGACGGAATTAAGTTATTAGGGGGCAGGCTTTGGCACTGACCCGGGGAAATGTGCGTATTGCTTGACATTTTACATTGTAGGCTTCAATAATTGTAAAATATTTGGTGTTGTGTTACAAAGAGATGAATCACTTGCCACCATTGATGTGGAAGATACAGGCTTTTCCATCTCTCTCTCTCTCTCTCTCTCTCTCTCTCTCTCTCTCTCTCTACTTGGCTGTCAGAGATAACATTTTTCTAAATTAATGCAATGCTTATGATAGATGATTTTGAAGACGAGTTCATAATTAATCGATTTTATGTAAGCATAATTAAATCTAGAGACATCAAATCGAACTATTGAAAATCGATTATAATATAAATTGATATTTACCGAACATTTATATTGTATTATATTATGTTGAATTTATCGTTTTGTCACGAAAATGGCATTTAAATACTAAAAATTGTTAATAATGGTTCAAGTCTGCTGATGTTCTTAATTAAAAATCAGCCTGATTTGGTATATTTCGCATCGAATCACCACCAAAACATTCATACCACCATTATATTATTATACTAACTTTTGCCCGCGGCTCTGCCCGCGTGGATGTCGATTATCGCGTAAAAAAGTAGCCTATGTCCTTCTCCATATCCTAGGCTATATCTCTGCCAAATTGTATGACGATCGGTTCAGCGGCTTAGGCGTGAAAACGTAACAGACAGACAGACAGATGAGAGACACACATTTATAATATTAGTATGGATTTTGAAAGACGCAGTAACAGAGATGTGGCTTTTCCTTAGAGAACGTAGTTTCTATCCACGCTCAGCAACGTTTTAAATCCAACGCTCACAAAATATTGATCAACTAATGCAAACACAAAACAGACACAATCCCCAAGTTGCACTTTAAAAACTATAAAATATACCTCGAACTTTTGAATCAACCGAAGTATACGACTTTTAAATATCCGTAACAATAGACTCGAATATCCATCAAACTGCAGACAAGGAGGTTTTGTAATGTAGATGTGTATCATTTGTTATTGTCAATTATAATGATACAAGCTTGCTTGAAGGCTGGCTTGGCTTGTACATTGATATCGGCGAACATAAACGGCTTGTGACAACGATTTACTTCGTGGGTCGTTGGCTGATGTTTGATCGTTTTTTGTTTGCTCTGAATTAAGATCTTGTTTCTATTATCTCTTTGGGGTATTCGATTATGTCTCTTTTGAGCATAACATAGATGCTTTCAGTACACTCAATCTGTGCGTATCATTGCAACGTCTGCAAAGACTTCCTTTACAAGCAGACCTATGTTTTTACTACTTTCTCGAAGGATGTTTGCTAATCTTGACTTTTGTAAGCGAAGTCTCAAACATCATCATTATTATTATTTTTGATTTTTCCTGTCTATTACTGGTCATATGCCATCTTTGTAGTCTTTTACGTCAAGCATCTTAGTTCGCTTTCGTCCATCAACTGTTATAAGAGAAGCCTCAAACATCATCATTATTATTATTTTGGATTTTTTCTGTCTATTACTAGTCATATGCCATCTTTGTAGTCTTTTACGTCAAGCATCTTACTTCGCTTTCGTCCATCGGTTTCCTGCTAACTTCCATATCTACCGATATTATAAATAATGCTCCGTTTCACAGTTTATAAAAACCTCTATCAACTATCCACAATTCCTCGTTTGTTGACATACCTTTCACACACTCTAAAGACCAAAATAAGGTCGGTACACTTGAAAAACTAACAATTTTATCTAGTTTCGCAACTTCGGTCACTATCGACCGATAGGGCTGCATGGTTGACCTAATATTCAATCTCAGATATCGTAAGTGTGTCAAAACATTTTGACAAGCACTGCTAATAATGTGACATGTACTATTTAATTTGGTTTGTGCTGATTGGCTGTAGGTACTGCCACATGTCAAAACAGATTCGAGCTTTGTAGTTTGGTAGTAATAGACTTAGTAAAATTCTAGGAGCTGGAGTACCTAGTTGTTGTAAATGGTTCTCCGTAAACAGTACGCTTTTCTGAGTAGTGTTCTCCGTTGATGTTTCTGTTTTATTTTTAGTGTAATACTTCAAGGACAGAAAAGTACAGAGGTGGACTTAATGCCATAGGGATTTTCTACCAGTCAACCTTTGGGTGACGCAGAGACAAACAGTGGTAGGTGCAATTACGAAAGATGTAGGAATAAATATTAATTTAAATATTAAGATACACATATACCTTTCGTCTGTCGTCTTTCTGTCTGTCCGGCTAATCTCCGAAACCGCTGGACCGATTTTGACGGGACTTGTAGCAGATAGCTGAAGTTATAAGGAGTAACTTAGGCTACTTTTATTTTAGAACAAAGAAACGCGGGCGAAGCCGCGAGCAGCAGCTATTTCGTACTAAACAGGATCCAAAGTCCTTCGCCCATGTTAAACCGGATCCAAGCATCCAACTCATTTGTCCAAACATGAAAAACCTTGTTCTGCGAAACAATAAACAATTACTCTTAACGCTTCACAGTAGTTCTATCATCCTTAGGTCACTGGTATCATTAACACTATTCAAAGGTTCCCTCTCACTAGAACATTAATGTAATTCACGAATAGCTAATAATTTTCGTTTGAAAGAATAACGTGACAAGTGTATTTGGAGTTATGTAGTTGGGAGTCTCTTTTGTTTTGACAAAAGAGACGCGTTCGCCACTCCAGAACCTTTCGGCCCCGGCGGCCATCTGTTCTGCGAGCAATGTCACCGGGCAGTCTTCGGGCAGTCGGGTTAAAAGGGTCCTATTCTGATTGTCAGAATGTCAGATGGCCGCCGGGGCCGAAAGGCTCTGGAGTGGCGAACGCGTACCGGAAGACGCAGCGTTGGAAGGCCTCGCACAAGGTGGACCGATGAGCTTGTGAAGACCGCAAAAATCCGCTGGATGCGGTAAGCACAGAACCGGTCGAAGTGGTGGAGCTTGGGGGAGGCGTATGTCCAGCAGTGGACGTCTTTCGGCTGAAATGATGAATGATGTTTGAACCCGACTGCGGCGGCGGACTCGTAAAGGAGGTTGATATTTTTTGCTTTTCTCAATGCAGTGCAGTACACAGACAGTAGTGTAGCTAGAAGAAATTATTTAGTCAACACACGCACGGACCAGGGAAGCATGGTACAAAAGGGAGGAGTCCAAAACTCAGCGGTGGGTGGATAAAGGCTGCCGATAATGATGATGATGACGTATTTTCTTTCTTCCTTTCCTTCTTTCTTTATTCTGCTTTGGTTCGTGCAACGCAAAAACTCTGGAAGATAGTGACGAAACGAGTAGAGGATTTAGAACGTCGTCATTTTCGGCGTCAGGTGGTACACCTTGTGTGTCATCTGACATATGCTGAGCTGAAGCCCTTTTGGCATTATAATCAGTTTTCTGTTTTTTATAAGTAGTTTTAAGGTGTATTTTTTGCTATAATGCCAATAAACGCATTTTTCTTTCTTTCTTTTTCTTTCATTTAGAAAATCAATCATTAGGTACACCTGTTAAAAAATAATTTACAAATTCGCATCAAAGGACCAAATACTTAGAATCTGAAAGTTAGGAAAGAGCACTGTTTTGTTTCAAGTGGAATTTTTTATCAACTTCAAAAAAGGAGGAGATTCTATGTTCTTCTGTATATATATACTAGCTTGCCGCGGCCGCGGCTTCGCCCGCGTGGCTTTTTCTAAAATAAAAGTAGCATAGCAGGGTACACAATTCCACCATACATTATTTTGTTATATCTCAAAGGGTTTAGACAGCGTTTTTGTTGAAAGCTCCCAGACGGCTTATTTTTTTCCGACACCTCCAACAAATATAGTTAATTCATACAAAAATGCATACAAAAACATAACAAATTATATACTAAAACCTTCCTCGAGAACCACGCTATCTATTGGTGAAAACAGCGTGAAAATCGGTGCAGTAGTTTTTGAGTTTATCGCGAACAGACAGACAGACAGACACACAGACAGACGCGGCGGAGGACTTTGTTTTATAATATGTAGTGATATGTAGTGATATAAGTATTTTTAAAAAATGTATTTTCATCGATTTTTCTGCAAATGTGGTGGACCGATTATATTTTTTCTTTTTTTTTTTTTCTTTTGGTAGACTGCGCAGTGGTTTCATATACATTTTATTAACTCTGTTCGGGTAGTTTTTGGAGTGTAGGTATTTCAACAAAAAAGTAAAAAAAAAAAACAAATGACTTCCCGAAAAAAAAACCCTTTTTTATATTTTTTTATTGAACGTACAATCCTAGTGAGTGACTGTGCCATGTACCAACCGCCATTTAGGGTGGGACTATCAACTTTCCTTTTTAGCGAACTTCATTTCAGCAGTGGTACTACGTCCTACGAGGATACCGTTTTACGTTACGCGTCGGTGTACCAACACCTTTATCGTGGTCTTGTGCTCGGAACGGACCGGAAGCGAGTAGTTGAGAATAGCACTTTATTTTACATTGTGTGATTCAGTACCTACCCCATGATTACGTATTCAACGAGTTTTTTTTATCTCGCCTTAATTATCTTTCGGAAAAAACAAAAACAGCTCTGAATTCTGAAATAACAATGTAGGTTGAAGATCATGGGAGTCTTTGTTCTAGATCAGTGGTTCCCAAAGTTGCTGGACCACGACCCAACTAACAAAAACTTCCAAATTCGGGACTCAAATCTTGGCTGCCATGGATAACAAAAGGGGCATATAGACTGTTCAAATAAGAAAAAAACGTTCAGTTACAATCGAAAATTTCAATACTTAATTAAATACAAGGATTGCTTTATAATGACAAAAAATAGGAAACAAGTCTTTCAACTTTTTTTTTTTGTTTCTTTTAATCGCACTGAGTTTGATACATCCAATTTACTTCGGTATTTCGTTTCAATATTAATCATAGCTGAAAATCTATTTATCAACGACCACCCAATTTGCGCTCGCGACCCACCAGTGGGCTTCTCAACTCTCCAGGAATTCCGGGATTCTCCCGGAAAAAGGACAATAAATGAAACGCATGAAAATCTGAAATACAGGTGCGCACAAATTTTAAATACACATGTAAAGAATTCAATAATTTAATTGTTTCTAATCAAAAGGTATTACAAGTATTTAGAAGCTGCTCGCAGTGTAAAAAAACAGCTTTATGTAAATAAAAAATATTTGATTTTTCTCCTCCCAGATTTCTGATCAACTGAGTTGGCAACTCTCGCGAGCGCGACCATAGTTTGAGGATTTCTGGTCTATAAGCTCTGGGCTATATCTTCATTATAGCTGTTAGGTGGTTATTGAAGAGTTCGGGAGTAAATTTTGTGAAGGTCGTCAGGATTCTGGGGAGTAAAATAATCTGCTATATGTGACTGCCTTTTTTTTTTTTTTTTTGTTCCTGGGTGGAAGATCCTCATGGATGTCCTCCGCCCTGGGGCGGGCGGAGGGGTCTGTCAGACTCTTACTGACTAAAAACCACCCCGGTGTTCCGTCTCACACCTATGCCGGTTATCACGGGAACGAACATACTTCCGCAACCCCCGACTGGTGCCGGCCCGCCACTGCACGTCTCCTCCGGTCGAGGGGGGGAGTGAGGTGTTTGACTCCCCCCGCGACGTCTCAGAGGGGCGCGCGTGGAACACTACGCGCCGCCACCTCGGGTCCGATATATGGGGGCAACGGACGTCCCCGAGTCCGTCGTACCTGGACCCATTTAGGGGAGCTGGGGCTGGAAGAGGGCGTTGTCCGCCCTCCGCCGACGCCCGGTGCGCCTGCTGCGGGCCGGGTTAGTTGACGAGATTTCCCTTTCCCGTTCCGCAGCCTCTTTCTGCGAAATGACTGTCTCGCAGAAGGAAACCACCGCGTCCCAGGACTCCTCGCTGCCGACCATCGAATGAGCGACGGCCGGCAGCGACAGGTCACTGCCTACTCCAGAGATGAGGGCACGGCGCGGCTCCTCCCAAGCGGCACACTCTGCCAGCGTATGCCACGCCGTGTCCTCCCGACAGTCGACGCAGTGGTGACACCGGGCGTCCGGCTCCCTGTTTATGCGACACAGGTACTTCCCGAAGCAACCATGCCCCGAGAGCACCTGCGTCACCCGAAACGACAGGGAGCCGTGCCTCCTCCCGAGCCAAAGGTCGAGCACCGGCCGGACCGCCTCGATCGTGCCGAGGCCGGCGGTACCAGGACCCCGCGAAGCAGTGACCGACGCAGCTCCACATGTCGCTGCATCAGCCACTCGCCCCGCGCCCTCGCTTCCTCGCGCCACCGATACGATGACGCGAGTACTTTCGCCTCCAGGTCCCAGGGCGGGGATCCGGCCAGTGCGCAAGCCGCCTCGTAGGAGATCGTGCGATACCCCCTGATGACTCTGACGGCCATTGCTCTCTGCGGTCTCCGCAGAACAACGATGCTACCAGCCGTCAGGTCAGCCGCCCAGTATGTGACTGCCTGTGCCAGCTTAAGGGTTAGGCAGTTAGGGGTTACGCGCCACAGCAACCGATCATCTGTTGCGATGACATGCCGCCATTACCACCACAGATAATGTAGAAGCAGCGGTTCTGCGAGTCTATTAAGCACATTAGTCAACCATTTTGAATTTGATCTCCAGAAGACAATTTTTTACCGTTGTTATTATTTTTGTTCAACCCATTTAATTAATATACAATATTCGTTACTTATTAATACTTATTATTCCTCAATAATATTTAGGGCGTATTTAAATTATTTGTTCGTCGACGGTAACGAAAACCTATGAAGTGAGAACTCTTTGGTCGTTTTTTGGTACAAGTTTATATACGTTTTTTTTTGTTGAGGTTCCTAATTTATTCACACTATGCACCAGCGGCTCATATTGAAATTTTTACCGGCTAGAGCCTGAAAGAAATAACGATTGAAAGAAAAAAAAATACATTAAAGAATGAATTGCTTCAGGTTAGATCTGCATGACATATACTTTGGTATATAGTTTGACACTTTCGAGTAAGTAATGTGATTTATTAAAACAGTCGCATGCGTTCAGCAGATAAAAGTGCTTGTCGTGCTCTGAACGAAGCTTACTCTTTCCGATAAAAAAATACAGAACCTCCTTCTTCCACTTTTTTCTAAAACCGAGTAAAAAGTGTAAAATCAGAGAATAAGGTAAGATCAATTTAGTAAATTCGACACAAAAACCGATCGAAACTATAAATAAGCCCGAGGCGACGACGGCTAATCGTAGCAAAGCGCACGTACCAGCCAATCATGTGTAATTTGGTACCACTTTGTACCAATAATAAAACAAATTACTATTGTAACGGCCCTTTGGACCTACGGTGTGCCACTCAGGTTATTATTTTGGTTAGAATCTTTTTTTTTATAGATTTTTGTTAAACTTTTTTGATTGGGGGACATAAAATGTGGGGAAACATGTTCAGCAATGGAATTGATAGTGTATTACGCAATTAGGGAGCTGTCTCTCACAACGATCATCGGTTCAGTAATGAGGTGCCACTTAAAAAGGTTACTGATGGACAGAGTTTCTTCCGAATTTATAATATTAGTATGAATTAGCTGCTGCGTGGCTTCTTCTAAAATAAAAGTGGCTTAAGTATACATCTGCCAGTGAAATTCCCGTCAAAATCGGTCCCCCTGTTTCGGAGATTAGCCGGAACAAACACGTCAGAAAAAAAAATGTTTTTGTTATATACAGGGTTATTGGTAAAACACTAACAACCTTACATGACTGTATTACTTACATCATAAGCAACATTTTTTGTTCTATGACTTTTTAAAAAACCTAATATATTTACCAAAAACGAACCTTGAAGATTTCGTTTTCATTCAAATATTTTTAGGTATTTTTGTATGAAAGTCTGATGAATTATAATATAAATAAATATTATTTATTTATTCAGACAAAGTCTATAATTGTTAGTCACGAAAAAATCTCTTACAAACTATGTTAGTACAAACATAATTATAACAAAAAGGTAGGTGGTACATGAAAGGTAGTGTAGTCATGAATTATTAAGAGCCATAGAACGAAAGTTGTTGTTTATGATATTAGTAATTAGTCCTGAGAGGTTTGTTAGAGTTATATGCAATAACCCTGTAGAAGTATCGTATATACTTTCATATGCATTTAGTAAAAAAGAAGTTTTTTTTAAATTACAAACCATTATAATACAAACAGAAACTTACATTTTATTTATTTGTCTATAGTCGAATTATTGATTCACTGGAGGAAACTCACAGATACTAGCTATCACATTCTTAAATAATAAGGAAATATGTATTGTATTCTAGACTTTTACACTTATACAATACATATATTATACATTTATTTTACACTTTATAAATCAATTTAACTAAACGATCACCATTACAATAAATATGACCATTTTATTACTCCAGTGAATTAATTATTCTACTTTAGATGGTTTTCTGGCTGAACCATGAGTACAGCAAAAGAGAAAAATGTTCACATAACTCACAAAGACCATGCAACTTCGGTTAAAATTTATTAGCCAACTTTTGGCCACTCCACCATCAGCTTAATATTCAAAAACAGAAAAATATCAGTAAATCAATCAAGCGCAACAACGCCGTCGGTCGTAACAGCGATCGGTTTAGTGTTGCCATAAACAACAAAGTATGAATGTATTAACAATAACCCTATAACGCGGCCGGGGGAGGGAGGACCAAATTGCCTGCGGGGGGTACTCCCGAACCACGTTGGTCCGGTATGCTTTAAAATTTGATGCCCCCAAGTGGGAGGGCTGTAGCCGCTGTAGGCTGTAACTCTTTAGAATTCAACAGATTTTTAATAGATGCGATGTTTTGGGAGTTTTCTACAGTTATTGCTGTCGTTGTGCATCGCTGATATTGTTTTGGTTTTGTGTATTATTTTTTATGCGCTATGGTCTGGTGTAATAATAGCGTATAGCATTAAAAAATGTATCGTCGACCGTAGGTTCAACTGAGGTTAGGGGCAAAATACCCAAAATGAGGTGAGTATACAGTTTTGTTCAGAATTTTTCGCTCTTTCGAATGGTGTATATGAAAAAATTCTAGCTTAAGAAAATTGTCCTTATCCTTCCTTGTATAATAACAATGTATCTGAAAAACTATGCAATATAGCAACTTGAAATGGTGTAATTACCGTCGCCAATCCAATAAAATAAGGTAAGGTAGGTAACGATTTCCAAATTTAAGATATCCGGACGTCATTCGTACTTCATTTTCTGTCAACATTCTCTTTTCACAGTACCTTTTTTTTTTTTCATAATTTTTTTCTACAAGTCCTTTACAGTATTTTTTCAATAATAGATTGGATCCAACGTAGAGGTCAATTTAATGTAAGGGACGGGACTACAAGATACTTGGTCAGTAAGGGACATTACTAACAAAATACGTTGGTGTAAGGGACGACTATTTTCTTAAATAGCTAACTTATTTAAATAAATGTTACACAGGTAGATAGAGCACTAAAATACAAGATTATGTGAAAAAAGTTATGGGCGATTTAGTCCGAAAAAAACTTAGTCGGCCTCTCCTGAAAAATTGTATTTTGTCCCTTACCTCAATTGAACCTACGGTCAACGATATATAACTAGCTTTTTCCCGCGGCTCCGCCAGCGTGTACATCGGATATCGCGTAATAAAGTAGCCTATGTCCTTCTCCATATCCCAGGCTATATCTCTGCCAAATTTCATGACGATCGGTTCAGCGGTTTAGGCGTGAAAACGTAACAGACAGACATAGTTACTTTCAAATTTATAATATTTGTATGGATAAATATATATACATTAAAAAAATAGCAGTGATAGCCAAGTGGTGTGACCGTCGGACTCTCAAGTCATAGGCCTCGAGTTCGAGTCCAAGGCACGCACCTCTGACTTTTCGGATTCATGTGCGTATTGTATAAAATTATTACTTGCTTAAAAACGGTGAAGGAAAACATCGTGACGAAACAGCCTGAAAGATATTTCTCGACGTCATGTAAAGCCAAGTCAGGGCAGCACCCCGACCAGCAGCCCCGGAACATAAAGGGCCAAGGAAGGAACACGGGTCGGTTTTAGTCAGTAAGAGTCTGACACTCCCTCCCGCTCCACCCAGAGCGGGTCGAGGGGCCATTTGATGATTTCCCATCCTCAAAAAAGGGCAGCATAAAATCTCTGACACCAGTAGTCACTAACTACACGAAGAAGAAAGAAGAACCATTAAAATATTAGGTGAATAAAGATTTCAATCTCGAAAATTACTTTCCTGTATAGTTGTGAAAAATAACTATAAATCTTACATATAGAAACATCGTTATTTCTATCTATAGAACCAAAAGGCAACTAACAACTTTGCTGAGGCCCTCTCAGGTAAATGGGGATGAGTAATGGTTATCATGACGCTTCCATGCATAAAGAAATAACACAGGTATACGTATAACGCATATAAATTATCATGACCAAAGGCGAAAAATCACAAAGGAGAACCATAAATAATTAATAAGGTGAAAGTCCCCGGCTACCTATATTCGCATTAATAATCTCCTTTTAATAACGATAGGTGCAGAATCTTATTTGGCGAAATTGGCTCCCTGCCCGCACCGAGGACGCCTAGAACGGGAACTTTACATAATTTACTTTTGGCAAAAAACCTACAAAATTATTCATTCTCCGTTCGAAAACCAATATCGGGCCCGCCATGTTGGCTGAATCCGAAATAGGCTTCACAAATTTGTGTTGTGAAAAAAAGCAGAGAGATTTGGCAGTTGGCAAGGTACCTGGCACGGCGGCCGGTCGTCGGCACTTGGCAGCGCCCTTAATGCGCCTGCCAATGTGCACTGGCCGGCCCGGAGATTTGGCAAGCTAACATATTTCGCCACCTTGTAGGAAAGGATTTAGCGTTGTTTCCTTTGGCATGGCGGAGGCACCATCAAAGCAAAGCGTCAGCCGTAGACTTACGAAGCCGTTCCTGACGCACAAATACTTTGCGGTGTAATTTTGTTGTTCGTATTGCGCGGCGGTAAATCATTGTTGCGAATCTGATGTTGGGTTCAAGGTTTTAAATCAACTCCTTACTCAAAGTACTATCGCGGACAGTCGAATCGACTCACTTTCAAAACAAAATCCCGTGCTCACGGTGCACACATATGTTTGATGGTCTGGTCGATGCACAGAGGGGAGGATACCTAGGAATATTTTGTTAGTTAGCTTGCGTGTTCTGTACTGAGCTCACGCAACGCGTCGTACATCCAGCCAGTAACAGGACCCGCCCATCCAGGAGCGCTATCCCAAATAAGACGCATTATTAATTTATTATACACAAAACAAAAGGTATATAAAAAAACATAGACTAAACGATAAATAATTAAATTATATCTTTAAAAAGGTGAAGGTTTCAGAAAAATACGCTTGATAGATTTTGCGTGATTCTCAGTTTTTTATCCGCGTTAGACATAACTTTACAAATTAATTTTACTATGTAATATAAACATAATCTAAAATATTCATATATTATGTTATCAAGAAAATGCTCTAATTTAACAATTTTTTTTTTCCAAATCATTAACACTACTCGTTTAGACGTGAATACGTGATCTTCAGTTTATAATCATTAAAAGTCGGTTATCGTCGCCTTAAATAAATTTCTCAGTCTCTGTTACAATGATCAATTGATCACAGATGTCTGACCATCCTTTTTCGACCAATAGGAATAGAACAATAAAAGACCCAAGGACGAGAAACCTACCGGGGACCGAGCGCTGCGAGCAGAAATAGTCCTTACAATGGTCAGATTCAACTGTCCCCGATTGTACCTATATTTTCATCCAAAAACGTATCCAACATGAAAATTAGTCTTCCCGGTCGCTGAGGCCGCTAGCGGGAGCCGGTTAATAACTCCAGGCGCCGCACAAAACGATCTCCACTACAATCAATTAAAATAGAATTAGTGAAAACACAAAAAAGCTAAGAATTTCAACTCTAATTAACTGAAACTTTACAAAAAAATATCATATAAAAACGTCTCGCGTGTCATTAGACCCCTGCGTCCCCGTGGTGTTATATTACAAACACAATTTATCCTTTTTCGACTCTATTCTTAGGCGTTAAGGTTCAATTTTGACTAGCAAGTACGTAAAAGTAAATATGCTCTTACCCCCTCGGAGAGTGGTCCTTTTTTTCTCCAATTTTTTCGTCGACTCGTACCTGTGGGCTCAACAAAAAGTGTTGCCGGGTGAAGCCAGATGCCTGCACTTGTATCAACATGGATGTCCCATTGTGCAAAAGGAACAGAAATGGGTTGAGCATCTTGAAACGCTACATTCTGTACAATAAGTTTCATATTACTGGGAGCTGGTATTGAAACGTCAGTATTTTTATAAATAATGCTTACATGTGTTTGAAATTTTGGCGACGGCACGCCTATAAATTTTGTTGAGAATGTACAAACTGTGAGAAATGTTTTTGTTTCGGCGAGCAACGTAACGCCACTACACAAATAAGTTTTGTTATTCTACATGTTTGATCAAAGAGATTGTTTATCTACAAGAATGAAGTTGTGTTTTTTGTTTTTTCGTAGACCATTTATTCAAACAATTATATTAAAGGCCCGTACAGAATCGCGCGATATCGCGTGCGCGACAGGCACCGACAAAGAAATTCTGCTACTAGTTTCGCGTCGCGCCCGCGATATCGCACTAGTCTGTACGAGCCTTTACACGCTTGGTTGTTTAAAAACTGCTTTTTCTTCCGGATAAAACTTCGAGAAACGGTAAAACAGCGCGTAAAGTCCACATTAAAACCCTTTCTGTTTTTCCTTAATACTTTACCTTTAACTTTAATCAAAATAATACCTTCAAAGGAGCACTTCAACCGCAAGCTGAATCTGACATTCTGACCACAATACAACCTCGCAAACTTATCCCGACGATCAAACGAAGAAAATTGACACTTAAAACCTATCACTTAAGGTTTGCATGACCTGCACGTGTAAGTTAGTTCTCTTAACCCGTTGAACGAGTTCGGGCTATTGTTTTGAACGTATTTTTTACTTCATTTTACTTCCCAGCCCACCCGGATGCCTGCAATCAATAGATTAGATTTAATCTTAGATTATCGCATGGCAGGATGCGTAGTGAACCAGCTTGTAATAGTAGCCTTGGATGCCACTAACATGGAAATGGTTTTAAAGTAGGAAGAAAGCTTGTACTGAGGTGTGGTTTAATAAGATTGGGAAAGATACACATTTTTATGAGCAGTGGTATCGACCCCGATTTACGAGTTGCAGGCACTTATTTATACTCCACTAGCTTTTGCCCGCGACTACGCCCGCGTGGATATTGACTATCGCGTAAAAAAATAGCATATGTCCTTCTCCATATCCTAGGCTATATCTCTGCCAAATTACATGATGGTTCAACGGTTTAGGCGTGAAAACGTAACATACAGACAAACAGAGTTACTCTCAAATTTATATTATTAGTATGCTGCCAAACATGGTGATCGGTTCAACGGTTTAGGCGTGAAAACGTAACATACAGACGGACAGAGTTATTTTCAAATTTATAATATTAGTATGGATTTGAAACACCTACCACTAGACATTTAAAAAAACTTTTTACAGTCCGTTCAACCGATTTCGACTTCTATTCCGTAGGCATAAGGATGGCATTAAAAGCAAAAAAGTGGTTACAATACCAACTATTTACTGTAGCTGCCATTTGTCAGGCTTATTCCCAAAGTAAGTACTCCAAAAAGAGTTCCCAAACTACTCCATGAAAAATATAATATTTTTAATAAATAGGTTTCATTCTACTCCATGATAACATTAAAATGTTCTCATAGTACAAAAGTCAGTCTTTCTTTCATAAACACTGAATCCTAATAAAAGTTATCAAATTAAGTTACTACATAAGATAAAACTAAGGTAATGTAGTATTATTTCAAGTATATGGAGTCAGACTTAAAACTATTTTGAGACATGTATGCTATGATTACAAATTAATAATAATATTTAATTCGTTTATTGCCTCCTGAACTAGGTAGTTAACCTGTATCTCAGGAGACAGTACCCTTTCTAATTACATAGTACAATTTGATGACATGGTACAATGCTAATTGAAACTAAAAAAAAAAAAACAAAGATATAAAGATTAAAATAAAACTATACTAGATAAAAACATGATTGCTCACGTGGTATGGTGTGTTGTGCATGATGGTGTGCCGCCACACCATCATGCACGATTAAAGCCTACAATTTTAAATATGCATTGACGTTATAACAAAATGCTAAACTTGAATCTATATTTTAAGAATTTTTGTGACTGACTGTACTGAAGTATATGTATTTTATAGGTAATATAGATGGAGCAGTTCGGGAATTGATAACGAATAATCGGTGGAGTACTTTGAGAATGATTCTAGATACCTATGGAGCAGAATGGGAACAAAATAATAAGTATTTTTAAATAATAATAATTCCTTGGAGTAACTTGGGAACTAATGTATGAGATTCTTATCTTTTTAGAATAAAATAATGGAGAATTTTGGGAATAAGCCAATGTCAAAATAACAGCTTTTTAGGGTTCCGTACTAAACAAAGGAACTCTTATAGTTTCGCTATGTCCATCTGTCTGTCTGTCGGGTTGTCCGCGACTTAAAGCGAAAACGAGGTATTTATAAATAATCCCATTTCTTTTACATTAAAAGGCGAGTGAAACCGCGGGGCACCACTAGTGTCTATAATGTAGGACATAATTCCAAGAATATTTGCGACCCAAAAGACCAAAGGACCAAATAATTTATGTATTTTTCTTAAAATCTTAAGCAAGCAGTCATTTTGCCAACATTACAAGTTCTTGTCAAACATTGCATCCTTACAAATAAAACCAAAGTAAATATTAATGGCAGGTAACATCATAAAGATGGTCTTTTAAGGTTGTGCAGTATAATTTCAACAATTCATATATTTTTATATACATTCTGATTAACGGGCAAAAAAATTTAGGTAGATTTGATTTCTGTGTCACGGTCTGCAGTTACGAGGAAAACTGTCATAAGATTGAATTTGGATGGCAATAAACAAAATGCAACACTGTGAGCCTAGCACGAATATGCGGAGAAAACATTACCGTAAAACGGGGTGAATAGGGAAGTAAGGGTGAATCGGGACAAAACTTTAAAAGGGATTTTAACATTGGAATAATGTAGTTTGTTGCCAAAAAGGACTCATTGTTACTGTATTATAATTAACGATTAAGTGTCCTTGTTGGCAAAAAAACTATATTATTTCAACGTAAAAATCCATTTTAAAAATTCACCCCGGTTTAAATATAGGTCAAATAAAAAAATTAAAATTCGGTACGCATATAATATTTTGATTACCTATCAGGGTTCGGAAAAATCCGATTTTTATAATAAATATCAAAAATACGATTTTTTTATATATATCGGATATATATCCGATATAAATCCAAGCCAAGAAAAAGAAGTGAATTTAATTCTGTAAGGGGATTAAACATTTAAAAATGTGAAAGGAATTTGTAAAGTAATCTAAGTGTCAAATTACCACATATTTTATTTAAAAAAGTAACAAATTATTAACTTGGGTTTTATTTGAGAAATAGTTTTTTAAGGCTTTGACTGCCAGACAACAGACACAATAGAAAAACTATTTTTAGCGATCACCGGTGACCGCGGTGGCAGTCAATGTGTTAATGAACACTTAAAAAAAACAAGTACCTATTATTATAATAATCTTCATTTGTTTGTGAGATAAATCCACAAATTTTATAGTAATTTGTAATCATAAAAAAGTAAATTATTCTGAATTGTAGTTTTTCGCTACGTGTTGCCAGGGTAAACATTAATCTCCAAAATTTTTAGTTCAGAAGACAGGAAAAATTCAATTGATGTATATCAATATAAAAATCAATTGATATATATCGTGATATATATCATAATAATTATATATCCGCTAATTGTATATCGGCGAACCCTGTTACCTTTAGTACGCGTCAAACTTTATAGCGGCTCTGAAGTGGACTACAACAATAAAGTTGAATGAATCATTCTTCTTTATTATTAATTATTAAATACTCATTACAATATTAATTTAAATAAAAATAATTACATTTGTCAGGTGACGTGACAAATAAAATAAAAAAATGTCAAATTTAAAAAGCATAACAAAAGCCGGATAGGCCGGACACAGTCTAATTTGTCCGCACACGCAACCTAAAAGCCTGACTGTGTCCGGGTGTATCCGGACGCCTGACAACGCTCATGCATAATATTAGTATGGATAGATAGAGACACGTTCCTTGCTTCACGTGGATATCTTTAGCTTATACTTTAACTTCTGACCCTGCCTATCAAAAGAAGCATAATTAAGTCCCAAACTATAAACATTGATTAGTGTGTTATTATAAGGAGATTAATTATTATTATGACGGGAATGTGAGGCATGAGTGGGTAAACAAAAAGGCTTGATAAAATGAGATATTTTAAATAATGGAGACAAAGATTAAAACAAATAAATTAACGAACAATATGAATGGTGATGGAAAATATCGTGAGGAAACTGGCTAGCCCTACCCTATAACCGTTTCTGTACACCTGACAACGTATATGCAAAATTTCAGGATGATCAGTTCAGTGGTTTAGGCATGAAAAGGTAGCAAACAAACAAACTTACTTTCGCATTTATAATATTAGTTAGGATTGTCCATTAGCAGTGCATTAACCTCTTTTTTGAGTCATTGTTACAAGAATCATCTAATTGGTGTTAAAAAATTTTTCCTCAATTCAATCCTTTAGTTTTACAGAGGTATTTTGTCATATTATTTGACGGATTTACCTCTCTCCCTCTTGTCGAGAGCAGTGGACGGTGGTCATTTCAGCTGAAAGACGTCCACTGCTGGACATAGGCCTCCCCCAAGCACCGCCACCTTGACCGGTTTTGTGCTTCCCGCATCCAACGGATTCCTGCGGCTTTCATAAGGTCATCGATCCACCTTGTGGTAGTCCTTCCAACGCTACGTCTTCCGGTACGCGGTCGCCACTCCAGAAACTTTCGGCCCCAACGGCCATCTGTTCTGCGCGCAATGTGCCCTGCCCGTTGCCACTTAAGTTTGGCAATTCTTCGAGCTTTGTCGGTTACCTTGGTTCTCCTGCGGATCTCTTCATTTCTGATTCGAACACGTAGGGAAACTCCAAACACAAAAAAAAAAACGACTTCCTGACTGAAATTTAAGATTTTACATCAGGAATGATGTTCCTAGCTTGGTATATTATATGAATAAAAACAAACACTATAATTTCATAAAGTACAAACATTGTTTAGAAAATTTCACCGATGTAGGTATCGATATACCCATTGATGTTAATTTTTTTTTTTTTTTTTTTAATATCGTACTTGATCAATTTTTTTTTTGTTGTATTGAGTTTTGCATCCCTTGAACTCCGTTTAAAGATAACTTGTGGTAATACGTAGACGGAAATGCGAAATGAATTATTTTACTTATAAAGTGCCAGTTAGCATGAAACCGGTATGGGAAACAACCAGTTTATTGTGTGTGATTACTGAATCATGGTCATTTATAAAGACCTATTTAATTTGTACACCTTTATAGGAAATACCACCCATTTGTGTATCATTATTTAATAACAGAATGATTTTATTCATTGCCTCAACATCTTTTATAATAATTATGTCAAATATCTAGTAGGATAGCGTTTTATAAACGTCTCGCTAAAGATATACTTAGTTAAAGATCAATCGGGTAACCGAAAAAGTAGTAACACGCGTTCGAATTTCAAATTTGACAGCGAACGTCACAGCAGCCGATCCACCCCAATAACACCCCAACTCGTATGTTTTGCATTTGAAAGCGTTTGAGGTCCAAATATAAACAGGCCCAACCCTTGCACTGCCGCTGACACGCTAATCTAACGTTATAGACGTTGTAGTGATGTGACATCATAGTTCATACTGTACTTTGACGTCAGAACTCAGATGGCGGAATTGAGTTTTGACTATTTTCTAGGGAAACTTTTTTGGGAATATATTTTATATTTTATAAGTCGCTTGCTGCGGTTGGTCCGTGGTTGGGTGACCATCTTTACATACCAAGTCCAAGACACCTCCGTGCCTCGGAAAGCACGTTAAGCCGTTGGTCCCAGCTGTCATTTGTACATCTTTGACAGTTGTTACTGGTCTTCAGAAGCCCGAAAGTCTGACAACCAGCCGTACCAAGGGGTACCGTGTTACCCAATAACTGGCATGTGGAGGTCAGATAGCACGCTCCATGTAAAATACTGGTATTCAGCTACATCCAGTTAGACTGGAAGCCGACCCCAACATACTTGGGAAAAGGCAAGGCAGATGATGATTTAATATTTTATAAGGTAGACATAGTCTCCACAGTTCATGTGTATTTATTGTAAAGTATTTCAACCAGGACTGCAGCTTCAAGTTTCAAGTCACTGCAAAAGTAACGTAAGTCGGTCATAAGAAGATAATCGTAAAAAACCGTTAACCATTCATATTTATGTCTGTAATCTTTCGCTTTCACAACTGCAACAATTATAAACCCTTTATGTCTTCAATCACAAATACAAAGCCCACAGTTTTTGTCAAATTAAACTGCCATTTCATTTGTCACGCTGACACAACAATTAAATCATAAAATTAACAATAAAACAAAACAATCTTAGTTAACAATTTGACGGAACCGTTAATCAAATTATGAATAAAGAAATCAATTTTGACGTTTGAAACGTCAATTAGTTGCCATAATGTCATGTCAATTAGAGATGTCACTAGCTAAACGTGATCGATCGGTTAATGTCTTACCGTGTGGTAAGTTTACCTAAAGTACGTCATTTCAGCCGAAAGACCACTGCTGGACATAGGCCTCCCCCAAGCACCGCCACTTCGACCGTTTCTGTGCTTTCCGCATCCAGCGAATTCCTGCGGCCTTCACGAAGTCATCGATCCACCTTGTGGGAGGCCTTCCCGTATCAAATTATTAATAACTATCTCAACCATATCTAAAGGCTCCCACACACTGGCGCGATATCGCGGGCGCGACAGGCTACGCAACCCTTGTTGCACCCGCAATGTCGCGCCAGTATGTGGGAGCCTTAAAGTGAACTTTACAATAGTCGTAAACTATTAAGTACTGAAGAAAGTTAAAATTAATGTACTACTCAAACAATTCCATAAGGAACTAACAACATACTTAAAGTTATAACATGTACATATACACTAGTAACCAATAACAGAAAACGGGTAGAAATTAAATTAGACCAAGTTCGGGCCCTCTGAGCCTTAGATTAAGGTAGATTAGTTGGGCGGGCCCCTTCCATAGGATTAAGGGAGACGTATGGGGAATTGGCTTAGTCTATGGCTTCAGGATATTTGATTAGGCAGGATGAGATCTAAGTTTAATGCAAAGATACAGCTTACGATTTTATTAACGACTCTGCAGGAAAAGGGTTATTACAGAATAAGCGTAGCTCTCTAATAGCGCGTAAATAAATTAAATAGACTGACATTTCAGCACTGGAACTTGACAGCTATAAGCATGTTGCCAGTTGAAAAAAAAAAAGGTTTATAGTACTTTTTCGCCAAGCTTAACGCCTTAACCGTTCCTAGGGTTTTTTTTTTTTCTAAACTAATCAATGATCGCTTTAAAATCAATCCTACGCGTACAATAAAAGTTTATGATCTCAGTAGCAACCTTCTCCTCGTTGTTCAAAGCAGTCTAAAACAAAAACTGCAGCTCGATGCGCTTGATACAACCGAGAACCGAACCGGCTGTAGACCGGAAATGCCAGTGACATGCCGACATCGACACGGGTCGATGACAGATGATGCATTGTATTAACTGAGGTAGTACGGTCACTGGACCCAGTAGTACCCCATTTAGATTTTTTTTTATGTTAATGCAGGCAACGGGGTAGGCCGGGGTGGTACTCTACCAATCGAACATCCATACTATCCATACTAATATTATAAATGTGAAAGTAACTCTGTCTGTCTGTCTGTATGTTACGTTTTCACGCCTAAACCTCTGAACCGATCGTCATGAAATTTGGCAGAGATATAGCCTGGGATATGTAGAAGGACATAGGCTACTTTTTTACGCGATAACTGACATCCACGCGGGCGGAGCCTCGGGCAGAAGCTAGTAATATTATATATGTGAAAGTAACTCTGTCTGTCTGTCTGTAAGTTACGTTTTCAAGCCTAAACCGCTGAACCGAACGTCATGAAATTTGGCAGAGATCTAGCCTGGGATATGGAGGACATAGAATACTTTTTAGTAATAAATAAATTACTTATATTATTATAATAAAAAATCTGTTTATTATATAATTTTCTTGTGCTAATTTTCTTTTAATTATTAAGAACGATATGAAATCATAGAAATTTCAATACGGAGCGAGACTAATGCTAAATTAGGTACCTACCTACCTATTCAATTTTTTTTATTTTTTTTTTAATTTAAAGTCATATTAAAATCTTGTATCAATTGTATAAAACATACAAAAAAAAAAAAAACACTTATTTGATCTTACCTACGCCATGTTGGCTCATGCATAGGCAGGCAGTGCATAAGTAGACCGAGGGTGCAGCACCCCTAGTGCCCCAACGCATGTCACTGCAACCCGTTGCCCTAAATTAATGACAGCTTGCACCGAATGATAAGCAGTTGACAATACCTAGGGTTCCGTAGGCAAATCAGTGCCCATTCATAGAAAACAATACCCCGACGCTCCAACAAAAAAAAAAATCAAATTAAGCTGAGAATCAGCCGTTTTTGAATGTCAAAATTACATTTTAAAACATGCCCGATTTCGGCACTTGCACTAGTGTTGCCTTCGCCTAAGGTAACCCTGAATTCGGGATATCCAAATTTGTGAAGTATGTAATAAGAAGATTCTTTGGAGATGAGCTATGAACTGATTTGTTGCTTACTAGCTTTTAGGGATAAGGTTTCTTTTGAAAATTACGACAAAAATATTCTGTCCTAATCGCCAAAACGACGGGTAACATAAAAACGACTACGGATTCTGGTTCTAAAGACTGATATACATTGCCTTTCCGAACACTATCGCTAAATTCCACAAGATACACGAGTGTAGCTACACCTTAGTACCAGCTAATATCCCAGTGGGGTTCGTGGGGGTGGGGACTTAGGGAACACCCCACACGACATATTGGAATGCCCACAGCTGACTACAAGTTTGTCTGATTAAAATTACTTATCCTACACATTTATCCGAGAAGTTTGAGCTTCGTAGGTTCAGGAATTTCTCGGGAAATTCTTCAGTCGTATTTCTAGGTATTTTTTGGGTTGTTTCTTGATTAGCTCGGTTTCTGAAACTGAGACACTTCATCGGCATCTCATAATATCAATTGGATAAAAACTTCTGTTTGAAAATTTTACACTGTGTTAGTGTTAAACAGCTAAATAGTAATAGGGTCATTCTCAACATAATATTTTGATAAAAGATGATTACGATTTATAGTATTTTTTTTTTTTTTTAATAATGTTCAAAATTAACTTTTATACAATAAAGAATGAATGCAGCCCTAATTTTTATGCAACGCGATGCAAGAGTTTTTCAGACCAAACCGAGAAATACACGAACATAAATATTAGGTTAGGTAAAGCCAAATTCTCTTAACGTTCCCTTTCAGTTCATTATGGCCCCCCTTGACCCTTTCCTCTCAATAAATAATAAATTGTACACTGTAGGTATGCATTACTTTCTCGTAAAACATGCATTTCCAAGAGGTTTATTTTTTTAAGTTTGTCGTAACTCGGAGTTTGTGACGCCATGGAAATGTTTTATTCTCTGTGAGCTTAGAAAATTAATAATGAATATAGCAGAATTTCAAGGTATATTTAAAAAATATGATACCTAATGATTTTTGTAAAAAAAGCAACCCTCTTTTCATTAGGGGTGTACTCCTAAAACGTACTTAAAATAATATGAAATGGAAACAACTCAAGAATTGATGCTGTCCCATGCAGTCCTATATAAATAAATTTTAAAAAAAATCTTGAATTTTTGTTACAAAAAAGTTGATAAAAAAGCACCAATTAGATTCTTTTAAAACCTGAAGTATAAATTTTTCATATGTTTTAATTTGAGATGCATGTTCTATTAAAACTATATGGATGATCTCAATTTATTTTATCAACCTACTTGTGCAGTCGGCAATATAAAGCATCCGGGAGATAAGTCCACATCCTTGCAGCATCCATCTTCAAACTTCATGAGTGTATTTAATCTTAGAGCCATGCTTAAGTGGCTCACTTCCCATAGGAACTCGAGTGGTTCGGGGGCTACTGGGGCCCGGCTATTATGCCCACATGTGAGGTACAGGGCCGCAGGGGTACCGTTGGGAAGTGGAGATTGAAAAACTTTTATGTTTACAATTTTGGCACGGTTTTTTATGATATTTTGGCATTGGCACGATATTCATGTTAGACCAGTTTTTGGCAAAGGATTTTGTGTTATATTTTTGCTGATATAAGTACAGAGTGTATTTAGATATATTTTTTTGATAAAAATGGGCTTGTGAAACTAATAAAACTTGATTCTCCATAACCCAATAATAACACTACAAGCTCCAAAAACGAACCCCTTCTCAAAATAATACAAATTCCAAATTTAAACGCGCAGTCCCCACGCTCGCGTCCATTGTTTTTAAATTTCATATTTTATGCAACAGAACAGATGCGTCACGATCTTACACCATAAATGGAACGCACCCCGGTGATAGTCGACATAAATTGAGCCCCCACTCCCCCCTCGCGTCTTTATAACTAAACGCCACAGGGGAATCGGTGTAGAATGTCAGAGGTCTGGCTTTAATGGTGCTTCTAGGCCGAGGGGGCCACACATTGGCGCCATTGGCACTTGATATCGATCTTTGTTCGGGCTCCCCCGCGTCTTAAGCCGTGCTCTCTGAATTAGGGCTAGAAATTTATGTTACTGGCTTACAGCAGAGGGATTGATACAGTTTGTAACTGTAAACCGGCTTAAACTTTGACGGCGACAAATTTTCTGAATCGCTAAAATTGTATTTTATGGCGCAAAACGGGTTATTCTGCAAACTATTGTTTTAATTGAGGTCGTATAGATGTCAAGTCGCTGGAGTTGCTTTCAATTTTGGAAGTATAAAAGTAGGGTTTTTAAAATTTTTTGACGGCTTCAAAACAAAGAAAACTTAGTCCAGTAATTTCGACCACCTACTAGTTTATAAAATACTTTGCCAAGTAATTAATTTTATTATGTCACTAGGTCAATCTGGCAGGCGCAGGAATCCGCAAAAGGTAGGAAATGTTCAGCAAAAACATGATATTGTATTTTGCATGACAAAGCAGGCTGACGCGTTAAATGAGTACAATCTTATCTCCCATTTATTTATCTAAGCACAGAACACAAGCGCAGCCCGCACGTTCATCACTGCTCCGCCCCCTCACGTTCGTTCGTGATGATACATAAAACCAGCCTGCGACATTACTAAAGGCGATTCTAACAAAGCAAAGAAATAAAACGTTCTCAATAACAATGCAGATTAATGAAAACAATGTTAGACACGAACAAATTTTTCCGTCGGGCCTGCAAGTCGACCCCCGCAGACAATACGAACTTATCGGTCCGACTAAACAAGTTTTCGAGTGGGGATGCCGCCGCTTATCTGTTCGGGCACATGTGAGCCCGTGCCTTGGGGCCTTTAAACTAATACCACCATAAAAAGGCCCCCTCAGCCCCCGCCAGGCATCATAAAAGAGGCCATAGAAGGAAATGGGCGTGTAAACTGGGAGGTCAGGCTACGCTGGTCGTTCGTATAAAAGCTTTTGCCCGATTACTTGGTTGGCTGGCTCGCGTGCGTTCTATTTTCAAACGTGATAATGATAACCGGATAGTTGGGACGTTGCGAGTGTACGCAGTTCGGTGTTTGAAATTGGAACAAAAAGTATTCTTTGTTCTGATGCGAAGGCATTTACCACACATCCCTCGCGGCTGTACAGATTTTTAATTTTTTTCCTTGATTGAACTGGCTTAGAACTTTTTTCATCCGATCTATCGATAAATTGCAGAACATTTGTTTTATATCCTCGAACTCATTCTGTTTATAAAGCTCGCCGATCTGAATAACAAATCGTTTAAAGCCAAAACTCGTTTCCTCAAAATAACTTCATACAAGCAATTCTTGTATTTCTATGGAGATCCAATTCTCTATTTTGTATTTCCAATGCTGGCTGTGGCTGTGCGTGCCTGTGCCACAAAAACAAATGGAACCAAAGCGCGCACCCTTGTTTGTTGTGCAGATTAGCGAGGTTAGTGCGCGGGTGACCATGCTCTGTGGTGTTGCCAATACATGGAGCAATAGAGTAAAACAAAAAAAAAACTGATTCATTTTATGCAAAAAAGAATACGTAGAGTTCGTAATATTTCAATGGATACTTTTCAACTAAATCATTGTCTAAAAAAGTGCAATTTTGGAGGTGCAACAAAAAAAAAAAACAAACTAAACCCATTATTAGACACGCGAATGATGCAAATATGACCACAACCTGTCCGTGATAATATATTAAAAAACTACCTTCTACAAAATAGGTAATAAAGATATACCCTTACCGCATTGCACCGGTTAAACCAGTACATTCGGCCAAAGGCTCAAAAAGCAAAAACACCTAGGCGTGGTCTGCCAGACCATAAGTCCTGATTAAGTCTAATGGTGGAAATGGTCATGATGCCCGTGAGGGGGGTTATAGCGCCCCGGGGAAGGGGGGCGCGATACCATTAGATGGTCATCACTGGCCCAGGTAAACCTCGGTACTACGTAAACTCGCTTTTGTCTCCCAAAACACGTTGTAATAGAAAATTGGGTGACATTATGAAAGGTCGTCTCACTGATTACGTTTTTACTTGTTTAAAAATGTTGTTGGTTTTATACAAAAGTATTTGAAAAATATTTTTTTTTTTTTTTAATTTTAATTTTGAAATTCAGCTCGTTTATTTCAGAGGTAATAAATTTATTTTTAGATTAAAAAAAAAAAGAAATTGAGTCTTGGGTCAGATTGAAATTTTATTAAAGTATTTTTAATACAATATAGTATTACTCTGACAAAGACCAAGCCATAGAGCTCCATTTTTATTAATAGAGACCATTATGATCATTCTTTCCTCAGGTAAGGCCCAGTTACTTAGTATCTCATTTTTTCCCCATCATCGTCCGAACAAATTCTTGCCGTGCTGCAGCGGACACACAAACGTACGAACGTACAATTTATGTTTACAACATACAATTTTCTTTGTATTTTACGAAATCCCTTCGTAGAATTTATGTGCGTCTGTGGCGTATAAAATATGAGTACGTTTTTACGATGCAGCGTTATTGATTGAACGAGTTTTAGTTACTATATTTTTGGCTTTTTTAATCTGGATTAATGCCAGTACTGGATTTATTAAAAGTGTCAGTTATTGTCTGTGGTTTTGGATGATTTCTGATTCGTAGTTTTTGTAATTGTAGGGTGTCGATCAAGTGCGTATGAAACAAACAAGTCCTTAAATAGCTATATTATTTTCACAGCTAAAATAATATTTTACCTGTAATAAATATTAACACCAGATACACAATCACACACAACGTCCTCAACATAATTTATATCGACGGTTAAAAGGTAATAGGTCACAAGCGACATTTTTTTCGAAAATGAGTCGAGTATGCCATCCTATTTAAAGTCTTATTTTAAGTAGGATGGCATTCATGACTCATTTTCGAAAAAAATGTCGCTTGTATTACTTTTTAACCGTTGATATTGATGGCGTCAAAAAATCCAAAATTAAATCAGCCATCGAATGCAAACGGGAAAACCTGCAGAAACCCAATTAGTGCTCAAATTCAATCTAGTTCCAGCATCTAGTTGAATATAAACCTCGGGGCTCCGTGTCAGAGCATAATGCGCCGTCCGTGGCTCAGCATAACGCTAATCCTCCAACGGGTTCGATTCTCGAGCACGTACGACGGTATTTAGTTAGAAACCGTCCTTCACCGGTCACGTCTCACTGTTTGTTCTACGGATTCTATTAATTGTACGTTTTTATCTTCGCTCTGTATCGCCTCGATCGCTTAGGTGTGCTCACGTTTTATGACTGCAACGAAAGAGTCTGGTTCTTGGAGCCTTTGAAGTTTTTATACTAAATTGTTGGCTTTTTACACAATAGCCCATTAGCAGTTTAACGTACATTGCTCCGTCTATCATTAAAATATATTTATAAAAATAGGAAATAATCAACTTAGGTCATAATATAAGAATAAGAAGTTTTGGAGTTTACAAAAATATTTCCTAACATAGTCAGTTCACTGTAGTGATCCAAATCACACAGATTAAAAACCACCCTTCTTTACATCTGTTATAATTTAAAATAAACTGCGCGAATCGAATCGGCCATCTAAACGTACCCTCGGAAGCGGTGCAGTTACGAAACGCAGATTTCAATGTTTTACGACGCAGCCAATTTATCGTGAGCCCCCCCGCCTCTCTGAGCTCATACTCTAGAGGGTCATTGAGGGGGAGTAGTGGGTGATGTCTGGGATCATAGCATAATGGACATGTTTTATAACACGGCCCCCCGCATTAAGGCGCGGGCCGCGTATAAAACGCGTAATAGAATTTCAGTGACGACTGCCACCCTTGATAGCGCTTCACTTTACTGCCCATGTAACGATGTTAGCGCCGCGCATGCGCCCACCAGCCGCCAGTTATGTCAAAGCCCAAGACGTGACAATGGCAACATTGTGACAAGGATTATAATTTTGTCGCGTTTCTAAGGAATACTTCGTGTGAACATATTGCTGGGAATTACTGGCGGCAATTTGCTTGAGCGAATTAATTTTGCCAGATTAATGATCAAATTAAACTTAACTCCTTTTTAGTCTTAATCAAAATTTTGGAAAATGATGGCTGTAAAATTATACATTCTGTATAATCGCGCAGAGCTGTGTAAAAGAAATTTTAAGATGATGTATAAATAATAAAATGGGGTAGTGAGTGTGCCGGCTAGGAATTCTATTTTAATGTTTATCTAAACAAACACAAAACTTTGCCACCCCTATTCGATTAAACCTTACTACCCGCACATTTCCCAAGGAACATCACACAAACAACTGACTACACAAGATGACCGTACCCGCCAATCAGCGCGTCCAAACTTTTCCCAGCAGAGGCGTTATGTCCAAACCACCAATGGGGGAGGTTGGCGCCCTCATTGTTATCCAATTACGGCCTCCCGCCTGATAATACGCCGCGAATTCAAATTAGGATCGGGGAGAGCGGTCGCCGACCCCGCTCTGATCAATCGGTGACCGCGCCCGGCATCGATATGTGGACTCGATCGTCGCACGCGATACTTAATCGGTTCCCGCGAGCGATTTTTGTAAATCGAACTCCGTTTTGATTGGGATTGATTTGTGAGTGTCGGAGCCATGTCGGAGCTGTTCAAAATGGCGGAGAATTTTTTATCTTTAGAACGATTGAAAATGGCATGCGCCACCGGTTTTTGGCGAAGTTAAATACAAGAAGAAATGTCTTTGAATTCTGATTGAGGGACAAATAAACGAGATGTGAGATTTTAAGTTACGCTAAAAATGTACCCCAATTACCGGAACATATCCCTAAAAACTCAGATAACGTTGTCTTCTCCAATTTTGAAAAGGTTCATTTATTATACAAAGGATATTTTTTTTTTTACAGAAATTTTCGTACGTCTACCTCTTCATAGAAAGATCACAATCATTAATACAACGTATTACCGAACCTATGAAATGAATTAAGAAAGTGGCCGCTCAAATATTCCCTCGGTATAATTAAGCAATAATTTCGATACATCGTGTGGGAGCCTGCAATGGCGGAACAAGTTATCGGACAATGTAAACGAGAATTACAAGAACCGCCTACCTTTGGCTGTTATTTGGTCAGACTTTATCGCGTCACACCATTTTTGGCTGAAGACTTGAAAAGATGGAGGACCGTACTACATGTTTTTGCTCTTATTAAAATTTTTATTGTAGAGCCCAATATAATAAAGAAGTATATAAGTAAGTATATGTGTTAGTAAGTGGTAGTGTTATTGGGTTTTCTATCTAGAATTTCTTAGTAACAGCCCGGAGATTGTGCCCGGTGGATGGCAATAGGCTCGCCCCCTATTATATGGGACTTAAACATAAAGGCTCCTAGAAACAGGCGCGACACGCGACGCGACACAAAGGCCTATTTATATAGGTATACCTCTGCTTATCCCTTCGGGGTAATACGGCGTGATGTTACGTAAGTGTGTAAGTAGTATATTTGCAGGCCACACTGGCAGAATGTGATGATACCATTGACTAATCTGAAGACCTTATAATGTACCATAGTCTGACACATAAATTATTTTGATTCTGATTATGAAGTAAAGTTACATGCAAACTCGTTTCAAATTGCAGTTGGCTGCCAACATTTTAACGCCAAAAAACTAGTTATCAGTTTCTCAAATCAGCCAATCACAGCAGCTTGCATGAGTTTGACAATCAGCAAATTGTCATGAATAGCATTTCAGAAACTGTGTTATTCACCTAAGATTTATTAACGTTTTAAAGTCACGCAAAGAAACTCACAGGCAAAGGTCCTATATTATGCACATTTTCTGTCGATACCAGACCACAATATTGAAACAGTGATATGTCCGGAGTCCAGGAACGCATAACGGAACATTACGCAACTCGGGAACACTTCTCACGGCGACCCGCCATGTTGGATTGTTGCGGTTTTTGCCGTCGCCGCACGCTTTTATTATTTTTAATTTCACCCGTATTGCTGCCAGTTGCATCATTATTGGCTCTCGGAAATGGAATCGGTTTGAATTTATATTTCGAACGGAATCATTAATTTGTGGATGTTGAATTTATTTGGTAATTATTTCTGGATTCGTTAAACAAACTTCAGTCATTTGTTTTACTATTTGGCACTGACCATTATAGCTTATGCCTCAATACACCTACTGGTCACTCCTGACTACTGAAATCCTTCCTCTACTACAGACCGTGCCTTTAGTGCCATGCTTCCTTCATTGGTCTATTTTATGTGAGAATCATTCAGGTCTTACCCGCAGTCTAAACAGAATATCCATCCATCTGGCTGTTGGTCTGCCTGCTAAGAACACCTTATTAACTTCTTGTATCTATCTTCGAATTGTGAGTTGTGTCTTGTTATACTCTCTAATCCATAACCAGACAATAACACAAACACCAGATGCAAGAACACTCTTCATATTACCTTTTTGTATCTACCCTTCGTCTTGTGAGTTGTGTCTTGTTTTACTCCAGACAATAACACAAACACCAGATGCAAGAACAGTCTACATAATTATGACCTTCTTGTGTTTATCTTGGTCTTGCGAGTTGTGTCTTGTTCAACTCTCTAATCCATAACCAGACAATAACACAAACACCAGATGCAAAAACACTCTTCATATTACCTTTTTGTGTCTACCCTTCGTCTTGTGAGTTGTGACTTGTTTTACTCCAGACAAATAACACAAACACCAGGTGCGAGAACACTCTACATATTACCTTCTTGTGTCTATCTTTGTCTTGGAGTTGTGTCTTGTTATACTCTCTAATCCATAACCAGAAAATAACACAATCACCAGATGCAAGACCACTCTTCATATTACCTTTTTGTGTCTACCCTTCGTCTTGTGAGTTGTGTCTTGTTTTACTCGAAACAATAACACAAACACCAGATGCAAGAACACTCTACTTACCTTCTTGTGTCTATCTTCGTCTTGTGAGTTGTGTCTTGTTTTATCTCTAATCCTTATCCAGATAATCACAAAAACCTCAGATGAACCACGCTTTTCACCATCATTGAAGCTTTTGAGTTTTCGGCAAAAAGGCGTGAAAAATTAATACGTGCACCAAAATGCGTCGTATTTTCACTGTTGCCAGCATTCCTACACTGTCAGGTGGCGCCACCTACCGCCATTCACACACGTGTACCATTTATTATTAAACATGCGGCTTTCCGCGGCACTTTCCGTCACTGTTAGCGGCTAATGATAGATTTAAAGCTATGAGTTTGTAACAGGTAGGAGCTGAAATTAATTATAATCGCGTATATTTCGCTTTCACTATTCGATGGAAACAAAAGTCGGATATATTTTTTCAAAACGAGAACTTTTCTTAAAAGGCTTATTAATTATTCAATACTCAAATCTTTATTGCATTCCACAATGTATAAGCTTAGGATGTAAACATAAATTAAGAAACAATCGTGGACCCAGTCGGGCACAGCAAAATAAAACAGGAAGTAGAGAAGACGACTTATAATCCATACTAATATTATAAATGTGAAAGTAGCTCTGTCTGTCTGTCTGTCTGTCTGTCTGTATGTTACGTTTTCACGCCTAAACCGCTGAACCGATCGACATGAAATTTGGCACGAATATAGCCTGGGATATAGAGAAGGACATAGGCTACTTTTTTACGCGATAACCGACATCCACGCGGGTGGAGCCGCGGGCAAAAGCTAGTCTAACATAATTTAAAATAATAATAAAAATAAAACATTTGTATTTTAATTGCATTTAAGGGATTTATCATTTAAATATTCGTTAACACTGTAATAGCATTTACTTATCAATAGGTTTTTTAATTAACTAGCTTACTGCTCTCACGGTTTTTACAACTATACAAAACATGAAGATTTATTTATTGAGTACTAGCTTCTGCCTGCGATTTCGTTCGCGTGGTAGTAAGACACCAATATACTAAAATAACGTCCACATTTTTATATAACTTCCCTGTAAGTACCTACTACGTTTGTAGTTTTGGTCTCAGAAGCCAAAATATACAGAGAATCCGGACTGGTGACGCGCGAGCAAGCAGCCCACAATGAGACCAAAATCGACGCTAGTTATTTATTATGTCTAAGTTAAATATCAATGTATTAAACACATAAACCTACCGAAATAAACACTCTAAATGATGTTGAAAACCGCATCAAAATCCGTTGCGTAGTTTAGCAGAACAACGCGATCACACAGAGAGGCGAAATACACGGTGATTTTTAAATCACTGTTAACTTTTCAGGAGGTGATAGTACTCATGATTATAAACAACTTTCACTATGGAACCAGACACGAAATCGCAAAAAAAACATAATCTGTTTGATACGTTTTCATCGGGTAAATATTGCATTTTTGTATGAAACAGCTGATATTTTTTTCGATATTTCAGTTGGTCTCAAAGTGAAAGTTGCTCTTAATCACCAGTATTTTCACGCCTTGAAAGGTTAACAGTGAATTAAAAATCACCCTGTATAAGCTTACACAGATGATAAGTCATTCCTTCTTTCCAAAAAGAGTTTCCTGGTTTTTGAAGAGATGTTATCGCAAAATTTGGCAGTAGGCCACCTCTGTGTGACAGGGAGTGGCCCATTATCCACCATGTAAGCCCAGTGCTGATTGGTAGATGTCACATGGATGTTAGGTTCTAGGACAGGGATAAGCAAACTACGGCACTCGGGCCAACTCCGGCCGCGCCAACGTCATTTTGACATAAGAGTGTATTGCTCTCAGAAATTATGTTCTGGCGTTCGTGTACGTTTAGGGCAATTGTGAAATTTATTAACGTTTGAATTAAAGTAAGATTGCGCTGGTGCGCTCCCTGATTATTTCCACGGTCAGGCCGCTTGTACACGCTAAGAAAAGTCACCGGGTCTACGCAAGAATTCGTGTCATTTCTACACACGAACTGTGTACACTGCCACGGTGCTGAACAAGATAAAATCTTGTCTGCGCTAGACACGACGCGCTCTGAGTTGCTTCGGTATCAGGAGGGACCGGGCAAGTGAGGTGGTTCAGGGCCTCAAGTCTGCTATTACAATAGTGTCAGAATGGTCTATCATTGATTTCATAACTGTTGATTTTGACAAGTTAGGTAATCTACTAATATAATGGCGTCATTATGACTTTCCAATGGTCAGCCACTGACACTCCATTGAAAGAATTGGTAATCTCGTACATAACTTCCAACTTCCTACTACTTCAGATTACTTATAACACTAATAAATAATATGTAAAAATATATATAAATGAAATCTGGCATGAATAAATGTTCAAAATGCCATTGTAATACAATTCTATTACGAGTCCATTGGCAACCAATGATCGACCATTATGAATTTAGCATATTACGAACTTTTAGCAAAATGACAATGGGATCGTGTTGGAGTGACGAATTTATAAAAATAGCAGACTTGGGCCCCGGGTTGTTAGTGTACGTTTAATGCTTGGACGTGTTCTTCACTCACAAACAATTGCAAATTAATAACAGACTTGACTAGAGCAGCCTACCATACCCTACACACGACTGACCGAAAACAATCTCATCGTGTACACGTTCATATTTGTCTTGTCTGCAGCAGACACGACAAGTTTTCGTGCCTATACTCCATTTTATAGCATTAGACAAATAACGGCTAAATAACGACAGTTATTGTGTAATATTGTTGAAATTACTGCACTTTAGAGTTATTTTTTTAATGTAAATGGTAAATAGATTACAGTGCTTTGTATTTATCGTGAAATAACGGAGTTTATTAAACGTTTACATCGAAATAACGAAAGGGTGAGAACAGTTATTTGTCTAATGTTATAATAAATGAAGTATAGGTCCGACAAAATTCTTGTCGTGTACATGATGAATTGGTCCTGTCTGCAGCAGACACGGTAAATTTTCTTAGCGTGTACAAGCGGCCTTATGGTGGTAGCTGGTAGCATTTTAACCTTCGAAGATTCTTACGATAAATTGCAACTTAAAACATTTTTTTTTCTGTACCCTCTGAATTCCCTTCGCTTTTCTGGCCCCTGATGAAAAAAGTTTGCCTACTCCTGTTCTAGGACATACCGGTTTCGATGCCGCGATGTGAACAATAAATACGTTTGCGAACTAACATGACAAACACATCTATTTTTTGCTCTACTCTATTATAATATTTATATCAGTATATTAAAGTATTTGTTATTTGTTTCAGGTAAGTCGGGGATTACCAGTGAGGTCACTATGGACTATCATAGTGACTATAGTTATGTCCTTCCTGTAGCTAAACTTGGACTATTGGTAAGTATTGAGATAAACGCGTGTTTGTGGTAAAACCTTAGTTAAAAGAGATAATGGTCAATGTTGAGCAGGATGCGATAAATAATTATGACTTTACCTAACCTATAGGATCATTTGTCATGGTGCTGAAATAAATATTATAGTTACAGATCTACTATATGTATAATTTATATATTGTTATTAGGGCTTGAACACAAAACTGCGATACGAAGTCGCGTCGTAAAAATCTACGAGCTCGGACGACGCATCGCAAGAACTTGTGAATTGATTGGCATCGCACGTTTCTGCGATGTTGCGTTGTCGTCGTCAACGTCTCTATCCATACTTATATAATATTATAAATGTGAAAGTAACTCTGTCTGTGTCTGTCTGTCTGTATGTTAAGTTTTCACGCCTAAACCGCTGAAGCGATCGTCATGAAATTTGGCAGAGATATAACCTGGGATATGTAGAAGGACATAGGCTACTTTTTTACGCGATAGCCGACATCCACGCGGGCGGAGCCGCGGGCAAAAGCTAGTCCTCCTATATGCAAATGTACTCTGTGGGAATGATCACCTGAATTGTGGAAGGGAGACGCCTTGTCGCATGAAATCGCATCGCAGCAATTCGTGTCGCAGTTGTCTGCGTTGCGAATTCGCATCGCGCCGATTTGCAGTTTTGTGTACAAGCCCTTAGGGCTTGTACACAAAACTGCGATACGACGTCGCGTCGTATAAAATCTACGAGCTCGGACGACGCATCGCAAAAACTTGCGAATTGATTCGCATCGCGCATTTCTGCGACATTGCGTCGTCGTCGTCGACGTCTCTATCCTCCTATATGCAAATGTACTCTGTGGGAATGATCACCCGAATTGTGGAAGGGAGACGCCTTGTCGCACGAAATCGCATCGCAGCAATTCGTGTCGCGTTGTGAATTCGCATCGCGCCGATTCGCAATTTTGTGTACGAGCCCTTAAACGAATCGAAACAAGCATAGCACGTCACAACGTGGAAAAGGCATTCATACCTAATTTGATTGCAAACTGCAATCCTTTCACAGTTATTTTACCTCTGGCAGAAACCTGATGGCAATGAGAATAAAGGTTATTGCTAATAAAAGTACATGAGAACACATTCATTTTAAATTCAAAATGTAGGTACTTCATAAGCACTTCATACACACATAGAGTTTGTATAGACTTATCACTTCTGTGCGTTAGTGTACTTTTTCTTATTTTTATTGTATAAAATTCGAAATGTGCCAATTGCATAATACTTATTTCTGGAGTTGTTGATTCGCCCAAAAATTAATTAACTTCGTGCGAGTCGCCTACAGAAAAAAAATTTTTATTTAAAAGTGTCGATTAGCCCGTTTTGGGCGAGTAAATTCGTGCGAATCAGTCAATAAGCCAAAATAACTATGCATGGAGAGTATTTGAACAAAAAACATTCATAACTGTCAGTTGTGGAAAATGCACGATACTGTTTAAAAAATATATATATAACGCCTCCATGACTTCGGCAATCAAAATTTTCTTGAAGACTGTCTTCTCTGAATTTCTAAAGCACCTAAAAGAAAAATAAAAAATAAATTAAAAAAAAAACATTTATTTCCAGCATCGCAATAACAACCTTAAGAATAACAATTTATACGTACAAAGAAAAGAAGAAAAAAAAAACGAATAATATATATTTTTTTAAATAAGATCTCATGTCGTGCGTAGAAATATGGTTGTTAGAGAGTAATTCACACTGACCTCCGTACTAGTAGAAACTGTATCACGGTAATAGGTATTCTAATCACGCTAAAATTAATTAAAAGATTAACGAAATGAAACAGGAGGTGGACAGTCGACAGAGCAGGCTAAAAAAAAAGAAACTGCAGTCTTCTTCTTACTTTCGTGCGGTTACTGACTAACCTGGGGCCCAAGTCTGCTATTTTTATAAATTCGTCACTCCAACACGATCCCATTGTCATTTTCCTAAAAGTTCGTAATCAGCTAAATTCATAATGGTCGATCATTGGTCGGTCAATGGTCTCGTAATAGAATTGTATTACAATGGCATTTTGAACATTTATTCATGCCAGATTTCATTTATACATATTTTTACATACTATTTATTAGTGTTATAAGCAATATGAAGTAGTAGGAAGTTGGAAGTTCAGTAGGAAGTTTCATTTGTCATTATGTACGAGATTACCAATTCTTTTAATGGAGTGTCAGTGGCTGACCATTGGAAAGTCATAATGACGCCATTATATTAGTAGATTACCAAACTTGTCAAAATCAACAATTAAATTTAAACAATTTTAATAGCAACACTATTGTAATAGCAGACTTGAGGCCTTGACGTCAGAATTTTTATGCCGCCTCTGACTTTTGGCTTCACATGTCGTCGAGAAATATCTCTCAGGCATTTCCTCACGATATTTTCCTTCACCGTATTTTAAGCGAAGTGAGAATTATACAATATGCATATCGATGCTTGAAAGGCAAATTTGACCAAACGACCAATGAACGTAAATAAGCTATAATTACGTTCACTGCAAACGACATGTTGGCAACTTTACGCTAGAGCATTTTAAGATTTTTTTTCTTTAAAAAAAAAACCTATAAAATACTTTTTTTTTGTGTATACTCTACTAGAGTATACACAAAAAAATATAAAATACACCATTTAAAAGTTTTATTTTTTTCTAATACTTTAAGATGCTCTATTGTAAAGTTGCCAACATGTCGTTTAGTCAATATTGCCTTTCAAGAATCGATATGAATCCGAAAAGTTAGAGATGCGTGCCTTGGGTTCGAACTCGAGACCTATGACTTCGCAGTCCGACGGTCACGCCACTATACTCCATTTATTATAACACTAACTTTTGTCCGCGGCTCCGCCCGAATGGATGTCGGTTATATCGCGTAAAAAAGTAGCCTATGTCGTCCATATCCCAGGCTATATCTCTGCCAAATTTCATGACGATCGGTTCAGCGGTTTAGGCGTGAAAACGTAACATACAGACAGACAGAGTTACTTTCACATTTATAATATTAGTATGGATGGATGGATTAGTATGCATTAGACAAATAACTGTTCTCACCCTTTCGTTATTTCGATGTAAACGTTTAATAAACTCCGTTATTTCACGAAAAATACAAAGCACTGTAATCTATTTACTATTTATATAAAAAAAATAACTCTGAAGTGCAGTAATTTCAACAATATTACACAATAACTATCGTTATTTAGCCGTTATTTGTCTAATGATATCACTGCTAATATGAAACTGCAGTGACCAGTAATAAGTACCTAAAAGCAACTATTTCAGTTCAGGTTAATCCTAAAAACTTTTTAAATCCTCGTCATCTTGCTTAATGATTCTTAATTTCTATGGCGAGAAAAATACAATTAAAGCAGATAATTATCATACGTGTATTTTTATATTTTTTGTCTACAATATAATTGGTTATTTGAATAACTACAATTGTACAGGTCAATTATATATTTCTTAGTAGTAACAAAAAAGACAATTTAGTAAGCAATGGAAAATGTGAGTACCGTAGCGTTTGCTCAAGACGGGTTGGCGATTTCAGACTTATATAAACTATATATAAGTCCAGGTTTCCTCACGATGTTTTTCCTTCACCGATGTCAGTAATGTCCAAGATAAACTCAGAGAGTACATAATGAATTTTAAAAGTCACATTGGTACTTGCCCGGATTTGATCTCATAACCTCATGCATGAGAGGCGAGGCCTTAACCAACGGGCCATCACGACACACCAACGGGCCATCACGACACGATGTTAGTTTAACTTAGGATACATATGATATTTATTCAGATATGTTACTGTAGTTGTAATTGCAATCATGTCATTAATATTTTATATACTTAGATTATTTTATATTTTGTGAATGTGAGAACGTTGTAGGCCTAGTAGAGTGTAGATTTGTTGGCGGTTTTCTATTTTGTTAAGTACCTGGTAATTGTTGAAAGGCCTACACTGTCCTCCCATACATATTATCACTGTTATTTAATAATATTGTAAAGCCAATTATTTTTAAAAGAGTAACCGTGGAGTTTCTTGCCGGCTCTTCTCCATAGGAAACGACTAACTCGAACCGTGCACCTAGCTTCTGACGTTTCATAAGTGCCCATGTAGGTTTATGTGAAATAAAATATTTTGATTTTGATTTTGATTTTTAGGCTATTTTTATTTTAGAAAAAGCCACGCGGGCGAAGCCACGGGCAGCGGTTAGTTTTTTAATATGAATCTTTTCCATAGAGGGATACAGGAAAGCTAGTAGGGAAAACTACGGTATGGATTTGCGCAAAATAGTCAGCTATTAATTAGAAGGTAAGTATCCTCCTCGTTACTGATAACGGTAAATATAACAATACATAGCTATCTACTTGTATTCAATTAAATATACGGGTTCCACCCGCCAACATTATAAACTAATATGTAAACATTATTATTAATTATTAACGCCCATCCAATCGATATAATTAAACACTTGTCGTGTCAACATGATCAAATATTTTTTGGGTAATGTTAAAATTTTTTTTCTCAATTTTTTACAATAAACATAATAAGTACATTTACCAAAAACAAACCTTCAAGATTTGGTTTTTCTATCTAAAACATTTCAATTCTGTATTTTGTTGTACCTATCTACGCCTCCCGTGCACTGTCGCCCTGCCTTTTGCACTAGACACAACTGTTTGTTTTGCTACGCATAAAGGCTCCTACACACTGGTGCGATATCGCGGGCGCGACACGACACTAGAAGTATAATTTCTTTGTCGCTGCCTGTCGCGCCCGCGATATCGCACGAGTCTGTACGAGCCTTAAGGTTCGTAACATTTAGAGCGTTGAATTTAAATATTTTTATTTTTGTATGGAAATATGATAAATTAAAATCTGATTAATTATTAAAATTCATAGAACAAAAGTTCTTGTTTATGATGTCAATATTATATTCCTGATAGGTTGTTAGTATTTTACCCTGTATATAATTATATACTTTATTGTACACCATCCAATTATTAACACATCTATCGAAACTTCCGTAACTGTTTCTATTATTAAAAAAAACCGGTCAAGAGCGAGTCGGACTAGCGCAGCGAGGGTTCCGTACCATCATACATAGCTTCATTCGTATAGGTACCTAAATAGTTCTGTGCCCAGAAAAATCTACAACTGTGCTTCACCTAAAGCACCCTGCAAGTAGGTAAATAAAAAGGTAAAAAAACATGTTCTCCCACACATTCCAACTGCAAATGTAAGTTTGTACGCACAATATCGAGATATTTACCATGTTATTTTAAGACTTCTTATAGCTTTTCCTGTAATCTATAAGTATAGAACTATTTTCTATATTTAAAAAAAAAAATTGGCTCCGTAGTTTCAGATATAAGGAGGGGAATGGTTAATTTTCGTCTATTTTCACTTATAACTTTAAAACAATTTATTTTAAAATTATTAAAAAAAATATATTTGAGACCCTCATAGTAAGCCCTTTCATTTTATATGTCACACGGTACAGTTTTCAATTTTTTTTTAAATTAATTTTCTTATTTACCCCCCAAAACTGACCCCAATATTCAAAATTTATTTATTTACGGTTCACGTCCGTGTTTGTGTCACTCAAATTGGTATGTATACCAAATTTCAGCTTAAACGGTCCATTACATTCGGAGCAAACAGACACACAAGTGATCCTATAAGGGTTCCGTTTTTTCCTTTTCAGGTTCGGAACCCTAAAAATCCTTTAAAAAAAGCGTTTTAATAAAGATAGATGTTCAAACTGAACCCTAATAGACATAACACATAAAATACGCGCAAATGTAATAAATAGGCAGTATACAGCGAGCTCATTGTCTCCAAAGTAAATAATGTGAACGTTGTCATTGCCTGCGCAAAAAGTTCTAAGGTTATTTACGCAACTGGCAACACTTTTTATCGAAACTTGAATGTTCGCACGTATTGTAATCCTATCGATGGATTTAGACACACAATGATAAAATTTTAACAGTTAGGATGATTTAAGGCTCATACAGACTCACGCGATATCGCGGGCGCGACGCGACACTAGTAGCAGCACAATTTCTTTGTCGGTGTCTGTCGCGGCCGCGATATCGCACGAGTCTGTACGAGCCTTTATAAATTTGACCACCTCATACAATAGCTACATACTAGTAGTAACCTACCAATTATTTATTCTATTGTTGGATTTTGTTCAGAAAGTACATGTATAACACTATGACAGTACGATCGCTAAGAGTAGTGGCAATTGGATAAGGTCTTCACCACTTGAACTTCAACCTGCGGCCTAATTACGTAAAGCATTCCTAATGGCAATCGCTTTCATTTGACAGCTCAACAAAATCGATTGCGTTAGATTTCATCATTTTGTATAACTCAAAGCGGAATGGAAGAAGATTGAAATGTGGTAGTGTGTTACGAAAAATTAGGCCTAAGTCCAAATGTTTAAAACTCCAGGGGGCTAAACAAGGTTATTTTTTTTTTTTTTTTTTCACGACGTAGCCTTTCAAATTAGCAGTTCTTTGCCACAATTTGTCTTCGATAGCCTGCGGCTTGACGTCAGCTGCGACAATTTAGCCGCCTATCCCTTTTTCCAGCAACTAATGGCGTAATAAGATATTATCGTTGGTATAATGAGCTATTACGATACCACAGACGACTCCTATACGTTTCCGAGACGTCGCGCGTCCCCTGGACTGTGCACATCTGGCCCGCATTCGTATAGCCAGCCTTTTTTATTGCTTCTTTCTTTTCTTGACCAGGGCCGCACTTTAGATAGAATTGTTTACAATCCAAATTCATTTGGTGCACCCTAATGTAGGAAATGTAGTCAGATTACTTTTAAAGTATCAACTACTGGCATTCAGCCCTTTCTCTTTTTGTGGTCAGCACGTAGAGTTGATAATAACTGGCTGACTTGCTAGTTGTTAGCCAAATTGACCTTATCCCTATTTCGATACCTCCCACGCAAAAAGTCTTAACATGTTTTTTGTCAAATGAGATTTTAGTACTATAATGTAATATTATATAAATACTACACATTCTTAAAAACGATATTTTCATTAAAACTAAGTTTCTAACCCGCTAATAGTCTTATCATATTGGGGTTTATTCATAAACGTTGCTTAAAGTTAAGTGACGTTCAAACGTCAAAAATGTTTGGTTAGACAGTCGCTAATCATTACTTAACTTTAAGCAGCGTTTATAAATAAACCCCATTATGTTTTGCGGCTGATCAACACAAAGATTACGTTAAAAATCTCTCTCCTATAAAATCACAAAAACATACGAACTTATGCGCGGGAGGTGTCGATTTTTCCTTTAAAATAAGTTGAGCAACTCGCTCCATACAACGGCAGACTTATTTAGAACATTCAATTTCAAGCTTCAGGTTTTTCTTATCTAATTGTTGTGCAGGTCAAGATGACAGTGAAATTATCAGACAGATTATGAATTTATGACATTTTGAGTGTTTAATGCTCGTTTTGAAGGCTTTTTCTTGCTCCACCTGATATCTATAAATTATACTTACTTCTCGAGATATCTCAGCATTTGTAGCGACAGTCGATTGCACGATCTATGTGACAAGCGAAGCAAGATTTAGAAACGACCTCGTCACTAACCATGAAGCCACAAAAAACGAGCCTTGGAATTTAACACTAAAAAGACCATTACAAAAATAAAGAAAGCTGAAGTTTGAATACAGTTAGTAAATTGAATAAAAAATCTTGTCCTCCAAACGCACTATTGTGTGTACTCCATTATTTGTAAGACGTTAGGTAATAACTCTAGTGACTTAACTGTCGGTATAATGTATGGCAAATACGAGGAATAATTTCGCCACGAGTCATTAACGAGTGCAAAACTCTTTCCGCCCTTGCTCCTAACTACGGCCCTTGACCGGCCGTTGCGTTGTAAAAAGCATTTGCAAGCAATAAATTTGAACATCCGGGAAATTATTTAGCATGCGGCTAGCGTGTGCCTGCCGCGTTTTGTCACGTTAGCCCACCATTTAATGGAAACGAGTGTCACTGGAGGGAAAAATGACAGCTGTCATGCGGGCACCCCGCCATGTTTGAAACATCTTGCCGCAACATAAAAACGAATGAGTGACTCGTCAACCGATCTGTCACTTGATTACCTGATTACACTTAAGTTATTAAGAAGTCGTTAAGCTCAAAACATGTTCAGAACGAAGTAAAGCAGTTAATACTAATCATAAACAACATTAGTAAATTATTTATTTTACTGTGTAGTTTTATTTTATGCACTCGTAAATCTGAGATTTGATTGGCTCATAAGTGCAGTTTAACATAAATGTAGACGGTTATTGTGCTATAACACGGTTTCTATCGAAGTGTATTGCGTTTCGTACGTCAATTCCACTTCGATTGCTCATAGCTGCTAACATTTTAAAGGCACACAGGTTTAACGAGTTTCCTTCGAAACTCGACATTCAAGTAAAGACAATATCGTCAATATCGGAAAGCAAACATGGCGCCCATATAGATGCGTTCAAACGTCGCGTCGGAACAAAGGGCACGTTCAGAATATTATACGTGTTGAGTGCTAATAGATTTCCGGCACCTGTAAGGCAGGTGCGTTAGCGATTGCGATTCGGAACGTAACCGACACGCCTACACGCGATATTGGATTTACTGTGCGTAGGACGCCATTCTGTGCCATTGATGTGTGTTTAGCGCGCGATAATGTAAAATGGTTTTACAGGCGTTGGTAGGTTTAATAAAAGTATCAGCCTATTTTGCTAGAACTAGGACTCTAAAATGGTTTAGGATTAGTAAAAAGAAGTATTCACAATTATTGAGTGCAAAAACTATCTAAATCACTAAATGAGAAGATATTGGTGCCGATTCCCTTGTTCACAAACTAAACTAAATTTAAGTTCAGTGCATCTTTTTCTTTCTATTTCATTAAAAAAAGGACAGAAGATAAATTTTAGTTTAGTCCTGTCAAATTAATCAGCGCCTGTCACTACTCCATACAAGTTTAGACGTGATTAAAAACTTGCCGACAAAAATTACGTCAATTTACGTCAAGAGCTGAATAATTTGACAGGACTAAACTAAAATTTATCTTCTGTCCTTTTCTTAATGAAATAGAAAGAAAAAGATGCACTGAACTTAAATTTAGTTTAGTTTGTGAACGAGGGAATCGGCACCAATGTTAAGAATTCCATTCAGAGACTCCATCAGTTATTCTGAGATCATACAGCTTTAACAACCGGTGGAATATGTATCAAATGCGTGGAAATATCCTTAACTGCGAGGCAACTTTCCAACTGCGACAAAGTCATCCAAAACGATCGTGCCGTTTTCGAGACTCGACACCCAAACGAACTTTCACTTTATAATCGTATGTGTTAATCATATACCAGTATTGCGGATATTTAGGTAATTAATGAAGTACTTAAAAGAAAGTAATATGTTCTGATAATAATAATATGTTATGTTCTGTAAAACCGCGGACATCTGTTGCCTTTGTTCTTAAAAACAATGTAAGCAAGTATCGTGCCTTTTTTGTCCCCGTTGTTTTGAAGTTTAGATCCACTTTAGGTTTATTATTCTTTTACCAAAATAATGTGCAAGAAAATGAGGACATAAATGAGTAACAAGCACACATCGCAACAATTTTCATTTCGACATAGAATATGTGGCGGCATCTAAAACGCCACATGCGAACTAAGCATCAATGACATGACGTCATACAAATCCTGCATCGCGCAATCAGAGTTTACCGCGCGACTAGCATATAAACAACATCCTGACATCAACCGGTGGGCAGTTGCCCACCATACACGATACCCGTCTGGTCGGAGTATCCTCCCTTTTCCATAGAGTATGAGTGAACTTTACACCCTGTTCCATATACCTCTATAAATTTAATTCAAAGCAGTCAATTTCATTGAACTGTCAAAATAACACTCAGTCATAATAATCACACACATGGGCACTGATGAAACGTCAAAAGCGAGGTGCACGGTTCCAATTGGTCGTTTCCTATGGAGAAGAACCGGCAAGAAACTCCACGGGTTACTCTTTTAAAATTGTTGGCTTTTACAATATTTTGAAATAACAGTGTTAATAGGTATTGGAAGAAGGCCTTTCAACAAGTACTTAACAAAATAGAAAATGGGCAACAAATCTACAGTCTACTAGGCTACAACGTTCTCACATTCACAAAATAGAAAATAATGTAAAGATAAAAAAATAACAATTTAAACCACTGCTATTGGTCTTCCCATTGCGAAGGTGTTATATAATATGAGGGCGTTATCACACTGGCGATTTGCGAGCGATTTCAAAGCGGGGCGAAAGCGCAGCGGGCTCGCCGCGGGTGCGAAACGAGGTAACCGCGACTACGCGACGTCATCTCCGCGTTTTTACAAAATTATACACTCACTTGTCTTACTCTCTCTTGTACAGTCACGTCAATTGCTCTCGTTCCGCAAATGCGGCGAAAATGTTGCGTTCACGTGGCGTGCTCGCGACGCACACGCCGCGAGCGCATTGAACAATCGCCTCACTGGAATAACGCTCGCAAATCGGAATCGCCAGTGTGATAAGACCCTAAAGGTCTCTGCACACAGCGGGCGCGGCGCGGCGGGACGGGACGGGACGGCGACGCGACGCTGAGCAGTTGTAATGTACTAGATATTACGGATGACGCCACACAGAGCCACGGTTACCGTCGCGACGAGCGGGACGGCTCTGTGTGGCGTCGTCCGATGTGTGCAGACCTTTCGTCTTCCCTGAACCCATAAGAAACACGTCTTTTTGCAGTGATCAATATTCAAGATAATGCTATCCATCTCCTTTATAAAATGCCTCAGTGGCCATTTTCAACACCTAACCCATAGCTTGATCTAACTTATGTCCATACTCTGTTATAAACTTGTTTTAGCAACATGCTTGCATGCAAATCTGGATATGATGGAAAACTAGATTGGCTATAACTACTGCCTGCTGGTGCTGGCATTTTCACGAATATTTCTGTGGCTTGGTGCTAAAAGGGCCAAAGTACGTTTTTGTGAGAAATGAGATTTTACTGCCAAATTATTGAAAAAGTGATACATTTATGTGTGCTAAAAGGGCGTAAGTGTAACGACAAACTCTCAAAAGATACTAGGTATGTTAAAAAAAACGGGGCAGTCTTTAGGGACTGCCGATAGAAGTTAAAACTAAGTAACTAAAGCGTTCGGTGACGATGACGCGAGTTCCGCAAGAATTCGCGAGATTTTTGTTCACCCAATAAGTACACATATATACACAGTATACATATAGCTCATGGAAAGCGTTCGGTGACGATGACGCGAGTTCCCTGATTTTTGGTCACCGTGAAAAAAAAGTGCTCAACGCGCGTAAAGAAGTTTTCACTTCAAAAAGCCAATGTGGTGTGTGCATACTGTTTACATAAAAAATATTAAGTGTTAAAAGAGCTACAGTGTACTTAAGCCACTAGGGAATTGAAAAAAAAAAACGGTACGAACGTAATTGAGTTGGAACTAAAACGATCAAAGTAAACATATCTATGCTCTTTTATTAATTTTATATTTGGAAATAACATAATATGATTCTTGTTACTGATAAAAAGGCTTCAGCAGTAAATATATTAAAAAATACAATTTTTTTCTTGAATTTAATTCATAAACCAACCTACAATAATTATTATTATTACTTACTTATTTATTTTATTTATTTAGTAGTGTACATACATTGTATACATTTAAGTTGGTGCCAACATAAACTCATTAGAGTTATGTACCAAATTACCAATAGGTAATAGGTAATACGGGCTGGTGTCCGCAACTCCACGACAATACGCGTATTTTGCGTACGGATGGGAATTCGATTATTCGATCCATCCCAGCTCCTCAAAGAAGGCCGGCAACGCCTTGGTGTTACTGGTAGGGTACCTGGGTTACCGAAGTACTTGGCCCTGTATGTGGTGACCACCGGGCAGTTTAGCAGCACATGAGCTGCTGTCTCGTCGTCCTCCACGCAGGCCCTGCACAGCGGACTGTCTGTGACTCCTATGACAAAGAGGTGTATATTAAATATGTACCAAATAACAAAAAGAGATTTTCGATGCTGGTTTATTGTTCTAATGCTTATTACTGAAAATAAGGATTATTAATATTGGCCATTTCACCTCCAGGCCACAGATTTATTATGTTACAAGGATCGGTATGTCACTGGTATCAGCACTTTCTGTGGCATTCGTAATGGAATTTGGCGGAGCTCTTGCCATTAAGATGCAGATATACGCCAGTGACCTTGAGTAGTAATCTTGCGTGTTCTGTACTGAGCTCACGCAACGCGTCATACGTCCAGCCAGTAATAGGACTCTCCTATCCAGGAGCGCTGTCCCAAATAAGACGCATTATTAATTTATTATACATAAAAGGTATTTTAATAAAACACGTATACTAAATAATCAATAATTAAACTATCTTAAAAATAGTAAAGGTTTCAGAAAAATACGCTTGATAGATTTTGCGTGATTCTCAGTTTTTTATCCGCGTTAGACATAACTTTACAAACTAATTTCGTAATATAAATATAATCTAAAATATGAATATATATTAAGTTATTAAGAAAGTGCTCTAATTTAACACATATTTGTTCCAAATCATTAACACTACCTACTCGTTTAGACGTGATCTTCAATATAAAATAATTAAAAGTCGGTTACCGTCGCCTTATGAGCACTATCTCGGGTCCACTAGCGCCACTCCTTTAAAAAAAGATTATCTCGTGACTGAGAAGGAATTATGAAAAACGACTCTATCAGCTGCCTCGGTAACTTTGTCTAGAATTTTCTAATACCTTTTATAAAGTTTCATATTAAGACACGAAGCAATAAAATTCGATCTAAAGATCGTATTTTGTTGCTTCGTGTTCTGATAAGAGCCGTTTTTCGTAATTCCTTCTCAGTCACGAGATAATCTTTTTTTTAAGGAGTGGCGCTAGTGGACCCGAGATAGCGCTCTTAAGGAACTCGCTTGAATTTCTGATTTAGTTTGGGTGGCAAACCACTGAAACCAAGTGTATATACATATTTTTTTCATTCATTCACAAAATTCGTTAAGTGAAATTCTACCAAACCTTGAAAGTAACGTATTTTGCCAACTGATCCGACATTGATTACACATTGCAACAGCAACGTCGCGAACAAGTTCCGCCAATTTTATCCATCGGTTACAAAACTGTATTTTGCGTAACCCTCGGGCCAATACCGTGGGAATAAGGAGCAAAATCGCGTGGGAGGTTAGTTTGTTGGTCGGTTAAGATAAGTTTGTAGGGTAGTACCCCTCCCCAAGGGTTGGTCCCCGATGTCGCAGATGTTTAAGCGTTTACAAACACTTGTTACTTACAATACAACGTGCTCCAATATCCACCGTTGTTGCCAATCATTTGGACAAACATTTGGGTAAAACTTGAAATTATTTCGAAATTAAGTTGGTTCAACTTCAATATCGTTTCGTGATTAGTCCTGGGGCTTTAAAGCAAATTCAAAGACAACATTTTGTAATGCGGTCTGCGTGTCTTTCCTGAATGTAATTAGGCCCAGACGACACCTAATCCATACTGAATGAATGAATGAAATGCACCGACCCCAGCGTGGTTAAACCAGACTCGATTACTCAAATGAACCCAAAGATTCGCACTAGCACCTGGAGCCTCATGTTTCATGGTGCTACAGTGATCATTACCGAAGACCGAGATTAGAGAAGACCGGGGGGCACGATAATGGTAGGGAAGACGTGCCCCTAGGATATGGAACGAAGAAGAGCGCCGTACCGGATATGCATCCTTGAGTAGGCAAAGGAATAGATAAAGCCTGGGTTATGGAGAAGGACATAGACTACTATTTTACGCGATAACCGACATCCACGCGGGCGTAGCCGCGGGCAAAAGCTAGTTTAGAAATAATCCTGCACCGTAATTCCATAACACATTTTCAATCAGAATCCAAGAGTTTTGAAGGAAACTCGTAATCCATTGCTTCATGTTTGAAAAATTTAACGTGACTGAATTGACAAAATGAAAGGAATTGGGATCAATCGTCTTTCTATTATGTGTGTTCGCAATTTCCCCACTGACTTATCCTTAACTTCCTTAAAAATCACAAAAGCCTACTTAAGAGTTGGTCATAAAATCATAACTCTCACAAGATGAGACTACATAGAAATATTTTGCGATCGGTTATTATCGGGTTATTTTGTCTTTTTCGGGTAACCACTGAAAATCAGCGCTGTGCCGTGGGTGCCTCATAGCACATTATCATGCTGAGTGGAAGCCTTCTTGGCGCAGTCATGACGTGGAGCTGCCGACTATATCGGTTTTGTGCTCGTGATTATAATATAGATCTATTTTTCTGTTTTCCTACCTACTCGAGTTAATTATTATCTTTTTGTATTCACGTGTTCCATTTCTTCCCGTGGGTGTCGTAAAAGGCGACTAAGAGACTTACTAGAGAATGGGCAGCAGCGTTCTCTATGCATTTTTAACACCATACTGCGATCGCCAACCCGCCTGCCAAGCATGGGCGATTATGGCAAACCACCCCAATTGTGGGAGGCTTATGTCCAGCAGTGGACGTATTTCGGCTGAAATGATGAATGATGATGCACGTGTTTCTGTGACAAATAAACCTATTTTTCTTTCTTTTATTTTTTTCTTTCGCCAGATCTCCATAACAAATTCAAAACGAATGCGCAACACACATTCTATTCCAAGAACTTTGCGCACCCTAAAATGCTACAAAAACATGTTTTTTATCATCCCTTAAGACAATAAACTGGATATTAAAAACTTGTGACTCCTTAGAAATTGAGACATCGAACGTCAAAAAATAGAGGCAGCTATACAAGACGTATAACGCCATCTCGTTTTCGCACTGTCACATTGATGACTGATACCATACGGCTTTAGGAGACTTCGGTAGCTTAAACTTTTATAAGTATTGTAAAAAACAAGGTTTATTGCTGATCATTATATACTTAGAACCTTCGTTATTTGAGTTTTATCGAACAGATAAAAGAGGAGTTAAGAGGAATCAGGTATTTATGAGCATCTTATAATAATAACGTTTATAATAACGTTTATTGTGTCCAAAAAATTATACATAAACAATTTTGGGTTTGGAGTCTTCATTTAAGCAATGCCTGTATTAGAGGACTCCGCTCCTTCACAACAGTAAGTACTTACTTAAAACACAATAAAAAACAGTACAAAAAACAAAAAATACAGTAAAAAGACAAATTATAATTATGTGAACTTGTGTGAGCGTGTGCATGAGTGTGTATGTGCTGTTGAGTATGTGTGTGTGAATGTATGTGTAGAATGAACGGGTCGTGTACTTGTTAAGTTACGTTTTGTAGGAGAGCTTCAGTATTATCATATGTCAGTGGTTTTATCCAGTCAATCAACATTTCTTTACTTAAATGATAAGATTTTTCATATATGAAAATTTCTTTATTTATTTTGTTATATAATTGAGCTGATCGTTTACTAAATTGCGTAGATCCGAATTTGGTCTTAGTTAAAGGTACTTGAACTATATTGTGTTTTCTTCTCTTAGAGAGTATATCCGGATTGTAAGGTAAAGTTTTGTGCATTTTTAAAATAATTTGTGTAATGAATAGTTTCCTAACTGACAGTACATCACTAAGTTTGTAGAGGTACTCTGTAGAATATCTTCTTTTTTTTAAATACATAATTTTGAGCAGGGCTCGTTGTGCTCGCTCCAATTGAATGAAATTAGATTTTGTTGCCCCACCCCAAACAGAAATACAGTATATCAATGTTGATTGTGCAAGAGAAATATAGATTTGAGTGAGCACATTTCGAACAGTAGGCTTACCGCTACTCTGTATAGACCTAGGGAGCACATGACGCAGATTCTTAAAAATCCAATTTAGCTTGCGGACCCGATTCGCCACCTGCTCAAGATGGGGGTACCAACACAATCTCTGGTCCAGCATTACCCCTAAATATTTTGTGCTATAAACTTTGCCAATACTAGAACAGTTACAATTATCAACATTATTACCAACACAAGTGTGTATAATGATTCGAAAATCGCCGGTTGGTTGAGTACGATTGCAGATGCTGAAACTTATAAAGTTTGTTTTGGAGGCATTTAATGTGAGAACATTAGTATTGAGCCAATTCGCAACCTGGGACATTCCCAACTCAGCACTACGCTGCACATTATGCCATGACCTACCACAGAAGATGACAGCTGTATCATCGGCGTACGACAGGACTTTGGCATTAGGAATTTTCATGTTACACAGGTCGTTTATGTATATCAAGAAGAGCGTTGGACCTAATACACTACCTTGGGGGACGCCGTATGATACATCTGTGACATCACTTATATGTTGCCCCACTTTGACACTCTGCTTCCTATTTGAAAGATAATTCCTAAACAGATCAAGTGCGATATCTCTAATACCTATTTTTTCCAGCTTGTTTACAAGAATAGGCGCAGAGACGGTATCAAACGCTTTTTTAAGGTCTAAAAAGACAGTTAGGCACTTATCTCCATTGTCAAGATGATTTGCCACTGAAGAAGTTAGTGATATGACGGCGTCCTCAGTGGAAATACCTTTCCGAAAACCAAACTGTGAGTCGGAGATGAAAACAGAATGATCTTGAATGTAAGATTTGTTACAAGTAGAACAATCTTCAATCTTCTTTACGCGACCGCAAAGTAGGATAGGTGGATTGGCAGTGGTTTCTTTAAACTAGAGATGAGACCGATATCATGTCACATGTAAAAATCATCGATATTTTAAAATCATTTCATCATGCAATGACAACGACAAAATCATCAATGCCTAAATCATTACTTGAAAAAACGCGAAGCTCGGTGATTCGGACGGGCGGGCCGTCTCGGGGCGACGCGGAAGTTGCAAGGCTGCGCGATCGGCGACACTGAAGTCGCAGAGCCACAGTTTCGATAAAATGGGCGCATAATGATAATTTCACTAAGCCGTTCCTGTTCATTTCAGCACTCCTATTTGAAATGACGTTATCACGTCAATCATCAATGATTTTTATTTGAGTATGTATAATATCTTATACATACTCAAATAAAATCATTGATGATTTTTTCACTGTTCCCGTCATCGATATTTTTTTGTCATTGTCATGCAGTCATTGATACAGAAAAATCATCACTCAGCCCATCTCTAGTTTAAACCCTGTTTCGAGTCCAATGTAAGCCTAATGAGTAATGACAGAAGCCTAATTGCGTTACACACTGTCGGCAGGAATCGGTTTCTTATATCGGTTTCGGTTATTTACGTTGTTGATAAGACAAATTTTTCAAACATATGAAGCAATGGATTAGCAATTAGTTTAAAAATCACTCAGATTGTGATTGGTTTTGTTTTAAGCAATTAGGCTACAGAAAAGTGAACAGTCAGTTTTTCTACTAACACCGCGTTGCAGTGTACGACTAAACGCCGACAGACACTACGCCGACGACTGTACACCGACAAGACTTTACTTCGACGGGACTCTTCGCCGACAGGACACTTCGCCAACAGGACTCTTCGCCGACAGGAGTCTTCGTCGACAGGGCACTTCGCCGACAGGACACTTCGCCGACAGGACTCTTCGCCGACTGGACTCTTCGCCGACAGTATCTGACTATCGGATATAAGTTGCGTCGCTGATGAGCCCATAGGTTAGGTTAGGTTAGAACTGTGACCGTTCCCGTGACCCCCGGCGTAGGTGTGAGATGGAACACCGGGGTGGTTTTTAGTCAGTAAGAGTCTGACAGATCCCTCCGCCCGCCCCAGGGCGGAGGACATCCATGAGGATTTTCCACCCCGGAACAAAAAAAAAAAAAAGGTTAGAACTGTGACCAACGGCGCGTGAGAAAATCACTCAGAAAGCGATTGCAATTAGGCTACAGAAAAGTGAACAGTCAGTTTTTCTACTAATACCGTGGCGCTCCTCAATCGTTTTATATTAACCCTATCGTTTTATGTATATATATATTTTTTTTTTAAATATATTATTGCGTAACACACCTACAATGGCAATGACTTTCATTTTGACAGTTCAACAAAAACATCAACAACACAACATCAACAATATCAACATCAACATTCATTGCGTTAATTACGATGTTGAGCAGACAAATTTTTCAAACATGTAAAGCAATAGATAGCAATTTCCTTCAAAATCATTCGGATTTTGATTGAAAGTCACAATGAGGGTTGAAGGCCGCAATTAACCTGCTGGCTTCTGCTGATTCTGTCAAATTCAGGATGTGTCAAACATCAGACTCGAAACAACATCAAACGCGTTTGGTCCAAGTACAGTGAGCAGCTAATGAATAATTATCTCTTATCAACTCATTCGACCTTGTCATTGTTACCGAACGTTGTAATTGGATGCATTATCAGCATGTCAATTGACATACATAGGTACTTGTTGGTAATATGACTAGATACGCGATATCTGTAGTGGTAAGCGGCCCATGTTTAGGAATTGCCGTAATGGGCTGGCTTTCCACCAGAGCAAAGGATCTACTAATAGAATTGCTTTATTTTGGACATAAACAAATTCTATTAAGAATCAAAATATTTTCTTTCATATAAACCTACATGGGCACTTATGAAACGTCAGAACCAACCTAAATTTGCAGTTGAAAAACATGTTCCCCCATACAATATGTATATAGGGTTGCCAGCTTTTTGTACAAGAAATAAAGTGTATTATGGTCAAAGTGGGAAAATAAACAGTATCTCGAAAAAATGAACAGTATTTGAAGTTTTTTTTTTAATATATTCATGAATCATTCGTGCTACTTGCGCAATGCGTCAATTCAGCACCAATTTCGTAAGACTCACCAAATAGATGGGGAGCAATTTTTTTATCAAATGTATTGAAGCTCTATTTCTGACGTTCCACCACTTAGCATTCATCACTCATTCTGAGAATACTGAGGTGGCAAAACTAACTACATTTAATACTAGATCCAAAAGGTATTCTGACTGCAATTATTTATTTACTATATCCCGAAAATTCGGGTCATTTACCAGTTTCGTTCTGAAATTAAGGCTAGCTGAATCACTGCGCCCATGCCCAGGTGCATGCACGATGTTCTAAAGTTATTATTTAGGCATAGCTCTGGATATCAGCGAAATACTTTATTTTTGTTGAACAGTAAACAGTATTTTAGAGTGGAAAACAAAATAATACTGTTTTTAACAGTATGGTTGGCAACCCTATATGTCTACGAGAGCATGTTTCTCAACTACAATGTTAAGTTTACTCTCGGGATAAATTCATCCCAACTACGGAACCCTTCATTGTGTGTGGTCCGACACGCACTTGGCCGGTTTTTTTTACTATGGATAGACTTGCCGCTAAAATAAAAACTACTACTACTAAACGCAATACTAATTTTATTTAGTTTTTTGCTTGGTTATTATTATTTTTTATAAATGTCTCATACTTCATAGCTAATAATTATTCCACTAAATTAGATTTTACAGCTTTTATAAGATTAATACTAATAGGGCCACTATTGCGGTCATTCCGACGTTTGGTATAGAAAAAAAAGTTGTTTTGCCTACTACTGTTTTTTTTTTTGTTTTTAATTTTTTTTATGTTTGTGTCATTGATACATATATTAAAAGGAGGAAGTTAAGGTACGCGCTAACATCACAATCAGTAAACCTGGGCTCGGCGCACGACTACATGCACCTAAACTCACACATCTGTGATCAGTGTGATCACAGTCGCAAACCTACATACCACACCTTACCCATAGACAAGAACAGAGTTATGAGACGTCGCTGTCGTGCGAGCGAAATCGCGTTAGCTGCCGAATGTTGGCCGAATGTTTAAGATTATGAATGACATTGCATGTGGTAGCACAAACATGGCGAAGTAAACATTAAATATTATTATAACTTTCAAACAAATTAGCATTTTTGGCTGTACTTACGAGTGGTAATTAATCCCGTGTGTCTTATTTTTCTGTCTTGTATTATTAAAACACTATTTTAGCTGCACAAGAAGTCATTTTGATGTGTATTTATCAAAAAAAAAAATTGTAATTATGGAGCTGTTTGATCAACGATATCTCGTGCGGGACTGAGTGCCAACTAGGGGCAATCTCTCACTTTGATAGGACCAGGCGCTGTTACTAAGTCCCGTATCTACGCTTTTAATACATCAATGGTTTGTGTTCTTTTTTGCGTCATGTTTACCGCTAAAAAACGTTTTTTTCATTCTTGCTTTTTTTCTTTACTAAGTTTTTCTTTTATAAATATAGTGTTTAGGCCTCTAATATAGCAGGATACTTATATGTATAGTACAAAGTTGGGTTGGCAACCCTAGTTGCAACACACATTTAATTTGATTAGGTAGGTACTCAGTACCTGTTAAAAATTGGTACTCAACAACTATTTTCTCAGTCGCCAATTATGCAAAGGACAAAGATTCTCAACATATTTGACGGTTAAGGTCACAAAAATGTAACATTGACTTGACGGTTGACACGCCCGCGCGCACACCGACGCAACGAACACAAACAAGTGACCCACACAGCGACGCGCGTGACGAAACGACGTGACGTCATCCGCGGCACGCGAACACACCCACACTCGCGCGTGAAGCGCCGTGACGTGACCACGCACATTATGAAATACGCTGCTGTATAGACCCACACTAACGTGGATGTAAACAAAGTGACGTAAAGGCATGACTCACACAGTCACGTCGGCGCACACAAGGCGCGCTCTTGTGATTAATGTAAACAAACCAGTCTCGTTCATAGCTCTTGGTTCGCACACATTGAAGCGCCCTTACAAAAGTGGGCCATCTGGATTGTCTGTATTTATATACCTACCTACACGTAATACATATTTATTGATAGATGATAGACAAACAGAAATAGAACGTTTAGAAGATTATTAAAATATCGTTCTATTTCTGCTTATTTATTTGCGTACCTAATGTACTAATAAACTCGTTTAAATTCTTTAATAATGCTGTAGGATTTAAAGTTACTTATCCTTTGTATTTCTGAATTAAACCAAGCTTAATACGATTTTTTTAAAGCTGAAAGCTTCCAATTTCCACAACAAAGAACAATAAAAACCAACGGAATACAGATAGCTCTATAAAAAAATTAAAATAAAAATCACAATACAGTCGCGCACAAAAGTTATAACCGGCTGAATGTGAAACAAGTACAGTCGTAAATAAAAACGAATAGCGCGCGGGCCGACGCGTACTGTTATTACTCGAAAATTTATGGCATTTACCCAAAAATTACCAGTTCCAGCCACTTTATGACGCACTGAATTCCGGCAATAACCGTCCTTTTCTATATAATATTCCAAGTTACTACGTAGTTATTAACTAAAACATGTTTTTTCTTAATAACGAACTTTTTTACATCAATTTCTTAAAGCCATAATCATAATCCAGATATAAAAATAAAGAAACATTAAGTTTTTTTCTGTTTTTTCCATCCTGTTTGTTGAGTCTTGAGATAAAACTATAAACATACCGAAATATGAAGTCGTTATGCCGAATATAAAATCGTGAAAGCCGTCGTTATTTGTAATTCTAAACCTAACAACTTTCTAAAACATCGGACATCCTCGAAATGAGTTAGAACATTAATAAATTCGTTAAATATGTGTTCACACTGTTTAGCGAAGTGGTAAAAAAAAACACATTCGAATGTGGAAACAGGAAACAATGTTTAAGAAAATGTAGCTCGCTCTTTAAGTAATATTTACAGGATTTGTCAAAATAAAATAAAATGTCGATTTAAATTTTCTTGTTTAACTTTTCTACACACTATGTCTACATTTCTTATCCAACTTTCCTCTCGCAGGTCTGCTGGAAGAAATTTCTTCTGAAATAAGCAGTACCTTGGTGCTCTTCTATGTTAATATATTGTCCTGTCAAGTATTTTGTGTGTACATAAATAAATCATCATCATCATTTCAGGCGAAATAAGTCCACTGCTGGACACAGGCCTTCCTCAATTGGGGGGGTTTGCCATAATCGCCACGCTTGGCAGGCGGGTTGGCGATCGCAGTATGGTGTTAAAAATGCATAGAGAACGCTGCTGCCCATTCTCTAGTAAGTCCCTTAGTCGCCTTTTACGACACCCACGGGAGGAAATGGGATGGTGCTATTCTTTACATAAATAAATAAATAATAATAATTGTAACCAGACTAAATAGTTTAGAACTTTATTATTTAAACGCCATTAACCTTCATTGTCGATTAATAATAACGTAACATGCACAATAATAATGATTCATGAATACCGACTGACATTGTTTGTAAATAATTATAATGTATTTAGATTAGGAGGTATAATTACATACAATTAAATACATAAATTCTAATAAACAAATCGTCGTTACGACTTTAAGATCTCTTATGTGTAAAATTCAAATTTATGAGAAAATCGATATTTTAAGCACCAACATTGTATTAGGAAGCATACATTGTAGATCTTGAAATTGGTAAAGAAATATGATCAAATCGTCACACACATGAGAGTTTTTACATTCGATAGAGCTTCAAAATGTGAAAAAGGCTGGCGTAAAAAAGTGATTTTGCCAAAAAAGGATGAGACCTTAAAATAACTTACTATTCTTCTATTAAACAATTACTTAGTTGACTCCCTACATAATTATAATAATGACTACAAAATTTACCTACCAAACCTTATTTATGCAAATAAATGATTTTTTATTTTAGAAGAAAGAAACTCTGACATGAAATTTAAAAAAAATGTGCAAAAGATTTTCATTTATTCTACTTTAAAACACACACTACTAAATTCTAAACGCTATTCCTATTCAATTCAGCCAGCTTCAATCACACACTACAAATTAATAACTAATTCCGTTTACTCGATTGTTCTGCGTAACACCTCCGTACTCGAGCGTACAGCTGTAATTTGACCTGGATAAATGTATCTAGGTCAATAGCGGGGTCAAGGCGTCCGCCATTGTTAGCTCGGCAATCAGCTGTAATTACACGTAATTGTCTTATTACCAGCCATGCTGATCTGCTGATGATAACAGAATTTCAGTCGCTCATCAAGCTGTCATCGTAATACCACTCTAGGCGGTATGTTCCGACAGAGACCGCGCTTACTAGTTTTTTTAATCCACAACAAGACATAATTTAAGTGATTCTATGAGTAATATAAGGATTGGGGTTAAATATTTAAATTAAATGCGCGATCCACTTGCTAGCTTTTTCATGATTAACTAGGTAAAAATGAAGGGCTATGTAAAAAAGAAATGTTTTTAAAATATACTAGCTTTTTCCCGCGGCTCCGCCCGCTAGGATGTCTTGTATATATCTCTGCCAAACATGACGATCGGTTCAGCGGTTTAGGCGTGAAAACGTAACAGACAGACAGACATAGTTACTTTCACATTTATAATAATAGTATGGATTGTTCCCTAACCGTTTTGTCTGTGACTATACCTGACAAAGTTGGAAAAATAACGTAATTTCTCTTATGGCCGATTTTTTAATAGCCTGTATAACTTTTATCTGAAGAACAGAAATGGCGGTTTGACATAATTTTGTATGCAAAAGCTGTCAAACTGTCATATTTATTCCTCCGGTAAAACTTATCTGACGATTGAAAAATCAGCCCTTATTTTTACAAATTTTTTGTAACCTACACTGCGGCTTTAGGTGCTCTGATTGCATGCCACTTCCTCCATTAAACCGAGAAGCAATAGATCCTCCTCTAATAACGAACGTGACTGTACGCGTGTCCCTCGCATCAGCTCCGACCACGTTCCTAGTTTGAATGTAATTTGCAAATACGCTCTTATGATGAGATTTTTTACATCTAGTCAAAAATGTTTTTTTTTTTTTTTTTTGTGAAACGTCTCTTGGCGCGCTTTGGCAGCAAAACCAACTCGGATGCCGTGACGGCAAACATCATGACGCTGTCATGCAGTAATGTCCCCTCTATGCCACCGCTGCACCGCTCTCAACTCCCTTGTGTGTGCGCGCGCGTATACACTTTGTCCTCCATATCTATTCTATTTATGAATATATTATAAGTACATAATATTCTGTAATTATTGTTATAATAAAAAATATAAAAAATGGTTTTATTAATTCTAAATTATTTTTTTTGTTTTTTTTTTCTCCATATTTTGCTAAAGCTTTTTATGAATTATGAATTCTAAAATTAACATAGATGTTTCACCCATGACGGCCATCTTTTTTTTTTCGATACGCATATAAAATCGAGACTAGTTTTGTCGTACTTACAACATTTAGATTTCGTGCAAATACAGTTTTTAAGCTATTGCATAGCTTCTATCGCGGGCCTTGAGCGCGGGGACCGAATCCAGAAATTCCGTAACGAAAAAACCTCACGCTCCCCACTCCGACGGTTATTTTACTACACCAGTACCCTCTAGTGATCTAATAATTTCTGGCAGTTCCTTTTTTCTGTGTACTGCGTATTTTATTCTTATAAATATTAGTTTATAAAATTATGATCTTCACAAAAAGTGATTGTTGATAGTGGGGTTTGAACTCACGACCAGACGATTATGAGTATATTCAGTTCCCCTGTTGCACCGCAAGGCTACAATGACTTAATTAAAGCTTGCCAAATAGTTGATACCATTCCAGTTGAACAATTTTTTAACTGGACTAGACGGTTGGAAATGACTCATGTACATGGAATTTTTTCGCTGTCAAAACAGTTTGTCACTCTTTTTTTATTTAAAATTACTTTAGGTTCAACACTTTCGTCTATTTTAAAGTTGTTATTATGCTTATATTTGAATAGTATTTGACTTTGTTTACGTAGTTATACACTTTTACGACGTTCAGCACTTATTTATTTTGTTTTTAAGCTATTGCATAGCTTCTATCGCGGGCCTTGAGCGCGGGGACCGAATCCAGAATACCGTATATCAAAGAAAGTATATAGAAAGTATATCAAAGAAAAAGAAATACTGCATAAATAAAATAAATAAATAATTATATTTGCATAAGTTGATACAAAATGCTATGCAATAGCTTTACCGCGGCAGTCCCCGAGTGCCACACGTCTTTTTTTTTTAACGAATCTAAAAGATTGTAATTACGCAGTGAAAAATTTTTAATTGCGTATTCGTTCCTCCTTAAGAGGCCTTTGCCCTGCACTGGGACAATTTACAAGCCGGTATTATAAAAACGCTTTTAAAACATCGGCTTGAGTCTTGTGCTCCCGAAGTCCCGATGAGTCCTGCACTCCCGCCATTAGCTGCTTATTACCCAAGCCACTTTGCGTTTCACCACAGATTAATACAGACGGTACACTCCTCAGTTTAAGTATGAAGCTACAAGTACACGGCGGGCCCATCTCACTGGGCCAATTCAGTAGGACTGCCGCACGCCCGTTTAAGAGTTACGCGATAGAGAGGCAACTTGTAGGTGAATACAATTGTAGGTAATGAAACCGACACCGATGCTGATATATCGGCGATACTCGAAGTTTGCCGATATATCGGCACCGGCGATACTTTTATGGCGGATTCAACGATACAGTTTTTAGATTCAGTCATCTAGCGGGCGGGCTTTGGAGCGTTTGTGAAAATATTATTAGAGAGTCCGAGGAAGATGAGCCCCTGTTTACTCTGAGCTGTAATTCTCTCAAAGAAGAGATTTTTATGGCGGATTCAACGATACAGTTTTTAGATTCAGTCATCTAGCGGGCGGGCTTTGGAGCGTTTGTGAAAATATTATTAGAGAGTCCGAGGAAGATGAGCCCCTGTTTACTCTGAGCTGTAATTCTCTCAAAGAAGACGTCGAGTTAGTCGAGAGATACCTAAAGGTCTCCTAATATATCGGGAGGCGCAAATCCGTTCGTTTTCTGTAGCAATGGACGTCTTATACCCAAACTTGAAAAAAATGGCGCCGAAGTACTTTAGTTTCCAAATGAGTTCTGTCGCATCTGAGAGACTATTTTCCACCGCAGGTCTTATTCAAACTGATTTGCGAAATCGCATTTCTCCGCAAAACTTAAGAACACTTTGTTTTTTAAACAAAAATCTTATCAATGTTAATTTTAACTACTAACTATTAACTAATTTCAACCTGTCTATAGTTTTAAACGGTTATATTTAGTTTGTCATATTTGTTCTTTTTATATTAGGTAATTTAAAAAAATAACCTGACTCGTTTTATTTATTTTATCTTAATTTTTTAATTCAATAAGCGTATCGGTATCGGTATCGCCGGTTTTTTTATAAGAGCATCGGTATCGGTATCGCATCGGCAAAAAGGCGTATCGAGGCATCCCTAGTAATAAGCATTGTGCGACCTGAATTGCACTTTATTGTCGTAGCAAGAGTCGCTTTTTATTTAAATGATTTTGCGGAGTGTTCCATCTGTATTAATCTGTGGTTTCACTCAAGAAACTTGAATATGTATGACAATACACATAATTAACATACATACCGGGAAATTAAAGTGAAGTAAGTTATACCATATGAATTATACATAGTTACCTATGAATATTATTAAAAATATTGTGTATATCATGATGAATCAGGCATCTGCTTCAATAAATAAAGATTCGGTAAACGTACCTGCGATGTTTTTTTATTTTTATTTCGGCTTGTTTTTATGTCATACCCAATGATATTACATACTCAAAATGTCCTGGAATTAACGCACACCACCAAAAACCAAATTAGAATATTAAGTATATTTATAATTTTTTATTATTATTTACGTACACCTGGCCATAATGTGAGTATTACCGCACACTTCGCGTACAGTAAAACTCGCATTATGGCCAGGTAAAGACGTAAAATTGTGTACTCACTACGGGCAGTAAAAAAGAAAGCCCTCTATCGCATATTTAGAACCCTCGCCTGCGGCTCTGGTCAGAAATACCTGCGATTTCGGGCTTTCTTTCTTTTACAGCCCTTGGTAAGTAATGTACTATAATAATATTAAGTTGTAATCATAATACATACGCTCATACGCTGAATTTTTATTATTATGTATAAAACATTGTTTATTTATTTAAGCGGTAGAAAGGTTAACTACCCAACAAAAGATCTTCAAAAACGGCACAATGTCTATACTATTAGGTGACACGTGGAAGTAGGACGACGTATCGTAATTATCGGGAGTGAAAAAGAGACAAGACAATACGTAACTAGGCTAGTTAGCCAAGTTTTGACATGGCACTTGCGGAGCGTGTATTTAAACCTATCTATACCTTTTTTACTTATAATATCACTAGCTGCTGCCTGCGGCTTCTCCCGAGTTGCGTTTTCTAAAATAAAAATAGCCTATACCCAAAGTCTCTAATTCAGATAATATAAGTAAACAAAGTAATGTCAAGAAATGTCTCTGTCATAATGACAGGACAGTGGTGCAAAACATTTTATCATTAAATTTTTCGTAAATAATCATCGATAAAATTAAAGTGAATTAATTATAAGAACTATGCAAACAAAGTACCTGTTCGCGACGATGCGTCACCAACAATTTAGCTTGTATAAAATCAGTAATTTTAACTTAGCTTAAGTATATAGGAAATATAATTTCTTCATTAATACTAGAAATAATAGCATAAATTATGTAGAATCGATGATGTGCGCGCTGAGGCGCCATCAGAAATGAGTTTTATTCAAAAATGTTCCTATTTACGTAGGTGCCCATGTATTTTTGCACACTTTTTTCCACACAATATGCCCCACCTACAAATAGGGAAAATTTCATGTCGCAATAATGCGTAATAAAACAGTCAAAATAATGTGCAATGACTATACTAACTCAAATATGTGTAAAGTATAGTCATTGATAGTGCTGCCTAGCAGCTATAATGTAATCAAAATGACAATTTTGATAAAAGTCGTAAACTCGACCATTGTACGCCTCGATTAGGTAAGTTAGACAGACAGAACTTAAAATCATTTACTGTATCCAGGTCACCTAGACCGAGACCTAGCCCTGGACCTAACTTCCTGAAATCTAGCCCTTCAGGATACCTACCTAATCAAGTCTAAATGCCGCGAAGCGGATTTCGTAAAATAAAGGCTACCCAACCTGTATTCAGAGGCTCATAGCGAGCTGAAAAATCTAGGTACGAAAACTAAAATACTAGATTTCTCTAGGGCAATAGACTAGCTTGAGGTTTCTTTTGGTATGGTGGAGATCGGTTCAGTACTTTGCCAGTAAAGTCACTTGCAAACAATTTAATATTTAATTATTCACATAAATCCCGTTGTAACTGAAATATCTTTTCAGTGGGAATAGTTAGAATCATGATAGAAACCTCATTAGAAAGGCCATTATTTTACGAACCTTATGATGTATAACACTTTATGTAAAGTGATAGAAATAAGGGTGTTTAGGTGTGAAACACATTAGAACTTAAGATATTTTAAACCAATAAAGTTTCTAAAACGGGAGGCGATTCGCGGCTCTCAGTAAGGTAAAGGAGCACTACTACCTTAGTGAGCGCGCCACCTATAAATTTCGTAGTCATCGACATGGAACTAATTCCATCTAAATAGTCATATAGTAGTACTGGGGAGTCCTGAAATCGCTTCCTGAATATTTATGAAGTCTTATCAGTAATACGGTCTTATTATTTCTTCCGTAAAACCTGTAATTCTTCAGGAGTAATGTCGCAGTGAGTATTGAAGATATCCTGAACTCTTGGTGCAGGACGTCAGCGCCGCTTGGACTGGGATAGCCTTACAACCTTCCCGATTTTCGAGTCAAGCGATCACGCCCGTCCGGTACAGTACCGTTGCCGAACAATGTTTTGTGTAGTATGACGGAGGTACGGTCTATGATCGTCATAATCAGCCCTTTTAAGTCCACTGCTAGGCATAGGCCTCCCAAAATCGATTTCAACTCGAAACAGTTTACAGCCGTTGTCATCCAAAATGTGGCTAGCTATGTTACTATGCTATATGAATCTATGAATGAGAGTTGTAATATTAGTGTTGTTGAAGAAGTACTGCATTGTTACCAGTATCATAAAATATTTTATACCAGAAAATCTCCTTTTTTTAATAACTTTGTTTAAAATAGTAGACATTTACCGAATATTCGTATTCGGCGAATACTAAAACGAATATTTAAAAATTAATATGTTTGTACGCAAATCTAATTACCGACTTGGAAAACGTGCGTCGTCGGCACGTAAAAATACGACGTGTGCAAGGGCCTTAACCGCAACGACGACGCCGACTGCTGATCCACTGGCCTTTTGGCGAGAAGATGTCCATTTTCGAAGTCTGAAAAACTCGCCCAAAAATATTTTTCACTGAAGCCATGTACAGTCGCCTCGGAAAGACTTTTTTCAATGGCTGGGAACATCCAGACTGAAAAAAGAAATCGCCTAAAACCAGAAAATCAACAAATTTTATGTTTTTTAAATAAAAATTTGCCTATTGTAAATTTTAATTATTAGAAGAATAGAAATTCATCAAATAAATTATTCTTTTATTACCATGGCGAGATATTCGTATTCGCCGAATAGTAGGTTTGATAATCGTATTCGTATTCGTATTCGTAAAAGTAGTATTCGTTGCATCACTAACTATTTCTTAAAATCAGTACTTAAAAGAAAATGAAACCACTTTTTCGCCATTTTATGTGAATTACCATTACGAAGATATTTTTTTGTTATGTTATCCCCTTTGTTTACATAAATTATCTGAATTTGAGACTTTGGGTATAAGTTACCTAACACTATTAAAGTTTCTTTATTAATATAATTCAATCATGAATCGAAAGACACGTGGGGCCATCTATTATCATTTATTTTCATAAGAACGTTATTGTTGTTTTCCTCGGGAACAACGTATATGCAAAAATTCAGGATGATCGGTTCAGTGGTTTAGGCGTGAAAAAGTAATAAACAAACAATCTTATTTTCACATTCATAATATTAGTTAAGATTAAGATTGCTCCACACCTGCATCATAATAAAATACGTTGCACAATGTAACAATCCGGTTAATCTATTATTTATTGCCAAAAAACAGGTTTTTTAGCAGTCACTTATTTTTGATAACGATTGTACACAAACCAAAAAAATCGAGGAGCTATTACACGCAATTATTGTTCTGTTTAGTACCTACACCTACAAATTAAATAAATCAATATGTGGTAGGTAAGTCGTAACTCAGGTCTTGTCAGAAATAATCCTGAATGATGCGACGCGACGCGATGTAAGGCTATAAATTACCGCGCAATAAAACCGCCCAGCCAACGCAGCTGTGCTAACATTTTTTTTTTTGCTTTTCGTCCAACAAAAACCTTACTTTTTCTAGAGACTCCTATCCAAACTTAGAAATGCGAAGATTCCGAAAAACAGTCCAAACTCAACCGTAGTGCGTCAAAATAATTTTGTGGTTTCGGTGTTGTTCGTCGCTCAAACGCTTTCAAATTTTTTTTTTTTTTTTTTGTTAACAACAAAACCGTCATTTTGTTTCGTTCGATTTGACATTGATTTCGTTCCGTTGCGAATACTTACTTAGGTAATAATTGATTGTGTTCAAAAAATACTCGATTCGTTCCCGATGCTGATAATAATCAATAATTGGCTTGGTACGTTCTACGCAAACCGGTCGATTAAATATAAATAAATTGACTCCAAATTATTGTTGTGTTTAGGCATTGGACATGTATGCGTTTGCGTATTGTTTTGTTACGATATTCGGCATAAAAACCAGTTGAATGAAATATTTTGATCTTTTAGGCGCCTGTTACACGTAAAGTATTTACTGTGTTCCGCCAATAAATACTAATGTATCGTGGTATTTATTGAACGTGTAACTAGCGTACTGATGAATGTCAATATTTAATAATGGATTTCTAGATTTCTTGATTCCGTATTGACGATTCCTTCGGAATGTGATAAATATTAAACGTCTAATCTCGCGTCAGTATTTATCGCGTCAGTATTTATCACGTCAGTAGTGTACTGTTGATAAGTAAAGAAAGAAAGAAAGAAAAATGCGTTTATTGGCATTACAGCAAAAAATACACCTTAAAACTATAAAAAACAGAAAACAATGATTATAATGCCAAAAGGGCCTCAGCTCAGCATAATGTCAGATGACACACAAGGTGTACCACCTGACGCTGATTTTCAGCTGCAACCCACGAGTGCCATACGCTAGAATAATAAAAACATAGATAAATGTGTAAAGTAATGCATAGTTAATGCTAATTTTTCTCTTGGGGTAATAGCTTTTCTCATCACTGTATCTTGCTCTGTTAAAAATGGTGTTAGCATTGTTAGAAGTTCTTCAAAGCAAATATCGGGCTTACAAAAATAATTCTTGTAATCATCCATTTCGCCATGTAGTTTCATTTCGGCCATTAAATTCAAATGGGTGTACCTTTCTATTTGTAGGCACCAGTTTTTTGACCACCGTGTTCTTTTAACCTTTTTTTTTAAACCAATTGCAAAAATAATAGCCACACAAGCTTTAATTTTTAGCTGTATGTCCATTTTAACGTGTATTCAGCAAGAAACCGGACTAAATACTGACGTAATAAATATTGAACGTGTGTCTGGTGTATTAATCCATCAATAAATACAGGCGTCTATCAATAAATACTGAACTGACTAATCGCAGTAAATACTTTACGTGTAACGGGCGCCTTAAACTGAAAAGTAGTTATATCACTCGTTTTGTAGCACTTTTTTAACATAAATAATTGAAAAATTAGGACAAGCTTTGTGCGTGGAAAACGAAAAAGTAGGCTGGGGTGTGGCTATGGAATGTAAAATATCTACTACATAATTATGTTGGATACTACTCACTTTGGATATTTACCGCATTACATTAAAAACAAAAGAAAATACGTGTGGGAAAATACTTTTAAAAAGCATAATAAAAGCTTATCTAAAAATATTTTCGTAAACGCAATTTTTCTAATTTTAATAAACATTTCATCTGCTTTCATCACCAACAGAAATAGCACGCATTTTAGTTTAAAAAAAAAATACGCTTTGGTATTGCGTTCAAAAAAAGTTGCACAAAGCAAAAGGAGTTCGAATTTCAAAACTTGACGAATCGTAATCGATTTGCTTTAGAACTCGATGCTATGATTACTCGACTCGAACAATTTCGTACCGAATCTATTCACTCCAATAACTAGGGTGCCACTATACTGTGATCGAATGCACTTGAATTCGAAGTCTTTCTTCCGTGTTCGTGAGAACTCTAAATTAGTTTGGAAATCAGAGTATTATATAATTTGTTCGTGGAGCTATTTAAAATATCGTGTACACTGCAGCTCACGCCTTTAATTCTCTTTTTTGAATAATTGAATCGGAAGTGGGACTATGAACTGACTTTAGTAGACACGCACAATTCGCAAATTAAGGCGAAAGCGTCAGGGTACGAGTAACCCGCGAAATTAATTTTTTTTTAACTTTTTTTTTAATTTGCAGTTTAGTATAAGGTTTTATGTTGTTCTAAATATGATTCGCGGCCGTATCAAATATTTATTTATAGAATTATAATCATCAAAAGAAAAAAACAAAAAAAAAACACTAACCACCAATACCACTCTCTCGAGTTTTTATAATCCTATCAGGGTTCGCCGATATATATCAGCGGATATAGGCATATCATGATATACATATATCACGATATATATATATCAATTGATTTTTTCCTGTCTTCTGAACAAAACATTTTGGAGATTAATGTTTACCCTGGAAACACGTAGCGAAACAACTACAATTCAGAATAATTTACTTTTTACTTTTTTATGATTACAAATTATTATTAAAATTGGTTGATTTATCTCACAAACAAATGAAGATTATTATAATAATGTTTTTTAAGTATCCATTTAAAATATCTTTCTCAAATAAACACTGATTCTGTTGTTACTTTTTTTAAATAAAAATTGTGGTAATTTGACCCTTACCTATATTATTTTACAAATTCCTTTCACATTTTTGTGTTTAATCCCCTTACAGTATGAAATTCGCTTCTTTTTCTTGGCCTGGATATATTATCCGATATATATAAAAAAATCGGATTATTGATATTTATTATAAAAATCGGATTTTTTCGAACCCTGATTCCTATTGAACGACTATTTCGTGAGATCATGACTTTTAGGATTATACTAACTTAAAGAGTTGTATTACTGATTCTAACGATTATAATTATGTAAATACATGTTTTGTTACCGTCGCGAATCATACTTTTACACGGCTTATTCCACTAATCCCCCTGAGAGAATCCCCTCAGTGGAAAAACTGAACCCTAATGTAAAAAAAATCACTGTCAGGGGGATCTATGGAATAAGTATTTATTTTTTTAATTCTAGTTTTCCCCCCTAAGAGGGTTATCAGGGGGGGGCTAGTTTTTTTTATAGATTCCACTTTTCCTCGTAAGGGGGAATTTCAGGGGGGATTTGTGGATTACACCCAGACAATGAGCTGCAAATTGCAAAAACCGTAAGAAAATTTGAATTTCGCGGGCTACATCGCATTTTAAGTTTTAATTTGACATGGAATGAATTGTTTTTCGGGTCAATAATAACAGAACACTGTCATTTTGCCAAACGTCATAGCAAAATGCGCAAGAGTCATTCGCTAACCATAACATCATTTAATTGGGTCACCACCCTATTAAATACGAGTACTTACCATGTTTACAGATTTATTCAAAAATATCCACAGGATATGAACACTTAAGTTCGTTACGTTCAAATTTAACAGCAAAGCCGTTAAAGTATTAAAGCCAGTCAGTTATTTTGTAAACTGTTGCCGTTCTAATGGGCTATTTACAAAATATTAAACAGTTTCGGAGTCGTTAAAATTAATGCAAATATACTTTCTAACACGTTTTCCATACGAAAGTCGAAGGGACTTGCTGTATGGTGTATTTTTGGAACGAGTCTCGATGCTCCATCAAAGTTAATATTGCTATAAAGATCTTTCGTTTTGCTTCCGTGTTAAATTAAAATTGAAATAAACAGCGGTGAATCTGATGATTTCACTACGAGAGTTTTTGCTAAACCCAGGGGCCTTATAAGACGTTTTAATGCCATTAAGACGTGCTACTGGGCCTCAAGTCTGCTATTACAATAGTGTCAGAATGGTCTCGCCATTGTGAGTATTTGATAGTGTTTGTATGGCAAATCTGTCAAAAACTCACAATGAAGCGACCATTCTGACACTATTGTAATAGCAGACTTGAGGCCCTGGTATCGCGACGCGACACCAGTAGCACAATTTCTTTGTCGCTGCCTGTCGCGCCCGCGATATCGCACAAGTCTGTACAAGCCTTTATGATTCCAGACCGAAAAAGGGATGGTGCTAGCGGTCATGTGTAGCTCCATCTCTCTCTTGCACTAGTATCATGATGGCATTAAAACGTCATAATACGGCACCAGGACCCCACGCTAAGCAGTCGCGCTTACGAGGACGAGACCAATGGGGCAGTCGAGTCTGGCAAAGTGTTAGTTTTTGGGTTTTTCCATTAAGAATTTCTTAGTAACAAAGCTAACTCTACGCGTAGCAAAACAAACTGCTGCTTCTGCTTCAGAAGGAAGTTTAGATTTTTACTAATCTTACTTCAGACAAAATCTGCCGTTTAACGATTTTTGGTGATTGTTAATTTCATAATATTATGCTGCCATCTATGAATTTTCTTCAAGACAACTATTATTTGTTCAAGTTGATCCCCCAGGGCAGCTGTACAATAACGAGTTCAAGTCACCTATTTTCCATTTACTGAGCATTCTATTCTGTTGTTTGCAGGTTTCCATCTGAGTGGCGTGGTGCGCGCGCCTGCCGCGGTGCCGCCATGCTCGGATCCGGAACGGCTATACAGGGTCACTGTCTCGTTCGACAGGTAAGCACCACAATGATTAATGTTAATCAATAAATAAAGACAGATTTATTAAATAGAAACTCGAAGAACAATACAGTGAAGACTTAAGAGGGAATGAGGATCACAGCAATCGATAATCAACCAATGAAAATTAAAGTGTTAATGAGGTCACAGGCAACTTACGTTCAGTAATGAAGGTTCATACAGATTGAGACGAATCCATGGCGGGATTATCGCGCTTATACATGCTCAGCAAATTTTTAAGCGAGAATTCGTCTGTTCACCTTGTGGTAAAGACGAAGAAGCTTACAAAACAAAGGCCACAGTCTTCAAAATCAATCATAGTTCACGCAAGCGAAATAAATAGTTCCTTCATCCATAAGCTTACAAGAAAACAAAGAAGTTTTAATAGAAAGGGCCACAAAGGCCCTACTATTGTTTGTTCTAAAAGGGCACTTTTTACCCAAAGGCCGATGTACCCGCATAATGGCTATTGTGTAGAAAACTTTGTCACTTCCAATAATGGCAATTGTCGTTTACTTTACGATAGTATTCTCGCTGAGTTATGAGACTTTTGGAAATATGTCATGGATAAATAAACTTTTATGAATTCTGAGATTAGGAAAGATTAGAATCGTTATTCTGAGTAACGTTGAGTCTTTTAGATAACAAGCTTGATTGAAGCCCTTCCGTCGGTACCGCATTAAAGCGTTCCACTAATTTTAGTCAGCTATTTCCAGGTCAATCAAGGACCTAGGCTTACAATAAGGTAAGTAATGAAAAGATGAAAATTCCTGCGTACGAGTATTCAAACGAATTAAGTAGGTACCTCTAATCGAAAACGTCGCGCGAGTACGCTGTCGATGCGATTTTTAAAATGAATTATGACGTACAAACGCGACTTGATTGATCGCGCGAGTGTGTCAAATTCATAAAAGCGCGTGATTATGGCGTAGGTACTCGTGTGACGATCGCTTTTGGTTAGGATTAGGACGCGGACGTTGAGTCACAATATCACCGAGCTAATTCCACCTTCCCTACAGATGCAAGATTACCGGAGTGACATGCAGCTGCGAAGCCCGCGACATCTTCTGGTGCCAGCACGTCGTGGCGCTGGCGTTGTACCGCATCAGGAATGCAGACTCCGTCAGGCTAAGGGTGCCTATCTCAGGTGAGACATCGTCTCTGCACGTCAGTAATAACACTTGCAAATCGCCCTTACTGCAAAGAAAAAATGGCAAAATTTATACATCCCCGGTTTCTGAAAACCCGATCAAGTTTAGTGACCAAAAGAATTTTGTTGCGATGTGATTTGGGATAAATAATAACCATCTAAATAATGTATGAGGTGGCGTATAGGTAGATTAAATAGCCCTTCTGAAGCTGAGAAATCTGGCTTTCCGGTCTTGTATTTTTTTTCTTTCTTGTTTTCTTCTTTGGTCAGTCCCTGGATTAAGAGCAGATTTGTTCTTTTATTTGATAGCGCAGAGTGGTTTCTCCGCGAGATTTCCCTCTATGTATTGCATGGCAGCATGTACTATTTCCTCCCCGACCCTTGCCCGTAAGCGAAGCGCCAGCACGCGCTATAGCTGAGCCTGTAGCTTTAAATTCCCCCAATAATAATCATAACCCTGATTTTACCCAGCCACTGTCGGTCCCTTGCCATCCTCCCTCCGACTCTGCCCTAAGCCGAGGTTCGTACCCCACAGAGGGTGCCCTTAGCGCGCTGTTGTTTAGTTTACACGTTTTTACGCCCTGACTGGAGGCATTAAGTTTCGTTAGGTTAGCTTAAGGCAACCACAGGAAAGTCCGGTTAAAGAGTCTCAACCTCTCAAGGTTAAGTCTGAGATAACCTAGATAAAAAAAAAAAAATGTTCTATTGGCAAGGTTCATTGCAGCTCACCTTTTCAGCCGCCTTTTATGATCCGGTTTTATGAGCGCTTTTGCCAAAGAATTTGGATGATTCTGCAGGCGTGCTCTGTGCGTTCTGCCCAGAGTTTCGCTTCCTGATGCACGAACCTCGCAGTTTCTTGTAAATCATGGTGCATTTGTGATGTTGTTAAGGATGACATTTTGAAATCTTTGGAGCATGTTGATGTTAGATGGATAGCTTAGGTCCAAATTGACTTCAAGATGGTGTTGTACACCCAGTAGTTTATTGTCTATCGACATGACAGAATTTATTTTTATTCCTGTCGGAAATGAAGCGATGACTGATCAGAAATTTTTGTCAGCCGGTCAGTTACATTTTAGCAACTTTAGAAAGGTATTAAAATTACTAAATCGCTTTAAATCAGAAATTTTTCAGCTTCGATAGGTCCATTTAAACGCCTCTCAACAAAGCGACCCTAACGTTAAGTTCGAGAAATAAAACCACTAAATTCTCTTTCAGAAACCCTTCTGCAGATGGACAGACAACAGCTCCAGAAGTTCGTGCAGTACTTAATAGCGGAACACCACACAGAAGTTCTTCCGACGGCGCAGAAGTTGGCTGACGAGGTCCTGCAGGCCAGGTCGGCAATTAACAGGATTTGCGGGGCGCCCGACCCGACTGCTGGGCCTCCGCCTGATGCACACCATGCCTGGCACTTGGATGAGCAGCAGGTTCGTGAGAATAGTAGTTTATATCCTCTCTTATCTCAATAGTCAGCAGTAGCAAGGTCATTCTTAGATCACTGCTTCCTTCCTTTGAGGTATCATTGTAGTTTGTAGAACTCATCAAAATATTTTGATGAGAATGGCAAATTTTTCGAAAAAACACCGTCCAAGTGCGTTTCGGACAACGCACAATGAAGGATTCTGTAGTTAGTATGAATTTACCCCAAGCACAAACTTAACATTGTAGTTGAAAAACATGTTCTTCCATACGTAATGTATGGGAGAACATGTTTTTCAACTGTAAATGTAAGTTGGTCGACTATTACCTGGTAACTTGTAAAGCCTACTTAGCTGTGATAGTTTTCCTTTTAACTTCGTTATATGTACATACTACTACTGTGAATTAAGTAAGTACAACCATTGAGCTGGCTGGGGGGAGGACACGACTCTTACCAAAAATTAGCACTTCATTGCTTACAAATTACGCAAACGGATCCCTGAATCGAAAAATGGTTTTAACAAACCCACAATAATTTTGAAGGGCCTATCCAACCCCACACCATATGATAGACCCGAAAAAAAAACTTATTTTACGTGTCGGGGAGGTACCCTAAAAAAATATTTATTATATTTCAAGATTTTATTTTACCACTTTGTTCGGCGTGATTAATATGTTGTATACTCATGCCAAATTACAGCGTTCTAGTACTAAGGGTCTCTGACGTAAGCCGCGGACAGACAGACAAACGGACATGGCGAAACTATAAGGGTTCCTTGTTGACTACGGACCCCAAATCTACTACTACTCTACTACCTCGTTCTGGTCGCAATCGCTACGACTGATCATGAGGTCCTAGGTTCGATTGTGTCGTGCAGTGTTGTGTTTTCTGAGTAGCAACTCTGGAGTCTGGATTTGTGCCCGGTCGAGGGCAATAGGCTCTCACTCTATTACATGGGACTTAGACATAACTGGCGAAAGGTGGATGTACTATAGGTACACCTCTGGTTAACCCTTCAGGGAATACAGGCGTGATGTTATGTATAATTTTTCCACTATCCACTGTAGTTTAGTAATTTATCTTTGTGATTTCAATGTATCTCTGCGTGCAGTTCCTGTACTATAATAATTACTAGCCTTTGCCCGCGGCTTCGCCCGCGTGAATGTCGGAAATTCTCCCACGGAAATATACTATCTGTAAAGTATGTTCCGACTACCTAAAGACAACAAATACCTACAAAAAGACAATAAAATGGATATAGTATGTTATCCTTAAGAGATAGACATATGCCATCGCGGACTTTTCTGTAGACCTACGAGTATATAAGATACACAATTCCACCATACATTATTTTTTTATATCTCAAAGAGTTTAGACAGCGTTTTCGTTGAAAGCTCCCAGACGGCTTATTTTTTTCCGACACCTCGAAACAAATATCGTTAATGTATAGAAAAACTTAACAAATTATATACTAAAACCTTCCTCGAGAACCACGCTATCCATTACTGAAAACAGCATGAACATCTGTGCATTAGTATTTGAGTTTATCGCGAACAGACAGACGCGCCGGAGGACTTTGTTTTATAATATGTAGTGATTATAGATTTCACTTTCGAATTCTAATTATTTCGTTATATTGGTTTCAGGTCTGCGAACAAGTGCGAGCGTACTTATTACAGGGGACATATTACAATGCAAATAAACAACTTAACTCATTATTTTCTAAGGTAAGTTCCAGTTACTTTGACTTAATTGCCGTGTGGTGCCGGACATAAAGAATAGCACCACACCATTTCTTCCCGTGGGTGTCGTAAAAGGCGACTAAGGGACTGACTAGAGTATGGGCAGCAGCGTTATCTATGCAATTTTAACACCATAGTGCGATCGCCAACTCCCCTTGCCAAGCGTGGCGATTATGGCAAACCCCTCCAATTCGGGGAAGCCTATGTCCAACAGTGGACGTCTTTCGGCTGAAATGATGATGATGATGGCAGACTTTACTTGCATGAAACGGCTACCCTAGGCTTGCCTAGACTTTGCAAATTCTCTGGGACGGGAAATGGGACAGCCTTATCTGGAACTGAGCAGACATTTTACAGAACCCGAGGAGCACCGGATTAGCCAAAATCAAAATATTTTATTTCACCTTCATGGGCACATAAGAAACGTCAGAAGCTAGGTGCACGGTTCCAATTGGTCGTTTTCTATGGAGAAGAGCCGGCAAGAAACTCCGCGGTTACTCTTTTAAAAGTAATTGGTTTTTAAAATATTTTCAAATAACAGTGTTAGGAGGTATGGGACAGTGTAAGCATTTCAACAAGTACCAAGTCTTAACAAAATAGAAAATCTACAGGCCTGCAACGTTCTCACATTCACTAAATAGAAAATAAATTTTATAAAAGACTAGCAGTCCGTCCGCAGCTTCGCCAGCGATAAATTAATTTCCCGTATGAACAGGTATTTTCCCGCGGCAAAAAGCAGCCTATGTCACTTAGGAATAATGGAGCATTCTAATGGTGAAAGAATTTTTAAAATCGGTTCCGTAGTTTTTGAGTTTATTTGTTACATACAAAAATACAAAGCTTTTCTCTGTATAATATTAGTATAGATTATGAAATAGAAGCTTGTCCCGAATATTTAAGTCGATTTTCTATAAATCTATACTCCATTTGAAATAAGATTCGACATTTAAGTAAACCTTTTTTACGGTCCGTTCAACCGATTTTGACTTCTATTGCTTTGGTGACATGACAAATGGCAGCTGCAGTAATCAGTTGGTATTGTAACCACTTTTTTGCTTTTAATGCCATCCTTATGCCTACGGAATAGAAGTCAAAATCGGTTGAACGGACAATAGAAAATGTTTTTTTAATGTCTAATATGTTGTTTCAAATGGAATATGATTGACTTTATTGACGTCCAACTGGACTTTTTTTCAAAACGGAGAGTATCAAATCCTTACTTTTTCTATCTTCAAGGTAAGAGAAATGCTCCGAGCCCAAGACTCCAACGGTCCACGGATGCTGATGCTGATGACAGAACAGTTCCTATCAGACCCTCGACTCCTGCTGTGGAGGAATCAGAACACCCCCATGACAGAGAAGTGCAGGCAGCTGTGGGAACAGCTAGGGGCGCTGTGGGTCAGCATAGTTCTTGACCCAGGCAGTAATAAGCACCATAGGATACAATGGAGGCAACTGTTGGAGAAATGGTCTGCTGTTGAAGTGTGTCCTACTGAGGATCCGGATTATCGGTCTTTTCCTTTGGTATGTATGTTTACTACTTTAGTAACTACTTGTTCTATGACTTTCAGGCCCAAATACTCAAACGTTACTTAACTTTAAGACGTTCTTATAAGTGTTCCTGTCGCTACAAAACAGTTTAAAGTGACAGAGACAGCATTATACTTAACGGTGACTTAAATTTGAATTGCGTTTGAGTATTTAGCAGTTAGGCCCGTATTCAAGAAAGATACATACATAAGTACGATAATATAAGAAAATCATTTATTTGCTCAAACATCTCTTGCAAACTGACAGTATGCAAGAGATGTTTAAAGTATAAACTGCTTTTAATATATTACTTTAAAAAATCATCACGTTTCGTTTGCCTTAAACAATGGCATGTAAATATTAATAAATCAAAGTACAATGTAACTTCGAGTCTAAAAATTTAAAAAATGTCAATGTAATATAGAACATTAAAAATAGTAAATTAGTAAATCATGATCAAAATCTCAAAACTCATTTAAATTATAATAAGCTTTTCAACACACTTGCTCATAAAGTGGCTCTAATTTCACCGCAATTAAGCACATAATGACACCTGTAATCAAACTGTGACTTTTTCATTGCTATTATTCACAAGTGAGTTATAGAGTTTATTTTATTTATTGTATTGGTTGAGTTGCTTTGTTCTTAAAAAAGTTTAGATACAAAAAAGATCGTCTTCAATAGAACAAATAAATTAATGTACCTATTGCTTGCTCTTTTCATGCAACTTCGTATTTAAATAGATAATTTCAACTTGTACGTGTTTATTAAATAAAACTTTCACTCAAATATAACTTTTTTTTTTCTCTGTAATAAAGAAAACTTCACAAGTGGGTGGAAAAGCGTCGTATGATACTCGTGTGTATTGATGATTACCGTCCTCGGCTCTCTTAAGACCCTCACCTAACGGCTCGGGTTTCAACGGCGCCTCAGCGGTAATCACCAACATTACACAGTTGTACCATAATGTACTATTATCTGCTAGCAAATTTATAACTTTTTTGTTTCGAATAAAAATTAAGTTTGTGTTTCCTTTGATAATTACAGCAGCTTTACAGCATTAATATTATTATGTAATATCGTCATCCTTGTTCCACAGTACGCAAGAGAAAGGGAAAGAAACGAGAGGGATCGAGACAGAGACCACAGAGACAGGGACAGAGAGAGGCACCGCGACCGGGAGGAGAGGGACAGAGAGAGACTGCGCGAAAGAGAGGAGAGAGATAGGTGAGCTTGAATAGATTTTAAATATAGTCAGTCTTTTATATCTTCGTCAGTTTTCAAATTCATTCCTTTATCAAATCAGTACACATAATAAATACCTTTTGAATCTACGGCACTAAGCAAACTATCGCATAGAAAACTATATTTAACTAGCTGATGCCCGCGGCTACGTCTGCGTGGCTTTTTCTAAAATAAAAGTGCTAATTCTAATGATTATACGGCTGCGAATCATATTTAGATCAATATACAACCTGATACTGACATGCAAATTAAAGAAAGAAAGAAAAAGTATTTAATGGGACTCGTACAGGAAGATCACATTTTAAACTAAACACACTCACAGTAACATTTTTTTTTTTAAACGGGGCAGTCTGGGGACTGCCGATAGAAGTGAAAACTAAGTACATATATACACAGTATACATATAGCTCATGGAAAGCCTTCGATGACGATGACGCGAGTTTCATGATTTTTGTTCACCCAAAAGTACCTACACATACATACACAGTTTACCTACATATAGCTCATGGAAAGCGTTCGTTGACAATGACGCGAGTTCCCTGATTATTGTTCTCCCAAAAATTGCTCAACGCGCTTAAGGGTCCGTGCACGAAAAAAACTCGCTTTTGTCAATTTCTTATCTAATTGTGAGAAAACTTGAAATAATCGAAACAGTAAGTCTGTGTAACTATAAAAGTACAGTTTTCATGGTGCTAAACCATTCGTGTCGGTCACAGCAGCTGTTGTGCAGCTGCTAGTTTCATAATTTTTATGCTCTCCAAAATATAGTTTATTTCACCGTTGATTTATCTACTTAATGAAGATATTGTATAAACATTAAATAAAAATTTGATTATATTTCAAGAATAGCTGAAGACTAATTTGTGATTTTTAAATTTCTTGATATGATTTGCTAAATAATAGGAAAAAATATATTACTGACGGGGTTTAAAACAAAAAAAGGTTTTTCAATATTATTTTTCTGCTAAATGTTGTATTGAAGTTGAAAAAAGTGGTTGCGCCACATGCAAGTCGACCATAAAATGATGTTGATGATATTTTTTAATGTTCAAAATCAAAAGTAGTTTCTTGTAGAATGTTGATCAAATGTCAGTCTCGCGTCATTTTTCGGAAAACTTGTTGCGAATATTAGTGATTTACCGTGAATACTTAATTTATTTGAAAAATTCCTTTCAGCCACATGCAAAACAAAGAACACTTCTTTTCAAATCACAAATAATTTTGTTTAAATTATTTTTCTCTTTCTCACAAACAATGAACAAAATTGATCAAAATCAGTCTATTTCGTGCACGGCCCCTTAAAGAAGTTTTTACTTCAATAAAATAAAATACAAAAGTGAAAAAATACGAAAATGAAAACTAAATCCTGTACGGGGCCAAAAGGCTCCTACCTCAGCATGATGCTGCGATATTTAAAAATAAGTGTCGCAGCACTGGTATTCAGATAGGACCCGCTGTAGAGATGGGTAGCACATTCTTTTAAAATGAGGATCGTGCGAGGCACTCTTTTTACCAAGAGTGCTAGCACACTGTGCTACCACGAATGAGGCGAAGCCGCGAGACTACGGTGGCCTGTGAGCACGTGCTATTTATTTGAGTGTGTATGTGACTCGCTGTGGGGTTCGCGAGTGTTAAGGCTCGTACAGACTCGCGCGATATCGCAAGCGCGACAGGCACCGACAAAGAAATTGTGTTACTAGTGTCGCGTCGCGTCCGCGATATCGCACTAGTCTGTACGAGACTTTATGTGGTGTGTAGTGACGACCACAGAGCATGCAACGCGACACGGCACACATATGTAGTCGAGTAGGCACACGCGGCGACTAATCGGGTAAGTGCGTCACACAGCTCGCACGAGTGATGATGAGGAAAAGAGAAATAAGAATGGTTAGGTACGTGACGTCTCCAAACGAAGACGTGAGCGACTCGTTTCGCTCAAAACTTACAATACGTACAATCTTATACAAATGGTCAGTGTAGCTAATCTGTGGTGTGTGCTAGCACATCCAAAATAAAAAGAGTGAGCGACTCTTTTTATCCAAGTGAGTAGCTACAACTGTGCTAGCACATGTGCTAAGTTACCCAACACTAGCCCGCTGTAATGTCACGGACAGATACCGAAAAAAGCCCGTAGCACATCAAAATAAAAAGAGTGAGCGACTCTTTTTATCCAAGTGAGTAGCTACAACTGTGCTAGCACATGTGCTAAGTTACCCAACACTAGCCCGCTGTAATGTCACGGACAGATACCCAAAAAAGCCCGAATTTGAAAAAAAAAATCTCGGGCTACCCGGACGCTTCCACCTTAATCTTTTCCTACACCAAAATCTATTTACGAATAAAACGAACGTTCCACTTCCATCGCGGTCTACTTCTGTAAGTTTTACTGATCAATATTTTCTTTATTTTTTCAGAGAAAGACATAGAGAGAGACAGAGAAGAGAAATGCATTCCCATTCCGAAAGTTCCGACGAAGAATCTAGGCCTAATAAGTAAGTCGTTTCACCCTTTACGATGGCGCTCCCCTAGTAGCATTTTTTGTTGGCATTTAGTTGGGCCACTTACAGGTAAGTGGCCCAACTAAATGCCAACAAAAAATGCTACTAGGGTCACCGGTCCACTAGCGCCACTCCTTTAAAAAAAAATTTTTTTGACTGATAAGGAATTATGAGAAAAAAAAACGGCTCAATCAGCAACCTCGGTAAGTGTGTTTAGAATGTTCTATTACCTTTTATAAAGTTTCATATTGAGAGACGACCGACCGACGACCTCAAAAAGGTGGCTGGCATTGACTGGATGCGGAAGGCGGAGGACAGGGTGTTGTGGTGCAGCATGGGAGAGGCCTATGTTCAGCAGTGGACTGCGATAGGCTGAGTTGATTGTTGATTGATATTGAGAGACGAAGCAACAAAATTGTATCTAAAGAAAAACAGCAACGATCTAGCAACACATTCCTCTTGCTAGATCGAATTTTGTTGATTGGTGTCTCAATATGTAACTTTATAAAAGATATTAGAACATTCTAGACACACTTGCTGAGGTTGCTGATTGAGCTGTTTTTCATAATTCCTTCTCAGTCACGAGATAATATTTTTTTAAAGGAGTGGCGCAAGTGGACCGGTGAGCGCCCTCTTAACCCATTAACTTCTATCTCATTTGACAGAAAGAGATAGAGATATGTGACAATCGTCATCAATCGTTTTAAAAACCTATGGTGGGTAGGGCTAAATGGCTCGTGGCCAGGGACCGATATCGATACTCGAAGAATACCGATATTTTTAAGAAAATACCGATAACAGTATCGACATCTAGCATAAACTCTCGTATTTTATATCAGTAATTTGAGTATCAGTATAAAATATATCGATACTCAGTACTGATATCAGGCCACAATGTGACGTCACAGAATCTTTATCGATAATTTCTTAAGAAAATACATATTTTTTACAGTCGCGAATCATAGGTATTTTGATCAAGATACAATCTGACACTGACCTGCAAATTGCAAAAAACGCAAGAAAATGTAATAATAACGGCATTATATCAATACCCAAATACCGGTACTTATAGCGATATTTTGGTATCATGTATCCAAATTATATCGGTATTCAGTCCCTGCTCGTGGCTAAATGATAACAGCCGCACAGGTTGATCAAGGTAAAGCTAACCTTACCGCGCTCGGTTCGTAGATGGGTCACCATTCATTACATAACGAGACCAGTCCGTGCCTCGTGCTCCCGGCTGTCATTCATAGATCTTTAAGAGTCGTTATGGGTAGTTGAAGCCCGAAAAGGCTAGGCAGTTTGATTTTATTTTAAAATGATCGCTTGTAAATTGATCGCTAAGTTTATCTAGAAGCTGTATTTATATGATGAAATTATTTTATTTTCAGTTATGAACGTGAATACAGGAGAGCAAGCAAGAGATTAAGACTAAACAACCAAAGATCCACCCCGCAGCTGACGCCACGGACTGTTTTTCATAAGTAAGTCTATCTACGACCAATACTATAAAGAGGTAAAAGGAGATTGTTCTGCCTCCATACATCGTTCGCCCCAGAACCAACAGCAAAGGAAAATTACTTTGCGTGTTCTAAATTACAAGTATATGCCCATGAAGACAAAGTTTAATGACGGACAACTTGCAGAAAGGATTTATTTCAAAAGTAAACAAAGATTTTGAGGTTATATTTAGTAAGAAACAATCCTTTCAATACTTTGAAATAAGTACATCCTAATAAATGCATGTCACCGTTATTTCTATTGCCTGTATGTGGTTAGTTAAGCTAAGAGAATCAGAAAAACATTTAAGTACTGACCTAAGTACCTATTAGGTATTTGGTAAATCTTCTAGTTTTTGTATTAAAATAAGTAGGTAGGTAAATAAGTACTTATTTATTTAACTTCAATGCAAACGACTTTATCCTAATGTTTTTTGATTTTATTTATTTATATTATACTTAGGTAGGAAGACATATTACCTCATGTAGGTATGTTACAATAGTCATGTTATTAAAAGATTGGACATCACTAATTATTGTCATGTCTAATCTAATTGTCAAAGATGGCGGCATATTTTATGTGATGTCGTTAGTCGTTCTTTTAATTGTTTCTTATGGAACGCAGAATGTCCGTTTCATACAGATATTCGCAATTAGTCTAATAATATATATTTATAATTATTATGTTGGTCAGATGTTTGTTGATCCTTGGGGCCATTTCCGACGATGTCCTTTAAATATTGTTAGTTTATATGTAGGGGGTAATCTTCTGATCAACGACGGATTAAGTCAGCACGGGGTCTGTAGCAAATTCTACCCAGGGGCCCTATGGTAGACATTGGGAATTGTCTTGAAAATTTTAGCACCTTGTATAGGTCAGGTTTTCTTTTCACCATTCATACTGAAATAGAAGGTACTTTGTCGACTTACGCAGAAAAGATTAAGACGCAGATATATGCCATTAACCTTGTGTGGTTAGCTTACGTGTTCTGCACTGAGCTCACGCAACGCGTCGTATATCCAGCCAGTAATAGGACTCGCCCATCTAGGAGCGCTGTCCCAAATAGGACGCATTATTAATTTATTATACATAAATCAAAAGGTATTTTAATAAAGCATGTATACTATTTAAAAGATCAATAATTAAATTATGTTTAAAAAGGTGAAGGTTTCAGAAAAATACGCTTGATAGATTTTGCGTGATTCGCAGTTTTTTTGTCCGCGTTAGAAATGACTAAAAATAAATTTCACTATGTAATATAAACATAATCGAAAAAATTCACATATTAAGTTATTAAGAAAATGCTCTAATTTAACATTTTTTTTTTTCCAAATCATTAACAACTTGACGCTCACGTGATCTTCAGTATAAAATCAACTCGTCGAATGTCAAGTGCACCTATGCGGTGCATAAGAGCAAACGCTCGAAATGTCTAATGCACCGCAGAGGTGCATAACTTTCAATCAAAATAAATGTCAAATACATCGACCAATAGCGAAGGTGAACTTGATTTAAAGATTTTTTTTAGACATTTCGAGCGTTTGCTCTTATGCACCGCTTAGGTGCATTTGACATTCGAAGTCTGTTATTGTTTATCGTCGCCTTAACGAGAATCTTCACGCGAACGAAGTCGCGGGCAGTAGCTAGTATTATAATTAAAAAGTAAAATTGTTTGTTTATTTTTAGGGTTCCGTACCGCAATAGGAAAAAACGGTACCCTTGTAGGATCACTCGTCTGTCCATCCTTCTGCCTCAGCCGATTTGCTCCGATCCATTGGGCCGATTAAGTTGAAATTTGGTACTCATATGAACTTCTGTGACCCAAACACGGATGAGTAAATAAATGTATTTTGAATTTGGGGTCACTTTTGTGGGCAAATTAGAAAATAAAAATAAAAGTTTTGCGAGCGGTACCGTGTTACATATCTAATGGAAGGGCTTATTGTAAGGATTTTGATATTTTTTTTATAATTTTAAAACTAATAATTATGGATTTACTCACTAAAAAGTCTAAGTACATTTTTGTGTGACTATTTTGTAATGAAAAGTGCTACCAAAAACTTCTAAGCATGAAACTTACAGGAACTTTCTACAATGTTGATTGATGATCTTTCTTTTTAAACATTACAACTATTTTCATTTAACATGTATTTTTTAACTTACCAAAATGTTAAAACAGATGTTGCAACAACATTACGAATAAAAGTTGTTTTTTATACTTTGAAGAAACAAACTTTTAAAAACCTTTTCCTACTACAATGTCATTATTACATGTCAAAATTGCCGTTAATTCCACGTTACGTTGCAAATGATAATTATTGAAAGTTTTATCTGATCTATATGAGCAACATTGCACCTAATGTTTCTGGCGTTGCCGTTATTTAATCTACGTTCGTGTAACCTTGCTACAAGATTGCACCTTTGCATTTGTAATTTCAGCATTGTTTATGCAACATATTCGTACTCAGTGGGTAGGTTTTTGGTTGCACTAGAATTAGAATTTTGTAATGTATGACATTGAGTTCCTTGTTTCAAAACTTATTTATTTTGTCTCTCTAGGGCGCTGGATGCGGTAGACATATCCTGGGAGAATGAGCACCTGAAGAACATCCTGGGCAGCGACGAGTACGCCGACCCTGACAAGCCGGAGAAACCAGGCACTTCCACCACCACCACCCTGCTGCCTTATCCCAAATTCAATGAGGACGGTCAGCCGCTGTGGCATGGTGAGTCAGAGAATATGTTTACCTCGTCAACTGAAAAAAATATTTAGCCTAACTACTTCGGCTATTTCAGGAATAATCAAAGTTTGACAAGACTTTATAAAAGTTAACTTGATTTAATAAAAGTGATACACAACAGCCAGCACAGGTTTTGGTTACATGTTGCATAAAGTTATGTGGTCACTTTTTTGTGTTACATGTTGACGAAAGTTTGGTTATGTATAAGTAAAAATTTTTTTCAGTGTACCCTATCTACTTGTATTCAATTAAATCAACGGGTTCCATCCAGTCGATTTATGAAATATTTTTTTGGCAATGCTAAAATTGAATCATTTAAAATAATATAAGTATTACTAGCTGCTGCCCGCGGCTTCGCCCGCGTGGCTTCTTCAAAACTTTTTGTTCGGTGAGCCTGAACGCGTGGTCGCAACAAAATTGACTTAATGAACGCGACGGTCGCTTTTAAATAGGACGCGACCAGTCAACGGTCGGGACGTGTCTGAAATAGTCTTTTGAGTAAACAATCACACAAATTTAAGTAGAGTTCCAGTCTGTGCAAGGAGTAGACCTGTCCAGTCTGTGCAAGGAGTAGATCTGTCCAGTCTGTGCAAGGAGTAGACCTGTCCAGTCTGTGCAAGGAGTAGACCTGTCCAGTCTGTGCAAGGAGTAGACCTGTCCAGTCTGTGCAAGGAGTAGACCTGTCCAGTCGGTGCAAGGAGTAGATCTGTCCAGTCTGTGCAAGGAGTAGACCTGTCCAGTCTGTGCAAGCATTTGTCAGTAATCGTGTAGCTCAACTCAAGACTTAAGAGCGGTCAACCCGTCATACTTTTCATACAAACGTTCGTACGTGATCATGGCATTGTAACACATCTTTCTTTGAAAATTTTGAACTAATTGGTATCATGTACATATTATCTAGATTACTATGGAAGCAAAAAATTAAAATTTGGTGAAACAAATTTAGTATAAGCCTCCAAGTATCTGCTGCTATTTTGAACAAATTTTAGCTGAACTTTGGCCGTTCATAATGTACGCATAAATTGTAAAAATAAAGAAAACATCTCCATAGAAACATCACACATGTAATGGAGATTCTAAATGACATACATTTATTTCACAAACTTTTAAGGCTTTCTCAAAAACACGTACATATTTCCTGGAACAAGTTTTATGAAATTTCCGCACACTATTTTCCGTTCAATGTTATTGCGTTCTCACTTGCCTGTTAGAATTAACATTGCGCTGGATGAAACAACAAGCTTTTCAATCATGCTCGCGTTGACGATAGACGGACAGGGAAGGGCCCTCATAAGGAGCTCAACGATTCGACGATTTTGCTTTGATAGGGGGTCGCTGTTGCTAACCATTTGTGCATTTGTTTTGTGAAATGTATTGAAAAAATCAAACGGTGGTGGTAGTTCCGATTTTGGCACGCCAAAATTACCTCGAAACGCTATGCTATACGCATATTTGACTTACCTTCTCATCATTCTTTACAGAACACTTGCCAGTAGTGGGGGCTCGTATCGAAGCCCTAAGAGCGCACGGCCGCGCGCCCGCAGCCCTCAGGCTCGCCGTCAGTGCCGCCCGGGCCATGAGGCATCGACAGGTAACATGAGACCCATGATAATAATATAATAATAAGTTTTTTTTCTCTCAATGGTTTTTAAACACTTAACAGTTTTAAGTTATAAAAGTTCACATTGTGAGAGTTGTGCAGTTGAACTAGTGCGGGAATCGAACACGCGACACGCAGCGCAATAGTCAATCGCTTAATAACTGCGCCAACCGTGTCGTCAACTTGTTTTAAGTTTGTGAATTATTTGTGCACATTTTAAAAGTTCGCTTATTTAGACGATTGCTGTTATTTTACTTAACGTGCTACACAAACGCTACTTCGATTGTGACTAAGGTCAATTGTGCCAGTCGGCATAGTTTATGCGGTCCACGTCGAGGAGCGAGTACCTAATCATCCTTTTTTATACATCAATGTTTAACAGCCAATTATTTTTTAAAGAGCAACCGTATAGTTTCTTGCCGGCTCTGCCCATAGGAAACGAGCAATTGGACTCATAAGTGCATCAGTTTTTGTTGTTGCTCCCCCGCCAGGAGGTGTCCCAGCAGCGCTGGCAGTCGGCGGGCGGCGGCGAGGCGTCGTCGTCGTCGGCGGCGTGCGGCAGCGCGGACGCGTGCGCGGGCGCGTGCGGCGAGCGCGCCAAGCTGTCGCAGGTGTGCGCGCACATGGACTCCGGCGCCTGCCTGGCCGGCGCCGCCACCTGCGCGCTGTCGCACTCGCAGCGCTGCATCGGGAGAGGTGAGGCTTATGCGTGGACATGGGCGAAATAGCTCACTGTAAAGAAAAAGAGTGATTATAGCTCTTCCACTCTAAAGACCTATATCACTCTTCTAGCTCACTAGCTCTTTTATAGCTCAGTGAGTCAATCGCTTAGACGCCGACTCTTAGCTCATTTGACCCACGCCGCACGCGCGTCGAAGGAGACGGCTCGGCTCGCTCAATAGTCATAGCTCTTTGGAAAATACAGTAAATACATTTTATACACTTTATGTACTTTGCATGTATGCCATTTCGTCAAAACAACCGAAAAAGTACTAAGTAGTAGCTTGTTTTTATTATGATTTTATTATGATAAGTTTACAATGACGTATTGCGCCGGAGAGCTATTGTTTGAAGAACGAACGATGTGATCCGAAGTATTCCGAAGCGAGCCGAATAAGTCGTTCGGTTGGTGACTTCGGTGTCTCGCTCGGTGAGACGTCTGCCGAGACCGACTGAAGTATTGACTTCCTGACAGTTCTTAAGCTAGTGAGTCTGAGTGAGCTATTTAGCGAGTGAGTGAGTGAGCGAGAGAGAGGTCAATCGAAATGAGCTAGCTCTTTTCTATCACTCGCTCACGAGCTACCCAACTCTATTAGGGTCAGCGCAGACAGAGAGGAATAATCCCCGCGCGGTCTCGGGCATTTTCTTTACGGATCGCGTATGATTCCCGCGTATCTTCGAGGACGCGCGAGCATTTTTTGTCAGGTTCAAGCGTTTATGCACTTTATTGTAATAATTTTAAAGTTTATTTTCAAGTTCGTTAATAAAATCCTCTCCACTGCGCTCCGTTCTGTCTGCGTTGACCCTTATGCTGCCCGATATTTGCTTTAGAAACGTTCTCTCTAAACAATAACATAACGACATCCCGCCCTTGTTCCCCGGGTAGGCAGAGGTATAAATTATAATATCGAAAATAAACTAAATACTTGTCTAGTTTAGTCTATCTCATTAAGATGGATTAGATAGATAGAGCAGTGGTGGCCTAGTGGTAGCGGTCCCGACTTACGAGGTGTAGTGCACTTTACTCTGTGTAAATAATTTCATCACCACTGCATTTACAACGTTGAAGGAAAACATCGTGAGGAAACGTGTCCTGTCCAAGAACCAAAAATTCGAAAACATGTGACATCTACTGACCCGCACAGGGCCCGCGTGGTAGATTACGGCCTACTCCCTCTCGAAGAGAGGAGGCCTGTGTCCCACTAGTGGGAATATTATACATAAATAAATTTTAAAAAAGATTAAAAAAAAAAATCTGATGCTCCCATATTACAACCACATGTTACAAAACACTGGATAAATACAAATCCATACTAATATTATAAGTGTGAAAGTAACTCTGTCTGTCTGTCTGTCTATCTGTCTGTCTGTCTGTATGTTACGTTTTCACGCCTAAACCGCTGAACCGATCGTCATGAAATTTGGCAGAGATATAGCCTGGGATATGGAGAACGACATAGGCTAGTTTTTTACGCGATAATCGACATCCACACAGGCGGAGCCGCGGGCAAAAGCTAGTCACAATATAAAAATAAATACAATGTCATCAAATAATAAATACAATGTCAAATAAAATTTAAAATCAATCGGAAATTAATATTATAAAATTAAAATAAAAGTTTCGAGCAAATTTTGAACAAAAATAATAAAATAAATTAATAAAACACAGCAAAATATCACGTCGCTCGTTAACATGCCCTGGCTATATGCCTACTGCAACACTTCTTGATATAAGGGCAGTCCAATCGTCCAGCAATCATCTCTAGGACAGCATTGGAGCTGACCCGCACCCTGCGAACCAAGGACGCGCACCGCTTGCGCATTGTGGTGTGAAAACAGTCGGTGCGCGCTTCCGCATGCCCTAGACACTGCAGAAGCGGGGCAGCCCCAACAACGCCCTGAACGCGTTGTTGGGGCAGATTGATTATGCTTATGCTAGTACCAACCCTATATGAGTCTTGGCTCGAAATAAAGATTGTTTATTTTATTTTATTTAGTCCCTCATTTCGCAAGTAACATCGGTCCACTAGCGCCACTGCTTTAAAAAATTGGCAGTCATAAGGACTGTCGACAGAAATGAAAACACAAAACTTTGGAATAACTGTTCTTTTATACATATACCTCATGGAAAGCGTTGGTGTCGATGACGCAAGTTCCATGATTTTTGTTCACCCAAAAAGTACACATCATACACACTTACACAGTATACATAATTATAGCTCATGGAAAGCGTTCGGTGACGATCGCGAACCTATAAGTTTTTCCCCTACCAAAAATCGCTCAACGCGCCTAAAGAAGTTTTCACTTCAAGAATATTGTCTCGTTACTGAGAAGGAATTATGAAAATCGGCTCAACAGCGACCTCGGTCAATGTATCTAGAATGTTCTAATACCTTTTATAAAGTTTTATATTGAGAAACGAAGCAACAAAGTTCATTCTAAAGAAAAACGGCCACATTCCACCTTCGATCGTATTTTCGCAGGCAGATACTAGTAAATTATCAATTTGACGACCCAGTTGTTCTGTGTGTCTGTCTGTGACTTCGTAGCTCCCAAACGTGTGGTCCGATTTCAATGCGTCATTCTTTCTCCTTACAGACAGTAGATGTTGGACAGGCTGGACATTAGAAGCCATTTGGTGCGTGTACGAGTGTCTAGCGGACGCCTGCTTAGCCCCCGACGACCAGCGGGCGTCTCCTAGACTACACACCGCGTATCTAGACGAGGAGCCCAACACAGGCCTGCCACCTAGGTAAGCTATTATAGTGTTGGAGATGGGAGATTTTGAAAGAACGTGCTCGAAGTAGGTAAATACAGAACCCGGTCGTTAATGTGACGTAATAACGAGTTTTATTATCGAGTTAGTTTGTTCCAAAAGAATATGATAAAAACTTAGTAATGTAATTCCAATTTGTATTTGATTATTTGAATAATTAAACCCGAAATTCAAATTTTTAATCACCTTATAGATATTTTTCAACTGACAATTGAGGTTATTTTATAACCTCAGGTTACTTTATAACCTCAATTTTCGTCGAAGATTTTTCAATGGCAATTTAATAAATTCTAAATACAAATGAATGTGTTAATAATTCCCTTCAGTGAGTGATTGCGTAAGAATTTATCCTGAACAGGGTTTATTTACACTTTAATCAGATACTTTTGGAACAAAGCATAGGTATTTTAGAGTGACAGTGGCCACTGACCACTGACTGAGCAGTAGTGGCCCTGTGGTAACAGCTGCGACTTACGAGTTGTAGGTCGTAGGTTCGAACCCAGATCCACTTCTCTCAAAACGGTGAAGGAAAATATCGTGAGGAAACCGGCATGGCCTAGAACCAAATATTTGAAGACACGTGACATCTACTAACCCTCACTGGGCCCGCGTGGTGGATTACATTAAAGACTGATTATGCTATTGGCCACGCTCAGTGCTGGACTAAGCAAGCGCGGGGCCCGTAGCAAATTCTATCGAGAGGTCCTTGCTGTGGGTTCTCAAGTGGTAAAAAAGAAAACCAAAGAATACCAAAATATAGACCATGTAAAAATTAAGAATCCCATTTCAATAACATAAGATTATTTTTTTTACTTTAGAAGTTTCACGTTTCACGTTTTTGTGACATCAAGTAAATTCAATATACCACATCATGAATAAGTGTTGGGAATCGAACCCAACACAACACCTTGCGCGCAGTCTGTACGCACAGGCAGCGTGATCACCGCGTCATCGGCAAGCAAGCTGAGGTGCGGCACGGCGAGCGGCGGCGGCACGGCTCAGGCTGATGACCCACTCGCTTCCACGGACTCTACCGCGACGGCTTAAATTTAATAGTAACTGTTTGTCCGGGAAAGTTTACATTTTATATTAAGACTGCTTTAAACCATTGCCTATTTAAACAGTCAACTATTTCATTTGCTCCCCGCGCTAACATAAGTTTCACTCAAAAATTACGCCCAGGCGGAGGTTTGAAGGCCCATAGCAATTACTACTACGTGGTTAATCCGGCTCTGGCCACGCTTCATAAAGCAGAACATGTTCTAAAACTGGTTAACTAGTAATGGCGTAGACACGCCTGAAAATCTGACTCCAGCTATAGTAGCTTGTAAAATAATTGTCCTAATAGTTACGTTATTATTTTATTTCATCACAGATACCAACACGTCCCGGTGGCTGGTAGCAAGAACCCTGAGGAGACGTACCTCGCGCTTGCGCTGGAAGCAGCTCTATTAGGCCTGGGTGTACAGCGCATGCTACCCATGGGACTGTATGCGCAGGAGCGGCATTGCAAGCAGGTGAGCTTATATTTTGTTTGTAATAATTAAATAATTAATAAAAAAAAATACAATATACAATCTAACACAAAAAAAAATATATTTTATGTACAAAAAAAAGGGGAAGAGCTCATTAGGCACCAAAAAATTCGTCAGTGGGAAAAGTGCCCAAAAGGCTGACAGCGGTGCCACGTAGGATGGCAATACTGATTCTTTGGCCTAATTCATTTTATTGTATAAAATTTTCTCGTTGAGGGCTTATGGCTAGGTTCCAGTGATCGAATTAGATAGTGCAATAGGGATGTGTCCTGGGTTAAAAAAAAGAATAACTGTTTAGTCCGTCAATCAGACAATAAAAAAAATATTAGACAAGTATTTTTTGCTTTATCATATTAATAAAAAATTACTGAGATAAAACACATTAAACTTGGGGAGTGGGGGCTCGTTACGTCACAGCTACGTATACAATCTACTGAGAAGTGACGTCATGCCACATTTGAACTCAATGTATCGCCGTAATGTTTTGATTACGTAAAAAAAGAAAAATACGCGTCCGATATTTTTTAATAAATTACATGACGGACAAAAAACATTTTTTTAGTCATCATCCCTATTAGGGTCAACAACATCAGGCCGTGTCATTAGCAAGGAAGAAAAAAAAATTATATTCAATTAAAATAATAAAATTATATTCAATTAAAATAATAAAATTAATATAATTATTCAAGAAATTATAGTGTTTTTACAAGCTTTTATTTAATATGCCTTGTAAACAAAATAAGTTAATATGACATAGGGTTTGTTTGTATGCCTGCCACTCTACAAAAGGACAATAGTCTGTCACTTCCTATCTCCTAATTACCTACTTACCTAACGCTCATAACAGCTTTTCAGAAAGCATTGCAGTTTGCAAGTGTTCTATAAAGTTTAAGAAAAACAATAAGGCGACCAGGGCCTCAAGTCTGCTATTACAATAGTGTCAGAATGGTCTCTTCATTGTGAGTTTTTGACAGATTTGCCATACAAACACTGTCAAATACTCACAATAGCGAGACCATTCTGACACTATTGTAATAGCAGACTTGAGGCCCAGTTTTTAGAAATTCAGTACAATATTATTGGCCGGCTAGCCACGGAGCTATAATGACTTATTTTATTAGGTTAGATTGCATTATAATTAGACATTATCGAGCAGGTTGTGTAATAGTACATTATTGAAAAGGCCGTAAAATGGGCAATTGCAGGTCGAGTACGAGTATGACTTTGAAAACCGTGCCGTAGGCGAGGACTTCACTAATACGAGACAGGCAATTGCCATTTCCGCCGAGGCATATATAGTGCTTTTCTCAAAAGAATGCAGGGAAATAAAACATACTTACCTTTGTCGCTAAATATATCATCTGGAGCTTTAATTAGAAATTGCTTTATTGTTTTCGCCAGTAATTTTTTTCGATTTTTTGCTTTTGAATTCGATCGGTTGTCGTTTAAGAAAAGTAGTTAAATTGCCATAATTTTTCAAGTTAATGCCGTTTTTAACATAAACTGCATTTCAGTATGGAATAAATTGCCCATAATGTAGATGGCTTTTTAGTTTTAGCAATCTCATTAAAATACGCCAAAAATACTGTTTTGGAGAAAATGTTCACTTTTTCTCGTTTTTCCAAATCATAAAATTTTCATGTATACACTTTCATGTATTTTCTTTTGACTTCGCTGGAAGCAGGTTTTCCATTGCCAATTTGGCTTCTGATCTTAAATCTGGTTGAGTACAATCAATCTCTATTTCACTCTCTGAACCGTTGGAACTCATTTTAATTATTAAATTTATATTTATTAAGTATGTACATAAATAAAAAATCAAGACGAATTTTCAGCTTTGCCGCCAATTTACTATTTATCGTCTGTGCCGATAGGCAAACGCATTTATGGCTATACAACCACGTGAACGTAATTTGTGCTAAGCAAAGAGACTTACTTTGGTATCCCAAGAATGATAAAAGAGATCAACCCCAATTCAATCGCTGGAGCGCTGTAATGTTCCAAATTAAAAAAAAAACGCTCTTGCAATGGATTTGATTTTTTTTGTCCGTAAATTCGATACAATGACAATATTTCCATGCATGTTTGAGAAATAGTACATTATGATACATGTGTGATAAGTTTATCATTACGCCGGAGACAGTATTATTCGAGATGCTATGCCGAGAGCGTAATGATCAATGCACACGCGTTTCGTACGACGTTTTTCAATACACTAAGCTTGCAAGGAAAAAAACAGACTTATATTTTTATAAACTTTTATGGAAAATGGCGCGGTGGTTTTTTTTTTCCGCGCGCCACGCTAGCGATGCGCGCGCAGGTGTAAATAAAGGCACTGGCAAAACCGCTAAAGAGCCTATATAAAAAAAACATTATTTAATTATTGTTTAGACTGATCATAGTGTTATCATAACGTCAAATTGTCGTTTAGTTAGTATGGAATTAGAAAGTACTATTGGCATAGAGAAATATATATACATTAGTTCAGTGAGAATCCGCAATAATAGAACGCAAGTCAGGGTCTTTTTCGTTTGGTTCCGAGAGGGACCACAGACAATTTAAGGTAAATTTTTAGTTCATTTTGGGACCAAGGACAATTCAGACTATAATTTTTTTTTGTAAAATATGGCATTATCTCTTTGATGAGATTAAAAAAGCGGAAATATCCGACTAGTAAATAGTTGTCTGTGGCATTACAGCACTAGCGCGGTAACATAAAGTAAAAAGCACGTGTTTTTAATACATTGCATTATGGACTTAAAAACGGTTCATAAAGTGCCACTTTCCGAGCAAGTGTGTTGAAAAAAGGATTTATTTGATGCGGTCAGGAGGAGCGGCTGATCGCGCAGCTGCAGCGCGTGGAGGGCGAGGCGGCGGGCGGCGTGTGCGCGCGCGCGGCGGGCGCGCTTTTAGCGGGCGGGCCAGCGTCTTGCCTGGGTGCGCGCGTCCACCCGCGCGCTGCGCCCGCGCACACCTTCGCGCGCTTCCTGTTCTTGGCGCTGCTGCCGGCGCATCCGGACCTCGCCTACCGGGTTGGGCTCAGGGCTATGCGGTTAGTTTATTTATTTATACAAAGAACACGGCCGGTGTCGTGCCGGGGCGCGCGCGTCCACCCGCACGCCGCGCCCGCGCACGCCTTCGCGCGCGTAAGTAACACATGCTCTATTAATGTGGTATTTGTGTCTGTGCAGGTTACCGATGGTGGAGGAGGCGTACGCGCTGGACGGTAGTGCCGCGGGAGGCGCGGGCGGCGCGGCGGGCGCGTGGCACACGCTGCAGCACGCCGAGCAGCAGCAGGCTGCGCTCGCCAGCGCGCTGCTGGGTAACTACAACTGTTTAGTTAACTGCATAGAACGCGTTGCGCACACGCTCCTCGCTGGGAATCCGCTCGCAAATCGCTAGTTTGATAAGGCCTTGGATATCTCTGTCGTGTGTGCCCTTAAATTTTGGTTTGGTGATGCTCTTTTTTACACCCATTACAGTTCATGCCAATACCAAAAGAAACGTCCTGCAACGTGAATGCCTTCCACAGGTGCAGCGCGCGGCAACCCCGGCCGCCTGCGCGCCGCCCTCGGCGCCGCGCAGCGCCACGTGCGCTCGGCCGCGCAGCTGTTCCGCCTCGCGCAGGACGCGCTGCGCCACGCCGCGCCGCCCGCCGCGCCGCACCACCACCGCGACCTGCTGGCGGCTGCCTTCGAGCTGGGCTTGCAGGTACTGTAAAGGTTGTCTGTTATAGGGAAACTTACATCTTGTAGGTTGGCAGAAGAATTGAGTACGTGCTCTTGAAATATATAGCAAAAAAATCTTATTTTCGTATGTAGCTTCTACCCCGTATAGGTTCCGGGTTTATGAGCGCGCTTAGCGCTTACAGTACACGGCTTCCAGCGAAGCGACACGCGCGGGAGCCACCTGTTTCCGTCCCTCGCTCCACAAGTCGCGTCGCGATGACCCGTGGCATGCTTAGAAACAACTCCTTTCATTTGTTTTCTCCGCAGTCGCTATCGCAAGAAGCGTGTCACTTGAGCATGTAGCTCGTGGTCACGGGGTTACACTTACAGGTTGGACTTTTGGCAGTCTTATGGAGTAAAATTAACTAACCTTTTGAGATTTTTGTAGATAACGGAATATTTCTGCACACGTCCTATAAAACTAGATTTGGTGAGCAGAAATAATAGAGTTTTCGGTCAATCAAAAATTGGTCATACTCATTTTGCCACGAATGTAACATTAACTGCAACACTGTATGAGATCAATGCAACGTAATTTCGGTGAATCACTTTGTCCCATTGCAAAGCAAAGGCCTCTTTGCATGCAGAGAAGGCACGACCAGTCGAGCACTCACTTCGCGTGACATAAATTACTTCTATTGTACGCTCGGTTGAACCCTTTGACAAACTTTTTTTTACATAACTAATAGGTTTTCTTTAATCTGCAGGTACTAAGGATGACTCTATCCTCAGTAAACTGGCGTCGGCGTGAGATGGTTCGCTGGCTCGTCACGTGTGCCACGGAACTGGGGCTGGACGCGTTGCTGTCCATCATGCAGAACTGGTCAGTATTCAGGGACGACAGAAACTCAGTGATGAAAATATTATGTTAAAAGCCTTGCCTATGATAAATAATACACATATTTCTGTGAATTGGTTCAAAAAACACTTTAAAGAGAAAAATATTTTTTTTAAACTAGTTGAGGTCCATGTTCCCTAGCCGACCTAATACTTAATTTGGAAGATGGGGACCGTTTCACTTCTCATGCTCTAAAAGTTCGTCTTTATGTTGTGCGTAGGAGCAATAAAATCGCTTTTTATGCTCTAGAGCATAAAGTAAAATCTTCGTCGAAGACCAAGGCAATCGGTCCAACAGCCACACGAACAACTTCAATCAATCAATCAATCATTTATTTTGTTAAACATAGGTATGGTTACAGATAATATATTGTCTAAAATATGTGCACTATGTTTTGCCAATTTATGGCGTACAAAATTAACATAAACAAGCAATTACAATTAAGGTGTCATGTCAATAGAATACAAAAACAAACAAAAAAAAAGACGTGTGGCACTCGGGGACTGCCGCGGTAAAGCTATTGCATAGCATTTTGTATCAACTTATGCAATTATAATTATTTATTTATTTTATTTATGCAGTATTTCTTTTTCTTTGATATAATTTTTTTTTTTTTTCGTTACGGAATTTCTGGATTCGGTCCCCGCGCTCAAGGCCCGCGATAGAAGCTATGCAATAGCTTAAAAACAAAATAAATAAGTGCTGAACGTCGTAAAAGTGTATAACTACGTAAACAAAGTCAAATACTATTCAAATATAAGCATAATAACAACTTTAAAATAGACGAAAGTGTTGAACCTAAAGTAATTTTAAATAAAAAAAGAGTGACAAACTGTTTTGACAGCGAAAAAATTCCATGTAAATGAGTCCAGTCCAGTTTAAAAATTGTTCAACTGGAATGGTATCAACTATTTGGCAAGCTTTAATTAAGTCATTGTAGCCTTGCGGTGCAACAGGGGAACTGAATGTACTCATAATCGACTGGTCGTGAGTTCAAACCCCACTATCAACAATCACTTTTTGTGAAGATCATAATTTTATAAACTAATATTTATAAGAATAAAATACGCAGTACACAGAAAAAGGAACTGCCAGAAATTATTAGATCACTAGAGGGTACTGGTGTAGTAAAATAACCATCGGAGTGGGGAGCGTGAGGTTTTTTCGTTACGGAATTTCTGGATTCGGTCCCCGCGCTCAAGGCCCGCGATAGAAGCTATGCAATAGCTTAAAAACATTCAATTCAAAATATTATGTCAGATATGTAAACGGGTAATAAATAAAATCATAAGTGTTTAATTAGCAAGTCGGACTCGTCATACCTCTGTTTATCAGTAGTAAACTCAGTGATGGAGTAGTAACATCTACCTAAAAGGAATTTAAATAAAGACCTCTTAAAGGCTCCCAGACACTCTTTATTTCTAATAGCTGCTGGTATACTATTATATATTTTTGGGGCCATACCTAGCACACTTTTGCTGAAAAATGCGGTTTTATGAGAGGTAACATGAATGGTATTCTGATAACGGCGAGAGCGCACTTTTTCAAATAAATGCAGGTTACAGCGGACAAATACCCCCATTTCATATATGTACAGACGCCAACACATCAAGCTACTACAACCTGTCAAAATTCTTTAATAGATTTTCAACTTAATCACTACAATATAAGGTTCAAGGTTGATTGCGAACATTTGACGGTTTCGGGTAGCTTGACCTGCTGGCGTCTGTACATAGACGGTAGAGTGAGCAGACTAAGTTCCTTAAATAGTGGTTTACAACTATCAATCGATTTGGTAAAAGATCGCAAGCATTTCTTCTGAGCTTTAAAAACAATGTCTCTGTCAGTGGAGTTGCCCCAGAAAATAATTCCGTACCTAATGCCTGAAGCCACATAAGCATTATAAGCTATTTGTACTGTAATGCGGTTAACCGTTTTTGATAGTTTGTACAGAGCATACGCAAACTGACTAAGTTTCTTTGACAAAGCGTCGATATGATTTTTCCAAGTCAGATGACTATCTATGTAAAGGCCCAGAAATTTCGTGCTGTTACTTTCAGAGATTGCTACGTTACCATATTTTATATTAAGTTTAGGTTTATTTGTTCTTTGATTAAATGTCATTATTTTAGTTTTACTAAGATTTATTTTCAGATTATTATTAACTAATCAATTTATTATATTTTTAAGATCGTCATTTTCAAGAATATCAATGTCATTATTCGAAAATAAAATAGTGCTGTCATCAGCAAACAAGACCATCTGGTGCTTACTGACAAAAACTTCATAGAATAACCTCTTCATTTTAATTCGTTTCGTTAGTATTCTAAGAACAAGGCAAGGATACCAACAGCCAAAGCACACAATAAAACTTCATGAAATAAACTTACATTTTTTTATTTCGTCCTTTTTTTTAAATTTGTTGTTTATATTAGTTAATCAATATATTTAAACTATAACTATGTAATCTTAGATATAAAAACAAAATGTTTTTATAACTGAGCAGTATGTAACAACCTAAGTCAGGAGTTATGTCACGTTCCTACTGAAAAAAAAAAGTTAATTGGCGGGAACCATATTTTTTTTCTATTTTAATTCAATTTACAATATTTACATGTTACTGTTTCATTTCCTCGCAATCGAAGTGAAAAGTAGAGTTTACAACTCGTCCATAAAACCCATTTTACTCTCTACTTTATATCCACCCTCGCTCGCAAGCTCGCTCGGATGGATAAACGTCTCGCGTAAAATGGTGCGTTTTATGCACTTAATGTACAATCTACTATTACGAAATCGCAGATTCATTGCGTCCCAATTAAAAAGAGAATGTTTGTCATATCTAAGCACAGAAAATAGCCAGAACTTTCTTTATAGGGCAAAAATTACTTGTGAAAGGTGCCATTGAACATATGAAAGGTTTAACAAAAAAATGAGCACCTCAAACAATCTAGTGATAGAGGAAAAGTTTTGTCCGATCCACAGTTTTCTTGACAAGAGTCCCCCTCCCTCTGCCTTCATATCTCTTTTACGATTATAGATGACACGTACAGCTTGGCCATAAAGAGTAGAAATTAAATAAAATGGAACTAAAAATTTTCATACTAAATTGTTGCCATGTTTAAGCATTTTACGTCAAAAATGTGACAGTTACGTAGAAAGTGGCGCCCTCATTTAATTTCTACTCTTTTATGTCGCACTGTATCTTTTGGCGCGTGGAAAAAATCGAAACTACGCCGCCATTTTGAATTTTCAATGCAATTTCACAAATGTTTGCCATTTAAAGGGGAAGCGTCAGGGTAGCCCGCGAAATTCAAATTTGCTATCGTTTTTTGCAATTGGCCGGTCAGTATCAGGTTGTGTGTTGATCATAATTATGATTCGCAACCGTAACAAATTTTTCTTTTATGGGGCGACCTTAGCGCTTCCCCCTTAACACCTGTCAATGTCATTTATGTAGCAATTTCGATCGATCCCAAAGTCTCTAATTCAGATAATTTATGTAAACAAAGTAATGTCAAGAAATGTCACCGTCAAAATGACAGAACAGTGGTGCAAAACATTTTATCATATTGTTTTTTTTTTTTTTTTGTAAATCGTCATCGGTAAAATTAAAGTGAATTCATTATAAGAACTATGCAAACTAATAACTTTGTTTAAAACCTAAAATTTATAAAAATATTTACGGTATGATTATTTTTTAATTATTATTTCTTAAAATCAGTACTTAAAAGAAAATGAAACCTGTTTTTACGCCATTTTATGTGAATTACCATTACGAAGATATTTTTTTGATATGTTATCCCCTTTGTTTACATAAATTATCTGAATTTGAGACTTTATAGATCCTTGTAGCAATTTAAATTTCGATATAACCCCCTCTTATCTTCATTGTCCTGTAGGTACGAGCTGTTCACGCCAACGGAAGCGACGGGTCCTGTGGCCGCAGCGGCGATGTCTCACACAACGGCTCTGCGGCTCGGCCTGAGCTTCGAGCAACAGGAGAAACTAAGTGCCTGCGCGAGGACCTTAGCGCTACAGTGTGCTGCTAAGGTATTTGTTTTATTTCAAATTAATATAATTGAAGCAAATTACGAACACTTAATTTCAAGCAACGTTGAAATACATTTTAATGTTATACAGTTAACATTGTAAGACAAAATATTCTTCAATTAGTTATATTTTTTTATTTATATTTTTATCTGGTGTATAATAAAGTTTTTTTTCTACATGTTACTCATTCTAGTCGAAAAAAACCGCCATTTTGATTTTATAAAAACCCTAGCCTATAACCGCGGAATCAAAAAAAAGAAGTTTTTTTTTTAAAGTATTTACTAAATTGGGGTACGACTGTATTAATAACTACCCAAGTAACACAACTGGGTGGTAAAATAGCTCCTTAACATATCTGTTTGTAAACTTGGGTGAAATATATTGCCATGATTAAGTTCTATAAAGGTGGAGAGAACCCTTATGCAAACACTATAGAACCACGGGGAGAAAAATTGCAGCCTAATTTTAGTTCCAAATAGAATCAACAGGAGTTCTCATGATCACCATAAGTGGCAATTAGAACTATGGGTGTAAGTTGTGCGCAGTGAACGATTGGTTGAATGATATGACGTTTCAATTCGGTCATTGAGTGACAAATGAGACGCAAAGTTCTTTTTAGGGGCGATAAGTCAAGATATGTTTTTCTAATTTGGTCTGTGTACAGCCATTTTGGATTACATCTATTTGATGAGTATTAAAAGTTCACGTGTACTGATATAATGCAGGCATTGATTTATAGCACAAAATCCTTGCGAATGTTTTGTTACTGTGAAACTATAGTATAGTTTCATTGTAAATTTCGAAGCGCCTTCGATTTGATCAAGAACAATTATACAAAGTATGCTAAGTCAACTGGCAAAATAATAGTATAAAAAAATAAAACTGTTAAAAACCTAATAAAATGGTTTTAGACTAAGTATAATGTCAAAGTACATCAGTTACAATTAACAAAACTCAATGATTATGCGTGAGTGTGATAAAACACTTTCAAAACAAAACATTTCCAAGGACAACCATTTTCTAAACATGGCGATTCTTATGGCATCTCATAGTTTTTATTTTCATTTAGTTGTTCTCTATTTGGAACTGTTAGGTCTAAAAATCACTTATTTGTATGTTACTAGTGGTTAATCAGTGGATGTTATTACCAGCAGTAATAATTTGCTCTATTGTAGATCTCCCAATGCTCGTGAATTAGGGGTCTTTAAGAAGTCCAAAAATCGTAATAGAAGAAGGTAAATAACTACATATTATTGTGAAACGAAAAGGCTACAAACGAAGATGAATCACTGGTTCAAAACAAATTAATAAAGAATAGGTGAAAATGACAACGATAGAAATGAAAATGACGAGTAACATTCAATTTTATTCGACAAAGCAAATTAAAAGTCGCAAATTCAAAAAACCAACATGATTGTTTTTTTTATTATTTTTTTCTAGTTGTTGGTCACTACATCGTGTAGTTTTAAAAGCACTAGTAGCACTGATTATTTTACTCATAAATCTGAAAGACTTCTTGAGTCACAATTATGTATTTCTGGAACTGTTAGATCGTCAGTGGTCTTAAATAAGTGGAAATAGCTGCTTTTGGTTTTCAAGAACCCACTATTGAAATTTACCTACGCGTTGGAGTGGCATATTAGAGTACAATAGGACTGAAAGATGCAATCCCGTAAGGTTCCAAAAAGGTTGCAAAATGATCCCTTAAGCCACTACAGGTGATATACTACTCTGTTATATTACTCGTTTGGAAATAGAAGTGCCAAATAAGGGTATGTTACAGCTTAAATGTAACAGTTGCTTACAAGTGATTTAAAGGCCTCATATACCACTGTTGCTTCTAAATTGGTAACAATTAAAACCCGTTTTCAACTTTAAGTAACAAAATCGACTCTATGCAACCATAAGATTTATAGTATATAAAAAAAAAACACTCATAAGCAACTACGAGTGGTAGGAGATATTCATATACAAATATGAGTAGTGTTAGAAGCTATAACTTTTATCAAACACTGTTAAACTACTCATTTACAACTTAAAGCTATAAATTGCAAAATTCACTAATGTGCTACTTGGGTACTAACTATAATGGGAAAGTAAGTTTGTTTGTTACCTTTTCACGTCTAAACCACTGAACCGATCATCCTGAAATTTTGCATATACGTTGCCAGGTGTACAGAAACGGACATAGAGTACCTTTCATCCCGCAAAAAAATTACTGTTCCCGAGAAAAACAACAATAACGTTCTTATGATAATAGATGGCGTCACGTGTCTTTCGAATCATGTTTGAATTATATTATTATAGAAACTTTGGTAGTGTCTTAAGAGTTTTTTTCTTAAATCGAAATGAACGCGAGCGAAGCCGCGGGAAAAGCTAGTAAACTTATAAATGGAAAACCAGGTGATGGGGTGTTGCATCCAGCCGTCAGGATGCTTCTCGCAAAGAAAGGGTCCCGATAACCGTTCCTTTGCTCCAGGACCCGCCAGGCTGCGCGCTGAGCGCGCTGTCGGTGTGCGAAGGCTCGGCGGGCGCCTTCGAGGCGGCGTGCGCGGCCGTGGGCGGCGCGGCGGCGCGCGGCGCGCTGGCCTCCAGCCAGCTGTTCGCCGTGGCGCGCTACATGGAGCAGCGCGGCCAGCCGGCCCGGGCCATGCGCCTCGCCACGCTGGCCATGCGGAACCTGCATTTGCATTACAATCAGGTAACGAAGAATGGATCCCTCTCGATTTATAACATCCAAAGGATTCTAAATACGTAGTTGATTTTTAAGAAGAGGTTCATTAGGTTCTTTTATCTACACCCATGCTATAAATCCTCTATAAAAGTTTCTGAAACAGCTTATTGCCAACATTTAAACAACCAGTGTCATAGTAACCATAATATCATCCAAACGAGTGTTATAATGTTCTACAAAATTTCATTATGCAACTCCTTTGCGTTTTCGATCCCTTCCATTCATCAAACAGCCACATTTATGAATTTCAAAAAAAGAACGCGTGTGCACGCGAGTTTTACTACCACAGCAACGTAATTAAAAAAGACGAGTTCACGTCGCTTCCCGCCATTTTTGTTCGATATTAGTATTGCAAAACTGTACATAATTAGGTATTAAAACACCCATGTACATGTTCTACTATTATCACACTCGGCTTCGCCTCGTGTGATAAAACTGATAAACCCGCATTCGTGTTTTAATACCCCTTATTATACAACTGGTGCATAAATAACTATTAAACCTCCATATGTTGCAAGCCGTTAGCAACCAACCAGATCTTTTAAAATCAACCGTTCCACCCTAGAACTACGTCACTTTTGCAATTAATAATAATATAAATAATGATATAGAAGTATGAGGAACAGGGTGTAAAATTCACTCATCCTCTATTGAAAAGGGAGGATCCTCCGACCAGACGGGTGTCGTGTCTGGTGGGTAACTGCCCGACGGTTGCTGTCGGGATGTTGTCTATATGCTAGTCGCGCGGTAAACTCTGATTGTGCGATGCAGGATTTGTGACGTCAGGTCTTGATGCGTAGTTCGCATGTGGCGTTGTAGATACCGCCACAATAGTATAAACACAACAAATGAATATGCGTTAAGGACTTGTTTCAACAGCTCTGAGTGCGTACGTTCCCTTATAGATATATTCGTAGCAACTAATTTCATACAAATTCCGTTCTATTTTTGAATTTATTGGATGTGAAGTGACTTTTCAGCACTGGAAAGAGGCTTAGCAAAAAAAAAGTAGTTTATGATTTATCTTTGGTTTTGCTCTCTTAGTTTGTCTCGGCATTTCTTCTCAGGGATCAATCAGCTAGGAAATGCCAGCGGCATCTAGTTTAAAATATTGATCGAAAAATTTACATCTGCTCAAGCAAGATCAATTTCATTTAATTTCATGGTCACAACTAAAATAACTATCTTTATACTACAGGACAGCCACCCAGCGATCGCGGACATCCACTGGGCCGTGGCGCTGGCGCACTCGCTGGGTCGCGCCGAGCTGCAGGCGATGTTGCCGCTCTTGGTGAAGAACGTGCAATGCGCGCCTGTGCTGGTGAGTAACATTCATAAAAATCTTTATCACGTCGGGGTCACCAGTATAGAGGTATGTGGAACAGGGTGTAAAGTTCACTCATACTCTATGGAAAAGGGAGGATCCTCCGACCAGATGGGTAATGTGTCTGGTGGGCAACTGCCCGACGGTTGATGTCGGGATGTTGCATATATGTTGTGAAATGTGAGTGTACGGTGGCCAGCACATCAAGTTACCACAGTCAAATTTTCTCGTTCGATTTTGAACTTAATCATCAACATTTTAAAGTTTAAAATCCTTTGGATAAATTTGACAGTTTCGTGTAGCTTGATGTGCTGGCACAGGTGCATCACTAAGGGATAGGGAATACAGGCGTTATTGTTTATGTTAATGTAGCATTTTCAACCAGAGTTCTTTCTTTCCCTAAAAAAAAAAACAACAAAATAAATCTCGCTTTTGTTATACATACACACATACATAAACTCACGCATTTTTCCCATGGTGGTAGGCAGAAACTTTAGAGCGCCACCTGCTACGCTCCTTACATACTCCTTTTGCTTCGTTTACATTCATAAATCTGGTCATACATGCACGCTGGTTGTGAGTGCTACGCACCTGACCTTTCTGAAGGACATCACTAATTAGGTCACTATATGTTCTCCTAGGGCGTCCCCTCCCGGCGTTTCCACTCACATCTGCTTTGTCAAATACCTTTGTAAGTCGCCTTTCATTCATCCTCTCAACATGACCAAACCGTCTAAGGATACTCTTTTCAATTTTTGTCACTACATCTTCTTTTAAACCACACCGTTGCCTTATCACATAATTTTTCAGCCTATCATTCACAGTCACACCACACATGCTTCGTAAGGAACGCATTTCCACAGCATTTATTCTACTTTCATTTTTCTTTTGCCAAACCCAACATTCACTTCCATACATAAACGTAGGCACCTGCACACCATTGTGAACAGCCAGTCGAGCCTTTTTAGGCATCGACTGGTTGGTCACAATCGCATGTATAGCAGCACCATTTACTTTATTCCTCACATTTACTTTCCTTTCCACATCTTCATCAATCTTTCCATCCCTTGTAAACTGACTCCCCAAATATACAAACTCACTTACGTGCTTATTTATTTTCACATCACACACCGATACATCCTCTTCTCTTTCAAACACCATGACCTTCGTCTTATTCACATTTATATTCATCCCTTTCATCTTATATGCTTCATCCATCACAATCACCATGTCTTGCAACTGTTCTGCTGACGATGCAAGTAGAACTTGTTCATCTGCGTCGATAAGTCATTTGACAGGCAACTCATTGATCCTCAATCCGCACTCACCCTCTTTCAAATCTATCAGACAACTATCCATGTACAAGTTGAACAGCCACGGTGACGCTACACAACCCTGTCTTTACACCCCTGGATATGCAGAACCAGTCTGTGTATGCACCATTTATCCTAACACAGGCACTGGAATCCTTGTATAAAGATTTCATTGCCCGTACCAAGCGCCAGTCCACACCGTACGCGGATAGTGTCGACCACAGTTCTTCTCTACACACACTGTCATAGTCCTTCTCCAAGTCAACGAAAGCACAGTAAACTTTCTTGTGCTTTGTCAGATGTTTTTCGGCTATGCACCTTAAGGAGAAGATCCGATCTATACACCCCATTCCCTCTCTAAATCCTGCCTGCTTTTGTTATAAAATAGTGGAAATCAAATAACGCGTTTTGTTTGGCTAGGCAAGAAGAAATAAAACAATTGAATTATACGAAGCATGATGTTATGTTCTACGGTGTACTATACTGGATAGGTCCATTCAAATTGGTGTGGTTCTTTCCACAGAAGACCATTTTCAGACATGGATCTACATGGTCCTCACATGATCAGACCAAGATTACGTCAGGTCCATTCAAATTTGTGTGGGGTCCACTCAAATTGGTGTAGTTTTTTCCTTCGACCATTTCAGACACGGATCTACATAGTCCTCACATGATCTGACCGAGGACTTTAAAAGTGACTTTGTTTCGCCATTTGTTCTGAGGGCTAGTCAGATAGGAAATGTAGACTCCGTCTAGCTTATTTTTTTAATATGTCTTGTAAAAATGATTCCGATATCCTATGTACAGAAGAAACGATTTCATTTCACTAACGTGCCCACATGTAACACGTGTCATGTTGTATGGCGTACTGACGTCCTCCCCTCCCCCAGTCGGACGTGCTGCGCCGCTGCTGCGTGGCGGCGGCGGGCTGCTCGCGCTCGCGCGGCGCGCCCCCGCGGCCCCCCACGCCGCTGCGGCCGCTGCTGGAGGCGGCCCTGCGCGCCTACGCCTCCACCACGCACGCGCGCCTCGCGCACATCTCACCAAGGCATTACGCGGACTTCGTCGAGTTTCTTGGTAAGTACCTTAATCATACTAGCCTATTATCGTGCCACTAGAGTGCAGTGGTGGCCCAGTAAAAACAGCCGCGACTTGTGACCCAAGCAAGCATTTTACTCCCTGTAAATTATTTCATCACCACTGCCCTCAAAAAGGTGAAGGAAAACATCATGAGGAAACCGGCATATCCTGGAACTAAAATTTCGAAGACATGTGACATCCACCAACCCGCACTGGGCCCGCGTGGTGGATTACAGCCCACTCCCTCTCACAGTAAGAAGAGGCCTGTGTCCCAACAGTAGGAACATATACGGTGATAAAACACTAACAACCTCTCAGGATTATTTACTAACATCATAAACAACAACTTTAATTCTATGACTTTTAATAATTGATCAGATTTTAATTTATCATATTTTCATACAAAAATAATAGTTATTTATGCAACTGTTGTATAATAAGGGGTATTAAAACACGAACGTGGGTTTTATAATATTATAGTATAGTAATAGTAATTATGTACAGTTGCATACAAGACTTGATCTACACTCATGTTATCTATCTTTGATATTTTCCAATTCATGAAATCTTGGTACGCCTTTTCATATTGTTTTCTCGACTTTCCTGGTAATAATTGGTTATAAATGTCCTTTGCTGCATTAGAAATATCTGGTCATTTTTGTAAACAACTTATAAATTTTTGCAATACCTACTAATATCGAACAAAAATGTCGGGATGCGACGTGAACTCGATCCTATAAGTTTTTCGATTTTTTATTACGACGCTGTGGTAGTAAAACGCGCGTGCATGACAATGTTCTTTTTTTGAAATTCATAAATGTGGCTGTTTGATGAGTAAGAAAGGGATCGAAAACGCGATTTTTTATTTTTCGACCCCCCGTCCCCCTTTGGTCGTCGTGAGATTTGGCTCACGTGTTTACCAAAATTCGTATTTTTAGTGCAAATACGTTAATCTGTGCTTGATTGCGTTGGATTTGTTTAAATAAACATAATTTCCATAATTATTTTTATAATAATTACCCAGTGTTCTCGCAATTTTATAGTTTCTTGCAGAAAAAAATAATAATTACGTGATATTTCCCAATACTCCCCCTTACCCCCACGAGAGATTGGGTGAGATTTGGCTCGACCCCCTCCCTCCTCTAAACGTCCTACCCGTTCTTGTCTTCCCATCTCATCTTACCGATCTAGCTCAGGCAGTCAGGCATACATGAAAGCCAATCAATATTTTTAACATGAAAAATTTACACAAAAAAGTATTTTGTGGTTAAAGAATCTTTATTTACTCAAAAGAAATTTACTACAAATTTCACTTAATGAGAAATATTTTAACTATATAATAATGATGACATTCATGAGCAAAACTAGTACGACATGCACAAATATTAAAAAAAGACAACAATAATTAACGTACATAACAAGACATTGAAGGTAGCAGCAAGATTCATGTGAAACAAAAATCAAAATGTGGGTAAATTGAAGATCTGACATTTTCATCCTGTTTTTCTTTTCCGCAGGCAAGGCCCGCGACACATTCGCGCTAGCACCGGACGGCCCGCACCAGTTCGCCGCGCTACTCCAAGAGATCAAGCTCAAATACAAGGGGAAGAAGAAACTCATGTTCCTCGTCAAAGAAAGATTCGGATGATCCAACATTACTCGTTTCAACCCACCGAGATAGCAACGGGGTCTACATACGGCATTCCATATTGATAGAAAAAAGCATTTTAGTTTCGATGCGTGTAAATTTTGTTGAAAATTTTTGGGTATAGCATCGTTTTTTGTGCTTTTGTTAATCTCACAATGCTACTGCTGCGGTAGAAGGCCTCAGGATGTTTTTATGGTTGATTATTGATTATTTTACGATAGTAATGCGTCAATTTAAATACTGGCTCAAAATACTTTAAAAAGAAAATGCAACTTTCTTGCAAACTACGCCAGGCCTTTTTGCGTACCTGTGTGACATCTACGGGGTCTATTACCAAAGTTGTAGCAATAAAAAAAGATAATGTGAAACTCATGGCATGCTACATAATTGTTTAATTCGTGCAATCATTGTTTTCATTTCAAGTTTTTGTTTTTTATTTTGTTAATATTGTGCAATAAGCTGCCATGATGAAAAGACAAATTTAGCTTACGTTGTATGAACATACGTCATAGGCCTCATAGGGCCTTGTCGTGACGCATAATAATTTTAGAAATAAGTGTCGTGGAAAATGATAAGTTGATTAATGTATCGAATAAACTTATTTACATATTTTGTTAAGAGTTGGTAAAAAAAAAATGCCCATGACTTGTCAAGCACTACTGTGACAATGCTACTTACATAAAATCGAGGACATGAATCGTTTCGTTCCACGGTAATTTAGGCTCGAAATAATTTTACCGTTGCGGTAAAAATCATTACCTCATGCAAGGTACACATAATCTCGTGTACCCGCCGTGTACCAAACCAGTCTATTCTAAAGTATTATTTTATATTTAATAATTATAAATACGGCTGACCTCGTAATTTTCATTTTTTTATAATCGTAAGAAATGATCTCAATAATTCCATTTGTGTAAATAGAAACGAGTTTGTAAATATAGTACGAAGACAAGTTTAGTATGGGAAAATGTTAGTTAATTAATGTAATAATTAGTATGTGATCTGTGCGAGGATTGCGTGATGTACAAATTGTGTAAATGTCGGTGTGTTGTGAGATGACGGAGTATCGATGATGTGGAGCGGTTCGCACAGATCGCAAGTTGTAAGTAGGTATAGAGCGCCACTCGTATAGCGTCCAATAGCAATGGAATAATTCATTCATAAAATATGACACAACACCAAAGAACTATATCGTAAGTCCAAGTGTGAGATAAGCAACGCCATCATATTTTCAGTATTCTTGAGTATTCTGTATCTGTAGATATTTGTTTATGTTATCTTGAACTGCACATCATTACAACATGGGATGCATACTCGGACGTAGTTTAGTACAAAGAACTAAACTCACAGTGTGATCAAAAATGAGTTGTATATACCAAAGAAGTCCTAACGGTTGGTTCCTTCACTCAGCAAAAAAGATCCGTGACACTATAAAGATAAGGTTGATTTTTTAATTATGGGATCCAACCCACATGAAGGTGGGTACTTTCCGTTAACCGTTAGGACCACTTTGGTATATAAAACTCATTTATGACCTTAATGTGGATTGAGTCCGTTCTGCTAAACAACGTCCACTTTTAACACGAAGTATTGTTACAATCGGCGCTGCAGTAGTCTTCTGTAAACTATTTTATAAATATTATTTGAATGACGTTATTTAACTAATCATGCCGTATATCTTGTCTATTTTCTATATTGTTACACAAATCTTATTTAAGAGTTGATTACTTTGAATATAATTAATTTAACTTCAATCATCATTATTTCTAAAAACTCAGCCTTGTTCTTGTTTAGAGTAGAATATAAAATTTTAACAAGAAGTGCATTTATAAAGATAGAAATGATTAATATTTAAATAGAGATGATGTATGATGTTGAGAGATAGTATGAATTGAATAGTATATAGACTTAATGAAGGACTTTTGTACTTTTTGTGGTGTGTATGAGGGTTGTGCAAAAAATAATTTGACACTGTACAAAGAAACATACAAAAAAATATTGAATTCGTTCATTATATCAAAATTTTGCCAACCCTATAATGTGTCAAATAAAAAAAATAACAGGACATTAGTACTCATTATAATATTGATATGAATGTAAATATAAAAAATATGATTTTTAGTTAGAGCGCTGATAGTAGACACATCCAATATCTTCCTTATCAGAGACTTTTACACGAAGAAGTAAGTAATATCAGGTAGAAAAGTGATCAATAGTACCTAACAGTAACATTTATGTTATTTATTATACCGCTATATACCTAAATGTTACATAAACCGGGTAACATAACTAAGTTTAGGCTTATTTTAGCGGAAGCATATTTAGCTTGAGAATATCTGATTAGCTATTATACCATCTTATAAGGCAATAACCTTTTTATTATTCATTTTTTTAAAGGCACGAGATGTCTTATATTTCTGTGATCTACATCCAGAGTTAAATATGTTTCCTGCAAAAAAAAAATCTAATGTTACAAAAAATGGAGTGTTACTGTGTAAGTAAAGTAAAGCATCTCAGTCTGAACGCAGCATGGCGTAAGTGGTGTTTATAAAATTATTTTTTGTATGAAAAGAGAAATTAATTTCATAAGCAAATAACTTTTAAATGTCGAGCAATAATTTGAAGCCTTCGGCCGGTCTGCCGTGATTTTGTGTACAACTTTATTGGTTGTCGAGAACATGCGTTTGCGTAGCTTATTTAGTCAGTATGCATGACCATTGATTATTATGGAGTCAATCAAAATGCGATAAAAATATTTTTATTAATGAAAATAGTAGCAAAATTATTATTTGGAAATTATTTTGTCTGTAAAATCATTTAATTAAAAGCATTTTTTTATCGTAATATCTGTACTTTTTAGTTTTTTTTTTTTGTAACTTTATTGATAACTTCATTAAATAAGTAGGTTTTTCCAACATCGACTTGCCAACTTGTAACTCCAAGGAAATATTTGACCTCAAGTGCCTTCAGGCGAGTCCAAATAAGCCAGACCGGCTCTTACTTAGTTTTGTTGTATTTTTATTTTGTACTCTGTCAGTGGTTATATTGTAATTGTGTTGTACGTCAAACGTGGACACCCTTCAGTGCTGGTATTATGAAGGTGATAATTTCAATATAAATAATTGAAAAAAAAAAACTATCTTGTTTTATTCAGACGAATTCATTGTCACCCCCGCTGAATATGCTCAGAGGGGTAATTCCCGTAGTTATAAGAATTTTGCAATCCAATCTCTCAATAAAATGTAGGTACCCAATTTTTTTACGTTTGTTAGTCGCCGAGATGAGGTTGAACGTTTTTTCTATCGAGAATTTGCCTTCACAATAACTTATCTGACACAAACCGTCATTCCCGTCCCGTCACTTCCGTAGCCACGATGGTCGCGTGCAGTGGCGTACCTAGCATGAGTGGCACCCGGTGCGGATATTGTAGGTGTCACCCCAAAACTCAAATCAAAACTGTTAAAATGAAAAATATAAGTAAATTTAATTTTTGTTTTTTAATTAAAATATTACAAATAATTTTTATACTTTTTTTATTATTATTAAGCAACGATGTTTGAAATAAATTTAGTTATAAAAAATAAAAAAATTCTTCAGATATCACACCAACCCTTTCTATGGTCCTGAATGAAAAAAAAATTACTAAGCAAGTAAGAAAAAAAAAAGCACCTACATTTATTATTGTTACTTACAAATTTATTATAATTATTATTTTATTGGTGGCGGTTATGCAATCTGCCACAGTTTTACGAATTGTTATAGATGACACTCACTACTGGTGTCCACGGTCAGATCGGGTGTCACCCCTAAGCGGGTGATACCCGGTGCGGACCGCCCCAGCCGCCCCCCCCCCCGCCCCCCTAGCTACGCCACTGGTTGCGTGACCGTAGTGCGCGCATTTTTAATGAGGCTAGCGCAGGCCAAGAGCGTGGAGCCACAATCACTTATGAATGCGGCATGTTCAAGCGCAGTAGACGGCAAGTTTCTTGTAGATTGCACATAGAGATACGCACACGCTGCATAAAATGCTGCATCCTCGAATAATCGAGGACGCAGCATTTCATTATACATTATTTCGCACTATCTCATTTTTTTACAACTGTAGGTAACGATAATACCTATTTGATACAAATCTTTCGACTCGCAGATAAACAGACGGTTTTTGATTGTATTTTGTATAAATAATCATAAGTACGTAGGTACGGATGCTGAGCGGAGAAAAGCAGTTAGAATTAGTTACAGAAACATGCATAATAATCACCATTGCTCGTCGGCATTTAGGCAACATTTTTGGTAAGTAGGAGACAAGAAATTTTAGTAAAAGTTGCCGACTGAAATGTTCCTCAAATTGCAGGTGATGAGTTACGTAGGTATTGTTATTAAGTGAGGACAAAAAGCAAGCAGAAGTTGGTAACTTTCTGAAATATTCTAAACTATTGCACGCACTGAATTGACAACTAGGTATTTAGGTGGAATCGGCGAACCTTTATAAACCGCGCGATCGTAAAATCGTAACTCGTTGTTTGTGCGAGGCTGCGAGGGGAGCGATGCCCGTATGCGGTCCCGAATCGGCCAATCAGAGCGCCGCGCAGCACTTGCGGCTAACCGCATCGTGTAGTAACCCCCCTCAAACCCCTCAACCTCCTGCTCACTCAGTTACCGTGCGCTATTCAACGGTTGATCACGTGCGCCAAATTGATAAAATGAGTGTCCATTTCACTGAGCCTGAAATGGTACAACTTGTAGAAATATACAAGGAATACGACTGTCTGTGGAATATGAAGCACGAACAGTATAGAGACAAAGGAGCAAGGCAAACAGCATACAATCAAATCGCGGAAATATTAAACATTCCTAACCTAAGAGCTAAAGATATCCCGAACAAAATAAAAAATTTAAGGTCATCATACTACCAGGAGATCAAAAAGGTTAGAAGAAGTGTTCGCTTAGGTGGGAAGGTTTATAAACCGAAAGTGTTATGGTTTTCAACTGTGGATAGTTTTTTAAGACCATTCAGGCATGAACGGGAATTTATATCGAAGGTAAGAAACAAAATCTTGTTACAATTAGGTAGGTATATTATTAGATTTCCGTAGCCAAATGGCAAAACCGAACCCTTATTATTTCGCCATGGCTTTTAAAATCAATATCATTTATTTGCATAAAATGTGGTGGGTACACACGGCCACAAATCCAGCTATACATTTCCAGTTTAGGCTGATCTCGCATTGTACGGAAATCCTATACAATGCGAGATCCGCTTATACTGGACATGTATAGCTTGATTTGTGGCCGTGTGTACAAAAGATGTATAGGTTCAGTAACATATTCTGCCATACAGTAATGGCATGCAAATACTTATTTAATGTTAGTCTGTTAAACAATAACATAGACAAATTAATAACAATTTGGTACCTACCTATTTAATTCGAGTTTTAGCGTTAAGAATTTTAACGAAAAGAACAATAAAAACAATACTTTCTGTCCTTCCGTCCTCCTGGATGACACACAGCCATTTTATTAGCAGCAAATTACTATGAAAATTGGAAAGAAGGATGCTAGTAGATTTTTTAAATTAGGTATTCGGCAATGTTTCTATATAAAGTTGAATGTCGAAATACATTTTTTTTTAAACCTAATTAAGTATACCTACAATAACGATTAATCACGTGAACTTATGATATTTTATTTATTTACTAGCTTTTGCCCGCGGCTCCGCCCGTGTGGATGTCGGTTATCGCGTAAAAAAGTAGCCTATGTCCTTCTCCATATCCCAGGCTATATCTCTGCCAGGTTCAGCGGCTTAGGCGTGAAAACGTAACAACGTAAAAATATCAACGTAACATACAGACAGACAGACAGAGTTACTTTCACATTTATAATATTAGTAGGGAACCATGAACCATGTTGCCATGGGTGCGCGTTAAGCCTGTGAGCACCATCCATTAGTATGGATAGATTATCACCAGAAATCCAGATCAACAGAAATCCATACTAATACTAATATTATAAATGTGAAAGTAACTCTGTCAGTCTGTCTGTCTGTCTTTCTATATGTTACGTTTTCACGCCTAAACCGCTGAACCGATCGTCATGAAAGGCAGAGATATAGCCTGGGATATGGAGAAGGACATAGGCAAATTTTTTACGCGATAACCGACATCCACGCGGGCGGAGCCGCGTGCAAAAGCTAGTAATTAATAAGATTATGTATGATGTTTTAACTGACTCTGCTTTAAAAAGACAACGTTTACGCGATCTCTCTATATTTATCATTGATCTAATTATTTTAAGTATAAGGTTAACAAGTATTTTTCTTTTTTACAGAGACCAATGAAAGGAATCAAAAAAGATGTTACCAATTTTTTACCTTTAAAAGACGACAGTAACAGAATCCAGAAAGAAATTAAACAAATTGACTCAATAGCTGAAAGGCTAACTACGACAAATAAAAAAATTGAAGATGAGTTTGATAGTTTTGGCAAATATATCGCCTCCTCTCTACGGTCGATGCCGCAAGAGTTTTCAATAATCGCAAAAACAGAACTACAAAAGACTATATCGGATATTCAATTAAAAATACTAAGGCAAATGAACACTGGGACTGATCACCTTGACCGGTCACAGTCTCCGTATGGCAGTGCGTCAACTTCGAGTGACGACGAAAACCAACATATAGAATGTTTGTCTCCTACGTCTGATTCTTGCATTTCTACTATTAAGATAGAATACGATAATGATGAATAGGAACACTGTGGTTTTGTTTTTATTTTTTTTTATTTTTATCTGAGGCAAGTTTTGTTAATTTGAAACTGTTAAGGCCTGTGTTCACCAACATTCAAACCACCGGTTAGGTATTTAAACAGTTGGTTTATGTCAAATTTCCTATGAAATGTTGAGTAAACAACTGATTAAATAACTAAACAGTTGATTTAAATGTTGGTGAACACAGGTCTTAGTGCTATTATTTTAATTACTGTCGTTTCTGTCTTTTTTGTGAATTACCAACGTTTGTCCCAATTTTTTTGGACAAATAAAGAAATACGAACAATAAAATCTTTCTTTAATCAGTGGCGTACTAGCGTGTATTTCTGCCACCCGGGACTAACCCTAAATTTGCCGCCCCTCCCCCTTTATTTGCGCAACTAAGCATTATTACAAAGACCTAACCTTAAACTTAGAATTTAGAAATAAAGTTCAATAAACCCAATGGACCCGAATCAATAATCTCTCTTTTCCAGTATGTTGTACGGTGGCCAGTACATCAAGTTACCACAAACTGTCAAATTTTCTCGTTCGATTTTGAACTTAATTATTAACATTTTAAAGTTTAAAATCGTTTGGAGAAATTTGACAGTTTCGTGTAGGCCATCGTACTTATTTACGAATTTCAAGACAAGTGGAAGTTGCTCAAAATAGAATTGCAAAATTTGCACCACGCTAACGCCACTGTCTTTAATCCTTTTTTTTTTTGTTTCTCTTACTAATTTTCCTTTTTGACACAAATTTTGACATCTGCGACAAAATGTCAAAATGACATAATTATGCTACACGCAGCGACTCACTGGCGATTTTAAAATCTCACGTTTACACAGATTTTGTCCCGTTTCGTCGGGTAAATCAGTTTAGGTACTTGGGACATTTGATTGCTGACAACCTTAAAGATGATGCTGATGTTGAACGGGAACTCAGGGCATTGGCGGTACGGGTGAACATGTTGGTCCGTTAGTAGGTTCGCTCGATGTACCAAAGCGGTCAAACCACAGAATACATATAGGTTCTCCTAGCGGAGGGTCACACACACACAATTTAAAGCATAGGTACTGCACATCTCTGTACTCGAGCGCCCTATGGATTAGCTGTACCAAACACTGACCGACCCAGACGACTCCATCACTCTCCTCCAGGAGAGTCATAGGTCTACTAGCACAGTTCGTAAGAGAGTACACACTACACGATCGTCATTCCGACCTCGCCGCCGAGTCCCCACGCGAAATCCCCGACAAACGAATAGTCCTCCCCGACCCTTGCCTTTAAGTGAAGCGCCAGCACGCGCTTTAGCTGAGCCTGTAGCTTTAAATCCCCCTGATAATAATGGTCCCTTGCCATCCTCCCTCCGACTCTGCCCTAAGCCGAGGTTCGTACCCCACAGGGGGTGCCCATAGCGCGCAGTCGTTTAGCTTATAAGCATGCCCTGGCTGGAGGCCTTAAATTTCTTTTAGGAACTTAAGGCACCACAGGATAGCCCGGTTAAAGAGTCTCAACCCCTCGTGGTTAACTCTGAGATGCCATCAAAGATTCTCAGCTATCGTACGGAAGCAAAGTGCATGTCTCCTCGCCAGATTGCGTGGCAGTGGCAACAGCCTCCTGAAGGCGATAACTGCCAGGCTTGATGAAAGCCCCATAATAAGACATCTCATCAAAACAACCCTGTCTGTCGTAGTGTATAAGTACTAATATAGATCATAGCCACATTGTTACTAACATCCTATGATATAAGTACTAACAACGTAGGTTATAAGATTTATAATGGTCTAACGTCTTTTAAGTATTTTTGTTTGTGTTTTTATCAGTGTGGACCTTTTGTTGTCTCTCAAATAAATAAATTATTATTATATCGTTAATATAGGCAATGAAAAAGCGTGGGACCAAGTAAACTGACCCGTGGAACTCCGAGATAAAACGAGTACCTTAATAAAATAACATGGCTGTTTGTGTATGTAAGTTTAAATGTTTGTAAACGCACCCACGATACAGGAGAAATTCCTAGTGCGGGGCAACGTTTAAAAAAAATAAAAAAAAATAATAAAAAAAAGTCCTTTTATTTTGATACTTTTGACTGTCACAATTTTTACACTTGATGATGCTCTGTTCACAAACGTATCAATCTTCGTCCTGTCGAATTAATTGACATACTGTGCATTTGCTTTTTTTCAGTTTTTTCAATAAACTTCTATAATTTCTTCTGAAATTTCGTCTGCCTTTTGTGTCTATTATTATAGTGCGTTGTGTTTTTTTTCCGGTTTTCTCTTTTTTTGCCAGTGCAGCTGGTTCCTTCTTCTTTGTTGAAACAGCTGAAACCTTCTTTTTTGAAGTGGCAGCTGATTCCTTCTTTTTTGCAGAGGCATTTGATTCCTTCTTTTTTGAAGAGGCAGCTGGTTTCTTCTTTTTTGAAGAGGCAGCTCGTTCCTTCTTTTTTTTAGCAGCAGCTGGTGTTTTCTTTTTCGAAGAGGCAGTGGGTTTCTTCTTTTTTGCCTGTGCAGCTGGTTCCTTCTTTTTTGCCGGTGCAGGTGATTCCTGTATCTGTGTCGATTCAGTAGTTTCCTGTTTTTGTGGGGATGCAGTTATTTCTTCTATTTCTGGTGGTGCAGTTCTTATCTTTTTTGTTGTAAAGTTTGTGCCGGCTTCCATGTGAACATGAGTAAGCGAGTCTTGGTAAAGCTCATCGTAACCTATCACCAGAGGCGGCAGGACGAGCAGACTCGCTATGCGCTCCTTTGTTTCACACTGCAAATAAAAGTCACAATTAAAGTGCAACTATTCAATGTGGGGGCTGGTATACGTAAAGCCCAGCCGATCTATTGTGTTAAAATCTCGCTGCGTAAACTTACGTGAAGTAAGTGTCCAATCACTTGGAATGACAGCTCACTTCAAGCTCACTACTCCAAGTTTTGACGGTGAGATTTTACAGAATGACAGCATTTGTTTGATGGAGTAGCAGTTTCCCCAAAGCGGAGAGATGTCTCACTTTTTCATCGCATCATCTTACATTCCTTAGGTATACCAAGAGCCTACTAATACTACATTTACTATAGCATTAGACAAATAACGGCTAAATAACGACAGTTATTCTGTAATATTGTTGAAATTACTGCACTTTAGAGTTATTTTTTAATGTAAATGGTAAATAGATTACAGTGCTTTGTATTCATTGTGAAATAACGGAGTTTATTAAACGTTTACATCGAAATAACGTAAGGGTGAGAACAGTTATTTGTCTAATGTTATAATAAATTGAGTATAGTTATTGGTCGTTTCCGAATTCTGCGATACGTCATCCCTCGGGGCTTTGGTGGATTGTGGGCTTGAAACTTAGTTAAGTTATTGAGACAGGGCAAGAACAAACAGGATCTATTAGAAAAAGAACAATGGGTTCGGAGGATTTATTTATTTATTTGCATAAATAATGGGGTGATACCAGGGGTGGGCAGACTTAGGTACACCATCGCACAGTGTTTTATGAAGCCCATTTTTCCGACATCACATTTTTATTTAAAAAAAAAACATGCGGGGCAGTCTTTGAGGACTGCCGATAGAAGTGAAACCGAAGTAACTTGTGAATTGTATCGTCGAGCTATTAGATTATTAATTTTGATTTATTTTTGGTTTATGAAGAAGTGTTTATGATCAAGGATTAAAGTTGAAATTGGTCATTAACACTTCTTTACAAACCAAAAATAATTCAAAAATAATAATCTAATCGATACTTATAGCTATACCTAAAGCTCATGGAAAGCGTTCGGTGACGATGACGCGAGTTTTTTTGGCATTATACATAATGCCCGGTCATTATGAAAAATGCCCAATATGAGAGTGCAATTTGATAATAATTATTGAAATAATCAAATTGACCGGGCATTATACATATTGTCCATCACCTTTTGGGCAGAGTAATACAAACATATTTTTTTTTATTTTTTTTTATTGTTATTGTCGTTTGACAAAATTTCAAACAATCCTTTGGGTTAGGTTAGGTAGAACAGTGGCCAATAACGCCACATCCCCTCTATTGTTGGTGAATCATTTGGGTTAGGTTAAGTTAGAACGTGTATTATCAAATTGCCCAATTGTCATGTAGCAATATAATAATGACCGTGCAATGTGATAACCAATGAAGTTAAGATTAGGTAATTATTAATTTATTAATTATTATTAATCACTTAGCCCGATAGAGCTAGACATTATTCATTATTTATTAAAGCTCGTACATTATTGATAATGCCCGCATTAATCACCTGGTCCATAACATAGACACAACAATACCCTATTGTGTCAACAAACTAATAACACACTAATATTGGCACTAATGCACAAAAGTGTCCGTGACCGGAGTCATGCAGTAGGTAACTCCGGTCATACATGATAAAATAGGTACCTAAAAGTTAGAAAAAATTGCCGCTAACGTTATTTAAAAAAAAACCGGGGGGGGCAGGGTTCCGTAGTTGGGATGAATATATCCCAAGAACAAACTAAAACATGTAGAATGTATTGGAGAACATGTTTTTCAACTGCAAATGTAAGTTGGTTGACTATTACTCGGTAGGTAACTTGTAAAGCCTACTTAGCTGTGATAGTTGTCCTTTTTAACTTCGTTATATATACTACTGAAATCTCACCGTGAAAACCTAGGTGAAGTGAGCTTGAATTAATGAGCTGTCAATAGTGTCAATCCCTAGTCTCAGATGGAATGACAGTTCACTTCAAGATCACTTCACCTAGGTTTTCACGGTGAGATTTTTACAGAATCGACCGGCTGATGTGAATGTTTTCACATATCCAAATACAATTTAGCTGACAGAGGGGGGGGGGGGAGACACTAGACTCTTAACAAAAAAAAAATATCATCCCTACTTTACATGTAGGTACACTAAAAAAAATTTTTTTTTCATGATTATATTTTACCACTTTGTCGGTGTGATTAATATGTATGTATACTATTGTATACCCATACCAAATTAGTAACAAAGCAAGCACATCTCCCGACATCCATCCTATCGTCCTCGCCGATACACCTATTTAAACGATTGATATAACGAGTACCCTATAACAACTTAAAATGAAGTCCTTTTAACTTTTATTTTGATACTTTTGACATATTTATACCTCTTGATGTTGCACTGTTTACAAACTTTAAATCAATCTTTGTCCTGTCGAATTAATTGACAAGCTGTTCGTTTGCTTTTTTTTTGTTTTTTCAATAAACTTCTATAATTCCTTCTGATATTTCGTCTACCTTTTGTGTCTATTTTTATAGTGCGTTGAGGTTTTTTTTCGGTTTTATTTTTTCTTGCCGGTGCAGCTGGTTCCTTCTTCTTTGAAGAGGCAGCAGATTCCTTTTTTTTTGAAGAGGCAGCTGGTTTCTTCTTTCTTTTTGCGGCAACTGATTCCTTCTTTTTTGAAGAGGCAGCTGGTTTCTTCTTTTTTGAAGAGGCAGCTGGTTTCTTCTTTTTTGAAGAAGCAGCTGGTTTCTTCTTTTTTGAAGAGGCGGCAGATTTTTTCTTTTTTGAAGAGGCAGCTGGCTTCTTCTTTTTTGAAATGGCTGCTGGTTTCTTCTTTTTTGAAGCGGCAGCTGTTTTCTTCTTTTTTGAAGAGGCAGCTGTTTTCTTCTTTTTTGAAGTGGCAGCTGGTTTCTTCTTTTTTTTAGCAGCTGCCGGTTTCTTCTTTTTTGAAGAGACAGCTGGTTTCTTCTTTTTTGCTGGTGCAGCTGGTTCTTTGTTTTTTGCTAGTGCAGCTGATTCTTTGTTTTTTGCCGGTGTAGGTGGTTCCTTTATCTGTGTCAATTCAGTAGTTTCCTGTTTTGGTGGGGATGCAGTTATTTCTTCTTTTTCTAGTGGTGCATATATTACCTCTTTTTCTGGTGCTGCAACTGGTTCCTCTGTTTCTGGTTGTACGGTCGTTTCCCTCCTTTTTGGTGGTGCAGTTCTCATCTTTTTTGGTGTAAAATTTGTACCGGCTTCCTTCGAGTCATGGTTAAGCTCATCGTAAACTTTCTTCTTTTTTGAAGAGGCAGCTGGTTCTTTCTTTTTGGGCGGTGCAGCTGGTTCCTTCTTTTTTGCCGGTGCAGGTGGTTCCTTTATCTCAGTCGATTCAGTAGTTTCCTGTTTTGATGTAGTTATTTCTTCTTTTTCTGGTAGTGCAGTTATTACCTCTTTTTCTGGTGCTGCAACTGGTTCCTCTGTTTCTGGTTGTACGGTCGTTTCCCTCCTTTTCGGTGGTGCAGTTCTTATCTTTTTCGGTGTAAAGTTTGTGTCGGCCTCCATCGAGTCATGGTTAAGCTTATAGTTAACTATTTTGTTTTTTGAAGCCGCAGCTGGTTCCTTCTTTTTTGCCGGTGCAGGTGGTTCCTTTATCTCAGTCGATTCAGTAGTTTCCTGTTTTGGTGAGGCTGCAGTTATTTCTTCTTTTTCTGATGGTGCAGTTATTACCTCTTTTTCTGTTGCTGCAACTGTTTCCTCTGTTTCTGGTTGTGCGGTCGTTTTCCTCCTTTTTGGCGGTGTAGTTCTCATCTTTTTTAGTGTAAAATTTGTGCCGGCTTCCATCGAGTCATGGTTAAGCTCATCGTAAACTTTCTTCTTTTTCGAAGAGGCAGCTGGTTCCTTCTTTTTTGGCGGTACAGCTGGTGCCTTTATCTCAGTCGATTCAGTAGCTTCCTGTTTTGGTGAGGCTGCAGTTATTTCTTCTTTTTCTGGTGGTGCAGTTATTACCTCTTTTTCTGTTGCCGCAACTGTTTCCTCTGTTTCTGGTTGTGCGGTCGTTTTCCTCTTTTTTGGCGGTGCAGTTCTTGTATTTTTTGGTGTAAAATTTGTGCCGGCTTCCATGCGAACATGAGTAGTGAGCGAATGACGGTAAAGCTCATCGTAAATTTTCACCAAAAACGGGAAGACGAGCAGACCCGATTTGCGCTCGTTGGTTTCACACTGTAAATAAAATTGCAACTATTCAATGTAGTACAGGTAAAGCCCCCGATCTATTCTGTAAAAATCTAGCTGTGTAAACTAACGAGAAGTAAGCTGTCAGTAGTGTCAATCCCTGGCCGCTTTCCGAATTGGCTATAATCGCTCACAGCGCTCACATCGTCTCACATGCGTTCCGATTTAGATATTACGATTATGACAGCCGAGGGCTGTCAACAACTCGGAACGCTCGTGAACGCGCTCACGGTGCTCACGCAATGTCAAAACGATATTAGAGTATTTCTCTGTGTACACACCAAAAATTTGTTCTTCTTAGGTTAGGTAGCAACTGTAGCCAGAAGAACAATTTTGAATATACTCGTACCACGATACGATAAGATGCGACTCAAAACAAAACAGCACACTGTCATTTTTGACAGCGCTCACGGCGATATTAGTAAAAGGCATGGTCGGCGTTAGGTATCGCAAGATGGCGAATGTCATGACGTCATCGATGACGTTTCACGGGACATCGTTATCGCGCTCACGCTAATTCGGTACGGGTTTTAGCACGCGAATATCGATAATATCGTAACTCGGAACGCAGGGCCTGTCATCAGGTGGAATGACAGCTCAGTTCAAGATCACTACTTCAAGCTTTGACGTGAGATTTTTACAGAGTAGATAGTAGTAGTTTGGTTTGGTTTGGAGATGTCTCGCTTTGCGTTATTTTCACATCGGTTAGTTAAACCGAGAGCCTAGTTATTTTTTGTTTGTGAATTCTGTGATACGTCATCCCTCGGGGCTTTGGTGGATTTTAGGCTTAAAATTTTAATAGGTAGTTAACTTATTGAGATAGGGCAAAAACAGAATCTATTAAAAAAATAACAATGGGTTCGGAGGGTCTATTTATTTATTTGCATAATGTACACTCAGTTACAGGCTAGGCTAAAACTTAGAAGTACATGACCCTGTTAGGGCGTACCAAGTATTATTACAATTAACTTATAGCTATGTAGGATATATACTTTTAAAGTTAACATTATATTGCACACCGACTATATAGATATCAATATCACAATATTCATTATTACTACTAATACATAAAATCTTTCTAACACAAATTTAATTTATAATAATTAAAGTCATTTGAAATAAATAGTACTAACATAGATATTAATAAAATTATTTTATACATATATATTTAGATCAAATTTAAATATGCACAGTATTTTTGTGGATCTTATAAATGTTCAGGTATCTTATTGTTTATGTGGATGCTTCGATATTCTGGGCTATTTTTATACATCTTTAATCTAGGTAGAATTAATTTAGTTTTGCGGCGCTCATTCTTATCAAAATTAAAGAGTTGTATATTATTTTTAAACAAATATGGCTAGTTCTTGAATATAAATTGAGGGTAGGGTTAGGATTTTTTCTTTGATGAAGTGGGGTTTGCAGCTATCTCTGGGTTTTATGTGATATATTATGCGTAGTTTCTTTTGGGCAATAAATAAGTCTTTAGCATCTACAGTCTACACTGTGTCCCCACAGAATGATTTCGTAGCGTAGCCGCATGCGTAGGCATACTCATGCATAGTAAGAGCATAGTCTTTTTTTGTTTGATTTGAGCACACTAAGATGATATGAAAATTGTTACAGTTTTGTTTTAAGGCGCTGATCCACCGCGGCGCATGCTGTGCACGAGCACACGGCGCATTTTAGCTGCGTGGATTCATTTTTTTGACCACGTGGGTCCACGTTTTCACTGCAGTACACACTTTACTCACCCACGACCGTAGCGTGGCCCTCCACGTCGCACGGAGAGGCTACGCACGTGTTTTCTGCAGTCCACGGACACGATAAGCATGAATTGACGTCACGTGGCTTGCTCGAATATGTTGCCTACGTAGCTCAACGCCATGCACGCTGTACACGTGGTACCAAGCGTGCATAGGTTCACGGCAGGAGGTGGGACGAGCGGGGAAAACAGCTGTACATAGTCGTGGGTTAATATTCGTGTGTAGTGTGTACCGCAGTGGAAACGGAGACCCACGTGGTCAAATAAATGAATCCACGCAGCCTGTGTGCTCGTGCACAGCATGCGCAGCGATGAGATGCACAAGCCGTGTAGCACATGCACGGCGTGCATGGCGTTGACAGCGTTGAGCTATGTAAGCGCCTATTTGAGCAAGTCAGGCATGTATCAATGACGTCAATTGATGCTTAGCATGTCTGTGGGTTGCAGTGGACACAATCACATACATTTCCTTGCAAAGCGAAGCTTAACACGTGCTTTTCTAGGTGACCTATAATAAGACCTATCATTACGAAATAAGTCTAGTTTTATTTTAATTTTGAAATTCATAAGTCCATAACTGTTCTAGGATGGGTCTTAATTAAATAATGTAGGGGAAATGTGGTATTTTGTCTTTATATAGACGGTGGCCAGCACGTCAAGTTACCACAAACTGTTAAATTTTCTCGTTCGATTTTGAACTTAATCACCAACATTTAAAATTTTAAAATCGTTTGGAGAAATTTGACAGCTTCGTGGAGCTTGGTGTGCTGGCCACTGTACATAGTTTAGAAGGAGCTGACGTGCCTTTTAATTTTTATACGGTTAAACCTTAAACCGTTTGAGCGGTAAGCAACTCGTTAAATAACCCCTAGTGCTCATATTTATTTCTCTTTAAACTCTTAGGAAGTTTGTCTTAAACTCGCTAGGGTTTCTCTTTTCTTCGAGCGTTTTGAAACTCGGTAAAAAAGCCTATTGCTTTGTAAATAGCATTTGTAAATGTTGTGTTATTTGTATCGTTACATAATTTAAGCCGATATTATTCTAAGTAGTAATTTTGGTAAGTACATCGCAGCCGGAGCACCATCTTGCTGTCATGCTATTTTACCACATCACAGAGAGAATAATAAATCTGCGTACTCACCACTGTGTAACAAATGGTAACTGCGATCAAAACCAGCAATATGGACATTCTTACATTATCACTAACAATTCTTTATAGCTCACACTTTAATAGCCAGTCGTAAACTTTCAATTTTATTTTCAAAATGCGATACGTTACAGCATGCTTATTATGTTAATTCCAAATGTAAATCAATGAGCTATAGTAACGTCTAAATAGTAATCGGAAGTAAGTTGGGTTCGAATAACGTTATTCCGTTTTTATTTGAGTGCAGTTTTACCCCTTAACCCTTAAATCGACCTCTATCAGATTTGTTCATACTGACTACCCAACTACCCACATTATCTAAATCCAGCACCCTAATTGCGTAACACACTATCAATCGCATTCTGAATAGGCATGATTTCTGGGTAAAAAAAAAAGAAAAACTGTTTAGTCCGTCAATCAGATAATAAAAAAATATTGGACACGTATATTTTGCTTTATCATATTAATAGAAAATGACTTAGATAAATCACATTAAACTTGGGGAGTGGGGGCTCGTTACGTCACAGCTACGTATAAAATCTACTGAGGAGTGACGTCATGCCACATTTGAACTCAATGTATCGCCGTAATGTTTTGATTAAGTAAAAAAAGAAAAAATACGTGTCCAATATTTTTTAATAATCCACATGACGGACAATTTTTTTTTTTTTTGTCATTATCCCTATTATTTTGAAGCATATTGCTAATCCATTGCTTTATATGTTCGAAAAAGTCCGTTCAAAAACGTAAATAACGCAATGAATGTTGTTAAACTGTCAAAATTAAACCCATTACTACTGATAGGATGTTAATGCAATGTTTTCGTGTTGTACAAACATATTTTTGTAAGCAAACACTTTTGTTATGTTTTACTAACATAATTATTTTGTTAGATATATTGGCGCAGCGAACCCGGCTTTAACGGAGCAACCTATAAGTAAGTATACCTACTTAGCCACTTAGGTAGGTGTCTCCTCCCGACTAAATGCAAACGAACCAACTTCTTTCTCATTTCCAAACGGTTTACTGTCCGTGGTTCGACCGCGTAGTTATACTAGTTCATCACGCCTTTGTTCTGCAAAGCGTAGGGCAGAGGTGTATACAAGTGTGTGTGAGTAGAACTAAGATAAATATGTTTGCCCATGGCACTTACGGTACTACCATTGTGTAATACTATAATAGTGGGCCGCCTGGCTGGGCAACGCGAGGGTGCGGAATGAAGGTGCGCGGCGTTTACCCTCCTGCCAGCGACACCTGACGTAGTACCGGCGGAGCACTAATCTAGGGGTGCTCTGGCCACAAACTCAGTCGCGCGTATTTGTTGTTTACGCAATAATAATATGATAAAAATCTTTTCAATAATTGCTCGTTTAATTGGTGTACTTTTCATAGTAAACCTCCGCCCTACGCTTCGCAGAATACAGACGTGATGAACTAGTAGAACTATGCGGTCGAATCACGGGCAATAAATGTTCCAAACACCATCTAAACTTCGTCAGGTGCAAACTGTTCCTTCTCTGCAGATTCTACGGCTGGCAGCTCCTCTTCAGCATCAGGGATAAAGGCTGGCGGACGAGACTGCCCAGCCTCACTAAGTAGCTCACACAGTGATACCAACGAACTGGCAAGCTGGAGACAAAGAATCAGATCATCGTGTAAAGCATTATGCAACAGGATTATGTCAGAGGAAGGCTAGAACCAGGCAGGACCTATTAAACCGTAACTTTAGGAGTCCTATGTTCAGCACTTGTCTGTCATAGGCGCAGTTGATGACACTGAGGGAAGATACACAGATTGCACATTGACTTTGCTTAGTAAACCGTTTCATACGAATATAAACCTTATTCTTAAGAAAACATTGTTCATATTCGTATATGCGAGTGTGTGCGAGCGTTTCATACGAATATGGTAATTATTCTTTTAAAAATAAGGTTTATATTCTTATGAAACACTAACTTTACTTAGCCAAGTAAAAGTTTGACGACAGTGATAAATGATTTTATACAAAACAAACATATATCACGTCATACAAATATGAACCTAATTCTCATTTGAGAAATGTCCAATTATACTACCGCTTAATGCTCATATACAGGAACCAACGGCAGAGGCAACTGCAGCCGTCGTCGACAGTAGTCGACGCCTGCTCTCGCCTTCATCAAAGCGGCATCGGCATCAATGCTCGTGCCTTCTCTGTATGAGAAGAGGACTTAGCCCTGCAGTGGGACAATAATCGGCTGGTTACACGGCTTATTCTCGAAGAAAAGCTTATACCTGTGCATCTGCCGTTTCCTCCTTCGCCAGCAGCTCGGCAGTGACCGAGGCCTCCTGCGCTGCCTCCCGCAGCCGCCCCGCGCGTGCGTGTCTGCCCGCCACGTTGAGCCGCAGCAGCGCGTCGTCCGGCGCCAGCGCCAACGCGCGCCCGTACGCCGCGTCGGCCCGGCTGTCTCCCAGTCGCTCCAGGGCTATGCCTATCAGTAGCACCTGTATCAAAACTTGGATTGTCCAGATTGTGTTCGGAACAGATGGAGTTGTTACCTGGCACAGACCAGAGAAGCATGGCACTAAAAGGAGGAGGTCTTATTCAACAGCTGTACCTAGGTGTCCTATTTTAAATACATAGGTATCTTCCTACTAATTTCTTGAAAGAAAATTAGAAATCTAAGTGCCACTGACAACGTATTTACTGCTGTATGTAGGTAAGAGTGTCCGTGGAGTTTCTTGCCCGTTCTTCTCCATTATAGGAACATCTAAGCTCTCCCTCTCTCACTCATCCCATGCCAATTACGGCTTATTCCACAAATCCCACCTGAGAGAATCCCCCTCAGGGGGAAAACTGGACTCTAATGTAAAAAAGTCCAGAAAGTCCCCTTATCATTTTGAGTTATTCCACTTTTTCCCCTGAGAGATTCTCCTCAGGGGGGAAAACTGGACACTAATGTAAAAAAAGTCCAGAAAGTCCCCTTATCATTTTGAGTTATTCCACTTTTCCCCCCTGAGAGATTATTTGCAGGGGGGAAAACTGGACACTAATTTTAAAAAAGTCCAGAAAGTCCCCTTATCATTTTGAATTATTCCAATTTTTCTCCTTAATATTAGTTATGATTTCTACGCTCTTAAGAGTCTATACTTCCTCTGCGCCACCTCACTCTGTATCTCGCTCGCACACTATTGCTACCGGTCACGCGAGCAAGCGAGACAGGCCGGCAGGGAAAAGACTCCAAGGCGCCGATAGTTTAGGTAATTTCGTTTTACGGTGAAAATAATGGTTATTGAAAAAAAGTAAATAACATAAGACCTGCTTTATAGTTAGTTCAGTTGAGTCGCTTAACTTCAAACTCGGGTAAAACCACTTTACCCTCTTGGGAGATATTTAAAAAAAGTGATAACCGTCTTAATTCCATGAATTAAAAGGCGGTTTTTTATTTCTTATGTCAACAATACTGAAGGTAACGATCCTATAAAGCAAATTTAGTATTATAATCATACATTCTTTCAAAAATGTAAAATTAAGATTGGATTTACCTTCATTTGATCTAATGGAATGCAATTGATCTATCTTTGAAAAAACTCAGTGTGGATTTTTATAATAGGCCGCTTGCGGGCATTGCTCGGTGTAACTATTTTAAAGGCATTATCCATGGAAACTGTCTATGATTAAAAAGAAACAATAAAAACCGGAGCGTACGGTGTTAATGTCGCAGAGTTGACGACGACTGACCGCCATGTTGAACAAACGCGGTTAGCTGATTGGCTCTCATGGACTTAACTGCATTTGAATAAAACTGTCTCATGGATCTATCGGAATTAGATAAAATTGTATGATTTTAACGGTTTTTTTTCTCAAGAACTCTGCGGATTTATATACGAGTACAACTGATAAAATTGTTTTAAACGTCTGTTTTTGGCCTTTAATTTGGTACCAAAAATCTTAAAAATTCTCAAAATTGGATTTACACGAGTCTGAAGTTAAGCGACACAGTTAATATGCAAAGTTTCATTATCTAATTTGAAGTATTTTTTGAATACGAGCGGTTTATTGTTCGGTTTTGAGGTAAATTTTGGATTTTTTTCTATCGAGAAAATTTTATGGAATCGTGTTTTCGGCTAACATAGTACTTAACATTAATCCTCAACTTTACCATATATTTATTTCAAAATTAATGCTGCAGTATTTTCGACATAACGGAGGATGATGCTATGCCATTTGAGGCCCTTAAAGTAAATAAAAAAAATTGTGATTAGATCCAATGTAATAAACAAAAAAACGACAGTATAATATATACAATAATCAGTCTTTTTTTATTTCACACAATTTTGTTATAATTGCCTAAATTTGGCACATGGGTAGACCATGACCTGGATTATGCATAGGATACTTTTTATCCCGATATTCCTACAGGATCCAGACTTATACGGGTGAAACCGCGGGGCGCAGCTAGTTACTAATAAATAAACAACATGTCTGCCTATTTATAGTATTTAAACTCGAATAACATAAAACAATTCAGTATACATTTTATATTAGCTTTATTGACTATGTCGACGAAGGCCCCCTTCGGTGCTCATAGTAGTGTTTGAATGGTCATATTAGAAAACAAATTTAATTTGATTAGGTTTGTCACATGCGAATTTCGCATCAAAGACCTGACGTCACACAAAATCCCGACGTCACACAAATCCTGCATCGCGCAATTAAGAATTTACCGCGCGAACGACATATATAAGACTATCCAACATCAATCATTGGGCAGGGAACTGGGGATCTCACCTAGCAGGGGTCTGGTTGCACGGGCGTCGTGAAGAACTTCGGGTTCTCCTACAGTCACACCCCCAGAAACACACTTCAGACCGCTGAGGGGAATCCACTACGTCGACGTAGCAATCAAGCAACTAGGTGTGCGATAAAGCACTCTCACCTCCTCCCACGGGAGGGGGAGGAACCCCAACGACGGGTCCCCAATTATGGGGACCGAGAGACAAATGCCTCGGGCATGGGGCCATGAAGCCCCAAAACCGATTCCTCGCGCCACCTTCGGGGGCGCAATGACGACCACCTACGTCACTGGGCAGTTCGGAGGATCCTTCCTTTTCTATAGAGGATGAGTGAACTTTACACCCTGTTCCTCACACATCTAAAGGTTTGACTGAGCTGACTACCAAATTCAAGTAGTTAGTATTCGTTCGCACATTTTAAAGAGTGGTATCCGTTCGGAATCCATACTTAATCCATACTAATATTATAAATGTGAAAGTAACTCTGTCTGTCTGTCTGTCTGTCTGTATGTTACGTTTTCACGCCTAAACGGCTGAACCGATCGTCATGAAATTTGGCAGAGATATAGCCTGGGATATGAAGAAGGACATAGGCTACATTTATATGCGATAACCGACATCCACGCGGGCGGAGCCGCGGGCAAAAGCTAGTAGAAAATAAATATGAGTTGAAACAAATACCAGTTGTATTAGTTGTTGGTATTAGAACAGAATAAATCAAAATTATTCCCAAGCTCGCTTCGCTCGCTCCTACATTCTAGGTTATCTAAATAAATATCTGCCGGCGCCCGCGGTAAATATTTTATTTATATTTTGGCAACCAACACTGGCGAAGAAATAGGCGCCCAGCGCCACGGCTAGTAGCAGAAGTACTCCTTAAATTTTAAGGACTTCAGGGGGGATTTCTGGACGTTGATTTTTTCAGATTCCAGTTTTCCCCCCTAAGGAGGATTTTCAGGGCGGAATTCTAGACTTTTCTTTTTTCAGAGTCCAGTTTGCCCCTTCAAGGAACATTTTCAGGGGGGATTTGTGGAATAAGTATTTTTTCGATTCCAAATTTCCCCCCTAGGGGGGACTTTCGGGAATAAGCCCCAATTACGACTAGTGAATGTTTTTTTTTTCTGAAATTTAAGTAATGAATGAGCTTGTGCTATAATGTAATCTATCTGGACTGTATAAGCTGTGCAGACACATTAGCACTTGCAGACATATTAGAATAGTAACCTACTAAGTTTTGAAATGGGCAGCTAGCTTCATCTTTAAAGTTCAAAAGTGCCTACTTATATATTTAATTGAAACTTGCAACCTGCCCCGGCTTCGCACCAGTAGCAGAGTATGCTCTGCTAACCAACCAAATGCCAGAAAAAAAAAAACGTGTGGCACTCGGGGACTGCCGCGGTAAAGCTATTGCATAGCATTTTGTATCAACTTATGCAATTATAATTATTTATTTATTTTATTTATGCAGTATTTCTTTTTCTTTGATATTAATTCAAGTTACACTTTTTGAGCGTGGTGACCGATAAGAAAACAAATTTTTCTTTTATTAAATAAACAAAGAGTATATAATATTACGAGACGGGAGTCCCATAGATAAAAATGAAAAACGTCGCTTGTATGAAACGTGAGCTAATAATGAATACAAACATAACAGAAATGACACGGACTGCAGACATGACATAAAGCTGCCAACATAATAACAAGATAGGGATGTACTACTACTCACTCGTAATTTTTATCGATATGTTGCTGTAAAAAATTTCGGGTTTTAGGATCCTGACATTTTTACGGTTTCATTCTTAATAAATTTAAGGCAAAGGTCACTTAGGCCAACGGTAACTTTCGATTTGAACTAAGGTTACGTGGTAATTTTCTTATAAAAAGAAACCAGCTACGGCTGTGATTCCACGTTGGCGTAAGCGGGGTTCAGAGACAAATCCCATTGTATAGTCTAGTCCGAGGCAAACTTGACTATAAGATGAGATTTGCTGTGATGATAATAAAATAAAACAAAACTTTGGACTTAAGTTTTTTATAATAATTAGAACAGCTTTTCCTTTCTATTGATCATTCAATTGGCAATGGTTCAGCAGTTGATGTTGAAGGTACTGAAATGTAGAAAACTCGTTGCTTATTAACTGACACATGAACAAGTGAATTCAAATTTAATTCTAATCTTGAATAGTTACTTGGGCTTAGTCTCATTCTTTTTATCACATTTTCATTTGAAAAAGGGTCTGTAATAGACAAAAAAGTATCTGTAATATTTATAATTGATACATTCAATACAGTTAATCAAATAGTAAAGTGAATTTAATAAGTTTAAAATAAACATAAACCTTACCCGCAATAGAACATATTTTACTGTCTTTTGAACATTCTACTGGCAATGGGTCAGCAGTTGATGTTGAAGGTACTGCAATAAAAACAAAATGTAGTCATTCACTTCTAATTCCAAAAACAATGAAGGGTATCGTAGTTGGGATGAATTAATCCCAAGAACCGAATTAACATTGTAGTTGAAAAACATGTTTCCCCATACTTTCCAACTGCATAATAATAATGTAAGTACACACAATATTGAGTAATTTACCATGTTATTTTAAGACCATAGACTTCTTAAAGGTTTTGCTGTAATCTTTAAGTATAGAACTGTACACTGTATTTTTTTTAATGTTAGGATCAGCAATCAGCAGTTTCGGAGATAAGGGGGGAAATGGTAAATTTTCATCTATTTTCTTTTTTTTTAATGTTAGGATCAGCAGTTTCGGAGATAAGGGGGGAAATGGTAAATTTTCATCTATTTTCTTTAATAATTTTCATTAAAAATGTAAAATGAAATGAAAGGACTTGTCAAGAGGATTTTTTTTTAAATAATTTTAAAAAAAGTTCTCTTGTCAAGTCCTTTCATTTCATATGTCACATGATACATTTTGGATGTGTACCAAAATGCAACTTAATCGGTCCAGTAGATGACGGTACATAAGGGTTCCGTTTTTTCATTCGGACGTACAGTACCCAAAAAAAAAAAAATACTTACTAGATGTACCAGTCCAAGAATCGCAGTAGTCGAAGTAGAAGATAACTCTGCAAAATATAATTGAACATGAGTTACTAAAGTAATCGGAAAGGGTGAGTTAGGATGAATTACGACTGGAAAATAAAGTCTTACCTGTTTGCTCACTTTTGAAGATGTGTAGTGGAAATCCAACGAACAGCACATCTGCCATTGGTTCTGCAGTAAGTTCTACAGACGGAGTAGCATTTTTTCTTAGTTGTGTCTTCTTTTTATTGAAATCCTTTGGTAGAAAATGACTGCCACAAATATGTTCCAATTGATGTAGCTTTTCAATGGGTACATACACCAAGTCTTCTTTCCCGTAACTTTAACCCATTTTTTACATCTAGCTGGAACATTTTATTACATTATTATGATTATAATAGTAGTGTATTTAAACTTATATCTTTGTTATTTTGGTTTTGCAGTATTAATAGAATAACAGAGAAAATTTAATGAAATAGGAATATTATAATAATAAAAATATCGACAGTCGATAAAAAAGTAACATGCGTCAAGCACTAGCATATTGATAGGTTACTTTGTAATTTTGTAAATTTTGGACTTTAAATCAAGTAATTTATTTTCTGTAAGAGCTTATCAATGTTTTTTAACATAACAATTGAAAATATATGCTTACCTATCTTCATTCAAAGGAAATTTGGCTATGAAGATTCGCATTTGACCATCTGACCGGCCGGATCTTATAACACATATTTCACACGTTTTGTACTGCATTGCAACTTAAATTACGTCACACGTACATACATAAATACAACAATAACTCTAATTTACGATAAATATCCACAAAACACAGAATAAAAACAAAAACAGCGCTTTGTTGACAAAGTTCTTGACAACAAACAAGACAAGAATATGGCGGCCGGTAGCTATGGCGGCTGAGTAGCGTAGTGCGATAGAGTCGACTAGATGTTAAAGCGAGACAGCGATGGCGTGAGGTTTTTTCGTTACGGAATTTCTGGATTCGGTCCCCGCGCTCAAGGCCCGCGATAGAAGCTATGCAATAGCTTAAAAAATGCCACTAGGGTATGCCCTAGTAGCATTTTTTTTTTTGGCTTTTAGTTGGGTCACTTACCTCTGTAAGTGGTCCAACTAAATGCCAACAAAAAATGCTACTAGGGTATATGCCTACATTTATATTTCAGCCAATTTACACAAAACTTTTAATGAAATAATAATAAATACAATAAAAATAATAAATACAAAAAAAATATAATGAATACATCTAAATCTTCCTCATAAATCACACCGTCCATTGTTGAAAACCGTATGAAAATGAGGGGTAAGGGGGCACACTTACCACCTCAGTGCCCCAAGTCAACCTCACCTGCTCGTGGTACACCCTGCTGAATAACAAACGAGGCTCTGACAACCGACAAATGGCGGTATAACCATTCTGAATAAAAACTTCGCAGCTAAATGGAGCAGACTAGTGACGGGCAGCAGTGTCAATAGTGCGAAAAGCTGCGATCTGCGATCGCCAACTCGCATGCCCAGCGTGTCGATTATGGGCAAACCCTCCAAATGGCATGTCAAAATCAACCACGGCCTCCAGTTCTCGGCCGCATTGCTATTCCGGATTCTGGCGGCGATCACGGTAACGGCAAGGTAGGGGGTGCGAAGAATCCCCGGGTTACGAATGGCCGCCAAACCCAACTGACCTTGGCGACGTATAACGGACGCACGTTACGGCTCGACGAACACCTAGTGCAGCTAGAAGAAGAGCTCGGAAAAATAAGGTGGCACATTCTTGGGCTGAGTGAATTTCGAATAGAGCGCGAGGACACAATAACTCTTGAATCGGGCCATCTTTTGTATTTCCGAGAGGGAAACCAGCTATCCCAAGGCGGAGTAGGGTTCCTGGTAAACAAATCCCTTTGTGACAACGTTGTGGAAGTCTCGAGGGTCTCGAACAGGGTAGCGTACCTAGTATTGAAGTTAACCGAGAGGTATAGCCTCAAGGTTATTCAGGTTTACGCACCGACCTCGGCACACTCGGATGACGAAGTGGAGGAAATGTTCGAGGACATCTCCAAGGCACTGCACTGCACTACTAAGGCCCACTACAACGTTCTCATGGGGGATTTTAACGCTAAAGTGGGAGTACAGAATTGCAACGAATCGGTAGTAGGATCCTACGGGTTTGGCAGCAGAAATCATAGGGGGCAAATGCTTGTCAACTTCCTTGAGAAGGAGGGGCTTTTTTTGATGAATTCCTTCTTTAAGAAACAGCCCCAAAGGAAGTGGACGTGGCGAAGCCCCGATACTATGACGAAAAATGAGATCATCATCATAACGGATAAAAAGCATATATTCAGGGATGTCTCGGTGATCAAGAGGTTCAACACCGGCAGTGATCACAGACTTGTCCGAGGCTCTCTGAATATCAACTTCAAGCTCGAGCGAACTCGTTTGATGAAGTCTAGGCTCCGTCCAAGCATGCTCCAAACTATGTTAGGATCTGAAGCGTTCCAGTCAGACTTGGAGAACCGATTTGCTGCCGTGGAAACCACAAATGACGTTTACCAGGCGCTCGATCAAATGGCGGAAATCCTCAGGGAGGAAGGCACGCGTTTTTGTAAAATGCGGCGTACAGGCAAGAAGTCCAAACTTTCGGAAGAAACTCTAGAGCTTATGACGGAACGACGTGAAAACCCACCTATCACTTCGTCGGAACAACGGGCACTCAACAAAAATATTAGAACGCTGGTACGACGCGACCTCCGACGCTGCAATACGCGCTCTATAGAGAAAGCGATCGAGCAAAATCGGGGGTCGAAAGTGTTCGTGCAGTTTGGAAGTTGACCAAATCCAGATATCGTCGTTTCGAAGCCGGAGATCCTTTCGGAAGTAGAAAACTTTTACGGCCAATTATACGCATCGCACGCGTCTCGACCTGATCCCGAAAATGAGGATTCCAGAGCCACCTTGATTCGCCATTTCACGGAAGACCTGCCAGAAGTCAGCCAAGACGAAATCGAGGCGGCTCTTAAACAGCTTAAAAATGGAAAAGCCCCGACCGAGCTCCTGAAGGCGGGAGGAAGGCCTGTCCTGAAAGAGCTTAGGGAGCTCTTTAACTCTGTCCTGTTCTCTGGGAGAACTCCAGAAGCGTGGCGCAGGAGTGTGGTCAGTCTCTTCTTTAAAAAGGGTTATAAGACCCTTTTAAAGAATTACAGACCCATTTCGCTCCTTAGCCACGTATATAAGTTGTTTTCAAGAGTCGTTTCAAATCGTCTATCGCGAAGACTCGACGAGTTTCAGCCACCGGAGCAGGCCGGGTTTCGAGGAGGATACAGCACCATAGACCAAGTCGACTGGCGATACATCCAAGTGCTGAGATGTCTTTGTGACAACGCGACAATGACCGTCCAAACCCAGGATCAGAAAATTGAACATATCCCCCTGCGTCGAGGCGTGAGACAAGGGGACGTAATTTCCCCGAAATTGTTCTCTAACGCATTGGAGGTGTGTTTAAGACGCTGAACTGGGAAGGACGTGGCATCAACATCAACGGCGAGTACATCTCACACTTGAGATTTGCAGATGACATTGTCATACTGGCTGAATCGCTGCATGACTTGCAGCAGATGCTGGATGGCCTAGTTGATTCTTCTGTACACATTGGTCTCCGGATGAACTTGGACAAAACCCAAGTTATGTTCAACGAACACGTCACTCCGGGACCGATTGCTGTCAATGGCGGTGCTCTCGAGTTTTTTTTTGTTCGAGAATATGTTTACCTCGGGCAAACTCTGCAGTTTGGTAAGAACAACTTTGAGAGGGAGGCTAACAGAAGAATTCAGCTGGGCTGGGCAGCATTTGGGAAGATTCGTCGAGAGTTCTCTTCGCGTATTCCACAGAGCCTAAAGACCAAGGTCTTCAATCAGTGCGTCCTGCCTGTTATGACTTACGGAGCCGAAACGTGGACATTCACGGTACGTTTGGTCCATAAATTCAAGGTCGCTCAGCGAGCTATGGAACGGGCTATGCTTGGAGTTTCTCTGAGGGATCGAATCCGGAACGAGGTGATCCGGCAGAGAACCAAAGTTGTCGACATAGCTCACAGAATAAGAAAGCTGAAGTGGCAATGGGCCGGCCATATTAGCCGTAGAACCGATGACCGCTTGGGTAGACGTGTTCTTGAGTGGAGACCGCGAATCGGCAAACGTAAGGTAGGACGTCCTCAGGCTAGGTGGAGCGACGATCTCCGCAGGGTGGCTGGTAGCAGCTGGATGAGAGTTGCCGAGAATCGAGCTGAATGGCGTGCAATTGGAGAAACCTATGTCCAGCAGTGGACTGCTATAGGCTGATGATGACGATGATGTATGAAAATCCGTTCTGTAGTTTTTGAGTTTATCGTGTTCAGACAGACAGACGCGGCGGGGGGAGGGCGGCTTAGTTTTTTAATACGCAGTGATATTGATGAATGCTTCGGGTTTGAATCATAGACGGAATGTTAATTCTGGCAATAGAAATGCCATGTACCTAAATTAAGAACTATAAATGAACAAAGCCATCGTCCTTGGAGCACATTCTGCACAGCACCATTCATAGGTTGGCGTCCCTACCGTGTAAGGCTGGAAAGGCTGCAAGGCCGCAGCTGTGGCGAGCCGGCAGAAGGCCGAAGCTGGTCTCTTGCACACGAGCAGCGCTACTCCGAGATCATGCGCCGCACGCGCACTCAGCGGCGCCGCCCACGATGCGCGCTGAAGACACGTTAGGGCCTGCATGAGAAAATAACTTGTCTGTGACAATCTCCCCGACCGACCCTCAATACTTCTTCTGACCCTTTTTAGGGTTCCGTACCAAAATCTGTCAGTCTGTCCGTCTGTCTGTCACAGCTGGATATCCCAAGAACAACTAATGCTATCAACTTGAAAAGAAAAGAGAAAAGTTTAGTTCTTTAGAAAAGTTTTAGATGTAGTTTGCCCAAGAATTTTGCAAATAAGATAGACGTTTTTTTTTTTTCTTGCTACTTACGGGTTTCTTAAAAATTCATGTAGAGCATCATTTTTGAAAGAGCGCTATTTGCACATTCTCAAACATTTTTTATTTTTTTAGGCCTCATAGTTTTCGGTGTTGAGGAAAAATGTAAAAAAAAAATACCGTTCCTTCCCCTTATCTCCGAAGTTTGCATAGAGAAAAATCAGAAATTATTCTATGTGATAGAAGTTTATGTAAAGATTACAGGAAAAATAAAACGATGTCTCTAAATAGCACTTTTTCTAATCTTGCAGTTTTAGGTCAGCGCCATCTCTTGACCGATATAGTGGAACTAGAATGCATTATTTTTTATGGTGCGGAACCCTCGGTGCGTGAGTCTTATTACTAGCTTTTGACCGGTTTTTCTTATTTAAGGGCTATTAAGGACCCACTGCTCTATCTGTACGTTTCTAGAAATGAAATTTAAAATCTACCCACAGCAAAAATGGCGAAGAAAATGCGATTGGACCTAATTGGACCTATTGTCGTACCTATGTCATAGGTACGACGCCTAACATAAGTACTTACCGCAATATACTTCTTCTTAGCCAACAACGCCATTCCTAGATTGGCATGAGCCGCCACGCAGGTTGGATGTGCTGTAAGGGCAGCTTTGAGCCTTGATAGGGCAGCGTCCAGGTCCTTATGCTGCAGCATCATGGCTGCGAGGGCCAGGGCGGCTGCGTGCTGCGTGGGCTGCTGCGCCAGAGCTGCCCCCAGGAGTTGGAAGGCACGTCGAGGGTCACCAGCTCGAAGACGTAGCGCTCCAGCGGCCGCTAAAGTGTCCGCCCCGCATGCGTGCGTACTGCAAGAATGCGTGGTTTAATTTCAGCTATTGGCTAAAATTAGGTTAAGTTTTAAAGAAGACACATTAAGCCCTACTTTTTTTTTTCTTTTTTTAAATAAAGTCTTTCACAACTTGCTTTTAGGCATACCGCATTAGATATGTCTGAATGTAATTCAAAAATAATGCAAAGGTGCATGACCATTGCAGTTCACGAACTTTGTAAATACGCCAACTGCGCAATTGGTTGGCAGTTTCAATGCAGTTATGTCAACTGCATCCAAACTGCTATTTTGCAGCTGGCGTGCAGATCAAATGCAGACCTTCCTTTTAGTTAGACCCTTAGAATAAGGTACGCTGCAAAACTGCATCCTCCATCGTCGTCGATCTTAGACCGTTGATCCATCTGGCTAATAGCTATTTGTAATCGGCATAAAATCAATTAGATTACTCCACTAGTTTAGTTCAAGAAATAACTATGCTAAACTAACGTCAAAGCCTGGTCGTATGCCACTAAAGCGCCCTGCACATCATCACAGGCCAGGAGTAACTTCGCCAGGAGAGCGCCGGCTCGCTCCCCGCCCCCCGCCTGAACCGCAGACCTGGCCCATTCCACACCATTCTCCAGCTCGCCTAAGTTCCACGAACACTCCGCTGAAAATATTTTATTAGAAAGGAACCACTAGGTACGATTTTAAATAACAAATCTTTCAAGCCTATCGCAGTCTACTGCTGAAAATATCTCTCACAAATTGAGCCATAACACCAGCTCTCCAAGTTACGAATCCAGTGTGCTCAAGGCCTAGTGGCTTTTAAAAGGTTGTCGGTCCATTTAGCTGGATAATGCAAATACAGTGTGATTCTATAAAATGTGCACATATCGAAAAGAGGGGATCTATGCTTAATTTTAACGACGGCAAAAATATTAAAAAAAATCTAAATAGTTTATTTTTATTATTTGTGTTTTTTTTTTTTATTTGGTCGCTACTGTGACCCCAGTGTAAACAAAACGGTGTAACTTTTAAACTAAATAATCTATCACGATCAAACAAACTTCATAATGATTGAAAGTAATTAGGCGTCCTCATAAAATGAAAATTGTGGAAAAAAACTGCCCTCAATAAAAAATAAACATTTTTTTTTGCAAAAATGTATTATTTTTTTTTTTTCATCCATTTTTACAATAATCGCAAAATTTCTCAATAAGACGCCTCCATTACCTACCGTTTTTATTACTTTAAATTAATCTTCATTGTACCTACCTCATTGTAGCTACCCAATAGTAAAAATTGCATGTTTATAACTCAATCCCAACACTTATTATCAACTGTCAAAGAAAGGCCCGCATGGCTACGCACTATTGTTTAGCAGGAAGCTAACCTTTTTTTTTTTGTAAAAATTAAAAAAATATTTAGCATTTTTTAATATTTTTCTCATCGTTATAATTAAACACAGATTACCTCATTTCGATATGTGCACATTATAAAGAATCACACTGTATTTGAGAGACTACAAAGATTTGCAGTCTCCATTCAAGGACTCGTCTGTTTCAGGGTGCAAAGACCTTAAAATGGCGGCTATGAGACAGGCTAGATGCGGAAGATGGAGAAATGGGTGTAGTGGCGTAACTGGAGGCGCCTGTGAACTGCAATAGGCCGAGTTGAATTTACCTAAAGCGCAGTATATATCAGTATCAGGATGTTTTGACAGCTTATCAGCTTCTAAATAAGCCTCAAGAGATAACTGGAACCGATGCTGCCGAGACCTGCAATGTTATTTTAAGATTGATGTATGCAGCAGTGGTAGATTGCAGACTTGATGAATCATAAAACTTTGACGATGATGATACATACAAGCAGCTGGCAACTTGTTTCAAAGGCTCGGGGTCCTGAGGATGGAGTCGTATACAGCTGTGGTACCTCTCCAGAGCTTCCTGCAGTCTGCCAGCATCAGCCAACACTGAACCCTGGCCAATAGAAATGTAGAAATCTATATCTATACCAGTCTCTATCAATCTCAATTTGTAAGATTGATAGAAGACTATACCAGTCTTCTATATCTATACATATTATAAAGTCGCTTTTCGTGTCTGTCTCTGTGACCGCGTTGCTTGTGCGAGGGGTGCCAATTACATCCGCACGGGTCGATCGATCAGGTTAAGCCACGCTTGGCGCGGTTGGTCCGTGGATGGGTGACCATCTTTAGATACCAAGTGCCTCGGAAAGCACGTTACGCCTTCCATCCGCACGGGTCGATCGATCAGGTTAAGCCACGCTTGGCGCGGTTGGTCCGTGGATGGGTGAACATCTTTAGATACCAAGTGCCTCGGAAAGCACGTTACGCCGTTGGTCCCAGCGGTCATTCGTTGATCTTTGACAGTCGTTACGGGTTGTTAGAAGCCCGAAAGTCTGACAACCAGACTTACCAAGGGGTATTGTATTACCCAGTAACTGGGTTGTGGAGGTCAGATAAGCAGTCTCTCCATGTAAAATACTGGTACTCAGCTGCACTCGGTTAGATTGGAAGCTGACCCCAACATACTCAGTTTACCAACTAAGAAGACAACGACTCGTTTAGTTAGGCAGATGATGAAGATTGTGTGACCTCGGAGCTCTTCTAAACTACGCAACGGATTTTGATGTGGTTTTCACCATCATTTAGATAATTTATTTCGGAAGGTTTATGTTTATTAATGATAAACATAGATACATTTATTGAAGAAATCTCTGTTTTGTCAAATCGTACAAACCGCGCGATGCAGGGTCACTTGTGCGAAAATAAACGGATTGCGGCACTAGATTAAGTTTTTTTAAGCTATTGCATAGCTTCTATCGCGGGCCTTGAGCGCGGGGACCGAATCCAGAAATTCCGTAACGAAAAAAAAAAAAAAATAATATCAAAGAAAAAGAAATACTGCATAAATAAAATAAATAAATAATTATAATTGCATAAGTTGATACAAAATGCTATGCAATAGCTTTACCGCGGCAGTCCCCGAGTGCCACACGTCTTTTTTTTTTTTTCGCTTTTCTCTTTTACCTTAAAAAGTGCGGTCCTGACTAGGACTTTTTTCCTGGAATAATGTCACTCCAAGGGCAGGAGGATTAGCATACAATACTACCTACATTGTAGCTAGCAAGAAGTCTTACAACTTAGTTAGTGACATAGGTACTATGTGATTCTGTGTTATCTAGGTATGAAGTAACAAACTACATTGTGACCTCAGATCAAATTATTTGATCTGAGATTGTGACTAAGGAGCCTGCATGTACTTTCTTTTACTAAGTAGCCCAGATAGCATTCAAGTTTGCTGCAAGTTTGTTTTTTATTTGATATTGAGTTGTTACGTCAAATTTGTCGTGGCAAATTTGTTTCAAATTTGTTTCAAATTTGCTGTATACTTCCAAATGTAAAAAAGATACGGCAAGTTTGTTTTAATACTGTTGCAATCTTATTAATGTAAGTATGATCTGTCAAGTTTGATTCATTATTACTATAAACTTGTCACGTTAAACGTTACAGTCATCAATATAACAACCATAAAATCCGGCCAAGTGATAGTTGGACTAGCTCATCAAGGGTTCGGCCTGTACCATAATCATCATCAATCAGTTCCGAGTCAGTGGGTCATCTTAGGGGCGGAGTTTTAGGAGTTGGAGTATACGGTTAGGGGCACTATGGGCAGCAAATAAATCCAAAAAAAAATTTTTTTTCGTTAAAATTTATTTTGGGACTTAGTAAAATTTAGTTTTTTTTTTTTTTAATGATAATTTGCAATCTTATTACAGTACCAGGTTGACCTTGACCATCAAAACCATTTCGGTTCTGAAAAGCAAGGCCCTACGACGCACCGTTTCCGAGTTACGAGCTTTTTTGTTTCTTGTTAAGAGGCCGTGCACGAAATCGACTGATTTTGATCAATTTTGTTCATTGTTTGTGAGAAAGGGAAACATAATTTAAACAAAATTATTTGAGATTTGAAAAGTCGTGTTCTTTGTTTTTCATGTGGCTGAAAGGGATTTTTCAAATAAATTAAGTACTCACGGTAAATCACTCATATTTGCAACAAGTTTTCCGAAAAATGACGCGAGACTGACATTTGATCATCATTCTACAAGAAACTACTTTTGATTTTGAACATTAAAAATTATCATCAACATCATTATATGGTCTACTTGCATGTGGCGTAACCACTTTTTTCAACTTCCATACAAAATATAGCAGAAAAATTATATTAAAAAAACCTTTTTTTGTTTTAATTCTCGTCAGTAATATATATTTTTCCTATTATTTAGCAAATCATATCAAGAAATTTAAAAATCACAAATTAGTCTTCAGCTATCCTTGAAATATAATCAAAATTTTATTTAATGATTAAACAATATCTTCATTAAGTAAATCAATGGCGAAATAAACTATACTTTGGAGAGCACAAAAATGATGAAACCATTAAAAGCTGCTGTGACTGACACGAATGGTTTAGCACCATGAAAACTGTACTTTTATAGTTACACAGACTTAATGTTTCGATTATTTCAAGTTTTCTGACAATTAGATAAGAAATTGATAAAAACGAGTTTTTTTCGTGCACGAACCCTTAAGCCAACAACCACAGGGAGTCAGCTTTCGTATCTGCCAATGCCAACACTGGCATTATTTGCAAAAACGAAATACTGCTCTACAATAGAAAGTGATAACAAGATCAGTGATGTCACATGCCCGGTTGAACAGATACGAAAGCATTTCGGTAAATGCAGATTCGAGATAAAGAGCTGTGATAATTTTAATGTGCATTCGAATATTGTAAAGCAATTATTTAAAACAGTTAAAATCCTTATTTTGTGTTTCAATTTGTCGTACAATGCAGACTAAAAGAAAAAACTTAGAACCAAATAATGATTGTATGGCGATTTTTTTTTATGAAGTGGCCACACTCATTTCTAACATGGCGGATTTGTTTCTGATACTTTTTGTTGTAATTGTTCCCGTTTTTCCAAATCGTATTTTCTGCCGGTTTTACATTGTTTGTGAATAATTGTTGTCTTAACCACTCCGAGATATAGACTCTAGTGCGAAATTGACCCTATAGTGTTGTGTTTTCAAACCTGTTGCCTTCATTACGAGATACACTCTACAGTGCGAAATTGACATGAAAACTTTAAATTAAATTCTTTAAAGCTTGTGAAAACATAAATACAGATTGGCTGAAGAGGTGTGACGATCATTACAACCCTAATGATGAACAAAATTTTATCTAGCACAATTGCTATAAATATGCCTGAAACGGTTTTGTAAATTGAAAAACCAGGAGTTAGTTGAAGAAGCCTCCAAAAAGTGTATGAAAAGAAAATTGCATTTTGTTGGACTAAGTATCGTCTTGATAAAACATCTCTACTGACTGATGGTAAGTTTGGTTTGGTTAGTAGTAGCCGGGTCCGCTGCGGCATGTTTTCGTATAATGCTAACAAAATAACGCGACTTTCGATAATAACACATTATTCGTTCGCAGTTTGTTTGCAGAGTCGAATGGATAACACGTTATGTGTTAGAAAAACACGAAAACATACCTCAGCGGACACGGCTTTACAGTGTGGTGATCATTTTAATCAATTAGAGCTAATGCAGACCCCCTGAGAACTTTGTATAAAGTCACATAACCTCAAAAAAATCCCAACTTACCATAATCTGATAACAGTTTTTGTCACAGATGGCTGCTAACTATCTCGCAATGTGGTACGATTCCCTAATTATAATACCAGCCAACATACATCCCAATGTAGGGCACGGGCCTCTCAGAGAGAGGGAAATTACTGTATGCCCACAGCTGCCTGTATAAACACCTCAGGTACTCGGGTTTCCTAATGTTTCCTCAAAATTTTCTTCATTTTTAGCAAGCTGATGCTAACAATGTTGTTAACAATTCCCATGTAAAACTGCTCCAATTACCCCTAATTTGTATAAAATTCGTTTTTGGAATCATACAGCTCTTAATTTTGTAGGTTAGTACTCGGCAAAAATGTCTCAAAAACCGTTTGTACAAATGTCGAGACAAGGCCGGTTAAAGAGCATTAAAAGAGAAAATATGACATTTGCTTCAGCAACTAGAGGTGACAACCAATCAGAAGAAGAAATATCATACTCAGCTACAAAAATAACATGACAGCTACCTACAGTGTCAGCTACCTCCATACAAAATTTTATCAATATTGGTCCAGCTGTTTGAGTATGAAGCACATACGCAAATACCCTCACACACACACACACATAAACTTTCGCCTTTATAATATTAGTGTGATGTATGCAGTATTCAGAGGATGTTAATGATATTTTAATTTTAATATTTTTGTTACAGACTGTGCTACAAGCAAACAATTGGCAATCCAGCAAAGTCATCTCATCCAGATGGTGACTGACCTGTCAAAACAAGTGTCAGATACTAACAAAAAAAAATAATGGACCTGATTTTAGGGCGGCCGGAAGAGCCATTAACTTCACGAAGGCATGATCCCTTTTCACTGCCACAGTTTTTAACAAACCTGCCAGTAAATGACGATGACAGTTTCTGTCATTTAAATGGACAATTAAAAAATAGTGACAATCAACAGGCAATGGTAAGGGTGACATTTTATTAAATACACTTATAATAATGTTTAATATTAAGGGTCAATTCAATTCCATGCCATTTTATCTGGCTTTTACTTGAGTAATTGCACAACTAACTATTGACTTTGTATGTATAAACCTTATTTAACAAAAAAAAAATATATATATATTTATATTTATGATGCACCCAACATGTATTTATAGGTACCATATATATGCCATTACCTAAATTTTTCAGGTACAATTCTTGACAGGTATTGGCAGTAAAAACCTCCGTCCTTTCACCACAAACATGCTGAGAAAAATACTGCTGGATGCAGTAGTTGAGCAATATTCTCTGATGGGAAAACAAATGAAGAACTCAAAAGAAATCATTTCTTGACACAGAAACTTGCAAATTAATATTTCGTAAGTACCTACCTATTTCGGTAGATCTGTTTATTTTTATTATTGTTTTAATTCCTACATAACCAACAGTCACATTACGAAACATGCTGCTTATTGTCAACTATCATTACTATAGCCGTTTTATTTATATTTTCAGAAATGTGTAAGAAAGTGCATGGAACTGCTACTGACGATAAGCAGAAAGAGATAATCAGTGACTGGCTAAACCAAGGCAAAGTGAGATTGTCAAGAAGGTAAATTACTCTCTTCTTATAATAATACTCTGTAGAGCGGGTGTAGATAGTTTAGTGGGGCCTTTGGTACTGGGTTCGAACCCCGGCGCTGACACCAATGACTGAAAGTTGTATAGGTAGTTGCATACATTTATTTATTTCATAACAAGACAGCTCGTTCAGGGTGACTGTAATTGTGTTGTATTTCAATGGTACATTAATTTAAAAGTTAGTTTCGCAGGTGTTTATTGACTAACAGCCATTTTATTTCATTGTTTCAGGGCCGAGAGACAAAAACAAAATCAACTATGATGCGAGTTTAGTTTAGTCCTTTATAGTTCCTACTTTTTTTTTAATACAATAATATTTTTTTTAATAAACCCATTCAATTTTAATTTCAATGGATTTCATTTCATACTTTAAATGTCGTCAAGTTTTTTGTTTCTTCATGAGGCCTACTCGCAAACGACGACACAATTTTTAATTTTTGTCGTAGTGGTTTGCGTTCGCGAGTAAGCCTCCTGATAAACAAACATTATACAAGTTTGATGGGCGGAAACTAGACATTTGATACAAACTTGCCACAAGTTTGATAGAAACTTGCCACAAGTTTGATACAAAATTGCCACAAGTTTGTCAAGTTTGCATTGGCAAACATTATGCAAAGTTTGAAAGAGGGAAACTAGACATTTGATACAAGTTTGATACAAACTTGCCACAAGTTTGTCCCTTGCCTCGTCAAACTTGATGCAAGTTTGCACATTTGATATTTCTAACTTGCTGCAAGTCTGAAACAAGTTTACACTGCTATCTGGGAGGTCTACGCATCAATATAGGTACCTTTATATAATGCGCATATATATGTTTGTTGCTGTGTTGTTTCTGCAGATCATCGGCGAGGTCCATACATAACGAATGCTCTCCTCTAACGTAGCGCGCGTGAAGCAGCCAGTTGCGAGAACCAGTGTTAAAGCCTGGTGAAAAATATGCAAAAATCATCGTTACCACCAACATTTTCCTCTCTAATATCATAAGTACGTTAGGTACCTACTTCCACCACAACATTTCGTACATAATTGTCTGGCTAGATGGCCCGACACCAAAGAAGAAAAGTAACTTTATACTATTGCTTGGGAAGAATGGTAGGTACCTTACCTCAACCAAACAACGATAAAATAAAATATTTGTACTTACCATCCGCATTGCTTTCTAAAGAGAATCTGCGTTTCTTCATTGCGAGTGTTATTTATTTTGTTTGTTTGTATCGGTACCGCTATGGTAACTATAACAGTAGGTAAGTACAGTGGCCAGCACATCAAGCTACACGAAACTGTCAAAAATCTCCAAACGATTTTAAACTTTAAAGTGTTGATTATTAAGTTCAAAAACGAACGAAAAAAATTGACAGTTTGTGGTAACTTGATGTGCTGGCCACCGTGTATAGCGCAATGTAGGTAAATAACTATGATTATTATATTATATTATTTTTACCGGTTTTTTACACTAAATAGATAAGCCATAGATAAATAGTATGATATATTACCTACGAAATTAATAATATCTAATTACGGTCCGGTCGGTTGTAAGGGCTAGATACGTTTGGAAATGAAAAGAAATGGATTTCATTCTCTACCTAATGAAAAAAAAAACAATTCTTTGACAATTTATATATCTCTAGAAATTACTAATGAAGTAAAATAATATAATAATTTTATTTTGTAATGCATGACTGATTCCAACAAATCCTTGTCAAACCAACCAATCGGATCGACGTTTCCGAACGAAAATGACAAATCAAAATTTGACAAGTGTACTATTTGCAATAAATTTCATAGATTCGTAAATACGACGTTATTAAATCATTATCACAAGTTATAAGCTTCGAACATTTGTTAAAACATATTAAATCGAAAATGGAAGATACGGCGAGACTCGCTGTGGTAGAACAAAGTTTGAGAGATGTGGATAAATTTCATAAAATACTGTATGAACTTTTGCGGCAAATAAATCATATTTTAGAAAATCCCCATGATTATGAATTGAGGACAATAAAAAGCGATGTTCTTAAGGATTTGTTAAAGTGTGAGGCTTTAAACGAATACTTGAAATATGTCGGCTTTCAACCGGTAAGTACAGAAAATAACATACACCTAATTAAAGAATATTCTCATTAATTTAAAATTCTGAAGGAAATACAAACAAAATCTATAGGGCCATGATAATAAAGAACCACACCTATTTAATCCTATATAAAGACCCAGTTAATCCCCTTCTATAGAATATTTCTTTATACATCTTAAAACTGTGAGTCATTCGTTTTTTAGTTAGGTAGCTCATTTGTTATCTTCACCAGTTGATATCAAACGCTATCAATAGTCTTTAATTATTAATATGATTTCATTCACTATGTACTTATTTCATGTAAAAAATTATATTTTCATTCCAAAAACACTACATAATCCAGCTTAACATTCTTCTTAAACAGAAGTTCAATAAATTATATCAACAAAATGTCTATAAATTACAGGAGGGTACTGAAGTCATTTACCCGAAGGAACGAACACTAAACAACTTAAGAATGGCACAAGCAGCGATTGAGAGAAAGTTAAGTTTTTGTTACGGTACCCCGAGCAAGCGGACTAGTGTCAAAATCAGCCTTAGTTCCAAGATGAGGATGCTAACACCCACTAAGATTCTGGTATTGTATGTTAATGTTATCGCTTTTTGTTGCATTGTACTTGCTTTGTAAATGGTTTACACAAGATTTGTACTTTTCATTAACATATTCTCCTTTTCTTTTAACTTTTCCCTGCACTAGGAATTTCTCCTGTATTGTGGGTGCGTTTACAAACATTTAAACTCACATACACAAACAGCCAGACCCCAAACAACTACTATCAGGTCATACAAATATTTGTTCCATGCGGGAATCAAACCCGCGACACACAGTGCAGCAGTCAATCGCTTAACCACTGCGCCAAACGTGCCGCCATTGTGAACAGCCATTCGAGCCATTTTGGGCATTGACCGTTTGGTCACAATCGCATGTATAGCACCATTCGTACTACTTAAGGCATAAGCGCAAGGGTAACCCGTAAAATTATTTTTTTTCTGTTTTTTGCTATTTACAGGGTCAGTATTAGGTTATACGTAACATGACGCCTTGTTACCCCAAAAGGATAGGCAGAGGTGTACCTATAGTAGGTATACCCACATTTCGCCAGTTAGGTTTAAGTCCCATGTAAATATGGGCAAGCAAGGCTATTGCCAACCGGGCACAAATCCCGACTTTGAGCTGCTACTGAATAATTCCTTATGGAAATGCCCAATAACACTGCCTGATCTGGGAATCACACCTAAGACCTCATGCTCAGCAGTAGCGCTGATTGCAACCACTAGACTAATGAGAAATCAATCCATACTTCCTTACTAATATTATAAATGTGAAAGTAACTCTGTCTGTCTGTCTGTCTGCCTGTCCGTCTGTCTGTCTGTCTGTCTGTCTGTCTGTCTGTCTGTCTGTCTGTCTGTCTGTCTGCCTGCCTGTCTGTCTGTCTGTCTGTCTGTCTGTCTGTCTGTCTGTCTGTCTGTCTGTATGTTACGTTTTCACGCCTAAACCGCTGAACCGATCATCAGGAAATTTGGCAGAGATATAGCCTGGGATATAGAGAAGGACATAGGCAACTTATTTAAGCGATAACGGACATCTACGCGGGCGTAGCCGCGGGCAAAAGATAGTAGGTTATATTATGTTTATCAAAGTATGATATGTGACCGTAATAAACAAGTATTTCCAAAATTATAATTCTAAAGTTAAAATTTAATTAACATTATTAAATGTGAATAGAAACCCGTGCTATTTAATAAGCGAAAAGCCGACTTGGTTAACAATAAATCGACATGCTCTATCAACAATGTATGATTTGCAAATACGCAACTTTTTAGCAGAGCAGTTAAAAAGTACAATAAAATTGTCATTATATATGAGATAAGATTATGAATTTTGGAATGAGTGTCAAGTATCTTATTGTTCATGAAACTAATATGATGGATTCACTAAATTAATGGTAAAACTGGTAAAAATGACACATGACCAATATTACATTGAAATATTTTACTATTATTGGTCAGATGTGGATGAAAATCTGTTTCATAAATCAACTATATTGACGTAATAATCTTTGCAAATTGGTTAAAATAAATTTTATTTTATACTAGCTTCCACCCGCGACTTGGTCCGCGTGAAATGTCTTGTTCCTCCGTTCCCGAATCCGTTCTGGAGAACATATCATCAAAAAAGCCGTTCGATACAAAATGTATGAGAAAATGAATTTTCTCTATAACATTTCTCTTTCGTGAAATTTTCACATATTTTAATACTTTTAATAGTTATTCTGCTATTCGGAGCGGTGACAAATCCAAATATCAAAGATCATAAAACTTGGTCCAGCCGTTATTAATTATAAATGGTGTAACTAAGCCGACTTTGTTTTATTTAATTAGATGTAGGTTCGTTTATTACATATACTATTTTAAGGGCATGGAATTTAAAAATACAAGATTCAGATTCTACGTTGATGGTAGGACGTGTTGAAGTATGAAACATTAGAGTAAATAATGGTTGTTAAAACCTACTCTTTGCTGATAATGATGTGCCTAAATAGCTAGAAACAGAGGCCTAATTGCGTAACACACTATCAGTAGGAATGGGTTACATTTTGACAGTTAACAAAATTCATTGCGTTATTTAAGTTGTTGAGCAGACAAATTCGAACTTATATGAAGCAATGGATTAGCAATTTGCTTCAAAATCATTCAGATTGCGATTGGATGTGTGTTACGCAATTAGGGCACATGATTAAAAAACCGAGCAGATAGAAAGCTTAATACTAACGCCGCGCCGTGCGCGAGAGCAGTATTACACGCACAGCTATGTGTACTTGACCTGTCACCGACAAGGTGCGGGGGGCGAGCGCCGGTGCCCGCTCGGTTGAAAACCGGTTTGAGCCAGCTCAGTGTGCGGGCAAAGTTAAGGGGTGCCGAACTGCCGATGCCGGCGGCAGCGATATGACGATGCGGACTTTAGCTATTCTTATATTGTTTTTAAAGATGCCAAACTTTTGTACTGTGTGTAGAAATAATGGTAGGAAAACCAACGAGATTCCTTTTTTAAATTTAAATCTAATAATTCTAATCTAGCAATTTTAATCTAACATAACTTTTTACGTGATAATTATTTTAAAACTTAGAATAGTGTTTATTGCACATTTGTACTTTACAAAACATTTTTTTTTACCTGCATAATTTTAACAGACTGTTAACATAATTATCCATATCGTCTTTCAAAGCGAGTAAGCTACACTATTTTTAATGTAGCCAAAATTGTAAAACGGAAACCTTATGGGACCACCTCAGTCACAGTGCCTGTCTATCCGTTCGTCCGTCCGTCTGTCCGTCCATCCGTCCGTCCGTCCGTCCGTCCGTACGTGCTCATTGCCAAATCACGACTCGCACTTGCCCGGTTTTTTATTTTCGATAACCGGGTGACAGCCCTATGAAAGTAGGTAAGAATTTGGAGCTCTGTTAGGAATCTTTCCTGCTGCTCGGTTTTTTATTCTTGTGATTAGGGTGCTGGATGCGACTATGTTACAATAAGCTTGCCTGCAACTCTTGATAAAAACATAGGGGCAATTTTTTTTGTTGTTGTAGTATGTTTCACTATTTAATGTGTTTTCGGAAAATTATTACATATACATATATTAATGCCTACACATAAAGTTTATAGTGTTTCAACTTTAATATTTTTATGGCCTTTCCTTATGAGGAAAGGCCATAAAAATAAATAGGAACTAATCATTCTGTAATCAACCTTATTTACATAAATGTTAAGTTGACATTTGTTCAAGTGGAAATATTAATATGTATTGGAACAAGACTAGTCTGATGTAATATGTCGTGGTTGGGTTCTTTATTAGTGATCAATGTGTATAAGTCAACTTTTTTTTTTTAATCCTTTAACTCCTGTAAACTTCCTTTCCAGACAACAAACAACCATCTACTATTAAAAATCGAGAGGTTGTTCAATGACGTCCTAGTATATGAAGAAGAAGAGTTGTTGGAACTCGCACGGGAAGAAATACCCTTGGTCACTCTGCAGCTTATGGCTCTTGACAGGGTTCGCGAGGTTCAGAAATTGATCAAAGCTGGTGAGTATATTAAGTTGCAATATAGTTAGCAACTAATTAAATATTTTTGTAAAACATGAGAAAAATATGATAACACAATTAAAAAAAAAATGGCGTCGAAAATTTCCTCCGCATCGCTGTCGACTGCTAATGTACCCAAGAGACTGGCAGCATTGCCACGATGTATGGCAATGCTTAGCCTCTGGCCAAGATAAAAGCCAGCCCTTGGGTCACGGGAACTGTCAACCAGCCGTTTGGAGATTTCGTTAAACAAACCATGAGCACACGGCCCGAGGGTTTCAACCCCAAACGGCTCAAAAATATAATTACCGATAAGGTTATTATACCTTCGCCTTCGTTCTATACAACGTGTAACGTTAAATGCGCAAAACCTCAGACACCCCAACTGATTATTAATTCAATTAACCTATTTCAGAGAGAAAAAAAATCATAAAAAAATTGTAGAAGTTTTATGTGCTGTTTTAGTTTTACTGGCAATTCTGATCGTTCTATCGAGAGAGGGGTCGTCACCTCGCTGCGCCGCGCTGACATTATTATTTGTATATCCCGCTTGAGAAAATTTAAATTTATTCGACAACAATTTGTGTTTGTTTACCTATTTTGGCGGGTTGCGCAAGTGATAGTTTGACCTATTAATAAATAGACACGGCAACGTTTTTAATGAAGGTTCTCTATGACCAAAAAAAAGAAAGAAAAAAAAAGTGGTTCAATTGATTCTGCTCGTTATTCTGATCAAACTATTTTCAGTTTTTGCGCATTTAACGTTACACGTTGTATACAGGATTTTTTTTAACCAGTGCGCAAACTTTGACAAATTAAATTTAAACGAGTTTTATTAACCACGTATTTCTTATTTTGATGTCTTACTTAGTACAAAAAAATTAAGTTATCGATTTTGAAACTAGTTTATTGGATACACGCCGCGCGACGGCGTGTGCTGTGAAGCGGAACGTTGCTGTAGGCCTATCAGCTGTGTGCCCGCGCAATTCGCCGATGTAGGTATTTAACTGGTTATTAATCGCTAATTTAATATATTTTTATTAAAAAAAAAGTATAGAAAATAGCTTTTTAACAAAAAAAAAACAACCGACTTAAAAAAAAAAAAATAAAAACAAAAAAGTGAAAAATAACTTTATTTTCGAAAGTCGGTGTCAAAAACGAAAATACAGAACCAAGGACACCGACTTCCGAAAATAAAGTTATTTTTCACTTTTTTGTTTTTTTTTTTTTTTTTTAAAGTCGGTTGTTTTTTTTTTTTGTTAAAAAGCTATTTTCTATACTTTTTTTTTAATAAAAATATATTAAATGCCCGAGTGCGTCTCATGACAATTCCAATAAGTCCAAACACGGCTAGGATACATTGTTTTATTACGGAGTTCTGGTGCATACCTTCCGGCTTCATCTTCAGATCTGTTCGATGGTACCATTTTCATCAGAATTATTTATTTAAATTTGCTTCATAGTCGCTTAACTATCTTAATCGAAATATCTTATCGCCACCCGTGAAATACTTATCATTGAAGAGTTCCGTTGGCCATTTGTGGTCTTCTTCATCAGTTCCACTTCATCAAATGATACTAACTAAATGCAAATGCTCGAGTTGTTGATGAAAATACAAAAATCGCTATATGTTTGCCTATAAAATTTGAGGAGTTCCCTCAATCCCTCATGGATCCCAGCATCAGAACTGGATTTTGAAAAAAAAAAAATCCAATCTGGAAGTATATCCTTTCAAATAAAAAAAGAATTTCCCAAATTGGTTCATAAACGACGGAGTTCTGAGGTAACAAACCTCCTACTTTTTAGAAAGTCGGTTAAAAATAATGGAAATTTATTCCATTACTGATACTGATCCACCAAAAAAAAATTACGCACTGGTTAAAAACTTATCCTGTATACATACATACATATAAATAAATAAAATTCAAGTGTCTGTTTGTAATGTCAAAATAACAGTTTTTTATATTTGAGTTGAGTAAGGTGTTGAAGTTTTGTATGGAATGGCAGATTTTTTCTCTCGGTGATGATGTTGGTCCTATGGGTAAAGTTGTTCAGTTTGCTGGTCTGTACCACCGCCTTAAATATGACCACACCTTTCTGATACATGCTGGAGATAGATTACTCTTTATTATCCACACCATGTAAATTACAGATATTAAATGTAGAAATTTTACATACGGTGACACCCTTTGGATTAATTAAAGGGAATAAAAGAGATAAAACTGCAGGTAGTCTGTGATATGGCGTATAAATAGGATATCCATACAAATAAATAAAATTGAAGTGTCTCTTTGTAATGGCAAAATAACAGCTTTTTACTAAATGCATATCCATACTAATATTATAAATGTGAAAGTAACTCTGTCTGTCTGTCTGTCTTTATGTTACGTTTTCACACCTAAACCGCTGAACCGATCGTCATGAAATTTCGCAGAGATATGGCCTGGTATATGGAGAACGACAAAGGCTACTTTTTTACGCGATAATCGACATCCACGCGGGCGGAGCTCCGGGCAAAAGCTAGTGAAAGTATATACGGTACTCATAATAAAAAAAAAAACAATTTTTATCAATGTTTGTTCCGGCTAATCTCAGAAACGGATGGATCGATTTTGACGGGACTTTCACTGGCAGGTAGCTGATGTTATAAGGAGTAACTTAGGCTTACTTTTATTTTAAAAAAAGCCACGCGAGCGAAGTCGCGGGCAGCAGCTAGTCCAAAATATGTTCTTCACCTTCAACTCGACATGATCAAAAGAGTATGCTATTCTGATCTTTGTTATTAAGTAATTAAATATATTTTTCTATCCAATTGTCTGCTCGGTGTTGTAGCTTCGAATGGTATTATGATTTTTTTATTTTACGATGGGTTTGCTCTTGACTCTAGTCTAGGTCAGAGGTGACAGAGACAAAGTCGACGATGGAGTGCGCTTACCCAGAAGAAGCCTGTAGCTCTACCATGAGTTTGCACAGCCAATACTCGCTAGCGTCTCCATAAATAATATGTATGAAATACTGTAAAGCGCCCCTAGCGGTCACTGAAAGAATTAAAATGCGTACCATGAGCACTATAGATTTCGATAGGTAAGAAACCTAACGTAATCTATTCGATAGTCACTAACGTTTTTCAGCTGTCGCCATACAAAACGGTACCATGAGTCACTAATTTCACAGATGCTATCGAAAAATACGCTTACGATAGTAGTTACGTAACTCACTAGCTTTTTGAGGTGTGAAACGTAGGTTTACATTAAAATTATATACGTTTTTAGTCCATTAGAGACTAAATAATGTCTGGAAGAGCTTATTTAGCATGAAATATGGGTTGAGGGGCAACTATTTGGTAATTTCATAACTTTAAGTTTTAAAAGAAATTAACATAAAGTAAAACCACACCTTTTCATGAACTCCACCAACAATTGAAATTGTCCTCATTGTAATATTCAATTTTTTCTAAGTTATATCATTTAAAAAAATAAAAAACGCCGTGAACCGAGTAATTCAACAACTCGACCCTACACATCGTCAGCAAAACTACAAATTGATTAGACGATAATGACATATTATATGGAATAAAAATTCAATAACAACTAAATAACTTACGTAGTCCACGAACCGCCAACCTTTCTGTTTAGTCGGATTATTTCGTGGTATTGACTGTCATTACATTTTTAGCCGTTCTCGCTTCTTATTACTGAGAAAGAAAGAAACAAAAACATAGGAGTGAAGTTAGCTAGACGACACGATCTATCGAGCTTACGTTAGCGCCCGCGTAAGACTCCGTAAAACTCATGGTGCAAGCATTATCGAAATCTATTCGATCCACGTTAATACGCTAGCGAGTTTAACGATAGCGAGTAAGTTTTCGATAACAACTCATGGTAGGGGTACTGTTCACTCTCACTTTGAATAGATTAGGGTTGCACACGTTCGGAAACACAGACGCAGGCAGAGAGTTCCACTCCTTTGCTGGGCGCATTTTAAAAGACGTGATAAAGGAAAGAATTTGAACACTGATGGAGGTAAAATGACTTGACCGTAATGAGGGAAATTTATAGTTTACCAGATTGACACACTACTTCAATTTGCCATTTGCCATTTAACACATTGAGTGTCACCGCGGTCATCGGTGACCGCTAACAATAGTTTTTCTATTGTGTCTGTTGTCTGGCAGTCGCCTTAAAAAGCCTTCTATACCACCTATAGCTGTATCTCTTAAAATATTTCCTGTATGAATAGATAGACTTTATATTTTCATCATCTCATAGGCCAAAAGGATACCTTGGACCTGCCGTTCGACATAGCTCTTCTAATGGAACTGATGGGCTGGTTCAAACACAAGTTCTTCACGTGGGTCGACCAGCCGGCGTGCGAGGGTTGCGGTGGTCGCACCACTTTCAGCAAGAACTTTACCATCAATACGGGAAGGGAGACTTGTAAGATGGAAGTAAGTGAGCATGACATTGACGTCTCGTTTCGGGGCGAGGTAATGCGGTAGCATTGGCTACTACTATTACTGTGCAAGGATCCTTTGGCGAGTGTCCAAAATTGCCCCCTCCCCCTCCCCTTATATCCGAAACTGCTGAGCCTACAATTTTGAAAAAAGACATTTTGTTGGGGAATGGCTTTTCGCAGTGCAACCTAGGAGGCTGTCATCTGCTTAACCGGACTTTCTTGTGGGTGCCTCAATATATTAAGGCCTCCAGCGAGGGCATAAAACTTAAAACTAAGCGACTACACGCTAATGGCAACCCACTGAGGGGGTACGGACTTCGGCTTAGGGCGTCGCTGGGGGAGTACAGCAAGCAGAGATCCCAGGTGCCATTCCCAAAAAAATTTTTGCATAAAGAGCAGTGTAAAGGCTCGTACAGACTTGTGTGATATCGCGGGCGCGACGCGACACTAGTAGCACAAATTCTTTGTCGCTGCCTGTCGCGCCCGCGATATCGCGTGAGTCTGTAGGAGCCTTTATGCGGCTTAGCGCATAACTCTCTGCGTCGTTTAGATCTGAAACTATCAAACAGATGGAAGTTGGATTTGACAAATACTGCTGTCTCAAGAATGTACCAACAGGAGATGTTAAGAGTTACTTTTTTTTGAAATATGGAATACAGCTTTACGTTGGTTTAAGTTTAAAAACAGCACGTACACATTTTTTTTGGGCCTCAAACGCAATTTCTTTGTCAGTGGAATTTCCCCAATATATGTATTATTCCAGAACGTAATGTAGATATGACATAGGCCTTGTAAGAAATTAGAACAACGGACTCACTAACTATTTTTGCTAGATTGTAGAGCGCATATGAGTACGAATAGTTGTATCCATATTTTGCTGATTTCAAGTAGGACCAAAAAAAAATGTATTGAACAAATAATGGAAATGTTACTGATACTGAACCACCAAAAAGAAATTGCGCACTCATTACCCTAGTAGCATTTTTGTTGGCGTTTGGTTGGGCCACATACCTCTGAAGTTGGCCCAACTAAATGCCAATGGAAAATGCTACTAGGGTAAATACTTATCCTGTATATCTATCTAGGCGTACAACTGCAGCGCCTGTGGCATCGGCTCGAAGTTCGTGCGGTACAACGACCCGCGCACGCTGCTGGAAACGCGGCGCGGGCGCTGCGGCGAGTGGGCCAACTGCTTCGCGCTGCTGTGTCGCGCGCTCGGGTACGACACGCGCTTCGTGTATGACACCACGGACCATGTGTGGTGCGAGGTAACACCATACATTATTTATTGAATAACTAACTACCCGCCCCTGCTTCGCATGGATTTTATGACTTGACAAGTCATAGAAATTTCTTTATTATACATACATAAAGTCACGCCCTCTTCCCATGGGGGTAGGCAGAAACTATAGAACGCGACCTGCTACGCTCCTTACATACTCCTTTTGCTTCATTTACGTTCATACATCTGGTCATACACGCAGGCTGGTTGCCGAATGCCACGCACCTGACCTTTCTAAAGAACATCACCAATTAGGTCCCCTCCCAGCGTTTCTACTCACATCTGCCTTGTAAATGGCATTCGTGATACAGGGTAATCCTAGTACGAGTGCCAAAGCACTCCTTTGACACCTAAGTTACTGCACATTGTATAAGACCAAATTTGTTTTTAAGGAGATTTATTGTAACCATCCTTCTAGTAATAAAGATTTATTATTTAAAAAAAAAAAAACCTTTTATCTACGCCCATGCTATAAATCCTTTATAAAAGTTTCTAAAACAGTTAGCTCATTGCCAACATTAAAACATCCAGTGTCATAGTAACCATAATAGCATCCAAACGGGAGTTCATTATGGTTACTATGACACTGGGTGTTTTAATGTTGGCAGAAGGGATCATCATCCTCCCTTCCATTCTCACGACTCAATTCGTGGTATTTTTATGAATTTTAAAAAAAGAACATTGTCACGCACGCGCGTTTCACTATACTATACCATAGCGTCGTATCCCGCCATTTTTGTTCGATATTAGTATTGCAAAAACTGTTTCAGAACCTTTTATAGAAGATTCATGTTATGGGTGTAGATAAAGTCTTGTATGCAACTGTAATAATTATACTCCATTTAATATAACATTAGACAAATAACTGTTCTCACCCTTACGTTATTTCGATGTAAACGTTTAATAAACTCCGTTATTTCACGATAAATACAAAGTACTGTAATCTATTTACCATTTACATTAAAAAAATAACTCCAAAGTGCAGTAATTTCAACAATATTACACAATTACTGTCGTTATTTAGCCGTTATTTGTCTAATGCTATAGTAAATGGAGTATAGGTATTAAAACACTCATGTGATACTATTATCACACTCGGCTTCGCCTTTTGTGATAAACCCACATTCGTGTTTTAATACCCCTTATTATAAAACAGTTGCATAAATAACTAATTGTTAGTCGGCTTTCATTGATCCTCTCAACATGACCGAACATATCGCACCTTTAGAATTATAGAGACCTTATTTGAAATCATCAATCACATCATCAGTTAATAACATCATCAATTAATTCACAATATTATAGTGACCTCATTGGTGATGTTCTTTAGAAAGACTGAAATCTTAAAATTTCACATATAGGTCACTATAATATTATTATAGTGATCTAATTTGGTGATGTTTTTCAACTTCTGAAGAAATTAGGTCTCTATAATTCTAAAGGTGCGATATACAGGGTGGAATTTTATAACCTCACCTGGAGGGAAAGTAAATACTGGAGCCAGCAATTTTTACTCAAAGGAATCATCCCTTTATTTTTTATAAGAAACAAAGGAGAAAGAGCAAAATGGTCTATGAGCGGCCAACAACGAAATAGGTATTAAATGAAAGTACTATTACTAAGGACTAACTTTTACTATGAACGTAACATTGCAGCTCATTTAGAAAAAAAAATACATATAGGTAAAATACTTAGATAATAAGTGCAAGAAAATGTGCAAACCCATTTTATAAAATACTTATTAACATTAGTTTATGTCTTCAAAAGTATTTCAAAACGTTGTCAGCATACCGTTTACAAGACTCAGCTCAACAATGGGTTTACTACATGGACTACCTGAGTTCGAACGGCCCAATCAGCTTCGAGTGCAAACAAAAGAGCCGAGGTGTGGGGTGCGTGTGCGTCACTCGGCGCAGTCCTTCGCTTACCCTTGTGACGTTGTGTACTGTGCGCTCATCTACGGATTCTTTTTCAAACGTTTTGACCCTGGCTACCCTCTGGACTGTGTTTCTTCCTAACCTGATAACCTGGCTATTAACTCTGAACTTCTGTACGTTTGTGCTTGTGTACTTGGACTCTGGACTTGTGTACGCCAACGGAACATTATTGAAAAATGGCAGAAAATCGACCTATATGTGTTTTGTGCAATCGATCAGTGGTTAATAGAAGAAGGTTAGAAATAACCCATGCTCTTTTTGAGGAAAATGCTGCCAATGCTCAATATATTATTGAAGCTATAGCTCCACAGCAAGTAAGTATTTTTAGACTATTTTTTGGTTGTTTTTACCCGTATGTACGCACCCTATAGCGGTGATGGCCTCATAATATTGTGTCACGATGTGCATATGCGACACATCGTTGGGTGAAGTGTGGGCTCTTTATTGAAAGTCCACGTTACAGTTTTGATTGTATTTTTATGTACGTCCTTTTAGTGAATTATGTTATTTCCTTAAGCGTATGGTTCTTTTCTAACAATACTTAAGTTATAGTCAAAACAGATCTTCTCTCTCTTTTACACACATGGTGCATATGGAAACAGAGCCAACGTTATCTAGCTTCGAAATATAATAGAGGCCAACCACTCATTAACAATGCGTATGAGCATGACTCATTCGTCACGTTGAAAAAGAGCTCGGCATGTTCTACTATACAACACATGATTTAACTGAAACTGCTGTGAGTTTTAAATACTATGTTATAAACTATTTTCCTTTTCAGGTTGAATACAACGGCCGAGAATACGTTTGTCGACCCTGTTGGCAACGAGCTCAACGGGCTGTGCAGCCAAACAATAACCCTGCCCCGCACGAATGTGTTCTTCAAGTGGAAGAATATTCACGAGTGCCTAGCACCTCGGCAAACTGTATGTTTGACAGATGCCGTAGTGTTTCACGTCGTCGAATGCCTGAGAATGTAAGGATTACTCTTATGTTACATTCTAACTTATTCATACCAGACAGTGCCAGAATATGTGATGCACATTTAACATCAAATGATTGGGAAGAGCTCATTGATAGTCCAAATCTCAGACATGATTTTAACAGCTCTCATTTTGTGCAAATACTAGAGCTTTTTAAAAAAGCTGTTTTAAATAAAAATATTCTGGACTTTGAAGATATTGCAAATATGGATCCTAATGAGATTCATATTCGATTGGGCGTTAGCAGAGATCAATTCAATACAATCTTGGAACAAACGCCTTCTTTGTCTGAGTCAAACGCCAAAACAAAACTAGCCATTTATTTAATGAAGTTGCGAACTGGTGATAGCAACGAGAGATTAGCCACGCTCTTTAACATAAGTAGAAGGACTCTAGAAAGGCATTTAAAAACCGCGCGTGATGCTATATCTCTGGATTTTAAGCCACGACACCTGGGACTCGACCATTTAAATAGAAGAATGGTCGCTGACCGTAATCTTATTGTACCAAACGCGTTATTTGGAAATCCCGAGTCTTCTCCAGAAGAAAGGAAGGCAGTAACAATCATGGATGGAACATATATTTATATACAGAAGAGCTCCAACTTTTCGTTCCAGCGACAGACCTACAGTCTACACAAATACGAAAATCTATTAAAACCGTTCTTAATGGTGTGTTCCGATGGGCATATAATTGATGTTTGCGGGCCCTATGCTGCTACCGACTCAGATGCCAGTATTTTGGAAAGAATTATAAATGACGAAGAAGGCACATTTCACTGGTTTTACCGGGCTGGCGACATATTCATTTTAGATCGTGGGTTTAGAGACGTCTGTGGCGATTTGGAGCGATGCAACTACAGTGCCTATATGCCAGAAACCAAAGACCGCGGTGCAGACCAGCTTACTACTGAACAGGCCAATAGAACTAGGCTGGTAACTCTATGCCGCTGGGTAGTGGAAGTTATAAATGGCAGGTTCAAGCGAGATTTCAAATTGTTTAGGCAAGAATATTTTAATCGCGCCTTAAGTCACATATTTGAGGACTTTCAAAACGCAGCGGCACTCATCAATGCGTTCCAAACACCAATACAAGATAGTATTCATGCATCATCGTTCGTAAATATAATTAATGAACGTTTTGAAATACCGAACCTCTTAGCGGACTATGTTATCCGTCATAACATAAATAGACAGAGGGCATCATTTGAAAGACTCAGCAGCGACCAACCTATTTTTGAAGACTTTCCGGTTTTTTCTGAAGAAGACCTAATTCTGTTTGCACTTGGCACATACCAAATCAAGTTGGCTCGCAGCTACTACGCTGAACACTTAATTGAAGGCTTATACAATATCGAAGTATACCGGGAGCGACAAATAAGTCAGCTCAGAGATTTTATTGAAGAAGAAGATATTTGGTTATTACGTGTGCGAATACAATCTAGACATGTAAGGTCCAGAATATATTATTCTTATATTGTAATTAACCGACAAAGACAAAATAGAGAAGCAATTGCTCATTATTATTGCAGTTGTTTGAGTGGAAGGCGCACAATCGGTTGTTGCGCACACGTTATGTGTGTAGTGTGGTATCTGGCATGGGCTAGACATCAAGACGAGGATATTTTATTACCGGCATCAGAACTCAGTGCTATTATTGTACATTAAATGTATGAATGTGGACGAGGCAAAAGGAGTATGTAAGGATCGTAGCAAGTGGCGTTCTGTGGTTTCTGCCTACCCCCATGGGAAAAGGGCGTGAGTTTATGTATGTAAATGTATGTAAAATAAATGTATTGAAGTAAACAAGTCATTTTATTTTATTTCCTTATTTTTAAGACTAAATCTTAGTAATTAATACGCTAAATCACAGGCTTACATATCTAAAATAAAAATGTATTTAGTTCCATTAATAATGACACTACAGATATAAAACTTCTTGAACCCGTTATTGTAGGGTGATATTAAACCAAAAAAAAATAAAATGTTCCTGGCCGCTGATAGACCAAGTGCCGTACGATTTTGCCCATTCTCCTTTGCATTCAAAGTTTTTCGAAAATTCGCTTACCACACTCGGGAACCGAACCGGCTAAAATCCGAAAAAATAATATCCTGTACTTTTATGGCATCAATCGATAGGGTGAATTATAAGGATCAAATCTCTCTAATAAACATGATAAATGAAATGAAAGGAAAACCATAAAATCTTATCTTAATAGAACGAAAAAAGGGTTACCTAACTAACTAATAGTTTCTCGAAATGAGATGTCCGTTTCAACCGCGCGGCCACCTCATAGTATTTGATGAAACTTTGCCAGGAATTAGTGTTAATTTGTTACTTTACACACTTCTTTTCGTGAATTTGTTACAAAAAAAACTAAGACGCTATGACAAAAAATAGTTGGCCGCTAGAACCGCCACTTGCCGTAATCATCGCCCGTGATTACACAGAAACTATATAATGCAGATAGACGAATGATGGATCAAAAGAAAGGCCATAATTTGTTCAATTTGTTACAAAAATAAAAAACGTCAAAACGTAAATAAACAAAAAGTTATGCAATATTTAGTTTTCAGGTTATGAGTAGGTAGTTATGTCACCATAAATATCAAATTAATAGAGGCTAATGTGTATGGACAATTAGTTACTAATTTGTTACAGCGAATAAACAGAAAAAATATATTAGAAAGTAGGTTCAATAATTTGTTAGAGTCGATTTTAGTTGGCCGCTCGGACGGCAATATGCCTAAAATACAATGGCGTTTATCTCGTTATTAAAAGTAGGTTTAAGCTTAGTTAAAGTACTAAGCGACGGGTAACGTAACCTAGTTTGGATAAATACGGCGAATATAACTGCAGCATTCATATTTTAAAAGATATTTACAAAAAACAGTAGTATGAAACCTTAAGAGAGTAGGGTGACCATGCATTTTCACAATGAAGTGAGACTGAATAGTGACTGTTGTAATGTTCGATATTTATATCTTATTTTTTTAGGGCGAGTGCATATATAAATACATTTTAAGTTAAGGCATCCTGTAGCATACTTCATAAAAGTAAAAGTCAGTTATCGATTAAAATTTCTTTATTCAAAATCAACACAAAGGCAAAACAATCAAGTAATTAAAGTCAACAAGATAAATATAAAAACTTTATAAACTAACATAATATTTATAAATTAACTGACTCGAATATATGACACAGAATGTAGACAAATTTTCTTAGAGGTACTTATGTCGATTTTAAAAGAATTGTCGTCGTAACAAAAATATGTATTGTTATTTAAAAAATGACATTTATAGTGGCCTATTTTTGTGCCTGGTATAAATTCTATAGTACCAACTAAGAAATAGTAATTATCCTTAATGTTAATAGTAATCGGCAGCTCAGTGAGTAAGACTGAGTCTGCAGCTCCGTTTAAATCAAATGTTATGATCTCGCCTAACTTAAGTTCTCCTTTCAACTGTGTGTCACATTTCTGACACATTGTGTTAATTTTTTCATCGAAACAAATTGCTTCTTCTAAACTTGATATTCCAAATAACTTTAAAATATCAAGGTTAATTAAAATAAATACATGGTCTCTTTTCAATTGTATGTAATTACAATTTGTACAGGTTTTCAAGTATTGAGCACTTGTAAAATATTTTATAAATATTTTTTCAAATATGTAAGCCACATTGCAACTGCAGTCTTTATTTTGGAAAAAGGTTTTTGTTATTTCTGATCTACAATTGTAAATTTGCTCTATATCATGTGCTCCGTTCAAAAGCATAAAAATGTAATTAATAACACAATCTCCTTTTAATTCACTCAAAAAGCTTTTGAAAGCAGAACTTCTAATACAGGCTTGACCTATTAAATAAAATGCCGAATCGAAGGCACATGTATTGAAATAACCCGAGCTTTCCTTCAAAGCTAAATTCCCGTTTCTTATAATTACTATTTCATCATCTTTTTTCAGGCGATTATGTGTATTCGATTCTCCTCGCCAGTTCTCCAAATAGGATGGTCTATCACTAAATATAGAATCACTGGAAAAATATAATTCTTTTTGTTTTTGTTGGATTTGTTTTTTAGGATTTACCTTTTCTTTTTTATAAATATTTTTAGTCATGGCACGCCTAGTTCGGCGTGATTTAGATTTTAGTAAAGTAGTGGAACCTAAGTTTTTTAATTGATTTAATGCTAAATGCAATTCTCCTTTGATATAATCGTAATGATGCTGCAAATATTCGTCAATTCGTTGTCTCGCTATTTTTGTTTTAAAAACTAACTGTTTTAAAGTGCGAAAATAGCTTTCTACACATGAAGACGATGCGTTTAAGGTTTCCGATTTGAAATAAGAGCACATTACGTTGCTCCACAAAGGAAGTTTTATAAATAATCTTTTTAAAGTAGGGATGAAGAGTGGTAAATAATATGAACTACTTTTACCAACATAGGAATTTGCAGGGTTACTTTTTTTTTCATTATCTACCAACAGATCGAACCATGCGACAATGTCTCGAACGCCGGCATCATCAATGACAATTTGATCATATTCAAATTCTTCATTTTGATCCACATTTTTAAAATCAGCATACTTATGACTGTTTAACAAATTGTCAAGGTTTTGCTTGCTCTCCTTCAAACCTGAATCATCGTTTTCAAAATCATTTTGATGTAGGCAAAGTTTTATCATTTTTGTAATGATTTCCTTTACAAGTGCAAAGTCTTGACATTCTTTAATGTAGCGGATACAATGAATATAATACATTTTAATTTTTGTGTCAACATTTTCGAAGCAATTCAAATTATACAGAGTCTTTATAAAATGACTGGTATCTAATCTAATAAATGTTTTTGGTAGTTCTTCTTTATTTCCATTCAAAATACTAAAACAACGAAGTAAATAGTCTTTCACACATGTAAAATCACTGAATGTTCTAACATTTGCTGCTACTAACGCAGAAGAATCGTCTGTTATAACTTCGTCAGGATGACAACGAACATTTTTCAACCACTGTAATAACCATGCAGAAACAGACGCAGTGTCATGTGAATCGGTTATCATCTGACATAAAGGTACACACACATCGAATTGATTTATTAATATTATTACGTATAAGAAAAGTCTCTTACTCAATTCATAACCATTTGGTAATTTAAGAGGTTGAAAGATTGAACCTGTAGCATCCAATGTGATAGTTAATCTTTGAAAACAAGATTGATATTCACGGCAGTATTGTTGTTGTTCATCAGTCCAGTAATAAATGTGAATTCGAGGAAAAAAGTGTATATCACGTAAAAAAATTGGTTTGGTCACAGCCATCGTAAGAATGCTCAGAATAACGTTATTGTGTAACCACATTCTTTTTCGTTCTTCGTACTTAATTTTTCGCAATGCATTGAGTGTTGGGATTACTGGTGCTGTATCTGTAATTCCTTGTTTAGACATTTTTGCTGCCAGTTGTTTATGAACCAAAGAAGCTGAATCGTGTTTGAGCTTTTTAGCTAATTTTCGTCTGACCAATGCATTCATTCTATATTTTTTTCTCGGATCATGTTTTTTATTTTTTTCTCCGACTGTGATTTGGCATTGTCCTTCAATAATATTATCTGTTATTTTTTGACACGCTATTTTTGTAAAAGCGCTACATTGACTGCATTGACCTTTTACTAAAATATGATGCTCAGACTCCACTTTGTAACTTTTGAAATTCCATGTGCATGGTAATCTAGAAATAAGCCAAATCTTTTCTCTTAAAATATCCACCCATTTGTACTTAGGCAGTATTTTATATTTTTTAAATGGAGTACATGTTCTCAAGTCATTTCTTTTATACAAGACATTTAATGGTTGCAGTTTTTTCCAGTCATAGATATCTAATTCAAACTTGAAGTTCTTTGTGTCGTTTTCACTATGATGCTGGTTGGACTCGACATGAGAATGTGATATTTTGGATGAGGTTCTCGGGCTATTGCTTGAGGATGATGATAAAGATGACGAGGACAGACATACAGTTTGCTGCTTACATTCAGTGTTTAGAAACTCCCTGAAATTCCTTTTCAGTGACATGTAAAGGGCTGCCGGTGTCATAAGATTATCCAAATCACTTGCAATTGTATCAAATATAGGGTCTCTCAATTTAACATCCAGTAGTTTGTCGGCATATTTCATAAAAACTTCTCTCTGTTTTGATTTCTCAACAATAGGTTTTCGTCCAGCTTTACCCATTTTTGCTGCAATAAAACAATTGATAATATGAATACAAAGGTCAAACATCCGTTGACTGCATCACACACAAAATATACATAGGTACTACCAATTACTGCTATGTAAGTACATACTAAGGGCAAGAACTTTCTATAATTAAGAAAAGTCGACGTTACTGATGCAGCGAGTTATTTTAAAAAGATTTCTTTGATGTTTGTAAATATTAACGATATCAATTTTTTTTTTTCCCCATAGTCATTTAACAGCGACAATACATTAATAAAATTTTTAAAAGGAGATTTTTTTCATTTGGGAGCAGCCACCGGATTGTAGAGACCAGTTATAGCGCTTAAGAATCTGTCCCTAAGACAGAAATCCTTACATTGGATATTACGCTCGTCACTAGGGGTTGCCTGGATCTAGGTCTCAAGATTCAAGATGCACTTTCACACAGAATGTTCACAGTTAAGTGAATTATCAGTTAATTCTTCCCTAGGGAATCACTATAGCAGTTAATAAGTTTGTTAATTTAAATTTTACGTATTCACTGTTTGAAAACACGAAACGTGGGTGGGCTGAATTGTCACTCTTTTACTATACCTAGACAATTGGCGGGAAACGCATATATAAAAGCAGGCTTGCGATTGGACAGAACTTAAGAGCCCTTTAAATAGAGCTCTGCCATTGGTTAAAAAAAAAGAATACTTAAAAGCCGTGATTTATCCTGTTCTATATTATCCGATTTGAAATTGGCGCCGAATATTACTTTTTAAATAACGAAAGGAGTGTGGTTACCACAATTATATTATACAGGTAAATTAATGTAAGTTATTAAGCTAAGAATATTTTTAAGACTTCTTCGATATGACCACGCGTAAAGTGAAGTGAAATCACATTAAAATGTGGCAGAGACGAATTTCATGTCTTTTTATAGATACTTAATAATTATTTCCGAAGATATTATGATACGTACTACAGTTCATTACTTTATTCAACTCATCATAAAATTGTAAAAATTAAACTTACCGCAGTCGATTTCGATCCCTCTGAGTCTGCAATACACTTTTTGGTGGTGAGTTCTACATTAACAAATCCAATATATAAGTGGGCACAACTCATAGCTAAGCAGTTTTAGACACTTCTGAATTTAGTTTTAATTGTCTCAGTAACTTAGTAGTATGAAAATCACGGGAATTAAATACGTACGAGCACACACTTCAAAATTCAGCACAGTAATGACAATATTCACAACAAAAAATTATGGCTTTTTAAACCCCGTGCGACAAATATTTTTAACAATAGTTTGGGAACAAAAGAGATCCTTTTTCTGGAATCGTTCCCATCATAAAACACCTGCGGAAAGTCAATGAAACGAAAATCTTATCAGTAAATACTTCAAAGAATTAAGAACAATAGACATCAATATGGCCGCAAAACGTACCGCATATTCGTTCAAACAGAGTACAACATTAAAAACATGCCTTTGTACTAATGTGATCATGGTCACCCTACTCTCATACGGTTTCATACTACTGTTTTTTGTAAATATCTTTTAAAATATGAATGCTGCAGTTATATTCGCCGTATTTATCCAAACTAGGTTACGTTACCCGTCGCTTAGTACTTTAACTAAGCTTAAACCTACTTTTAATAACGAGATAAACGCCATTGTATTTTAGGCATATTGCCGTCCGAGCGGCCAACTAAAATCGACTCTAACAAATTATTGAACCTACTTTCTAATATATTTTTTCTGTTTATTCGCTGTAACAAATTAGTAACTAATTGTCCATACACATTAGCCTCTATTAATTTGATATTTATGGTGACATAACTACCTACTCATAACCTGAAAACTAAATATTGCATAACTTTTTGTTTATTTACGTTTTGACGTTTTTTATTTTTGTAACAAATTGAACAAATTATGGCCTTTCTTTTGATCCATCATTCGTCTATCTGCATTATATAGTTTCTGTGTAATCACGGGCGATGATTACGGCAAGTGGCGGTTCTAGCGGCCAACTATTTTTTGTCATAGCGTCTTAGTTTTTTTTGTAACAAATTCACGAAAAGAAGTGTGTAAAGTAACAAATTAACACTAATTCCTGGCAAAGTTTCATCAAATACTATGAGGTGGCCGCGCGGTTGAAACGGACATGAAATGAGCTCCATTTTGTTGGGTACAAAAATGTATTCATTTCCAGTAACTTTTAATAGCGAGTTGTGATGAATATTGAAATCACAATCGCATACAATGCCACCACTACCATTCATACCATTCACTTTATTATAAGTTAGTTGTTGTTGTTCGCATACAATGTATGGCACCATTCACTTTATTATAAGTTAGTTGTGGTTAGTTGTTGTTGTGTTGTTGTTAGTTGTTGTTGTGTTGTTGTTGTGTTAGTTGCTGTGTTGTTGTTGTGTTAGTTGTTGTGTTGTTGTTGTTGTATCAGTTGTTGTTTTTGTTGTATTATACGCATAAACCTTCCAGAAAAAGACGAAATGACGGTGAAAACCGCATGAAAATTCATTGTGTAGTTTAGAAGATCACACTGGTCTCACAGACAGACCCGAAGAGTGACTTTGTTTTACACTATGTACATATAGACGAAAACCAACAGCATAAACGTTCAACAATGGTGCTGATTCCCTTGTTCACAAATTAAACTAAATTTAAGTTCAGTGCATCTTTTTCAGAAGACAGAAGATAAATTTTTGTTTAGTCCTGTCAAATTAATCAACACTACTCCATACAAGTTTAGAAGTGATTAAAAACTTGCCGACTAAAATTACGTCAATTTACGTCAAGCGCTGATTAATTTGACAGGACTAAACTAAAATTTATTTTCTGTCCTTTTCTTAATGAAATAGAAAGAAAAAGATGCACTGAACTTAAATTTAGTTTAGTTTGTGAACAAGGGAATCGGCACCATTGGCTTACAATAGTAATTAGGAAAAGTATTACTGAAATTATAATAAGTGTACATAACATTAACAAGTGCATGTCGGACCTCGCACAATGAAGGGTTCCGTAGTTGGGATGAATTTATGCCAACAACTAACTTAAAATTGTAGTTAAAATACATGTTTTCCATACATTCCAACTGCCAATCTGTACCTCAGAGGTATACAACATTATGTGATGAAACAAATATTTTACAGGAGAGGCAAAAATGCGCAAGTGAAACTTCGAATGATGTTTTTTTTTTTTTGTTTTTTTTTTTTTTTATTGTTTTGCAAAACTTATACTCTTGAGTTCAACAGTATTTTTTTTATTATTATTAGATGAATCTTATCGTCATTTGACCCGTTAGACGTAAGTGGATTTAATGTCATATACGATTGGATATTTCTTTTCATAGATGTCATAGGACTTAATGTCGTATACCAGTATGTAGAACTGGTTCTTGCGATTTTAATGGTGCAAGAAACAAATTTTCGAAAAAAGTGGAGTTACTATTGTATACCTCTGAAGTACAGAAATGTAAGTTGGTTGACTATTACTAAGAGTATCTGAGCTAAGCCGCGGGCAGAACGACAGACAAACAGACGAACATGACGAAACTCTAAGGGTTCCTTGTTGACTACGGAACCCTAAACAGCACATACCTACATTGCACATAAGGTGCTTATAGACTAAATGAAGTAAAATTGAAACAAAGTTAAAAAATAAAAATATAATAGAATACAAATTTAAAAAAAATACATCTCATGCATGACTAGAGATCGGATATTCGGATGCATATTTAACTAAAGTTAATTTTAACAAATAAAAGAATAGAAGCGGCTTCTTAAAATATATTTTTGTAAAAAAAAAACATTTTTTTTTTCTTTTTTCGTTGTAATTCTTAAAACGGAGCTCAGTGGCCACTATTTTCCATTTTAATGATTACAATAAAACTTAACAATTCAAACTACTGTTTGTAATAATAATAACGTATAGTCTTGTGAAGCACAACGTAGCATGCTTATTTTCTGCATTTCATTATAAAATAAAAGAAATCACCAAACAAACGATGACGGCGCCACAGCGCGCTGGGTACCCTCTTAACGACGAGTGACGGTACGGTTGGCGCAGTGGTTAAGCGATTGACTGCTTCGATTCCTGCACGGAAAAAATATATTTATATTACTTTTTTTGATACCAATCGATCCTGTTTCTTATAAGGATCAAAAAACTCTATCGGATCAACCGAGGTTTGAGTAGTAGAAAAGTCAGAAATCACAAAAAACTTTTACTTATGTGGCGGTATCAACAACGCCACATGCGAACTACGCATCAAAGAACTGACGTCACAAATCCTGCATCGCGCTATCAGAGTTTACCGCACGACTAGCATATATACAACATCCAGACATAAACCGTTGGGCAGTTGCCCACCAGACACAACACCCGTCTGGTCGGAGGATCCTCCCTTTACTATAGAGTATGAGTGAACTTTACACCCTGTTCCTCATACCTCTAAACTTACTTTAATTTATTTGTATAGATGTTTCTGTTCCACAAGAAGTATGGAAGTATCATATTAGTTTTATTTTATACCTAAGTCTTATCAATTTAATGAAAAATCTTAATACACGATTGACAATTTCGCCAAATCCACATTGATTCTCTCACTTGAATAAACGATATTTTATTGTTTTTCCGTAGATTTTCGACTACGATTCAAACACGTGGGTCCACGCCGACCCGTGCGAGGCCAAACTGAACGCGCCCCTGTTGTACTCCCACGGCTGGGGCAAGAAACTGTCATACGTCATCGCGGTGTCTAAAGACGACTTACAAGACGTCACCTGGAGGTATACCATGGACCACAAAGAGGTAAGCCACTAACAGTCAGTCAACAAGGAACCCTTATAGTTTCGCCATGGCCATTTGCATCTGCCTGTCTGCGGCTTAGCTCAGACACTCTTAGTACTAGAAAGCTGTAGTTTGGCATGGGTAATAAGGGTATACGTGTCCTAAATAGGGTGAAGCGATACTTTACGCCTGGACAGCTTTTAACCCTTTACAAAGCACAAGTCCGATCCTGCATGGAGTATTGCAGCCACCTTTGGGATGGCTCAGCTAAGTACCAACTTGCTGCGCTTGACTCGGTGGAACGCAGAGCTAAGAGGCTCATTGGCGACATAAAACTGGTGGATGCCAAGCTTCACAGGTTGGCTCATCGCCGCAAGGTTGCCTGCTTGTCGATCTTCTACAGATTTGTACTTCGGCGAGTGTGCCCATGAACTCCACGACCTCATTTCACCGGCCCTCTTCGACCATTGGACTTCTAGACGCACTGCAAGTTACCACCCCTACCTAGTTGATATTCCATAATGCGCACAACAAAGGAGTGGAACTCTCTGCCTTCGTCTGTTTCCAAACGCATACAACCCTAATCTATTCAAAGTGAGAGTGAACAGGTTTCTTCTGGGTAAGCTCACTTACGTAGACTTTGTCTCTGTCACCCAGACCTAGACTAGAGCCAAGAGCAAACCCATAGTAAAATAAAAAAATAATAAAATACATTGCATAGTAATCACGCCAACAAAGTGGTAAAATTAAATATAGTACTTTTTTTATACCCTACACGTAAAGTGGGGATGATTTTTATTTCAAATGTGGGTCTTCCTACTATGGGTAACTGCCTAACCTTTCGGGGAAACAAGGCGTGATGTTATGTTTTATAAGTAATAGCAATTTTATTTTATTTTTTACATTTATCTAGGTAGATTGTTAGGTAAATCAAGCGTTAAATACAGCTCTTTCGCACCCAATAACATTTCGAATTACATTTGTGTGCTTACTTTATGCCAATCAAGAATTAATTTACAAAATCTGATCAGCGCATAATTACATCATTCATGTTGAAATTATACATGTGAAAACTATGTAGAAAAACGTGCACGCTAAAAGCGTCCGTAATAAAGAGATAAAAACAAAAAACGATTCTAAAATTAAAATTAGCCGTGGCAGTTAAGATATAATCAGTCCCTACTGACGGTGCGCGTTCAAGAACATGACGCATGGATCAGCTCGACCATTTCGAAGGGAACTTAATGCGAACTTAGTCTAAAATATCTACAACGGCACATGCGAACTACGCAACAAAGACCTGACGTCACACAAATCCGGCATCGCGCAAGCAGAGTTTACCGCACGACTGGTCATCACACTGGATCAATCGTCGGGCAGAAGTAGCCATCTCGCCGCTAGTCGTCTTTGTCGAGCCTCCCCCAGGTAACTGGGGGTCTCACCTGGCGGGGACAGACCGCAGAGATGGCGTGAAGAAGCGGCACTGTGAACCAGCGTCGCGGCGCGCCTACAGAAACGATCATTGCAATCACTCAAATGGGTGCGACTAGTCGCACCCAAAAAATCTACAGGCCCTGAGCCCACACAACGAGGGGTCCATTTTTATGGGCCACCGCGTCCCATTCGCGGACGGGGAGCGATGCTCCGGCTCCGCCAGCCACGCCCCCTTACCTGGGCGTAGCAATATCTAATGAACGAATCGTCGGGCAGTAGCCCACCAGACACAACACCCGTCTGGTCGCAGGACCCTCCCTTTTCTATTGAGGATGAGTGAACTTTAAACCCTGTCCCTCATACCCCTATAATACTTACAGAAATAATCATAATTTCATTTCATCAATATCATTTCATTTTAACAACATCATTTCATTTCGTTTCAGAATAAAGAGTATTTATTATATTCTAATGATTGTAGGTGCTGAAACGTCGTACAGAGTGTACGGAACAGGAGTTGATTGAGTGCATACTGACACTGCGCGAACAACGACAGAAACAGGTGTCAGAACCGCGGAGACGGTACCTGGTCAAGAGAACCCTGCAGGAACTGGCTGGTCTCATGATCGAGAAGTATGATTCACGTATGCTTACTATAGAACAAAAGAAAAATACGGTTATTAGTATTACAACAAACAAACTGGCCACGTGCGTGTCGGACCACGCACAAAGAAGAAATGTGACAGACGGACAGACAGACACACACACGAGTGATCCTAAAATGGTTCCGTTTTTATGGTTCCGTAGCCAAATGGCAAAAAACGGAACCCTTATGGATTCGTCATGTCTGTCTGTCTGTCTGTCCGTCCGTATGTCGCAGCCACTTTTTTCCGAAACTATAAGAACTATACTGTTGAAACTTGGTAAGTAGATGTATTCTGTGAACCGCATTAAGATTTTCACACAAAAATAGAAAAAAAAACAATAAATTTGGGGGTTCCCCATACTTAGAACTGAAACTAAATTTTTTTTTTTTTTTCCATCAAACCCATACGTGTGGGGTACTATGAATCAAATCAAAAATTATATTGAGGTTTCTAATATCATTTTTTTCTAAACTGAATAGTTTGCGCGAGAGACTCTTCCAAAGTGGTAAAATGCGTGTGTCCCTTCGTTGTAACTTCTAAAATAAGAGAATGATAAAACTAAAAAAAATATATGATGTACAGTCAGTTACCACAATTAGCAGACCCCCCTTTGCTCAAATGGTTGAGGTTTTTTTACTCACAAATCGTACGATGTTAATTTTTTTCTAGTTTTGGGTAGATTTCGTATAGGTATTTAAATTAAATCAAGAATTATAAAATTCTATCGATCCGTATTCTAAAAAATCTCAACCATTTATGCAAGGGGGGGTCAGCTAATTATGGTAGCTGACTGTACAATACCATGTAAACTTCCACCGAAAATTGGTTTGAACGAGATCTAGTAAGTAGTTTTTTTTTTAATACGTCATAAATCGTAAACCGCGCTTGCTGCTATGGAACCCTTCATGGACGAGTCCGACTCGCACTTGGCCGCTTTTTTTCCTATTGAAGTACGGAACCCTAAAGAATAATTATTGATATATCAATTACAGATGTCAAAATTTCAATCAAGATTTAATTCATGCCTGTAAATCATCTTGTAAAAAGCCAACATAATTTTATTGAAATAAATTATCACAGGCGTATTGTTTATTTCAATTATGCTAGCCATTTACAAGATGAATAAACTCGATCGGGTCGATCGATCAGCGGGTTAATCTTAATTCCTATCAGTAGAAATGGGTTTTATTTTGACAGTTCAACAACATTCATCGCATTATTTACGTTACTGAGCAGACAATTTTTTCGAAATCATGCAGCAATGGATTAGCATTATGCTTTAAAATCATTTAGATTGCGATTGATAGTGTCAAAGTCAAAGTAAAATAATTTATTTCAAATAGGTACTTTTGAACGTCAAAATTTACAAAAAAAAAATATTGATTCTAGTTGTCCCATCCAAAAGGTAGTAGACGTATGGAGAAGAATGGGCAAGAAACTCCATTGTGTTACGCAATTAGGGTACAGGTTAAGCTATGTTATCATCCGATATGTAATGGAAGTCACCCATCACCCGAACCGACTGCGGCAAGTATAGCTTAACCTTCAATCGACCCGTGCGGCTGTTATTATTTCCACGCTACGAGTCCCTCACAATATGCCTGTGATAGTTTATTCATCTTGTAAATGGCCAACATAATTGAAATAAACAATACACCTGTGATAGTTTATTAGGAGGTGCTTGTGGCTATCCCACCATCGGCCTTTTATAACCGGACTATATGACGTCCTGGTACCATGCATACTTGGTTGATATCTCGTCCAGTCATACCCAGCACATCTCCTCCACATGTATTATGCGCACAGCCAGTGTGGAACTCTCTGCCAGCGTCTGTGTTCCCTTCCACGTATAACCCGGCTACCTTTAAAGCAAGAGTAAACAGGCATCTTCTGGGCACGTCGTTCCATCATAGAGCTCATCCATCGCTTTCTATCAGGTGAGATCGAGGTCAAGAGCAGGCCCAATAAGTAATAAAAAAAGTAATAAAAACCGCAATCGATCGGTCAGGTAAGCTGCGCTTGCCGCGACTGGTTCGTGGATGGGTGACCATCTTTACATACCGAGACCCTCCGTGCCTCGGAAAGCACGTTAAGCCGTTGGTCTCGGTGTCATTCATACACTGACCTCTATTCTTACCACTGAACAGGCTGTTCCAAGCGTTTAACAGCAATTTTTTTGTCTTTTTGAAGCGCCACTAGCGAGTGTCCAGAAAACTAATTTTGACGTATATTGCAAATGGCTGCGAGAGAAGTGTTTGTTTACTGTAAAGTAATTTTGAATTAATTTGGTTCGAATTTAATGTTATTCTATTCATAAAGTTATTATAATAAAAATAATACACGTATTGTTATGTTTTACATTTATTATTTGCTCGCTGATATCGATATCACTAGTTTTAGTACAACAGACACTCGCTACGTCCGACAGCGCCAAAATGGCGATTATTAAACAAGCACAAAAGCACTCCGGCAGCAGCAGCAGCAGTCCAGTGGTAATAATAGAGGTCAGTGCATTCATAAGTATGCGTAACCCCAGCAAAATATTGCGCCTTAGAGAAAATTGAGTATTACAGATAATTAGTTCATAGTTAGTTGCAATTTGTTCAAGTATAGCAAAATTTGCTCAAGTAGTATTTTCGAAGTTATTCGAAAAAACTGATTTTGCTGGAGTAACGTTACCCCAGCAAAATGTTTTTCAAAAAAGGCATTTAGCCTGGAACCAAGTACATGAAAATATAGCTTTTAATGAGTTGTAAATGTATACCAATAGCAAAATTTGTTCATCTTATAGTTTTTGAGATATTCAAGATTTTGCTGGGGTAACGTTTTGGGATTTTCAAAATCTCGAAAACTGTTCGTCACAGAAGTTTGAAAAATAGCCATACATACTGGTGAAAAATATATAAAAAGATAAAGAAAAGATAAAGATATAGAAAAAAATACCAGTTATAGGCCTTAATTTGTTCAAACATAAGTATTTCGATTCATCAACAAATGTCGATGTAATTAATTGTTTTTGAGAATCAGAAAAAATCGATTTACTCGTAAATTTGTACATCTACAAACAAATAAAAAGTAGTTAAATATACCTATTATATACCTTTTTAAGGTGTACAAATCTGGATTAAAAAACGTTACGCGATATGAAGATATAAAGAGATTTCATCAAATTTCAAGCGGTGTTTCTTTGGCGATCGAATACACAGCTCCCTCTGTATACAAAACGATGGACTATAGAGAACAAATTTGTTCATTTTGTTATAAAACATCCCTGAAAGTTTCAGCTTTAAATCCTGAATGGAATAAAAGTTATTCAAAAAACAAGAAAGTGTCAGCAATTCTCTTATAAACCGACTTAATTACGGAGGCTACGAAAAGGCGTCGATTTCAAACTTGCGGGTGTCCTACGCAAATTAGCAGCCTAATAACCGATATTGAGTACAGTCGAGTAGAAAAATATTCATGTACTTAACCAAAATCTCAAATGTTTTAAGTTTAGGTTATTAAATTTTGCTATAGATTTGTTAAGTATTTTAAATGTTAAGGTGGGGTGGTAATTATTTAAAATCATAGACATAATCATAATCACAAAAATATGCCAAAAAAGTCATCCTTTTCGATTTATTATGCATAACAATATGTATTTATTAAATGTCGTCATGTTGTATTTTTGACGTCTCAACTAAAATAGCGTTTTCAAACTCCAACGAACAAATAAAAATCGACCACAATAATCCTTTTATATGCGACTGTGCCACCTACAAATTACTATTATACCGTTTTTTCAGATGGTTACGCTCAAGTATGAAATCCTCGCATTTTCGTAGCCTCCGTAATTAAGTCGGTTTATATGAGAATTGCTGACACTTTCTTGTGTTTTGAATAACTTTTATTCCATTCAGGATTTAAAGCTGAAACTTTCAGGGATGTTTTATAACAAAATGAACAAATTTGTTCTCTATAATCCATCGTTTTGTGTTCAGAGGGAGCTGTTTATTCGATCGCCAAAGAAACACCGCTTGAAATTTGATGAAATCTCTTTATATCTTCATATCGCGTAAAGTTATGTAATTCAGATTTGTACACCTTAAAAGGGTATACGACACAAACTTACGAGTAAATCGATTTTTTCTGATTCTTAAAAACAATTAATTACATCGACATTTGTTGATGAATCGAAATACTTATGTTTGAACAAATTTGAACAAATTAAGGCCTATAACTGGTATATATTTTTCACCCGTATGTATGGCTATTTTTCAAACTTCTGCGACGAACAATTTTCGAGATTTTGAAAATCCCAAAACATTACCCCAGCAAAATCTTGAATATCTCAAAAACTATAAGATAAACAAATTTTGCTATTGGTATACATTTACAACTCATCAAAAGCTATCTTTTCATGTATTTGGTTTCAGGCTAAATGCCTTTTTTGAAAAACATTTTGCTGGGGTAACGTTACTCCAGTAAAATCAGATTTTCTCGAATAACTTCGAAATTATAACTTGAACAAATTTTGCTATACTTCAACAAATTGCAACTAACTATGAACTAATTATCTGTAAAACTCAATTTTCTCTAAGACGCAATATTTTGCTGGGGTTACGCATACCATTCATAAGACCTTTGACACTCGTTACGTGTAGTCAGAAGCTCAAAAAGTCTGACAACCAATCTTACCCAGTAACTGGGTTGTGGAGGTCAGATAGGCAGCCGCTCAGCTGCATCCGGTTAAATTGGAAGTCGACCCCAAAATAGTTGCATTTTTAGGGTTCCGTACCCAAAGGCTAAAACGGGACCCTATTACTAAGACTCCGCTGTCCGTCCGTCCGTCCGTCTGTCACCAGGCTGTATCTCATGAACCGTGATAGTTAGACAGTTCAAATTTTCACAGATGATGTATTTCTGTTGCCGCTATAACAACAAATAGTCAAATACTAAAAAACAAATAAAATAGATATTTAAGGCTTTGACTGCCAGACAACAGACACAATAGAAAAACGATTGTTAGCGGTCACCGGTGACCGCGGTGGCAGTCAATGTGTTAAGGGGGCTCCCATACAACAGACATGATTTTTTTTTGCCGTTTTTAAGATAATGGTACGGAACCCATCGTTCGCGCGTCCGACTCGCACTTGGCCGGTTTTTTTTTAAGCTTTAAACCACAAGAAAGGATTTTTTTTATTACAGGCGTAATCTAAACTAGCTATCGATTAATACGATTTTATGAACACAGGAAACCAACAGACTATGAAACCCACGGCCGGATTTCGGGATCTGCGGAATGGCGAGTCGAACGCGGGGAAATGGGAAGCCAGATCTCCAGAACTTTCGAGTTTAAGGAACTCGGCCACTATGCAATCAGTTACTTCATAAGCACGGACTTGTACCGCGTCCAACACGAGAATAAGGAACTGGAATCCATAGCCACCTGGTCCGCAGGAGTCTACCATGCAGAGAATGTCTTCAGAAAAGTTGAACACGATTGGAAGCAAGTTTATCTAGCTCGGAAAGGTAAAGTCTGTTTGTGTGTTTCAATTTTTTTTTTTCTCTTTCTAAATAGTGTTATATTTTAAGTGGCTATAATTAATTTTGTACGCCAATGGTGGCAAAACATGTTGAACTCGAATTTTTCACTCTTTATCTCAATTGACTTTTTACAATAAAAAATTAATGCAACAACAACTAAGGGATATGCATTTTTTTTTTTTTTTTGTCACTATATTTATAAAAGACAGTATTTTAAACCCCAGAAAAGTATTAAAAGTTAAATTCAACTACTGCTTGTTGCTCAAAAAAATTATGAAACTACAACAATTTTCTACTACAGTTCGAATGTCCATTTCTGTCGCGGTCATGAAGTGACGTCATTTACCACCAAACTGTTTTTTAGCCACAAATCTTTTTTTTTTTTTTCTTTATTCAAGCAGTAATTGCATTTACCATAGTGAGATTTCAAGCACTGCAAAGAATAGACTTTAATTCACATGTTATTTTTCGTCACTTCTGGCATTGTCGAAGATGACGCGTTTTGAGTTTGCGTTCCGTTCCACCAAAAAACGCAACATAAAATAATGTATTGTAAATTAAGTAATGCAATAAAAAATGTAAATAAGAAACTTCAAAAATAGAAACAACCGAAATCCAAAAAAACACTACTTGTAGTGATTATGTTATTTCGGTCGGCAGAGGGTTGCAGTGTGGGAAGCGTGTCGTGGCGCGTGTGCGCAGGCGCCGGGCGCCAGCTGTCGGCGCTGCGCCTGCGCGTGCGCTCGCGGCGCTACGGCTCGGGCGCGCTGCGCTGGAGCCTGCAGTACGACGACCAGCCGCCCGTCGCCGCCGACTTCGACGCCGAAGCCTTGCGTAAGTGGCCTATCATCTTAGGCGGGCTTGCACCAAAATTTTAACCTAGAGTTAATCTGACAGTTCTGGTATGAATCTGACAAGAGTTAAAATCTAACTTAGAGTTAATGATGATAATCCGGCGTGGTGCAAGTGGGCCGTATACTAGCTACTAGCCGCGACTTTGTCCGCGTGAAATTTCGGCCCGACCCCCCGCGTCGCATTCCGTTGACCACCGCGCTATAATTTCATTTTCAAATAGCGTTCTCTCAGATTTTTTTTTTTTTTTCTTTTTACCCGGCTCCTTACGGTCGCACCTTCTCCAGGAATTGGGCTATCAAATACAAAAAGATTTTTCAGAAGTTCAGTAGTTTCATAGATTAGGTACCGCCTACATATAAACTTACAAACATACCTCTTTATAATATTAGTATAGATAAATAAAAATTTTAACTTGAGAACTGCTTGACCGATTTGCTAAAAACAAATCAAGACTTATTCTAGAGGGCGCTACTCTGCCATAAAGTAGAAAGAAAAGAAAGCCGTAAAGAAGAAGCTAGTCTCAAATAAATTCTAAATAATTTTTTTTAATGATCAAGCAATTACCAATGGATACAATGGATCGGACTATTACGAACATTGTTAGCGCAGGGATCAATAAAAGAGTGGACTGTAGGCAACTGTTCATTGCCTGCTTATTAAAATCCATACTAATATTATATATGTGAAAATAACTCTTTCTGTCTCTTAAACCGCTGAACCGATCATCATGACAGATATATAGCCTGGGATATGGAGAAGGATATAGGCAATTTTTTTTTACGCGATTACCGACGTCCACGCGGGTGAAGCCACGGGCAAATGCTAGTTAATTATAAACCTGTCCCAGACAAACAATTCAAGATTAAATTAGAGAGGAGAATCGGACTTAAACATAACTGGCGAAATGTGGGTGTTCCTACTATGGGTACACCTCTGCCTAACCCTTCGGGGATTACAGGTGTTATGTAGTATTAAATAAATAATAAAAGCTTTATTTAGTTAAAGAAAAAAAAACACGGTACAATATTTAAAAAAAAACTAGTAACAGGTTACTTAGCCTATACCCAAAGTCTCTAAGGCCTGTGTTCACCAACAGTCAAACCACCGGTTAGGTATTTAAACAGTTGATTTATGTCAAATTTCCTAAGGCCTGTGTTCACCAACATTTAAATCAACTGTTTAGATATTTAATTAGTTGTTTCCTCAAAAGGACGACGGGCAAGCTACTATGGACCGAGTCCTAAATTTTTTTTTTGATCCAACAGACATCAAATTTGTGTTATATTTTTCGTTACTGGCTACAAAATAACAAACCATTTGTTTCAAGTCTTAAATATATGGGGTTTCCTGAAAAAATCATCTTTCAGTTTCATTTATCTAACAAAAATATACATGTTTATTTTCTATTTTTCTTCACAATAAAAGAGATAAAACATAATGATTGCCGACTTATATAAGATGGAACATAAATAAAACAACAAAACATCACGCCTAAATTCCACGAAGGAGTAAGCAGAAGTGTGTGGAACATTAACATTTAGCAATTTATGTTATATTTTGCAATGTAATCTATTCTATTTATTTTACTTACATCACACATCACACTAGTATTCCTCGTAGGGAGGGGTAGGCAGAGGCACACCTCTATTATAGGTTGCTACACAGGTAAGTACTGAATTGTATTTTTCGTCAAAATGAACGAGATCAAACATAAAAATAGCCAACTAATATAAAATAAAACTTAAAACATAACATATATTATTATTACGGCTGTGATTGTCTATCGAATGGGCAGAGATGTATATGATACCCAGACTTTTCGCAAGTTTGGTATTTTATGATTCCCCGCATAGAGGATACATAACATCACACCAGTATTACCCGGACGGGTAGACAAAGGCACAACAAAACGTAACCTATACGTATTCATGATTATTAATCATATTATTACGCCTGTATTCCACTTAGGGGTAGACAGAGTACCTACGGCTCTATTTTATAGGACAACAAACTTATGCTGCTACTCAAAAAGCACATCCACATTTCAACAGTAACATCTTATTTATAACACACTAGCTTCTGTCCGCGGCTCCGCCCGCGTGGCTTTTTCTAAAAGTAGCATAGCAGGATACACAATTCCACCGTACATTATTTTGTTATATCTCAAAGGGTTTAGACAGCATTTTCGTTGAAAGCTCCCAGACGGCTTATTTTTTTCCGACACCTCGAACAAATAGCGTTAATGTATACAAATATGTAAACAAAAACTTAACAAATTATATACTAAAACCTTCCTCGAGAAGCACGCTATCCATTGGTGAAAACAGCATGAAAATCGGTGCAGTAGTTTTTGAGTTTATCGCGAACAGACAGACAGACAGACAAACGCAGCGGAGGACTTTGTTTTATAATAAATATAGAAGCATTTTAAATATAGAAGCATAGATTCATTATGAAATAAAGTAAAATAACTTAATAATTGATATTCAATGTTTTATTTTTAATAATCAAACTTATTGTCTAGTACAAAATATGACTACATTTTATGGTTTTCCTTTAGAACCCCATATATTTGATGGTCGTATCCGTAGTAAAAAATATTCAGAATGTCAAGAACTTTTAAATGAGATATGCCTCAAGTCTGTTGAATAAGTTTTGAAATCCGGTTGTACCTACACCTACGGGGTATACAAACGTGAATATGTTATTTCATGGAAAATAAAATACAATGTGAAGTACCTTAAGTAAAAACCAATACAATTTTCACTTATTTTTTTTTGAATAATCATACTTGTTTTATACCACAGTAGTACCATTACATTTCCTCCTTTTCTGCTTAAACCCCATCCTTTTGACGGTTGTCGCCATAGTAAAAAAAATATCAGTAAGCCAATACCTTTTAAATAAGATATGTCTCAAGTCTGTTGACTTAGTTTTGAAATCCGGTTGTAGGTACACTATCTCTACCTACACCCTACGGGGTATACAAGCGTGAATACGTTATTTCATGGAAACTAAAATACAATATGAGGTAGCTTAAGTAAAAACCAATACGATTTTCACTTATTTTTTTGGAATAATCAAACTTGTTTTTTACCACAGTAATACCATTACATTTCCTCCTTTTCTGCTTAAACCCCATACTTTTGACGGTTGTCGCCATGGTAAAAAAATATCAGTAAGCCAAGACCTTTTAAATGAGATATGTCTCAAGTCTGTTGGTTAAGTTTAAATTTTTAGGACGCCGGGCCCATCGTCCTTTCATAGGAAATTTGACATAAACCAACTGTTTAAATACCTAACCGGTGGTTTGAATGTTGGTGAACACAGGTCTAAGTAAAGAACTGATTAAATATCTAAACAGTTGATTTGAATGTTGGTGAACACAGGCCTTATTCAGATAATTTATGTAAACAAAGTAATGTCAACAAATGTCACTGTCAAAATGTCAGGACAGTGGTGCAAAACATTTTATCATTAAATTTTTTGTGAATAATCATCTATAAAATTAAAGTGAATTAATTATAAGAACTATGCAATCAAAATACCGTTGCCAAACAATGCTTTGTGTAGTGTGTCGGAGACATTGCCTATGATCGTCATAATCAGCCCTTTTAAGTCCACTGCTAGACGTAGGCCTCCCAAAATCGATATCCTCTCAAAACAGTTTTCATCCAAAATGTGGCTAGATAAGCTACTTACAATATGAATCTATGAATGAGAGTTGTAATATTAGTGTTGTTGAAGATGCAAAAAATATGAAAATGTTTGGATCTCCTGCATTGTTACCAGTATAATAAAATATTTTAAACTAGAAAATTAAAACCTTTTTTTAATAACATTGTTTAAAACCGAAAATTTCTAAAAATTATTACGGTATGATTATTTTTTAATTATTATTTCTTAAAATCAGTACTTAAAAGAAAAATGAACCTTTTTTTCGCCATTTTATGTGAATTACCATTACGAAGATATTTTTTGATATGTTATTCCCTTTGTTTACATAAATTATCTGAATTTCAGACTTTGGGTATAGTGCTCGATTTTTACATATTCCCTGGGCCCCACCATTGATATATAAAAAACCCAAGATACAGTCTCGAAGAAAAGTAACTGTCTCCAATAATACATAAGTAGTTATAGTAAGTTATGATATAAACATACTTTTTTGCAAATTACATTACTTTTTTAATAAATTGCTGTAGGTAGGTAGTTATGTTTTTCTGTAGGTAGTTTAAACATTTGACTGAAAGTTAAAGATTTGCAAATCCTAAATATAATATGGCTTACATACTGTGCGTACGTACGTGTTTTACAAACCAATAAATAATTTTATGCAACACTTTTGTGTGAGACTGTTTCAAAAAACGAAATCTTGTGAAAATTTAAGAAGGTTTGTACAATGTACTGGGCGCCCGCTTTTATACAGTCATTCGAATTTGTTCGGTTAGTCGTGGAATTTCTTTTCCTATGGTTTTTTTTCGTAAATCTGTGTAGTTACAAGGATTCTTCAGCTGAAACTATAAGGATAAGCAGTTGAATAAAGGTACTAAATATTTGTCGAATCACAATTACCGTCACTTAATAATAACTCATATAATGGAGAGTTACATTTTAGCGTAGCCAGGTTTTAATTAAAATGGAATAGTTCTATGAGGAGTTGGAATAGAAACGTCTAATTTCGCATGATGCTTTGAGTTCATAAAAGGTACAAACCACCATAATTGGTAAGTTTCTAGGGTTTCTCATTGAAGCGCAAGGATCGATTTTAGGGTTTTTGAAAATCATTTTTTTATTTGCCAACAGTGTCGATTATAGAAAAAATAAAATTGCACAGCATAAGCACAAATTAAGACCCACCGTAGTAAAAAAAATCGTAGTTGTATGTCATGCCGTTTGAGAGGTACAGCAATTTGCTAAACGTTACCCCAGCGGCATCTTGAATAACTCTGAAACCTCAAGACGCACAAATTTCATTTTTGGGCACAATTAGGCACAAATGTGATCTAACTAAGTAGCTATACTCCATTTATAATAGCATTAGACAGAAGTTAAAAAAGGTTATTTTTGATGCACACTTTATAACAAAAGTACAATAAACTTGTTATAGTTACGATTGACGCCAAATCGATTAAAATGAATTTATATATCAGCTATCACACTTAATTGTAATCATTTAAAAAAACAACCATATGAAATTAAGTGGCTTCCATTTAGATATATTATTTCATTCCAATTTAAAATTACAGTGCCTATGCTAAAAACCTAAAAGAAGCAGGAGTCAACAATACTGCAACTCTTTTTGTTTCACTATAATCCTACCAAATCTAAAATGTTACTTAATCCCTTCATAATGTAATTTACTTGTGAATACTTTGTTTGTTATTGTTTAATTTTCGTGATTTTGTTGTTATTTATTAAAATAATAAATAATATTTAGTTATTTCTTTATTATTGTATTGTTATCAGTGTTGTCATTGGGTTGTTTGTACAAAACGTTACTTTTTTTTTTGAGCTATGAGTGATCCCGGTGCGGGACAGAGTGGCTTACAACATATAAAGTGCTGAGTCTGACCAAAGCCAACGGCGAAAAAAACGTGGTCCAAAAGTTGACTCCGACGAAATAATAATGTCTCCCAAAAAAAAGAGAACGCTGCGTGCTGTAGAAAAACAACCTGTGATAAATATTTGGAGTCCTGGCCTGCAGATACTCCTCATTATAAGACTGAGATGATAAACAAAATCGCAGAAGTTGCCGGTAAGGATGATTCATAAAATTATTACTATAAAAATATTTGAAACTAACATGCATTGTGATAAAATGTATTATATTTTAGAAACTCCGCACATGATTTTATTATTTACAGGCGTATCTCGGGCTACTCTGTCCAATATTCTTAAAGAGTACAACATAAAAAGTCGCCTGCAATCTCCCCCTCCCCAACAGAAGCACATGAAACGTGATGATTTTGATGACATCACATTTAGTGGAATATGCAGGAAAATTCATTCCTTCTTCTTTAATAATGAGTTGCCCACCTTGGACAAGATTCTGGAAGCAGTTAACAGTGACGAGTCTCTGCCAGATATAAAAAAAAGCAGTCTGTATAAAATAATTAAATAAACATTAAAGTTCACATAAATCAAACGGAGCAGAAAAAGTGCACTCATAGAAGTCATAGACAAGCAGGAGATCGTCCTTTGGAGACTAAAATATCTTCATGAAATAAAAAGGCTAAGGAATAAAGGAAGGAAAATATATTATTATTTAGATGACACTTGGCTAAATGAAGGTACAGTGCTTCTAAATTTCTTAACAGCTATTTATGCACTAAGCAGTGTATGACCTCTTGCATTCAATAACATTATAATTAATTATACAGTTAAACATAATTTCATAAAATTGGTTCGTGAAATGAATGGTATTTATATTTATAACCTTTTATCATACAAACAGGTCACACGAAAAGCCTAATATGGCATGACACTAATAATAAGACTTCAAAAGAAGCACATTGGGAAGGTCTATCTGCTGGTTTAAAAAATCCAACTTATAATCGGACGTAGTTACGCAAAAAGGATCCAATCCACACTTTTTCCGAAATTGAGTTATATATACCAAACGCATCTTCAAGGTGATATCTTTATTATAAAAAAAGATCCATGTGACAAAATACAATTTTAAACATATCTAAAACTACTAGATACCAAGCCACATCTATGGACTACATCAGATATTTTTCATCAATACAATTCCAAAGCGCCTGAATCATTCTTGAGAAATGGTAAATCTATGGAATAAGTGTTTTAGGAAAATCACAAAAATGCCCCAAACTTTTTGGATCTTTTTTGAGAAATACAGTTTGTATACCCAATTCAATATCAGAAACGGTCCAGATTACTTGAATCCTTTTTGGTAAAAATAAATGTCTCGTTAGCCAGCATACCTAAATATCAAAAAGGATCCAAACGGCTTAGATCCTTTTTTATAAGTATTTGTTTACATTCAAAAATATACCAAAAGAATTGGCGCCTTCCTAACTATTATTATTTCCATGGAAACAAATTACAAAAAAGATCCTGGGTTTTATTTTACACTATTCTGAAACTTTGACTCGTTAGAAATAAATTATTTTAAGTTTTCGAACGCACGAAACAAAAAAACTTTATAATCTGTGTTCAATGCCCACGCGGCCACGCATAGAGGAAAGTAATAAATCGGCGGCCACGCCTGCAGTTTATGTAATAATTGTTGAATGTGAAGAAAATGAAGAGAAGTGAGTTTATTTTGGTTTAAAGCTTTGGGATACTCCACAAAACGAAAAACAGGAAGCTCTTTAAGTGACGGTAAGTAAACTTTGAAAGTTTCATAACCTAAAAACGTAAGTTTGTCGAAATCATGGTCAAAACTTAACAATGTTTTATTTAACAGGTAGGAATGATGATATCGCTTACGACACTATAATAGACGCAGATGGGAAGAATCCTTCATCTTTTGGTACCTACGTAACTGCTGTTCGAACTTTTAACTTTTATTGTAAAATCACCCGTATCGTAACCGAATACTTAGATAGCAGCGCATGCAAAAGTCGACGTGCTGTTGACTGTACTGTTGTACAAAATGATTTTCTATTGTTATGATCTAGCTATTATGTTAATGTGCCCATATGCTTGGCTATCTTATACCTACGTAATTAAGAATTAATAGACATTTTTTTTTTTTTAAATATCATTGTCGCACATAGTGCAACTTGTGGTAATGTTTAATGCCTGTAATTAATTGTAAAAAACTGAAAATAGCTGAGTGTGATTAATAGCTTACGGAGGATATTTTCTTACAGTCCATGAAGAACCGTTAGCGATACCAGTCAAGCCTAAAGCCTGCGACGTAGACGATTTAGGTAATAATTACATACGTTTGAAGGCGGTGGTTACTTATTATGTAGATACTACTAACTATCTCCCAGCAATTTTTTTCTTATTAGTTATCTAACATGATCGATTTATTTCCGTTCTTTTTAGTCATTTTGGATCTGCCGTTGGCACCCACGCCAATAATTCCGTGTTCAGACTCACCCAGATCTCCTGAAAAGAATAAAACTCCACTGGCGCCGGCTCAGTCTATTTCGACGCAACGCACAGCTCCACCCAGAAGTCCTGAAAAAAATGACGCACCACTGCCACCTACTCAGTCACCTTCGACGCTGCTGGAAGCACCACCTAGAAGTCCTAAAAATAATGAAGCGCCACTGCCGCCTGCTCAGTCAGCTAGAAGTCCTAAAATGTACTCGCCGATGCCACCTACGTACTCAGCTATAATTCCGCTAGCTGGCCCGCCTAAAAGTATTGAAAGTATGTATGACTCGCCGATGGCACCTGCGTACTCACCTTTGACACCGCTGGTAGTCCAACGTAACCGTACTGAAAATGTAAATGACTCACCCATGGCGCCTATAAGGCCTCAAAACGTATGTAACGATGGCATGGGAGGTGGTGAAATTTATTCGCCTTTGCCTGCCATGTCGCCAAGTACTTTGGAGCTTTTCAATACATTAAATAGTGACTTCACATTGGAAATGGAGGAAAAAAATGAAGGTAACCTTATGGAAGATAACATAGTTGTTGAGAGTACACAAGAGAAACATATTAAGTTGACTAAACCTAACTCACAAATGGACGAACAAGATCAGGTCACAGACTTTAGTTCTGATACGGACTCGGATTATATACCAGATACAGATGAATCTGAAGATAAAGTATCTCGACCCAAATCAAGGAAAATTATTATAACGAGTAAAGCTATGGTACACAATATTCAAAGCGGCAAAATTAACTGCAAAGACAGAGTAAATAAAGAGAGAGATTTTAACTCAAATGAAAATATTTCAAACCGAGGACCAACTTCTGGTGATCAAATCGAAATAAGTGTTTTGTCTGAAGCTGAAAATGAAAAAGAAACGAATACTACTCATGAGTTAAATTGTAATGCTGTAGCTGAAACCGAATGTCCCAATTTAAAAGGTCGACCAAAAAAAGGAAGGAAACGAAAATTTCTCGACTATACCCTCGCTGAACGTAAACAGAGAAAATACGCGAACTTATCATATCATGGCAAAAGTAAACAAGTAGAACCAAAAACATTTAAAGACTATTCTTGTACATGTGCTAAGCAATGTCACAAATTAGTCTCGGTTGAAAAAAGGCAAGAAGAATTTCAAAAATATATAACACTTGGTAGTTATGAAGCCCAGCTTTTATACATCACAAAGTGTGTATCGGAGAGTGCAAAGAAAAGGGCATATACTGTCTTGGAAGGAAACAAAACTGGGAAGAAAAGACCCAAGCAGTTTCACAGAGTTTACAGAATTTGTGGTACGCAAGTTTGCAGAGACATGTTCATTAATACATACCAAATCACTCCAAAGAAAATAGACGTTTGCATGAAAAAGAATCGAACCGGAATGCTCAATGACAAAAGGGGACAGACTATTGGTGGCTGGAACAAATCGACAGAAGAAGATTTGGATTTTATAAAAAAACTCATAAATTCTTTGCCGAAGTACGAATCGCACTATAGGCGCGAAAAAACGGATTGTCAGTACCTAAAAATTGGTATGACAATTGAAAAACTATACAACATATACGTGGAGGAACTGAAAAAAGAATACGGTGAAGCTAAAACGGCTTTATCAAGTGCTACTTTTAAGAGAGAATTTTACAAAAATTTCAATTTAAGATGCAAATCTTTGAAAAAGGACACCTGTAATAGGTGCGATACTTTTGATGCCCGAATAAAAAATGTTATAATATCTGATGAAGAAAGATCGAAGTTACAAGGAGAAAGAGAGGCACATCTGAATAGAGCTAACTCGTTACGACAGAGCATGAACAATGATCTGAAGACAGCAAAAACTGACGAAACTTTTGAATGCCTTACATACGACTTGGAAAAAACTCTACCACTTCCCAGAATTCCCACGAACGTAGTTTTTTATAAACGCCAGTTGTGGCTATACAACTGTGGCATCCATGCTGGGTCTAGTGATATAGGTTACTGCTATGTTTGGGTTGAAGGAGACGCTGGAAGGGGTTCCCAAGAGGTCGGGTCCTGCTTAACTCATTTTATAAACAATAAATTGAGTCCAAAAGTCGAGCATCTGGTCCTCTGGAGCGACTGTTGCGGAGGTCAGAACCGAAACATCAAAATGGTAATAATGCTTAAAGCAGTACTTAACTCTCACGATACGTTACAATCAATCACACTCAAATATTTAGAGTCAGGGCATACGTTCCTTCCAAACGACACAGATTTCTCAAAAATTGAGACACAGCTTAAACAGCACGAAAGAATTTATACGGCGGATGAATACATTAAAGTTATGAAAAATAGTAAAAAAAAGATTCCTCTTCAAGTATATAAAATGCAAAAAAACGACTTTTTCAGCATTAAAGCGATTGAAAAAAAAATTGTTAATCGCAAAGTGGATGTGACAAAAAAAAAAGTTTGTTGGCTTACAACTAAAGCAATATTAATAAAAAAGGAAGTCAAGCAGTCTTTCTTTATGAAAAATGCGGACTGCGAAGATTTCCAAGAGGTTAATATTGGGAAAAAAGTCAAAGGAACTCTACAAGAAATTTCCCAAAATGATTTTGATTTGCTTTGGCCCAATGGCAAAGAAATCGCCCAAGCCAAACTGGACGACTTAAAGTCCATGTTTGACTTAATTCCAAAGGATTGTTTGGATTTTTATGAACGACTTCTGCCTTTGGGCAATGCTCAGATTTTAGAAGATATCGATGGATTCAACAATTTAATGATTGACTTTGAAGTTGATGCAGACAGCCAAGTTTGATGTTGGCATACCTATACCATTTTAACTAAGAAAGTACGGCTTTTTATAGTAAGAATTTTAAGTGTATGGGAATGGTCTTTCTTTGAGTATACATACTCAAAGCCCGCACCTTCTTACAGTAAAAATGGTGTAATGGCGCGACAATTTTCTGTTTCTTTTTGTGATTGAAGCCCAGATAGCTTTAAGTTTAATCAAATTCAAACTTGCTAGTTTTCACACGAAACTAGCAAGTTTAAATCAATCACATTGCTTGACAACAAGCCAAAACTACTCTGTTAGCCTTAACTTTGATAATTTTGTTTAAATTAAATAAAAAACTATCATTAAATATTGATTTTTATTGAATAAGTAATTAAAATATTATCTGGATCGTTACTGATGAATGTATATTGAGCAGCATTCCTTACATTTATTTATTTAGCAGAAAGGATCCAGACCCACTTTTTCCCCATTATCTCTATAAAATTGTATTGCATATACTACAAAACTTAATACCAAAATTAAATACGAAAAATTAGCTAAGTAATCATCACAGTACATATGATCCAAACTAGTGCTTCCAAAATTACGGATTTGCTAATTACGTAACTAGTTACGCATTTTGATGCTTCAATTACGTAACTACGTAATTACGTACTTAACTGTTTTGATTTTTTAAAGCACGATAAATTCTGGGCTTATTACGTATTTTAGAAGTAAAAAATCAAACAACTTCAAATGAAAAAAATTATAATATTAAGGAATTAAAAGTAAATTACAGATTAAAATGATAATTTTAAAATTAAACTCAAAATCAAAATCGTCAACCAAATCAAAATGTAATATTTTGATTTGATTGACGATTTTGATTTTGACTAAACTCAATCAACAATTCAAACAAAACATGTACCACGCACAAATGGTTTAAAAGTAAGAAACAATATAAAATATGTTTATTTTTCCAATCTTTGTTCTTGATAATATGATCTCATAAATGATAACGAATGCAATGTTCTGTCACCAAGGGAACTTCTTAGTTTAGAACAAAGATAGCCGGCAGAAGAAAATGCCCGTTCTGCTTCAACACTAGTAGGCATTATACATAGTAAATAATTATAAGCTGCTGTTAGGAAAACTTCACGACCGCCGCCAGTGCTATCGTAGATACACATTTCAACTCTGATGATGGATTCAAGATCTGTGTTTACTCCAGATTTGTTTACTGTAGACATAGTTTTCTGTATTTCTTTTTCTAGTTGCTGTGCAACAGTCAACTCGTCGCCACAACCATCATTAGCATCATTGTCATCTGCTTCGGAATCTAAACTCATTTGTGTACTTGTAGGCGGTGTAAATTTGAGCCTTTCTAATAAGTTTGCAACATATGTTCTAATATAATCCGACGTCGGTTTTGTAAAAGTTTCTGTTTCTTCGGTTTTATAATATTCTTCATTATTATGCAAATACTGCAAGACACCAGACACATTTGTTCGCCTTTCTTTTATTCTTTTTCTAAGGGATACAGCAAGCTTGTCACTGAGCCCATTGGACTGAGCATCAAGCTTATTTAACATAAACTGAAGCGCAGCATCTGCTGCTAACAAATTCGAGTCACGGCGACACAATGCCATCACTGTAGTTTTTATTATATCTAAACTATGATGAATGTTATGTAGATCTTGTATTTCTGTGTCTGTGAAACTTATATTTGATTTTAAGTCTAATAAAGCCTTAAATAAACTTGATTTCAATTTCAGAAATCGTCCAACCATATCTGATAAGCTGTTCCATCGCGTTTTGCAGTCTAGTATAAGATCGAGGCTTTTACCATGCTCTTGTAAAGAATATTTTTGCAACAAATCGGTCTTCAGTGGTGATTTTTTGAATGATTTAACAAGTTTTCTTACTTTTACTATAATATCTTTGTACAGAAACTCTGGTTCTAGAACTCTAGGTACTTCTATGAAAAGTCCGCCATCGTTTTCTTCAATTTCTTCAGTGTCAGTATCTGAAGCTTCATCTTCTAGTTCTGGTTCAGTAGTTGTACTTTTCCGTGTCTTATATAATACGTCCAGCACTGCAAGTTGTATTCCGTGAGCAAAACACAACTGATGGTGACCATCAAAATTTTTGCCCATTTTAACCATAACACTGGCTCCGTCCGTTGTGAATGCAATTATATCTTCAAGTTTCAAATAAAAGTCATTTAGATGATTTTCTAACAGTACAGTTCCAACGTGAGCTGGCATTGAACCCTTTATCCTTACTAGTCCTAAATTTTTATATTTAGCTGGTTCTAGGTCTTTATTATGAATATTTATATTCATATACCTCCGGTTCCGGGTAGAGGTCCATTCATCAAACGTTATAGTAAACCGTTTTTTTGGGACTTCATATCTTTAAACTGATTTATTAATTGTTTTTTTATGGCACAACTCTGTTCCAGGACAATTTTGGTAATAGTTGAAGGAGATTTCGGTAGATCATAGCCAGATTTTTTGAAAACATACCTTAGATCTTCAGAAGTACAAAATTTGCTTAATGGGATGCCATCCAATGCTGCCATTCTAGTCACTATAACGTCCAAGGAATACTCAGTGGAAAAGTAATCCGTTAGTTTAGTTTTCTTCGATGGAGGTTCTAAACTTTTTCTTGCTTGAAAGCACGATGAAGTACTTGCCCTTTGCGCATCTTGCTCTTGTGACATCTCGCCAATATGTTTAGCACGCATATGTGTATGTAGTGCTCCAGTAGCACCACCAGGAGTCTTCAAAATTTTTTGACAATGTTTACATTGGACACTTTGCCCATTTTCAGCCCTCAAAAAGTGTTCCCATATAGCTGATTGTGTGCGTTTGTTCAAAAACTCCTTATAAATAGTCTTCTTTACTGCAGACCTAAAACAATATATAAATATTTCATAATTTAATAGTTAGGTAATACATATAAATAGCATCTATAGTTAGGCACTACACTTAAAACGGGATACATTTACATACGTACCGTGAACTCATAATCAATGTCTATTTGCACAGACATCTAACAAGCAACAATAAAATAAAATCGCACATATTTTTTTTTTTTTTTTAAACGTCGCACCACACTAGGAATTACTGCTGTATCGTGGGTGCACTCACAATCATGTAAACTAACATACACAAGACACCCAGACCCGGAACACCTATCTGTAGGTCATACAAATATTTGTTCCGTACGGGAATCGAACCCGTGACCCGCAGCGCAGCAGCCAATCACTCAACTACTGCGCCAACCGTGCCGTCAACAATATAAAATCAACTACTAAATTATATGTATAAACTCTCACACAATACCCTAGAAACAAAGTAAGTAGACAAGTAAAGTAATGTTAAAATAGGTACTTACATTTTCGTTGAAGTATCTCTACTCGTGTATGGTGATATCTACTTAGAAACTTGTAATGAAAAGCTTCTGAAAACCAAGCGTCAAACTTTGCGGCACATACACAAAATCACAAAAGTCAATAAAATAAGCTTAGACCAGGCAGGACAGTATCTCGCAGGTGTACGTAAGACGACTGAGTACCGAGTATTGAGATTGTTTCTAAATTCACGAAAGTAAAGAAAAATGTAGGGAGTTCCCTTAGCTTGCTCAATCCACAATATTAAACTTTATTATCTACGAGGTAGATCAAATACTTGCGAAACACTTATAAACTTTGATTGTGTTACGTACCGAACTATCCACAACCAACGGGGATTCCCTTCGTTTCCCGATTGGTCAACAATGAACTCTATTCTGTACGACTAAGAAATTAAATCTTGCGGACTCAAATTGGAAGTTATAAAATAAACCCCGGGAATTCGGGGGATACCCACAGAAAGGGTTTTGGTGTTGTCATAATGTAAGTCGTAGGTTAACTAAATTAAGGTAAATTGTAAATACACAGATAAACCCATGCCTTTTTCCCATGGAGTAGGCAGAAACTATAGAACTAAATAAATGGGTACCTAAATTAATTAATATTATCCTATAGTTACGTTATTACGGACTGCAGCTCTTCAGTTACGTATTTGTGAGATTTCTAAAATCTGTCCGTAATTACGTAATTGCGTAATTACGTAATTACGTAATGGAAGCCCTAATCCAAACGTATCAAATGTTCGACTAAAATCTGTTACAACTTCATTGGCCTATAACTCAAAACAAACTTCATGTGGATTGGATCCTTTTTGTGTAACTACGTCCAATCGGTCATACTGGTATGTATTTTATGGACTGTCCTCGCCATAAAAAAATTAACACCCCATTGTTATTGACTATTAATTAAGTAATACATATTATATTGTATTATGAATTAACGCATGCAAAGCGAACTTTTAAAGTTATAAGTTTTGTTATAGTATTTATCTATGACCTATTTCCAGCAGTGAAATTATATAGGGGGTACGGAATAATTGACTTGTATTAATTTTATTTCACAGGGTTTGCGAAGGGTTTTTAATGGATGCTGCATTAATATTTGATGCAAAGAAAGGTGATGAAGATGACCACTCCAAAATGGACGCCTTCAACTTTAATAATAATAATAATTTATTTATTTACACTTCAAGACACAATCATCTGTGTGGCCCTGACTCTTGTACTAGGATTTCCTGTTTCATAAGAGCCAGACCTCTCAATTTACAGGGAATATGTTATAGAAGCGCGATAGACAAAAGTGAAAATGGTTCAAGTTAGTTTTGTCAAAAATTGAGAGTGGCGCTGTAATTGTTATGGACAATGCGCTATACCACTCAAGGACATTGGAGAAGCTGCCAACCACAGCTACACGAAAGGCAGAAATACAGGAATGGTTTAAAAGCAAAAATATTCCTTTTGAGGAAAAAGACCTAGGGCAACTTTATTAGAAAAAGCAAAAATACAAAGACCAAAAGTTTGTTGTAGATGAGATGGCTAGAGAGAAGGGTATTTCAGTATTGCGCCTCCAACCCTACCACTGCGAGTTCAACCCTATAGAATTAATATGGGCTCAAATGATGGGGTATGTGGCTCAACATAACAAAACGTTCAAATTAGACAAGGAGAAACAATTACTCCCACAAGATCTGGATAGTATTACGCTAGAACGATGGCAGTCTTGCGTTGCTCATGCAATTAAAGAAGAGGAAAAGTTAAAGCATAATGGATGATGTGGTAGAAAGATTTATTATTAGGTAACGTCGGTGAAACTTCTTCATCTTTATTCTCTGATGATAGTGACTAAATTATATGATGAAGACGAAGAAGTTACACCAACTATTGTGTGTTGAAAGTTGTTGTTTTAAATAAAATATTGTAAAAAAAAGACTTTTATTTCCTTTAATCTTAATTAAATTTAAATCATCACGACGTAATCGTTTGTTTCATTCATTCGTTTCGTTGTAAGTAATGTGTGATGAAGATGTTATTACGACCTATTTATCAAAGTTATGTTAAAACATTTTTAGTTTAATTGTTTAAACTTTTAACTTTGAATAAAATGTTTCGCACTCCTGCTTCTACGAGCCTCTTTTTTCTAATGCTATAGTAAATGGAGTATAGTTTGTACTCAGCTACGAACACCGGTTAAAAAACATGCCGCTGGGCTAACGTTACTCCATCGAAATCTGTTTTTCGTGAATATCTTTGGATCGGCTGGACGCACAAATTCTAAATTTCGGGCACATTTACACGAGATGGAGTACTAATTATCTATCAAGCCGAAATCCTAAAAAGCGACAACATTCCGCTGACGTAACGCACACGAATACTTCGGCAGTTTTAGCGTGCATACAGTGACGCGGCGGACGCGATACTAATTGACATATGCGCACAATTTTAAATGTTGCGCCTTTTTTATGCGAACGCTTTTGAGACGCTGATTGTGTATCTTGGGTTTTTTAGTATATCAATGGGTCCCACACTAGGATTCCCTGTGTCGTGGGGGATATTGAATATTTATATATTTGGATTGTTAATTCCCCAGAGAGCGGCGTGACCCTGGAGCGAGTGTGCAGTTCCCTCGTGCTGCGCGTGGAGCTGTCCGGCGGCAGCGGCGACGTGGCGTGGCAGCACGCGCAGCTGTGCCGCGCGCCGCTCGCGTCCGGCGCGTCCGGTGCGTCCGGCGCGGCCGGCGCGTCCGGCGCGGCCGACGCGTCCGGCACGCCCGGCCTCACGCTTACGGCGCGCGTCACGATGCTAACATAACACCCACCATCCAAATCAACAATATAAATATTTCAAGCCTATTATTATACCACTGCAGGGCAAACGCCTCTTCTCATACAGAGAAGGCACGAGTATTGATCACCAGTCACCACCGAGCATTATGTAACGTCAGAAGCTCAAGCGCACCAGTTGGCGCCACTGTTGAGTAAGGTCCCGTCGGTACTTTTATTTTATGTTTTCCATAATTATGTTTAAGTATTCATTACTCTATAAAATGTTTCTTTTATTACATTTTAAAATATCAAATGAATATTTACTCAAATAATGAACCTTTTAACCGCTCGACTTCATATCCATTGCCGTGCCCCCAGCGCCCGGCCCATAAATCATTAATCGACAAATAAATATTTACGACAAATATGGTAGTGCAATGATATAAAAAACACAAAACGAACATAGGTTCTCAGTCGTTTTATTCCGACCGGGCGGTTAATAGGTTAATAGCAATATTTTATGTTGTGGAACAACTTTTTTTTGATAAAACTATTATTTAATAAGTTATCTGAGATTTCATATTTTTTTGTATGGAACTGAACCTTTTTTTTTAAATTCCTTATTCTTAATCTTTCTCCAAATATAACTTTCCGTATCATAGAATGCATCATTATAAGCTATATTATCACTAAAGCCTAAATCTCGGAAACCCTCGGAACATTGACATTTTACGACAATTAAAAAATAATAATTAAGCACGTCATTTTAAAGTTACTAACTGCAATGTTATGGCCTTTCTTTAACCCACCTTAGGCCCCCCTCCCCCACACCTTACCAATGCAACTTACTCTAAACAACTTACAATGCAATGTAAATAAATATTTTTTTTTTTTTTTTTGTTATTATTATTTCTCGGCCTGTCTCGTGGTGTTTCGACGAGCGTGTACAGCCGCCATAACAGCCAAATTTTTTCAAGCAGAGTATTGGCAGTACTTTTGGCAGTGTTTGGGGCATCACTCGCTCTTATTGATGTGGTCGCCTATTTCCGTGACACTGATGGCGCCTATCCGCACGCACTCGAGCAACGCGAGCAGCAGTCCATTCTCGTTGTTCTTGACCGCGAATTTGATGAGATTGCACGCGTTCCCAGCGCTCACGCCGTGCACCAATCTGTTCACGCAGAGCCGCTCTAGCTCCGGCATGATGTAGTAAGAGGACAACTGCAGCAGCTGCTCCAACCCCGACTCGGGCAGCACGCGTAGGTACAAATAGTTCTTCAAGTGCTGGAGAGTGACCTCGGACGTACCGGTGACGTCCACGCGCCCCTCGGCGGTCTCGCGCCACGTGCCGCCCAGCATGCGGCGCAGCACGGGGCTGGCGGCCGCCAATACAGCGCGGTGCATGCGCACGGAGCCGTCCTCGCCGCGCAGCTCGAAGTCCGCCAGCTCCGTGTCCTCGTGCAGGCTCGCGAACGAGCTCGCGCTCGGTTGCAGGCGCATCTCCACCGCCATATCGACTACGTACCGCTCCTTTTCGCTCTCGTGTATCAAGTGCCACGTACCATCGTCGTTAGTGAACGTCTTGTCCACTATATTCATGTTCACGCTGTTGAAGTATATCACGTACTTGAGGTCGTTGGGGTCGCACTGCGTGGTAAACCGCACGAACACAAAGCTGCTGAACCTATAGCCATCGTAGAACATGGCAATCAATTTCACCTGGAACAGCACCGCGCCGCTGATCAGGAAAGCGGAGCTCGTCTGTTTAGACAAATTATCTCTATCGTTGATTATGTTCAGTTTCGCATTCAGTAAGTTGCCTTTTTGTGTTACTTCTTGTATATTAATTCTGCAAAGAAAAAAGAAAAAAATTACTTGAGACGCCTGGCATGGGAGGTAGACCTACTTGCAATTTCTTTAAACAGTATTTAATTAAACGTCATCTGGAGTTTGTTAATTCTTCTAAGCCAGTGCAAACCAGCTTCATGGCTTCTGTCCAATTTTGTGATCGAATCCATCCTTCGCGAGGCTATCTGTACTTCTGTTGCATTTTTTTTTTTCAGGCTAGGTATAGTTGAGTTTTTAGTATAACTAAAGGTATTTACAAAAAAATATGTTATTTTCCGTGTAATGCCGAACTTCCCATGTGGTGCCTGGTGGACTTAAAAAATAGCACCACCCCATTTCCTTCTGTGGGTGTCGTAAAAGGCGACCAAGGGAAGTTCTTTAGTCTTCTTTTAAGACACCCACGGAAGTAATACAGCATGGGCAGCAGCGTTCTCTATGCATTTTTAACACCATACTGCGGCCGCCAACCCACCTGCCAACCAACAATTATGGTGATTATTTCCGAGTTAGGTGCTTTTTTTTTTTTTTTGAGTATTTCTCGGGTTTATTTACACCATGTCTTGGTATTCGACTAGAGCAACCATTTCTTTCCAGAAAAGATTTTCATCTGAGCTACATTTTGGAAATACAGGGTATTTATAAAAAAGAAAAAAAAAAAGCTCCTAACTCGGAAACGGTCCGTCGTAGGACCATGCTTCTCAAACCTAAATGGTTTTTATGCACAATAATAAGGTGCTGCAAGAAAAATGGTCGAAATCTGTAAAAAAAAAACTGTAAGTTTGGCTGCCCTCAAGTTTATGATTATGATCACATATATTCCAATAGAAAGACAATTTGCTTTCTTACCACTTAATTCGGATATGTTGTCCGTTTTTGGGATCGAGTGTTTGGAAGACGCAATTTGTTTTCACGAATCATTTAATTCTTGTCTTACTTGTGGTTCTAATACTTGTATAACGTAGCAGTCAACTACGAATTAAATTTCATCTTTGCATTTGATTTAAACGGTACTGGTGAGTATTGCCTGCAGGATATACCGCACACACTAAGAATAAAAGTGTACGTTACCCCAGCAGGAAAGTGTCTCCTAGAGTGATATGAGTGGAACGTATAATTAGTGCGTAATCTGCTGTAAATGTACGCCATATAAAAAAATTGTGCGCTTTGTCGTTTTGGAAAAATACGAAAAAAACGATTCCTGCTGGAGTAACGTTTTTCCAGCAGGAAAATTCTAAACGAATGATCGGAGAGAGAAATATTTTGCATGGGCAGAGAGCTTAAAGGGTCTAGCCGGTTAAGCATATGAAAACTGCACTCGCGTCTGATGGAGGGTTCTTACCTTGTTTTTATTGTTTTTCATCTAAAATAGCCACACACTTAATCTCTCACTCCTAACCCCTATAATAAGGGAATAATAGGGATAACAACCCTGAACGTATTATTTTTTTTTTTCAGTACTGATTGAAGATATTTTCATGAAATTGAAACTGTACGTGACTATCAATAAACTAATTATAATATATATTTTTTAGAATTTTTGCAATATCAGAAACTTTAAAAAACGAGAAGTATATTTTTTGGGGGTGGTTTTTTATACCAACCCCCAAAGTGACACCTAACAAAAAAATATTTTTTATTTGTTGATTAGTTAGCTATTACATGTTAAAGTCACAAAAGGGCCGAATTAGTGGAACATAGCTTAAAAAAATAAAAATCAATTACAGATACATGCATGCATATCCCTCCATCAGACGCGAGTGCAGTTTTCATATGCTTAACCGGCTAGATCCTTTGTGCGAAAATATAATTTGTGCGTCTTCAGGTTTTCGAGATATTGCATTTCCTGCTGGAGTAACGTTTTGCAGAATCGTGTATCTCTAAAACCATTGTATGTGCGCCTTTATAATAAACATACACGAGTAGCTCTTTATTTGTGCCAGAATTTGATTTAAGAAAATATTTATAATTTTCAAGTAATCGCACTTTTTTGAAGTTCCAAAACCGAATCGAGGAAACCCGACTTCTCGTATTCTTTTGGCTGCTATCCCTAGTGTATATAAAACCGGAGGCGCGAAGGGAGAGCAACCTCCGCCCGATGTAACAAAGCATAGGCACCCTTGCGAGCCGTAGCAGCGCAGCTGAGGCTGGCGCCTATCCTTCTTACGTAAAGGCGAAGGGATTGCACTTCTCGCAGCGCCAAAGTCGATGCATATGCAACTTTAAAGTGTTTTGAGGTTAGGTTACAATAATTTGTTTTCCTGAAGTACGGTGCGTTACATATTCACGGGAGTGGTGCCAGGGGCGAGGCGGCACCCGCCAACCACTCCCAACCTCCCCCTCGCCCCCCCCCCCCTCCTGTATTAGCGAAACGATACTAGATTTTTACCCTGCAAAACGAGGTATTTTGATCTATATAAATACAATAATAAACATGAAACAAGAGCAAGGAACTTTATAATGATGATGTTTAAAGAGAGAGATGTTTTTTACCAGAATTTTAAAAGTGGACTTTGAGCACGCCAGATGGACACGGGCAAGGCATTCCATAACCGTACAGCATGTGCATGAAGTCGAAACGAATCGAACGATGGATGAATTCATCAAATAATTATAATATGATGTATTGTTTACTAAAAAAAAAACTAAATAATAATACCCCAAGTGCTTCACTTGGAGTATCCCAAGTGTTTCAGCTAGCGTGGAGGAAGGAATGACTGCACTGAGATAGCGAATGTCTTTAAAGAACACTTTATAATGAGTTCACCTCTTGAGACAGTATCGAGGAGGAACGATGCTGAGCACTGTCGTTCAGGATCACCCCTTCGATTTTCATGTAAAGAAATAAAATCTATTATATTAAATTAAATGTATGAAGAGGGGTAAAACTCCTGGGGCCCAAATCTGCTATTTTTATAAATTCGTCTCCCACACGATCCCATTGTCATTTTGCTAAAAGTTCGTAATCTGCTAAATTCATAACGGTCGATCATTGGTCGGTCAATGGTCTCGTAATAGAATTGTATTATAATGGCATTATGACCATTATGACCATATTCATGCCAGATTTAATTCATAAATATTTTTACATATTATTTATTAGTGTTACAAGCAATCTGAAGTAGTAGGAAGTTGGAAGTTTAGTAGGAAGTTTCATTTGTCATTATGTACGAGATTACCAATTCTTTCAATGGAGTGTCAGTGGCTGACCATTGGAAAGTCATAATGACGCCATTATATTAGTAGACTAGCTTCTGCCCGCGACTTCGTCCGCGTGAAATTTCGGCCCACCCATCGCGTCGCATCCCGTCGCTCGCTCACGCTATAACTTCGTTATCGCTAAGCGTTCTTTCTGACTTTTGTTCTTTTCGCTTGACTCCTAAGGATCGCATCTTGATGTTATTACAGCCTAGCCTTCCTCGATAAATATGCTATCCAACACTAAAATAATTTTTCTATTCGAACCAGTATCTAGTTCCTAAGATTAGTACGTTCAACCAAACAAACAAACAAACTCTTCAGCTTAGATATTTTAAAATTATGATATCTCCTAAGATGTTGATTGAAATCAAGTGATGTCAAGGACAATTTTGTTAACATTTAAATACTTGTGATTAATTAAATATTTACTTGGATAAGGATTAATATTATGTTGATAAAACTCCTTCGCAAATAATGCATTAATTTCGAACAAAATTTGATTACCATAAGAAATGGTTATAGTGAGTCAATCTTAAAAGATAGACATATGGGTAGTTCCATGGGAATCGCTACCGCAGGTTTTGCCCGCGGCTTCGCCCGCGTAGATATCGGTTATCGCGTAAAAAAGTAGCCTATGTCCTTCTCCATATCCCAGGCTATATCTCTGCCAAATTTCATGACGATCGGTTCAGCGGTTTAGATGTGAAAACGTAACATACAGACAGACAGACAGTTACTTTCACATTTATAATATTAGTATGGATGACAATATGATTTGCCATTTTACTCTCGACCAGTTATTGGATCTCTGCACACTCGGTTATTTTGATACATTTTAAAACATTTCTGCATAATTATAAACAATTATGAGTTCCTATTCTATTAAATGGTGTGGGAAATCGTCTAGAACATCCAGCTATAAAAAAATATGGCATAACTTTTCATCGGTAAGCAAAATATATTTATGATTTAATAATATTTTGAATAATTGCAGGGCTCAAGCTGAACTGGTTGTTTACGTAAAAATGCACAAAAGTGTATTCCGCGTTGATGTCTTTTTGAAAAGTCCCTTTCTCTCACTAGGGTATGTCAATACGTCTGTACCTTTCTATCTGTACTAATACTGCAGTGTTGTGACAACTTCAAAACAAAGTCTCTATATAATTTGACGATAAAAATTACGATGTTTCCTACTGGTAAACAATTAACTTTACTTAATGTTTACATTTTTAACCGACTTCAAAAAGGAGGAGGTTATTAATTGGGATGCTTGTATTTTTTTTTGATTTACCAATATTCCGTAACTGAAAGAAAAGTGGATTAATGCAGTTCACAGGGAAAAATAACATAAAATTTGAATTGTTACGTCATTGTTTTATTTTCACCCAGTTAACACCCTATCAGGATAGTTAAAAAAAGAAAAATAATAGACGGTGATTTTATCGATACCGGTATTATTGCTGTAATACTGACTTGCGAATCACTATGTTTCGAACATTCGTCCTAACATTGTTGCATAGGCCGATCACAACCGCTGTATTTTCTTCGTCCCCGATAATTTTTTTTTTTTTTTTTTTTAATAGTAATTAAGTAAAGTTAAGGTGTAATTTAATGTGTAAACGTAATATAATAGCATAAATACTCAGGATTATTGTTTTCCTGTATATATAAAAAGTAAAACATAGTGTTTGGTTACACACCGGTAACCTACAACAAACAGCTGACGTTCGAACTACGGATTTAAACGGGGAGTATTGCTTTACTTTTACTTTTTAATAGCACACAATCGTCACATACTCTTTTACACATCCTCGTTAGGTTTTATCATAAATAGTTCACTGATTTATCACTCAGAATTGAGTTTAAATCGCATTTTTTACATCGTAAAAACGAAACTTAGCGAAGATTCAATTAATCTCAATCTGTTCTTTAATATAAAATACAACAATAAAACGTTCATGATCGTTAATTTTTCATTTTCGTTATAATTTAATATCGAATAATAACTTTAAAAAATCTAGGCAACCTACCCACATTAGGAAAAGTAAAATCCTATGGGTATAAAAGCATTAAAAATTTTCATTCAATTTGATAATATAGCGTTGATAATAGCTCTTCAAGTCAATTCAGTAGCCTACCTTATTTCTCTTCTGAACAACACTAACTTCTCCCATTTTCCCTTTCATTTCCAACTTTATTTTATTTGTCTGTCTAACTCGTTTTCACTGTTTCTTTATTCTAATTTCAGTAACAAATTCTGAAACCATGCCAGTGATGACCCGTAAGGCTACTGCTCAGGATATGGAGCTTAAATTGAGAACGGCCCTCCAAGACCTTGAAGCATCGAAACTCCAATGTCAACAATTGTTACAGGAGAATGATGAAAGTGAGGAGGAAGTCAAGAAGATAATTAACAAAAACTCAAGCCTTAAACGGGAGCTAGTAGTCCTAAATCAGCAATATCTGAATATTGTTGATGAACGCGACAAACTGAAGGTGGTCACGGATGGTTTCAGCAACTGTAGTAACTTGTATGAAGAGGCTTTAAGCAAAGTTAGGGACCTAGAAGATGAATTAATTCATGCTAATAGTCGTATTATCCGTTTAGAGAAAGAAAAACAATGTACTCAGGTTAAAGAAACTAGCCTCTTGTGTAATGAATTATTAAATAGTAATTTTAACCCTAATTCCATTATAAGTATTGACCTTACTGAGGATTCCTTGCTGAAACAGAATGTTGGTTATAAAGTTAGTCATAATAAAATGAAAAAATATGCTAAACTGAATAGAATACTCAAAAAATGTAATCAAATTAGGAAACAACACTTTTCTAAAAATATTCCACAGAGAAAAGAGCATGTTGATTTAATCAATAAATTAAAAAATTATCAAATCAAATTAGAAGACAGCAAAAAAATCTATGAAATTGACACCCAGCGCTTACAGTCTGACATAGAGGCACTTGAGGGTCAGCTTAGTTCCCTTTACATTAAATATGTGAGTTCTCAGAACCAAATTAAAGAACATATTCTTGCTGCTAATGAGTTAGTTATGTGTCAGTGTACTTGTCAGGTTTCAATCCCTGATTCTGTCCAGCCTGAGGCAACGGAGGACCCATCCCAGACTGTGAGTTTTTCTCAAGACTGTATCCTCAACCAAGATAAATATCTGATATAGTACAAGATCTATCTCATGTGGTACGGCCTGAGATTGTTAGTTGTCCATCTTCCAGTAGTCAGGATCTTTATCATTCAGTTATGTTCTCAGATAGTATAGGAAGAGGTGTAGGTAAATTAATTAGTAACAAACTGTGTTATTCTAATCAAAATTATTGTATGCCAGGGTCAACCTACAAACGAATAATGGCATCAGTAATATCAAAAATATATAATCCTAAAACCAACATTACTGTATTTGTAGGTAATAGTTCTAAGGTCAAAAAAGAAGAAATCACTGACTATGTAACTGAGTTGTTAAAGTTAAATTGTAGTAAAATAACATTGTGTGCTTTCCCATATTTTGAAAAATTGACAAATAGACAAAACAATTATATTCATATGCTTAATAAGCATATGCATTTCTTAGTTAGTCATTATAGTGACAAGCTTGTGTTTTTTGACACCAACAGTTTTGTGGAAAGGTCGACTAGGGATACTGTGTATCTGCCTGTTAGTTTTAGACACATAATAGCAAGACTATTAGCTTTTTATATAAACTCAGATATAAGTAGTATGTCGAAGTCTTGTGTAATTAATACCACAACAGTTAGTAGTAATACTAATAATAAGGTGGTGAGCCTGAATAAATGTAGCTCAAATGCTATAAATATGTATACAAATTGTACGAAGGAGGTTCCATGTCCCTCACTCACTATGAGCTCACTGCCTGGTGATGACATTGAAGTATTGGGGTTAACTCCGGATAGTCATTTAAACTAGGTTGTAAGAAAACAGAAGGCACCAGTACGAATATTCTTATACTTAACAACAACAAGGTGTCTTCTTGCTCAAAAATAAGTAATTATCAAAAAGGAGATCAGCAGAATGCCTTGAAATTATTTCATCAAAATATTCAAGGTATTTCTTCCAAATTATTAGAAATTGAAATGTTTTTGGAAAAAACAAAGTTTGACATTGTTTGTTTTACTGGACATTGGTTAAAGGATTACCAAATGCTAATTAATTATGAGAACTATAGTTTGGGCAGTTGTTTTAACCGTAAATCTATGCTGCGTGGAGGGTCTCTAATCTTGATAAAAAATTGTTTAAAGTCTAAGCAACTTAATGACATAGTTGGTTTATCAGTTGAACATTGCATCGAGTTGTCCTGTGTTGAGCTAGATAAGCATGTTGTAGTGTGCGTGTACAGACCCCCTAATAATCAGAACTTTTCTTTATTTGAGTCAGTAATGGAAGATGTCCTAGCGAAACTTGCATCCAATAACAAAGCCGCAATTATTTGTGGTGATTTTAATATTAATATTCTGGAAAATAATTCAAATAGCAGTAGATTATTAAGCCTTTTTAAATCGTTCAATTTATCTAATGTTTTTATAGAACCAACTAGAGTAACTCCAACTTCTGCTACTTGTATCGATAATGTCTTCTGCGATTGTGATTATTTAGATAAAGCCATCGTAAATTATTTACCATCTGACCATAGTGGACAAACGGTAACTTTTAAGTTTAAAACACCTTTGCAAAAAGTGCAAATTCAATTTAGACCAATAACAACTGGCAAATTAAATAGATTCAATAGTACTCTAAATAACAAGTTAAATGTTCTGAGCCATAATATGGACGACGCAAATAAATTGTATGAGGATTTCTTTTCAGTAGTGCACACTGAATTCAATAAAACTTTTGAAAAGAAAACAAAAAATATTTGCCCTAATTTTATATTTAGTGACTGGGCAACTAGAGGTATTAGGATAAGTAGGGAAAGACTGTTCGAGCTGTATGGCCTTAAGCCATTTATTAACACTGAAACTTTCAACAAGTAGGTATGTTGCTACATATTCCAAAATTTTTAGAAATACCTGCAAGATAGCTAAAGCCTTATGCATTAGCCACAAGATCAAATCAGCTGAAAATAAAATAAAAACAGTTTGGAAAGTTATAAATAATGAATCCAATAGAAAGAAAATACGAAACACAGATTTCACATTGGAGACTTCACGTGGCGCCATAAGCTCCAATTTAGAAGTAGCTCATGAATTTGTACATTTCTTTACTGATATACCATCTAGAACGACGGAATCTTTAAATTCCTCACCCGATGTCTCAATTGGTTTATTAAGAGCGAACGTTCCAGGCTGCCCGGTTGAATTTCAATTTAAACATATAAACCCTATGATAGTTATAAAAGCTTTTCGGCAAATCAAAATCAAATTAACCGAAGATATATGGGGAATGTCTATCAAAGTTTGTACATCTATAATCGAGACTATAGCGCCATACTTAGCTTTAATATTTAATTTGTGTGTGGATCAAGGAGTCTTCCCGGATTTAATGAAATACAGTAAGGCTTACCACTTTTTAAATCAGGGGACAGTAAAAACACTAACAATTATAGACCAGTATCCGTGTTGCCGGTATTCAGCAAGGTGTTCGAAAAGGTGATGCTCAATCAAATGCTTAATCATTTTAACACCAACCATATCTTACACGATCAGCAATATGGTTTCACCAAAGGACGTTGTACGACTGACGCCGGTGTCACCTTATTAAGACACATATTTACAGCATGGGAGGAGGCCCAAGATGCCATAGGAATCTTTTGTGACCTCTCCAAGGCATTTGACTGCGTAAATCACGAAACCTTACTCTTGAAACTGGAGCATTACGGACTAGGTAAACTTGCGCTCAGTTTAGTAAAATCTTATTTAAATGATAGACAACAGCAAGTTCAAATAAATGGAGTCAATTCACTCGGCTTAAGAGTAAAAATGGGTGTGCCACAAGGCTCGATATTGGGTCCTTTCCTCTTTTTAGTATATATTAATGATCTAGCCCATTTATTAAAAAACCAACCACAAATGGTGTTATTTGCTGACGATACTTCCTTAATTTTTAAGATAAATAGACGTGCATCAAATCTTGACGACGTAAATAACGCCCTATTGCAGATCCAAAATTGGTTCACTGCTAATAATTTAGTATTAAATGGGAAAAAAACTAAATGCATAAGATTTGCTTTACCGAATGTTAAAAGTAGTGATTGTGACATATTATTGAATAGGGAGAAACTAGAATTCGTCGATAAAACTGTTTTCCTAGGGATCACGCTCGACTCAAGGCTGCAATGGGGTCCTCATTTAACATCTCTTGCAGGGCGGCTAAGTTCAGCAGCATATGCTGTGAGAAAAATCCGTCAATTTACTGATGTAGATACTGCTAGGCTAGTCTATTTTAGTTACTTTCATAGTATCATGTCTTACGGTATTTTACTATGGGGACGGGCTGCAGATATCGAATCTATTTTTATTCTACAGAAAAGAGCCATCAGAGCAATATATGGCCTCCGCAGGCGCGATTCTCTAAGGGAACTGTTTAAAGATATTAACGTCATGACGGTACCTTGTCAATACATCTATGAAAACATCATGTACGTAAGGAAAAATATAAATATTTTCAGTAAAAGAGGTGAAAGACATAATTATAGTACCAGAAATAGGGACCAATTAGTTCAACCAGGTTTCAGACTGGCTAAAGTAGACTCATCCTTCATGGGGTACTGTTTAAAATGTTACAATAAAATACCTCCCCACATACTCCAATTGAACGAAACAAAATTTAAAACTTGTATAAAACGCACACTATGCAGCCAAGCAAATTATAAATTGGGGGATTACATCGCTGACAAAAATGCTTGGCTCAATGCTGGTCCTGCTCCATAAGGGCGCATAAACTAATTGATTAGCATTTGAAAATATTATTGGAGCTGCTGAAGATTGTTAACTATTTTTGCATTGTATAAACTCAATGTCCTTGAATTATATAATTGCATAGCACAGGTGTGAGTACTATGTACTATAGAGCTACCATTTACCGGGTAATATGTCTTTTATTGACTTGAATGTGCCCTGGCGGCTGAGAGTATGTCATGCTCACTCAAATGTCTCGCTGGTGGTGGCGTGTGTGTTGGATCATTAAGTTCCCTTCAAAATGGTTGAGCTTAATGGTGCTGATCCATGCGTCATGTTCGTGAACGGGCGCCGTCAGTTGGGACTGGTCATCTCTTAGCTGCCACGGCTTATTTTAATTTTTGAATTGTTTCTATTACGGACGCTTCTAACGTACACGTCTTTCTACATTGTTCTCACATGTATAACTTCAACATGAATGATGTAACCCATATTTTGTAACAATATTTTGTTTTATAAGAGTGTCCATGGAGTTTCTTGTCCGTTCTTCTCCATAGGAACCTACTACGCTTTGGAATGGGCAACTAGCTTCATCTTTCTGACTGACCGACCCCTTGACAATTCAAAAGTGCCTGTAATTGGTTTATTTGAAATAAATGCTTTGAGTTTTGAGTTTTTTTGAGTTTTTGACCCGCAGAGGTGAGTCGTGTGCCTAGACAAAATCGGTCTATCAGCTCTCAAGTGGTTTAATTCTCTTTGGATAAGAGCTTTGATTGGGTTGCTGTTGTTATTGATTCTCAAGGTGCCTTCAGCAAGAGAGAGAATAAAAAAGTATAGAGAAAAGATGAAAAGGAACTCCGAAAAGTATGTACATTATTTGCAAAAAGAAAGGGAAAGGGACAAAAGGAACAAAAAGTTAAAGAAATTGTAGAAAAGAACTAGAAGTTACAAACTAATGCTAAAAGTTACATGAAAATTATGTTTCAGATGTTCTCTTTACAAACATCATCTGCACACTTACCAGTTTCTTTTCAACAGTTGATGTTCAGCAGGTGAGCGAGTGATGCCAAAGAACCGCAAAGAAAGGAGACGGAACGTGCGCGCCGTGCGGCAGAGCGAGCTAAGAATAAGGCTGCGTCCATACCACAGAAAACCAGCGTGTGTTTATTAGAAACTCCTGAAAACACTTTGGGGGAAGATTATTCAAATGATTATTCAAATGAAAAATGGAACGTAGTCAGTAACAAAAAGCATGCTAAGAAAGTTGTTGCTGCCGCCATAAAAAAAGGCGGAAATGCACAAATTGCGACAATTCAAGCTATTCAGAGGAAAAAGTTTTTACATGTATGGTCACTACATCAGGACACATCTGAGAAGGCAGTAAGTGAGCATGTGGCGGGAGTTTGTGGTACCGACGATATTAAAGTCGAGAAGATAATCCCGAAAAGCAAAAGAGACTACGCGTCATTTGTTATTAAGAATCACTTTTTGGTATGGTGAACAATGTAGATTGCTGGCCACTTAATGCCCAATTCAACCAATGGGTGTGGTTTCGGAACTCCCGTAAACCAACACAAGGCAACTAAAGCCAGCAATAAATGCATTCGAGTTTATTACCAGAATGTTAGAGGTTTGCGAACAAAAACAAAGAATTTCTTCACAAACATGTTGGCATCCTCGTACGACCTTTTTGCCATCACAGAATCGGGCCTTAATGATTCAATCCATGATGGTGAACTTATTCCACCTGATTATAAAATACTACGGTGTGATCGAGCAGATGGGCGCAAACAAGGAGGAGTGTTCTTAGCATCATCGCCGCGTTTTGATTTAAAGTGCGTTCCAATCGCAAATGTGAACTCAGCCTTATTTGAGATTGTTTGTGCTACCGTACACCAGGGAAATAATTGTTTGTTTTTATGTTGTGTAGTTTATATACCTCCGAAATGTGACACGAATGAATATATGCGATTGTTTAATATTTTAGAAACCGTATGTGTAAATTATGGGAATGTATTAGTGATGGGTGATTTTAATATGCCATCTTCATCAGGGGAAGTACAAAGTTACTTGGAGTATGTAAACGCGTTCTGTGGATTTCAGCAGGTAAATAATGTTTGTAATATAAATAATCGTACTTTGGACTTAGTACTGACTACGTTTTTGGCGAGTGAGATCGAGGTAGAACTGTCGGGTGAACCGTTGGTGGGTATTGACGCTCAGCATCCTCCACTGATAGCTACAGCGAAGTTTGGAGGTCGATTTAATGAGCTGTTGAGGGTAACCAAACCGAGTTCTGATTGCGAAGAGAAATCCGTATTAAATAGTGAACCGAAATGGAATTTTACCAAATGTGACTTTTCCAGATTATATCGTATTTTACAATCAGTAGATTGGGAGGCATTGTATGAGATTTTGGATCCCGATAAGGCATTAACGTTTTTTTATAGCGTAGTTAATGAAGCAATTAGTGAATGCACACCGACGATAAAAAAAAATAGGAATAAAAGCAAATATATGTATCCAACCTGGTACACATCTGATTTAATACGCGACATCAAAACAAAGTGAAGGTATCATAAATTATTTAAAATAACTGGTTCCATGAGTGACTATGAATGGTTTTCTTACTATAGAACCCAAGTTAAATATAAATTAACGGTAACCTATGAAAATTATCAGCGTAGGCTACAGACAAATATTAAAAACGATCCTAAATCTTTCTGGAAGTTTGTTAGAGGCAAGCGTGCTAGACGCAACAAAACTCGAGTCACAAAAGATGGAAAGGAGTTGAGTGACGAAGAATGTCTGGATTGTTTTGCTTCCTTCTTTCATTCGGTGTATAACGAGGTACGCCCGGCGCTGGACCCAGCGGAAGCAGAGCGCGCGGCGGGCGCGAACGGGGGCGCGGCGAGCGTGCACGTTGGCCAGCTCGACCTTCACGAGTTACGCAGCGCGCTCCGCCGCCTCAAGCCCAAGTATTCGGCGGGACCGGACGGGATACCTCCTTATATAGTAAAAGACTGTAGTGCGGTGTTTGAAAGACCATTACTGCACATTTTAAATTTGTTTTTAAAGTTAGGTCAATATCCTAACCAATGGAAAATCACTAGTGACTCCAGTCCCGAAGGGAGGTTCGGGAACTGATGTTAGTGGCTACCGACCTGTGGCCGTGCTGTCGGCGTTTGCTAAGGTTTTTGAGTCGGTGTTGCACAAGTGTATTTCAGATCAAGTAACTTCTCGCCTGACCGACGCTCAACACGGTTTCCGGACTGGTCGAGGTACGGGGAGTAACTTGTTGTCTTTCATGACATACCTGGCGCCTGTAGTTGATGCTGGAGGGCAGGTAGACACTGCGTACTTCGATTTTCGGAAGGCGTTCGAGTTTGCGGCATTTGGTTTCACACCGCACCTTCTGCGATTCTTCGCGAACTACCTTGGTGATCGCCGGCAGTACGTCGAATACGGCGGATACGTCTCCAAGCCTTATTTCACGTTTTCGGGGGTGAGTCAGGGTAGCAATATAGGTCCACTAGGATTCATTCTGATGGTCAATGATCTCCCGAATGTCGTATGCGAGGCGAGGTGTTTGCTTTTCGCGGACGACCTCAAGTTGTTCCTGTCGGTAGCAGATACTTCGGACTGTCAACGGCTTCAACGGGATATTGATAGTGTGGTGCGGTGGAGTGTAGATAATAAGTTAGGTTTTAACGTCTCCAAATGCGGTATAATGAGCTACACTCGAGCGCGGGAACCACTGGTACATCAGTATGAGATGGAAGCTGCGGTCATGTCAAGAGTCACACATGTGCGGGACCTGGGGGTGGAGATGGTTCCGGAATTAATGTTTCGTGAGCACATCTTAGACATATGCGGCAAATCCTTCCGAAATCTTGGATTTATACTTAGACAGTGCAGAGATTTTCAGAGTACGGCAGTAGTTAGAATCATGTACAATGCGCTGGTACGGAGCCGTCTTGAAACGAGTGCTATAGTTTGGAATGCCCATGAGGCTAAATACAGTATCATGGTGGAAAGAATCCAAAACAAATTCACTCGTTTTTTGTTTTTTAAGCTGTACGGTGTCTATCCCTTTTTCCCGCTCATGTACCCGAGTCTCTTCGTAATAGGGATGGTAGGGTACAGCAGGCTGTCAGTGCGCAGGGACGTCGCTCTGTGTAACTTCGTGTTTCGGGTGCTGCGCGGCTGGCTTCACCACCCCGTCCTGTTAGCGGAGCTGGGGCTGCGTGCGCCGCCCAGGTGTGGAGGCGCGCGTCGCCCCACGCCTACGCTACTGGAGCCACCCTCTAGGACTAACCTGAACAAGTTTGCCCCCTTGTCACGCGCCATAAGGTTATTAAATATTATCTCGAATGAGGTAGATATATTTCACTGCAGCCTAATGAAGTTCACAGAAGTAGCACTGAAGTGCATTGAAAGTGTTGACATTATATTTTAATTGTTTTTAATTGATTTTTTTATTATATTTTGATTTGTATTTTAATGGTTTTTTGATGGTATTTTGATTGTATTTTTTCTTTTTAATGGATGTGAGTAACTTATATTTCTGTGGTAGTAACACTGCATTGGCGTTATAGCTGTTAAGGTGTTATGTACGTAATTTTGAATAAATAAATAAATTAGAGCAATAAATTCATGGAAATGTATTAAAATATTGTGTTATGTGTTCTCACCATAAATAACAACCAAATATATGCTTTAATATAGACTTATTACTGCAAATATTAAGCTGTCGCGGACTTTTTTTTAGAACTTTTGAAGAGGAACAATTCTATCATACATATTTGCGTAACTTAAACCGTTTACGCAGCGCACGCAACGGAAGCTCTCAAAAAGGAATAATTTTTCCCGTTTTTGCAACATTTTTCATTTATGCTCCGCTCCTATTGATTGTAGCGTGATGTTATATAGATTATATTTATACATTCCTCAATAAATGGACTATCCAACACAAAAAGACTTTCAATTCCAACCAGTAGTTCCTGAGCTTAGCGCGTTCAAACAAACAAACAAACTCTTCCAAACCAAAACAAACTTGTCAAAATCAACAATTATGAAGTCAATGATAGACCATTCTGACACTATTGTAATAGCAGACTTGAGGCCCTGGTCACGATGGGCTCAGCATCGAGCATCTTCAAAACGCTGGTATACATCTGCTGCGAGTGTTGACTATGTTCTTGCTTGGGACATTCTCACTTAGCTACTGGAAACAGTAGTTATAACTATTGTGTAGGACAGGACAGTGAACATAGCAGTCAAGGGTAACTATAGGCCTATCTCACTGACAACCGTTATAGCCAAAGTACTTGATAGTGTGCTTGACGCCCACCTCGGTAAATATACCCAGTTACACGATTCACAGTTTGGTTTTCGTGCCAGGCTGTCTACTGAGAGTGCCATTTTTGCATTGAAGCACACTGTCAAGTACTAAACAGATAGAAAAACACCAGTGTATGCATGTTTCCTGGACCTGTCAAAAGCTTTCGACCTGGTTTCCTATAATGCCATGTGGGAAAGCTTCAAAAAGCGGGCGTTCCTGCCTCGTTGGTGTCCATGTTATCTATGTGGTAGGATAAGCAGAGAAACTTTGTAAAATGGTCAAATGTACTGTCTGACCCCTACAAACTAGAGTGCGGTGATAGACAGGAAGGTCTTACCACCCCAAGACTTTTTAATATTTATTTTAATAAATTACTGGTTGAGCTCAGCAACACACATGTCGCATGCCACATAGATGGAGTTAGTTTAAATAACTTGAGCTACACAGACATGGTGTTGCTAAGCCTATCTATCTGTGGAATGAGAAAGTTGCTTTCTATTTGTTAGGGGTATGCCGAGCAGTATGGGCTAAAGTAAAACCCTAAGAAAAGTGAGCTGTTGGTGTTGAGAGGTAGAAATAAAAGTCCCTCATATAACCCTCTGGTAACGCTATGTGGTTCAGTTTTACAGGGTAACCCAGTTTAAATATCTGGGCCACATAGTTACCGAAGACCAGAAAGACGACACAGATATGGAACCCTCTGCAGCAGAAGGACAGATAAGCATAATCCTGGAATAGCAAAATCCCAGATTAGCAGAAGGACAGATTTGCATAAAGGCAGATAATGTACTGTCGTCGTCAAACAAGATACAAACCCTATTAATCTTGTTATCAATTTGAAAAAATTCGAACAATGAATGGTGTAGAGGGATGGCACCGGAGGTTTAATACAAAAATACCTGTAAAACCTTCAGTATTCCTGTTTATTCAGCTGTTAAAAAAAGAAGCATTATCATCAAGATCTCAAGTTAACCGGCAATAGCAAACCACAAAAACATTCCTATCTTACTACACTTAAGGATAAAAAAATTGATCAAATTGTCATGAGTTTATTCAATGACAAAATTTCTGCAATAGAATGTTTGATACATTTGGCCAAAGTTACAAAGATGAATTAATTTGTCTTAAAGTATTAATACTTTCAATATTTTTTTTTTTTTTTTTTCGAATTGTAACTGTTCTATTCAATTTTATTTTTGTTTTCTGTGTGGGTCTGTAGGTACCTACTTCTGCCTTTATGCAAATCTGTCCTTCTGCTAATCTGGGATTTTGCTATTCCAGGATTATGCTTAACTGTCCTTCTGCTGCAGAGGGATATGGAAAACGAGCGCAGGGCATTGGCTGTGAGGGGAAAAGGTAGCTCGAAGGTTTGCTGGTAGCTCAGTACCAGTAAAAATTACACTATTCAAGGCTTACTGCCAAACATTTTATACTAGCAGCCTTTGTGCTAATCATACGCAAAAAGCAAACAATGCCCTGCAAATACAATATAATAATACCTTTAGGGTGCTGCTGAGGCTTCCACCCTATTGTAGTGCGACAGGTATGTTCGCCGATGCGCACTATTTTGCAATAATGCGTAAGAAGGTGGCGTCGATGACACCACGTAGAGTGGGAGGAAGCACCAACAGTATCTTGAGGGTGTTTGCTGAAAGGCTGGATGGGCCTACCATGGGTAGGTTTATCAAGCTTCATGTCTATCATGGGGCTTGATGAAACTATCTGTGGTCGATATATTATCACCTTTCATTTGTTTTTCCTATCTCTACAAGTACTTACTAATATAGTTTATAAGATAATTTAGACACTAACACAATGTGGGCATAGGTAGTCTGTAAATAAAAGTTTTATATTATTTTTTATTCACTGCCCCTGTAACCTGTAATGTTTACGTTTTACGTTTTTTAGTCTCGACCACCACTGTCATCAAAACGGCGATTATATATAGGATAATATTACAAACTTTGATTGCAACAAGGTTAAACTACCGAAATATATGGTTAAATTAAATACATACTGCGCCATTCCGAGCTAGTTTTATGTGCTGATTGATGATCTCTATTCACTTCACTTTGTGACAAACAACATAGGGATCATACATAATAGACTAATATTTTAATGACATATTTTTTTTTTAAATAATTTTATTCTTGACCATAGATACAAGTTTTTCAGTCGAATACAATGTGTTGTGACAAAATGTAATATTACAATACGAGATGCAGTTATTTTAGCACAATAATAATATTTTTAACAATCTGTTTATACATAAATTTTTTCATTAATTTCTGTTCATATCACCAACTTGCCGCCCTTTTGGGTTGGGTGGGTACATCTCAGTGATATCATCGTTTTCATACTAATTTAAATTACAACTAATAATAACAATTATACATTTATGGATACAAAAAAATCTACCGTATTACAAATATATTTATACAACACACTAAAATATTTCTTATTTTTTAGTAATTCCTGAACGCTGCGGGGAACACTTTGACGTTGATTTTCTTTGTCAATGTCATTTAATTCACTCAATTCACTGACCAAAACCAAACGTTGAATGTTAAAATTTGAACACTGTAAGATAACATGTGTTAGGGTTCGCAAATATACATTTTTATTTAGTTAAATTGAAACGCAAAAAGTCTAGTTTCCGGGTCTGTAACTATTTGATTCGAATATTTTTACTGGCAACACTTTAGTTTGTCAGTTTGTTGCTGGATGCTTCTGATTGGCTAACCGATCAGACGCCAGCACATTGTCATCTGTGATTGGTTGATGACATTAAATCGTTAACCAATCACAGAGCTCGTTTTTACCGCGCAAATTACGAAGAGACCTGGGAAGTAGGAAAGGGTCGGTTGAACATTCTGACTCGAGCTGTGGGACGAGAAGGTTATAAGAAAGAATAAAGTTGTGTTTCCTGTTACCTGGATTTCCTTCAGTACTTCACCTAGGCATCCTGAAAGTCTAAATTTAGTCTGTAGTCTCAGTGAGTTTTATATATCAGAAGTGACACGCTAACCAAACTTAAACGTAAGTACACGCCCATGGCTTTTATTATTTATATTCTGAATTATATTTCTTTTGTGTTTTATCTTTGCATTATAATATTTATTATGGTTTTATATTTAATTCAAACTTGCTTAATACTAGTGATGGTGAAATCAGAGATAGTTTAAAGCATAACGGTCGTATAGCGGAAAGAATGAACATGTGTTGAACAGGTGTTTAGAGATACAACAGTGTTTAAACCTATCTAAATGGCAGTTCTAAACATAGTCTAAGACTTAAGAGTGGTTCTACTGTTTTGTAATGCGACCTAAAGTACTTTATAACAATTTATGTTTTCTGCCAAATTTGTGTGTGTGTGTATCTTAGTATCTGAAATGATCGAGAAAATTCTTCTATGGCAATTTCTAAAAGGGGTACGAAAATTTGCTTATTTTTGGCGTAGGACGCACCATTTCCGAGATATGATGCATTTCTCATTCTTCAATTGAACCGAATAGTGTAGTGTTATTCACCTTATTTTTAGTCATTGTTTTTAACATGCCTTCTTTTTCTGCGAGTGACGATCATGGACGAGCCACCAGGACGCAGAGAACGCTCAAATCGAGACTCCAGTCGGCGTAGACTGGAGACACCTAGTCGAGAGGATCGCTCATGAAATCGAAGCGGCCTGCGTATGCGCAGCCCGAATCGATCTCGAGATGATCAAGACTTCCTGCTGGGGCGGCAGAGAGTACACATGCTGGAGCAGGAATTACGCTGAGAACGTGAACGACTTCGTGCGACGGAGGACCATCGTCGATCATCGTCACGACGTGCCAGCGAGCGTCGCAAGCCCTCCGGTCGTCGGGAAGCTGAGCTTCGGGCAGAGCCACCTGCCGAGAAACGTAACAATGCCGGAGAATATATAAGGTCACGTAGTCCATCTTTTTCTAAGAACGATCTTGATAGTGTTTTTAAAACTGTTGAAAGAGGATCTGTCGTCACAGCCACATCACCAAAATGCACAGTCGTCTCAAAAGATAGACCACCAAAATATATTGTCTAATTTAGATCCTTCAACTAAAAATCAACGTATTAATATATGGCTGAAAAAGGTAAACGAATGTGCGTCGGTATATGGTTGCGACGACAGAACTACCACTCATTTTGCCATGCAGAAACTCCAAGGCCTGGCTAGGTACTATGTGGTACGAAAGCTTGAATTCCATTATTTTCAGTTGGAAAGAACGGCAAGATAAATTGATAAATGCATTTCACTGTGAACAAAATTGCGGCCAGACCTTGGAGGATATGCTGAAAAGAAAGAGCAAGTTTATTATTACGAAAAGCTTGCTCTCGTGAATCAATGCGATATAGTAAGAAAGCGTGCCGTGGACTGCATTATTCACGGGCCTGGCTTGAGTGAGGACGTTCGATCGAGTGCTTTGGCATTACGTTGCAATCACCCCCCCTGACCAACTTTTGCAGTTCTTATTATGTAATAAATATACTCATCAGCCTACAGTAGACCTTGGCCATTTTCGTAATAAAATTGTAGACAATACACATCAAAATAATAACCAAAACCAAGCACCAAAATCTATAGCTAGATCGGGTCAGCCTAATGGTTGCTATAATTGTAAGGAGAAGGGACATAGTTTTCTACATTGTCCTTAACTTCTCTTGAAGTGCCAACGATGCAACAAACTCGGTCATATGATGGAGGGGTGCGTCTCGTATGATATAAAGTTATTTGGTATATTTTAATTTCAATGACATTCACAATATATAATGAACGTGAGGTATACCAACTGTTGATATAATTTCTTTTCATATAAAATTTATGTACTCTAAAACTTATTTCGTATAACGTTATTGGACATAACGTTTATTTAATCTAGAATCGTTGGGTCTATCGTTTAAAATATATATATTGATACCATCGTCATGGTTAACACCCCGATTCAGAGCAGTCCGACTCGGATAGGTTAGGATAATAGGCTAAGGCGGGAGCGGCCGCCGAGCGTCTGATCCCCTCCATTGTTAATGAATCATTTGGGTTAGGTTAGAACCGTTTTAACTATGAGTTTTTATCATTAGACTAAATAGGTTTTGCGTCTTTTGAGTGGTATATCAATCGATTTTATGTTCAATGTATGTTATGCTTATACAAATTAGTTATTTTAAAATTATATCAATCGTTTCTTGTAGATGTTAGAGATTTTGTAATTATATCATATATTACTTACCCCCCTACAGGGTTCATACATTTTGTGAGCGAGGTTACTTTGATTAATGAGTCGGTAACCAAGGAGCTAGGCTTGGTTCATGATAACACTCTCAAATGAAAGGTTTCGGTAATAGTGTTGTGCAATCGCTTGGAGAATTGTCTCCTGATTTGAGTATAGTTGATGTCAACGCCAGGGTTATTTGTAAGGTTGTGAGTGACTACTTTTTGGACAAGCCTTTGCTAATTGGCCAGACTTACACGGAAGTTCCTCATATAGTTGCTTATAAAAATGTTTCTGAATTTAAATTCTTCGACAACGGCAATAAATTGCCCTTTTTCTGATGTTGACATTGAGAGTGGAAACTCTTTAAAGGTTAGCACTTTAGGAGCTGTCAAATTTTGGGGACCAGTTTTGATCAGAACCAGCGTTGATCCTACTATTAGTGGCAGTATTTTACTGAATAATAGTGTTGCAGGAAAACCCAAGCAGCAATTTTCAGTTTGCGGAGGACTTTATAATTCGACAAATGGCTGTGTGAATATAGTTGTTATTCCCCATGCTAGTTTCTGTCTAATTCCAAAGGACAATATCTTTAACCGAGCTGAAGAGGTCTATTTTGTCAACGGGGTTGTCGTCGAGTCACCTGAACTGATGAGTGATTCTACCGGTAATAAATTAGATAAAAGCCAGGTTCTCATTTGTCAAAAGGTACCTGATGATGTCAGGAAACGGTTACTAGATTTGCTCAGAAAGTACAAGCATTGTTTTGTGTCATCCTTAAAGGATCTTGGTTGTACTAACGTTACTCAAATGAAAATAGAGCTTAACAGTCAACGTCCTGTTGTATACCGTCCGTATCGACTATCACATCATGAGCGCTCGCAGGTGCGTACAATGGTAGATGAGATGTTAGACTCAGGTGCGCGAATCATCTTCCGACTATGCTAGTCCTATTCTGTTTGTACGCAAGAAAGATGGATCTCTTAGAATGTGTATAGATTACCTACTGCATGTTGAATTCTGTAACTCTTGAGCGGAGATATCCAATGCGAATCGTTGTAAAAGTCAAAGTCAAATCATTTATTTCAAATAAGCACATAAAAGGAACTTTTGAACGTCAAAATTTACAATAATAATTAATTGATTCTAGTTGCCCCTTCCAAAGGTAGTTACGTATGGAGAGGAATGGGCGAGAGGCTCCATACTTGCTCTTTTAAAATGTTGGCAATATTTTGTATACATTAATTATATTATATGTGAAGACGTATTGCTCAGAATTTACCGAAATGTGATTTTCTGCGCGATAAAATAAACTATCTCGGACCTTTCGTGAAATCCAAGCGAGGTTTTTCTATTAATAGTAGTTGACGCTTTTACAAATTTTTGTTTTGTCGAACCGGTTCGCAACACGCACACTCAGAACGTAGGAAGAGTGCTAGAAGACATATTCAGGATATTTAGAACTCCTGATCGCTTCATGCGTGACCGCAGCAGCTGCTTCACGTCGCATATGTCTCTAGTCCCCGATCAAACGGTCAAGTCGAGCGGTATAACCGCAAAATTCTCGGCTCATTGAAGGCTTTAAGCGTGAAATATGGCGAAAGAGAATGGGATTGCCATTTAGGAAGGATTCAGTGGGGACTAAACAACACTATCCAAAAAAACGACCGGCAGAACACCAGCTGAGGTGATGTTTTGTACCTCTATGAATGTTTCGGCAAATCCCATCCTTAATGAGATTTCTGATAAAACTCGCGATTCTACTGACTTACCCACTATACGCCAGGAAGTTAAAAGTAGGATAGACAATGAGCAGATCAAGCAAAAACAGTATTATGATAACAGTAAGAGAGTTTTGGTAGTTTTAAGAAGGTGACCTTGTTAAAATTACTAAAACTTGCTTTAATAATGAAGGCCAGAGTAAGAAGCTCCTGCCGTTGTAAATCGGTCCCTATCGGGTTACAAAGGTATTGGGTACTGACCGATATACAATATTGTTTTTGGTGTATGCAAAACCTGAATATAGTTTATTCAGATTAAGTAACTGAATCGATTCCAATAGTTTTTACACCATGTTATATTTTTTCCCAAAAATATTTAAAAAAGGTTACAAGTTGGACACCTAGCGACACTAAGTACTTGACCATTACGAAAAATTCCAAAGCCTGCAAGTGTGATGGAAAATGTTATCACCAGTTAATTAAAATACAATCGTCGTACGGTTAGATACCTACTGCCAAATTAATATAATTATTAATGAACGCAACGCGCGGGCGGCGCGCGGGTGCGCCGCGTGGTGAGCATGTTTTTGTACGGACAACCAGGTAACATAACAAGCTTATAACTTTGTTATTTTTCATGATACAGTTTTGAAATTTTGTACATAAATTCTTTACCTAAAAATACTAGACACGTGTTTCGGGTTTCGCATAAACTAGAACTAGTGTTGTATAGTAGCTCCAGTACCTAGTTTATGTAATACACAAGGCAAGCATGCAACGACTGTTGCCGCGGATCGCATGATGCCTTGGATCCACGTGGCTGCATTAGATGTGAACGAGAACTCTGAATCTGCTTTCGACACAGATGATGATTAGATATACTTAAGTTTTGGTGTTCCTTGTGAGGCATGTAACTACAGAATGGTGTGTTGTTTCAGATTGGATGCGAGAATCGATTGACTCGCGTCTGATCAACTATGCCAGAGCTACTCGTTCGTCTTGCTCCTGTTGCACAAGCTTAATCGATCGGCTTGAGCGCATGGTTAGCAAAGGCTCCCTCGATTAATCGATCGTCGAGGTAATCTTTGAAGTATATCGACTAATCGATCGTCGATCACAGGGTATCCCGATTAATCGATCGTCGAGGTAATCTTTGAAGTATATCGACTAATCGATCGTCGATCACAGGGTATCCCGATTAATCGATCATTGGGACCTGAGTTTATGTATTTTTTTATTTTTATTAAATAGATTAAACACAACTAATCGATCGTTGTGATTTCTACATATTGATTGATTTGCCTATGATTAATTTGAAGTTGCAACAATAGTTGTATTAATTTATTAATTTACAAATAGTCAATGAGGTTAAGTAAATTTGTATTTAATATTATAATAATCTGTAAATAGTCAATAAATGAGTTAATAAATTTATAATTAGATTGTTAATTATTATGTATGATATTGGCATCTAATTTGAATTGATTTTGAAATATTGTGTACATGGAATGTGAAGTTTGTTCAACTGACCTAATTCCGATTGCTAGGGTTCCACCCGGTACCGTGTGCAGGGACGCACACGATATCAGGATGGTCGATTGTTAGGGTTCGCAAATATACATTTTTATTTAGTTAAATTGAAACGCAAAAAGTCTAGTTTCCGGGTCTGTAACTATTTGATTCGAATATTTTTACTGGCAACACTTTAGTTTGTCAGTTTGTTGCTGGATGCTTCTGATTGGCTAACCGATCAGACGCCAGCACATTGTCATCTGTGATTGGTTGATGACATTAAATCGTTAACCAATCACAGAGCTCGTTTTTACCGCGCAAATTACGAAGAGACCTGGGAAGTAGGAAAGGGTCGGTTGAACATTCTGACTCGAGCTGTGGGACGAGAAGGTTATAAGAAAGAATAAAGTTGTGTTTCCTGTTACCTGGATTTCCTTCAGTACTTCACCTAGGCATCCTGAAAGTCTAAATTTAGTCTGTAGTCTCAGTGAGTTTTATACATGATCCAAATCAGCATCCTCTGTTCCACAATGATGACATCGGCTATTGTTAATTATGCGAATCCTATTCAGGTGAGCTGGTGTTAAGCAATGTCCCAATCTCAATAAATCTTCTTGTGCTTTAATTGAAGTTATGGTACCAAGGTTTAATCGGTAATTCATTTTGTATTCAGCAAACCATCTGCCTTTCGTTTCCAGGGTTATGTCCCAATATCCCTTCCATAATTACTGTCTATTCAGTTCTTTATAAAGGCTGTAATAATCAGTGAATGGAACCTTGAGCAACTAGGATCGATCCTCGTCATGGCCTGAACGGGCCGCAGCGTCAACTACTTCATTTCCACGAATGCCACTGTGTGAAGGTACCCATACTAATTTTACTTTAATAGACCTATCAAGTAGTTCTTGTATTAGAAGTCTAATATTAAGTAAAAATAATATAATTTAACTTAAAATAAATATTTACATTATGTAGAGCAGACAAAACACTTCTAGAGTCTGTAACTATCAAAATATTATGTACATTATTTACAAGACTATTTACATGCTGCAGTGCACAACAAATTGCATAGCATTCTGCAGTGAAAATGCTACACACCCTGTTTAATTTAATACATTTAGTAAAGTCTAGTTGTGGATCATAGAAAGCTGTATTTACATAATGGTTGTTTTAGATCTGTCTGTGTATATAACATAATGTTCTGGTCTGTTGTCTTTAAATTGTAAAAAATCAAGTTTGTTGTGCACTGTGTCTAAATGGATTGCAAAGGTGTTAATAATAGCACTAAAAGGAATTTTGTTTAAAGGCCAAATATCATTTTTAACAATATCTTTTGAATTATTATTTACATGTTCAGATATTGTTGGAATTTCAGGTACCGTTCCACCAATCAAAGTAGAAGCAGAGATGGCACTGGAAGCAATTGACTGTGAGATCCCAGGATGCACTGTCAGTTTCATAAGTATAGGATTATCATTTGATGCCATGACTTTTAATAAAAATCTCTCAGCCAACAACAACCTTCATAATGTCAAGGGAGGTATACATGTCTCAACTTCTAATTAATTAATAGGTGTGGAGCACATAGCACCACAAATAAGTCTCAGTCCCATATTTTGAATAACATCTAATTTTCGTAACAATAGCACCTCTATTGGCATTCATGTAAGCTAAACTGCTGTAATCAAAATGGCTCCTCACTATACTTTTGTACAGCATACTCATAACTTTGGGGTCAGATACCTAAAGACTTCCTGCTAGAATTTTTGTTGTTTAACAACAGGAATTTCTACATTATTGTATGACATTTTAACATTGCTATGAGTATTTACATTTTTACTGATAATTAAAACTGAACTCTTTTCTGGATTTATTTCTAATTTTAGTTTACTATGGTAATAGGTGTATAATTGAGACAAAGCCTTATTGATATTAGCCATTGCTATATCTATGTTTTGATTTATGCTGTACAAAAAGCAAGTCATCTGCAAATTGCAGGATAGTTACACCTGGTACATCTACATATTTTAATATTTCAGAAGTATACAAGTTATAAAGTAAAGGATACAAAGTTGCCCCTTGCATTGTGCCTTTGTTGACAGTCCTAGGTCCATGCAATTTATTATTATATTTAACAAATACAGTTCTATTGTTTAAAAAAGAATAAAGCTATTTTAGAATATGACCAGGTATACCAATATCGTGTGATACTTGAATGAGTTCTTCTATATTTACATTGTCAAAAGCACCTTTTATATCTAAAAACACGCAGATTACATTAGAGTGACTTAATTTAACCTGTTTTACATCTGATAATAAAGATACAATGCTTTCAGAGTAACTTTTACCTTTTCTGAAGCCAAACTGTATAGAGGGAATTAAGCTTTGTGATTCAACAAAATAATCTAAACGTAACTTCAACATATTTTCAAAGAGTTTACCCAAACAAGATGATAAAGAAATAGGTCTATATGAAGAAGCACTATTCACAGGTTTATTAGGTTTTAAAATTGGAATGACACACTGTGTTTTCCAAGACTCGGGTATTACTAATTCATTCCATAGTTTATTATAAATATTGAGTAATATTGTTTGTGCATTTAAATGTAATTTTTTTATTAACATGTAAGGTATGTCATCCAATCCTGGTGTAGTATCTTTTCTACTCTTTAAGATGTTTTGAACTCTTCTATAGTGAAATTATTCTTGAGAAATATATTTACATCATTTTCAGAAGCATTTTCGAACAAATACTCAAGCCTATTGTCATCTATTTCAGTAGAATCTGCTAAGTTATCTAAAAAACTTGGAAGCCACTCATCATTGATGATTTGTTTCGACTTGTTCCAATTTTTTTAATGTACCCCCTTATCCTAGAAACTGGAGTTAATCTATTGAAGCTACTACATAAATTTTGCCAAGAAGAAGAATTTTCTTCCGTCAGAATTCTTTTCTTTTTTGCATCTAGTTTTTTATACCTTATCCAGTTTTCAATGTTGGGTTAGTAAAAATAATACTTTAATGCATCTTTAGATTTTGCGACTGCATCACTACATTTGGTGTTCCACCATAGTACTGGTTTTTTAATAGCTGTGTTTGCATCTAATTTTCGTTTTGGAATTGTTTTATTCCTTATATCATTTAATGTTTCTACAAAATGATTATATGCATTGATAGGGAAATCATTTATTGAGTCTAAGTGGGAAAAACAAGTTTCTGATAGGCTATAATATTTGTCCCAATCTGCCTTAGGTACTATAAATATATTTCTCTTGATCCACAGCAGGTGACGTGTCATACATAGATGGTTGAATGTTGATCTCAAGTAAGGTTGGAAGATGATAACTACCCATGGGATCGTCATGAACATACCAGTTACATAAATGAGCTATTGAAGAGCTAACAAGGGCAAGATCTATAGCTGAAGCTTGTCTATTAGGATAAGGAACAGTTGTTGGTGATCCATCATTCAAAATACATAAGTCAAATTCATCAATTATATTATATAAACATCTACCTCTATTATTATCACTACGCCATCCAAATGCTATGTTATGAGCATTAAAATCACCCATAACTATACAAGGTTTGGGTATGTTATTGATGATGTCCTTAACTTTGCTGAGTCAAACCTGATACTTGGAGGGCTGTACACACAAAGTATTGCTATTGCTCCAAATTGTGTTTCTATAGTGATACATAAGTTTTGAATAGATTCTGAGAAGTGTGTATTAACTACTTTGTACTTTAAACGATGGTTCACCAGAGGCTACTCCATTATGAGAATTTATGGAATTTTTGTGGATTAAATTATAAGTGGGAAAATGTGGAATTATAGAATTCAACCAAGTTTCATTAAGAAGACAGACATCTATTATTTTTTTCAATTAAATAATTTTGTAATAGGCTTTTTTTACTCTGTAAACTCTGTATATTATACTGTAAAATATTCAAAAAATTATCCATGGTTATATTAAATTTGATAAAAATATTTCTTTTATTTTCCTATGTGTGAGTGGCCCATCAGAGTCACTCTTGTTACCTAATGCAACCAACGATTTAACTATTGCGTTCATTATAATATCATTATTTGCTACTTGTTTAATATCTAAAATATCATTGCTTTTAGCCTTATCAGTAACCTTGGGTAAAACGAAAAGATTTCTCATTAAATGTAGGGGGTGGTTTCTCAACAGTGGCATACGATTGCTGCATAAGAAATTTGGCCTTTTTCTCTTCAATTTTTTGTTTTTTAATGGGACAGTCTCGTGAAATGGCAAGATGATTATTACCTGCGCAATTGATGCATGTGATCTCTTCGACATCGCATTCTTTGTAGGAGTGACGACCAACACAAGAAGAGCAGTGTTGTTCGCCTCTGCAAGCCTTAGCAGAATGGTTAAATTTAAGACACTTATATCATTGCAATAATGGTGGTATGTATGCTTTCACCTCGTATCTAAATAGTTGTATATAGGCGTATTGCGGCTACGATGTTGATGCAAAGGTGACGGCAACTGTATTGAGAGGCACTAATTTTCCCTCTATTTTACGCATGAATCTTGTAATTGAAATCTTTTCAGAGTCGCAAACTATATTTTTATATATTTCCTCATTCGAGAGCTCTTTAGGCACAAACCTCAATACACCAATCCTTTCTGTCAAATAAGATGGTATAAAGGCTTTAAACTTATTTTTTCATAGAAATTCTTCCATCTTCAGAAAATTGTTGGCCGCAGCCGCCTTTCTGAATGTAATTCCTATTTTGTGTGCATTTAATCTATGTACTCATAAGACTCCTTTAACATGGTGTCTGATATAAGGTTGGTGAGCGTTATAGGATTTTTATTCCCTATCTTCTCTTGCTCTGTTGACTCAACGTATACTACATACTCAGAATTTGTGTTTTCTATAAAGTCTTTTATAATTTTGTTTTGTAAAAATATTGTACTTATCATTTGGGTCTGTATTTCGAGTACGGCTGTACTTTCTTTTCTTATTTTCCCTCGGCTCTGGCGGCTCCTCACCGCCACTGGTGACACTCATAGTTGTTCGAGGTCTTATCAGATGATAATTAAGTGGTATTTCCTTACAATTATTAATTAATTAAACTTTTTGCGAAATCAAAATTACCGCCTCGTTTGACTTCCCGCCCAGATTGCTAATGACTTATATTTAACTCAGTGTTTCCAATTACGTTTTTAGTTTTTCCCCAGTTTCTTAATGTATTATCCCGAAAATACCCCTAAAAAATCTTCAAAAGTCCTTGGTTTAGGGAGTATGATTATAATAAATAATAACACATAATTCCATATTATTGAATAACATAAAATACCCACAAAACATTCATAAATTTACACGATCAGAGGCCATTTTTTTTTTTAACGTAATATTGATCTTTATGATCCTATGTAAGTAATTAGTCTGTGATCCTAAGGCAAAGAAGGTCCTTGGGCTTGATCACCATTGTCTGCCATTTTTAATATAAATTACTTTCAAACGATTATGTATTAGAACTTTAACTCAAGGTAAAATGCGACTTAGTTCCGATGTCGTCTTTAGCCACGGTAATAGCAAAATGAAAACTAAAATAAGACCGATAATATTCATTACGAGTTTGAGGGATCCCTTTAATAAATGGGTGGTGCCATAGAGTAAAGTAATACATTGGGTGGTGCATTGGATGTACTACAAGCAATAGGATTTAATCTTACCCCAAAATTCCCTAAATCCCCGTCAAAATAAAATATCCCTAAGACATGCAAAATATTGGTAATTTTACCCTAAAAAGGGAGAAGTCCCTAAAAGTGGAAACACTGGTAACTGTGGACTTTTACAATCATAGAGATGAGATAGACTTTAAAGTGTACGTAGTGTTGCCAAAAGGGAATGCCACGGGGTCGTACCAACTTGCGGGGGTGTGTGTCACAACCAAATCTAGTTCATAAAATTACTCATTAAAAAAAAAAACAGATTTACGATTTTGTTATGGAAGAGATTCGGATTTCGGACATCAAAAATAAAAGTATTTTTTTTACTTTTGTACGCATCTTCCACCTATATTATGTCACTGCCACTCGCTTCATTTCCGAATGTTGCTATTACATAAAAAATAGTATAGCAATACATATATACTGCGAACAAACATTTAAATGAAGAAGATAATTATGTAAGTACCGATTTTCTATTTAGTATAATTATATATTAGGTATTTAGATTATGTGTAACAAAAAAAAATCTTTAGGTCACGCGTTGCGTCTTTATAATTCAAATTATTATTGGAATACATTTTAAGCATAAAAGAAAACCGATTAAAAAAAAAGTCGTTTTATTGTGACGCACCCATTGACATATATGGGGCATTTCACGTCAAGCGGACAACAAAAAAAAAGTGAGGTCCCGAATTTTGTTTATACTCTGGTCAGTTATACTTCTAAAAGACGTGGATGTGTACACCCTATTTTTTTTTCGTATGATCATTTATTGCTGAGTTATGAGCATTTAAAAATTTACTAAGAATGAAGTCATAAATTTTTGGATACTTATTATCGTTATCAGCTAATTTGTAAAAAACACTAAAAAGTATTGTTTCTTATAGTAAAAAAGTTAAAGTTTTTAATTTTTTTGTCGAATTCTAAATTTGATTTTTTTTAAAACTATAATTTTCGGCAAAATCACATTGAACGAAAATTTCGCCTTCAGAGATGGTTTCCTTCAGAGTTCTAAAATAAAGCGCTTGTTGTTCAGCGATATAAGCATGCGGCGATTTTAATAAAGACGCACAGTTACACTTCCATGCCACCGCTCATGGAAAAGGGCCATGTGATGGTCTTGGGGGAAACCTTAAACGTTTGGCAACCCGTGCAAGTTTACAGTCTACGAATAACGCTATCACTACACCTATAAAATTATATGAATGGGCCACAAGTCATCATTGACTGGGACTTCTATTTACTATTGCTCGAAGGAAAGTATTAAACAAGAGCGAAATATTCTACAAGTCCGTTTCACTTCCGCTATCACCGTTCCAGGAACTAAACAACTGCATGCTTTTTTTACAACCAACGGGGGCTTATGTGTAAAGAGAATTAGTGCTAGTGTAAATAGTAAAATTGTAAAAATTACAAAATAAATCTTTCTATTTTCATTAATACTGTTTCAATCTCAATTAATAAAACCGCTCTAAGTCAAACTATCGGCGATCACGTTTTAATTTTTTTGTAAAGAATTAAAGAAATCGTTTATTTTTCTATTTTTGCATGCTAGAATGAAGGAATAAAATATTAAAAGCGTAGTATTTCAGCATGTTAGCACATAAACTCGATTGCTTAGAAAGTGCTCATAGCTATGTGTATGTACTCTAAGTGCTCTAAGTCTTAAACTATTGGCGATCACGTTTTAATTTTTTTTGTGAAGAATTAGTACATTTAAAGCTTTAATTCAAGTTAAAAAAAATTAAAAAAAAAAGTGTCGAAGTTACTTAAACATCGATTTGAAATTTTCACTTCCGGTTTACTATACGTAAAAAAAATCAAATTTAGAATTCGACAAAAAAATTAAAAACTTTAACTTTTTTACTAAAAGAAACAATACTTTCTAGTGTTTTTTACAAATTAGCTGATAACGATAATAAGTATCCAAAAATTTATGACTTCATTCTTAGTAAATTTTTAAAAGCTCATAACTCAGCAATAAATGATCATACGAAAAAAATATTGGGTGTACACATCCACGTCTTTTAAAAGTATAACTGACCAGAGTTTATATAAACAAAATTCGGGACCTCACTTTTTTTTGGTTGTCCGCTTGACGTGAAATGCCCCATATATTACTGCGTAAGGACTGGGCGGACCGCATGTTATAATGACGCCTCGAACGTGGTCCTAAAATGGTCTTCCCTATAACGAAGTGAACTAGAACGCGTTCGGCTGTCTTCGGGAGCGTTCGTAAAATTTTACAAGCAAAAATGCCAAGTTGTGTCGTGAAGGGTTGCGTGAACTACGACAAAAAGCACAATAAAACAATTGTTAACATTTCATATCACCGATAAGTTAAAAATATGTAATTATGTCAACTTCTAACATTATTTAAAACAATTTTCTTTCTAATTTGTCTCAACGTTTGGCAAAGACGACGCGAAGCCGCGTAAAAGTGCGACATAACTTTGCAGCGGCGCGCGTTTTTATCCGATGAAATGAAAAGATTTATTATTATTACTATATGATTTAATTATGTATAAATTTATTTTTATTGTTTATTAAAAGCAAATTAAAATGTGTTTTTATGTACTTACTGCAAAAAAATCTGTAAGTACAGTGAAATACGTATTTATTTTGCAGATTTCCTTCTGATTCCGTGCGAAATAAAGTTTGGAGTTATTTACGTTCACTGGTTTGGAGTCGTGTCATAAGTTTAAAAATATTGTTTTATTCGAAGGCCAATGAAAATTTTATAACACAAACAAACTGCAATAAATATAAATTTCGAAAAATAGAAGGTTTTTTTATTTCTTTGTACCTCGAAAAATACCCGCTCTTACAAGTTTACGTCTAGGAGCAGACCACGCCGATTGACATCGTAGTTCGTAGTAGTTCTAATAGATGGCGTTAGTGTTTTTGTATGGCGACCGTGTCCGGCAAACGTTCGGACGACCGTATCTTTACTATTTATATCAATGGACGCACCTATTGCATTATTTTGTTCTTTGGCTGACTTTACAAGTTATCTGTGGTTCATTGGCGCCGTTCCGTTTTAACTTTCAATTCATCTCGTAGTTCTCGTACCTACATGATTAATCACTACATTAAAAAAACTATCAGCAAGTATTATTATTGACTATGAGTGATATACAATACGTATTCCATCAGGAAAAACTAGCACAATATCAATAAGAATAAACATGACCGATAATTACCACCTTTTTTGTCACCAACTCCACTATTTTAAACTTAGATTTTAAATCAGTCATTTTCACGAGCCTAACCTCAAAATAAATGGCAAATAAATAAGAATTGCGGAAATCTAAGTAAAAAACATTTAACAATTTAAGAAGAGCATGGAATTCTCCTCATAATACACTGGGTTTGGTTGTGACAACGGACTTTTCGTTTGGTACAGAGTGCCCTATATTTTTGATGGCATTCTCCTCTATTTTTATTAGATATATTTTATATATTTGGCTCACCAACACAACTATAAGAACAACAGTTATTAAATACATCCAAGTTTAAAGGTCTCTGCACACAGCGGGCGCGGCGCACGGTGGATCGAAAATCGGCTGTAGAAGACATAGGATCTCGATTTCTTAAATGTTATTTTTTTTGCTGGAAATGACTTCTGCTGATCATTACTATGTACAAAAATGACACCCGAGTTAATTCTGCCCAAAAACGAAGGAAATATATTTTTTTTACGAAAAATTTGTATGAAGCTAGTATGAAAAATCGAATTATCTCCTAAACGGCATGTTTAACCGTAATATCCTTGGAGGTGGTCATAGTGATAATTATTTATGATTTTTTGGTTGCCGATTTGACGAAAAATTTAATGCCGTTTTTTAAAAAAAAATCGTCAAAATATTTTTATTTATTTTTACATGTAGAACGATCCCTTTTAGTGTCCAAGTTAAAAAGTTCGATATGTTATTAACCCAAATATTAAGAACACACAAAACAAGAAAAATTAAATAAAAACACAAACAAAATAATTTAATTTAAGGAATTAATACTAAGTATTTGTAAAATAAAGTAAAATAAATAAAAAAAAAGACAAAATATCATTAAATATTACAAAAAAAAAAAAACCCAAACACCCTCAAATACAAATTTACAAATAAGTACATATATAATTTTTTTACATATTTTCCTTATCACTCTCGTTGTCAGACTCCAATTCTGAGTCAGCATCCAGATTGGATATATCCAAAAACTCGAACTCAGTTTCCTGAAATTTAATTAAGTCGAGAGTTTCAGCAAAAAAGCTCTGCTTTTTCTTGGCATCTAACTTAGGCCTTTGTGCACTTAGCAAAGGATCCGAAGAAACAACAAGCATATTTAAAATGTCTTGATTGGAATCTTGCCTGCTTCTTTTCCGCGAATGATGTTCTCGAAACCTCCTAAAATCTTTGTTTCGAGACTCTGAGGCTTCTTCCGAGAGAGTCCCAATCGGCACAATATTATTTTTCTCAATTATGTCAGCCCCATGGATTAATAATTTATGAACGGTTGACGACATGTAGTACCAGTCGTATAATAATACGTACTTTTCTGCTGTTTTGCGGGCATAATCTCTAAATTTTATTATATCGACCTGCTCTCCAGATGTAATTGCTTGTAAAATTACAGCAAATCTTTTGATGAGGTCTTCATCCAAACCGGTTATAGCTGCGGTTTTATTAGGAAACTCAAAGAATTTTCTTGCAGTATTCCCGTCATTGGTGGTTCAAGAACCTTGTTTTACTATATCAATCAACAGATTGAGCTCATCTTTGAATTTATTTTGAATTATTTTCTTCCTTGTCTGTAGCATTTCTTTGTGCTCATCACTTCTCGCTGCCCACCGTTTGAAGTCGAGCCTGTATGCAATGTGTAACAGACATTCCATACAATTTATACGGGCGTGTAGGGAGGACAAGCCAAATTCATACAGGTCAGAACACACAATTTTTGATGTTACAGCATCTAAGCGGTTCATTTCTGTAGGCTTTGCTAAGCACAGGTAGCACGATGCATTTGATCTAGCTTCAGAAAGGTAAGTGCAAACTTTAGCGTCGATCATCGTCATCATTAGTTCATGAGTCTCCCTATTATTATTATTGCACTCTGTGGGGATAAGGGCCTCAATTTCTTCATCCATTTGTTTTTTCAGCTCAAGGACAACTGCTTCACTCTCCTTTACAAAAGTAAACTGAACTGGACGACAATACAAAACTGAGCATGGTTTTGGGTTCGTCCATAAGATGTTGTCTCCATCTTTCAGTTTAAGTGGCACCAAGGAGGTCATGAAAATGCTTTTTTTATTTAAATTAATAAAAATGTGTCAAAAAACAGCAATTTTTTTATTTAATTTTTCTTGTTTTGTGTGTTTTTAATATTTGGGTTAATAACATATCGAACTTTTTAACTTGGACACTAGAAGGGATCGTTTTACATGTAAAAATAAATAAAAATATTTTGACGATTTTCTTTAAAAAAACGGCATTAAATTTTTCGTCAAATCGGCAACCAAAAAATCATAAATAATTAGCACTATGACCACCTCCAAGGATATTACGGTTAAACATGCCGTTTAGGAGATAATTCGATTTTTCATACTAGCTTCATACAAATTTTTCGTAAAAAAATATATTTCCTTCGTTTTTGGGCAGAATTAACTCGGGTGTCATTTTTGTACATAGTAATGATCAGCAGAAGTCATTTCCAGCAAAAAAAATAACATTTAAGAAATCGAGATCCTATGTCTTCTACAGCCGATTTTCGATCCACCGTGCGGCGCGGCGGGACGGGACGCCGACGCGACGCTGAGGAGTTGTAATGTACTAGATATTACGGACGACGCCACACAGACAGACGCCGTCCGGCTACGTGACGCTCTGTGTGGCGTCGTCCGTAATATCTAGTACATTACAACTGCTCAGCGTCGCGTCGGCGCACAGTGGGCTGGGATTACAAGGTTGGGTCTTAAGAGATCAAATGTATTTTTTTGGTATCTAGGCATAAATTTAAAACGTTTTTATTCTTTGACTTTTTTTAATTTAACGAGAACTTTCGGAGATATAGCCATATCAAATTTGTATGAAGAGTCATGTTATTTTAGTTAAGCAATTTATTCCAATTAAATTGAAATTGAAAATAATGTATACTAAACGGCCTGAAAACCTCAATACCTACTTAGTTCTTTAAAAAAAAACAATGTTCGACATTTTCCACCACCATAGGTAGGTATGACGTAATTTGTTTTGAGACTTATTTCCGGGAATCAAGGGATAAGAGTGCGCGAGTGCAACAACAAGTTATGACGTGTCGTAACGTGATTGGTGCAACGATAGGGTATCTACGGAATGTTCGGTTGCATTCAAACGTACTTCAGTGTTCTATTACCCACCATAATAGACGCACTACCCCCACACATTCATTACTTACTTATTTGTTATTTTGTATTTGTGAAAATGTTTGAAAATTTAGTGACAAACCTTGGTCTTTTCGTTATTTTAAAAAACAGTGGCAGTATTAAAAATAATAACAGTTTGTGTAGTGAGATAAGGTCTAAATTTTTAGTCGAATTAAGTGATGATCACGAAAAGACCTTAAAGTTGTTTTGTGCAAAATTTTGTTATAATTTAAATAGAAGATGGGAAAACGCTTATCGTAAAGTCAATATATTCAGAACTAAAAATAGTGAATGGTTACAAGAAAACATAATATGGCCAAACGTTATTAAGTGTTTAATAGGCAGTAATGAAGATCAACCAGCACCGAGTACATCAACTCAGTATGTATCACCATCAAAAGTTTCTGTCGGTGTCTCCACCGAACAAAGCCCAAGAAAACCTTTTTGTGAATTAGCGCCTAAACAGAAAAAAAGACGTGCAGAAAACTTTCATTTATCTTCGGACGAAATAAAATATGCATATTTTGAGCAGTTGAAAGCGGATGGGAATGAGGAGGTTGCTAAAATACTAGAACATTTACTAAAGAATCCCCAAGATGTAAAAAAAGTTAAAAAGTGCATATCTGTTAAAGAAACAAAACCTGTGTTTTCTCCGGATGAGGCTTTAGGGTTATTTTTATCACTTAAGCTGACCAAGTGGCAGTACAATACTTTAAGAAAAAATGTTAACGAAAAAGACAGTAATATATTTCCATCTTATTAAATTAAATTTGAAATTGCGACCAAATCGCAGAAAATCGCAACCCGAGAATAGGCGCTAAAATAGGACAAATATACGTACTATGCATACGTAGAGTCAATTCTTTGAGAAAATTTGAGAATTTCGAGATTTTCACATTTTTTTCTTTTGCTTCATACAAAAATTACTTTGGATATTTATAACTCCGAAAATACTAAGTTATCTGAACGACCCTCATAGAAATAATTACTTATAATCGATAGATAAATCCAACACAATATTTAAAATTTCAGAAAAAGAAACTTTTTTTTTTTTAATGCTAAGTCCTTTACCGGCCCGTTTCAGCCCACTGTGCGGCGTCCCGTCCCGCCGCGCCGCGCTCGCTGTGTGCAGATACCTTTAGTCATCAAGCACTTATATAGATACAATAGGTGCTTTACGTTTTTGTTACACAAATAGAAATATTTAAAAAAAACTGCAGAATATAATCTCAAACCAACAAAATATTAAATTAATGTTTTAATAACCTCACAAAGGCATACCACCAATTAGTACCTGTATTCGCTCACAGATGGCGTTATAAAAAAAAATCCCCAGCGCATAAACCATATTTTGACCAGTTTACGCAAGATCCTGACTCCTGAAACATATCAACTGATAAACTATAAAATACGACGATAATAATAATATAACAATCATTATTGAACATTTTCTTTGACTACCTAAACAATCGCTCATTGCTCCACCAGACATCTCCTTTAAATTGGAATTTGTTAGAAAATAGAACTCATTTAATTTTAATTATGCGCCCAATTTCACAGGCCTACCTACCACCTTACCTACCTTCTAAAATTTAAGGATAGTCTCTTTCTTGTAGCGACCACGGTTAATGTACCTGCCCTTATGGACCCATCTCAAAACATAATGCAATACTGCTCTTCCCCCATAGCAAATAGCGTGATAATTTATACGTAGTAATTAAAAATTGAACAAAATCTGTCCGGTAGTTTTTGCGTTTAGCTGAAACATACATTCAGACACAGATAAACAGACAAAAATTCTAAAAACTATATTTTCGGCATCAGAATCGTTCCCAGACCTCGTGGCAATTACTTTTTTTCAAAAATATTCAATGTACAGTTTTGACTTCGCTACGATTTTATTATATGTATAGTTAATAGTACATTACTGCCGCGGTCTATAATGACTACTTTGCTGGTCGCGCTGATGATGGCCGACAGCGCAGCGTAGCGCAGCTCCAGGCCGACACAGCGCGGTCAGCGTGCAGCACTTGATGGACGAGCTGAGATAAAGGCCGAGGCCGTAGGTCGAGGCCTTTACAGCGAGGACAGCAAGGGCTGCAATGATGGCCAAGCTGGAAGGCCTAAAGCGTAGCTAGGCTAGCTCGAGGCAATCATAGCGTGACCAGCGAAGCAGTCATAGTGGGCCAAGGCTTGTATAGTGCTTTACTCAAAAATGCAAGTACCTAATCTAAATAAAACCAGCAAGTAATTTCAATAAAATATATATTAATTAACTAGTTAAAATGGCAATTATGAAAAGTACAGTTACTAAAATTCAACACCGACTTTCCCGGTTTGATATTACTAATAGTTTGCGATAATTTTAATGCGGTGTTTGACTGCTGTATTATTTCTTCATTTATTACTTCATTTATTTCATCATTTTTTTTTTCATGTTCTTGAGCAGATGTTGAAGCTTCCTGGAACTCGTAAGACGTTGTTCGTTTTAAGTTTATACTTTGACCGATTTTTTGTGTAAGTCTGTTTTTATTCTCCACCGAGCAACTCGATCGGATTTCCATCCTCCATGCCTTTTTAGTGTAATAAGATTGGCCCCAGTATCGGCAAGAATAGTGGCCGATGAACGCCGGAAACAATGACCTGTAAATTGTTCCGGATGGGGCAGTTCTAAGTACGTAGCAATTATTTTGGGCATTTGAGCAATTTTATGCCTCCCTATCACTTGTATGGTACATTTGCAGTTTTTATAATTAAAAAAAAATCGGTCCGTTTTTTACGTCAACTGGACGTAGTGCGTAATATTTTTGCACCACTGCAAATGAGGCGTCACGAACAACGTAAGTACGATCAATCTTCGTTTTTGTATCTCGCAACGTAATTATCATTACGTTGGTGTGAGTTTCAATGTCATTAACGGTGATATTGGTAATTTCGATGCATCGACATGCACCGTAAATGCCAAAAATAAGAACCACCTGTAACAATAACAACTACGAGTATTAATTATGAGAACGTGTAAAGTACAAATTTGGGTTTTTAGATATAAATACTTACTTTCACCGCTAAGTACTCAGAGTCGGGGGCTTCATTTATAAACTTTTCTACATTTTGTGATGTCAACACTTTTGATTTTTTACATTTATATCCGTCTGACTGTCGTTTTAGCATACTCGTTAAATTGTGGTAATTTTTAATGTTCAAATTGTGCTTTATCAGAACCATGCATTTTAACATTGAATGGGTATTTCAGAGAGACGAAGGCTTCATTTTGTTGGAAAGATCATTGAAATACGCAAGAAAAACATTTTCAGATAAAGATTTAGATTTCCTACTGATTTTCCACTGCACAAATTTTTCATAGGCAAGCTTATATTTTTCCTTTGAGTTACGCGGTATTAATCAACCACTAATTTAGCTTCATCTTTAATGTCTGGCGGTGTTAAACACATTGAATCGGAAGAATTTTCGCTTTGAGAGCTCATTTTTAGCAAAAAAGTCACTAAATTAAAATAAAATTTTCGCTGAACCGCGCTTTTGTTACTTTTTTTTTTTTTTTTTTAACAATGGTCATTTGGTTTGGCTTTGGTTTGGTTTGGCTATACAGCCAAATATGGAATAAAATCTTTTTGTACCTATATCTATAAATACAAACAGCTGTGTTTTAAATAAAATCTTTTTGCATTTGATTTTTTTAAACGTTGAAACGTCAAAATAGAGGCCGGCAATGTTTTGCCGGCCTGTTAGAGCGACCAGCAAAACTTTGCCGGCCGCTCCTTGAAACAGAACGGCAAGGTCGACTTTGCTCAAACAAGGTTGTCAAAATAATGACCACATTACATGCATTTTTGAGTAAAGATGTATTTATTATGTGGGATATGTGAACAGCTCGTGGCTAAGTAATAACAGCCGCACACGGCTCGATTTATCAGGTTAAGCTTGCGCTTGCCGGGGTAGCTCCGTGGATAGATAACCATCCGTGCCTCGGAAAGCCCCGGCTGTCGTTCGTTTGTCTTTGGTAGTCGTTACAGGTCGTCAGAAGCCCGAAAGTCTGACAACCAGTCTTACCAAGGGTTGTAGTATTACCCAGTTACTGGGTTGTGGAGGTCAGAAAGGCAGTCGCTCCATGTGAAATACTGGTACTATTCAGCTGCATCTGGTTAAGACTTAGTGGCGGATTTTCCAGATTTTTATTTTTATTTTCCTAGGCTGGAGCCTAGGGCGGCAGATTTTAGGGGGCGGCAAAAGCCCATTTTTTTTTGTCTTACATAAATTAAATTAAACACGTTATTACCTTAAAGACAACGGACAACGCACAACGGACCAAATGAGAGTCTAAGTGCGGAGAAGGGAGCCCCATCATCATCATACCTAAAGACAATTGACTGCAGGTCCAGATTGATGATGAAGAAAATACATATTCGAGAAATGTTCTGATGAGAGTTGTTGACGTAGTGAAGCGACTGTGTTCAAGAGGCCTCGCTTTCAGAGGAAAAAATGAAAAGTTCGGTGATCCGCAACGGAACTTATTGTATGATTTTGGAACTGTTGCGATGCAATGAGGACAATAGTGCACAATAATTAAGTAAGTTGCAATATAAATTGACAAAAAAAAAAAAATGGGATTGTGCACTAGGGTATCGAATTATAGAGGTCAGTAGGGGCGGGAAAATTTGAATTGCCTACTGGCGGCAAATGTGTACTCGTAAATCCGCCACTGGTTAGACTAGAAACCGTCTCCAAAATAGTTGGAAAGAGGCTAGGCAGATTTATTATTTAGGACTAGCTTTTGCCCGTGGCTCCGCCTGCGTGGATGTCGGTTATCGCGTAAAAGAGTAGCCTATGTCCTTCTCCATATCCCAGGCTATATCTCTGCTAAATTTCATGACGATCGGTTCAGCGGTTTAGGCGTGAAAACGTAACATACAGACAGACAGACAGAAAGAGAGACAGACAGACAGAGTTACTTTCACGTTTATAATATTAGTATATAAGTATATATTAGTATTTTAGTATAGTAATTAGTATAGTATGGATATGGATGGATATGTAATATAGTTATATTTTATATCTGTGTATCTATTTTAGTATATCACTATTCACTACATATTATAAAACAAAGTCCTCCGCCCCGTCTGTCTGTTCGCGATAAACTCAAAAACTTCTGCACCAATTTTCATGCTGTTTTCACCAGTGGCTAGCGTGGTTCTCGAGGAAGATTTTAGTATATAATTTGTTAAGTTTTTGTATAAATTTTTGTATACATTAACGGTATTTGTTGGTGTCGGAAAAAAATAAGCCGCCTGCGGGAGCGTAACGAAAACGCTGTCCGTCTGTCACCAGGCTGTATCTCATGAACCGTGATAGTTAGACAGTTGAAATTTTCACAGATGATGTATTTTTGTTGCCGCTATAACAAAAAAACAAAAAAAAAAACAAAATAAAATAAATATTTAAGCGGGATCCCATACAACAAACGTGATTTTTTTGCTCGATATTGAGAACGGCACAGTTGCCGTTATACCAGGGTAGACGCTTGAAATATTCACAGAATATTTAGTTATATATTCACTTTAATAATAAATATTTAAATTAAAATAAAACAAACTCGTTGGTCTAGTGGTCGCAAGCGCGACTGCTGAGCATGGGGTCCTGGTTTCGATTCCCGGGTCGGGCAAAGTGTTATTGGGTTGTTCCATTAGGAATTTCTCTGTAGCAGCCCGGAGTCTGGATTTGTGCCCGGTTGATAGCAATAGGCTCGCCCCCTATTACATAGGACTTAAAAATAACTGGCGAAATGGGTACACCTCTGCCTAACCTTTTGGGGAAACAAGGCGTGATGTAATGTTATGTTGTATGGAGATGCGTAGGCTCGACTTTCCGCGTCTATCAGATGCGTACGCATCTCCGTACAAAATCGAAAATCGTTGTTTTCTATGGACAAAAACTGAACAGATCTGAATAAGTGTGGTTAGTCCCTAATAGGAAATTATCCTCAATTGGTGCCTCATTCCGTCTAAGGGGCATCTGCGAGTTGGCATCGGCTCCTCGTACGCCTTCCAAAGGGAAGGTGGACCGGGATGCATATAAGCAAAGTCCACCAACTGAGTTTCGAATGTGGCTTCTATTGGTCGTTGAACTCCCAAAATCGACTTTGTCTACAAAATCCACCAACTGAGTTTTGAATGTGGCTTCTGATTGGTCGTTGATCTCACATAGTAGACTTTGTCTACAAAATCCACCAATTGAGTTTGAAACAACAAATCAGCGCGCTCGATACCACTGGTGAAAGTGATGGGTTTTGCCCAATCGAACTGCTGCTTTTGTGAAATTTTCAATATTTATTTGTTTTAAAATATGAGACACCATGAGTGCGCGTAACTGAATTCTCACAATTTTTTTTTTTTAATCTCTCACAGAGAGACACAAAACGCGACTTTCTGCATTTTTTTAAATGTTTAAATACCTTGATAATTAAGATTATCGAATATATGTAAATTTATAATATTCCGACAGAAGTAATAAATGAAGTTTGTGAGCAGACAACACTGAAAAAAAGGAAAAGGGAGGAAAATATTAATTAAAAAAAGAGCCAGGTTCTTAATAAGTATGCCTTATGAGTAGAGATCGGATATTCGGATGCATATTCACCTAAAGTTGAGATGTTTGCTATTATGGAAAGCGCTTTTGTATCGAATAAATCCCGTGGTTCCGGTGTTTTATTTTTTATTTTAACTAACACACACCACCCCTACTCTTACACCCTACTTACACATATTTGCATAGGGGGTTAAAATAGTTTTAAATAAATATGCATCTGAATAGTTATGCAATCCAAGAATCCCGTTTTTTTTTTTTTAAATAAATATTTTAGAAGTCGCTTCCATACTATACACCCGACTCGACCTACGACCGACCGTTATGCATTGCCGGTATTCCTGGCATCACGGGATATTTTCTTACAAAAAAAAAAATATATTTTAAGAAGCTGCTTCCAAACTGCCATAGCTAATAATTAACTTTAGGTAAATATGTATCCGATTATCCGATCTCTACTTATGAGATAGCTTCTTTGACAGTGACTTGTACTTTGGTACTATCTAATGTAGTCGGCTAATACTTTCCAAAGAAATCGTACCGTGACAGCCGCTTTTTTTGGGCCCCAGCCTACCTAATAAATGTGGCCAGACAAAAGTTTGCATACGCGAAGGAGATAGGGAAAATATATTTGTCTCGTTTTCTCTTACTACTGGATCTAATAAGTGTGTCCTTGTCTCATTATTATTATTATTTTGTGACTTATCTATTGCTATACTCCGTCTACGTGCAATACCAAGGGCAATGCCATTGAGTGTATTAAAGTAGGAAGTAGGAAGGTGATAGAAAAACAGTTTAAAAAAGTAGGTATGACGACAATTTTGATAGGTAGTCAAAATTAAAATGCATTATAATAATGAAAAATGAGTTCTTTTAGTGTTAACTAGCTTTTGCCCGCGGCTTCGCCCGCGTGGATGTCGGTTATCGCATAAAAAAGTACCTTATGTCCTTCTCCATATCCCTGGCTATATCTCAAATTTCTAACGTAATATTAATTTTAATGTGATTCACTATGTGAATAGAAACCGAAACAAATGATTTAATATAATAAAAGTACTTATGATCTGAACGTATAATGAGTCTTTACCTAAAGATAACAAACACAAAATCAAAATACGAAATTTCACTCAAATTCTTAAAGCAATCAATTGTACCAAATTACAACACGAAATAAAAATGCGACACAAATAATAATTTTAAAATAATTCACGTAAGTACGATACACCGTTTGTGCTGAGAAAACACTCGAAATCTAATGAACACCATTGGTGCATAACTTTTCTCAGGGTCACGTTCGCAATCGGACGAAATATTTGACATTTATTTTGTACTTGCAACACGATCTGGCTGTAGAATTCGATTAATCGACTAATACTTGACCGGTATTAATACATTCTAGCGGTAACACCACTAAACGAACGAAAAAAAAAGAAAACAAAATACGTCTGTACTCTATGGTCGTGTGGCGGTGTGAAGGAGTATAGTGTTCTGTGGCGGTGTGGCGCGATGTAAACATTCATGAAGGTTATACGTGCGTAAAGTAATGGATTCAATGAGAAAACGGTTTAATCATAGAAGAATCTCATAAATAATTACTGAGAAATAAATGTAGATTTCGTATTGAGTGTTAGTTTATCGAAAAGTGATAAATATGTCTGTGAAAAAGTAACGAAAGTTTTGGAATGCACAAATTTTGATCATAAGGCCGCCGTGTTTAGTAATGTTTTTATGATAAATATTCTTGTATACTATTTGAAATACACGAAAGTAGCTAGCTTATTTATCTACGAACATAATTTGGCTAATAGCTACTGATATTATAGCCTATTGTTATCGTAATCGTATTTCCAAGAGTAAAATTCGGCAAACAAATACCTACAAAAACACAATAAAATGGATATAGTATGTTATCCTTAAGAGATAGACATATGCCATCGTGGACTTTTTTGAAGACCTGTATAAGATACACAATTCCACCATACATTATTTTGTTATATCTCAAAGGGTTTAGACAGCGTTTTCGTTGAAAGACGGCTTATTTTTTTCCGACACCTCCAACAAATATCGTTTATTTATACAAAAATGTATACAAAAACTTAACAAATTATATACTAAAACCTTCCTCGAGAACCAAGCTATCCATTGATGAAAACAGCATACGAATCGGTGCAGTAGTTTTTGAGTTTATCGCGAACAGACAGACAGACAGACGCGACGGAGGACTTTGTTTTATAATATGTTGTAGTGAAGTGATATTTCGCTGCAATATTCATATTTCGGGAGAAATAAACCACAAGGAACATTATTAATTGGTTTCTCAAAAACTGTCAACTAGCCTATTCCGTGACTCTGAAACTTGCTACATATGCCATTACTAGCTTTTGCCTGCGGCTCCGCCCACGTGGATGTCGGTTATCGCGTAAAAAGTAGCCTATGTCCTTCTCCATTTTCAAATTTCATGACGATCGGTTCAGCGGTTTAGGCGTGAAAACGTACCTTACATACAGACAGACAGACAGTTATTTTCACATTTATAATATTAATATGGATGGAGTGTATGTCTATAAAAATAAATAAATAAAATTAATCCATACAATTTTTTTTTCTCCTAATAAATAAAGAGAAAAAAAAAATTGTATGGATACGAATTGTAACGGCCGCGTATTGTATACTGTGGCAACTCTGTCCCTGAGCACAGTAGCGAATGTGTGTGTAATAATAATAATAATAATAACCCCACCGCCGTATCTCTACGTTAACGTCGTGGTGGGGTTTGCGCGCTCCGAACTCTAGGTCTGTGCCGGTAGAGTTTACTTTACCGGAACATGTCTAGGGTGAGGAGCCAGACCAAGAGAGATACAGAAACTCGTAGGGCAGCATGTGGCGAGCTGTTGGGCAGTTGCGACCCCACGGACCCTATCTCCCGGGAGAAGTCATGTTCCTCATCTCTGGCTTGCCTTTATTGGCCGGCTGGAGTGAACACTGACGAGGAAATGAGCTCCCACCTCATTCTTGCCTTTATTGGCCGGCTTGAGTGGAGATTCGCAAGAGCAAACGTGCTCGGAGGAAGGAAGTATTCCAGTAAGTGCTTGTAGGGATCTTGACCATCTTCCGGGCTCTGGGATTGTTCTGAGAGCCGTGGAATACCTCTCTACTCCTCGAGCACCTCAGGACATGTTGCCCCCTTGTCGCTACGTCACTATGTGCTAGCGACCGTTTTCGGGGGCCCATTATTGAGTGTGCAAGTCACCCCCTGCCATTTTATCCGTGTGTAAAAAAACATTGATCAGGCAGGGGCCATAGTCCTTCCATAGTTTTTGGTGACCAGTCCATTTTAACCACCCAAACCCATAGTCCAATATCTTTGGTTCCATATCCTGCAATAGTCCTACACCAACCGGGGGTTGTCCTTGGGTGCACTTGCATAGTGGGTACAGGGATAATCGTCGGTTGGTGCCTCATTTAATTAAAAAGCGTCTAACGGGCCTCTGCGAGTTGGCTTTGGTCCCTCGTACGCCTTCCAAAGGTCCGGGACCCCAGGGTCCCGTGATATGTAAATATATCAAAATAATAATAATAACCCCACCGCCGTATCTCTACGTTAACGTCGTGGTGGGGTTTGCGCGCTCCGAACTCTAGGTCTGTGCCGGTAGAGTTTACTTTACCGGAACATGTCTAGGGTGAGGAGCCAGACCAAGAGAGATACAGAAACTCGTAGGGCAGCATGTGGCGAGCTGTTGGGCAGTTGCGACCCCACGGACCCTATCTCCCGGGAGAAGTCATGTTCCTCATCTCTGGCTTGCCTTTATTGGCCGGCTGGAGTGAACACTGACGAGGAAATGAGCTCCCACCTCATTCTTGCCTTTATTGGCCGGCTTGAGTGGAGATTCGCAAGAGCAAACGTGCTCGGAGGAAGGACGTATTCCAGTAAGTGCTTGTAGAGATCTTGACCATCTTCCGGGCTCTGGGATTGTTCTGTGAGCCATAGAATACCTCTCCACTCCTCGAGCACCTCAGGATATGTTGCCCCCTTGTCGCTACGTCACTATGTGCTAGCGACCGTTTTCGGGGGCCCATTATTGAGTGTGCAAGTCACCCCCTGCCATTTTATCCGTGTATAATAAAACATTGATCAGGCAGGGGCCATAGTCCTTCCATATTTTTAGGTAACCAGTCCATTTTAACCACCCAAACCCATAGTCCAATATCTTTTTTCCATATCCTGCAATAATGCTACACCAACCGGGGGTTGTCCTTGGGTGCACTTGCATAGTGCGTACAGGGATAATCGTCGGTTGGTGCCTCACTTAATTAAAAAGCGTCTAACGGGCCTCTGCGAGTTGGCTTCGGCCCGGCCCCTCGTACGCCTTCCAAAGGTCCGGGACCCCAGGGTCCCGAGATATGTAAACATGTAAAATAAAATAATAATAAACAACTTTATTTCAGACCATGGTGTCCATTTTGTTAGTAACAATGTTCTTATAGACTAGTGTTAGTAATACTTAAAATTACAAACAACAAAACATATAAAAGAAGGTAAACTCAAATGGTAAGTAAACTCAACATGCAATCACTCCTGCGCCACTCCATGACAAATGGCGCAGCAGTGACCGATGTAAGGACAGTCCGCCGAGTAGCGGTCATGTAATGTGTGCCCGGGAGTAATCAGGGAGAGCGGAGAGTGGGAACTCTCGTTTTGCTATTACCATCAGCCATGCACACTTTCTTACAGTTTTTTTTTTTAAAGTCAGCTTGGCAGTGTTCTTGGCAGTGTTTGGGGTATCACTCGCTCTCATCGAGGTGGTCGCGTATTTCCGTGACACTGATGGCGCCATTCTGCACGCACTCTAGCACCGCGAGCAGTAGTCGCTTCACGTTGTTCTTAGCCGCGAACTCGATGAGATCGCACGCGTTCCCCGCGCTCACGCCGCGCACCAATCTGTCCACGCAGAGCCGCTCCAGCTCTGGCATGATGTAGTACGAGGACAACAGCAGCAGCTGCTCCAAGCCCGACTCGGGCAGCACGTGTAGGTACACATAGTTCTTCAAGTGTTCGAGAGTGGCCTTGGACGTGCCGGAGACATCCACGTGCCCCTCAGCGGTCTCGCGCCACGCGCCGCCCAGCATGCGGCGCAGCACGGGGCTGGCGGCCGCCAATACAGCGCGGTGCATGCGCACGGAGCCGTCCTCGCCGCGCAGCTCGAAGTCCGTCAGCTCCGTATCCCCGTGCAGGCTAGCGAACGAGCTCGCGCTCGGCTGCAAGCGCATCTCCACCGCCACGTCGAACGTGAACTGCTGCCTCTTATTCTCGTGTATCAAGTGCCACGTGCCATCGTCGCTCGTGAACGTCTTGCCCACTATGTTCAGTTCCACGCTGTTGAAGTATATCATGTAGGTGAGGTCGTCGGCGTCGCGCCGCTTGGTGAACCGCACGAACACCAAGTTGTTGCACACTATGTTTCCTCCGCTTTTAACCTGCGCGGCGCTCAGTCGCACCTGGAACAGCGCTGCGCCGCTGATGACGAACTCGGGGCTCGTCTTTGTAGCGAAGGGAGTGTTGTAGTTCGTTACGGTCAGCTTCGCTGTAAGTAAGTTGCCTTTTTGTGTTACTTCTCTTGTTTCCATTCTGCAAAAAAGAAATAAATTACATTTTACTTGCAATTTCTTAAACAGTAATTAAATTAGTCGCCATCTGGAGTTTGTTATTTCTTCTAAGAAATAAAGTGTGAGTCTTTATAATGTGCACATATCGAAATGAGGGAATCAATGCCTAATTTTATCTACGGAAAAAATACAAAAAAAAATCTAAATTTATTTTTAATTTTTTATGGAATTTTTATTTATAAATTCTTATTTCAAAATTTCTCAATAAGACTAATAAATTATGAAGAAAAAAAAACAGATGTTTGCTAAAAAAACCTTTCTTTTCAATTGAGGGTAGTTTTTTCCCCAATTTTTATTTTATGAGGACGCCTATAATTACTTCCAATCATTATGGAGTTTGTTTCATCGTGATAGATCATTTAGTTTAAAAGTTACACCGTTTTGTTTACACTGGGAACAATTATTTTTTATTCCATAAAAAATAAAATAAAATATTTAGATTTTTTTTATATTTTTGCCGTAGATAAAATTAAACATAGATTCCCTCATTTCGATATGTGCACATTATAAAGACTCACACTGTAGTTTAATTGGCCCACAGATGCCATAATTATGATATCTTGGTTTAACACCTCGTTTATCCCTCTACTAATAATCTATATACAGGGTGTTTGGCAGAACGTTGAACATACGAAAATGGTGGATAGGTGGGGTCATCTGCTACTTACTCAGCCCTAATTTATTTGGCCCTGGCCCCCTGGATTAAAAAAAAAAATGTTTTGCTTTCTCTTAGTTTCACCACTTTCTTAACTTTAAAGTGTAATTTTTATTAAAAATGGGTAAAACAGGCAATATTTTAGTTTATTTTTTTTATCTTTAATGTTGGCAGATTCTTATAAAATTATTGCTTTATTCAGATGTTAGCTAGAAAAAAAGTTACGACTCCTCAAACTTACAGAAAGATGTAATAAATAAAAATATTGCCTGTTTTACCCATTTTTAATACAAATTACACTTTAAAGTTAAGAAAGTGGTGAAACTAGAAGAAAGGATTTTTTTTTTTTTAAATATCCAGGGGGGGCAAGGCCAAATAAATTAGGGCTGAGTAAGTAGCAGATGACCCCACCTATCCACCATTTTCGTATGTTCAACGTTCTGCCAAACACCCTGTATATATATATATATACTAATATATAAAGCTGAAGAGTTTGTTTGTTTGTTTGTTTGAACGCGTTAATCTCAGGAACTGCTGGTTGGAATTGAAAAATTATTTTTGTGTTGGATAGTCCATTTATCGAGGTAGGCTATAGACTATATATCTGCGCTACGATCCTTAGAAGCCAAGCGAAAAGAACGGAAGTCAGAAAGAACGCTAAGCGATAACGAAGTTTTAGCACGGGCGAGCGACGGGATGCGAATGCGACGCGATGGGTGGGCTGAAATTTTACGCGGACGAAGTCGCGGGCAGAAGCTAGTATATTATAAATACTGCTTAATAAAATAGCGTTCAACGGAATCCGTGGTAATCTTCTGAGGTGGTTCACCTCTTACATAACCAATCGCAGTCAGAGGGTTGTAATCAATGGTCACCAATCTAACATCGCACAGGTGACCTCTGGTGTGCCTCAAGGATCTATACTTGGTCCCCTTTTGTTCGTCTTATACATCAATGACATCTGCCAATGCTTTCGCAATACCAAGTTTCTACTATATGCCGACGACCTCAAGGTATACAGAGCCATTAGACAAACAAATGACTGCCTTCTACTGCAACAAGATCTGGACCGACTATCCGATTATTGCCAAATAAATAAGTTGCAACTAAGTTTACCCAAATGTAACTTTTTAAATTTTACAAAAAATAAAACAATGGTGCCGATTCTCTTGTACACCGAACTAAACTTACTAAACTATCACTAAAATTCCTTACTTTTGGCTATGAGAATCTTAAAGCTATTCTGCAAACAAAATTCTCTAAATTTAAAAATAAGTTTGACACAACTAAATCGAATTTGACAATCGTGACTCCACGTGGATTTTTTTTTTCTTTTGGCTTTACAACGTCATGTCTTGTTTGCCTATGATGTTTTGAGCCGGAGGCGCGCATGGGGGGGCAGCCGCGACGTGTTTTTTATGGAATTTTTCACTTTTTGTGTGGAAAATTTAAAAAAAGATTACCTACATGTAGAGTATTAGCGGTTCAAGGGTTTCTAAAAGGGGGTCGAAATTTTCATTATTTTTGCGATAGGACGCACCATTTTGGAGATATAAGCAAAAGAAATGAAAAAAAAAAAAAAAATTGGGATAAACACGAAATATTTTAAGTGATACATTTATAGATGGTAAAGAAGCCATGGAAATGTTTTTTTTTTTTATCTGAGTATATTATTTAAAAAATAATTTAAAATTACTTGATATGATGTTAATTATCAAAATTCACCGCGCTTTTGCCGCCACCCCACCGCACCGTTCGGCGTCACCGCGTCGAAGCGGGTCATTCATAGAAGTAAATAAAGGATTTTTTTCGCAAAATGACTCAAGCAATTTTAAAATTATAATAATTATGTAAAAATATAAAACACTTAGATAAAAAACAAATTTCGCTGCTGTGGATTTTTTACGACCTAAAGATGTTTCTCTTAAAATATTTCGTGAATAGATACACCTTATTACTGGTTTTGCACCAGAAGTCGAGGTGATTGGTGTGAATTTTAGTTCATGAAAACTAATTTTATTCCACACCTTTTTAATCGCGATTAAAAATAGTCAGATTTAGTTAGAAAATCTAAATTTTAGTTTAAAAACGTCAAATTCAGAATAGCAAAATTGCCATTTTCACTAAATTAAAAACTCAGTACCATCTTAGAGCTGTCAAACTAAAATATAGTTAAGTTGTGTCACTTTAGTCAATTTCAGAATAGGAAATGGTCGTTTGACAGGAATAACCCAAATTTTGGTGATTTTTAGTCTAGTTTAGAGAATTTTGTGACAAGAGAATCGGCACCAATAATTAACCATACATACACGTTGTGCAATGCCCCCCTACTTAAAGTGGACTTTATTCGTGATCTCGGTGTTATCCTTGATTCTAAGCTTTGCCTAGACCTACAACATAGGAAAGATTGTTAATAAAGCGTATCAATTATACGGATTTGTAATGCGATCAACAGTCGATTTTAAAAAGCTTTCTTCTTATATTTGCTTGTATAAGTCTCTAGTACGCTCTCAACTGGAGTATGCCGTGTCCGTCTGGAGTCCATACTATAAAAAATACGTTGAAATGATTGAGTGTGTTCAATATAAATTCCTGCGTACCATGCATTATAGATGTTATGGATATTATTTGCCATACCAAGATTTGCTTGCAAAGTATAAGCTCGCAACACTTGAAAATAGACGTAAGTACTTAGAAGCTATGAATTTATACAGTATTGTTAGAAATAAATTTGACAGCAGTGAACTCTCCAACATGTTATGCTATGCAGTTCCTAGGACAGTCCACAAGCGAAAGGTGCGCGCTGGCCAGTTATTTTCTGTGGGTACTTGCAAGTCCAACTCTGGCTTGCGTTCGCCTGTTCGCAGAATGGTCGATTCCTACAATAGGACTTTTGAACATATAGACATTTTTGCGTGTCCCCCCTATGGGTTCAAAAGTCTTATACTTAAGGAGCTTTCTTAAATTTTATTTGATTCTATATTTTTCTTTTTTGTTGAATATTCTTGAGTATTATATACATGTAATATACATCTTAAACACGAAAGTTAATTTAATAAGTTAGTAAAATATATACATATATTGTATTTGTAACCCTAGCGATTATTTTCATTATTCTCACTGTATTGTATCCTAATGTTAATCTGTGAACAGCGTTGTGGGCTGCAATATTGTCTCAAATTTTTGTGTATTTTCTTGTTTCTGTATTTATATTGTAGCTGTTTGTTGTTCCTCTTGAATAAAAATAAAATAAAATAAAATAAAATAAATGCGAAAATAACTCTATCTGTCTGTGTGTGTCTGTCACCATTTCAAGCCTCAGATTGAACGGATTTCGATGTTTGATTGACCCACAGGTAGACAATAGGTAAATTGGATGAGATTAAGAAAAAATAAAACAACTGTATGGAAAAGCTGTTTTCTTTTTAAATACCTAACCGACAACAATTTCAACGCTTGTGGTCTAGTCATGTACTGCATTCGTGGTAACAGCTGGCGCGTCGAAGTCCTACGGTAATAATGATAATAATACTTAAACAGCGGCGGATTTACACATTTTCCAAGTACAGGCTGTAAAAATTTTGCCGCCCTTACCCCTACGATCAGTTTCTAGATTATTTTTACAATCCAACAATTTGGTTGAAATTTCACAAGAAATAGTTTTTGGGTATATTTCTGAGCTAATCAAATTTCAATCATGTAATCAGTGCCGGATTAAGCAAGCGCGGGGCCCGTAGCAAATACCATCGAGGGGCCCCTGATCTGCTATGGGTTCTCAATTATAAAGTGGTAAAAAAAACAAGAATCTTATATTATTATGTGGAATTTTATGTGATTTTACATCTGGTCTCACAAGCACTTTACCACTAGCGCGATACATGTTTCTATAGGAAATTGAACATTTTGTAAAAGAGGTCTCTTATAATTTTTCGATAAATTGACTATTTCAATTTTTTTTCGAAATTAAAGTTGGACATACCCTAAGTTGTCAGTATTTCTTTCATGTGCGTGGGCGGGTTTGGATACGACGGGCCCCATTTTACGCGGGGCCCGTAGCAATTGCTACTCTTGCTACGTTTTTAATCCGGCACTGCATGTAATGGACAACTAATAAGGCGGGTGTTTGCGCGTAACGCCTACTAAAACCATCATAGCACCGGTGCAGCTACGTGTGTCTTAGCTAATGACTTTTTCTTCCACTAAACAATTTTTTATTAACCTTCTGCCGACAGTTTTTACGGTTAAGTAATACATACAATTTTACTGAAGAGATGAGTCGTTTTTTTTATATCTCCTGTGAAAGACCTGATAAATTCCCGCACAGCGGGGTACATCAATTCGTATAGGTACCACAACAGTGACAAGTTTTATATCATCATGAACATACACCGAGTGGATTAAATACTTATTTCAATAATAAGTATTTAATCCTAACTCATAAACTGCCCTAGAAAAGTTATTATAAGTAACGTAAGTATATAAGTATGCATTTAGTAAAAAGCTTTTATTTTGACAATACAAACAAACACTTCAATTTTATTTATTTGTATAGATAATACGTAATATGATTAGTTTTTGGTAAAGTGGTTGGTATAACTTCGAAGTGAGTAGGAAAAATCCAAACATTAATGGCTATTTAACGATCAATCTTGATGTTCTCGACCATCATCATCATTCTCCTGGGCCTCAAGTCTGCTATTACAATAGTGTCAGAATGGTCTATCATTGATTTCATAATTGTTGATTTTGACAAGTTTGGTAATCTACTAACATAATAGCGTCATTATGACTTTCTAATGGTCAGCCACTGACACTCCATTGAAAGAATTGGTAATCTCGTACATAATGACCAATGAAACTTCCTGCTAAACTTCCAACTTCCTACTACTTCAGATTGCATAAAACACTAATAAATAATATGTAAAAATATATATAAATGAAATCTGGCATGAATAAATGTTCAAAATGCCATTGTAATACAATTATATTGCGAGACCATTGACCGACCAATGATCGACCATTATGAATTTAGCAGATTACGAACTTTTAGCAAAATGACAATGGGATCGTGTTGGAGTGACGAATTTATAAAAATAGCAGACTTGGGCCCCTGGCCTTTAGAGCCTATACTACCTCAAATAGCTTAGCATGATCCTCCGATATGTCGAAAATACTGCAGCATTAATTTTGAAATAAATATATGGTAAAGTTGAGGATTAATATTAAGTACTATGTTTGACGAAAACACGATTCCAAAAAAAAATCTCGATAGAAAAAAATTCCAAAGTTACCTCCAAACCGAACAATAAACCGCTGGTATTAAAAAAATACTTAAAATTAGATAATGAAATTTTGCATATTAACTGAACTAACTATAAAGGCTCATACAAACAGGCGCAACACGCGACGCGATTCAAAGACACCGCGTACCGCGCGACGAGCGGTCTCTTTGTGTCGCGTCGCGTGTCGCGCCTGTTTGTAGGAGCCTTTAAGCAGGTCTTATGTTATTTTTTTTTTTAATTACTATTATTTTCACGTTAAAAAGTTTTTATTACCTAAATGAGGTGGCGCTGAGATATTATTTGGAGTCGACGAAACATGTATTTTTCTTTCATAATTCTATATTAATAATCATCTTGGTAGTCTTGATGTTCTCGATCTCGATCGGTGAGAAATGTGGATGTTCTAGAGAGCATTAAAATATTTAAAAAAAATGTCTGCCTCCTACAGGAGTATTAAAAAAACAATAGGTATGGGAATTACTTGAGGCTCAGAAAAAGAGACACATTTATTATAATACTAGCTTTTGCCCGCGGCTTCGCCCGCGTGGATGTCGGTTATCGCATAAAAAAGTACCCTATGTACTACCCTCTCCATATCCCAGGCTATATCTCAAAATTCTAACTTAATATTAATTTTAATGTGACTCACTATGTGTTTATTACCGAGCTGGTAATGAGTTGAACTATCGAACTAATATGCACACTAATAGGGTTGAAAATAAAACCACAATTGTGTACTGATCTAAGCTGGTATATTTAATTAAAATTGCGAGACCCCAACCAAATCGCGGTAACGAAACCATAGCGAGATCTATTTCGACGTCAACGCCATCTATCGAGCTTGACATCAAACTTTTAACATTTCACAATAATAACTATGGTTTTATGGTTTCTTCATGAACACTATGTGAATAGAAACCGAAACAAATGATTTAATATAGTAAAAGTACTTATGTTCTGAACGTGAATGAGTCTTTACCTAAAGATAACAAACACAAAATCAAAATACGAAATTTCACTCAAATTCTTAAAGCAATCAATTGTACCAAATACAACACGAAATAAAATTGCGACACAAATAATAATTTTAGAATAATTCACGTAAGTACTAACTTTTCTCAGGGTCACGTTCGCAATTGGACGAAATATTAGACATTTATTTTGTACTTGCAACACGATCTGGATGTAGAATTCGATTAATCGACTAATAATTGACCGGTTGACATTTTAGCGGGAACACCACTAAACGAACGAAAAAAGAAAACAAAATACGTCTATACTCTGTGGTCGTGTGGCGGTGTGACGCGATGCTTAATGTAAACATTCATCAAGGTTATACGTGCGTAAACTAATGGATTCAATGAGAAAACGGTTTAATCTTAGAAGAATCTTAGACAGAATTACTGAGAAATAAGTGTAGATTTCGTATTGAGTGCTAGTTTATCGAAAAGTGATAAATATGTCAGTGAAAAAGTAACGAAAGTTATGGAATGCACAAATTTTGATCATAAGGCCGCCGTGTTTAGTAATGTTTTTATGATAAATATTCTTGTATACTCTTTGAAATACACATAAGTAGCTAGCTTATTTATCTACGAACATAATTTGGCTAATAGCTACTGATATTATAGCGTATTGTTATCGTAAGAGTAAAATTCGGCAAACAAATACCTACAAAAAGTCAATAAAATGGATATAGTATGTTATCCTTAAGAGATAGACATATGCCATCGCGGACTTTTTTGAAGACCTTTTTATGATACACAATTCCACCATACATTATTTTGTTATATCTCAAAGGGTTTAGACAGCGTTTTCGTTGAAAGCTCCCAGACAGCTTATTTTTTTCCGACACCTCCAACAAATATCGTTAATTCATACAAAAATGCATACAAAAACATAACAAATTATATACTAAAACCTTCCTAGAGAACCAAGCTATCCATTGGTGAAAACAGCATGAGAATCGGTGCAGTAGTATTTGAGTTTATCGCGAACAGACAGACAGACAGACAGACAGACAGACAGACAGACGCGGCGGAGGACTTTGTTTTATAATATGTATAGATAGATAAGAGTGTCTTTTCATATATTTAGGACATTAAAATGGGATTTTTTCTCAATTTCTGATTTTTCATAATAAGAAAAGCTGAAATACTACAACGGTTTGAGGCTTCCGCAAACAGGCGCGACGAGACGCGATGCGCGACGGTGCGACGCAACGGCAACGGTGCGACGCGATTCTGGTAGAACATCTCCAAGATGTTTTTAATTACAGAAATTGTTCTACTAGTGTCGGGTCGCGCTGTCACGTCGCGTCTGTCTGCGGGAGTCTTAAGCCGTTGTAGTATTGCAGGTTTTCTTATTTTAAAGGACCTTTATTTAATCGAACCACATCAGCACAAAAAAATATTAACAAATTGTCAAAGTGCGCTTTTATAATAGATATCTAACGTGACGATTTTATCGTGGACGTCCACATCCACGTCACGGCATCACGATAACACGGGGAACTAAAATGTATGGAAATATTGAAGACGCTTTTAAATATCCGGCAACGATAACATTATAACATGTAGGTACTCGTACGTATCATCGTACCATACATTTTATGGACGTGGACTTCCACGATAATCACGATAGAAATTATAAAAGCGCATAATCACAGTCTTTTCAACTGCTGTGATTGACATATTATCCACAGCCAATCAGGGGCCTCAGTCTACTAATGTACAAACGTTGCAATGGTCTCGCCATTGTGAGTATTTGACAGTGTTTGTATGGCAAATCTGTCAAAAACTCACAATGAAGAGACTATTGCAACGTTTGTACATTAGTAGACTTGGCTCCCAGGGCCTCAAGTCTGCTATTACAATAGTGTCAGAATGTTTGTCTACGCGCAAAGGAAGTACATATGGTGTGCGTTACCCCAGCAAAATAATGTCAAAAATAGTCATTTAAATGTTTTGTCATAATTAGCAATGTTAATAGGTATGGGAGGACAGTGGTGCCGATTCCCTTGTTCACAAACTAAACGAAATTTAAGTTCAGTGCATCTTTTTCTTTCTATTTCATGAAGAAAAGGACAGAACATAAATTTTAGTTTAGTCCTGTCAAATTAATCAGCGCTTGACGTAAATTGACGTAATTTTAGTCGGCAAGTTTTTAATCACGTCTAAACTTGTATGGAGTAGTGACAGGCACTGATTAATTTGACAGGACTAAACTAAAATTTATCTTCTGTCCTTTTCTTAATGAAATAGAAAGAAAAAGATGCACTGAACTTAAAATTAGTTTAGTTTGTGAACAAGGGAATCGGCACCATTGTCGGTCTATAAACAAGAACCCGGTAGAGAGTACCTATGTATATCTAAGTACAAACGCTAAAAACTGTTATCCATACGATACGAGACACGTTCCTAAAAACGAACCTACATAGCAATCGAAAGTAAGGGAATCCCCTTTGCTAAGACACACATTAAGGCCTGTGTTCACCAACATTCAAACCACCGGTTAGGTATTTAAACAGTTGATTTATGTCAAATTTCCTAAGTAAAGAACTGATTAAATATCTAAACAGTTGATTTAAATGTTGGTGAACACAGGCCTTAGTTTGTCGAAGATCTTGCGGATTATTATTCACAAAACAACAGGCTATTTCAATCTTCCTGGCCTATTCTCAACTTACTATGTCAGGGTCGACATCCAGTCTTAGCGGATGCAGCCATAGAAATATAATAATTAAGTATCTATGGAGGCAGCTGAATACCAGTATTGTACACGGAGCGACTGCCTATCTGACCTTCATAACCCAGTTACTGTGTAACATCAAAAAGAATATGCCTTGGTATGACTTGGATGCGCTGTGGTAGCCCGCGAAATTAAAAATTTCTTGAGTTTTATGCAATTACAGCGTATCCCCCTTAATACCCGTAACGACTGTCAAAGATCTAAAGCTAATTTAAAAATAAAAAAAACTGACTACATCCGTGTCGGACCAAGTACAATGAAGGGGACCGTAGTTGGGATAAATTTATCCCAAGAACAAAGTTAACATTGTAGATGAAAAGCTACTTCCATAAGCTACAAGAAAGTCGGTGTAGTGGGACATCCGGTTGGAATAAAAAAAAACTATTTATTATAAAAAAAAAATAATAATAATGAGACCCTGACAGTAAGCCCTTTCATTTGATATGTCACACGGTATGTAAAATTTGGACAACCCTTTTTTTATTTGCCTCCCAAAAGAGACGCACATTTTCAAAATTCATTTATTTACGTCAAACGTAATAATCATAATTATGTGTACAAAATTTCAACTTAATCAGTCTATTAGATTCGGAGCAAAATGGATGTGACAGACGGACAGACAGACAGACACACGACTGATAACAAGGGTTCCGTTTTTCTATCGGACGTACGTAACCCTAAAAATAAGAGAAAAACGCAGCAGACGTTTCGTGAACACGTCACCAACCACACAAAACAATCAGGTTTCGATTCATATGAACTTGAGGTAGTTACAGAGGGTCAGTGTTGTGCGACGACTCGGACGAACAACATGGCGAAGCTACTGGTTCTGTTAGGTACGTAATTTTATTGTAATGATAACATTTACACCGCTCATCTTGCGATACCTACTCAATAACATAAGGCATTAAGGGGTTATTTATAAACGTTGCTTAAAGTTAAGTAATGATTAGCGACTGTTTAACCATACATTTTTGACGTTTGAATTTCACTTTACAACGTTTATAAATAATTGTAAATGCAAATAGTCCAATTAAAATAAATGGTTCGGGAGCCTTGATTCAAAATCAAGGCTCCCGCAGACAGGCGCGACTCGAGAGCACGACGTGACACTATTATAGTAACAATTTCTATGAAAACTTTATGGATATTGTTCTACCGGAATGGGGTCGCACCTGCTTGCGGAAGCCTAAAGGCTCTTGGAAACAGGCGCGACACGCGACGAGCGGTCTCTTTGTGTCGCGTTGCGTGTCGCGCCTGTTTATAGGAGCCTTAAATCGGACTATAAATAAACGCCCCCTCGCGTAGGTAGATACAGCCGTGTTTTTTTATCATTTATGATGATTTAGAATTTAGATAAAGAGAACTTGCCTATTTTTATTTCTGTTTTTTTTTGTTTTAATTGATGTTTGAATTCTAATTCTGAATTTATAAATATCGTTAAGTAATTGAACAATATTAACAACGTTCATACTCAAGTTAGGTTCGGTTTTTTGTAAAGTTACCAGGGCCTCAAGTCTGCTATTACAGTAGTGTCAGAATGGTCTCGCCATTGTGAGTATTTGACAGTGTTTGTATGGCAAATTTGTCAAAAACTCACAATGAAGAGACCATTCTGACACTATTGTAATAGCAGACTTGAGGCCCAGTAAGTATGTTATTGATGAATCTGTTTTTGGAGGATTCATTCGTTTATGAGCCTATCAGAAAAGTTTTATATTTACCTACCTACCTAGCAGTCTTTGAATAAAAGGCGATAAAGAAAATCAACAAACTGGTTTTTCTTATGATCTAAGTTTAAATAATCGAGCTATTTTTTTATTTCAAACTTTATTCCGACAAAATTGCAGTTTCTAGATCCCTTACGAAACGCGTTCAAATCTGGGCAAGTATATATAGATGCGAATTCTTCAATTATTTTCAACAATTTAATTTTCTTGGACATTACTGACATCGGTGAAGGAAAATATCACTGCATCGTGAGGAAATCTAGAGATAAATACTAGCTTCTGTCCCGCGACTTCGTCCGCGTGAAATTTCGCCTCCCGACCCTCTGCCTTATCTGTTGCCCACCCGCGCTATTACTTCGTTTTCACATAGCGTTCTTTCTGACATTTTTTTCTTTTTGCCCGGCTCTTTAGGGTCGCAGCGTGATGTTAAATAGCTTATAACGTTCTCCAGGAATTGGGCTATTAAATACAAAAAGAATTTTCAGAATCCGTTCAGTAGTTTCAGAGATTACCCGCTATAGGTACATAATTAAGGTGTATCTATTCATACACGAAATATTTTAAGAGAATCATCTATAGGTAGTAAAAAAGCCATAGCAGTGAAGAAAATGTTTTTATCTAAGTGTTTTATATTTTTACATAATTATTATAATTTTAAAATTGCTTGAGACATTTTGCAAAAAAACCGTTTCTTACTTTTTTTTAAATTCTATGAATGACCCGCCCGAACGCGGCGATGACGCGGACGGTGGCGGCATAGCACGGTGCCTTTTGATAATTTTATTAATTATCATAAATCAAGTAATTTTAAATTATTTAATTTTTTATATGTATAATATACTCAGATTTAGAAAAAAAATCGTTTCCAAAAATCGTTCCCATGGCTTCTTTACCACCTATAGGTGTATCTCTTAAAATATTTCGTGTTTGAAAGTACACTCCATAAACAATCTTACAAACAAATTTTACCTGTTTATAATATTAGTATAGAGTAGAATAAAGGCTCCTACAAACAGGCGCGACACGCGACGTGACAAAAACACAACACGTGCCGCGCGACGAGCGGTCTGTGTCACGTCGCATGTCGCGCCTGTTCGTAGGAGCCTTTAGTCTGAAATCGTTAACGACGCCAACCCCTTCTTCTATCTATCTATCTATCGATCTTCTCTGTACGAGAAGAGACCTCTGCCCTTAATCCTTATTACTTTAATATATTATTATTACGAAAAGCCGAAACCAGAGCTCTAGTATACCCATTTCAAGGAATGCACCCAACTAGTCAGGCCAATATTAGTCTGCATAAAATACTAACGTAATGATGTTCATTTAAATTGTATTAGTGATCGTTAATTAATCGACACGTCGATTTTTATTGAGTGTAAGACCAATAAGTGTAGCGTAGCTGGGGGGGGGGGGGGCGGCAGGGGCGGCCGGCACCGGGTGTCACCCGCTTAGGGGTGCAATGGTCTCGCCATTGTGAGTATTTGACAATGTTTGTATGGCAAATCTGTCAAAAACTCACAATGAAGAGACCATTGCAACGTTTGTACATTAGTAGACTTGGCCCCCTGACCGTGGACATCAGTAGTGAGTGCCATCTATAACAATTCGTAAAACTGTGGCAGATTGCATAACCGCCACTAATAAAAAAAATATTATAATAAATATGTAAGTAACAATAATAAATGTAGGTGCCTACTTGCCTAGTAGGTAAGTATTTTTTTTCATTCAGGTCCATAAAAAGGATTGCTGTGATTTCGGAGGTTGCAAGTGTTAAAGTCAGAAGGGAGAAATTTTAATTTTTAACTAACTAAATTTATTTCAAACATCGTTAAATAATAATAAAAAAAAAACGTATAAAAATAATTTGTAATATTTGAATAATAAAACAAAAATTAAATTAACTTTTATTTTTTTATTTTAACAGTTTTGATTTGAGTTTTGGGGTGACACCCAGTGGCGTGCCTAGGGGTCAAAATTAGGGCAAGCCAATATATATTTTGGATAAAAAAACACATCCTACCCTATCGCCTGGCAAAGTGGCGCCTACCGACTGAGCCGTTAAAGAACTGACTAATATTCGTTTTTCATAATTGTAAGTAATTGCGATATAATCTTTTGTTCCAAAACTAATACCACTATGTATGTTTTTCAACAAATTTGATGAAACAAATAGGTATCAGTGGTATTAGTTGCTAGATAAGGTATAGATATAGACCTAAATATTTAAATATGAATTAACAACAAAACATGACTGGAAAAATGTGGGTGTAGCTATACTCCATTTATAATAGCATTAGACAGAAGTTAAAAAAGGTTATTTTTGATGCACACTTTATAACAAAAGTACAATAAACTTGTTATAGTTACGATTGACGCCAAATCGATTAAAAATGAATTTATATATCAGCTATCACACTTAATTGTAATCATTTAAAAAAACAACCATATGAAATTAAGTGGCTTCCATTTATATGTATTATTTCATTCCAATTTAAAATTACAGTGCCTATGCTAAAAACCTAAAAGAAGCAGGAGTCAACAATACTGCAACGCTTTTTGTTTCACTATAATCCTACCAAATCTAAAATGTTACTTAATCCCTTCATAAGCTGTGACAGCCGGGGATTTCTAATTTTACTGGTTTATGTCGTCTGTGAAATTGACTTGACAATGTGCTAAGATTGTCATGTATGTCATTTACTTGTGAATACTTTGTTTGTTATTGTTTAATTTTCGTGATTTTGTTGTTATTTATTAAAATAATAAATAATATTTAGTTATTTCTTTATTATTGTATTGTTATCAGTGTTGTCATTGGGTTGTTTGTACAAAACGTTACTTTTTTTTTGAGCTATGAATGATCCCGGTGCGGGACCGAGTGGCTTACAACATATAAGTACTGAGTCTGACCAAAGCCAACGGCGAAAAAAACGTGGTCCAAAAGTTGACTCCGACGAAATAATAATGTCTCCCAAAAAAAAGAGAACGCTGCGTGCTGTAGAAAAACAACCTGTGATAAATATTTTTAAGCAATTGGAGTCCTGGCCTGCAGATACTCCTCATTATAGGACTGAGATGATAAACAAAATCGCAGAAGTTGCCGGTAAGGATGATTCATAAAATTATTACTATAAAAATATTTGAAACTAACATGCATTGTGATAAAATGTATTATATTTTAGAAACTCCGCACATGATTTTATTATTTACAGGCGTATTTCGGGCTACTCTGTCCAATATTCTCAAAGAGTACAACATAAAAAGTCGTCTGCAATCTCCCCCTCCCCAACAGAAGCACATGAAACGTGATGATTTTGATGACATCACATTTAGTGGAATATGCAGGAAAATTCATTCCTTCTTCTTTAATAATGAGTTGCAACCTTGGACAAGATGCTGGAAGCAGTTAACCGTGACGTGTCTCTGCCAGATTTAAAAAAAAGCAGTCTGTATAAAATAATTAAATAAACATTAAAGTTCACATAAATCAAACGGAGCAGAAAAAGTGCACTCATAGAAGTCATAGACAAGCAGGAGATCGTCCTTTGGAGACTAAAATATCTTCATGAAATAAAAAGGCTAAGGAATAAAGGAAGGAAAATATATTATTATTTAGATGACACTTGGCTAAATGAAGGTACAGTGCTTCTAAATTTCTTAACAGCTATTTATGCACTAAGCAGTGTATGACCTCTTGCATTCAATAACATTATAATTAATTATACAGTTAAACATAATTTCATAAAATTGGTTCGTGAAATGAATGGTATTTATATTAATAACCTTTTATCATACAAACAGGTCACACGAAAAGCCTAATATGGCATGACACTAATAATAAGTCTTCAAAAGAAGCACATTGGGAAGGTCTATCTGCTGGTTTAAAAAATCCAACTTATAATCGGTCATACTGGTATGTATTTTATGGACTGTCCTCGCCATAAAAAAATGAACACCCCATTGTTATTGACTATTAATTAAGTAATACATATTATATTGTATTATGAATTAACGCATGCAAAGCGAACTTTTAAAGTTATAAATTTTGTTATAGTATTTATCTATGACCTATTTCCAGCAGTGAAATTATATAGGGGGTACAGAATAATTGACTTGTATTAATTTTATTTCACAGGGTTTGTGAAGGGTTTTTAATGGATGCTGCATTAATATTTGATGCAAAGAAAGGTGATGAAGATGACCACTCCGAAATGGACGCCTTCAACTTTAATAATAATAATAATTTATTTATTTACACTTCAAGACACAATCATCTGTGTAGCCCTGACTCTTGTACTAGGATTTCCTGTTTCATAAGAGCCAGACCTCTCAATTTACAGGGAATATGTTATAGAAGCGCGATAGACAAAAGTGAAAATGGTTCAAGTTAATTTTGTCAAATATTGAGAGTGGCGCTGTAATTGTTATGGACAATGCGCTATACCACTCAAGGACATTGGAGAAGCTGCCAACCACAGCTACACGAAAGGCAGATATACAGGAATGGTTTAAAAGCAAAAATATTCCTTTTGAGGAAAAAGATCTTAGGGCAACTTTATTAGAAAAAGCAAAAATACAAAGACATTTATACCAAAAGTTTGTTGTAGATGAGATGGCTAGAGAGAAGGGTATTTCAGTATTGCGCCTCCCACCCTACCACTTCGAGTTCAACCCTATAGAATTAATATGGGCTCAAATGATGGGGTATGTGGCTCAACATAACAAAACGTTCAAATTAGACAAGGAGAAACAATTACTCCCACAAGATCTGGATAGTATTACGCTAGAACGATGGCAGTCTTGCGTTGCTCATGCAATTAAAGAAGAGGAAAAGTTAAAGCATAATGGATGATGTGGTAGAAAGATTTATTACGAGTATTAGGTAACGTCGGTGAAACTTCTTCATCTTTATTCTCTGATGATAGTGACTAAATTATATAATGAAGACGAAGAAGTTACACCAACTATTGTGTGTTGAAAGTTGTTTTAAATAAAATATTGTAAAAAAAAAGACTTTTATTTCCTTTAATCTTAATTAAATTTAAATCATCACGACGTAATCGTTTGTTTCATTCATTCGTTTCGTTGTAAGTAATGTGTGATGAAGATGTTATTACGACCTATTTATCAAAGTTATGTTAAAACATTTTTAGTTTAATTGTTTAAACTTTTAACTTTGAATAAAATGTTTCGCACTCCTGCTTCTACGAGCCTCTTTTTTCTAATGCTATAGTAAATGGAGTATAGGTAGGCATACCTCTGCTTAACCCTCCGGGGAATACAGGCGTGATGTTATGCTTAAATATAGGTAAATTTTAAATACGAAGAGTACCTACTGGTAATCCTTTAGAAAATCACAACTATTATAAGTACAAGTTATCAGTATCGTGTAAAATATGATACGTGAGCCATCTATTATTTCGAGTCGTAATAATTCATATTTCAAACGCTCGCAAATTCGCAACAGTTGTTATGGGAAAAATATTACAATACGGCTACTAGATGGCGCACAAATAATTGATTGATTTGTGATTTCTAACTACACATTGATTACATTTAATTCGTTTGATAAGTAACTGGGCTCCGGTTTGTTGCCATCTTGTTGCTGTATATGTTTCTCTAAGACTAGGTCATATAAAGAAAGCAAAGATACAAGCCCTAAGAAATTGCCTCTATTGAATGAGGTTTTAAACTCATTGTGACCTCGGAAAGGAAGTTCTTAAAGTGCTAAATGACACACAACATCAACCTAATCTTTGAAAAACAGCGCGATTGTGTTCGACACGCATAATGTATTCAGCGAGATTATATTTGTCTGTAAAACTCAAAGTATTTACCTTTTTCCAAGTAACGATTGCACAGCAATACACACTTTAATCCTTCACAAGGAACAATTTCATGCGTTTCCGAATTCATTTTAATGATAAGAAACTTTTTCATCACTTCAAAAAGAAGGTAATTACAGCAAAAACGAATCACAACACAAACACACAGAAAATTTAAAAAAATCAAAACATAAACGGCGTCAGTAACCGCTCAAAACAATTAATTTGAAATTACATCATGCAAATTCACGCTTTGCGCAGCGACTCGCGCACACATACTCAGGATCTACAATCCTACTACCTCCTACTACGATTCGTTTCATTCATAAAAAGTCAAAAGCCGGGCTTAAAAATTCGAACATTTGCAAAATGAGTACATACTATCATATCAAGGACGTTAACACATTTCTTTGCGAAAAAATGAGAAGTTAGAAGCCCGATTTGAAGCCACCTTGTGTGAGCGAGAAAGCTATACTTCATTCATCGATACGATCTCGCCTCCTGCTTAGCGCTATAACGTTAGAGCGAGATCGCAACTGCGGCATCGGAGATAGTTTGGCAACAGTGCATGATGAAATTTAAATATTATTCCTTGAGTATATAACTCTGGCAACGTTGCATCGTAGTACGTATCTAGCGCGCGGCCGGTACCACGTTTTTATTCTTGTGGCCGGTACTACGCGGAGAGTTTAATGTTATTATTCGTATAATTATTGCGACATTGAGTTTGTTTACAGGTGTAGTTTTTTTATTAATAGCCTCACTTTTGATTGAAAGCCGGGCTTTTCGGCTTTAATGAAAGGAACTCCCCTGGTGACACCTAGGTACAATATCCGCACCGGGTGCCACTAATGCTAGCTACGCCACTGTCTATACCTTATAGGTATTATTAAAAGAGAGCGAATTTTGTGAGTTTGTGATACAGGTGGATTTTTGATATGAGGCAGTAAGGGCAGGTACCAAGCTACACGAAACTGTCCAAACGATTTTAAACTTTAAAATCTTGAAAATTAAGTTCAAAATCGAACGAGAAAATTTGACAGTTTGTGGTAAGTGTGGTAACTTGATGTGCTGGCCACCGTACATTACAGTTGTAGCTATAGGAAAACGGTCTTAGGAGATAGTCCTTATTTTTAAAGAGAAACTTTGATCCAGATTCACCAGATATTGATAAGACTGGCCGCTACAATAAAAACTGGCAAAAAAAAAAAAAAACTTCGGATTTCGAACGAAAACGCGTTATAATTTTATTTAGGTACTTTGAGAACAGAATTTAGATAGTTTTTTGCTTGTGATTTCGGTAATTCTGAAAAAAATGTTCTGCAATTCTGCAATAGTTTACAACGTTTTGTAACGTCTATGGGAAAAGGTTTTGCGATTTCTGGATTTAGAAATGGTCAGGCTATCCATTATAAAAAAGTAAATTGGGAGTCTTATTTTCTACGAAATGTAGGGGAAGTTTTTTTGCGATTTCTGACTTTTCTAGTACTCAAACCTCAGTTGGTCCTATAACATTTTTTGATCCTTATAAGAAACAGGATCGATTGGCATAAAAAAAAGTTTTTGTGAAAATGGCCCATTTTCTTGCTGACTGTACCAATTTTTTTTTCAAAATCTGTGAATTGGGATTAAAATTTCTCAAAAAATTATGGACAGTCTCCTGAAATCGTTTTTCTGTAACTACAACGAATAAGGTACCTACCATAGATATAAGAAATAAGGTACCTACCCTTACTGCCCCGTCTCAAAAATCCATCCTGTATACTTATGTGGAGAGTAATCTCCGGAACCACAGCTCCATAGATATAAGAAAGAACGAGATATGCCCTGCAGCTGAAAATGTATCGAAACCCGATGTCTCCAGTCCGTCTCTACCACTCGCCACAACATGAAAGTAATAGTTACAGAAAGCAAGAGATACGAAGTCGCGCACACACTCGCAATTCATAAATCGAAACTTACTACACAATCAATTATAAACCTTATCGCATCAAACACAACGCGCATTTACCATGCACCGCACAAATCTCACACGAAAACTCAAATGACCAAACCATCTAAGTATACTCTAGTTATAATATAAGTAATGCATAAAAAGTATTTATGTATGTAGGTAGGTATATTATTGTTACATCAGCCATTCACTGATAAGTGATAACACTAGGTCCTGTGTCATTTGATTAAATAATAACTAGGTTCAACCATTTGTACACAAATAAATAAAATTAAAGTGTCTGTTTGTAATGTCAAAATAACAAGTGTCAGAACCTCGATGTAGCGATAATCGATCTGACACCGTTGAAGAGACTGCAATACAGCCCATGTCTCGATCGAATCGAAGGCTTTCTCGTAGTCCACAAACGCTAAGCAGAGAGGCAGGTTATACTCCTCGGTCTTCTGTATAACCTGCCGCAGCGTATGTATGTGGTCTACGATAGATCGAGGTGCTGAAGTGTCTGTATAAAAACGCCACTATGTCAGACCGACTCGTCGTCCGACAGGACCAGACCTCGAAACCTATACTTCGGCAGCGAGGTGTGAGACAGGGAGATGTTATCTCTCTGAAACTATTCACCGCTGCACTGGAGGATGTCTTCAAGGTTTTGGACTGGAAAGGGGTTGGCATCAATATCAATGGCGAGTACATCACTCACCTTCGGTTTGCCGACGATATAGTTGTCATGACTGAGACTATGGAAGACCTCAGTACAATGCTCGATGACCTCAGTAGTGCTTCCGAAAGAGTGGGTCTTAGAATGAACATGGACAAGACAAAGGTCATACCAAATGCCCATGTAAAACCCACTCTCATGAATATCGGAGACACTACACTCGAAGTTGTGGACGAGTATGTTCACCTAGGATAAACTGTCCAGTTAGGTAGGTCCAACTTCGAGAAACAGGTCAATCGTCGAATCCGACTCGGCTGGGCAGCGTTCGGGAAGCTACGCAATATCTTCTCGTCACACATACCGCAGTGTCTCAAGACGAATGTCTTGTGTGGTGCCAGTGATGACCTATGGCACTGAAACATGGTCGCTCACAATGGGCCTTATTAGAAGGTCAATGAAAGAATGATGAAAGGGCAATGGAGAGGCCTACGCTTGGAGTTTCTTTACGTGATCGAATCAGAAATGAAGAGATCCGCAGGAGAACTAAGTTAACCGACATAGCTCGAAGAATTGCCAAACTTGTGGCAATGGGTAGGGCACATTGCTCGCAGAACAGATGGCCGTTGGGCCGAAAGGTTCTGGAGTGGCGACCGCGTACCGGAAGACGTAGCGTAGGAAGGCCTCCCACAAGGTGGACTGATGACCTTGTGAAAGCCGCAGGAATCCGCTGAATGCGGGAAGCACGGAACCAGTCGAGGTGGCGGTGCTTGGGGGAGGCATATGTCCAGCAGTGGACGTCTTTCGGCTGAAATGATGAATGATGAAGAAAGTTTATACGGTTTTTTACCTGACCTAATTGGGTAACAAGATTCCCCTAAGGCCTTGGTCTCGATGTCAGCGATTGCGGGGCGGGGGCGGCGGCGGCGGCGGCGCGGGTAGCAGCGCGACAATGCACACACCCGCATAGCTAATAAGCTATTCACAACGGTACGATACGGTTTCGTGCCGTATCAAACATCGATGTTATCGATAAAGTCCTCTAAAGGCTATTCACAAATCCGTAACCGTACAATTTTGACAGTTCAAATCGATATGAAGTCATTAATTCTTCTGACAGGTACTTATTTGCTGTAGGAAGTGATATCAAATAAAATTATATTGTTTAAAAACAAACGAATTTAAATTCCGTCCACTGAGATAATGATTTTTTGATACCTGTCAGTTTCATACAAACGAATACGGTGTTTTACGAATTTAAACTTTATTAGTTCCAAATCCTATACAGTGGCACATCAAGCTACACGAAACTGTTAAATTTCTTCAAACGATTTTAAACTTTAAAATGTTGATGATTAAGTTCAAAATCGAACGAGAAAATTTGACAGTTTGTGGTAACTTGATGTGCTGGCCACCGTACACTGAGAGGTATCAAAAAAACATTCAGTGGACGGAATATAGGCACTATAATATATTCGTTTTATTGTTGTTTTGACCGCTGCTTAGAAATTTGTAAAGACGTATATCACATAGTTAAATGTGATATTATTTATTGTAATTTTATTAGATTAATGACAACAATATTTTAATTCCTATTTACTTTATTTATTTTGAATCATACTACTACTCATATTTGATTAAATACTTAGTTGTGCCCGACGGGGTCCATGTGAACTTTATAATAATACTTATTAAGACCTTGTAACCATGACGTTTGTGGTACTTACGCAATAAATATTTAATTTCGAATTTGCATTTAAGGTGGTTACATTCGTATTTTGAATTGAGATGGTACCTAACATTCGTACGTCTTAAATTCGTTCTAGATTTTGTTTCAAATTATTTGGTAGATGGACTACGTGATTCTATTTTTATGACGTGATTGCGTGATTGTATTTTTACGTGGTAAGTCTAGCAGACTTTTTCTTGTGCGGGCTGCGTCCGGTACTTTCCTGAGACACGGCTCCAGGCAAGGTCTTCATACCCTTGCATTAATGCAATGAGCATCTGCCGCTGCTCAATGACACTCTTTTCTGCAAATATGTATTTTCGATTACGTTTTATAACATGAAAATGAGCAAATAGCAAGAAATAGTACTTGTTACATACTGATAAAATCAACCCAACCCATTTATCTGTAAAAAAATGTGTTTTTCGCGAATAACTATAAACTACAAAAAAAAAATTGTTGAATGTTTTTCTTATTAAAATTATTGTTTTCTGTTTTTGTAGTTAATAGTAAATTTTCTATAGTTGCATTTAATGAAATACCCAATAAAAATTAAATAAGTACCTCTTTAAATTATAATCTATCACAGTTATCTATTTACTACCATTTTGTTCTTTCCACACGGGTCTATGAATAGTGCTTTGCCAGTCCTTCGGTTCAGAAATCAGGGCCTCAAGTCTGCTATTACAATAGTGTCAGAATGGTCTCGCCATTGTGAGTATTTGACAGTGTTTGTATGGCAAATCTGTCAAAAACTCACAATGGCGAGACCATTCTGACACTATTGTAATAGCAGACTTGAGGCCCTGGATATCGAACAAGTGCCATTGTCGATACGGTAGCGAATCGTACCGTCGCGCGTCGTGAATAGCTGTGCCGGTCTCAAAGCCAGCGGGCAGGGCCTCAAGTCTGCTATTACAATAGTGTCAGAATGGTCTCTTCATTGTGAGTTTTTGACAGTTTTTGTATGGCAAATCTGTCAAAAACTCACAATGGCGAGACCATTCTGACACTATTGTAATAGCAGACTTGAGGCCCAGATTGCGCGGCGCTAGAGCAGAAACTGTTACGAGAAATTAGTGTCTTTGTTCGTAAACGAAATGTAGAAACAGCGACGACAACATCTTTTTGATACTTTCTTCTTAACGTTAGATTTATTGTGGGCAAATCAAGATGTGAATTCGTTCAACCGGGCACTTAAACACTGCGTATTGCATACGCGCGGGAACTGCTAGATTGGTGCACATCGCTCTCGTTCGTCGCTCCCCGCGCCGCCGCTGCCTTCGAGGCCAGTTCTTTAAAAATCTACGCATTGAAACGCGCCGCTCCCCGAGCTGCTCTCGCCGCCGCGCCTCCACGCGCCCGCTGACTTCGTGTCCGTAGCTTAAAAGGTTGTCAGACTTTGACTAGACTCGTAAGTCGTAACGACTGTCAAACATCGACGAATGACAGCCGGCACCCTAATTGCGCAACACACTATCAATCACAATCGGCATGATTTTGAAGGATATTGCTAATCCATTGCTTCATATGTTCGGAAAATTTGTCTGTTCAACAACGTAAATAACGCAATGAATGTTGTTGAACCGTCAAAATGAAACCCATTGCTACTGTAAATGTGTTACGCAATGCTGGACTCCCGGTCTAACGGACCTCTCGGTATGAAATGAATGTAATGGTAGCGTAGCCCCAATCGAACCGTGCGGCTGTTTACCCCTTTTTTAACTTAGCCACGAGCCCCTCGCATAAATAGAAAGAATAAGTGCTTAAATTAAATACGTACTCTGAGCTAGGTGTACGTGCTGACAATCTCTGGTCTCGATATTCACTTAGCGACATGTTTGGTGATTCCGAACCTCTATACAGTGGATACATGTTAGGTCAGATTGTATATTATTTTAATGCGAAGATACGTTACCTACAAGTATTATCACGCTACTGTTTGTAAGTAACGATACCAGCTATGTTCGCTGATTAACCTATAACTATTTATGTTAATTGTAATAATATAAGTATACTTAGATATACTTACACGCTGGAGATTTATTGGTGCCGACTCCCTTGTTCACAAACTAAACTAAATTTAAGTTCAGTGCATCTTTTTCTTTCTAGTTCATTAAGAAAAGGACAAAAGACAAATTTTAGTTTAGTCCTGTCAAATTAATCAGCGCTTGACGTAAATTGACGTAATTTTAGTAGGCAAGTTTTTAGTCGCGTCTAAACTTGTTTGGAGTAGTGACAGGCGCTGATTAATTTGACAGGACTAAACTAAAATTTATCTTATGTCCTTTTCTTAATGAAATAGAAAGAAAAAGATGCACTGAACTTAAATTTAGTTTAGTTTGTGAACAAGGGAATCGGCACCATTGCCTGCGTTAAGGGAGTAATTCTATTCGAATTACTGAACAGCTTTCCCTAATGAACCATATCCGATTCGTGGAAAACAAACTTCCTGAACAGAAAACGATTGATGCATTTGAATGACCCAATCAAAAATTTAAATGACATTCTACGCCCGCACTGCCACGCGCCGCGCCGAGCAATACGAAAGAAGTTATGCCATTGTGAGCATGACCGCGAATTTCCGTTCCACATCCATTATTAGGGATGATAGCAAATAAATTTTTTCGTTATCAAAACATTACGGCGATACATTGAGTTGAAAAATGTGGCATGACGTCACTTTTCTGTAGCTGTGACGTAACGAGCCCCCACTCCCCAAGTTTAATGTGTTTTATCTAAGTAATTTTTTATTAATATGATTAGCAAAAAATAATTCCTTCTCAGTCTCAGTCACTAATATTTTTATAAAGGAGTGGCGCTAGTGGACCCTTGTACGCCCTCTCTAAGTACAAGTAGGCCTAAAAATACGTTTGGGTATTTTTAGGTTTTACTATTTATAGTAGAGCTCGTCCAGCGGGGTGACTGCGTAACACACAGTAGGAATGGGTTTAATTTTGACAGTTCAACAACATTCATTGCGTTATTTACGTTGTTGTGCAGACAAATTTTTCGAACATAAACAGCAATGGATTATCAATATCCTTCAAAATCATTCAGATTGTGATTGATAGTGTGTTACGCAATTAGGGTACGGGAAAGCACCACCATACCGGTTTCTGCTGCCAGCCAGCGTTGCAAGGGTAAGGGTGCCGGCGTAATTACAAGCCAATGAGACATTTCAGCTGTCTCTGGGCTGGCAACGCATCTGTGTTGTATATATATTTTTCACTGTTTTCAGTGAATAAAATAAGCTTTTTAGAGGGGGAATGGTATAAACGTATTTTCTTTCTACCAACGACCATATAGCCCATAGACGCCTAATAACAGGTGACCAATGTCTGTCAACACATCAGACTTATAGATCTGATGTAGGTCGCCACTCAATAATTTCGATTCAGTTTCGACCAGTTCTGTGAGCCGTAAACACTTCCGCGTTAGTCAATAAAAATTGGTGAAAATAAATATTATAATAGCCCCTTGCACAATACATTGGTGTAGTAAAAACAGCCAGACTTCAAGTTTCCTTTAAGATGGCATAACAAATTCATCGGTAAGTTAATAGTTACATAATCATATTTTCTGATATTATTTATCGGAGTTCATCTTATACTGGTTATACTTGTACGTGAACAAGAGGTGCAAGGACTCTCGTTGATGTCTTTCATGTTTGCGTCCCTTTTGAAAGTAATTTTTTCGCTATCTCTTTTCCTCTATTATTAGGTAAACATAAATAGTGATGCAGCAAATCCAAATTTATCAAATCTGTTATCGATAAAGCAAAAACCTATACTATAGGTATAGTATATAACAAAGAAATTTGAAAAAAAAAAAAAAAAAAAAAAACTCTAACTACAATAGAGAAAAGCTGCCCAATGCAAAGGCGAATTATTATTATCGCCACTTTAGTGTTTGATAGGATTAAAATAAAATCCAAAATAAAAATTAGTCTAATAGCATATAGAGACAAAAGTGGCTTGATATACCCTTCACCAACTGTGATCAAAATTTGTCGTCGTTCTGAAATAACCATAAAAACATACCGTGAAAAAACAATCAAAAACGCAAAACCAACGTCCTGGTCAATAATACTTTAAGCATTTTCATTGGCGAGGAACTATTTCCTAATATAAGTAACCATCAATTCCACTCTGAAGTAACCAATCATGTAGTGGATTTGTAAATAAGTGTTATGCACAAATTATATTTCCTCAAGGCTAGCTTTTCTTACAAAGTCAACACAAACACTGTTCGGAAGATTTAGACAAAGTTAATACATTTCAAAAATGATTAACGTATCAGTGTTTAAATTGTCCAAAAATTAGGTATATTTTAATCCACACAGAAAATTTCCCTCTCACGGAGAGGAGGCGTCTGTCCCAGCAGTGGGAATATTATAGGCCATTATTGTATTCTATAAATAATTATTAGACTTTCAGAATTTAGTCTTTTTTTTAACTATTAGGTACAATATATGAAACAACCTCTGAAAAAAAAAAAGAAAAGAAAAAAGAATTTAGATATTTTGTTCTTATTTTTAACATTTTATGTTATTACTTTAAGTACCTATATTAATTACATTAAGTGCATGTTAAAATACTATTAAGAAATAGGAAGGAAAACAGCCACTTATTTAAAAAAAATATCGATACTTTCGTGTTTTATTTAAACTTGCCCCATCCCTAGTAATACGTAATGACCTTGGTAGGGCCAATCAGAACGCAGTACCCCACTTCCTCATACCTCAGCTAGTTGACAGAATTGTTTTGATACGTTAAATCAAGCATTAGGCGTCTATGGGCTTTATGGTCGTTGCTTTCTACCAAGGCGCGCAGACCTTTAGGTTTTACCTAGATACATATGCGCGAAAACACATACCTACATGTATATTTATATATCTTTTCTTAATATTTCCTTGTTGGAGAGAAAATTACAATACTTGAAGTCGTGCGCTTCATTGGGAATCCCCACTGATTAGCTAACGGTGACATCACATTCACTTCATAATATAGTACATAAGTATAATAATGCTCATATCATCAAAAATCAATCATATTTTAACACCAGTTTTTCTTCTTTTTTTATGTACAAACATGACTACTCAAGGTCAAATAGGTACGAAGACTGGTCAGAACACGGATATCTCAGATTGTGTTTCATTATTATTTATTCCCTGCTTTTTTTTTTGGGTTACTTTGCAACTACACTGATACCAAGTGCCGGATTTATATTTTTTATGAGTGTAGGCCACTTTATTTCCGCCGCCCCTTTATTTTCTAAAATAATAATTTTCCATTTGTATGTAAGGCCCTAAAGTTAAACTGAAGGCACTAAAGTTAAAATGAACTTGTTTGACTTTGGCTTATTCCACTAATCCCCCCTGAGAGAATCCCCCTCAGAGGGGAAAACTGAACCCTAATGTAAAAAAAATCACTTTCAGGGGGATCGTGGAATAAGTTTTTTTTTTTTTTCAATTCTAGTTTGCCCCCCTAAGCGGGATTATCAGGGGTGAATTCTAGACTGTTTTTTATAGATTCCCCTTTTCCTCCTAAGGGGGAATTTCTGGGGGGATTTGTGGAATAAGCCTTTGACTTTTATCCTCTGAAATCTGCCGCCCCTAGCCTATTGACAAATCCAGGATTGAGCCCTACTGATGGTTACTGGTCATCCTGTGGGTGTCTATAATAACAGAGTCAACACAGATGCGTTGCCAGCCCAGAGACAGCTGAAATGTCTCATTGGCCTGTAATTACGCCGACACCCTTACCCTTGCAACGCTGGCTGGCAGCAGAAATCGGTATGGTGGTGCTTTCTCGTACCCTAATTGCGTTCCACACTATCAATCACAATCTTCTTGAGACACGAAGCAACAAAATACGATCTAGAGGAATGTGGCCGTTTTTCTTTAGAATGAATTTTGTTGCTTCGTGTCTCAATATGAAACTTTATAAAAGGTATTAAAATATTCTAGACACACTTACCGAGGTCGCTGTTGAGCCGTTTTTCATAATTCCTTCTCAGTCACGAGATAATAATATTTTTTTTAACGGAGTGGCGTTAGTGGACCGATGTATGCGCTCTTAAGTCCAAACATGAAATTGCATAACTTCAGGCGGTTTACTAATCCAGGGAATATCACCTACTGCGTCTTTTTGATAAACTTATCAATAGATAAATAGAATACTGTTCGTTGAGTGCTCTTTACATGTAGGTATTGTATTTTTCAGGCCTGGTGACCATCGCGATGGCGTCGCCTTTGGATTCTTTTGATTCTTTTGGCTATCCCGACCTGCCTAACTATGTAAAAACACCGCTTGGTGAGAGCATAGACAAATCCACCATGAAACTACTCAAGGTAATTTTATAGTATTATTTTTCCGGATATTTATTGCATATGTAGCGCCATCTACTACGCCACATGCGAACTATGCATCAAAGACCTAACGTCACACAAATCCTGCATCGCGCAATCAGAGTTTACCGTGCTACTGGTATTTATACAACATCCCGACGTCAATCGTCGGGCAGTTGCCAACCAAACACAACGCCCGTCTGGTCGGAGGATGCTTCCTTTTCTATGGAGGATGAGTGAACTTTACACCCTGTACCTCTATACATATAAAGATATTTAATAAATACGATTGATTCCACCACAAAGCAAATATCTAATAATAGGTATAGGTAAGTACTTGAGTAGAGCCCGAGAAAAAACTACCGTGAATCAATATCAATATAAACCTGTATGCTATTAGCAATAAATGACGTAAACTCGTCAAGTTCGCAACCATTAAATCTTTTATAAAAGTGCATGAATAATTATGCCTTCGGAGATGACATCATCCAAAAATGGTTCATCATAATCATCAGGTAAAACTTGAAACCAATATTAAATTGAAGTACCTATGGAGAAGTATATATTTTTTTTTTATGTTATCGATTGTTCTCCTTAAGGTGCTATTCGACCAGTATGCGGCACTGTGCGACACTAACTGCACAGTATAAGGCACAAACATAGATATACGAAATAAATTTCTATGGGCACAAATGTTTTTTCGGTCGACTCAGTATAGTGAACATTTACAAATGTGCTGGGGGCCAAGTCTACTAATGTTCAAACGTTGCAATGGTCACTTCATTGTGAGTTTTTGACAGATTTGCCATACAAACACTGTCAAATACTCACAATGGCGAGACCATTGCAACGTTTGTAAATTAGTAGACTTAGGCCCCTGGCTGCCACTATACGCTTACAAAAATGACATATATTTCTACTCCATTTACTATAAGCATTAGACAAATATCGGCTAAATAACGACAGTTATTGAGAGCTGCTTTAGAGCTATTTTTTAAATATAAATGGTAAATAGATTACAGTGCTTTGTATTTATCGTGAAATAACGGAGTTTATTAAATGGTTACATCGAAATAACGAAAGGGTGAGAACAGTTATTTATCTAATGTTATAATAAATGAAGTATAATTTAAAAAAATTGTCATATCAACCACGTAAATAACGCAATGAATACACTGTCAAAATCAAACCGATTCCTACCGATAGTGTGATTCGCAATTAGGCTTCTGACTTGAATGCTTTTGTATGTGCTTTTGGAAGCAATGATTATTACCGTGTTGTAAAAAGGATGACTTTGACAGGTGGCCTACGATTTGGCAGAGGACAAGAACGTGGTGTCGTCCCCTCTCAGTCTAATGGTTTTGCTGTCCTTGTTCAACACTGGCGCAGGTCCCACCACCAAGGAAGAGGTTACCCAGTTCTTGGGTGGCACAGATTATAAAAAGGTTAGTGAAATTTTCCTTTTCTGTACCAATAACTGGCTGGATGTTATTATCCAAAGAGCTGACGACTGTTTTAAAACTTTCATAGACAAATTGTTGACTTACTTATGTGCTGATTAGCCGTGAACTTTATACGCACGCGAGACCTGAAATCGTTAACAATAATTTATTATTAACCGTTCGAGAACTTCCTAAATACCTACCTAATGAGAATTCAGATATCATTAAAGTAAAATTTACGAATCAACTTAACTTATCGAAGCAATTTAATTGTACGACCTATCGACGATGTGAACATTTTATTTATTATTTAAAACATTTGACTAAGTAGAAGCCATTATAGTTAGCGATAATTACAAGAGCCATTATCATTACCTACATGACGCGCGATAAAAATGATAACGAATACATAATATGTACCTGACTGACAATAGGTTTTAGGGGGCACGCAATAGCATAAGCATAATCAGCCAATGTTCCCACAGCTGGGACACACAGGCCTCCTCTCTGTGAGAGGGAATGGGCCATAATCTACCACGCGGGCTCAGTGCGGGTTGGTGGATGTCACATGTCTTCGAAGTTTTGGTTCTAGGACATGCCGGTTTCCTCAAGATGTTTTACTTCACCGTTTTGAGAGCAGTGGTGATGAAATTAAATTTAAACACAAAGTAATGTGCCTGTCTGGATTCGAACTCACGATCTACAACTCGTAAGTTGGAGCCGATACTACTGAGCCGACACTGCTACTCTATTAATAATAAGTACCTACATAATTTTATTGTGTGGTACGTAGCTACACATACACCTATGTAATACAAAGAATTTCGATCAATTTCTAAAAGATTTGGTAAAAGCAATTAAAATTTTAAATTGATTAATAACTTGGTTTCAAATATTGGTAAATTAATACCAAATGACAGTCACAAACAGGTACCTGGCCGTCAATAACGGGAAGGAAAGATACTGTCACACACGAATGGGTGATAGAGACGACGCTATACAAAGCCGAGACAAACTTTTTCTAAAACTTGATGTCAGTTGGCCAGCACATCGAGATACACGAAACTGTCAAATTTCTCCAAAATATTTTTTTTTAAGTTCAAAATCGAACGAGGAAATTTGACAGTGTGTGGTAACTTGATGTGCTGGCCACCGTACTTAGATGGAAGATGCACGAAGTATTCATTGCGGTCAACTAAACTCCATTCACCTGTGTCAAACTAAACGTTGAATTTACTTATATTTTCAGACTTCGGACTCTTACAGGGAGTTGAGCGAGAAATTCTCCCAACTGAACCCTGAGGCTCTGACGGTCGCCAACAAGGTGTACGTGTCCAACAAGTTCCGTCTGCAAGACGCCTTCACCTCGGCCGCTCGCTCCTACCGCAGTGAAGTCGACACCATCGACTTCAGTCAAGCGCAACAAGCTGCTGACACCATCAACCAATGGGTAAGTACGTCAGTAACATACGGCACATGATCTACATCTTTCTAAAATCATGTCCGAAACCTACGAAAGAACGTTTGCCGCAGCCTGAATTCTGCAAGGAGCACTGCCATTTCTGGACTTTACACGCAGCACTGGCAGTAGCAATTCTCTAGTGAATAAATGTCATGACCTTCATGTTTTGATGTGGACAGGCTAACGAGAAGACCCACGGCAACATTAAGACACCTGTCAGTCCAGACGTGCTAGGCAGTGATGTAGCTGCTGCTCTTTTTAACGTCATATACTTCAAGGTACGTAATTCATATTCCTTCTAAAACGCTTCAAGAAATATACCTACATATTTAAAGAGGGTGCAATGCGACTGGTTTTCCCCCCAAACAATTTCCTGTTTCATTACAGAATAAGTGTGTACTTTAAATTGAAAATGCTCTTCTGCTGAATCACAAAAAGTTCCAAAACTTTGGGTAATCGCAGGCGAAAATAAGTTTATATAATGAAAAATAATAATACGTATGTGTATATTTTTTGTTGGAGATCCTAAATAAATAAATAAATATAATTCTTCAATTTCCAGGGGCACTGGCACGTTCCTTTCAAATCGGAGGAGACGAAGGACAAGGATTTCCATCTCAGTAAAAGCTCTGTAGTTCAGAAGCCCACGATGCACTTGTTGCAATCTCTGTATTATACGGAGAGCCCTGAACTTGGTGCTCGGGTAAGCGTCACTTTGTTATGTACTATTCTCTGAAGAACATCCATACAATCCGTACCTTTTGAAAAATTCTTTTAAATTAATTTTCCGGCACTTTGCAACCATTATTTGCTTTGTGTGTATTAGATGGTTGAGCTGCCCTACAAAGAAAAGGGCTTCCGCATGGTCGTGGTGCTCCCGAACGAGGTAGACGGTCTACCATCAGTTCTCGAGAAAGCATCGGAGAAAGGCCTTCTGAACGACGTGTTCAAGCTAAGCCCTGCTGGATCTGATGTGGATCTAGACATCCCGAAGTTCGATATCAAAAGCAAACTGGACTTCAATAAAATCTTACCAAAGGTACTTACGCTAGGTGTTTTAGTTTTTATACTAAATAATACCCTTTAACATTCTTATTTTTTTAATAATATTGAGTTTCCCTACATATTTTATGCCTACCTACCTACTAAGCCAATTTAGCCAATGGATGCTAAAGTTGAAAAAAAATCCTCCTTTTCATATTGTAGACACCTACAGAAGGTGGTATAGTGGTAACAAAGGTTGACTGGTAGAGAATGCCTTGTGGCATTAAGTCCGCCTATGTATGTACCACTATTGTACATGAAATTTAAATAAATAAATAATGAATTTCCGAGTATTTAAAATCTATGATCTTCTACAAGATTATTAAATTGAATATTCTACTCTTTGACAGCTGGGAGTATCCAAACTATTCGAAGAGTCAGCAGGCGGTATTGTTCAAGACCAGTCGGTAGTAGTGTCCAAGGCGTTCCAAGAAGCCTTCATCAAGGTTGATGAGGAAGGAGCCACTGCTGGTGCATTCACAGGTTTGTATCATTGAGACAACTATTAAATATAATGTCGGACAGAAAACGTATTACCATATTTACCACGTTACACTTTATAGGAATTCAAAGGTAATGTTAAAAAATGTGTTTTGGTTCTCATTCACAGGACTATTTATAGTACCAATATCTGCAGATTACCGACCACCGCCTCCTATGAAGTTTACAGTTGACCGTCCATTCTTATATCTAATTATCTTCGAAGACTTAGTTCTTTTTGCAGGCACATACTCACACTGATGAGGTAAAATACAGATAGTCAACATGGTTGCTTTCTATGGTGTTGGCAATGTTCGCGTCGCAGGCTTGCCAGGCAGGGGAATTTCGCTGTTCCTATTGAAAACCTTTACTAACTAGATAAAACTGGTTCCATTCGCATAAGTTGTACTATTAACAATCTATTTTTTACTTGCCGCCTTTTTTTATTTAATGTGTCCTCCTGGTCTCTTCGGATGCTAAAAACCGAATTTAAAATGACTTCACAAACATTTGTTTTTTCAGTTTCTTGCTGCATATATGCAGATCCACTTCAGAACCGTACTCCGAAAAACCGCACAACCAAAAAGTCCCCAAACGATTACCGTACACGTACGAAACAAGTTCCATCGCTATGACGAGCATAATCATTATTTAATCTTCCCACTGCTGGGACACGGGCCTCCTCTCGGTGAGAGGAAGCGTAATTGCTGAATTTTGGATTAGTCTGATTATCATCCACAGCATTCATATTTAGAGAAATGTAACTATCTCCTCAGCCGCCTTCGACAGTGAAAAGACTGTTGGTTGTCCCTTTTTCTAACTGATAATTTAAAGACCATCAATGGTAATATCTTTTACTAAAATTGTGTATTTAATATATTTCCCAGGAATATTTTTAGAATCACAATCTTTAAATTACGAACCACCACTGCCTGTAAAGCTTACTGTTGACAAGACAAAATTCTTTTATCTGGCAATAACCTACCTACACTAATAATGAGGTCAAATATTGATAAATGACATGGTTGCTTTTTATGGTGTTCGCAATGCTATTAATTTTGTTTTTCCCATTGAAAACCCCCTCTTCGCTTTTATTAACTGGATATATTTGGTTACATTCACTTATGTTGCAATAAGCGATATACTTTTTTTCTTTTTAATTAAGCTTTGCCTATGTCCTCTTTGGATGCTAAAAACTTAATTTGAATGTCTTCCCAGACATCAGAACTATCGGTCAGAAGAACCTCACCCACGAAATAAATCCCATCGCTATGACTAGCGTAGTTGCTAAACTTTAGGTTACAGCAATTGATTTGATTGATTATCATCCACAGGATTGATATTGAGGGAAATGTCACTAGGTGTCTTCCCAGCCGCCTTCGACAGTTAAGTTTCGGATATGCATTTGGTTTTTGTTTATTGAAGTCCTACCATTTCTGCGTCTCGCATGTTTTTGTAACCTTTGCGATCAGCCCTGATTCAACTGAATTTTGTAATCTATAACCTCTGACACTTCGCAAGTTATTCCTTGAAACTCAGTCTTCTGTGCTGATGTCAAATTAAAAAGAGTATGCTGCAATTAATTTGTACATTGTTATTCACAGGAATGGTTGAAATATACGCGTCGGGATTATCGGAACCACCAAGCCCAATCAAGATTACAATTTATTAACCGTCCCTTTTTGTATGCTATTCTCTTCCAAGACAAAATTCTGTTTGCTTGGCGCTTACACCAACTAATCAGAAGACGTAGGTCTTCGAATAATCGGATACTCATTTGGTTTCTGCTTATCGAAGTCCCGTCATCTCTGCGTCTCCATGTTTTTGTAACCTTTGCCATCAGCCCTGCTTCAACTGAATTTTAAATATCTATTGACCTCTGACACTTCGCAAGTTATTCCTTGATAATAATAAGCGGAAAGTTAGTCTTCTGTGCTGATGACAAATTCAAAACAAATATGCTGTAATAAACATTACATTGTTTGTTATCCACAGGAATGGTTTTCACGTTTACGTCGGCATTGTCGGAACCACCAAGGCCAATCAAGTTTACAATTGACCGTCCCTTTTTGTATGCTATTCTCTTCCAAGACAAAATTCTATTTGCTGGCACCTACACCAACTAAAGCGAAAAGCATTAACAACAAACAACGTAGGTACAACCGAATTAATAGCATGGGATTTGCCTTTTGCATGTTTATCAAGATATGTCATGTCTGCAATTCCTTATATCCATTTGTCATCGATCCTAAAATTGTCTTATCTGATTACAAAAATATCAAACAAATTCTAGTACCTAATACCAGTGAACAGTAGAAGTGGAAGATCCAGTAACCGAACTACCTACTTTGGGGTTAGGAACATAACAAAGTCGTGGTTTATGACTTTTCGATCAAAATAGGAATAGGACATGCGGGCTAATTGCCTAACACACTGTCAGTAGGAATGGGTTTCATTTTGACAGTTCAACAACATACATATCGTTAATTAAGTTGTTAAAAAAAAAAATAACGAACATATGAAGCAATGGATTAGCAATGCCTCAAAATCATTCAGATTGCGATTGATAGTGCGTACGCAATTAGGGTGCTGATTTTATTCCCATATTGATTATTATTCACAGGATTGATCTAAGAACAGGTAACTTTATTTTCTCCACCACCATTACGGTTTACTTTTGATCGTCCATTTTATATGCAATCCTCTAGGAAGACAAATTTCTGTTTGCCAGTACCCGTGCTGATTCATAAACAAAAATAGGTTTTGTGTATGGATTAGGATATGGGATTGAATTATTATGCTTCGCAAATCACTGGTGCCGATTCCCTTGTTCACAAAATAAACTAAATTTAAGTTCAGTGCATCTTTTTCTTTCTATTTCATTAAGAAAAGGACAGAAGATAAATTTTAGTTTAGTACTGTCAAATTAATCAGCGCCTGTCACTACTCCATACAAGTTTAGACGTAATTAAAAACTTGCCGACTAAAATTACGTCAATTTACGTCAAGCGCTAATTTATTTGACAGGACTAAACTAAAATTTATCTTCTGTCCTTTTCTTAATGAAGTAGAAAGAAAAAGATGCACTGAACTTAAATTTAGTATAGTTTGTGAACAAGGGAATCGGCACCACTGTCATCCGTTCACTGAACTATTAAGAATTCTTGTTATTAGGTTCTCACGATCTTTCTTTTCTACTTCTGCTTTACAAAACTACCTACTTATCAAACTCTAAAAATACTTATCAATGCTGTTTAATTGCTTATTATTATTATTTTTTACAGCAGTGCTTCCATAATTGTTTTACAGGTGTAATGACTATAATGAGGTAGCATGATTACTTTCGTTTTTATAGGTAAATACGCAGCGATTCGTGAAAAACCTGCTCATTAAGCTATTATTTAAGCAATAAACAGACTAAATTGGTTATTACAAACTAGTAACTACCCACTTTAATAATAACGAATTCTTTTATGTTAGTGTACGTATAATAAGTTGTAAATTTTTATATAAGTATGTCTGGTTTTATTGTCATTCACAGGATTGATCCTAGTACCGATAAGTTCATTTTCTGCTCCACCATTACCAATCCGGTTTACAGTTGATCGTCCATTTTTATATGTCATACTTCATGAAGACAAAATTCTGTTTGCCGGCACCTACACAAACTGATACTTTAGGTATTGTGTTCGTCATAATTATATGATTGGATTTGGATTATGCTTTTGCTTATTAAAACCTCGTCATCCTTCCACATAACTAGGTGTTTAGGATTACTGATTTTTTACTACCATCACCGTTCATTTCTACTCTTGCTCAGTTTTTTTGTTGTTTATGCCCTTAAGTGTTTATTTCCAAATATGCTTGCCAGTGTTGTTAATTTGTGTTCTTAACTCACAAAACAACAACAACTTTGTTATTCCTTATGTCAAATAAAAGTAGGTAGGTACGGTGGCCAGCACATCAAGTTAAAAAACCACAAACTGTCAAATTTTCTCGTTCGATTTTGAACTTAATCTTCAACATTTTAAAGTTTTAAATGGTTTGGAGAAATTTGACAGTTTCGTGTAACCTGATGTGCTGGCCACTGTAGATACTCGTTTGTCAACAAAGAATTTTGAGATAGGATGGTCACTTTTTCAGTACCTAAATGCGCTACTCTATAATCAAATAGCTGGTTAACCATTTTATAGGCGTCATTTTACATCAATCCGCTGTTTCTTCTTCTTCTTCTTCTTCATTACGTGTCGATTTGACTAAAATTTTGTCTGACTAGTATCTACCCGCTTTCATAATAGTTTCCCTGTGTACCCCTGTCAGTCTAGGGAATATGGCCAGATTTTTTCTATATATTGTTATTCACAGGATATTTCCCAGAAGCGACAACCACACAACCAATGCCAATGAGTTTTGCCCGTTAACCGTCCATTTATATATATATGCCATCCTCTTGGATGATACCATTGTATCTGACGGCACCTACAGCATCTGATATCACCGCACATAAACAATTCGGTATTGTTTCGTCCGGATTTGGTTTTTGCTTTTGCATACGAGTACCTTATCTTTTCGCTCAACTTCTTGTTATTATTTTCTTTACTTCCTTAATTTATACTCTTTTTAAATATTTTTCTTCGATTTTTTTTTACTATTCTTTGATTAAGTAATTTATTGTTGACTATTTGAATTTATCGTGATGTTTGCTTTAGTCGATACTGATAGGTGCATCACTCCTAAATTATCAAAAATACAGGAGGTTTCTCTCCAATTTATTACAGATGCCTTCTTTAGTTGGTCCTGGATGTGTCATTCACCGCAACATTCCTTTGGGTTAAATCATTCTTAAGCTTGTAGGTATTCGTTACGAGGCGTCCTTTTGTTGGTTAAACACCATACCCATAATGTTCGATTTTAATTTACGAAACAATGCTTTTTTCTTGAGTCTATTTTGAAGACCTATGCTACTCCCATTGGCCTGTTAGTCGCGTGCAGTGTAACCTCTTTAAAATTTAAGCATTTTATTGGTATTGTTTTTCATTTCCAGCGCTTATTCTAGCAGACTCTCTACCACCACAACCAGTCAAGTTTACCGTGGATCACCCATTTTTATATTTGATCCTCTTCGAAGACAAAATTCTTTTTGCTGGCACCTGTATAGATTAATGAAGGTGATATAAATAAAAAATAAGAATAGGTCTAGCCTCGACTAATAATAACTTCACTAAGAGAAAGATCTTTGATAAAACGGCAAAAAAGTTCGTTTTAAATTAAAAAATTACAATACTGGTCGAAGGTCAATCCTCTTCTTATTTTGATCGCATGAATACGTATATACTACCTATCTACCTACTTTTTACTTTGAATGTTATTCGATGGTTGCTTATCATTTTATTTTTCAAATTTTTCTATCGAATAGGTACTAACTCCTCATTGAATTTTATAGGTCACTTTTCATTGTCAAAATAATATAATGCCTGAATTATAGCCGTTCTACTCAAGATGTGTCCCAGAACAGCCATTATACCACTCGAGTAATGTGGATAGGTATCTAATCATCTTGTTCTTATTTGACATCGTGTGTCACAGCTGCCTTTCAAAATCGGGTTCACTAAGTACGACGTTGTCCCAGGGCTTCGTTTTTGGCCAACGAGTTACTTCCAAATCACTATGACTCTTTTACGACGCAATAACTAGTTTTCGTTATGGTATTTCTTTTATTCGCGTGCTGTGTCACATTTACAGTATTGGTGTTTGTAATTTTCAGGGGCGGTTATAGTAACAGAATCATTAGATTCACAGCCACCAGAGCCCGTGAAGTTTACCGTGGATCGTCCATTTTTACATTTGATCCTCTTCGAAGACAAAATTCTTTTTGCTGGCACTTACACTAATTGAGGTGATCATCACTTATGTATTAATCTAATTTTGAGCCTGGAACCTTTTCATTTTGTTTTACTAGCTTTCCGTCAGTTGCTTAAACTGCTTGCATAAAGAAGCTGGTTTCGGTTTCCGACTCTCGGTGCTGACCGGTTCAGGATTTCTTTCTTTAGGTGCATGCGTGTTTAATAACATGAGATTATTTTCGGTACGGGCAAGAAAAGATAGACGGCCAGTAAGACGCTTCATGCAAAAAAATATTCCCTTACTTTCATAATACCGCAATGTTACCTTTATTTTTTATTGGTAACGATGTGGCCGATTTGGCAATGCGTTAAGTGTATGTCTTGGGTCCATGTGGTTTGTCCAAAGGCATGGGATATGTTTTTGATATGTGTGTCTTGGTTAATGTGGTTTGTTCATTCACTTTTGAATTGTTCATAGATTTTTGTTTGTTTTTACCCGTTTCCGTTTTATATTCGTACCCGTCTATTACGTACGTCTACCTGTAGGTAACATTGACTATTGAGACTTCCATAGTCACGTTGTTTCTATCCAGTATTAGTATCACAGCACATATATGACACCTTTAGTTATATGTTCTGTGATTAGTATATTAAGATTATTAATTAACTTGCGCTGCAAAATGTTCCGACTGGCGAGAATACCTAAAATACAGACAAACACAGTTTTGTCTTTAGTTAAAATTATATCCGGATGCAACTATTACCAGATTTTACTCAAACATTATGTTCGGACAGGAATATGATGAATTTTGTTTTAATAGTGTGTGTTTGTTCCAGTGCCAAAGTTGTAAGATATTATTAATTTCCATGACATCGGTTGTGTTCCACAGGAATCGTAGCCGTGGCCACATCTTTGTATACTCAGCCACCACTACCGACGAAGTTTACAGTTGATCGACCATTTTTGTATCTGATTCTCTATGAAGACAAAATTCTTTTTGCTGGCACCTACACAAATTGAGGTGACAATTAATTGAATAAAATATAACACATCTAGGTTGTGGTAGCTTAGCTTATCATTTTAATTTTCATTATAACTTTCCATTCATTCCGTCACAAGTTGATGTTGTATTTGATGAAAACCTAAATGCCTCAGGGTTATTTTGGTTCATCTCAGGAGTCTTACTACCTGTGGTGTCTTGGTTTTAGGTTAGGTTAGATATGTACAATAAAATACTGTTTCCAATATTGCTGCCTTAGGCGTGCTATCGTTACGGTTACTCGAACAAGACTGAGTGTTGCGGTCTGTCGCACCGCCCTTCCTCTACCGCGGAACCGCCACCACAGTACGAATAATTTATTTATTAAACGTCACACTACTCAATACTGTATATGGACCTCTTTGCTGTTTCCCAGGCGAACAATAGCCGCTTCAGGAACTTGGACGGTATCATAGTTTTAGTCAAGCCGAAAGTATAGTTTGTGGTTTTGTGGTGATGCTTATTTTCATCGTGGCACATTACCTATTATTTAAAAGTGCCTGTATATTCAAGTTTATGATAAACCGATTGTGATCCACAGGTATTCTTGCCGTGCCTCCGTCTTTGGATTTTCGTCCACCGCCAATAACGAAGTTTACAGTTGATCATCCGTTCTTATATCTGATTCTCTTCGAAGACAAAACACTTTTCGCTGGCACCTTCACAAAATAAGGTGATTTATTATGTAGTGTGTTGTGTTGTATTGTTGTGTGGTGGCATTCTGTAGTGTCTGCCACCCTCATGGGAAGAAGGCGTCAGTTTATGTATGTACAGTGCGACATAAAATAGTAGAAATTAAATAAAATGGAACTAAAAACAATTCATACTAAATTGTTGCCATGTTTAAGCATTTTACGTCAAAAATGTGACAGTTACGTAGAAAGTGGCGCCCTCATTTAATTTCTACTATTTTATGTCGCACTGTATGTGTTATATGTTTTGTTCTCATATTAATTTTTTACCTTTTTTGGACGAGTATTTAGTTGAGTTGACTGACTGCCAATTAATCAAAACCTCATTAAGAATAATGGTGAATCTAAGGGTCTCCAATAATCAGCATTCATATTTTCTCCAGTGGGAATTTTCATGAATGTGTTTCGTGGGGAAATCTTCTTGGATGTTGTACAGACTTCTACCCTACATTGGGGGAGGAGTATTCGCATGATTTTATTTCCGTCTTCCTCTAAATAATTATTTTCCAGAGTAGATATATACAGCAATCTTGACGTTTTTATTTTTGGTTAAACAGTCCAGTCCAAACAGATTCTACAGCACATAGCACCATTCCTTTTTTCGCAACGGAACAGTGAGAGATGGCTTTAACACGTCACAGAACGGCCCCATCTCCATGAATTTTTAGGCGAACGCGTCAGGGCCCGCGTAATTTAAATTCAGGTCTGCATCAGGTTGTATGTTGATCTAAATATGATTCGCGGCCGTATTAAATATTTATTTATATACCTAATTATAATCATAAAAATCATCAATACAACTATAAAGGTGTATCTATTCAAACACGAAATATTTTAAGAGATACACCTATAGGTGGTAAAGAAGCCATGGAAACGATTTTTTTTTAAATCTGAGTATATTATAAAAAAAAGAATATTATTTAAAATTACTAACTTGATATGATGATTAATTATCAAAATTCACCGCGCTCGTGCCGCCACCGTCGCCGTGTCCGGGCGGGTCATTCATAGAATAAATACAATTTTGGAAAATGTAACTCCTTTGCAAAATGTGCCAAAAAATTTTAAAATTATAATAATTATGTAAAAATATAAAACACTTAGATAAAAAAAAATTTCGCTGCTATGGCTTTTTTACCACCTATAGATGTTTCTCTTAAAATATTTCGTGTTTGAACAGATACATCTTATAAGGTAATCCTATTGAATAACTATTTCATGAAATCATGACTTTTAGGATTATACGAGTACTAACGTAAGGCCCAGACTATGAGCCGCAAAGTGCGAAAGGAAGTTTGAAATTCGCGAGCTACCCTATAGCGCTTCCCCCATAATGAATTATCATTTTAAGGATAATTGAACGTATTTTAGCAGAAAGGACTCAGCCCACATTATGGTCAAAAATGAGTTGTATATACCTTCATGTGGGTTGATTCCCATTATCAAAAAATTAACCTTATAAATTGTAGTGTCATGGATATTTTTTGCAGAGTGAATGAACAGGGTATAAGATATTATACAACTCATTTTTGACCATAATGTGGGTTGAGTCTTTTCTGCTAAAATACGTCCAATTATCATCAACAGGAGGAAGTATCGCTCTTCTATCTGCAGCACCGCCACCACCCCCACCCGAGAAGTTTACAGTTGACCATCCATTTTTATATCTGATACTCTTCGAGGACAAAATTATTTTTGCTGGCACGTACACAAATTGAGGTGATACTTCTGCAGTAATATATTATACTTTACGTCACACCTGGCCATAATGTGAGTTTTACCGCACGCTACGCGTACAGTAAAACTCGCATTGTGGCCAGGTGAAGACGTAAAATTGTGTACTCACCACGGGCAGTAAGAAAGAAAGCCCTCTATCGAATATTTACAACCCTCGCCTGCGGCTCGGGTCAAAAATACCTGCGATTTCGGGCTTTCTTTCTTTTACAGCCCTTGATAAGTAATGTACTATTTTTCGTAAGATGGGCCTGCAAGCTTATATCATCTTGGTTCACGTAATTGAACTCCTACCTTCTTCTTCAAAAATATTTTCATGTATATGTTGCCAAGACGACACCATATGGCTCGCACTGTCAAAAAGTTATCAGATCTCATGTAGAGCCAAGCTTATAACTCTACACGCCCTAACTTTACCAACGGCCAAGCCACATATTATTTTGACTAAGGTGTAGAGTTTGTGAAGTTAGGACTGTGCGAGCCATAATTATGTTCTCAGACGCTACCCCTACGGCGTAGGCGATGTCCGGACGCGTGCTAACCATTAGATAAGCTAGTGCTCCCACAGCTTCACGGTAAGGAAACTGTTGGTTATCTTTTAGTAGGACTTGATGCGGCATTTGGGGTAGCGTCTCGTCTTGGCAACATTTTACATGAAAATGTTTTTGTGGGATTTCACTTCTTTTAGTAAGTTGCTTATGACATTTTTTTTGTTATTTTGTACATTTATTCTTTCTTTTTTTTGTGGTGTATTTCTTGCACATCAGAGGTGCCTTTTTTCGTAGCCTACTTTCTATCTTTGCCTTTTTCCTTTGTTGGTTTACTGTTTATAATACGCGATAGATCCATAGTATGTGAAAAACCCATACAAACTTCCATCCCCTAATTTAAAGTGTGGGGAGCGATTTACTAAAAGTCCTGAAATATGTATTTTATTATTTATAGCAAGGAGTGGGACATACATTTTCAGACCTCTAGCATCTTTGCGGAAGTCTTAAACAAACTTCCATCCCCTAGTTTAAGGGGTTGGGGGGTAAAAGTTCAAAGTTTTAGATTTTTTCGTTGTTTGAGTACTAATATTAGCTTCCTAATTACCAAATTTCAGCTTTCTAGGACTTCAGGAAGTACCTTAAGAATTTTGTTGATCATCAGTGAGTCAGTGAAGAAATAGTTTTTTTTTTTTAGATATTAATAAAATCTTATGTATAAGAGCTATGCAATTAAAACTTTATAAGTTTAATAAGTCCACTATTGACACCATATCCCAAGAATTTTGTTTATCTGGTATAATCCAAACCCAAGTTATAAGGGTTAAAAAAAACGACGAAGCGCTTACAGATAAGGGTAGGGTGGGTAGGTTGGCTTCGCTTGGCTCGTCTTGGCGGGGGCACTGCCGTGCCCCCAAATTTTAGGAAAAATTAAATGATGTCTCCAACTATTATAGCACAGTTTTCTAGTAATCAACAAAAACCTGTCACAAACAAACTTTTTTTTGCGGCCAAAACAATTAAAAACTTTGAAAATTGAAAAACAACGTATTAAGTTACCCTTTGATGGGCGAATCTGACTCGCTCTTTGCTGGGTTTTTTTTACACCGCCCGGGTTATACACGCGTTGTATACGCCTTACATGAAACAAAATAAAAAAATCTATCATAAAAAAAAAATATATAACACGTTGTCGGTTGCATTTCTATTCTTACGTGCGCGTCTTTCTCAGTCTCAAAGAAAATCAAATCCACAAAGAAATGAGTAATGAGTATTCTTGAATTGTATTAATTTAATGCTTCATTAAAATCAATTATCATTTACAGGACTGGTTTTGGAGGGACTGTCTTTGGATTCAGAAACACCACAACCGCTGAAGTTTACAGTTGAACGTCCATTTTTATATTTGATTCTCTTCGAAGACAAAATACTTTTTGCTGGCACTTATACACACTGAGGTGATATATGTATATATTTGTTATCACATCTATTCAAAAAGAGCTAATTTAGTCCCTGTTTACAGGGACTAAAATAGCTCTTTAATCCCTAGGGACTAAAAGTGTAGGGAATTTGGAATGTGGATATTGTTAGTAAAAGTTCCAATCACCAAAGAGATCAAGCCAGAACATTATATGAACAAGTAACAGGCTGTATGATAAAGCAAACCGCACGCGGGCCAAAATAAAAATGAAGTTTGTGTAAAAATAAAAAACGCGCGAAATAAACTCCGCCTTCGTTCGTAATTGTTTACTCAAATTCGGATTTTACTTAGTTATATAAAAAAATTGTGTGTCTTCCTCAAGTAGTGAGAATTTAAGTATTATTTTAACTCCAGAGAACATTGTATCGGATGCTAAAAATGTGATACAAATAATAAAACGTACTATTCTTATTCATAAGTTGCACTTAATTATTTTTTCATAGAGGGTGATAAAAAGCACAGTGTTCAGCTCGGGAGCAACACTATTTAAGCTCGAGTGACATACTTGGAATCCCTCGCTGCGCTCAGGATTCTTCTTTAGAACCCCTCGCTGCGCTCGGAATTCTACTCTAGAATCCTTCGCTCCGCTCTGGATTCAAAGAAACACTCGCCTTCAAAATAGATGTTTGCTCCCTTGGCAAACAATCTACTACTAAGGTACCATAATATGTTATGGTTTTGAAAACTTATTAGTATATTTATTACTTTATTCGTATTCGTGGATAAATAATAACAGCCGCACAGGTCGAACGAAGGTCAAGATATGTCTGCTGCGGTTCGTACGTGGATGGGTAATCGCCCATCATCCATTACATATCGAGACCCCTCCGTGCCTCGGAAAGCAAGTTAAAAGGCGTTAGTCCCGGCTGTCATTCGTAGATCTTTGACTGTCGAAAAGTCTGACAAGTAGTCGTACCAATGACTAATTCTCTTTGAGTCTTACCTAGGGGTATCGTGTTAACCGGTAACTGGGTTGTGGGGGTTTACTGCTTGATTTCGAATGTCATATGGCCGACGTTCGATCTGATGACTTCGGGGAATTAGCCATCAGGCATATGACATTCGAAATCAAGCAGTAAACCCGGGTTGTGGAGGTCAGATAGGCAGTCGCTCCATGTAAAATACTGATATTTAGCTGCATCCAGTCAGACAAATCGACCCAAATTGGGAAAAGGCTAGGCAGATATTGAAAGCTCGCCTACATTCAGTGGTAGCTAGATTAGTGGCTATGTTCAGATGATGGATGGATTACCTAAATATTATATTTGTTCCGCAGGATTTATTATGCAGAATTATTCTTCTATTAGTTTACCGCCGCCCGCTGTGAAGTTCACGGTGGATCATCCCTTCTTGTTTCTAATACTTTTCGAGGATAAAATCCTCTTCGCTGGCACCTATGTTTATTGAGGTGATGTTACATAGCTTCATTTCTTCTTCGTTTCATCAGTCATTACCATAAACAACTGCCGTTATGTTAATATCGGATATTACGCAATTACTTTGTCTATTTACTTGAAAATAATTGGTTTTATTTCACTCATTTCTATCTTTAATGCACTTGGTTTTGGCAGATTCCTACTATGTAATTTGTTTGATACCTACATAGTTTTATTAGCACTGACATGATAATGCTTTTGCACCCGGAATAGCCCCCGAATTAATAAACCACTTTCGTTTTGAAGTTTCATCTTTAAACTTCTTATATGCAGTTGTAGTTAAATGTACAATGAACTGCATTTCCATGGTAACAGTTTCACTTCGACAGCGCCTTTATTTCTTAGCAGTAAATAGGCGGTTGACCGTACCTATGACTTGTTACTCTTGTTAGCTCCAATGGGATTATGTGTCAAAATGAGATCGGTTTATTAACACGGAACTTGGCCTAAGGGGCTATGATAACCTTTGGCTTGTTGAGCTAAGGCTTTATATCTCACTAGGAAACGATAGTCGCGCTGCCAGCAAAATATACACAGCTTTATGGTGGGTATCTCACCAGGCGTGCATTCGGTTGCGCAACCAAGCATACATTTTTTTGCAGTGCAATCATGGTTGCGTCGCCACTGGTGTCCTAGTGAGATAAGGCCCTTAATGTGAGACTTATAGACAAGCTCACAATTAGTTCTTTGATTGTTGGTTTTGCACGGCTGCAATTTTCCGTAATTCTTCGGTTTTCATCTGGGTATCACTGACTCATGGATACTGGGCCTCAAGTCTGATAATGCAATAGTGTCAGAATGGTCTCGCCATTGTGAGTATTTGACAGTGTTTGTATGGCAAATCTGTCAAAAACTCACAATGAAGCGACCATTCCGACACTATTGTAATAGCAGACTTGAGGCCCTGGTACCTGGTACATGGTACTCGGCCGTAAATATGGCACATCGGGTTTTAGTGAAAATTCAGCTTTGTTGTCACTAATCCCTGTGTGACAGTTTCTTTTAAAAGCTCGATTTGTCATGTACACGCCAGAGGAAATTGAATGAAACTTCTTTAGCCCAGGTACGCACGGGCGATTTTTTATCGCGCACTGGATTTTCAACTATAGGTTTTAAGCCGAGCATTGAGAATCGAACAGAGTGCATCGCAGCACGTCAAAAAAATACATTGTTCGATTTTCAACTCTGGGCGCTAAGCAGCGAGTTGAAAATCCAGTGCGCGATAAAAATAAGTTGCGCTATACGGGACGCCAGACAAATGCGAAACATCGAAATTGATGGATAATTAAAGAAGACCAAAAAACTAATATGAAGAAAAAAAAAGAAGAATTATTATTAGAATTTCGGAATATAAGTAAATACAAGACAAATAAATATTTTTAAGATAGACTGGGGCATTGTGCCGATAAGAGAGCGTCATGCCGTTTGCCGTCACGGTATACGCGTCAGTTTTACTCGCAAGGCGCGCCTATAGATGTTTCACATCAAAAATACATTGTTCGAATTTCAACTTTTGATGTTGAAAATCCAATGCGCGATATAAAATCGCCCGTGGGTACGAGGGCTTACTTACTACTCCTAGTCCTAGTCGGGATAACGCACGCTTACTGCCTTACTATCTTTTTTTCGGAACTATGGAGGATAGCAGACCTAAAATGTGTATTAAATTTTACAGGTCTGGTAGCCGTTCCCATGTCATCGCTGTCAAGACCACCACAGGCAATGAAATTCACAGTGGACCATCCCTTCCTATACCTAATACTTTTTGAAGACAAAATTATTTTTGCTGGCACCTACGTACTGTAAAAATGATAATAACTTAATAAGTAATTTTGTAATAGAACGAAAGAGAATTTTAATTTAAAAAGAAAACAACATTTTCTACATTGTATGCAATAAATATATTTTCATTTTTTTAAATTTTGTATGTCGTGTCTGTCAATTAAAATAAAAACAAAATATTATTGTTCAGTGTTTTATTTAACCCAGTAAGAGATTGCGAGAGTGCAGGCAGAGATTTGTACAGACTTATTAATTACAAGACATGAACTCGCGATTGTGCGTACGCAATTTGCCATTTGTTTGTGACGGACGACAACTTACGTTGGGGCCAGCACATCAAGTTACCACAAACTGTCAGATTTTCTCGTCCGATTTTGAATTTAATCACAAACATTTTGGGGTTTATTCATAAACGTTGCTTAAAGTTAAGTGACGTTCAAACGTCAAAAATGTATGGTTAAACAGTTGCTAATCATTACTTAACTTTAAGCAGCGTTTATAAATAAACCCCTTTAAAGTTTAAAATCTTTTGGAGAAATTTAACAGTTTCGTGTAGCTTGATGTGCTGGCCACTGTACACACGGCTACAAATCCAGTATAAGGTGATTTCGCATTGCATAGGATTTCCCTACAATGAGAGATCAGCTTATACTAGAAATGTATAGCTTGATATGTAGCCGTGTGTACGAAAATAATTGTTTGGATATTTTTTTTTCCTATTTGTTTCTGGAAGGAAACGGGTTGTAAATCACAAATTAATTACACAATTTGTTACAAATAAAATATAATAAATTAGGTAGTTAAGTAATTAGAATAGATTTTTTATTTTTTTTAAACGTTGCCCCACACTAGGAAGTTCTCCTGTATTGTGGGTGCGTTTACAAACATTTAAACTCACATACACAAACAGCCAGACCCGGAACAACTAGACTAGATCATACAAATATTTGTTCCGTGCGGGAATCGAACCCACGACACGCAGCGCAGCAGTCAATCGCTTAACCACTGCGCCAACCGTGCCGTCAGTCAGATAGAATGGAAACAAACATTTCCAAATTCCACTTTGCCCCACCAGTGGTGCGGCTCGGTGGGGCAAAGTGGAAATATTCTTGCAGGATACGTTGTTTTAAGCAGTTTTTGAGTGGCTAATGTACATGTTTTCCTTGAAGTGGATAGTAAGTGACTTATATACTAATAATCTGTGATTTATATTTTTAATTTAATGTAATTTTTTATTATAATTATCTACCTAGTTAGGACATTTCTGCCATGAAGTATTCATATATAGAGTAACGTGTATCTATTCAAACAAAAAATATTTTAAGAGATACACCGGTGGCAAAGAAACCATGGAAACGATTTTTTTTTAAATCTGAATATATTGTTTAAAAAATTAAATCATTTAAAATTACTTGGTATATGATGATTAATCATCAAAAGGCACCGCGCTCGTGCCGCCACCGCTGCCGCGTCCGGGCGGGTCATTCATAGAATAAAAAAAAATTGTAGGTAAGTAAAGGTTTTTTTGCAAAATGTCTCAAGCAATTTTAAAATTATAATAATATTATTAAAAATAAAAACACGATAAAAAAAATCCGCTGCTATGGTTTTTTTACCACATAAAATTGTTTCTCTTAAAATGTTTTGTGTATGAATTAATTGACGTTTGTTTATATTCTTTCTCTTTTTTTTTATAATTCTTTTTTTTTGTGTTTGTTATTGTCAGGACATGGTTTGTATTTTTTATAATATTATTATTTTTTATACGTTCAGTTGTTCAGCAAGGAGTTGTTAAATTCAAACAGACCATACGTCAAAATGTCAATGTTGTATGAGACAGGGAAGGTTCTAGGTAGGGTAGGTAGGTAGGTAGGGTAGGGTAGATAGAGTAAGTAGGTAGGGTGGGTGGGTAGGTAGGTAGGGCAGGATTTTTTTTATTTAGGAAGTTACAGTAAGGTAGGTAGGTTAAATAGGGTAGATAGTTAGTGCTACCTGTGCGAAGCCGAGCCAGGTAACGCTCGTATTCAATAAACATATCCTAATACAGTGATAGCGATGAATTGATACTTATAGATATCCTATTTAGAAAATAGTTTAGTAGGTACCCACTAATTAATGTGATTTTTAAAGGAACCATGTTTGCAACAAGCCTAGCAAATTTTTCTATTGCGATTTAAATGGAACCTTAAGAACCTTTTTTAGGAACTCAAGTGGCTCCCAATCCTCCTTCGCAGGAACACTCAGATTTTATGTCTCCTATTCAACATCTTACACAACCCGTCTCATCCTTCCTAGCTATGTGAGCATTTTGCATAGGCTCATCCTAGCAACACACCGTGTAGATCACACCTTAGATCCCTCCTTAAATCTCATCCTCATAAAACTAGCTACTATTCTTATTCCCTCTCTGTCCATTCTGTAAGATTATGGAACTCGCTTCCCCCTAGAATTAGCGATTTAAAAACTATATCTCTATTTAAATATCAAGTAAAAGAGCATTACCTTTTCTCTCAACTGTGAGTATTTTATGTATATATATATATAATTATGTCGTATCTCTATGTATTTAACTGTGTGTCCGTATATAATAAAATAAATAAATAAAGATACGGTAATCAAATCCAAAATTACGAATTGTGCTTATCCACCCCGTTTTACCGTTTTACGATACTCATTTTAAATGCCGAGGAAAACGCTGTTTAAACTTGTAAAACAATGAACATACAATATGTTGAATATTCGGTACTCACTCTGTGCTCGTGCCCAAATCACTTCCGAAAGAAAAACTATGTGTTACTGACATACTTAATAAGTACTTTGATACTTTCTTGATTCACTTATACTAGTCACTAAATAATAAATAAAACAAACTATTAAAAAATTATAACGAAACTGTTAGTACTGTTCAAATGATTTGTTATGCCTTCTATCATGAAAACTCCATTGAGGTAGGAAAGAAAACTCGGAAAACTTTTGCATGCTTCGTTGTTTTGTTTATTGTTACCAGGAGTCCCAGATGACAGAATTAGTGTTGCCAGCTGGATCTTGTCAAAAGATACCTGTGTTAATACATTTTCGGTACTTGACATTTTATACCAATACATCGAAATAATAAATATCGCCAAAAAAATATCGATATATCGAACAAAAAATATCGACAGATAGATATTTTTTCTACAAGCCTATCAAGCTATGGTGACAACTTTGGGGCTTTCCTCATAAATTTAGTGGGGAGTAGTGTTAAAAGGGGGATTTTAAGGGAGATTTTTTGGGGATATTTTAGGGGTTGCAAACAAAACCTGCAATTTGAAGCAAACAATAGTAGAAATAGAATGACATCTTAAAAAACCTACGGCAAATATGCTAAAAGCCTTTAATGTAAGAATGTATGACTTCAAAATTAGATCGAACAGTAGCACCGCTGACGATGATGATGATGCCGAGGTATTCTTTTATTTAAAAAAATAACAAACATTATTGTGCGTTTTATTTTATAAGTTACTAACGAATTGGATGTTGAGCACTAGATCAAATAAATTTTACTTATGAGAACCTGTACACTTATAAACGCTGAATAAAGTTATGTTAGGTATAACTTCGGTATAACTATAAATTTTTGATGTTTATATCTAGCATTAAAGTTATGCTAGATATAATTAGCCCATAAGGTTAGAGAGATTTAAAAAAAATCTTGGCGGAAATGTTTGTTAAGGGTTGGCAACACTGCACTCAGCATCAGCTGTTGAGCTGTCAGGGTGTCAGGCATCGGCCCATCGTGCTGCTCGACGAGGTGGGCAAGCTCTTTGAAAGAGTCATTGCAGACCGCCTTGTCGGGCAGCTCGTGCGGGTGGGGCCGGATTTGGCGGAGAGCCAGTTTGGTTTCCGCAGGGGGCGCTCCACGGTGGATGCCATCATGCGCGTGCGAGCCCTTACGACGGGGGATGCGGTGGTCCGGGGTGGGGTCGTCTTGGCGGTGTCGCTTGACATCGCCACCCAGATAGCAGTGTAAACTTGTTTCAGACTTGCAGCAAGTTAGAAATATCAAATGTGCAAACTTGCATCAAGTTTGACGAGGCAAGGGACAAACTTGTGGCAAGTTTGTATCAAACTTGTATCAAATGTCTAGTTTCCCTCTTTCAAACTTTGCATAATGTTTGCCAATGCAAACTTGACAAACTTGTGGCAATTTTGTATCAAACTTGTGGCAAGTTTCTATCAAACTTGTGGCAAGTTTGTATCAAACTTGTATCAAATGTCTAGTTTCCGCCCATCAAACTTGTATAATGTTTGTTTATCAGGAGGCTTACTCGCGAACGCAAACCTCTACGACAAAAATTAAAAATTGTGTCGTCGTTTGCGAGTAGGCCTCATGAAGAAACAAAAAACTTGACGACATTTAAAGTATGAAATGAAATCCATTGAAATTAAAATTGAATGGGTTTATTAAAAAAAATATTATTGTATTAAAAAAAAAGTAGGAACTATAAAGGACTAAACTAAACTCGCATCATAGTTGATTTTGTTTTTGTCTCTCGGCCCTGAAACAATGAAATAAAATGGCTGTTAGTCAATAAACACCTGCGAAACTAACTTTTAAATTAATGTACCATTGAAATACAACACAATTACAGTCACCCTGAACGAGCTGTCTTGTTATGAAATAAATAAATGTATGCAACTACCTATACAACTTTCAGTCATTGGTCTCAGCGCCGGGGTTCGAACCCAGTACCAAAGGCCCCACTAGACTATCTACACCCGCTCTACAGAGTATTATTATAAGAAGAGAGTAATTTACCTTCTTGACAATCTCACTTTGCCTTGGTTTAGCCAGTCACTGATTATCTCTTTCTGCTTATCGTCAGTAGCAGTTCCATGCACTTTCTTACACATTTCTGAAAATATAAATAAAACGGCTATAGTAATGATAGTTGACAATAAGCAGCATGTTTCGTAATGTGACTGTTGGTTATGTAGGAATTAAAACAATAATAAAAATAAACAGCTCTACCGAAATAGGTAGGTACTTACGAAATATTAATTTGCAAGTTTCTGTGTCAAGAAATGATTTCTTTTGAGTTCTTCATTTGTTTTCCCATCAGAGAATATTGCTCAACTACTGCATCCAGCAGTATTTTTCTCAGCATGTTTGTGGTGAAAGGACGGAGGTTTTTACTGCCAATACCTGTCAAGAATTGTACCTGAAAAATTTAGGTAATGGCATATATATGGTACCTATAAATACATGTTGGGTGCATCATAAATATATATATATTTTTTTTTTTTTTTGTTAAATAAGGTTTATACATACAAAGTCAATAGTTAGTTGTGCAATTACTCAAGTAAAAGCCAGATAAAATGGCATGGAATTGAATTGACCATTAATATTAAACATTATTATAAGTGTATTTAATAAAATGTCACCCTTACCATTGCCTGTTGATTGTCACTATTTTTTAATTGTCCATTTAAATGACAGAAACTGTCATCGTCATTTACTGGCAGGTTTGTTAAAAACTGTGGCAGTGAAAAGGGATCATGCCTTCGTGAAGTTAATGGCTCTTCCGGCCGCCCTAAAATCAGGTCCATTTTTTTTTTTTTAGTTTCTGACACTTGTTTTGACAGGTCAGTCACCATCTGGATGAGATGACTTTGCTGGATTGCCAATTGTTTGCTTGTAGCACAGTCTGTAACAAAAATATTAAAATTAAAATATCATTAACATCCTCTGAATACTGCATACATCACACTAATATTATAAAGGCGAAAGTTTATGTGTGTGTGTGTGTGAGGGTATTTGCGTATGTGCTTCATACTCAAACAGCTGGACCAATATTGATAAAATTTTGTATGGAGGTAGCTGACACTGTAGGTAGCTGTCATGTTATTTTTGTAGCTGAGTATGATATTTCTTCTTCTGATTGGTTGTCACCTCTAGTTGCTGAAGCAAATGTCATATTTTCTCTTTTAATGCTCTTTAACCGGCCTTGTCTCGACATTTGTACAAACGGTTTTTGAGACATTTTTGCCGAGTACTAACCTACAAAATTAAGAGCTGTATGATTCCAAAAACGAATTTTATACAAATTAGGGGTAATTGGAGCAGTTTTACATGGGAATTGTTAACAACATTGTTAGCATCAGCTTGCTAAAAATGAAGAAAATTTTGAGGAAACATTAGGAAACCCGAGTACCTGAGGTGTTTATACAGGCAGCTGTAGGCATACAGTAATTTCCCTCTCTCTGAGAGGCCCGTGCCCTACATTGGGATGTATGTTGGCTGGTATTATAATTAGGGAATCGTACCACATTGCGAGATAGTTAGCAGCCATCTGTGACAAAAACTGTTATCAGATTATGGTAAGTTGGGATTTTTTTGAGGTTATGTGACTTTATACAAAGTTCTCAGGGGGTCTGCATTAGCTCTAATTGATTAAAATGATCACCACACTGTAAAGCCGTGTCCGCTGAGGTATGTTTTAGTGTTTTTCTAACACATAACGTGTTATTCCATTCGACTCTGCAAACAAACTGCGAACGAATAATGTGTTATTATCGAAAGTCGTGTTATTTTGTTAGCATTATACGAAAACATGCCGCAGCGGACCCGGCTACTACTAACCAAACCAAACTTACCATCAGTCAGTAGGGATGTTTTATCAAGACGATACTTAGTCCAACAAAATGCAATTTTCTTTTCATACACTTTTTGGAGGCTTCTTCAACAAACTCCTGGTTTTTCAATTTACAAAACCGTTTCAGGCATATTTATAGCAATTGTGCTAGATAAAATTTTGTTCATCATTAGGGTTGTAATGATCCTCACACCTCTTCAGCCAATCTGTATTTATGTTTTCACAAGCTTTAAAGAATTTAATTTAAAGTTTTCATGTCAATTTCGCACTGTAGAGTTTATCTCGTAATGATTATGGCAACAGGTTTGAAAACACAACACTATAGGGTCAATTTCGCACTGTAGAGTCTATATCTCGGAGTGGTTAAGACAACAATTATTCACAAACAATGTAAAACCGGCAGAAAATACGATTTGGAAAAACGGGAACAATTACAACAAAAAGTATCAGAAAAAAATCCGCCATGTTAGAAATGAGTGTGGCCACTTCATAAAAAAAAATCGCCATACAATCATTATTTGGTTCTAAGTTTTTTCCTTTAGTCTGCATTGTACGACAAATTGAAACACAAAATAAGGATTTTAACTGTTTTAAATAATTGCTTTACAATATTCGAATGCACATTAAAATTATCACAGCTCTTTATCTCGAATCTGCATTTACCGAAATGGTGGGTATCTGTTCAACCGGGCATGTGACATCACTGGTCTTGTTATCACTTTCTATTGTAGAGCAGTATTTCGTTTTTGCAAATAATGCCAGTGTTGGCATTGGCAGATACGAAAGCTGACTTCCTGTGGTTGTTGGCTTAAGGGTCCGTGCACGAAAAAAACTCGTTTTTATCAATTTCTTATCTAATTGTCAGAAAACTTGAAATAATCGAAACATTAAGTCTGTGTAACTATAAAAGTACAGTTTTCATGGTGCTAAACCATTCGTGTCAGTCACAGCAGCTTTTAATAGTTTCATAATTTTTGTGCTCTCCAAAGTATAGTTTATTTCGCCATTGATTTACTTAATGAAGATATTGTTTAATCATTAAATAAAATTTTGATTATATTTCAAGGATAGCTGAAGACTAATTTGTGATTTTTAAATTTCTTGATATGATTTGCTAAATAATAGGAAAAATATATATTACTGACGAGGTTTAAAACAAAAAAAGGTTTTTTCAATATAATTTTTCTGCTATATTTTGTATGGAAGTTGAAAAAAGTGGTCACGCCACATGCAAGTAGACCATATAATGATGTTGATGATAATTTTTAATGTTCAAAATCAAAAGTAGTTTCTTGTAGAATGATGATCAAATGTCAGTCTCGCGTCATTTTTCGGAAAACTTGTTGCAAATATTAGTGATTTACCGTGAGTACTTAACTTATTTGAAAAATCCCTTTCAGCCACATGAAAAACTAAGAACACGACTTTTCAAATCTCAAATAATTTTGTTTAAATTATGTTTCCCTTTCTCACAAACAATGAACAAAATTGATCAAAATCAGTCGATTTCGTGCACGGCCTCTTAACAAGAAACAAAAAAGCTCGTAACTCGGAAACGGTGCGTCGTAGGGCCTTGCTTTTCAGAACCGAAATGGTTTTTATGGTCAAGGTCAACCTGGTACTGTAATAAGATTGCAAATTATCATTAAAAAAAAAAAAACGAAATTTTAGTAAGTCCCAAAATAAATTTTAACGAAAAAAAAATTTTTTTTGGATTTATTTGCTGCCCATAGTGCCCCTTACCGTATACTCCAACTCCTAAAACTCCGCCCCTAAGATGACCCACTGACTCGGAACTGATGGATGATGATTATGGTACAGGCCGAACCCTTGATGAGCTAGTCCAACTATCACTTGGCCGGATTTTATGGTTGTTATATTGATGACTGTAACGTTTAACGTGACAAGTTTATAGTAATAATGAATCAAACTTGACAGATCATACTTGCATTAATAAGATTGCAACAGTATTAAAACAAACTTGCCGTATCTTTTTTACATTTGGAAGTATACAGCAAATTTGAAACAAATTTGAAACAAATTTGCCACGACAAATTTGACGTAACAACTCAATATCAAATAAAAAACAAACTTGCAGCAAACTTGAATGCTATCTGGGCAATGCCTTCAATACCCTGCCCTGGAGTTGCATCAGGGAGGCACTCCGGTATCACCGGATGCCGACCTATCTCTGTCGAGTGGTCGAGGCCTATTTGAAGGACAGGGCTGTCATATACCCCGGTCACCAGGGAGAGTGGAACCGGCGAGAGATGTCGTGCGGTGTCCCACAGGGATCGGTCCTAGGGCCGCATTTGTGGGACATCGGTTACGACTGGGTGCTGCGCGCCGACCTGCCGGGTGGCGTCAGTGTAGTTTGCTACGCTGACGACACGCTGGTCCTGGCGCAGGGTAGGTCGCACCAGGCGGCGGCCGAATTAGCGACACGTTGGGTTGCGACAATCGTCGAGAGGATCCGGCAACTGGGACTCGAGGTGGCCTTGCACAAGTCCGAGGCCATGTGTTTTCATGGTCCTCGGAATGCGCCACCGACGGGTTCTGAAGTAACGGTAGGAGGGGTTCACATCGGGGTCGAGTCGACGATGAAGTACCTGGGACTCGTCCTCGATAGCCGGTGGAACTTCGTGGAGCATTTCAGACGTTTGGCTCCCAGACTGGAGCGGGCCGGGGCTGCCTTGAAGCGGCTCTTGCCCAATCTAGGGGGTCCAAACGCCTCTTGCCGGAGGCTCTATGCTGGGGTCGTGCGGTCCATGGCCCTTTACGGGGCACCGGTGTGGGCGCGTTCCTTGAAGCGGCGACCTGCCCGCCGGTTGAACGCGTCCCAAAGGGTCATGGCCATCAGATTGGTACGGGGATACCGCACGGTCTCCGGTGAGGCAGCGAGCCTCCTTGCCGGATTGCCGCCATGGGATCTGGAGGCAAAAATTCTCGCGCACTTATGGGAGTGGCGCGAGGAGGTGAAACGCCGGGGCGTAACTCCGCTGCCGCGAGAAATCACGGCACAGCGGACAGAGCTCCGGCGGGATCTCATGGCGACATGGAGGGTGCGTTTGTTGCAACCCAGCGCTGGGCACGCCACAATTGTGGCGATAAGTCTCCTCTTTGAGGAGTGGCTAGAGAGGCGCCACGGCGTCCTCACCTTTCGCCTGACACAGGTCCTCACTGGACACGGGTGTTTCGGGATTCGAGGTTCCTGTTTCGGATTAGGCGGGAGGAAACGCCCGGGTGTTACCACTGTGTGGATCGCCCGGAGGACACGGTGGAGCATACGGTGGAGGTCTGCCCAGCTTGAGCAGAGCACCGCCGTGTCCTCACGGAGGCGATTGGCGGCGGCGATCTCTCGCGTCCGGCCCTGGTCCAGGCCATGGTCCGGAGCGAGAGTGCATGGGAAGCAGTCACCTCCTTCTGCGAAGTAGTAATGCTCGCGAAGGAGGAGGCGGAACGCGTGAGGGAGCGGCAGTCTATGCGCCCTCACGCCCCTAGTCGCCGCAGGAGACGCCCTGGGCGGCGGGAATCGGTAGCCGATTCCCGGCCACCGTAGGCGCGGGCTTGCGGACGGCGAGCTATGGGCAGTTCGCCGTCCGGTAAGGACCAGGCCCGGGTCGATGGCGCGTTGTGTTCCACGCGCGCCTCAAAGAGATGTCAGCACGCACTGACGGGGTCTGCCAGGACCGGTGCCTGCCAGGGTTGCGGGTTTGTCCGAAAGGGATACCGTGGCCCTGGCACACAGGCAACTGAAGGAACACGGGTGGGTTTTAGTCAGTAAAAGTCTGACACGCCCTCCCGCTCCGCCCAGAGCGGGAGAAGTTATTTGATAATTTCCCACCCAAAAAAAAAAAAAAAAAAGGGTGTCAGGCATTATGAAAGAAAGCCGTTGACGGGGTGACGACCACAGATAACTATACACTAGTCAGTCCAGTGATGCCAGAACGTCCCAAAAGGGACGATTTTTGTCCGTTTAGACATCTTTACGTCCCTTCGATGTCCGTTCATATATTCAGTCCCTTTTCCGTCCCTTTTCAAATAGCCAACTATAATAAAATCATTTACTTTCTTATTACAAAAATGCGTTTAAAATGCAAATAATAAAACGCAGTCTTAAAAATTACAAAAATGCGTAAAACTTTAAGTAAACGAAACGCGCGGCGTGTGAATGCAATTTCAGACCACTGCTGGTGCAGGTGCTGGTAAATATCGCCAGCCATCCTTTTCTCACGCGCAGTGATCCGTATCGCTTGCCTGGACCTTCCATGCACACAAACAACCACAACCATTCGGTTATTCAGCTGAATTCATTATGTACGAGAGTTACTACGCTGCTCGTCGGTGTTTTATTTGAAATTGAGTTTTCATTTTGCGAGTTCGCAAGTTCAGGAATTAAGGATGTCGTGAAGATTGAGCCGACCAAAGACATGCAAAAAACAAAATTAAAATCTTGAATATCTTAATTTTTTTTTTCACCTTTTATTTGTCCTAAAAATATAACAGTACTCACACAAATTAATATTTCTCTAGCCGTCCTTTTTGTCCAAAAATCGTCCCATTTCAGTTACTGAATCGTCCGAAAATCGATGCAGGTACTGGCAACACTGAGTCAGTCAGAGTGACGACTGACCTAACCTAAAAAATAATTCACAAGCTCTATTACATTTTTACTATCCTATTAATTAACTGCGTTATTTTTCATGAAAAGAATGACTACGATAAGGAGATACATTGGTAAGTTTACCTACTCACAACGATTAGTTAGCAAAAACAAAAATTTGTTTATTGTTGTCAATATCTTTAGATTATCCTTGTTTATTCATCAACAGCTTTATAACTATTTTCAGTAGACCAAGTAACAGTATTTTAATATGGTAATTGGCCCTAATTTTATATCAAGCTCCGTTATTACTATACTATTCTATGCTTTACAAAATGTTGTTTTGACTTAAGCCAGCTGTATGCGGCTTGCTCGCGGGTCATTGTAATGCAGACAATCTTTTCTTACATTCTTACTAGCTCAAGAAGGGAAAACAGTAAATATGGTTTTCATAGAAATTCTATGATGTGTCTTCCATATAATACATTTGAAAGCAGAGGCATATTCACCCTAAAATTTAGACACTAACATTTTGATAGTGCAAATATTGAAATAGAGGTGGGCAGTTTGTCATTTGTGATCACAAGACACAAAAAAGCAAGAAGTGAAGTGAAGTGTTCGAAGTGGTGCAAGATAACACTAAATTCCACATGGATGAAGTCGCTGGTAACAGCTAGTATACATTTAACTTTATAAAATATTATTTATTAAAAACTGGTATATTTCAGACATTGGAGCAAACCTTACAGATGACATGTACCAGGGCATGTACCATGGTTCAAAGAAACATGAGCCGGATTTAGACATAGTGTTGGCTCGTAGCTGGGCTGCCGGTCTGGATAAGATGATCATTACTGGAGGCTCCTTGACAGACAGTTACAAAGCTATTGAAGTGGCACGGTCTGATCGTAAGTTACTAGATAATTATATTGGAAATGGTTGTGGGCTGTGTCTACACTATAATATGTTCAAAAAATATTTGAAGAACATAACACATAACATAACATCACGCCTTGTTTTCCCGAAAGGCTAGGCAGAGGTGTACCCATAGTAGGGACGCCTACATTTCGCCAGTTATGTTTAAGTCCCATGTAATAGGTGGCGAGCCTATTGCCATCAACCGGGCACAAATCCAGACTCTGGGCTGCTACTGAGTAATTCCTAAAGGAAAACCCAATAACACAGCCTGATCCGGGAATCGAACCCAGGACCTCATGCTCAACAGTAGCGCTTGCGACCACTAGACCAACGAGGCAGTAATATTTGAAAAAGGTTATAGAAATCTTAAATTTCAAATCATCTTATAGATGATTTAAAATTAGAATTTTGTGTCAGTTTACAAGGGATGGAAAGATTGATGAAGATGTAGAAAGGAGAGTAGTCCCTTCAAAATGGTTGAGCTAAATGGTGCTGATCCATGCGTCATGTTCGTGAACGGGCGCCGTCAGTTGGGACTGGTCATCTCTTAGCTGCCACGGCTTATTTTTATTTTTATTTTAATTTTTGAATTGTTTCTATTACGGACGCTTGTAACGTGCACGTCTTTCTACATTGTTTTCACATGTATAACTTCAACATGAATGATGTAACCCATATTTTGTAACAATATTTTGTTTTAAAAGAGTGTCCATGGAGTTTCTTGTCCGTTCTTCTCCATAGGAACCTACTACGCTTTGGAATGGGCAACTAGCTTCATCTTTCTGACTGACCGACCCCTTGACAATTCAAAAGTGCCTGTAATTGGTTTATTTGAAATAAATGCTTTGAGTTTGAGTTTGAGTTTGAATTTTTGAGTAAATGCAGGAAATAAAGTAAATGGTGCTATACATGCGATTGTGACCAACCAGTTGATGTCCAAAAAGGTGCGAATGTCTGTTCATAATGGTGTGCTGGTGCCTACGTTTATGTATGGAAGTTATTGTTGCTTGAATTGTTACTTAGCCCTCTTCCTCTCTCCTAATTTTGCCGTGCCTGACAGGGACCATATTGATATTTTACTCTGTACTCTCTTATACCATCTATGTAATACACATGAACGCAATAAAGAGTTTGAGTTTGACTCAAACTCTTTATTGCGTTCATGTGTACAATTAGTTGTTGCATAATAATATAAGTAAGTTCCAACATGAAACCCGGTTAGGGCACAGCAACATAATAATGTAATAAACTGGACAAAACAAGCATCCAGTGAGTATACTAGATTGCAAGTTTGATAAACAATTATAATGTGGTTATTTTAATTAATATCATGAAGTTATTCAATTATTTTATTTATGTAGGTATATTAATTATTATATTTCATTAATTTGAATTAATTATTATATTCTATTAATATTTATATTTCATTAATTTGTATTAATTGTTATATTTAATTCATTTACGTGTGTTTTCAATGACTATAGGTATAAATCATTTATCTATCATATTTATTAATTATTAATTAAGTATTGAATGTTGGGTGTGGCAAAAGATGCGTTAAAGTAGAATAAATGCTATGGAAATGCGTTCCTTGCGAAGCATGTGCAGTGTGACTATGAATGATAGGCTGAAAAATGATATGATAAATTGAGTGTATGTATTATGATTATAACATAATATTCTAATTGGGGTGTTTTGCGGTGTGTGTTAATTCTGGGTTGTTGATGTTGTATTTTAGTCATATTTATTTAATATAGAGCTTTGTAAGTATTGTATGTTTTATTTAAAAGTGAATAGTTTTTTGGTTATATGTTTTTTAGTTTCTGTTCTACTCTTACATGCAGTGTCTACTGTATCTCTTTTTATCTATTATCCCATTGGAGGCTGGAGATTTCTTTAGAAATAAGTATCAACATATGTATTTTTTGCTCCTTACTCCTTGTTGACTGCTTCGTTGGTCTAGTGGTCGCAAGCGCGACTGCTGAGCATGGGGTCCAGGGTTCGATTTCCGGGTCGGGCAAAGTATTATTGGGTTTTTCCATTAGGAATTTCTCAGTAGCAACCCGGAGTCAGGATTTGTGCCCGGTTGATGGCAATAGGCTCGCCACCTATTACATGGGACTTAAACATAACTGGCGAAATGTGGGCGTCCCTACTATGGGTACACCTCTGCCTAGCCTTTCGGGAAAACAAGGCGTGATGTTATGTTCTCCTTGTTTGTTTATACATATATGTGAATATAAGAGGTCTAATTTCAGCCAAGTTATATACAACAGTTGGCTGTCATCCCACCAGGTGTAAAGACTTCTTGCCTGATGCTGAAGCCTACCTGCAGAGCCTCCGAGACCTAATAACGGAGAATAAGGACAAAGTTGTGGCTATTGGGGAGTGTGGACTGGACTATGACAGGCTAAACTTCTGTGATAAAGATATCCAGCTTAAGTAAGTGCTTTAAGTAGACTTTGGAATTATTTACTGGAACAAAACTTTTATATATGACTAGCTGCTGCCCGCGGCTAATAGTAGTCTAAGTTACTCCTTATAACATCAGCTATCTGCCAGTGAAAGTCCCGTCAAAATCGGTCTAGCCGTTTAGGAGATTTGCCGTAACCAACGACCAAAAAAATATAAGTTGCTTTTTTTTTGTTATGTGTACCGTATGTTATGTACTTTCATGTGCATTTATTAAAAACTTGATATTTTGACATTACAAAACAGACACTTAAATTTATTTGAATAGAGAGGTAGTTTGTATATCAAAAGGCTGCTAATTTGCCTACACCACTATTCCTATAAATAGTTTACGAGGTTCTGGAGGCATAAGTTTTCAAATAAGCGAATATGCTGACACTCACTCATGAAAGCGTTACGCATCGTAAAACAGCGAAGTCTTATTTTCAACCTACTTTTCCTAACCGTTTGATATCCATCATCATCATACTGCTGACCGTAGGCCTCTCCAGTCGCACGCCATTCAGCTCGATTCCCGGCAACTCTCATCAGATAGAAGCTACCAGCCACCCTGCGATTATCGTCGCTTCACCTAGCCTGAGGGCGTCCTAGCTTACATTTGCCGATTCGCAGTCTCCATTCAAGAACACGTCTACCCTAAAAGTCATCTGTTCTACGGCTAATACGGCCGGCCCATTGCCACTCCAGCTTGCTTATTCTGTGAGATATATCGACAACTTTGGCTCTCTGCCGGATCACCTCGTTCCGGATTCGAACCCTCAGAGAGACTCCAAGCATAGGCTTAGCCTTTAGCCGTTCCATAGCTCGCTGAGCGGCCTTGAATTTAAAGACCAGCCGTACTGTGAGTATCCACGTTTCGGCTCCGTACGTCATAACAGGCAGGATGCACTACATAAATCATATCAGCAGGTATAAAGGCACCAATTTGTTACAGGTATTTCGAGTACCAGTTGCAACTGAGTCGCGAATTCAGTCTGCCGTTGTTCCTGCACTGTCGCGCGGCTGCCGACGACTTGGTCGCAATACTGGAGAAAAACCGCGACTGTGTCGTAGGCGGAGTCGTGCATTCGTTTGACGGAACAGAAGATGCTCTGCAAAAGATACTGGACTTGGGGATGTACATAGGTATTAATGGATGGTCAGTTGACGATTGACGAGTATGCAGATAGAAATAAGTAAATTTACAGTTTGGCCGGTACTGCTGTTTTGCGCCTTAGGTATGTGCGCGGCGAGACGGAGGGGAACTGCAGGCCGCTTATTCGTCAGCGTTCACGGTGTCCCGCCGCTCATTTGTCAACACCGCCCCCCTGCCTCGCCGCGCACTCCTAAGGCGCGAAACAGTGGTACCGGTCAAACTAGCTCTCGCTGACTTGCTTTCAGCTCGCAACAAATTAGTTTAGTACCATTTTGGAATGCCTGGTTCACAATAACACTTTGAAAACCTTAAAACCAAACAAGGGAAGATTTGTTGGCTTAGTGGTCGACGCACGACTGCTGAGCGCGAGGTCCTGGGTTCGATAACTGGTGAAATGTGGGTGATACTAGAGTTTGGCCAGCGAGTCGTGGCACAAGGAAATGGCGGCAAATTTAAAAAATCTTAGCTGGCAACATGAAATATCGTCTGAAATGTTATCATATTCCTACATTCCGACTCAGATCAACAAACTAATTAATATAAAAATCGAAAAGTATCAAATGGTATTTCTTTTCAAAAAGTTTATTTCTGGCTTATCACTGTATTCTTAATAAAAAAAAATAAAAAAATATTAGCTTCCGTGAAATTTAGGCCCCCGACCCACCGCGTCGCATTGCCTCGCCTGCCTGCGCTGTTACTTCGTATTCGCTTAGCGTTCCTTCGGACTTATTTTCATTGTGCTCGGCTCCTAAGGGTCCGTAGCGTTATGTTAAATAGCCTATAACCTTCCTCAAGAATTGGGCTATTAATTAAATGAAAAATATTTTTCAAATCCGACTGGTAGTCCCAGAGATTAGAGAGTACAAAAAAAAAAAACTCTTCTACTTTATTATTATCTAGTACAGATATAGATTTCATTTATTTTCAGCTCCTTGAGAACAGAAGAAAACTTAGAAGTGGCATCAAAAATACCTAAAGACAAGCTTATGATCGAGACCGACTGTCCATGGTGTGAGGTGAAGCCGACCCATCCTGGCTATACACATGTGGTGACGAAGTACCCAACGGTGAAGAAAGAGAAGTACTCACTTGGGTCTGACAGTCAGGTGAAAGGAAGGAATGAACCAGTTAATATTGTGTAAGTATTTTATGACGTATAAGTCCCGTGTGGTGCCCCATTTCCTCCCTTGGGTATCGTAAAAGGTGGCTAAGGGACTTACTAGAGAATTTGCAGCAGCATTCTCTATGCATTATTAACACCATACTGCGATCGCCAACCCGCCTGCCAAGCGTAGCGATTATGGCAAACCCACCCATTTGAGGGAGGCCTATGTCCAACAGTGGACGTCTTTCGGCTGAAATGATTAAGTCTTTTATGAAGGAGCAGTGCTGGCCCCGTGGTAACGGCCCCGGCTTACGAGTTGTAGGTCGTGTGGGTTAGAACCCACGCAGGTGTTTTACTTTGTGTATTTAATTTCTGCACTGCTCTCAAAGCGGAGAAGGAAAGCGTCGAGAGGAAACTGGCATGTCCTAGAACCAACAATTCGAAGACACGTGACATCTACTAACCCGCGCTGGGCCCGCGTGGTGGACTATAGCCCACTCCCTCTTACAGAGAGGAGGCCTGGTATCAGCAGTGGGAACATCATATCAGAGCTGTTTTGTATATATGTATGTATATGTACGAAGGAGAGGACATCGGCTATCTGCCAGTGAAAGTCCCGTCAAAATCGGTCCAGCCGTTTCGGAGATTAGCCGTAACAAACAGACAGATAGACAACAAAAGTTTAAAAAATATTATAAGCATTTAGTTAAATGATGTTATTTTTTTTGTTGGGTGTGCAAGTCCCACATAATTAAAATCACGTTTGTTACTTTTCAGGCAAGTTCTCGAGATTTTAGCAGCAATACGAAAAGAAAATACAGATGAGTTAGCAGCAGCCATTTACGAAAATACTAATAGATTATTTTTTAATAAATAAATTGTAGATATTAGATATTTATGATTAAATACGCGAAATGTTTTGTTACAAAACGCATACTTTTTCTTATTCCCTTTTTGTTCGTAATCTAAACTTATACTTGTTTTATTGCCTATGTATTATGGGGGATGCGCTAAGGTAGCCTGAAAACTTCAAACTTTCTTTTCTTGTAAACTGCATAAAACGTAAGTTTGAAGTTTCAACTCAGTGTTAGGTTGTATGCTGATTAAAATATGATTCGCAGCATTATTGAGTATGATAGCAGTGATAGCCTAGTGGCGTGACCGTCGGACTGCCATGGGTCTCGAGTTCGAATCCAAGGCACGCAACTTTTGACTTTTCGGATTCATGTGCGTATTGTATAATTATCACTTGCTTAAAAAAAGATATTAGAATTTTCTATTACCTTTTACCTGACATACGCAACAAAACAAAACTCACGGATGCACTGCAACAAGCCATGACACTGAAGTGATACCAGGATAACAGATGGACACTACAAACATCAAAGTGGCTCGGTCCCACTGGAAAAAGACACAGAGGACGGCAAAAGAAACGATGGGTTGATGACATCGTAAAAACGGCTAGGAAAAACTGGATGCACACCGCCCAAGACAAGCAAAAATGGAAAAAGATTGAGGAGGCTTTTTACCCTACAGGAGCCCCAATAATACCCATACCCATACAATAATATATATTTAATGTAAATCAATCAAATCAAAATGGGAAAAAAACTAAATGCATAAGATTTGCTTTACCGAATGTTAAAAGTAGTGATTGTGACATAGTATTGAATAGGGAGAAACTAGAATTCGTCGATAAAACTGTTTTCCTAGGGATCACGCTCGACTCAAGGCTGCAATGGGGTCCTCATTTAACATCTCTTGCAGGGCGGCTAAGTTCAGCAGCATATGCTGTGAGAAAAATCCGTCAATTTACTGATGTAGATACCGCTAGGCTAGTCTATTTTAGTTACTTTCATAGTATCATGTCTTACGGTATTTTACTATGGGGACGGGCTGCAGATATCGAATCTATTTTTATTGTACAGAAAAGAGCCATCAGAGCAATATATGGCCTCCGCAGGCGCGATTCTCTAAGGGAACTGTTTAAAGATATTAACGTCATGACGGTACCTTGTCAATACATCTATGAAAACATCATGTACGTAAGGAAAAATGTAAATATTTTCAGTAAAAGAGGTGAAAGACACAATTATAGTACCAGAAATAGGGACCAATTAGTTCAACCAGGTTTCAGACTGGCTAAAGTAGACTCATCCTTCATGGGGTACTGTTTAAAATGTTACAATAAAATACCTCCCCACATACTCCAATTGAACGAAACAAAATTTAAAACTTGTATAAAACGCACACTATGCAGCCAAGCATATTATAAATTGGGGGATTACATCGCTGACAAAAATGCTTGGCTCAATGCTGGTCCTGCTCCATAAGGGCGCATAAACTAATTGATTAGCATTTGAAAATATTATTGGAGCTGCTGAAGATTGTAAACTATTTTTGCATTGTATAAACTCAATGTCCTTGAATTATATAATTGCATAGCACAGGTGTGAGTACTATGTACTATAGAGCTACCATTTACCGGGTAATATGTCTTTTATTGACTTGAATGTGCCCTGGCGGCTGAGAGTATGTCATGCTCACTCAAATGTCTCGCTGGTGGTGGCGTGTGTGTTGGATCATTAAGTTCCCTTCAAAATGGTTGAGCTACATGGTGCTGATCCATGCGTCATGTTCGTGAACGGGCGCCGTCAGTTGGGACTGGTCATCTCTTAGCTGCCACGGCTTATTTTAATTTTTGAATTGTTTCTATTACGGACGCTTCTAACGTGCACGTCTTTCTACATTGTTCTCACATGTATAACTTCAACATGAATGATGTAACCCATATTTTGTAACAATATTTTGTTTTAAAAGAGTGTCCATGGAGTTTCTTGTCCGTTCTTCTCCATAGGAACCTACTACGCTTTGGAATGGGCAACTAGCTTCATCTTTCTGACTGACCGACCCCTTGACAATTCAAAAGTGCCTGTAATTGGTTTATTTGAAATAAATGGTTTGAGTTTGAGTTTGAATCTTTCAGTAATTAAGTTTGTAATAGTATGGATAAAACAAGCTTAAATAAATAAATTAAATACCTTTTATAAAGTTTCATATTGAGACACGAAGCAACAGAATACGATCTAGAGGAATGTGGCCGTTTTTGTGTCTCAATATGAAACTTTAAAAATTCTAGAGATATAGTTGATTGAGCCGTGCGTTTTTCATAATTCCGTCTCAGTCACGAGATAATATGTTTTTAAAGGAGTTGCGCTAGTGGACCGGTGACAACCCTCTTAAGACTTTTCTATGGCGCTTGGCGACATGATTTTCAGTTTTGTCGTAGAAAATGCCAAAACTGTGTACGCGTGCGTCTTGCGTGAGCGCTCGATGATGCGGACTGCGACCGCGCGATTATGTGGCCAGCCACTCGCGCTGGTATTGCCGGTCTTTTGACTCGCGCGCAAAAAATCGACAAAATAGGGAGCGGTGGGCACGACGAGGAGCATGACGAGTAATGTTGCCACTCTGTCTCCTTTCCTCGCTACTTCCTATGCCATTCGTCGAGTGTGTGGCAGGCCCATAAGATGTCACGATGCCGTGATGTTGGCACTATTTTTTGTACTATTACCCTTAGAATAATAACTAACTATTACCACTTGTTTGTTTTGCAATGCTGCCAATTCCCAAGGAAGGGGACTGCATATGGTGAACGTACAGTACAGTGTCCAGCACATCAAGCTTCACGAAACTGTAAAATTTCTTCAAACGAGAAAATTTTACAAATTATGGTAACTTGATGTGCAGGCCACCGTACCTACGTAGTTATTTAAGAGGGGGTACGGAGCACAGGTACGGAGCGCGCAGTGGGGCCCTCATCGTTTGTTTGGTGATTTATTTTAGAATGAAAATGCAGAAAATAAGCACGTTATGTTGTGCTCCACAACTTCCACAATACTACATTATTATTATAAGTAGTAGTTTTACATTGTTAAGTTTTATGGTAATCCTTAAAACGGAGCATAGTGACCAAAAAATATTTGGTCCCTCTATTTTGACGTCGGAGGGACCAGATGGATACGCTGGTCGGAGGAGTATCCTACCTATATAGTAATACAATACCTAAATTCTACTTTAGTTTGATTGTCCCTAACATGAATCGTTTGAGAAATATCGACAATAATCGTTGGTCCCTCCGTAATGACGATTCAATAATAGGAATGTTTCCTGGGTAAAGAAAAACTGTTTAGTCCGTCAATCAGATAATAAAAAAAAATATTAGAGACGTATTTTTTTGCTTTGTCATATTAATAAAAAATGACTTAGATAAAACACATTAAACTGCGGAGTGGGGGCTCGTTACGTCACAGCTACGTATAAAATTAGCGAGCAGTGACGTCATGCCACATTTGGACTCAATGTATCGCCGTAATGTTTTGATAACGTAAAAAAAGAAAAAATACGTGTCCAATATTTTTTAATAATCTATATGACGGACCAATAAATTTTTTTAGTCATCATCCCTATTAACCCTTCATATGAACGTATGTAGACTCGTACGCGAGACACAATGGGTTTTTAATTGTGTCTCTAATTACGACATACGAGAGGTTAAGTCAGACATGTTAATTCATATTTAGTACCTATTTTCTTCCACCTTTAGATTATTATGCAAATGGCTTACGTTAAAGTTAAACTTGAAAAAAAGTACTAATTATTTTTATACTTGTTTTATGTTTATAATCAAGGTGTAAGTAATTGAAATAACACTGTAACCCAAAAGGATAATTGCACTCATATTTATGAACAACTTTCACAATGGAACCAAACCGACATTCACGAAAAAAAAATCAGCTCTTGCAAACATTTTGGTGATTTCGTCCATGACGTGAATAGGAAAAAAAGATGAAATCTACGTATGGAAACGCAGTTTATTTTTAAATTTTCTTTTTGATTCAGTTCTTTCAATCATTTCAATTACACCTAGGTTGCCTGAAAGGAATTGCTGCTCAGCAGTTTACTGTTAGCCTGCATCCCACTACTGGGCAAAGACGTTTCCTTTCCCCATGACTTCCAGTTGTTTAGCAGGGCCTCAAGTCTGCTATTACAATAGTGTCAAAATGGTCTCGCCATTGTATTTGACAGTATATATTGTCAAAAACTCACAATGAAGAGACCATTCTGACACTATTGTAATAGCAGACTTGAGGCCCAGGTTAGCAGTTAGAAAACAATATCGGTAAAACGGGGTGAATAGGGATGCAAGGGTGAATCGAGACAAAACTTAAAAGGTATTTAACATGGAAATAATGTAGTTTATTGCCAACAAGGACACTTAACTGTTAATTATAATACAGTTAACACACGAGTCCTTTTTGGCATTAAACTACATTATTTCCATGTTAAAATCCCATTTAAAGTTTTGTCTCGATTCACCCCGTTTTACGGTATATAATCCATAGTCCATTATCTTTCGTTTCCATATCCTGCAAGTCCTATACCAATTGTCGCCGACTGATAACGCTGGCGCGAGTACTTTATTCGCAGCGACAAGAGCTATGAAAAAGAGTACTCGCACAGCCGACGCTCGCTTGGCGGGCAGTCAACATTCGCTGAGACTCATGCTTGGTGCATACACCAGCGAGTAATCACTCGTCCCCGTCGCGCACTCGCTGCTCGCCAACTCGCTTCTAGCTCTACTCGCTTCTCGTTAATCGCCGGCGACGGGATAGGTGGCTATAGGTAGTGAGTGGAAATTAAACGCTTAATAAATCACTAACAATATTTAATTGTGATTTCTTACAATTATTTCGTACAACACAACATTTATCATCTTATTCAGAGGAACAAATATCTAAATTAAATGGTTGATGTCCACCGGATCCATATTTCATTCACTCAAATAAATAGCTTACAGATGGGGAATTCTAATTTGTGTGAATATACATTAATATCTTACGTTTATTTCCATCAAAATAAATAGAATCGCAAGAAAATAAAGTTGTTTTCAATGTTGACTGATAGATTGGAAATGGGTATTATATGCATTACAAAAATATTTGATCATATTAGATATATGGTATGAGTTCAAAGTATTAACCGCAGTACAAAAGATATTGCTATGTGAAGTTTTGCTCCAGTGATAATAAAAAGCTAATCTACACAATGCAATTTTAGTTGTTCCTCTATCATTTCCTTTAAAACACGATCTCTCAACACAAAATAAATATACTACAAAAAGCTTATACCCCTATTATATCATTTGTTAAAAGATTCAATAATATGAACAATGAAGTTATTTGGATGACAATAATAGGTAACTTAATGATTCATTATGAAATGATACCAGTCTGTTAGGTATTTAAATGCATCATAGGGAATGTATTCAAATACTGAATTTTGATTTCAAATTAAATACTAAAAATTTCATAGATTGTTGTCATGGATAGAATTTTTTTTGTAAAAATATATTCTTCAATGATATGATTTCATTATTGCATGACTTAATAAATTGAGTGAAGTATAGAAGATTTTAAATAAAAAGGATGAAACTACGTATTTTTGGCACACAGTGCTTAGAAATGTAATTTGTTGATTAACAGTTATTTATTTATCGAATTAGTTGGCACTAGTTACAAGATCTATGGGATGGCAACAAAACGGCCAATCTTATAAATGTGTTGATATGACACTTTTAAATACCTTTATAATCAATGTGTGCCAAGAATAGTTTGTCTCATAGCAGTAAATAGGTCCGTTCCTTGTTACAGTCACAAGCTGTGTGTATTGTACTCGATTTAAATTTTTCTTCATAAAGGAAACAGATAAATAAAAAATAAAATTGATTTGATAAGGACACGTTCAGGCAGAGGACTGTGTTCGTTTTGTGCAAAGTCTAACTTTGGATAAAATAGAAGCGTAAAATGGAAATGTAAAGTGTATGGGTTAATTTTATTTGAGGATTTTTGATTCGAACACAGATGTGTAAACATCATGTTTTACACAAAAATCACCAAATAAGTTCAAGTGTATTATATAAACATTGTATTATTTGAATTGACCGAATAATCCTATTTGAGCATAGATACAGTTATAGACATTACTCTTTGCATACACATACATATAAATGTATATATTTTGATATCTTGGTGGAAACGGCTACGATTCGGTCAAAGAACACATGATAAATTAATTCTAAATTTAGTAGATAGATTTTGATCACTGTCACGAAAAAGTGTAAAAAACGAACACAAATAACACGATAAACTCAGTCCTCTGTCTGTGTAGCACAGTTATCACTAAACTGGAGAGTTACTCTTCAGGGTATCTTGGAGTAGATGTGCACCTGTTCCCGGAACCAGTGGAAGTATGACGTCACGTGGGACCGGGTGACGTTGAGAGCGGTTTCCGTTTTATTCTGCAGGATCTCGGGCGCCCATTCACCTCTGAAAACGTGATAGCATACTAATTAGTTTGGTTTGATAAAAACTCAAAATTATTTTATGAGAATATGGTTCTCTACTGAGAAAACACGTGAGTTTATTTTAATAAGAGATTGAAAAATAAAGAACCCTCTGATATGAATAGTATTTAAAAAAAATCTAATAATTATAACAATATTGCTACTCAATTTTAATTTTAATTGAATTTTACTTTTTAAATAATTAGGATGACTAAATATAAACCCAAATTTTTGCATGTCACGTTTAAATGTTTTGGATCTAAGTATACAATTATTTATGTTAAGAACGAAATTGTACCAACACTTATCGCAAATAAATTAATTTAGTTAGTGTGATTTTATTAGTGTTTCAGGGGGTCTACTCCCTAAGCACGAAGTCCGTCGTTTCGGGCTTCGTTTCGGGCGTTTCCTACTCCCTATCACCAACGGACGGACGATTCGTTCGAGGCCCGACGAAGAATGAATGACAACACGATTTGACAACTGTCCCTACTCCCGATGCGTTTTTGCCCGTCCGAAAAGTTGCACTTGACGCTTGTTTTGACGGAACCTTATGTCACTTGATACGACATCAAAATAGTTATCGTTCTGTCGACGAACGATTATAATTGTTTACACTATTTAGAGACAAAGTAAGGAATTCCAAAGTATGGCTGCTTTTTTATTGCTTGACGAAGCTAGCATAGGAAGAGCGGAAGCAACGTTGTCAATATTTACGCCAAGAATTTAGGTTGGCGAGTATTCCCGACGTTACTAACTTATCTTAAAGCTATTTGGCAATTTTGCTATTCTGAATTTGACGTTTTTAAACTAAAATTTAGATTTTCTAACTAAATCTGACTATTATTAATCGTGATTAAAAAGATGTATAATAAAATCAATTAGGTAGTTGTCATGAACTAAACTTCACACCAACATCTCGACTACTTGTACAAAATCAGTACTGTTACTGTATAATTTTTTTTCTTTTCTTTTGCTTATATCTCGAAAATGGTGCGTCCTATCGCAAAAATAATGAAAATTTCGACCCCCTTTTAGATACACCAAACCCCTAAAATTCAACATGTTAGAATGTTTTTTTTTTTTTTTCCACACCAAAAGTGAAAAATTCTATATAAAGCACGTTGAGGCTGCCCAGCTCCTGCGCGCCTTCGGCCAGAGTTCGTGTCCGTGAGTTTCTGCAGCGGTTGGGGCCATTTTACGAAATGAATAAGAAAGAAACTAAAATAAAATAATTTTAAAACTTCCCGGCTAGTATCGTTGAATTAATTTGAAAATTTCCGTCAATGTCAAAAAGGAAAAAAGCAAAGGTATCAACAGGCTATTGCCGGTTTCCGGACAAAAATGTCAAAAATAATTCTAATCTTTATAACAAAAAGTATATTGTTAAAAATGTAGTCATTTTCTAAGGAAAAAATATTTATTTTTGTTTATTTAGCTTGAAAACCACAAAATAATTAAACCGGTAATCGACCGGTAAAATAGCACAACTCTATTGTCATCAATCGCCATGCGTCTTTCGTTCACGAATATTGTCTACGATTCCGTTGGAAACTGATGAATCCGAAATTACTAGGGAGTAGGGTTCAGTCCGACGTGTCGGACTACTAACGGACGGGCCCGTTACTTCGTTGACGGACTTAGGGAGTAGACCCCCTGAATGAAACGGCTTTCGTTATTATTATTAACCTAGCTATTACCAAAAAATATTCAAATCACGCGCGGGATTTCGGATGTCACCCTAAGGCCGTTTGTCCATAGCCATGTCAACGGGATTTCAACGAAAACGAGATGACGGCGCCGAAGTAGCAATACATACATTTACTACCGTCCACAGCATCCTTCTGTTCGGTTGCCATTGAGGCAATCACAGCAATAACGGAGAATATTGTTGTAATCATTACCATCGGCTTTGCTATTTATGTTCTAAAGTAAATTGGTGAAAAACTTCGAAAAAAAAAAAAAAATGTGATGTGGTGTCCATAAAGTACTGCGGTACACTATAAGGCGCAAATCATTTTTTTTTTAGAAGTGTTGCACCAACTTTTTTGTCACGTAATTTTTATTAGGAATAGTACACTATTTATTAATAAAAATTACGTGACAAAAAAGTTGGTGCAACACTTCTAAAAAAAATATATATATATATCGAAAATAATATATGTTATGCTCCTTTATGTGTACATAAAGGAGCATAACATATATTATTTTCGTGATTGTAACTCTTAGAGAATATGAAATAAAAAAATATGATTTATTTATTTGTCTTATTTTTTTTTTAATCATAAAATTTAAAATATATATACATATATATATATAATATACTCTGTAATGAAACCTAAAGGTTCGCTTTGGTTTCACTTCTCTAGCTTACTTAGTTTTTGAGATATATTACTTTGAATAGTAGTCATGCGTACGGTAATTTTTTTCCATATCTCAAGGACAAAACAGAAGCTGGTCGCGAAATGTACATAAATTGTGTTTGTACATCAAGTCGATCTTAAAACATAAGTTTCGCTTTATGTTCTTTGGGGGCCGACTCGTCATACTTATCCGGCCAGACCCTTTAAGTTCAGTGCATCTTTGTCTTTCTATTTCAATAAGAAAAGGACAAAAGATAAATTTTAGTTTAGTCCTGTCAAATTAATCAGCGCCTGTCACTACTCCATACAAGTTTCGACGTGATTAAAAACTTTCCGACTAAAATTACGTCAATTTACGTCATGCGCTAATTTATTTGACAGGACTAAACTAAAATTTATCTTGTCCTTTTCTTAATTAAATAGAAATAAAAAGATGCACTGAACATAAATTTAGTTTTGTTTGTGAACTAGGGAATCGGCACCAATGACGAATTTTAACAATTACTAATGCATGGGTCTACAATTTTGCTAATGCATGGGTATGTGGTAGGTGGTAGGGCTTGTTCTAAGTCCGCCTGGCTAGCTACCACCATGTTATCTAATTCTGTCGCCATAACAATAATATTAACAGCATTGTTGTGTTTAGAGGGAATCCTCAACCACAGAGGAACTGGCTATCAGTTCCTCTATGGTTGAGGATTCCAGGTGGAGCTCGCTTCCACCTTCAGCTTTATCATCAGGTGAGATGAAGACCAAGAGCTAAACCGTTGTGGCAAAAAAAAAAGTTGTGTTTTAAATTTTTCATTCCCATATTTTCTGTGCCAGACTTAATAATAGCCATCATCCATCCATTATCAATTTCTTTGGCTTAAGTAATAATAAATTACCATTATCTCAATGTCACACGAATGAAATGATTGACTTTTGACTTCTTACTGATACTTGCTTGAGTGCTAACAAATGTCCAATTTATGATTGTAAAATAGTTTATCTATGCAAAAATTTATCATCTTTGTCCTCTCTTAAAATATTTTAACTAAGCTTATGATTTTAAGAGGAATCAGCAAATAATTATTGCAAAACTACGTTTATCCGAAAATAGAAGAATTTTTTGTTTCATATTATTGTGCTTAGGAGGCCTCACAACCTAAGCTAATCCAAAGCTGCAATTATTATGATAAAGCTTTAGGAGACAATCCAGGTTCACAAAAAACCACGAGTAACTACAACTAGTATCCCTACCATCTAAAAATAAAACCTCTGATAAAATAATGATAATACCGAAAAATTATAGATTTTTCGTCACTGGCCCAGTCAGAGGCTTTCTCGAGCCACAAACCTTTAGTTAGAAAGAGACACACAGCCGAACTTTATCTAATACTCGATGTGGCATAGTAACTGTTGTGTACTACGTATGTATGCAAATTTGGAACCATACTCAAAGTAAAAAATTGTACATAAATAAATATACTCACACAAAAACTTTAGTCGCCAAGTACTCTGTCGTCATCTTGTAGTAATCATTGGAATACTTCTTGACTGTTTCAAAACCGCTCGCTGTGTAGCTCTGCACATTGTCCACCAGGCCCGGTGCATACTGCTCAATAGTTGCTAGCACTACCGGGGTTTTTTCGGCGACATAGTCTACAGTGTTAAGATACAACACGCCTACTTTCTTCGCGGCTAAGTAGACGAACTCTCTTGAGAGGAGTACGTAAGGTGTGCATGTTTCGACAGTCTGAGTATAATACACTGGCGCGTTGGTTTCAAGCCAGAGGTACCCGCGTGCTGACGTTGATAAAGTCTTCTGCCAAGCCCGTTGACTGTGCTCCAAGGCTCCGAGGTCGTTTAACAGACGGCCTGTTGTGCTTTCTGTCAATCAGAAGTGTTATGTTAAGAATTCGTTCATTTATTTTACTTTGAACGCAAAATGGAATGTATTTAGTGGTCTTGGCGCAAAAGGAACCATTCGCAAAATGTTCAGTTTTCTTCAACCGTACATTTTGCGAATCGGACGTTCTGAGTCACTGCATTTGCGTACATTCGTACATATATTGGATGATATTAAATATTAACCAACATTTTAGTAATGGGAAGTAAGAGCTTACAACATAAAGCGAATCTGATAAGGGATAAACATAGTAATGAAATATGACGTCATTCATACACATATCTGCGTAATTTTCCGTAGTTCACGTTAGAATGAATGCTATGGATGGATCGACAAAGGTCATAGTATATTAATACTAATTACATACACCAGTCTACTTTTTAATTGATTTAATAAACAATCTCTACGTGGTCTACTCGACCCAGCCTCACTGTCTCAGAGAACCAGTTCTGTGCTATTTGGGCCCACAGTCAAACATGTCCTGCCCAGTACCATTTAAGTTGGGCAGGATTTATATGTTACGCACGCAACGTAGGAGATGGCGGCAGGAGCTGAATCACTTCCTTCAAAACTGGAAAGTCGACGCGCACGCTCGCGAAAGTTGGAAGGAATGAACGGAAACCTTTGCCCAGGAGTGGGAAAGTACAGGATAGTAAAAAAATTAAACAATAAACGCAATCAAGAAAGATAGATTTAAATAAGCGACTATATAGGAGCGAGGAATAAACATTGCCAGTAGAGTCTATTAGTAATATGGTAGGAACTAAGAAACAGGAAAATAAAATCATTGATTTATATTCTATGTAGGTATTAATCTATTTACGGATATATAATCACCAACCACTCTTTTAACTGACGTTTTTTTAAATTCAACATCAAGTTGAAGGTTACAGAGTTTATTGGACTATCAAAACCTGTTTTCATTCGTATTTATTCTGAGATTATAAGATATGCCACACAGGCCATAGGTGATTGTGTTTTATAACACCGTCTTATCAATGCAAACAATGTTACATTTTAAAAACATGGTCTTTTATCTGACACGATAATACAGCCATTATTGCTATGTGACAGACATGTCATAGCATTCTATCTCATAGAATAGTTTCAATTCTCGCTTGCGGAAAACTAGATGAAAAATCATTATGGGACAATAATATAGACAAAAGTTGCAGGAGAGAACAAAGGCGCAAATTTGTTATACATTTGGTCACACACGCGACGGGGGCCAGAAGAAGGCTCATTATATTGAGCTGATAAATAACGTACCTACATTCACACACTTAGGTCTATATTACAGAACGTCACTCAATATTCAAGCATTATTAAAACGAGATTCAAGCCATTTGATTGGTTGAAACTAGTTTTAAGTTATGCTTAAGTATTGAGTGATGTTCTGTAATACGGGCCTCAGTATAAGTTATCAGTTATCACTAGGGTTGCCAACCCTACTATATAATATAGTATCCTGCTATATAAGAGGCCTAAATACTATGGGGTTTATTCATAAACGTTGCTTAAAGTTAAGTGACGTTCAAATGTCAAAAATGTATGGTTAAACAGTCGCTAATCATTACTTAACTTTAAGCAGCGTTTATAAATAAACCCCTTAATGTTTAAAGAAAAACTATAGTAGGTGAAACTACTATATAACAAAATTACGAGTTGGTCGTAATGGGGCCAGTAATAATCTCATAAAAGATGAAGTAATGGTATTTTGTAACCTTAATTAAGAGTGTAAAATTGCAACGTGACATTAAAAATAAAAATCCTGGTAATAAAGGTTCATAGTAGCAAAAATATGCATTTAAAGATTTTTTTTTTAAACATACCTATTATATTTTTTCGCCATCTACTATATTTTTACAGGCAATGGCTTCGAAAACACTGTATTTGAAATAAAAAAGTTGGCAACCCTAGTAATAACCCGCAAAAATCTGGGATGCCCATGCACTCGGTAGTTACTTTATTTAGGTATCAGTCTGAATGACTACCGAAAGTCGACCGACGACGTTAATTTACATAGACAGCCACGAATTCGAATGTCCATGTGATTTTGATGGTTTTGGACGAAGTTGTCCTAGAAACATATTCGAGGTCATTCATTCATTTACACTTGGTGACGTAGGTCAGGTGATGGCGAACCTTTAAAAAATACTTGTAAACCAATGTTGAATGTATAATTAAAATTATGCTGTTGGTGTTCTTTAATAAATAAAAAAACCAGCAAGTCAATCTCTGTTTGTGATTAACTTGCTGCAAGTTTTGACAATGTGCGCTTTTATAATTTCTAACGTGAAGATATTATCGTGGACGTCCACGTCCATAAAATGTATGGTAATACGAGCACGTCATAAATTTCTCATGGACAAATATTTAAGTGTCTACATAAATATATTTCCATAAATTTAATTTCCCTGTGTTATCATGATATTAGTATTATTATTATTTGTTATCTATGTAATAGGCGTTCTATAGTTTCTGCCTACCCCCACGAGAAGGCGTGAGTATCATGTATGTAGTATCATAGAGTAGTATGTATCATGATGCCGTGGATGGACACGTCTACGATGATATCGTCACGTTAGAATATATAAAAACGCCCAATGTTACTTGCTCAGTTTGATGTTGAGCTTCATACTTCAGACAACAAAGTTTTCTAATAAGGTAGATATTAAAATATATAATTAATGTTTACCGGGAGCGAATACCATATTGAGCTTTTTAAGATCAATAAAAACAGTTTGGTGTAGGTATTAGTCAATGTTCACACTGAAGAAGACCATATATATAACTTCGAGTCGTGTGTGGTTGTGATTCTCAACTTTAATTTTTTATAAGTGCTGGATTTCATTACATGTTATGTTATGGCTGTTGTAAAGTACCTAGCATAATTAAAACTTCAATATTTCACTATTGAACTAAAAATGTGACATCTTGGGATATTGTTGTGTCTGACAGCTTCACTGACAGAACACAGCATTTGTTTTTTCTTTTCAATAAATTATAATGGCATTGTATTATTTTTTATTAAGAATATTAAGAGTAAGAAGTATTTAAATGCTGCTTTTGATGGCAAAACTAATTGAAATATTGGTATATAATGGTTTTCTAAATAAATAAACAAGATAGGTTAGTAGCTTTTAAAAGATTTTCGTAGCCTGGATAACTGATTAATAAAAACAGATTTCACAAAAAAGTAAAAAATAATACACATCTTCTTAAAACCAGTCGGGTAATTGAGTAATAAAAAAATAAATAAAATAATAATAATATATAAATAAATAAATAAATTAATAATAATAAATACACAATGGTAATGCCTTTGATTTTTACCAATTCAATAACATTCATTGCATGGCTTATCAATTTTACAAAGTCCGTCAGATTGTGATCGAGTAGAAGTGTGTCATGTATGCAATTGGGATGGAGGTCACATAAATATCAATCCATCATACAATATTGAGTTAAAAGAGCCCATTACATAAATATACTTACTTGGGAAGTTGCCACCTGCTCTGGAGACATCGTATGAGACCAGCCCAGCTATGCCAACCAGCAGGAAGAAACTGGCCCAGATCCAAGGGAACCTTCTAGTGCTTGTCATTCTGTCTAGAATATCCTGGATAGGAAAACGAATAGCTATTAAAATTCAAACTTTAGAGCAATAGCAAATGCACCTTGGTTTGCTAGACATAATGAAATCCATGACTATCTACAAATGCCATCAGTAAACTCTGAAATCGAGTAGTACAAAAGACAACACAAGGCACGCCCTAACCTTGCATCCAAACCCACTAGTTACTGAACTGTTAAACCCGACAGCAGTGGGAAAAAGGCTAAAGAGGAACCACCTTCTATAAGTGGGAGCAGCACTGGCCACTCCGCCACAATGCCATTTGACATAAAATGAAATATGATTACGATCCGATGACGATGATGAGAATTAAAAAAAAAAAAAACAAACTAGCATAATGGTAGAGACAAGCTCAGTGCTGAGTATCCATATTAATAATATAAATGTAAAAGTAACTCTGTCTGTCTGTCACCTTTTTATGCTTGAACCACCAAACCAATTGTTATGAAACTTGACAGATAGGCAGCCTGGGAACTGGAGAAGGACATAAGACTACTTTTCATCTACAACATTTGCTTTAAAAAATTAATAAACACAGACAAAGTCACAGGCAACAGCTGGTAAAATATAATTACTACAATCTCTTGAAAGCTGTTTCGCTTGTATCCAAGAGAAATAACTACCCAGATAAATAGTATCTCGGTCAGTAGCTCAAGTGTAAATATCCAAACAGACATTCATAAAATTTGCAACAGACTATTTCTATAAAGGATTTCTAATGGGCAGCCCAGTCAGAACTAAAATTATCATTTTGGCTTCTAAATATTATTATTTTGACAAATTCAGTTTCCTGAACAACCCTATCCACATATTCAATGTAATCACACTAATATTATAAAGGCGAAAGTTAGTGAGTGTGTGTGTATGTTTGTCTCTTCACGCTCAAACAGCTGGACCAATTTTGATAAAATGTTGTATGGAGGTAGCTGACACCCTGGATTAACACATAGGCTACTTTTTATCCCGATATTCTCGCGGGATCAAGACTTATGCATGTGAAACCGCAGGGCTACTTTTTATCCTGGAAGAATGTAGTGTTCGCAGGTAACACCGGGGGGCGCAACTAGTTAAATATAATTGTAAATATGTTTGGTTATTATAACAGCTAATGTGAGAGACTGGGTGGGAATACATGCAGTCTTTGATATGATAAATGATTTTATTTCTGTATGTAGGTTTGCATGAACACTTTTACACAACAATCATATTTAAAAACTAGTTAAGGTTGGCGTTTCTTAACTGACTATTCTGAGAAGAAAGGCTGAAACAAAGTTAGTTCAATGCTCATTGAGATAGCTCAATGAAGGCTCTGCATGGTGTATTTATTAAGTTGTGACCAGAACACACTTTTAAATAAGCTTCCTCAAACTGGGGACAGGCAAATAAAGTAAACTATAAAGATTATGCAAAAAAGGATGAAAAATGTTATTGTTTCTATTAAAAATTGTTGTAGAATAACATTATTCTTGAATAGTTGTAATTGAAATTATGTACTAACAAAAGCTTATTTATGTGATGCAGAACTGTTTCAGTTGTGTAAATAAGATCCTGCCTGTTTGCTACTAAGGAAAATAAATAATTAAAATACTAGCTTTTGCCCGGCGCTCCGCCAACGTGGATGTCGGTTATTGCGTAAAAAAGTAGCCTATGTCCTTCTCCATATCCCAGCTTATATATCTCCCAAATTTTATGACGATCGGTTCAGCGCTTTAGGCGTGAAATCGTAACAGACAGACACACAGAGTTACTATCACATTTGTGTTATTAGTATGGATTCAAAGGCACATTTTTGGTTTAGATGAGATTTTTTTGGTTATGTTCCTGGGTTTTAGGAAAAATATTTCTGATATTTCCTATTCAGCACATACACTATGTAGCATGTTGGGGGAAGCCTATGTCCAGCAGTAGCATTATCACAGACTTGTAGGTATAATAGAAAAATAAATTATCACAAGTTTGAGAACATAACAACTAAAACACAGTAGGACACAGATTTTCACAAAAATTAAGTCCGATTGAAGTAACACTACTATGACAATTTAGAAAATGCACGATATTGATGTTGATTTTACCTGGATTTTAAATACAAACACATAAATTGAAACAGCTTGCGTGAAATGCCTCCCGCAGAGTAACGGATGTAACACATCAACATTTACTGTTAGCACTACGCCCGCGTACACTGCACAACACCTAAAGTAGTTTTTCAACTTCCATTCACAAGCTAACTGCGCGATTCTTTAAATTGATTCACTATTTGCGCACGGATAGGTACCACACAATCATATAAAATTACGCACACCTGTCTAACGTTATTTGAGTCGTTAGAGACATATATTTATTCATATTAAGTTTTCTTATTATAATTACCTTCAACGAATGATGAATATGCTACGATAATTAGAATAGATTCAACAGTGAAAAAATATGTCGCCCCCGAAACTCGTTTTTTTTCTACTACTAAACTTAGGGTGGCCACAATTTAAGAAAAGTTATTTACCACATTGTCAAAAAAAAAAAAAACTTACTCTTTACTCCATATAATACAAAACTTTGCACATTTAGTCTCTTTTTAAACGAGTTTTACGGTAATGTAGTTATCATCTTGTACCTACGACGAAAACTATTTATTTATGTAATGATTCAGCAAAAGTCATAGTATACATGTTTTTCGTAAGGTTTGCATAATTTATCGAACCCATTATTAAAGTATTATAACAGAACCCCCAAAAAAATAAAAATAAAAAAGCAATAATTTAAGTTACACAAAAATTACTACAATTTATAAAAATGATTGCTGGCAACATCCCCGAAAGATAAAGACGTGACATGACATAACATTTGACCTCAATAGTGTGGTGTAGTAGGTACGTCATCAAAGTTACGGTTCTTTTTAGTCGATTTCTGAATCTTCCATGCGATGGTATTTATAGAACACCACGAATAAATCTTTTCCGCTTTTGGACGGATTTCGTGCATTCTAATTTCATATTCGAGACTTGTTTCGGTTTCCAAAAACCTCCCTCTAAAGCTAGATATAAGTGAAAGTGAAATACGGCAAACTGCTTACCTGGCATATTTTATTTGTCCTTTCAACAGTCTCATCCTTCTTCTTGCCTTTCAAAGTTTCGCCGCAGACTTCTTTGTATTGCAAGACAGACATTTTTAACGATTTCTGCCTCAGCTTCTTACTGACTTCAGCCCAGTTAGTGTCTGGTTGGAAAACAATATAATTTAATATTTACATGTTTTTAAACAAAGACCTCAACTAATGATAGTCAGCCAATTCCATATTATATGTGTACAAATAAAGTCGACCAGCCTTCTTGTATTTGTTTTATAACAAACGAAGGTGCTAATAACACTTACCAATATAATCGAGTAATGTAGCAGACTGTTTGCTGCATCGATGGAACAGCTGTCTCCATGTAGCATTGCACGAGTCGTCTCTCACAAGACAGTCGACCAGGCAGTCCACGAGGACCCTATGGTATGGGTCCAGGGACGGGCCAGTCAGGTACTGGTTGGGCAACTTTTTCATTAGTTGATTGAAGGTCACTTGGAGCTTATTATTGCTTTTATTGAAATATATATCCTGAAATTTAAGATAGTATTAGTTTTAGTTTATTAACATTTCTCTAATTTCTACACGCCTCGAAAACGGTTTTAGATGTTGGAAATTTTGTAATACTTTAATGTTTTCGAATTTAAAGACTTTATAACCTGTACGAATTCTTCTTATGGCTCCGTTAATTGGTTCTTCCTAATTGTATATCTGAGGAGAACCCTTGTGACGTAACTAAAATCCACATACCTTATATTTACTTAATTGCTTGATAAGGTCACTTGACAGATCCTTGGGCAGTGCACTTCTCTTATTATTCACCATGTCAATCATGGCGAATAGCTGATCCTGACTAACTTTAGTGTTGTCCATGGTTCCGTGTTCGTCTAGAAGGTTCGATAAGTATCCTACTACGTATTTAGAGTAGTTCTTCAACTCGATGATAGGAAGGAACAGGTCTTGCCAAGCTAGAAAGGGAACATCCAGTAAATCCTTTAAAGTTTCAATTACTGTAAAAAGTTAGTAAACATTTTGAGTACACCCAGATGTGTTTTTGAACACATCGTTATCATGTTGTTATGTGAGCTGGATGCTTAATTCATTATTTCAAACTGGTTTATTATAAAACTGTTAATATTGTAGTTTTTACCATATTAATCAGGGTTTATTTAAATCAAGTACCAATCACTGGTACTTGAGTATTTACACAACACAAGAAGAAAAAACTAAATACAGAATCACTTATAAATTCCATATTATTTAATTAATAAATATTTTAGGAACATGTACCTACCGATACTTTTAACTTATAAGCCTAGAGTTATCTCATCTTTACCTTGGAGGTGTCAAAATGACGTGAGATAACAAATTATCTCAACAAGTTCTGACCCGAAACAGTATCTTGGCCTGTGCCTCAAGTAATTTAGTCTTATCTCGTTTTTATGTAACCTAAATCATTGGTGATCAATTTGCATTTTATAAATAACATCATAACTAGCAACAAATATTGTTTATGTAGGTATGTAAGCTTTTTTTTTTTTTTAGTTAGGGCGTCTCAGTCATTATAAGCTTGAGAGGTTGAGACTCTTTAACCGGTCTTTCCTGTGGTTGCCTTAAGCTCCTAACGAAACTTAAATCCAGCCAGGGCGTAAAATCTTTAAACTAAACGACTGCACGCTAAGGGCACCCCCTGTGGGGTACAAACCTCGACTTTGGGCAGAGTCGGAGGGAGGATGGCAAGGGACCGACGGTGGCTGTTGTAAGGAGCGTGGCAGGTGGCGTACTAAAGATTCTGCCTACCCTCATAGGAAGAAAGCGTGAGTTTATTTATCATCATCACCTGCCTAGCCTTTTCCCAACTATGTTGAGGTCAGCTTCCAGTCTAACCGGATGCAGCCGTATACCAGTATTATACATGGAGCGACTGCCTATCTGACCTCCACAACCCAGTTACTATGGGTAACCAGTTACCCCTTGGTAAGACTGGTTGTCAGACTTTCGGCTTGTATGTACACGTAATATTGTTTTAAAAGCATTACCCTCCTTCTAGGGCAGTCGGGTAAAAATTGTGAATTAAGGATTTACCTTTTAGACCAACAGCAAAATCACTGCTACCACCTTGACCAAAAGCCCATAGCAAGGAGAGTCCAATAGGCGGCCGATTTTGGTAGGAGTTGCGGAGACTTGCACTCTTCTGTATAGATGTGATGCAGAACTCTGGGTAGTCTTGCGCTAGCATTTGTAGAAGCAACCTGTGACCGTTCACAGATTGACCTGGAATGGGAGATTTTTGTATCATAATGTTTTTAAAGGTATAAAATAATATCATTCTGAAGTATAAAAGTGTATGATTTACTCTCTGTTAAATAACAATCACGTTCACCAAAAGAGCTTAGCAACCAAGCGGGTAACATAGTAGGTAATTACAAGTAGTTTTAATTTTAATCCATGCTGTGCTGAGAAGTCTGATATTGCCCTAAAAAATGTGTTAGGCAACTTAACTTAAAAAATAAATAAATACACATTCACAATGAATAACATAATTCTTTACCTGTCTACCTTTTTTGTTAACCGTAAATCGTACTTAGTATTGTTATGTCACAGAAACCAACAACCATGAAATTCAGATAAAAGTGAAAGTTAAAAATTAAAGAATGCATAATAATACACAAACCTCTGCTCATATCATTTGCAAGTGATGTAAGAGTAACATCAAAGAACAGCTGAGCATTTGCTTTGCCAGCGTCCTGCAACACATCAGCCAGAGATCTCCTGATCTCCTTGGGGACACTAGACAGTGGATACAGGGGAGGGTACGAGGAAAATGTAGGGTCATCCACGTCTATCTGAGTTTTGGAATTGAGAAAAGCTGCTACTTCCTTTAGCCATACGAGAGGAGCATTCGAGAAACGGATCTTATTCGTTGTTATTATGTTGGCTAGCTCTGCAGCGTCAATCTGAAACAAGAAGCGTGTTTAAAAGACCATGGTTTCTCCAAAATAGGCTTGTTTTTAAGAGTATTAATCACAGCATATTTTTGACCGATTAAAAATGAAGGTTGAAATTATGCATTCATGTATATTTCGTTTGATGATGATTGATGATTTGGCCGTGAAAACTGGACGATTTAAGTACTTGATTCGTGGTCCATTTGGTAGAGGAAGCCTGCCATGTGGTCCCATATAACATTTTATTAACTTTGCTTGGATAGTTTTTGAGTTCACATAAATAATACTTATTTAATCACAAAGTGGATTATGTTAATGAATAATACGATGCAATTTTTTTTGATGATATTATTATTATAAGTTCCTGTCTCTGTGGTTTACATAGCACATAGTGATATACGAAATTGTTTGAGGTAGGTACCACAATATTAACATGAGAAAAATAAAAAAGTTATAAAAAAATAAAAAAAACTACTTCCAAACACCTTTCTTCTTTTCATCCTTTTTAACATAAATATTTCCTATTAAAAATCTGTCTAAATCCATACTAATATGATGATGATATGATGTCTGTCTGTATGTTACGTTTTCACGCCTAAACTGCTGAACCGATCCTCATGAAATTTGGCAGAGATATAGCCTGGGATATGGAGAAGGAAATACGCTACTTTATTACGCGATAACAGACATTCACGCGGGCGGAACCGCGGGCAAATGCTAGTATAATATAAAATAGAAGCTTTTAGAAATAATCGCATAGGGACAGCATTCTTTGCAGTATGGTGAAATTAAGAGCACCTTATTATTGTGCAAATCAAAGGATAGTCAATACATACAAGCAGTGATATAATATTGTGTAATGATTTTCCATTTGCATTTCAATTACCATGCACCTATTGTCTTACGAGGGGCAGTTGATATAAATATATCATTGAACACTAACTGTTGGTTTGCATTTTTCCATGATCAAAATCAAAAGTCATTTATTCAAAGTAGGCTGAGAATCAGCACTTATCGAACATTAAAATTACATGCGACAGTCCCCCAAAACGCCCGCCCTTCTCCACTTTAGCTGGGAAAAAGAAGTGGCACAACAAACACCCCAGCAGCGCAACAAACTCCTCAGCAGAAAGAAGAGAATGTAAACTGAAACTGCTACATGAAATTGTTAACATTATACTATGTCATGAATTCATGATACCCCAAATAAATTGGGATTAGGGCAAGGGAACAATGATAATGATGATAATATGCTGATTGTTTCTGAACAACTGTTGTCAATATGTACATACATACATAAACTCACGCCATCTTCCCATGGGGGTAGCCGGAAACAATAGAATGCAACCTGCAATACTTTTTACATATTCCGTTTGCTTCGTTTACGTTTATACATCTGGTCATACACGCACGCCATTTCTTTTCAATATGTCTTCTAAAATATTTATAAGTTACTTACAGCCTCAAGGGCTCCCTCGATGGTCTTAGGTGGCTTAGGTTTGGGAGGTTCAGCATTCTTCTTGTCTTGTTTCTTTTTCTTATCACCTTCTTTCTTTTTTTCTTTTTGAGGTTTCCTCTCATCATCAATCTCCATGCCAGAATAAAATGACTTTATTTGAGAGTGAGGAACTGAAAAGTTAAGACTTTTTTTAGTTATTTTCAATTAGCAATTAGGTAAGACATAACAGCTTTGTAATTCATTTGAAATGGTAAGTATTTAATTAGTGAACTTATAAAGCTATGTATTTTTAATTGCGTTTCTTTATTGTTTTTGTATAATGCTCTTTATTATACTTATTTCTTTATCTGTTTAATTTTTATTGATGAAGATAAATAAAATTAATTTAAACACTGTTGTACTTATGACGTCAAATACTTTCCGATTTGTTTGCATACTTGTTTAAGAATAGTTACCTACTGTACATATTTGTCTGAGTAATGTTTATTAAGTTTAATAAATACATCATTTTATAAATAACTTAGTTGTCGGCTGATGTAGTGCTGACCCGGCTTGCCCTTGCCATCAGTAAAATTACTATGAAGCTTTATTTTACAGAATATTATTATTATTATTATAGAAAAAGGTTTTCCTGTAGATACTGTAAGTAATGAATAATAGAACATGTATGTTCCGTATAAAAACCATGGCATTAATAAGAATGAGGAAAATTGATCGAATTTCTAACTACACAAGTAAAAAGCCGTGTTGTAAGCAAATTTAAAGTTACCCACCGACATCCTCAAGTTTCGGCCCATTTTTTACAGCCTTCTTTTCGTCCTCCTTAGTTTTAATTTTACCATTCTGCGACTTCTTATTCTTCCCAACAACTTCCCATTGACCACTCGACATTATTAGAGAGATTCTAAACAGATTTTTATTCAATTCTTAGTAAATAAAAGGAAAGCATCAAAGTAATAGGTTACACGTCAAAACCAAACAATAACCAAAAAAAAAATTATGCTGTATTTGGATTCTGGAATAACTTTAGCATAAACAAAACATCACACTTTAATAAACGTGCTTGGAGTGAAAACTATTCATGCTCCGAATAACCTAATGTGCGGATGTTGGAATACACAAAAAAACTAAACTTCTTTGTGATTGGTCAAGAAACTCCACCTTGGACAAAACGTGGCAGGAATATCAGAAATGCATTTTTCTAACATTGCAAAGTAATTTATTTACGAATTATGTTTATTTCGTATTTTGAACAATGGAAGTGCACAAAACGACTTAAAAAGAAAACAATATAACATAAAATAAACTTAGAATAATGAAAACATTTATTTAAAAAAATAAAATAAAAAAAACGGTTTTTTGTATCTGTGGAATGTAGTGCTGCGCCCAAAGTGACTTGGAAAAATTATTTATAGTCGATTGTGGTTGATATTGAGAACACATCGATTTATGCTCTAATAGTCTATGTTAAAATGTTTGAATTTTTGTCAACATTGCATAGGTCTGATTAGTTCATTAGTTCATCTGCGGATTAGTTGATATTTGGTTACAGAGTACTTTTTTATCACAGAGTATTTTTTATTGGGTCTCGAAAACTGAAACATACACAACGCGCATCACTATTCGTCAGTTTTTCATTTGTGAAAAAAGTTCGACTTGATATTTTGCTGCTGAGTTGTTTTAGAAATTTATCAATAAATAGACATACGTGCCCGTGTTGTGTTGATGAAATAAAACTGTGTGCTAAAAAGAACAGTGGCTAGATAATGGAAGACAAATTGATGTTAGAAGATGTGACTAGCTCCTTGCGAGAACGGGTGTTTTTCGCTGCCAGAGATGGAATGTCTTTAACCCTTTACGCTTTACTATACGAGAAAAACACAGATGAAATTGACGATCTATTAAATAGCGTAAGTACTGATATGCACCTTTCATTCATGGTGTTTCATCAAAAGTCGTTAATGTCATATATTATTTCTGATGAGAATGATGATAATCTATTTTTATCGTACAAATTGACGGCGCGTTACCTTTTGCGCGTTACTTATGTTCGGTTTGAGTTATTAATTAATTTTTTATGCGTTGCGGAATGCGATTTTGCGTCGTAACGCACATATCGTCTTCGTAACCTTGGTACCACTTGCCAGTTTCATTTCCTCCTTGAATTCGTGCGGTGGTTGTTGCGAAAGACTCCGCTGCTCGGGGTCGCTCGCTCGTCTATTTAATTAAAATCGTAATTAAATTACTACACATATTGCTTTGCCTTGATTGTTATCATGATGATGTTGCAAAAATATGTTTACCTTATTTCAAGCAGTTTTGATAAATTCGTTGGCACTGTGTTTTTTTGTTCAATAGTTAAACTAGGTATAAAAGATAAGCAAGGTATATAATATTACGTTCATGACTACAAGCTGTTTACATTAACTTCATTTGATAAATTCACTTTCATTAGCTTGTCAATGAATCAGCTCTGCTGGGCAATTATTGGCAGTGTTCAATGAGTAAATAGTTTTTAGTTTTCTTTAACTTGTTAACCATGTAGAAGCTATATTTCACTTGTACAGGGCTCACCTTATGAACAAGTTCACCAAAGTATTAATAAATGATTCATTAGAAACATCTAAATCATATACATGGATCCAAATCAATGCTGAAACATTCCCGTTAATATAATCAGTATAAGAAATAACAAACAAAATAGTATCTTGAGAAAACATCCTTTCAATCTGATTTTAAGACTCTCTCACAATAAAATATTTAGCATACAAACTACTTTAGCCCCCTAAATCAGGTTGAAAATAGAAACAATGAAATACCTATGTGTAAAATAGTCCAGTAGCTTGTTGTTTAAAACTTGTGCCACTATGGAGAAAACATAGCTTCATCATCATCCCAGCCCGACTTCACCGACTGCTGAACATAGGTCTCTCTTTACATGTGCCAATCCCCACGTTCCTGTGCCAGCCTCATCCAGGTTCTACCCGCGATGGCAACAATGTCGTTCACCCATCAGTCCTCGGTCGCCACTCGGTCACTGCCTTACTCCACCTGTCATCACTTCGCCTTGCCAGGTGTCCTCTTCAACTCCATTTGAGTTCCATAACTCATTTTCCAATATCGAAAACCTTCATACGTCTGCGAATCTCGACATTTGAGACTCGGTCTATAAGCCTATGTTAAGCATGGAACGCTCCATGGTTCTGTGCAACTCTCAACCTGTACACAGCCTCTTGCGTGAGCATCCACATAAACATAGCTTTTTGAATGCAGAGCTAAGAGGCTCATTGGCGACGTAAAACTTGTGGATGCCAAGCTTCACAGCTTGGCTCATCGCCGCAAGGTTGCCTGCTTGTCGGTTTTCTACAGATTGTTCTTCGGCGAGTGTACCCATGAACTTCACGACCTCATTCCACCGGCCCCGTTCTACCATCAGACATCTAGACGCACTGCGAGTTACCACCCCTACCTAGTTGATATTCCACCAACTCGCACTAACCGTTTTCAAATGTCTTTTAGAATGCACACAGCAAAGGAGTGGAACTCCCTGCCTGCGTCTGTGTTTCCGAATGCATATAACCCTTAATCTATTCAAAGTTAGAGTGAACAGGCTTCTTCTGGGTAACCTCACTCCATCGTCGACTTTGTCTCTGTCACCTCTGACCTAGACTAGAGTCAAGAGCAAACCCATCGTAAAATAAAAAATAAATAAATAAAAAGATACTTATTATCTGTAAATTTTCTAGACAAAATACAGAAGTCGCCAGTCTTCTGCCCTTATTCCAATTTATTTTAGGGTCAGCACAACATGTCTTTTTCTTTCACACTTATCTATTAATTGTCATCTCGGTACTCACTCTCTTTCTAGCCATATCATTTTTCACACAGTCCATCCATTGTTTCTTTGAACTTCCATTACTCCTATGTAATAGCCATACATTCTAGACAAAATACAGAAGTGTGTTATATAAAAAAAAAAAACACTTCCCTTTGTTTTTTACATACAAAGATGTGGGTTAACGACATGTCGATGAACTTCAGAATGTCACTTTTTGTGTATACAAAATATAAACACATGACATGACACATGTCAACAAACACATGTAAACATGTCCCAAGGGTTTATTTTTATGTCCCAATTTGTGCCCTTATTGTGTGTTGTTCCAGGCTCAAATGTGTTTTACATGTAAATCCAGGACCACTATCTGTCTGAATGACTAGCTTTTGCCATGGGAACATACGGGTTAGGCCATAGAATATTTTTTGTGCTAGTAATAATAAATATTCTATGGTCTAATCCGGGTCATGATCCACTAGGCCATTAAGGCGTGAAAAGGCAACAGACATACAGAGTTGGTTTCGCATTTATACAACACTAGCTTTTGCCCGAGACTCCGCCCGCGTGGATGTCGGTTATCGCGTAAAAAAGTAGCCTATGTCCTTCTCCATATCCCAGGCTATATCTCTGCCAAATTTCATGACGATCGGTTCAGCGGTTTAGGTGTGAAAACGTAACATACAGACAGTCAGACAGAGTTACTTTCACATTAATTTATAATATTAGCATGGATTATGAAAAATAACTTTAATTTCAGAAGTCGGTGTCCTTAGTCCTGTATTTTTGTTTTTGCCATCAACATCCGAGATTAAAGTTTTTTTTTGTTAAAAAGTTTTTTATTTTACACTTTTTAGTTGGTAACTACCCCACAACAATTCGTTTACCACTACTTGCTACATCGCACAAACAACAGCGACACAAGATATACGAAGTGGATTAAATACGTATTATCGAAGCTAACTCAAAAACTACCCAAGCAAAGTTTGTAAAAATCGGTTAAAAACCATTTATAGCCCGAGTGCATCTCATGACGATGCCAATAAGCCCAAACACGGCTAGGATACATTGTTTTATTACGGAGTTCCGGTGCATACCGGCTTCATCTTCAGATCATTTCGATGGTACCATTTTCATCAGAATTATTTATTTAAATTTGTTTCATAGTCGCTTATTTATCTTATCGCCACCTGTGAAAGACTTGAAAGTTTTTAAGAGTTTCGGTGGCCATCTGTGGTCCTCTTCATCAGTTCTACTTCACCAAATGATACTTTCTGAATGCAATTCTTGAATTGTTGATGAAAATACAAAATCGCTATATATGTTTGCCTATAAAATTTGAGGAGTTCCCTCAATTCCTCATGGATCCCATCATCAGAACTGGTTCTGATAAAAATGGGACCAATCTGGAAGTAGAAGCTTTCAAATAAAAAAGAATTTTTCAAATGAGTTTTGTAAACGACAGAGATAAGAGGTAATAAATATTAAAAAAATACATGAAAAAACAACCGAATTGAGAACCTCCTCCTTTTTGGGAAGTCGGTTAAAAACCTTTGTTTACTTGCTTCTGCCCACGATTTCATCTGCGTGAAATTTCTTGTTCCCTCGTTCCCCAATCCGTTCTGTACAAAATACGTATTCATGAGAAAGTGAATTTTCCACAAAAAAAAAAAACCTGTTTTTTTTTTTAGTTATTCTTCTATTCGCGGTGGAGACAAATCCAAGATCATAAAAATCCAGCCATTCTTGAGTTATAAAAGGTGTAAATAACCCGACTTTGTTACATTTATTAAGAGTCTATACAACCTCAGCACCACCTCACTCTGTATCTCGCTCGCACGCTATTGCTACCGGTCACGCGAGCAAGCGAGACAGGGCGGCAGGGAAAGGCTCCAAGGCGCCGATAGTTTAGGTAATTTCGTTTTACGGTGAAAATAATGGTAATTTAAAAAAAGTAAATAACATAAGACCTTGGGCCTAAGTCTACTAATTTACAAACGTTGCAATGGTCTCGCCATTGTGAGTATTTGACAGTGTTTGTATGGCAAATCTGTCAAAAACTCACAATGAAGAGACCATTGCAACGTTTGTACATTAGTAGACTTGGCCCCCTGCTTTATAGTCAGTTCAGTTAATATGCAAAGTTTCATTATCTACCTTGAAGTATTTTTTGAATACCAGCGGTTTATTGTTCGGTTTGGAGGTAACTTTGGAATTTTTTTCTATCAAGAAAATTTTATGGAATCGTGTTTTCGGCTAACATAGTACTTAATATTAATCCTCAACTTTACCATATATTTATTTAAAAATTAATGCTGCAGTATTTTCGACATAACGGAGTATCATGCCAAGCCATTTGAATTTTGAGGTAGTATAGGCCCTTAAGATAAAAAAAAAAAACTACATAAATAAAGATTCCCGTACGCAAAATAAGCGCTTCGACGTGGAGTTGTGGACACCAGCCCATTATAGTACATAGTATGGATTCAGTAGATAGACATCTAAATACCTTCACAAACTGATTTTAGCATAAAATTCTCTGTCCACAGGATGTATGCTGCGATGGAGTCAAATGCACGCCTTTAATAGCAGCAGCTCGACACGGCCGCGAAGGTGCAGTCAGGATCCTCCTAGAGAAGTTTAGACCACCGGTCAGACTTGAAACAGAAGGCACTGTTAAATTCGACGAGTATGTTATTGAAGGTTAGTAGTGCCAGGCAGGTCTACGATGTATATTCCTACTAGCTGCTGCCCGGGGCTTCGCCCGAGTGGCTTTTTCTAAAATAAACATCAGTTATCTGCCAGTCAAAGTCCCGTCAACATCGGTCTAGCCGTTTCGGAGATTAGCCGGAACAAACAGACAGACAAATATAAAGTTTATTTTTTTAATTATAAGTTCTGTATATACTTACCTACTTTCATATGCATAGTATAAAAGGCTGTTATTTCGCCCAATGCGATAAAAATCGAGATATTTTTCTACAGTTTCGGGACGTAGTACAGTCAGTTATAGCAATTAGCTCCCCCCTTTGCTCAAATGGTTAAGGTTTTTTTTACTAACAAGTCATATGATTTTCATATTTTTCTAGTTTTCGGTAGATTTCGTATAGGTATTTCGATAAAATGAATTTAAATTAAATAAATTCGCCATAGGGGATGGCGATTAATTTGTATTCGTCAATTCGCTATAATAACTATTGCGGCATCCCTATCAATAACTGCACAAGATTCCACCGCTTTCTCAGAACACAGATTTAATTCCGTGCAACATAATTTTAAGCCAATGTCAAATGTTATTTCCCAAATAAAGCATCGGGCACGTCATTGGGTGCACAGACACACAAAGCGCCCTGCAACGGCCAATGTGCTCCTCCGTCGCGCGGCGCATTGACTCTCATTTTTTGTCTAAGTCGGGAACTCGGGTTTAAATATAGAAATGTGTGAAAGTTTACACACAAAGAAACTGAAAATCGTCTCTCGGAACGTTTTGGTACGTATCTGGCCGACTTCCAAACCTCTTTGTTACCCCGTATTTATGATTTACCAGCATTATAAAGGATTTGCACGTTTGGCATGGCGCGTGGTGACTGGATGCATTTCCTACATCGTAATACTGATAAATAAAAATAACTAGAACAGCTCTTATATTTGGTATAAACTTTCTGAGAAGTTCTTATTCATATTTTATTCTCGAATTGTAGTACCAAAACGAATGATTCAGGTTGTTGGTTTTATCATGAGTTGTTACTGAAAAATTCAATACGTGACATTGAAATGTATTTTAGTATGATATTATTAGCAATAGTAATTAATAAAACCCAGTCATCGTTAAACCGTGTGTGTACGAAAACTGCTTAACCAATCGGAAATCTCTCCCGATGGCTCGACCTGTGGAAATTACGATCGCCAGGTTATTAAGACGCAGATATATGCCAGTGACCTTGTGTGGTTCTGGTTAGCTTCCGTGTTATGTACTGGGGCCTAAGTCTACTAATTTACAAACGTTGCAATGGTCTCGCCATTGTGAGTATTTGACAGTGTTTGTATGGCAAATCTGTCAAAAACTCACAATGAAGAGACCATTGCAACGTTTGTACATTAGTAGACTTGGCCCCCTGAGCTCACGCAACGCGTCGTAGGTACGTCCAGCCAGTAATAGGACTCGCCCATCCAGGAGCGCTGTCCCAAATAAGACGCATTATTAATTTATTATACATAAAACAAAAGGTATTTTAATGAAACACGTACACTAAATCAATAATTAATATATCTTTAAAAAGGTGAAGGTTTCAGAAAAATACGCTTGATAGATTTTGCGTGATTCTCAGTTTTTTATCCGCGTTAGACATAACTTTACAAATTAATTTCACTATGTAATATCAAAATAATCTAAAATATTTATATATTAATTTATTAAGAAAATGCTCTAATTTAACATATTTTTTTTTCCAATTATTAACACTACTCGTTTAGACGTGATCTTCAGTATAAAATCATTAAAAGTCGGTTATCGTCGCCTTAAAGGAATTATAGCATAACTGACAACTTCCGACTTTCATTTGGATGCTATTCGGCTTGTGCGCATTGTATACAATTAGTAGACTTTACTCATTTTGATCGAGCACGGTAAATAATAGCTATCGCAGCATAAATAGTAAGGTCGCTTTCACAGAACAAAGCGCACCGTGTCATCATCTTCCATACTTCAAGATGTAAAGAAGAAGAAGACGCGCCGTGCTGATCCAAGTATAGTGCAGACTTGAGTGAAAGAGAAAGAAAAAAATAGAACTAAAGAAAGAAAGAAAGAAAAAATAAAGAAAGAGAAAAAAGAAAGAAAGAAAAAGTACAGAAAGAAAGAAACATGATTGGTAGACGCACAGGAAATACAAAAAGTAAAAAGAGGAGTGGACAAACCTGTCCCGAGGTCCTCACAGCTGGCACGCATGATGATTCAGTATAAACTATATCCATTTCGCTTCCTGTCAAAATAGTCTTCTAATTTTCAAGGCAATAAGAAACATAATGGTTGGTAAAAGCCGTTATACTATTAACGAGTTTTACGTAATCGCTTATGTAAATATTTATGGGCATACATTTGGCTTGTGTTTATTGTATGTAATTGTGTATTGCTAACGTCTTTATTGGACGCTAGTCATCTCGTATGGGTATTTTCGTGTGCTCTTACATCTTTCCTGAATTATTTATCGATAACGACAGCAATAATAAACATAATTCACCATTTTCTTCTCTCGAAGCGGCACAAACGCTATAAGAATGGCTCATTTATCTATTGAGCCTGTAAGATCCCACTGCTGGGCAAATACCTCCCCTATCTCAATTTTTCAAAAACGTTTGTCCACTGCCATTGCGCGCCAGTCCTTTCGGTAGGAGTCAAGTTCGTCCCTCCGTCTTTGTCTTGATTTGCTGCGATATCGCTGGAATGGCGCATGCCTTCGTAAAAATATTTTCCAGTCTGCTAGGTAGTAGAAAGAAAGAAAGAAAGAAAGAAAGTAAAATATTTTATTTGGGACACGCACAAGAAATACAAACAGTAAAAAATAAAAAAATTAGCATTTAACACTAAGAAAACTTATATTGTAAACAACAACAAAAACAATAGAGAAAGACCTGTGCAAGGCCAAAAAGGCCTTTATCAGCATAATGCTGCGATATTAAAAGTAGCGTAGCAGTAGCAGGTTTGACTGTCCAGGGTACGCCTCACGTACATCTTAGTGAATTCTCGTCATGATCATTCCGCTCGAAGAAGTCCTCTGTTGAAGGTAGGCGTATAAAGGTATGTGGAACAGGATCTAAAGTTCACTCATTCTTCATAGAAAACGGAGGATCCTTCGACCAGACGGGTTTTGTGTCTGGTGGGCTACTGCCCGACGGTTGATGTCGGGATGTTGTTTAAATACCAGTCGCGCGGTAAACTCTGCCTGCGCGATGCTGGATTTGTGTGACGTTAGGTTGGCACACAGGTAGACCATGACCTGGGTTAGGAAATAGGATACTTTTTATCCTGTAACTCCACGTGCGCAAAGTCGTGAACAAAAGCTATTTTAAAATAAATCTTTTTCAGGAGCCACGGCGCTATGGTGCGCTGCGGGGGCTGGTCACCTCGGCATCGTGAAGCGCCTGGTCCGCGCCGGAGCCAATGTGAACCACGCCACAAAGACACTAAGTACGCCCCTCAGAGCCGCCTGCTTCGACGGTCGACTCGACATTGTCAAGTATTTAGTCAGGCATGGCGCGGACATACATAAAGCCAACAAGTATAATAATACCTGTTTGATGATAGCGGCATATAAGGGACATTTAGATGTGGTAAGCGAATAATTTTATATTTTTTTGGTATATCTTTCAGGACTATGCAATGTAATACATTATTAATTTAAACTCCTGAATGATAAAATAGCGACTCAACCCTATGCCAAGAATATGATGAGCAGAATTATCTTGTGCGAATATTATAATTAATAGCCCTACGGAAGATGTCAGACCGGTTGTCACACTTGTCACGCGCACGTCAAGCGCACGTCAAGCGCTCGCCACGCAGCCGATCTGAAATCGTCCATAAATTTTCGTATATTGCAACCAGTGCGTGCACGCATTTGGTCTGCTCAGGCCGTTAAGGGGGATGCGTTGTGGTAGCCCGCGAAATTCAAATTTTCTTGCATTTTATGCAATTTGCAGGTCCGTGTCAGGTTGTATCTTGATCAAAATATGATACGCGACAATAAAACATATGTAATTACATAATTTTAACCATAAAAATCATTAATGCATCTCTCTAAGTTAGATTTCGTGCAGATTCGTCGAACGAACGAAATCTAAAGAATCTGCACGAAATCTAATTTAGAAAGATGTATTGATAATTCATAAGGTTAAAATTATGTAAATATATGTTTTATTGTCGCGTATCATATTTTGATCAAGATTCAACCTGACACGGACTTGCAAATTGCAAAAAACCCAAGAAAAATTGAATTTCGCGGGCTACCACAGCGCATCCACCTTAATGACATTATGTACGAATAGCTTACTTATCTGTGGTATAGGTCTATAGGGGTAGTCATTTAGTCATTTATTTCATTAAAAAAATATAATATAATTATAATAGGTTGGGGAAAAAGTTTCTTCGCATTTTTTAAGAAAATTCAAAACATTTTTTAATATAGTTTATTTACATTTAACTTTAGTATGTAGGTACCATTTTGTTCGATAACTTTTCGCCATCTTGTAGGTAGGGACATGATCCCATTGCTATAGAAATTTTGGGACTTCTGATCAAAATACCGCGACAAGTGGTTTTGGCAGTCCTCTCGTGATGTTAACCTGACACTGCCTAAATAATTCTGAAGAGACCGAAACAGGTGGAAATCTGAAGGTGCAAGGTTAGGACTATACGGCGAATGCATTAACACCTCCCAGCCAAACTCTCTTAATTTTTGCTGAGTGGCTAAAGATGTGTGAGGTCTAGCGTTATCATGATGAAAAACCACACCCCTTCTGTTGATTAATTACGGCCGCTTTCTCTCAACTTCTTGCTTTAATCTCATCAGTTGTTCGCAGTAGAGTTCAGAATCGATGGTCCTGCCTGGTGGTAGCAGCTCATAATGAATAATGCCCTTCCAATCCCACCACACACACAGCATCACCTTGTTGCGAGTTAAACCGGGTTTCGCCACAGTCGGTGAAGCCTGACCGGCCTTTGACCACGACCTTTTTCGCACGTTCTTGTCGTACGTGATCCACTTTTCATCACCAGTTATCAGCTTCTTCAAAAATGGTTCGGTTTCATTACGTCGTAATAAAGAATCACAAATGAGTACACGGTTCATTAGGTTTCTTTCAGTGAGCTCGTGAGGTACCCAAATATCGAGCTTTTTTGTGTACCCAGTTTTTTTCAAATGTGCCAAAACTGTTTTGTGGTCAATTCCCAGTTCTTCAGCTACATCGTAACTACTGATATGCCGATATTGCTCCACTTTTTCAAAAATGGCATCCATTTTATCCGTAATAGGGCGACCAGAGCGACGTGCATCTTTGATATCAAAATTTCCGGATTGAAAACGCTTAAACCAAATTTGTGCTATTTGTGACTAGAGTCTGGCCAACGAAAGCTGACACAAAGTAAAGGCGGCAATTTTAAAAAAATGTTAGCTGTCCACCCTGGCTATACACTGCTTAAACGGAGTTGATAATTTTTGATTATTCATGAGATATGAGACATTCAGATACATTTATAAGGCTTCCTTCACATGCTAGTAATGAGCATGTCTCATTACTAGCATGCTCTAACTAATCGGAGCACGCGAAAATCAAAGTCACGAAAAAGGTAGTAGTAAAAGTAGTTTGTTTATTTATAAAATAGAGAAAAGACGGCTGACACAATAAAATAAAGAAAAAACATTAAAGTTAAGAGTCATAGTCGAAATCGGATTCCAGGAACTCTACACCTGATAATATTGATTCATTGCTTTCTTCACTGCTAGTGCTGCTACTGTCCCCAACATGTATTATAAAACGTTCAAGCTCATTTTCGACAATATGATCCCTCAATTTGTACTGATTTTCAATATTCAGGACGTGATCAGTGTACTTCTTCCAGTCATTGGCAGTTATGGATAGAAAACATTCTTTAATTAAATTTTGCATTTCAGTCACTGGTATGCCTAAGTTTTTGCTTGCTACTTTCCTCTTTGCCTGACTCCATACAAGCTCAATCGCATTGAGGTCGCAATGATAGGGTGGCAGCAACAAAATTTCGTGGTTGTGTTTTTTTGTAAGTTCTTCTGCTTCGTAAACAGGTGCAAGTTTATGTTTTTTTACTAAACACATTAATTCTGCTTTGGTATGATATTCTTCAAAATTAATATTATTTTCTTGAAGCCATATTCGGATATTAGCTTTTGTGTCAGACATATTAGGGGGTTTGTTCACTTGTTTCACATGGTAACTTGCATTGTCCATCACAAGTACACTAGGTTTAGTTAAATTTGGTATCAACATTTCCACTAGCCATTTCATGAAGTTGGTGGAATTCATATCATCGTGGTAGTCAGCTGATTTAGATTTTGTGCTGAAAATCAATAAAGCACCTGGTACAAACCCTTCCTCCGATCGCAGGATCTATATTAGTTGTAGTAGTAGTGTTATCTAGATATATTATTGTGCATGCAGATGCACAATAATATATCTCTTTCCAGAGGATATATTACTAGTGACACCACTTGTTGAAGGTCCTTGCCAAGATTTTTTTACTTTATAGTTCTGATGAACATATGTCTCATCAAGGTAAATAATCTGTTTACCTTCTAGTCTCTTTTCATGAATAGTTCTCAAGAATCTGTGTCTCCAAGCTGCAATATCATATTTTTCCGTAAGCAAAGCTCGTTCATTTTTATTGTTTAGAAATTCAAACCCATTTTTGTGTAATATTTTCCTAAGAGTTTCACGGCATCCCGTAAATCCAATAGCTTCCCTCAGCTCATTGTGCAGGCTTCTCAGCGTAGGTACTTGTTTTTTTACACCATAAAACTCATTTATTTTATTTCTTATAGGTGAAATATCAAAATTATCCAAACTGGAAACTGTTGCAGAATGTGGACGCTTTTTTCCCGGGGTATTCCACAGTCCTTGATTTATAGACCCTTCCTTTTTTATTCTTCTAAGTGTTGTTACGCTTACATCTGAAACCAACAAATACAATTATTTTTAATACCAATAAAAATAACACTCCAAAAAATCAAATACAATAATATAATACAACAAAATTCATATTATTTAATTTAAGACATCCTTACACATATACTTTATTTATACCCTTATAAACAACTGGTAGTACTGGTACTTATAATAATATCTAAAATGTTTGAACTGACACAAATACCTGTCATTGAAGATATCTTTTCTATATATTGTGTTTCAGAAGTTGACATTTCTATTTCTTCTAGAGTTTTCAATGCCTTTACTGCATTTGCAATTTGGAGTTTCGTCTGCTCATTGTCGATACCTCCTAAAAAGTATAATACACCGTGAGTAATAATGCAATTTGTTACAAATAGTCGAAAAGTATCAAACTGTTTTAGTAGAAATTCAAAAAACTAACCTAAAACTGTAATAATTGAATCCAGTCGTCGTATTTTCTCTGCAGATTTCTGATTTATATCACTTTTTATGTCTTTGAACTTGTCAATCATATTAAATAGAAGCCTCCTCGTCGAACTAGTAATTGTTTTCGGCATTATTTTAGACAAAACCAATGAAAATAAGATGCACGTAAACAAAAGTACGAAACGTCAATGTGACAATTTTGACGGTCTTGAAATGTTGCCATGTAAAAAGTTTAATAAATAATTCGTGGTCAGCTTTCGTTGGCCAGACTCTAGGTCCATAAACATCGCAAATTTTTTTCGCGGCTTGCGTTGCATTTTTACCTTTTTTGTAGTAAAATTTTAAAATGTATCGAATTTCTTCATTATATTCACTCATCTTGACAGTACGAAAAACAAATGAAAATCACACATTTTCCTAATTTGATATAGAGATTTTATTACAAGTTCATACATACTATTAGGTTGGGGAAAAAGTATTTTCGCATTATAGTATGTATGAACTTGTAATAAAATCTCTTTGGCTATACTATTTGTATCTGGCTGGTTTTGGTATCATTGAAAGTTTAAAATTTAAAGAAAAAATTTAATTCATTATGAGCTATTACCACCAGGCAGGACCATCGATTCTGAACTCTACTGCGAACAACTGATGAGATTAAAGCAAGAAGTTGAGAGAAAGCGGCTGGAATTAATCAACAGAAGGGGTGTGGTTTTTCATCATGATAACGCTAGACCTCACACATCTTTAGCCACTCAGCAAAAATTAAGAGAGTTTGGCTGGGAGGTGTTAATGCATTCGCCGTATAGTCCTGACCTTGCACCTTCAGATTTCCACCTGTTTCGGTCTCTTCAGAATTCTTTAGGCAGTGTCAGGTTAACATCACGAGAGGACTGCCAAAACCACTTGCGTCGCGGTATTTTGATCAGAAGTCCCAAAATTTCTATAGCAATCGGATCATGTCCCTACCTACAAGATGGCAAAAAGTTATCGAACAAAATGGTACCTACATACTATAGTTATATGTAAATAAACTATATTAAAAAATGTTTTGAATTTTCTTAAAAAATGCAAAGAAACTTTTTCCCCAACCTATTATAATGCGAAAAGACTTATTCCCCAACCTAATATAATATTGAGGAACAGGGTTTAAGGTTCATGCATTCTTCATAGAAAACGGAGGATCCTTCGACCAGACGGGTGTTGTGTCTGGTGGGCTACTGCCCGACGATTGATATCGGGATGTTGTAATTATATGCCAGTCGCGCGGTAAATTCTGCTTGCGCGATGCAGGATCTGTGTGACGTCAGACTTTGATGCGTAGTTCTCATGTGGCGTTGTAGATACCGCCACAGGTCTGATAGGAGCCTTATGTTCAGTCAGTGACAGCACAGTCTGGTATAAGTATTAAAAAAAAATAAAAACAATGCACATAATCAATTTAAATTTTATAATTGACGTGAAATGTAATTTACACTACGTTTTATCATTGTATATCACGGGTTGCGTTCTTGGGTCATGTGCTCCGCACTTATCTCTTACTTTTGCTTTACAATTACTTGCAAGTTCAGAATATTATCACATAGTATATCTATTTGTGGTAGGTATTTCTTTGGAACCGCGTAGTTAAAAAAAAAAAGATATATATATTTTATTTCACATAAACTTACATTGGCACTTATGAAACGTCAGAAGCTAGGTGCTCGGTTCCAATTAGTCGTTTCCTATGAGCCGGCAAGAAACTCCACGGTTACTCTTTTAAAAATAATTGGCTATACAATATTATCAAATAACAGTGTTAATAGGTATTGGAGGACAGTGTAGGCCTTTCAACAATTACCAGGTACTTAACAAAACAGAAAAGTACCAACAAATCTACACGCTACTAGGCCTACAACGTTCTCACATTCACAAAATAGAATTTTTTATTTCATGGTGGGGTAAGAAGAATTTAAACGCCACAGCTTCCCCTTGTCATAAATGAGCAATGATTCTGAAGATGATGTCTTGTTCCTGTACCCTAATTGTGTAACACACACAATCGATCGCAATCTGAATTATTCTGAAGCAGATTGCTAATCCATTGCTTCAGATGTTCGAAAAATTTGTATGCTCAACAACGTAAATAACGCAATGAATGTTGTTGAACTGTCAAAATGAAACCGATTCCTACTGTTAGTGTGTTACCCAATTAGGCTTCTGGGTTCGATTCTCAGGTTAGGCATAGTGTTCTTGGATTTTCCATCTGGACTTTCTCAGTAGCAGCCTGGAGTCTGGATTTGTGCCCGGTTGATGGCAATAGACTCGCCCTCTATTAAATATAACTGGCGAAATGTGGGTGTACAGGTATACCTCTGCCTAACACTTCGGGGACTATAAAACCCAGGACCTCATGCTCAGCAGTAGCGCTTGCGAGCACTAGATCAACGATGGAGTTAATCACAACGATGATTAAATTATCAATTTTCAGGTTTTTTGTCATTTTATTTCCACCTTGTCTAAAAGAACCATGTTCAGTACCAATACCTCGTTGGTTCCAGGTGCAGTTTTTATTGGACAGTGGCGCTCGTGTCGACGAGCGAGCGCTTTGCGGCGCGACGGCGCTGCACTTCGCGGCCGAGTGCGGGCACGCGGCCGTCGTGTGCGCGCTCACAGACCACCAGGCTAAGATACTCTTTAATGAAAATGGTAATGATAAAATATAAATGATTTAATTTCTGTAAGTAGGTTTGTACAAACAATTTTACACGTCAATCATGTTTTTAAAACTAGATGAGGTCGGCGTTTCCTATCTGACTACTCTGAGAAGAAAGGCCGAAACAAACTCAGAGGTCAAAGTCTCTTTTAAAATCCGGACCATCTTGGTCGTATCATGTGAAGACTATGTAGATTTGTGTCTGAAATGGGTTTTGATGAAAAAACCTCACAGATTGAGTGAACCTGTCGAGTCAGTGCACGCATTTGTCAGTAATCGTGCAGCTCAATTTAAAACTTAAGGAGGTCAACGATTCGGCGAACCAAACCAAAAGGACATTTGAGTAGGCCGCATAAATTTCTCAAACTGCCAGACTACGATAAAAACGGTATGAGGAACAGGGTGTAAAGTTCACTCATACTCTATAATAAAGGGAGGATCCTCCGACCAGACGGGCGTTGTGTCTGGTGGGCAACTGCCCCACGGTTGATGTCGGGATGTTGTATATATGCTAGTCGCGCGGTAAACTCTGATAGCGCGATGCAGGATTTGTGACGTCAGGTCTTTGATGCGTAGTTCGCATGTGGCGATGTTGATACCGCCACATTACTCCTCTCCGGAGACCGGAGGTAGATAATGGGCTGAGTCAGTGCATATGGTGCTTGCCAGGGCCAGTTGTGATTCCAGTGAGTCGGAACCGGGTGCCGCATAGTTCACGGTGAGTCGGAATTGTCTGCGGTGATTCCCCAGTGAGTCGGGGTGCGCTGCGTTTGTTGATCCAGTGAGTCGGACGTCCTACAGGGCCGGGTTGAGGCTGACTGCTGGCGTCGACCAGGAGAGCGTTGAAGGGCTCTGCTTGTGGATCGGCCGAAAGTGCAGTGTGCTGTGCCAAGGTTGCTGATGAGGCTGATGACCAGGTATGCGCGTTCGCTGCATGCTGGTGGTCAGGATACCCGTTGAAGCCGTGGGTGCTGGCTGGCTGTGCGACTCGCCGCTCGAAAGCTTGAGGAAGTGATGGATGACGTCACGCTGAAGTAGTTGAACGAAGGCTGCGCTAATGTCCATGTTCGGGGTCACCAATTTAGAGGTATGAGGAACAGGGTGTAAAGTTCACTCATACTCTAGTAAAGGGAGGATCCTCCGACCAGACGGGTGCTTATGTCTGGTGGACAACTGCCCCACGGTTGATGTCGGGATGTTGTATATATGCTAGTCGTGCGATAAACTCTGATAGCGCGATGCAGGATTTGTGACGTCAGGTCTTTGATGCGTAGTTCGCATGTGGCGTTGTTGATACCGCCACAACTTAATACGGACATCGGCCAATTACATTAGTTAAAGGCAAAATTTGTCAAAATTCTCTCATCTCACGGAATTCCAGACATACTGACATGATCGTCTTCTATTCATCCGCGAACACATCAGTCAGGTTTAGCGTCCAAGAGAGAGTTGAACAAAGAAAATTGATCAGTGCCCATAGTCTTGCCCCCTATGACATGGGACTGAAACACATTGTTATTTTCAATTTTATTTCTTGCTATTTATTTGCACAAAAAAAAAAAAAAACATAAATAAATAAAGAGATAATAAAAATGGATGTACTATACACTTTCGCTTTCCCTTTTTGGGCATACAAGCGTGGTTTTATGAGAAAATGATGTGTTACAAAAATAAAACCATGTATTAAAAATCCAATCTTTTCCAGGTATGACGCCCTTACAATGCGCGGCCGAGCGAGCGCGAGCTTCCGTAGTCGAGATGTTGGCGGCGCGACCCGAAGTGACCCGAGCGTCGGCCATCGAGGCCTACGAGCTGCTCGGAGCTTCCTTCGCGAATGACAAGGAGTACTACTGCCTCAGGGTGTGTGGTTTATTGAGACTCGAGAGCCCGTTTTAGCCTGTAGGCTATACAAGCTAGTTGACCGTTTTTGAGAAACAGATTCATAATGTTCTTTGTGGTTTATTTCCCTAAAAATATGAATATTTCACCAAAATAGTGAACAGTGAGTGTAGTGTTGTCACAATAAAAAAATAAAAAAAATATATAACGCAAATTAATGTTTTTTGTCCAAACGGGGTATTCTGTCATAGCATAGTTTACAGTGTTGTCCGCACACATATTTCTATTATCAATTACAGTGCGACATAAAATGTAGAAATTAAATGAGGGCGTCACTTTCTACGTAACTGTCACATTTTTGACGTAAAATGCTTAAACATGGCAACAATTTAGTATGGATCTTTTTTAAGTTCCATTTTATTTAATTTCTACTATTTTATGTCGCACAATTCGGTAGTATAAACAATTTGAAAGTGTCGTCGGAAGATGTGACATGTCGCGTTCTGATGCGAGTTGAATGTCACGTTCACCGATGGCTTTATTTTTACTATAAAATATTAAATCTGAAATCATTTAAGTGCTTTAAGCTCACTACTATTCTAGAATTAAAAAAATCATGAGTTATTTTTATTACGGTCTACTATAGCCTATTAACCTATAATTTAGGAGTTTAGGGTAAATTCTTAAAAATGAGCCTATAATGTTCGCACGCAGCTGGGACTCAGGCCTCCTCTCCATAATCCACAACGCGAATTGGTAGATGTCAGATGTTTTCGAACTTTTGGTTCTAGGATATGCCAGTTTCCTCACGATGTTTTTCACCTTTTTGAGAGCATAGGTGATGAAATAATTTAAACAAAGTAAAGCACTTATAACTTGTAAGTCGCGGCCGTTACTACTGAGCGACCACTGCCCCTTATTAATTTAACCGCCAGATAACCTGAAACTTAGCTTTGAAACTGATCACTAAAATAATAAAGGTCGAAACCCACAGATGGCGTACCAGTACTTACACAGAGCGATGGCAATGCGGTACGACACTCGCTACGGGCTCATACTGAAGAAACCAGCCGACCCTATACCAGCGTACGATAACTGGAAAGAGAGTACTACGTTAGAGGTAAGATAACATAATGTCACGTCTGTATGTCCCGAAGGTTACGCAGAGGTACACCCACATTTCGCCAGTTATGTTTAAGTCCCATGTAATACGGTGCAAGCCTATTGCCATCAACCAAGCACAAATCAAACTTCGGCCTGCTACTGAAAAATTCCATATAGAAAAAAAATCGGGGTGTGGTTGTGTCGTAGACACGGCCGTGTGTTTTACGTGAATGCGTGTAAGTAACGGGTAATATTTTTGGCCAGAAGTACCGATGCCGTCGTTGATCCGCTCGGACTCCTTCATTCTTTTACGTTCCCGGCACCGCTTCACTCTGTCATTGGTGTTTTATGGGTATCACTGGATTGCTCTTTTGAAGCCCTTACCAACCATATACAATTTCTCTTATGTTGATTTGGCTTTATGACGAATATAGGATGACATTTATTTTATTATTTTACTTTAACACCGTACATATTCACTATAACTAATTCACACTAATGTTTTAGATACGCATTCGATAGCTCTTGACGAGAGCTGATGATTTAAACTCAAACGAACGTTGTAGCTTCTCCGAGACAATTTATAATAAACGGAAATTATGTAACGCAGCGAAACGACCTCAAAGTGGCGGTACTTCCCCATCCACCGCGCGCGATGCGTCTCAGTCCTCACTCAACGTAACGAATTCTTTGATATTTTAGCTATCGAGTGGTTTAATTTAATTTTGTATGTAGATGATAGATAGTTGCAACTCGTAGCTGCAACACCAAACTGTATCCCCCGATTTGGTTATCATCTGTTTTCTGAAATGCCTCCCACTCATCATTTGTCTGGCCGTTGGTGTCGGCTTCCAGTGTATCTGGATGCAGTTGCATACCAGTATTGCCATGGAAGCAAATTTGAAGACGTATTCACGTCATAACCCAATAAAACTTTGCCCGACCTGCTTGCCTGCTCAGCAGTATCCCTTGCGACCACTGGACCAACGAGGCGGTTATTTATAATATGTATAGATTAATTGTTTTTTTATGTCAGGAAGTGGAACAACTAGTCGGCAACGCGCACGCCCTTCACATGGAAGGCCTGGCGGTGCGCGAGAGAGTGCTCGGGGCTCGCTGCCCAGACCTGCCGCACCCCATCGTGTTCCGAGGCGCCGTGTTCGCGGACGAGGCGCGCTTCGACCGCTGCCTCGCGCTGTGGAGGCACGCGCTCGCGCTCCGGCAACACAACGAGGTGATCATTGATATGACCTGTTCCAGAAATATCTGTTAAACTATTAAAATCTAATATTTTTATTGTTATTTTCAGGTTTCAGTTACAAAGGACCTGCTCAGATTTGCTCAAGTGTTCTCGCAAATGATACACATAGGAATTGAATTACCTCTCGCTCAGGTAAATATTATTAATTGAAACTTAACTTTATCATTGTTCCATTGTACGGTCAACAATGATATCAAAGGAATATGAACCTTATTGTCAATGTGTTAAAGTGCAAACGAAATCGTGCCGAAGAACCGTTTGATGTGAATTTTATGTTGCTGCAACAATGTTGCACAAAGTTTATACCATCAATGAAATGTACTTGAATACACAATCTTAGAAAATTTACATGTATTGCCACTTTTATCAACTAACTACTTTATGTAGTAAAAGTCAACTTTTGATTGACCGTTGATAATAAAAAGGTCCTTAATAAACGGTTGCATTGGAATTTGAACTTTGTCATGTAAAACATTGAGTTCCTATTCCCAAAACATAAATATTATCTGAAATTCGAAATTCAAAAATATTTTTCTATTTACCCAGGTGTGTTTCGTGCTCGAAGCGTGTGCCAAAGAGCTCCGAAGAGGCAAGAAGCGGCTGGAGAAACCTCAAGCGAACCATGACCCGGAATCCCTAGTAGTATGTAGCTACTCTGTAAGAATTGTCATGTTGCTTCTCATGTCACATGTCGGTGGAGGAATAAAGCGCCATAAGGTTATTTTAGCGGAACTTACGCCGCCATATTGTTTTTTGAATACATTTCAAGTTTCATTTAAAAAAAAAATAGGGAATATGCACGTAGTTCAAAACTTATACATAATTTAAATAAACATACATTGTCAAGGAATAAAGGAAAAATAAAATGCGTTACTTATTTTACAATTAATCATTTTATGTTGCGATTTTTTGATGGAACGGAACGCAAACTCAAAACGCGACATGTTCGACAATGCCGAACAAAACTATATGAATAAAAATCTATTCTTTGCAAAATGATTGAAATCCATTAAGTTCAGCCAGTGCGATTTCTGAACAAAAAAAATATATCTTTTTTGAGCAACAAGCAGTAGTTGAATTTAACTTTTAATACTTTTCGTGGGTTTATATTATTGACTTTATTGATTTAGTGAAAAAAATAATGACATGCATATTCCCTATTGCATAAATGTTTACCAGCAGACATACGAGCGGAGCGCCAAAATATCCTTGTAGCAGTATATGCACGGTAGACTGACGAAAACCTTAGGTACTCATACTTAGAACCTTCTCATATTATACAAGGTTATTTTAAATTGGCTAGCTAAACTCCGCAGACGCGATGGGTTTTATCGTGTTTGATATATCTAAACACGACAAAATAAAAAGATTTGATGTTCTTTTTTGGGAGGTCAACGACCGCTGTTAGTGTTGTTGCTTGAAGTATGAGTTGAAATGGGGTAGTAAGGTTAAATTTGAAGATATTTTTTTTTTTTTTTTTTTCGGCTTGTCTATCCATCGTAAAAAAAGTAGGTAGGAGTCTCATTTCCAACAAAAAATACTGAAAAAGCTGTTTTTGTGATTTCTAGTACTCAAACCTCAGTTAGTCCCCATAGAGTTTTTTTGATCCTTATAAGACACAGGATCGTTTGGCATCAACAAAAGTTTTTGCGAAAGCTGCCCATTTTCTTGCTAACTGTACAATTTTCTCAAAATCTGTGAACGCAGATCTAAATGCCTCAAAAAGTTAAGGCCAGTCTTCTAAGACCGTTTTCCTGTAGCTACAACGGTTAAGGTCATGTACCTTAGCCGTTACTGCCCCGTCTCGAAAATCTACCCATCACGTACATCGACTACAATAAATGCGGTTGATGTCCCCCCAAATAAATTGTATGTTTAGATATCGATACACATCGCGTCTGCGGAGTTTAGCTAGCCAATTGAAAATAACCCTGTATTATGGGTACGACGCTAACAGCGATGGAATTTCGGCTTTCGGCTCAGAAAGGTCGCGATCGACTGTTTCAGCCAACCTTCATTGACCAATTGATAAACCTGGGTTGATATTTCACTTACAATCCACAATAATGGTTGTTACGTGTCAAGTACCGAGTATTGCCTGTTTTAGTACGAAAATAAAGAGAGGGAGTTATAAAGGACGTACAGCGTAATCCTTTTTTGGCCTCCGCCTGCGTAATAAAAAGTTATTACGTCAAAAATAGGCGAAAAGGGAATTTGACAGGTTTTTATTAAATTTCTCTAAACGGTCGCAATAAAAATATTTAAATATCTCAAAAAATGGCGAAGATCTTAAAGTGTATGCCAGTCAGAGACAGCACTACTGCGATTCGACATCACAACACAGGAATGAGGAACACCATAGTACTTTGGCGCCATTCAGTTCAATGGTTGTTTTGCGTGACGATAGAAGATTTTTTTCCAAAGCGTGTAACTACTCCATATTTTCACCGATTTTATTTATTTTTTGCAATAATCGTGTTCCTACGAGTAAAGCTGAACAGATTGTATTTTTGTTAGTTTGTTTGAGCGCGCTCATTTTTGGTACCACCAGTCGGATTTGAAAAAAATATTTTTGCATTTGATAGCACAATTCATGAGGATGGTTATAGGGTTTTTAACATCACGCTACGATCCTTAGGAGTCGAGCAAAACTACAAAAAGTCAAAACGAACGCTAAGCGAAAACGAAGTCATAGCGCGGGCGGGCGATGCCATACAATATAATATCCTAAAAACATTTTTATTCGTCTCCAAATTTTGTAACTCTTCATGTTTTTTTATGGACATGGTCTGAAATAAAGGTTTTATTATTATTATCATACGACGGGGTGGGTCAGAGGCCGTAATTTTACGCGGATGAAATCGCGGGCAAACGCTATAATCCCGACAATCTAAGAAGTCGGATTTGACAGCCATAAAAATACTTCTGGTAGTGATGGGAAAAAAAAAATCGAGTTGTATCGATTTATCATACTTGAGTTTGAAATCGACAATTTATCTACATTGCTTAAAACTGATTCTCGAGGAATATCGTTTTATTAAACGAGTTTATGATATTTAACAGTTATTTCATAAATTCCAACTCAGTTTATATTTTTTGGCAAGTTTCAAAGTCAAAGACTCTTAGAAAGATGCGATTATAGTTCATGTATATTTTTGATAGTAGTCAAATATAAAATGAACTAAAAAGTTAAATAAATGTTGTGTATCTCAAAGGTACTATAACTTAACGGTTGGGTACTTTATGGTACTGTAGTATGGAAGAAAAAGACATGTTGCCTCGACCCGAAATAAATTGGGATGAGGGTAGGAGAATGATAACTGTAACTTTAACCTCTTGTATGCCGTAATTACAGACACAATTAAAAAACCATTGTGTCTCGCGTAGATCTACGTTCATATGAAGGGTTAAGTGATCGGTCGGGCAGTAGGTACATCCACTCACAATCCACAATCATGGCTATCTGTCCCGTGTAACGTAGCGAGTATTGACGCGTAGAGTTTGGTGCGCACGTTCATGTTGCAGGACGAATACGAGGGCAATGTGCGGACGGCGCTGTACCTCGTCGCCGTGGCCGCTCGGCTGCTCGAGAATGCGGGGAATAGTGAGGTTAGTTCGTAGTTGAGGACCCTAATTGCCTAACACACTATCAGTCACGATCTGAATGATTTTGATGGATATTGCTAATCCATTGCTTCATATGTTCGAAAAATTTGTCCGCTCAACAGAGTAAATAACGCAATGAATGTTGTTGAACTGTCAAAATTAAACCTGTTGTTACTGATAGTGTGTTTAGCTATTAACCTGTGGCTCTTGAGATACAAGTATCTTTCGGAGATAAGACCCCCTTAATGGTAAATTTTAAGGTAACTTTAAAAGTTTTTTTTTTTTAATTATATTATAATTTAATTTAAAATTATAAAATATATATATATCTGCAATCCTTACAATAAGCCCTTTCATTTGATATGTCATACGGTACAGTATGCAATTTTTTTTTTTAATTTTCTATATTTTTCCCAAAAGTGAGTCCCATATTCAAAATTCATATAATTACGTTACATGTTCGTGTTTGGGTTGTGGACAGAAATTCATACATATGTGTACCAAATTTCAACTTAATCGGTCCAGTAGAATTGAATCAAATCGGTTGTGACAGATGGATAGACAGACACAAGTGATCCTATAAGGGTTCCGTATTTTCTTTTTGAGGTACGGAACGATTAAATTGAGGTCTAGCAAATGGAGTTTGCATTAAATAAATAAAAATTCACAGGAAACGACAAGTTTAGTTCGGCGAGCTATCTTTGGGCTTCGGAACGTGCGTTTACGCAGTGGTCAGACACTGCTACACCTCGCGGCAGATAGACGGACGCCCGTCGACGACTTCCATACCAGTGATGTGTGCCAGTGAGTATACTATACAATCTTAATATTGCAAATATACCAACAGACGATGTTATTAACATCCTTAACTGATACAGAATACAGGGAATCGGGTCTGTTTCACGATTACAATTTTCTTTTCAGATCTTTTCCACCATGATGATGGAATGATGATGGTTTTTTTGTACTTTTTTTTTGATATTTCGGTGTGATTGCTCTCGTAAAATAGACGATGCATACAATTTTGTAAAAAAAAAAACCGTTATCATTATGAAGCACAATATTTTCTGTACTGAAATTTGCAATAATATTTAGATACGATCTAGAGAAATGTGGCCGTTTTTATTTAGATCGAATTTTGTTGCTTCGTGTCACAATATGAAACTTTAAAAAAGGTATTAGAAAATTCTAGACACACTTACCGATGTAGTTGATTGAGCCGTTTTTCATAATTCCTTCTCAGCCACGAGATAATATCGTCATAATCGTAGAACATTGCTGACATTTATGTTAAACTCTGCCGCGCGTGCTATAACAGCAGTAAGTATAATTTTTGTCCAAATTGAGTCAAACATAGATTCAGAATCAGCGCAATGAGCTGATTCCGAATCAATGCTCAACTAAATTTGGACAAAAATTATACTTATTTATACTTACTGCATGCATGCTCGACAGAGTTTAACATAAATATCAGATCCGTCACTGTTCTACGATTATGACGATATGTTTTTATAGGAGTGGCGCTAGTGGACTACCCTCGTAATTTTTTTTTTGTACTAAGACGTATCAAAATAAGAAATAGGTGGTTAATAAAACTCGTTTAAGTTTAATTTGAAAAATCTCAAAATTTGCGCACTGGTTAAAAAGTTTTCCTGTATTGTAAGTATATAGAATACAGGAAAAAGAAAGAAAGAGATTATTACGCACTTTGAGATGTTGAACTGCAAGAGGTTATCCTTGCTCCAAGTCACCGCTCTGTCTAAATGTGGCCACCTACGGGGCCCAAACGGTATAAGAAACAGATGTACGGTCGGTCTTGTTTTTAGGTTTCCATGCAGCAGAACGACGCGGTTGCTACTAGAGTGTGGCGCGGAAGTCGACGCGTCCGACGACTCCAGACGGACCGCCCTGCACGTCGCACTCATATCATACCAACTTATACCAGGTCAGTAGTCATTTATGAGATATTTTGCTTTATCGTGTATTCATGTCAATACTCATAACTTTTGCCGAGTTTCACTAACAAATTTAATTTGACATTGTTTATCTGTTTACAGACGAACGGGAACAGTGGAGCGAGTCTCTATGCGCCGTGGTTTGCGAGTTGATCGTGAGCGGCGCGCATGTGGATGCTATGGATGCGGATGGCATCACGCCCTTAGTCGCATCTATTGGTGGTGAGTTTAAAAACCTTTTTCTTTTTAATCTGCGTTCGTTATTTAATTTCCAAAAACAGCTCCTATCTCAAACTTTGAAAATATATTTTTGGCGTTCGCTCATCACGCCCCACGTATTCAGTTATAAAGTTTTTGTACTGAATATGCTTGCTGAAAAACCCTTTGAGCTCCTACCAACAGTACCGATTGAAATTTCATGTTGTTACGAACATAACATTTTGGAATCCATGCTATTATGAAATAGGTCTTATCTCAAAGTTGCCAACCTTATTCCCTGAGAAATTGCTTATGAATTTTGTAAAATATATAAATTAAATTACGAAAATCACCCTTACTACTAAAGGCGAACTGTTACCATAAAAGTGCGGTCGACTGAGAGAAAAAACTATAAGCCCTCGTAACCATGGACAATTTTTGTCGCGGCGACTTATCGCGTGTGTTTTTTTGATGCACTGGGATACATTCTATTGGATTCTCATTGCTCGGCTCAACACCGAGAGTTGAAAATCTAGTGCGCTATAAAACTCTTTGCGTTAAGAAGCCTGTGCTCCTTTTTTTATTTTGTTCCTGGGTGGAAAATCCTCATGGATGTCCTCCGCCATGGGGCGGGCAGAGGGGTATGTCCGATTCTTACTGACAAAAACACCTCGGTGTTTCTTTTGCACACTTGGATCGGGGATCATGGGATGCGTGTGGCTTCCATGATCTCCGGCTGGTGCCGGCTCGCTTTTGCGGGCCACCTCAGGCTCGCGGGGGGAGTGAGGTGTAAGACGGGCTGCCTTATACTTCCCTCCGCGTTGTCCAGTAGTGGCACGCGTTGAATACTACGCACCGCCCCCTCGGGTCCTGCTGGCTGGTGGGCGGCGAACGCCAGCCCGTGCTCCCGGTGGAGCGTGTGTTGGATCAATTTTAGCTCCCTTCAAAATGTTTGAGCTGAATGGTGCAATTTAAAAGAGTGTCCGTGGAGTTTCTTGCCGTCTCCATAGGTATAGTAACTGGCATCAGTCGTGAGCACAAACTGACACCTGCGCAGAAGTAAATTTTTAGGTCTCTTTGGCGGAATGATGAAGCCGGGGGGCGCCGAGCTGTATGCGATTGGTTCGTCAGTCGATACTCGTCGTCTCTTGGACTCTCGCGTGTCATTTTTATTTAGCCGAAAGTGATCAAGCGCGAGCTTGCGACTACTGCCAATTTGTGCTCACGACTCGTGCCGGTTATTATGCCTACTACGCTTTGGAATGGGCATGTAGCTTCATTTGTCTTACTGACCCTTGCTAACCGTGCGTTGCGGCTAGGCCCGGCGGAGGGCGTGGTGCGGGGCGCGCTGCGGCCGCGCCTGGCGTGCCTGGCGGCGGGCGCGCTGGCGGGCGCGGGCGCGCGCTACCGGCCCGAGCACGTGCCGCGCGACCTGCACGCCTTCCTCACCATGCATGGCGTGCGCGCCATGCACTAGCACCGAGCATCACTACAAGCTCATATTACATTACCTAGCGAAACTCCGGTCACGTGATGGGAATCGATATCACAGATAAATAAAAATAAAAGATTTTCTCATACTTCAAATCTACCTGCGGTCGTTGACCCCCAAAATTAATTAATTCACTTTTGTCTTTTACCATCTTTAGATACATTTGCGGAGTTTCGCTAACTAATTTAATTTGACCTCGATAAGGCTTCGATACTGCAAGCCTGATCAACACACTCATTTATTAAGTAATCAGCGGATTTTATTTTTTGATATAAGTATTATTGTGCACTAATTGTGCTCCACACATGTACATCTGCTCAAATGGATACGGTACGCGCATATCTACATCATGTTGGGCACACATATGTGAAACGTAGCATGAAATGTAACATACGTTGAAACGAACATGTGTAACCCAACTATACTCCATTTACTATATCATTAGACAAATAACGGCTAAACAACGACAGTTATTGTGTAATATTGTTGAAATTACTGCAGTTTAGAGTTATTTTTTTAATGTAAATGGTAAATAGATTACATTGCTTTGTATTTATCGTGAAATAACGGAGTTTATTAAACGTTTACATCGAAATAACGAATGGGTGAGCACAGTTATTTGTTTAATGTTATAATAAATGGAGTATAGGCGATTTTTTTTCAACGTGTTACGTTTCACATATTGTGTGTCCCTACCATTTAATTGCCGCTGCGTGAAGCGTTGACCGCGGACGTACACGTAAGTTATATAAGTATACCTTTTGTATTTTGATTTAATTTTATACAAAAACAAGCTTTGTATTAAACCAGTTACCGGTAGAACGGGGCTATTTGGATTTTCAGGGGTTATTTGGAATAGAGTAATTGTAAGATTTGAGTTGACATAAATTCTACCAAAACACCATAGACAGCTTTTATTTCATTTCTGATCTTGTTTACTTTTACAATATTTTCGTACGAAGATCACAATTCGAATTTATGGCAACTCAAATCTTACAATTGCTTTGTTCCAAATAACCCCTGAAAATCCAAATAGCCCCGTTGTACGGTACCTGCTTTAACGACACATGAAATTGATTAGGCTATCAGTATACGGAGTAAGTCTCATGCAGAATAAGTCTTAGGACGTCAATATACAACGAAGAAACTGAAAAGTCCATTCCTTACTCAATAACACTTTTGTTCCCACTACTGCTTCATATAACATGATAACTGTCCTAGAACTTAATCTGTGTGGAACGACCACAAGACTCCGCATCTCCGCTTTGTATTCTGCATATATGTGCGTTGATGACGTCACACCCACAACAACAACGAACTCTTCACTACAACCCGTCCGATACAATTAGACAACTGGATGGATTCTGACCTCGCTACCCGCTTAAGGATCTCGAGCACTACGTGGCCAAGTCGTAGGTGGTCGTGGTCGCTATCTTAACCACAGAAGTTCCGACCAAGACGCCGAAGTTCATACTAAAGTACTCAAGGTTTGGCCGCAGCTGGTTGGACTGCCGATGCCGGTCGTGTTATTCGGTGTCTATAGCCAAGAGGAATGCGCTATGAAATTCAAAATTTCCTACGTATTTTGCAATTTGCAGGACAGGTTCAGGTTGCATCTTGATCAAAATATGATTCGCGGCCGTAATAAATATGTATTTACAGAATTATAATCACTAGAATCATCAATACAACTATCTAAAACTTTGATCAACAACGTAATACTGACCTGCAAATTGCAAAAACGTAAGAAAATTTGAATTTCCCGGGTACCTGGCACTTCCGCTTTAAGGCTCGGTGCACGAAAAAACTCTCTTTTGTCAATTTCTTATCTGATTGTAAGAAAACTAAAATAATAATATTTATAATAATAATATAATATAATATTTTGAAATAATCGAAACATTAAGTCTGTGTAACTATAAAAGTACAGTTTTCATGGTGCTAAACCATTCTTGTCAGTCACAGCAGCTTTTAATAGTTTCATCATTTTTGTGCTCTCCAAAATATAGTTTATTTCGCTGTTGATTAACTTAATGAAGATATTGTATAATCATTAAAAAAAAAAAATATTATATTAAAATGATAGCTGAAGACTAATTTGTGATTTTTAATTTTCATGATATCATTTGCTAAATAATAGGAAAAATATATTAATGACAGGATTTAAAACAAAAAAAAAAAAAAAAGGTTTTATCAATATTATTTTTCTGCTATATTTTGTATGGAAGTTGAAAAAAGTGGTTCAGCCACTTGCAAGTAGACCATATAATGATATTTATTAATGTTCAAAATCAAAAGTAGTTTCTTGTAGAATGATGATCAAATGTCAGTCTTGCGTCATTTTTCGGAAAACTTGTTGCGAATATTAGTGATTTACCGTAAATACTTAATTTATTTGAAAAATCCCTTTCAGCCACATGCAAAACAAAGAACACGACTTTTCAAATCATAAATTATTTTGTAAATTATTTTTCCCTTTCTCACAAATAATGAACAAAATTGATCAAAATCAGTCGATTTCATGCACGGCCCCTTAACCTAGTCGGTGCGGCCACTGGCTGTGGTCGCGTAGTGCGCGAAGCCCTTTAGGATGAGCGCCCACCTGGCGAAGTGAGGTATTCACTTCCAAACAATAATCAACCTTGCAGGTGTTGAAATTAAGTTGAAAATAAATAAACACATTCGTCCGAGAGTGCATTAAAGCAGGGACAGATGTTCGTCTCAGGTTATCTAATTTCTACTTTATTTTAAGAAAACGCAATGTTGATATTTGTCCGCGCCGGTACTTACTCGGGCCTTGGGTTCGTCTTTAGTACTGATGATAGTTGTTTAATTTACTCACTATCGCCTGAAATTCACGCCGGCATGTAACTATCATAATAATATCTACGTAGAGCGTGCTCCAATTATATCGTATTTTATTTTATAGACCCTGTAATAAAATCGGTATTACTACATACTTGATTTATTACTTACAGCTAAAATTAAAAAAAAAATGTGTAGCTGTTTCGTCTCTATGTTTTTTTAAATATACTATGCTACATGCCAAGTATAAAACAATTAAAACTAGGATTTTCCTATTTGTAAATACTATCTTCCAAAAATATACGCTACTTTATTTCTGACTAAAAACTTAGCCAAAATACAATGTAAGCATGAAAACAAAGAAAATTTTGATCAATATGGTGAAGTACTCAAAAGACTAAAAAGGCTGTACTTGGCTTGGTTAGAAACTGAACGGCAAAGTTTAATATTTTTGGTCAACTATTGTACTAGATGTTACTATCCTTTAAATACTTCAGTAATATCCGCTTCCATTTAGCCTGAGCAATAAAATTAATCTCAATATCTATATTAAAAGTATGTAGTTCAAAAGAACACAGGGCTTTAATGTGTTCAGACGATATTGTCCAAAGCGTGGCTCAAACTCTAGAATAGTGAAGAAAGATTAAATGAAATAAAATCGATTAAAATAGTCGACTATTAATGATCCGTCATTATAATCGAATCGTAGGGGACGACGTATTGTGATAATAAAATAGAATATTAGCTTTAAGAATAGAACGAACATTGCTAGTAATGCCTTGTTGAGGCAGAGTATATTGGCATGTTACCTTGTCTATAATGTTAGAGAGAGACAGATATAGGAACGATGCGTTTATTTACAGACTTTGTATATAGTTATTTTGTTAATATGAACGCACAGAATCAATATACATTGACGAGAGAAGTTTTCTTTGTGAATAGTTTTAACTGATTGTTAACATACTGCTGAGTTATCGAATCGGCTGAATATTCACAGAAATTGGCGGTAAAGTTCCTTATTTATTTATTTTCTTTCTAGTTTTCTTTGTAAATACAATTTGTTTCGAGGAATTTTCTTATTATAAAAACCAAATATATCGCGAAATACTTTAAAAAAATATTTATTATAATGTCTTTATTATATTTTTCGCCATTGTAAACTTTATAAACACTTCCCCACTGAATATCAAATATTGCTTTAATTAAAAGTTAAAGGCAGAGTCATTATTAATTTAACCAGAATAAAGTTAAAGACAACCGGTCAAAGTGATTGGTATTTTAACGCCTTTGAATCGCACAAATTATCACATAATATACCATGGCCTTTAGGAAAAATCGTTAGACTTGTAATGTTTGTTAATGTACGGAAAGTAGGTCACTGTATAGTGTTTAATTTAAATTCTAGTCAAAAATTATACTTGTTAGCATTTCTGTAACATTCTATGGAATAAAAAACTGTACTAAACCCCAACTTTCGTAGCAGTCCCAGTCATAAAACGAGGGAGCAAGACGATACGTACTAAATAATCCCCGTCCTACTCGCACGTTTGGAGACCGTGACTGCCACGAGTCTTGAAGTTTACTATAATGTAGCTACAAAAATGTTGAAGTAGCTAAAAAATTAAAGGAATGGAGTTGCATTTTTAGGCGAATATACTTAAAAATGTTCCAGTTCTGACCGTTTAGTTTTCATTGCGTTTTTATATTGCTTGCTTAGCAAACACTCGATGAGCATATCTTAGAAGTAACGCAATGGATAGAGAATTAGTGTTTCAGTAGCTAAAAACATATTCGCTACCTCTAAAGGAATTGTCTCTCAATGTAATAATTTATAATTATAAAATATAGGCTGATATCATTGATAGAAACAGAAGTCAATATCTTATTGTTTTTAATTATTGAAATAATTAAAAATAATATTATTTAAATATGGACTATGGAAATAGATGTTTGTTTTACTTGACATTTTATCAAATTTTAATTTGATCAACATTTTCTTACTCTTTTTATATATTGAGAGGTCACAAAAAGAGTTGTCCTAATTACCTCTTAATATATATATATATATAATTTATTTTTTGTATCATCAAAATATATTTATGATAGTGACTATGTATACTGTGTATTTTAGTATATTATTTTTCTATAAATTCAGCTATTTTCTTAATCGATGCCATGATATTGTACTTATCCTACGTACCTGGTTTGTGTACAATCAAGCAATAGTTTAAAGAGATATAAAATATGAAATACAACGGCGAGCAAAAAAACACACCCAGATGCACAATTTACAATGCAATATTTTTAACACATTATTTTGTAGTGTGTCTTTTTGCTCGGCAATATAATGGTAAACAGAAAACTGACTAATATGTAATATTGTACAGCTTATTTTAAGGTAGCTAAGCCATTATGTTATGCTAATTATTCTTTGACTCAAAAAACAAATTAACAAAGTAAAAATAAGACAGCGTGCCAAATGATCTTCACTTCTTTATCATAATTAACCAAACCATTGATGTTAATGCCATAGACTTAAAAGCAGGAATTCATACATTCATATTTTGTAAATTACTTAGTTCCGAAACGGAAACGAATAACATAATTACTGTGTAACATGCATATCTTTCATTTTGTGTTCAATTTTGTTTTATAAGATAAATCTGCTAGTAAGTTATCGCTGTTATAAAAATATTGAAACAATGTTTCGCATTTACAGTAAAATGAATACCGTAGGGTACTTGGAAATTTGAAAGTGTAAATGAAATCTACAATGCGGTCAGAATAAGAACAGGGGTGATTTAAGGAAGTGTCAAAATCATCATTGTGTCAATGCGAAAAAGAGATGGAGCTATATGGGACGTATAGTGTCATCCGTTTTTGGTTTTGAGCCACTTTTCCTGTGTTGACGTTTTCCAATTACAAAATACAGCTAGTTCAATGTATACTCATCTTTTTGAATAAAGTTCTTATTTTTACCGCTTTGTGTTTTTTTTTTAAACTAAAATTTGGCTATAATTAAATCTAGTAAGACCAAAATCAAATAAAACTAAAATTCATTAAAAAAATAACTCTTTTAAGTGTCTGCTAAGACAGCTTACAAACGAAGCAGGCTTCAGTTCCAATATACGCTTTACCATACCCTTACAATAATAAATAATAGTTAAAAAAAAAACACGCTTTTATAGAAAATCCAACTAAAAAATAGAAAATAAATTTGAATTAAGAACAGTGTAAATAAGAATAAAATGTATTTTATTGTAAAAAAAGCGTGGGGTTCTTTAGAAGAAGAAAATAAAAGATAAGATATTATCAAAATGATAATCCTACTCATATCTGTCAATAAAATATTTATAACTATTCACACCATGCACCCCACGCTTTTCTATAAATATAATAAAATCGTAGCGAAGTCAAAACTGTACATTGAATATTTTTGAAAAAAAAAAAAAAGTAATTGCCACGAGGTCTGGGAACGATTCTGATGCCGAAAATATAGTTTTTAGAATTTTTGTCTGTTTGTCTAAATGTATGTTCCAGCATCACGCAAAAACTACCGGACAGATTTTGTTCAAATTTTACAGAGATATTCCCTATAGGTCTGGTCAAATTACTAGGTATAAATTATCATGCTATTTGCTTTGGGGGATGAGCAGTATTGCATTATGTTTTGGGATGGGTCAGTAAGGGCAGGTACCTTAACCGTGGTCGCTACAAGATAATGGTCTTAAGAGACTATCCTTAACTTTTAGGAACTTTATTTTGAAAAAAATTACAGTCAGCAAGCAAATTAGCAATTTTCACAAAAAAGTTTTTTGATGCCAATTGATCCTGTGGTTGGAGGAAAAGCCTAATGAGATTGATCATGTCATAAGTGCTGAGCTGCCGGACCCCAACGTCGACCCTGTCCTGTACCAGATCGTGAATAGTCATATGGTGCATGGTCCCTGTGGCGAACTCAATCCGAATTCTGCTTGCATGAAAAACGGATGATGCACTAAAAGGTTCCCACAACGCTTTGCCACCGACACTATTACGGGTGAGGTTGGTTACCAGTCGTACCGGCGCCGATCTCCTGCGGAGGGTGGGTGTCGCACTGATATAAACGTGCGTGGACAGTCGGTCCAGATCGACAACAGATAGGTTGTTCCATACTCGCCTGTATTCTCAAGAACTTTTCAAACACACATAAATGTTGAGTCGTGTACAGTCGCCGTCAGATATATTGTAGCAGACAAGGTGACCAAATACATCTGAACAAATTAAAATGTCAATAAGTTCCATACAAGTTACCATTAATATCTGAACATTCATTACTTCATTAATATCTGAGCAGATGCTTGTCAATAATTTTTATACACACAACTAACCAAAAATATCTGAACACTTACAACGTCAAGTGTATCTACGCAGACAAACACTGAGCTTACCTAATTTGTTACTGCGTGATATAAAGGACGAACCAAAAACGACTATCGACTTCACAAAAATAAATTAAATTCCAGGTAACACCCTTTTTGAATACCAAATACTGTTCTATCCATACTAATATTATAAATGTGAAAGTAACTCGTGTCTGTCTATCTGTCTGTCTGTCTGTCTGTCTGTCTGTATGTTACGTTTTCACGCCTAAACCGCTGAACCGATTGTCATGAAATTTAGCAGAGATATAGCCTAGGATATGGAGATGGACATAGGCTACTTTTTTTACGCGATAACCGACATCCACGCGGGCGGAGCCGCGGGCATAAGCTAGTATAGGTATAAATACGATGAAAAGGGAATAAAAATTGTATAGAAAATCATTTGTTTAGGATACAACTGATATTTTCTTTATTTTCATGAAATTTGGCAGAGATATACCCTCGGATATGGAGAAGGACATAGGCTACTTTTTTACGCGATTACCGACATCTACGCGGGCGGAGCCGCGGGCAAACGCTAGTTCAAAGATAATTATGAAACCTCCACAGAGATAATTGCTGAGTAAAATAATAATAAAAACATGGAATGAATATATTTCATACTTTGATTTTCAATATTGTCCACTGAAATATAATAACTTACAGCCACGCATTATGAGACCTCAGATCAAAGATTCTTATGTAATGGCACTTGACTGCTGAATGAAGTTATTTTTCCCAAAAAACATTTGACCTAAAAATTTGGAATACAAATGTCAATACAAAAATGCCGTACACTCTGTAAAGTCTAAAACTGAAACACAAACTGCCAGCTTGTTCGCAGGTCTTCAGTTTAACGGAGACTTGAGACATGGCCTCTTGCGAGGTCGATTCTCATCTCCGTTCTGTTCGATGTGGCTTTGGTCACATTTTTTGGTGAATTGTTGTTCTGAAATTGAAAATAAAGAATTGTAAGTGATTATGCTAAGCAATAGTTAAGTTTCCTGATTGTTTCTGTCCCATTTTAATAGTTTTTTTTTTTTACTTTGGCTATTCTGTGCCACCACTGGGAACTCTTTTCCCGCGCCACCTCAAACCAGCCCTCACGGTACGTATCCAGGTCATCCCGCCACCTCTTTCTGGGCCGGCCTCGGCGGGGCCATCCACACTTAGGTACACACGGCTACGTATCAAGCTATACAGTTCCAGAATAAGCTGACCTCTTATCATACGGAAAGCCTATACAATGCGAGATCAGCTTATACTGGAATGTATAGCTTGATGTGTAGCCGTGTGTACCCATTGTGTAGACTTTTGGCCAATTGGATGTAATTTACCAGAATGGACTCAACCCACATTGTGGTCAAAAATTTGTTGTATATACCAAAGAGGTGTTAGAGTATGTAGCAGGCCATAAACAAAAGTAAAATATGAAATTAGAATGGTTTCCTACTAAGGTTGCATACTCCATTTACTATATCATTAGACAAATAACGGCTAAATAATGATAGTTATTGGTGCCGATTCCCTTGTTCCCAAACTAAACTAAATTTAAGTTCAGTGCATCTTTTTCTTTCTATGTCATTAAGAAAAGGACAGAAGATAAATTTTAGTTTAGTCCTGTCAAATTAATCATGGCCAGTCACTACTCCTTATGTTTAGACGTGATTAAAAACTTGCCAACTAAAATTACGTCAATTTACGTCAAGCGCTGATTAATTTGACAGGACTAAACTAAAATTTATCTTCTGTCCTTTTCTTAATGAAATAGGAAGAAAAAGATGCACTGAACTTAAATTTAGTTTAGTTTGTGAACAAGGGAATCGGCACCATTGTGTAATATTGTTGAATTTACTGCACTTTAGAGTTATTTTTTTAATGTAAATGGTAAATAGATTTCAGTGGTTTCTTTTTAGCCTTCTTGTCACAGTCATGACGTGCAGCTGCCGACTATTTTGTTTTGTGCTCGTGATTGGAATGTAGATCTATTTAGTTTTATTTTTTATTTTTCTGTATACCATCTACTCAAGTTAATTATCTTTTTGTATGCACGTGTTTCTGTGACAAATAAACCTATTTTTCTTTCTTTCTTTTCTTTCTTTCAGTGCTTTGTATTTATCGTGAAATAACGGAGTTTATTACACGTTTATATCGAAATAACGAAAGGGTGAGAACAGTTATTTGTCTAATGTTATAATGGTGCCGATTCCCTTGTTCACAAACTAAACTAAATTTAAGTTCAGTGCATCTTTTTCTTTATATTTCATTAAGAATAGGACAGAAGATAAATTTTACTTTAGTCCTGTCAAATTAATCAGCGCCTGTCACTACTCTATACAAGTTTAGACGTGATTAAAAACTTGCCGATTAAAATTACGTCGATTTACGTCAGCCGTTGATTAATTTGACAGGACTAAACTAAAATTTATCTTATGTCCTTTTCTTTTTGAAATAGAAAGAAAAAGATGCAGCGAACTTAAACTTTGTTTAGTTTGTGAACAAGTGAATTGGCACCATTAAATGGAGTATAGCTACAACTCGTTGTCTTGTGATTTGGACTTTGACAATAAAAAAAAAGGATTTTATTTTGTTATAGTGATCTAATTATTTGTGTGCTTGGTGTGATAGTAGGTAATACCTAATTCATTTCATCCTATTATGGAGTAAAAATATATTATATAGAAACTATTTATTTATATTAAACATTCATTGAATTTGCCTTTTTATTTTCATTGACATCTATACAGACAATTATGTAATATAGGACTAGATCAGAAGTGTACGGCGCCGACGCGTTACTACGTCGTATATGTCCGCAGGCATATCCGTCTTCAGTTTTCAACTTGACGTCAAGTGAACGATTGCTTAGCGATAAAAAAAACATAAAAATGGTGAAATATGTGGTTAAAATTTGTTTGTCCCGGTCTGAAAAGACTAATAAAGCAAGTGGTGTTCCATTTCACAAGTTATCTAAATTCATTATAAGACGAATTAATTTATTAAAAAAAAATATTGCCATCAGTGTTACCAGTAACAACGATTTTGATTTTGCCATACTGTTGTGCTAACTGTGAGTTTAGTGAATAACGAATGTATGTTCCTGTAAGTCTAAATTATTATTATAGTCTGTTTAGTAAACGTTTAAACGATATCATTCCATTTCAAACAATTGTTATTTGACACAATCTTAATAGTTTTGAAATATAATATTTACGTTTACGCACATTTTTTTTCTTCCTATACCTATGTACCAAATCCTTCAATTTCTTTCAATCTTTAATCTATTGAAAGTTCCATAATACAATATTTAATAGTATAGTCGAATTATTAATTCACTGGAGGAAATTGACAGGTACTAGTGTCACATAATAAGGAAATATATATTGTTTTCTAGACTTTTTACACTTATACAATACATATAATTATGTATACACATTTATTTTACACTTTATAAATCAATTAAACTAAACGACCACCATTACAATAAATATGACAATTTGATTACACAGTGACAGCTAGCACGTCAGATTACTCCAGTGAATGAATTATTCGAGCTTAGGTAATTGATTCAATAAATAATAAAAACCTTCATTCATTCGGGGGTAATTACGTTGATCATTGGCAATTCTGGCCGTTTTTCCGATGATAATGTCTTGTCTCGTTCCGACGTAATTAGTTTGACGGAAGAAGAAATGAGGCAAACAGATTATTTTGACAGATTGAAATAATTTATGTATCCGTTTCAAAGCTACGACTTTAACTGGTAAGTGGTTACGTTTTTCTGAAAATGTTAATACTCGTAGGACGCTGCTCCTCTATTATAGTATAATATAACATCATTGTATAAAGGTAACAAAATAGTAGTCTTGGAAACGACATTTCTTTTTAATATGTCATAGATGTTAGGTGTGTAAGGGCAATAAAGCAGAATAGAACACATCGAGAGGACTCATTTATTAGTGAATATTGTGAAATTCTTACCACACAATTCTAGTACAGGTGACAGAAAGAGAAAAGGGGGAAAAATCAGAAATCACATACAATTATTATACTTAGGGGGAGTCCGGGAGAGTTTAGCAGGGGGGAGACAATAGCCACTGATCATAGAATCCCTGTATAACTAGATATTGCGACGTTGCCACACTTCTCACAGCTCATAGGCGCCTCCCACCTAGCTCACGCGGCTATGTTGCGATCAGCAGTTTCGTTTTGACGTTACAAGTGAAAACACGTTTTTATGCCCGGTAAGTTAATTTTTTCAATTTTCGATATTTGATTACTGTTGTTTACTGTTCATAGATTCCAGCATGTCATGCATACATATCCTTAGTGTAATTATCCTTGTTACCTTTACGATAGACAGTTTTTGCTTAAAGATTATAGTTTTTTTTGTAAATTAAATAACGGACAGCTTGGCGTGGGGTGGGAGACATTACCATGGCGACGGGAGGAGACTTTACCCAGGGTAATCTCTCCCTCTGTTTCTCTTGCAATAATATTTTCTGTTTTATTTTAGATAAGTATCCACAATGCCCTTCAAATATAAAAAAAAAGAAACAACAAGAAACAGAAGCAATTTAGACCTGTCAGTAATAAGAAATGCTGTAAGTGACATTGATAACGGCAAGTCTATTAGAGCTACTGCTTTGGAGTATGGAATAGATCGAAATACTTTACGTAATTATTTAAGAGACAGGACTAAATTGTCAAAAATAAGTGAACAGGGAAGTCAGTTCAAAACAGCTATGATATTTACGATCGAGGAAGAAAAAGCACTTGTTGAATATGTTCTAACTTGCAGCAAAATGAATTATGGCTTAACCAGACAGGCGGCTATGAAACTTGCGTATGAATATGCAACCATTAATTCCTAAAAGGTTCCTGATTCATGGACTTCTAACAACTGCGCAGGGAAAGATTGGTTCAGAGGATTTATGAAAAGAAACCTTGAACTAAGTTTGAGAACCCCAGAAGCAACCAGTTTATCCAGATCCACCAGCTTCAACAGAAAAAAACGTTACTGATTTCTTCGAAAATCTCAAGGCAGTTAGAGATAAATATCAATTTGAAGCTCATAACATCTACAATTGTGATGAAACAGGATGTACGACGGTGCAAGAGTGTCCTAAAGTTTTAGCGAGCAAGCAGGAGAGAGGTTTTCGAAAAACTGGAATACATCCGTATAACCCGGACATCTTTACAGATGAAGACTTTTTATGTTCCGCAGTAACAGACAGAGAAATGATTGGTGAACTTCCAGAGCAAGAGGTTCTTTCGATTGCTTCACCCTCAGTAACTGCAGCACTGCCTTCAGATGTGCCCACGATCGTTTTACCTACATCGCCTACTTTACAAAGTCAGTCAGAGCCTTCAACTTCAGCGTCAATATTTATAAATGAAACTGCAGAGTCTAGAGCGAGTTCGCCATCGATTTTGACTCAGGAATCTGAGCCAGCAATTGCATTAATAAGAGAATCAGCAGAGTTGCCTTCTACGTCTCAAGATACGGTAGATTCTGTTTCACAACTAAAACCAAAAATAGTTTTACCACAAATGATTCGTCCATTTCCAAAAGCTTCTCCAAGAAAAACTTTCCGCCGTGGTAGACAGCCCGGAAATACTAAAATTTTAACAAAAACGCCAGAAAAGCTAGACCAAGATGAGAATAGAGATGAAAACGCACCAAAAAATAAAAAAATCAAGACAACTAAACAGAAACGAACAGGTAATGCAAAGAAAAAGAGAGTAAAAAGACAAGTTTTACAGTCAAGTGATAGTGAGACAGACCCTGAAGACAAACCCAAGTATGATGATAGCTCTGATAGTCCATGGGATGAAGTACCAGATCTTATTGATAATTGGTATTGTTTCATCTGTGGAGAAAATAAAGTCATGGATATGAGACTTTGCGCTTTTTGTGGTAAATATGTCCATGAGATGTGTGTTGGACTGTCCAAAGATGATAAGGAACAGTTTATTTGTCCTGATTGCTCTAATTAAAAGAGATGATAAGGAACAGTTTATTTGTCCTGATTGCTCTAATTAAAAAAGGAAGACTGATTATTATGATTATTTTTTTATAAGGTTTTGTTTTGAATTTTACTTTTGTTCTTAATTTTGAAAGTATTTTTATTTTACTGACCACATACATGGTGTCCTACTTTAAACTGATTTGCAATATCTACTTTTAAGGTTTAACTATTTGTAAGTTTGTTATCTAGTTATGACGTAGATAGAATAGGCTCAGACTATTATGTTTGCTATGAAGATACCTAAGTTACCTTTGATTTTTCTCCATTTTGATAAGATATTGTTAAATTTCTAAGATATTTTGCTGTAGAAAGACTGAAATTATTATGCAGTAACAGTTGGTTGTGAAAGTTTTTATTAATAAGGCTATAAGTTATGTTAGAAAGAGTTTCTAATGGTAAAAGTTTATAAACACTCACTGTTTTAAACGCAACTACTTATCTTAAGAAATATAATATGTGATAGGTACTTAATTCCTCATTACCTGTATGTCAAAGATACTCAAATTATATAGTTCGTGTTATCATTTACTACGTATTATTATGTGCCATGTTTTTTTTATTAAATTTCTTTATTTAATTATAATTTATTATTTTTATTTTGCCTAGTTTTAAACCCGGGTAAAGTCTCCCTTCTTGGGGGTCAAGTCTCCCACCGAGGCGGGAGATATAAGCCAAATCTCACTTCAGTAGAAATCGTTAATTACTCATAAAGTATTAATGATTTATAAAACTTTCTTAAGAAAAAATAAAGCTTAATAATGCAGCTTAGGGTACAATTTGTAGAAAATAGTTTTTTGTAAATATAAAGCGATTTATGAGCATTTTAGTCGAAGGCGGGTAAACTCTCCCGGACTCCCCCTATATAATTACATGTTTTGGATATTGGGTAATTTATCCTTAACACCCCCTCTCAATATTTAGTTTAAATATTGTTTACAATGTAATCTTCAGTTTACTTACAAAATAATTATGTTTTACTGATAACAATGGCTTAGTAAAAATATCTGCAACATTTTCATTAGATGACACATATAAAATGGTAAACATATTTTTATTTATACAATCTTTAATAAAATGAAATTTTATGTCTATGTGTTTTGTTCTTTTACCATTTTAATCACGTCATTAATGACATGGTGATATAACTATTATTATAAATGTGGGTAGACTTGTTTCGTCAGTTGGTTGTCGACCATTATACGAGTATAAGTGAATTGCGGTGTTTTATTGATATTAACCTTAAAATGCAGAACATTTGGCGACGAGGCGTTATTCACGTGTGTAATTATCATTATTTGTCACTAGTAATTGTGTTTTTAATGTCCGCGGAGCACCTAAAATCAATTAATCAGGCGTTTGGCGGCCACCTCTTATTTGATCACCGCATACAAGAGTGGAGCATTTTTAGAAGTCGTTTTATCCAGTACTGCACGGCGAATGACATTGGACGCGACACCGATAAGTCTGGAATGAGAAGACGAGCTTTTCTACTCACTGCGCTGGTGGAAGATACCTACCGCGTCGCAAGAGATTTGGTTTTTCCCGAAAACTTGGATAACGTCAAGTATAAAAACCTGTTAGAAAAATTTAACATCTATTTGCCCCCTCACGAAGATGATCTTAAGATCTGAGCGACTCATTCTCATCATCTTTAGCAAAACCAACCTTGGTTGTGGCAGCGCCTTTGTTAAAATATCTGCTTCCATATTTTCTGTGTCCTTGTAGCGAATCGTCACTAACTTCTCCTTTTTTCTGTAATCTTATTTTTTGCAAATTTTTGCGCAGCCATATTATCATTGTAAATAACAACTGTTTGTTATTGTGGCACTCCAATTCTTCTAGCAAATGTTTGAAATGCAAAGCCTCCTTCGTCGCTTCTGTAACTGCCATTTATTCAGCTTCTGCTGTTGACAATGCGACCACTCTCTGTTTCTTTGTCTCGTAACTAATTAGACCACCACCATTCTTAAATATATATCTTGTATATGATCGGCGATCGATAGTAGGGTGAACTCATCTAATTCTGTGACTCGCCTAATTCGGTGATATTTGGTTTGAGTTTTTATTATGTTTGTTTTTTATAACTCTTAGGTTTCTAGAAAAAAATCTGATTATTTGTGCTAATATTCCTCATAAAAGACTGATTAAAACTCATGCTGAGACTGAATTAAATTAATTAATAATTTATTGATATTTTATTACTCAAATGCCTTTGTCACGAAGTTAGATGAGTTCACCCTACATGCCGCCCAGTCTGCGTCGGCCATGCCCGTAAGTGCCGTTAATGTTTCTGTTTTCTTATAACTTAAACATATGTTCTTAGTTCCTTTTAGGAAACGATAACTCTTTTTGCTGGTTGCCAGTGTCTTTGGTCATAACAGTTGTTGTACTGGCTTTAAGTAACTTACTGCAAACATTATGTCTGGTTTTATTGCGACAGCTAGGTACATTAATGAACCAATCAGTTTTTGATATGGAAAATTGTCCTTCTCATCTTCATTCTTATTTTTCTTTAACTTCCGAGCTGGTTCCATTGGCGTAGACACGGTTTACATTCTCCCAGGTTAAATCTTTCTATCAAATTATCAATTCAAGTTTCTTGAGATAGCGTCATCCCTCCCCCTACATGGGTGAATCGTGTACCGAAGCAATGATGAAGAGAACTCATGTCTCTTAAGACAAATGCTTTTTAGTCGCTCGCATAACATTCCAAGTTTTTATATAATCAGTATGTTCGTAATGACAGGTGGGAATGATCACAATGGCAGTGTAAGCCACGACAAATCGACAATGAGCCACATCCGTGTGAATCTCTTAGAACAATGTTGCAATTGACACGGAGAAAAAATACCCATGTTATGGCTCTGGCGACGACGGACGACGACTACCTATATAATATTAAATAATAAATGTATTTCCTTGCTTATTTCTTTCTTATAAAGTTGCCATTATGAAATCCACGCTCCTGGCATGCATTTGGACAGCTTTTAAGTTTGTACAGTCAGCTGCAGAGAAATCTCACCCCCTAGCAATGAATAAGCACAGATTCGTTCCTGTATGGAGAATTGCAGCCACATATGGGATCGCTCAGCAGAATACCAACATGCTGCACTTGACTCGGTGGAACACAGAGCAAATCGGCTTATAGGCGATGAAACTTTGGTGGCTAGGCTTCACAGCCTGGCTCATCGACGTAATGTTGCTTGCCTGTCGGTTTTCTACAGACTGTAATTCGAAGAGTGTGTGCAGGAGCACCACGAACTGGTCCAGCACCATCGCCCTTTTATTACCGGACCTACCAGACGTACTGCAGGGCATCCGCACTTGGTTGATATCCCATCCAGTCGTACACAGCGCTTTTCCACATTTATTAGTTTTTTTTTCTTCAAATATCAAATTTATCTCGTAAGATTACCGAGTGACCACCTTGTGCTACTGGTCACTGTGGTGGTTTTAGGGCAGTAAGAATCCAAAAGTTCGGTCTTATCCCTGAAGGCCGGGCGCCATTAGAAGCATTTAAGCATAATCATGACAGGTGAGAGCAGCGGTTAAAAAAAAAAAAAAAAAAAAAAAAGTGGTAGCCCAGTGGTTACCGTCGCGACTTATGAGTTTTAGGTCGTAGATTCGAACCCCAACAGCCGCTTTCATCTCAGCCGAAAGACGACAACTGCTGGACATAGGCCTCCCCCAATTGGGGTTTGCCATAATCGCCACGCTTGGCAGGCGGGTTGGCGATCGCAGTATGGTGTTAAAAATGCATTGAGAACGCTGCTGCGCATTCTCTAGTAAGTTCCTTAGTCGCCTTTTACGACACCCACGGGAGGAAATAGGGTAGAAACAGGCGCTGTGTAAATTATTTCATCATCACTGCGCTCAAAACGGTGAAGGAAAACATCGTGAGGAAACCGGCATGTCCTAGAACCAAAAATTCGAAGACATGTGACATCTACCAACCCGCACTGGGCCCGCGTGGTGGATTACGGCCCACTCCTTCTCATCGAGAGGAGGCCTGTGTCCCAGCAGTGGGCAATTAGAATTTTAAAGCTTATTATTACGCAAACAGATCCCTGAATCGAAAAATGGTTTTCACAAACCCGCAATATTTTTAAACGGCCTATCCAATGATACCCCACACCATGGGATAGACGAGATAAAAAAAAGTATCATCCTCACATTACGTGTACCGGAGGTAGGTACCCTAAAATATGATTTTTGACAACATTTTATTTTACCACTTTGTCGGCGTGATTAATATGTGTATACTCGTACCAAATTACAGCTTTCTTTTCTTTTTTTTTTATAATACACTACCCCACACTTGGAATTTCGCCTGTATTGTGGGTGCGTATACAAACATTTAAACTCACATACACAAACAGCCAGACCCTGAACAACTACTTGTAAGATCATACAAATATTTGTTCCGCGCGGGAATCGAACCCGTGACATGCACACGCAGCGCAGCAGTCAATCGCTTAACAACTGCGCCATCCGTGCCGTTTCTAGTAGGTACTAAGAATCTCTGAGCTAAGCCGCGGACAGACAGACAGACAGACGAACAGGGCGAAACTATAGGTAAGGGTTCCTTGTTTACTACGTAACCCTAAAAATTACATAAATTAATTACGTGATGCTCTCATGGTGCTCACATATTTACAAACATTGTAAAAGTAGATGATTTTTCTAAAATTTTGACGAGAAATAAGTCAATGTGTGAGTTAAAGTAATCACGTACTGAAATTAATGTCATAAAAATAAATTAGCAACCAGTTTGATTTCGTCTCGACTCTAGATTGTCCAAGAATGCTTGGAAACATAATGGTCCTGCTCCAAGCAATCTTATTTTGGAGGCACAACCAGGGCTTTAAATATTGACAGAGTTAACGTTATTATTAAATTAACGGTAATCGATTTAACGTTATTTATGCGCCTATTAATTTTATCGTTATTTTAAATGGGTGAGGTGTAAGTAGTGGGGCCTGGGGCGTGCGGCGCGGCGGGAGCCCGCCCTTGCGCCTCTTTGATGCCGTGCCGATCAAAACGTTGCCTGAATCTGCCTGATTCTTACCCACAGAACGGCAACGTAGCTAAATTAACGTTAGTTATCGTATTTTTGTTAATGGTGCCGATTCCCTTGTTCACAAACTAAACTAAATTTAAGTTCAGTACATCTTTTTCTTTCTGTTTCATTAAGAAAAGGATGAAAGATAAATTTTAGTTTAGTCCTGTCAAATTAATCAGCGCTTGACGTAAATTGACGTAATTATAGTCGGCTAGTTTTTAATCACGTCTAAACTTGTATGGAGTAGTGACAGGCGCTGATTAATTTGACAGGACTAAACTAAAATTTATCTTCTGTCCTTTTCATAATGAAATAGAAAGAAAAAGATGCACTGAACTTAAATTTAGTTTAGTTTGTGAACAAGGGAATCGGCACCATTGTTAATTAAAGTTATATTTACTGGTAATGTTTCAAGTAACGTTAAATAAACATTCTGTCCTAAATACAATGATACGGGGATCCATCAATGATACTGAATTCTATAGAATAATGGAACTATCACTTGCCAAAGTAACTAAAAAGTTTGTAATTCTTTTAGCTCTTACTAGCGCTCAAAGAATACAAACCTTATCTGTAATTAGACTTAATAACATACAATTTATTGATTCAGGAGTTAACATAAAAATCACTGATTTGCTAAAAACCTCTATGCCAGGAAAAAAACAGAGTATTATGTTGCCCTATTTTCACATGAAACCGGAAATTTGTCCTGTAATTACATTAAAATATTATATAAGGTATACACAAAAATTGAGGAAGCCAGAGTTAGGTAATACAGAAAAATTATTGATTAGTTTTAAAAAGCCTCATAATTATGTTAGTAATCAAACAATTAGTCGTTGGATTAAACAAACTATGATGGACAGTGGCATAGATATCAAGAAATTTACTCCTCATTCAACACGTCATGCATCCACCTCAATGGCGAGTAGAGAAGGTGTGACAGTAGACACTATCTTTAAAACAGCTGGTTGGTCCGTAGGATCAAAAGCTTTTGCAAACCATTATAATAGACCTTTGATTAGAGAAAATGAAAAATATATCTTTGCCAAGACTGTCTGTAATGTTGAGACTGATGTGATTCTGTCATAAATTAATAATAAGCCAAAGAAGTATAGTGAACACTTAGTTTATAATCATTAGAGAATTTAGTTAATGTTGAAAAGTATTTCAGTTTCAATAAAAAGTTGATTTTATGTTATTTGAATGTTTTATTGTTTAATAGTGTCAACCTTGTTCGTAATTTCCAACTTCGTCTCTAAACATCTACATAGTAACGGTTATTATTTTGTTATTTGGTAACGTTAACAAGCCCTGGGCACAACTCTTCGTTTTACCCAGTTGATGGGTTGCATAGGATATCCGTAAGAAGAAACTAGATGTAGGGCAGCAGCCCGAAGCCGAAGACTGGATTTGTTCCTGGTTGATGGCAAGAGGCTCGCCCCCTATTACATGGGCCAATAGATAGGTTTACACAACCTTCAGCGATTACAGGCCATGTTATTTTTTTGTTTTTTTGTAACGGTCATGTTCTGAATCCTTACGAAATCGCGTAAATATAGCCTACTTAGGTATATCACGATTACGACTGTAATTTACCTATATATCTTCTACCTCTATCATCTTGGAAAATGACAAACAATAGATTTCAGAATTCCGTACGCAACAACCGGTATTGTCAACCAAGCATCGGGTTATCATTAGCAAAAACATCGGATGTAGTGTAGCTCCTATGGAAATGGGATTAAATTGAAATAACTCGGTGTTACCTAACCACGCCGTTCGGGGGGTTACTAGTGATGTGCCACGCGCTTGCAGATGCTGTATTATTCGGATTTCGCGGGTTAGTCAAAAGAAAATTCGGGATTTTTATTAAAATAATTCTGATGTTCAGTTTTAATGGTAATGGAAGTGGTTGTAGAATTTCTTTTGCTTTTTAGAGGACAACTTTTCGTTTTCGGTATATGTAGTTATACCGATAACGAAAAGTTGTCCTCTAGATTACCGGTATTTTTTCTAAATAAGTATTTTCTTATACTGTTCATAGTCAGATTTTTTTTATATTTAGGCCAATCGAGTACACACGGCTACAAATCAAGCTATACAGTTCCAGTTTAGGCTGATCTCGCATTATATAGGATTCGCATGTATAGCTTGATATGTAGCCGTGCGTACCTATGTATTTGAAACAAAATATAAATCACTGCTATTTTAACGAACTTGGCCCACTGTTGAGCTAAGATGTTAAAATATAGCTCCTACATTACATATTATGCAATAGCACAAGTCATTGTAAATATATTGCCGTCAAAACTCTCGTTAAAGTTAAACAAAAGAGCAACAAGAACGCGGTTAAGTATTTAAAATTATGCGGATGCCTCACCAGTCGCGGATTACCGCACATCCCTTGCAGCAAGACGTTCGTCTGGAGCCCACTTCCACTTTCAGTTTCTACAAGTTAGTCGAACAGCAAACACGCATAGCGCCTTACGCAACTTACCGCGCCCGCATGCGTCTGGCTGGCACACTTACAAAAAAACATTTCAAAATTCGAACGCTGATAAAGAAGTATTTGCCTATCTGTTTGCGCGAAAACTGTGTCAAATTTTCGCTACAGATTAACAAATTTTTGGCGGCGTTTTGTATTTTGTAACTTTGTTTGCGCGGGAATTAGTTTCGGTGTTTTTTTTTTTTCGTTATAACTTAATAATGTGTTCGAGGATTAAGTGTTATGTTGTTGTGAAAAGCTGTGATGTGTTTGTTTCGTGAAGTGGACCATAAAAAGACATCATCTGTCGAAAAGTAAATATTTTTTAATTATTTTTTAACAACATAACATCACGCCTTGTTTCCCCGAAGGGTTACGCAGAGGTGTACCTATGGTACACCCACATTTCGCCAGTTATGTTTAAGTCCCATGTAATAGGGGGCGAGCCTATTGCCATCAACCGGGCACCAATCCAGACTCCGGGCAGCTACTGAGAAATTCCTGATAGAAAAACCCAATAACAAATAATCATTATGTTTTCATCTTTAGTCATAAACGTACTTTTGTATCCTGGTAGACGAGTATAAAAGTGCAAGTAGGTATCTATTGTACATTTTTAATAGACTGGAACCAGTCACATTTTAATGGTCACAAGAAGAAGAAAAAGATAAGTGCATAAGTAGGTACCTCAGGCTCCGGTTCGATTTCCGTCTCAACATTATTAAATTTTATAACCATTATTATTATTTAAAATTAACAAACCCAAGGAAACATTAAGTAAGTTACTACTTGGAGCTTTTCAAATAGGTACCTATAATCCATTTACCTATCAGAAATAAATAGGCCCAGTTTTTTCCCGTAAACTCTTAGCTCAGTTATCTGCCTATTTAGGCCATCACTATATTATAATTATGTTCTCTGTTAACCCCTGTTTTCTCGTTGACCTGAGTTTAAATACCTATGCATGGACCGGGAGTGAGGAAGAGCTAGGTCACAGCTAGGTCTAGAGGATAATAGGTCAACTATGACCCCTGTGATCTTTTGTATTGCACAAATTGTTTCTATGACGATTACGACATTAAAATCATGTTGTAAAAAATATATATATATAAAAAGAGAAATATTATCCGCATTCTTTAAATTTGAATGAACAAACACTTAAAAAAAAAAGTTAAATTATTATTGTATATATATTTTTTTTTTCCCCAGCAAGCGTAGCTTAACCTGATGGATGGACCCGTACGGCTGTTATTACTTGCCACGAGCTCCTCATAGGTAAAACTACCTATGAGGAACTCCATGTACCTATCACAAATAAATAAGCCTTATTTTCCCGTTAACTCATAGCTCAGGCACCTGCTTATTTAGGCCATCATTATGTTCTCAGTTGACCCCTGTTTTCTCTTTGACCAGTGTTTAAATACCTGGGCCGGGAGTGAGGAAGAGGCCCATCAGATGTCTAGAGGACAATAGGTCAACTATGACCCTGTGATCTTTCGTATTGCACAATACTGTTGCTTCTTTGACGATAATGGTGCCGATTCCCTTGTTCACAAACTAAACTAAAGTTCAGTGCATCTTTTTCTTTCTATTTCACTAAGAAAAGGACAGAAGATAAATTTTAGTTTAGTCCTGTCAAATTAATCAGCGCTTGACGTAATTTTAGTCGGCAAGTTTTTAATCACGTTTAAACTTATACGGAGTAGTGACAGGCGCTGATTAATTTGACAGGACTAAACTAAAATTTATCTTCTGTCCTTTTCTTAATGAAATAGAAAGAAAAAGATGCACTGAACTTAAATTTAGTTTAGTTTGTGAACAAGGGAATCGGCACCATTGACATTATAATAATATTGTTTAAAAAATAAAAATAAAATGTTATCCGCATTCTTTAAATTTTATTGAACACACACTTATAAACATGTTACCCAAGTAAAATAAAATACACAATAATAATTTTACTTATTAAGTAAAAATATATTATTGCATTTATATGGTTGTTTAAAAAACAAAATTAGCCACTAAAAGGTAGGTAATTAGTCGGGTAATATGTGATGAAAAACAGCATAATAGAATAAATTAGCAAACGATGGCTAAACATAGCTATTTGCAAAATTAAATAAATTATTCAATAGGTCACGGCATTCGCGAGTAGCTGTTTAAGAAAATCTTGGCCATACTTCAAGCCTTTGAACCTTTGAGTAATTTCTGACATTACACCACAGACTACCTGCAGTATTGTCTCCCAAAGGTTGTCTTTAAAAGATTGCTTGTAGCAATAAGACCGCCCATTGTGTCACTCCTTGTAAAGTTGCTACATTTATAGCTGTAGTTTTTATTGTGTGGAGGAGAGCAGAACAGGAGAGCAGTAGTGGCCCAGTGGCGACGGCTACAACTTAAGAGGGCCCTTCCCGGTCCGTCTATCGTCAACGCGAACATGATTGAAAAGCTTGTTGTTTCATCCAGCGCAATGTTAATGCCAATGATCTTATATAGGACTAGATCAGCAATGTGCGGCACCAACGCATTACTACGTCGTATATGTCCACGGGCATATCTGACTTCAGTTGTCAACTTAACCTCAAGTGAACGATAGCTTAAGGATAAAAAATATCAAAATGGTGAAATGTGCGGTTAAAATTTGCATGTCACGGTCTGAAAAGATTAATAAAGCAAGTGGTGTTACATTTCACAAGAAAGTTTGCTAAATTTTCTTCAGATTATCCAAAAAAAAACATTAAAAGACGAATTACATTTATCAAACATTTTATTGCCATCAGGGTTACCAGTAAAAACGATCTTGATTTTGCCAGACTGTTGGGAGTTTAGTGAATGACGAATGTATGTTCCTGTAAGTCTAAATTATTATTATAGTCTGTTTGGTTTAAACATACTGTGCAATACCCAAACACTTACTAAATAGAAAAGTAACACATTCACGTGTATTTTGAAGGTTTTAACTTAATAAATCACCACTTTTCACAAAAAAATTATAATTTTATTAGCAATGAATAATCTTAGACGTAAAGTGAGGTTATATTTTTTAACGAAAAATTCTAGACTGTTTATGATCACATTGTGTTAAATAGTGTTGTGCACTGACTGGACAGGTCCACTCAATCTGTGTGGTTCTTTCATCAAAAGCCCATTTAAGACACCAATCTACATGGTCTTCGCATGATCTGACCAAGATTAGGTATGCCTGGACTTTGAAAGAGACTGTGACCGCTGAGTTTGTTTCGGCCTTTCTTCTCAGAGTAGTCAGATAGGAAACGCCGACCTCATCTAGTTTTAAAAATATGATTGACGTGTAAAAGTGTACAAACTTACTACAAACTACTACTTACAAAAATAAAATCATTTATAATTTGCGGCTCCGTCCGCGTGGATGTCCGTTATCGCGTAAAAGGTAACCTATGTCCTTCTCCATCCCAGGCTATATCTCTGGCAAATTTCATGACGATCGGTTCAGCGTTACTTTCACATTTATAATATTAGTATGGATAAATGATTGTCATAAACATTGAAATAATATCATTCCATTTTAAACAATAGTTATTTGACACAATATTAATAGTTTTTAAATATAATATTTACGTTTAAGCACATTTTTTTTCTTCCTATATGTATCAAATTCATTAATTTCTTTCAATCTTTAATCTATTGAAAGTTCCATAATACAATCTTTCATAGTAAGTAATTGATTCAATAAAAAATATATTTATTCATTCTGGGGTAATTACGTTGATCGTTGGCAACTCTGGCTGTTTTTCCGATGACAATGTCTTGTCTCGTTCCAACGAAATTAGTTTGACGGAAGAAGAAATGAGACAAACAGATTATTTTGACATTGTGACATAATTTATGAATCCGTTTCAAAGCTACGTCTTTAACTCGAAAGTGGTTACGTTTTTCGGAATATTTTTGTAGGACGTTGCGCCTCTAGTATAATATAACCTCATTGGTTAATGCTAACAGGCAAGCGAGAACGCAATAACATTGAACGAAAACTAGTGTGCGGAAATTTCATAAAACTTGTTCCAGGAAATACGTGTTTTTGAGAATTCTTACAAGTTTGTGAAATAAATGTGTGTCATTTAGAATCTACCATTACATATGTATGCGATGTTTCTATGGAGATGTTTTCTTTATTTTTACAATTTATGACTCGTACATTATGAACGGCCAAAGTTCAGGTAAAATGTGTGCAAAAAGCAGATTTTTGGAGGCTTATACTGAATTTGTTTCACCAAATATTAATTTTTTGCTTCCATAGAAATCTAGATATAGTGCACATGATACCAATTAGTTCAAAAATTTTATTGAAAGATGTGTTCCAACGCCATAATCACGTACGAGCGTTTGTATGAAAAGTATGACGGGTTGGCCGCTCTTAAGAGTTGTAAGTCATGGGTTCGAAACCAGGCAGGCGTTTTACTTTGTGTAAATAATTTCATCACTACTGCTCTCAAAACGGTGAAGGAAAACATCATGAGAAAACCGGGATGTCCTACACGACATCTACTAACCCGCACTAGGCCCGCGTGGTGGATAATAACCCACTCCCTCTCGAAGAGAGGAGGCCTGTGTCCCAGCAGTGGGAGATAGATAGAGAGATAGATAGAATACTCTTCAACAAACCTCTCTCTTCTCTTTCTTTTCTTTCTTTCTTTTCTTTTTCTTTTTCTTTCTTTCTTTTTTCTTTTCTTTCTTTTCTTTTTTTTTCCTTATCCTTCTTTCTTCTTTTGTTGTGGTGGAACATTATAGGCTACAGATTATGCTGCTGATGCTGAGGTACATAATAACAAGTATTCTATCTATCTATCTGAATTATCTTCGACATAAACATAGAGACATGTTTTACAAAACATTACTATGGTTTGTAACATGCAGTACCTACCTGATGTAGATTTCATCTAAACACGAAATTCAATTTAATCGAAGCCATAATAGGTACCTACTTATAAGATGCGTTTGATTCGACTCTACCAAACGAATTACGGATTTTTATAGATTCAACTTTGACGGCACGGTTGGCGCAATGGTTAAGCGATTGACTACTGCGCTGCGTGTCGCGGGTTCGCTTCCCGCACGGAAAAAATATTTGTATGACTTATAAGTAGTTGTTCCGGGTCTGGCTGCTTGTGTATGTGAGTTTAAATGTTTATAACGTTTAAAAAAAAACAACAAACGACTTCAAACTAACACACTTATTACAGCTGTTTTCTATAGTGATTCTGTATAAACATTACCAACACCATAACTCATTGATTTTGATTTTAACACCATAACAAAACTGACTTGATATCGGTAAAAAAAAAAAAAAAATCGACCTCACTAACTAAAAAATAATTTGTGACTTAGGTACTACTTAGACCCCTACTTGACCTCTACTTTGGCCTTTAGTCCTACCTACCCATACCTGTTTGTAACTGGTTTGTAGTTGTAGGAAAATCCTTCTAGTGCACAGTTTCCCAAATCTTTATGGATTAAGAAGAGAAGGAAGTAAAACTCCTATACATCGGTCTTTTACTTTTTGGTTAATCCTTGATGAAAGTTGTCGCTAGAAGGTTGACATACCACTATTATCTATAGCGGTTACTGATATGCTCGAAAACCATCGAAAGATCCCAAAGCTCCCCTTCTTCCTTACTTGGAACTGAGGACCCGTATGGTCACAATCTTTGAGAGTCCGACATTCCTTTCCACATTCCCGGATCGAGTATAGAGTATAATCATAAGAATTTCAATACTGAAGAAAGGCCAGAAGATGGGTCCTTGGGGAACTCCTTAGTGGTTCCTAAGCTGTGTACGCACGGCTACAAATCAAGCTATACATTTCTAGTATTAGCTAACTTCTCATTGTACGGAAATCCTATACAATACGAGATCATCTTATACTGGAAATGTATAACTTGATTAGTAGCCGTGTGTCTCTAATTCCGATATTCTTTTTACCACTCTGTTAACTCCAAAAGGGAGGAATGTCAGTCGTACTCGTTCCCACCTACATAAACACCTACTGACCATTTTTATGTCTGTCCAGTCAAAATTAGGACAACAGTTTGGCAGTAGTCATTATGACATAATAGATCTCAAAGGCGCCTGCCTATATCTGACTAGATCCACCCACTAGATACTTGTGTTAGGCACACGTTACATTGGTTTCCTTTTTTATTCATACGATAGGAAATAGTTGTAGAATGAGAAACATGTGGTGAAAGAATATAAGAAATGGGACAGACCTAAAGAACCAGGTGGGTGATATGTAGGATGGTGTGGTAGGGACGACAAATGGAGAATGTAACCACTAAGATGACGACTGAAAGAGATGTGTAAACGAAAAGAAAATTCATTGGAAGGTCAAATTAAGTGGTAGTATAGAGGTATGAGGAACCGGGTGGCAAGTTCCCCCCATCCTCAATGAAAAGGGAGGATTCTCCGACTAACCGTCTGGGTAGAAAGGAAAAGAAGGGAAATGTAATACTGATTACCATACCTACCTAATGCGCCCAGTAGACAAAATTCATTAAAAGATTCTATTCAATTTTAAAATGCAAGTCTAGTTAAATGCTCAATGGCATTCCAAAAGATACCTATAGTTAAGCATTGAAAGCAAAGCGCACTATCTGTAAATTAAGCCTGATTTATATTTATAAGCTACCCACAGCAATTCAGACGACAAAATCACTGGAAACAAGTTCACTAACATTAAAACATTTCGTAATAATGAAAATAATAATTGTTCAATTAAATTCGGCCTAACTTTCCTCCATTATGCACGGGTAATGGTATTTCGTAACGAATTTGACGCACAATTTGGCTCGGGAGATGGTTCGCTTCGCACACCGCGCTTGCATCCGTGTCTTTCATTAGTAGGGCTGGCAGAAATATAGGTGTTCGCTATAGTCGCCTGACGTCTAACAAATAATGTTTCCACTTAGGGAAAGAATCTTCCCATGAAAGCCACCAAATTAACAAAACATTAATGTTTAAAATAAATCACAATAACAATTTACATTATAAACGAACGACAAAACCATTTACTGCATTAACGTTCACTTTCACATGCATTGTTAAAAAATCAGTAGATAACTATTCATAAAAATCTGAAAATGAATTCGATATGAAATCCAAAACTTCACATCTGGGCCTCAAGTCTGCTATTACAATAGTGTCAGAATGGTCTCTTCATTATGAGTTTTTGACAGATTTGCCATACAAACACTGTCAAATACTCACAATGGCGAGACCATTCTGACACTATTGTAATAGCAGACTTGAGGCCCTGAACAAATGTAACTAAAAACAATCAATTCTAATTTTTATCACAATGACGAACTGTAAGTACCTACTATACTGGGCTTTCTCCAAACAAAAATTAAGCGTTTCAATTTTAATTGAATTAAAGTACAAAAGAATCCCTAAGAAAGGACAGCCCTAGCGACAGTGAAATTATTCACGCGATAGTAACTCAGAATTTGAATGACCATTAAAATGATTTTTAAACACACACATCCACTATAGTAAAGTAATAAAAGTACCGTCTATTTGTATGTATAACGGCTGACTTTTGAGTAAAAAGTTTCTTTTGTTTGACAAGTAAAAGTAAATTGTCATGAGAATATAACATAGAAAGATGATCCAATAGGAAACACGTTTCAAATAATAAAGGCACTGATGTTGACAGTGTATTATAGTTATAATGTATGACTAATTTTGAATTGTCACCTGCTTCAAGAGGAATGCATCGTAGGAAGGTCATATTTAGTGATAACACCGTAAACGTTTAAGTATGTCACAACTACGGAAATAGATAGGGCACGAACTTTCAACAGGTGTTAATATGGAAATAAGCAACAATTATTTTCTCAAATAAACATGAATAAAACTGCATCTTAAATTGAGAAACGTGGCTGAGGTCGTAAGGAAATATAGGAGAAAAGTGCAGTATTAGTTGGGCCCAAAATGTAACCTTGTGGGAAACCTAACAAATGAAGGAAAAAACATGACATCAATTTTGAGTACTAACCTGACGTCTTGAACGGTACTACTATAATATACAAAGTGGGTTGCAATATGGGTTAACCCTTGGAAAAATAATAGGTACTTGTGGAACCCAGTAACGTACAACACATGAGTGCCACAAGCAACGACCATATAGCACAATGGTCGTTGGCCACAAGGCATTGATTTGCAAATCTGAATAACAAAAGAGAGAGAACTCCTTGCATTACATAAGAATGTAGACCAGTTAAAAGTAAAAATAACACCAATTAGTACTAACATTCATGGAACTTTAAGAGGTTGCTCACCGGTCCACTAGCATCTCTCCTTAAAAAAATATTATCTTGTGACTGAGAATGAATGATGAAAAACTGCTCAATCCAGCAACCTCGGTAAGTGTGTCTAGAATGTTCTAATAATAAAATAAAAAAGGCTATATTTCTTACAGAACGGTTTACAAAGTTGTGGTATTAGTAATATAAATTATAAGTGTATTTTTTTAAAATTTAGTTTTAGTATGCTTTCTTAGATTTTATAACAAGATTAAATAGTTATTTTTTTTTGTTATTCTGCAAGAACCCCTCTACAGGTAAAGGCCTCCTCCAAAGTGAGCTAGTCTTTTCTGAATTTTGCAGAATTTTCTAATACCTTTTATAAAGTTTCATATTGAGACACGAAGCAACAAAATTCGATCTAAAGAAGAATGACCACATTCCTCTGGATCGTAGTTTGTTGCTTCCTTTCTCTCGAGGTTTCGTCAGTCACATCATTCGAATAATTTTAAATTCTATATCATCATCATTTGAGCCGTATGATCCGCTGCCCACTGCTGGACAGCGCACAACCACTTCGTACGGCTCTGTGCTTCCCGTATCCGAGCAGATTCTTCGGGCCTTTACAAGGACATCGTTCCACCTTGTGGAAGGCTTTCCTACGCTTCGTCTTCCGGTATGCGGTCGCCACTCCACAACCATCCGGCCCCATCGGCCATCTGTTCTGCGAGCAATGTTCCCTGCCCAGTGCCACTTAAGTTTGGGAATTCTTCATTTGTTCTTCATTTTATTGACTGAATCGGAACTGTTTACGGTAATCATAATAATTCAAGCTTTACTGGCAATTACAGGAACATTTGGTACATATTAGAAACAGTTTCTCATAAATTATTGCTGGTAGTTTTGACGTCCTGGGATAAATTTCCGGGTGGGGCAAAGTGTTATTGGGGTTTTCCATCTGGAAAACCCCAATAACACTTCTCTCAGTAGCAGACCGGAGTCTGGAGCTGTGCCAGTGCCTGGTTGATGGCAATAGGCTTGCCCTCTATTACATGAGACTTACACATAACTGGCGCAATATGGGTGTACTAAAGGTGCAGCTCTGACCAACCCTTCGGGGAATATAGGCATGATATTATGTTGTGTGTGTTAATTTCAAATAACCACCTAAAGACACTATCGTCAGTAACGTCTATTTTACAACTTTTCTAATAGCAACCAACCAATTATACAGATTCCATTTGATTTGATTGCTTGGTCAGTTTCGATCCAAATAACTAGTTTACTAAAATACTAATTGGAGCTACCAACTGCCGCTAGGTACAGTTTCTCTATAGGAGACAAGTTTAGTTTGAAGGGCCAATATTCATTGTTTCTCAATCATTGACCAAGGGTTTAGCAAGATATTTTACCAAGTATATTTTAATGCTTATAAAATGCTCGTTAGCGTCCGTGACGGAAAGTCGTGAAGTTTCCAAAGGTTTGCGGTTGCATTACTCAACTGCGCGGGCGTCAGTAGTAGTAACTGTAATTTTTGAATCAGTTTCCCTGTCTAAATTGAAACAAATAGTGGCCACATTCCGAGTTAGACTGTAATCGCTTTTATTACTCACATCGATAATTTGCGTTCCGATTTAGAATATCACGATTATGACAGTTGAGAGCTGTTTGACAGCGCTCACGGTGATAATTTTAAAGGACAGACTTCGTTCTGTCAAAAGCTGTGGCAGTTTGTGGCAGACTGTGGCAGTTTGTCTACGCGCAAAGGAAATATAGTATAAACTCCACTACTTTACCCTACGCTACCCTAATCTACCTACCTACCTACCTTACCCTACCCTAGCCTACCTACCTACCTACCTACCCTACCCTACCCTACCTACCTTCCCTACCCTACCCTACCCTACCTACCTATCCTACCCTACCTACCCTACCTATTTACCCTACCCAACCCTACTTACCTACCCTACCTATCTACCCTACCCTACTTACCTACCCTACCCTACCCTACCCTACCTACCTATCCTACTTTACCTTACTTTACCCTACCCTACCTACCTACCCTACTTTACCTTACTTTACCCTACCCTACCTACCTACCCTACCTACCTACCCTACCCTACCCTGACTAGCTACCTACATAAAACTTAAAAAAAATATATGATAAAAACCTAAAACCTTTTCTCAGACCTGCCAAATGATGACTGACACGTTATGTCAAACGCCATAAAGTTACATTGACGAACGTTAAATGTTTGACAGGAAAGTAGGTAGAACAGTTTATATGGGAAAATGAAATTGTTGTTTTTACTATCTTCCTCGCAATTTTTCCATATTTTTTCTCAGTTTAAACCTTCCCTGGACTACGACAAACATTTCAAAACCAAAATCAGCTAAATCGGCCTAGCCGTTCTCGAGTTTTAGCGAGACTAACGAACAACAATTGATTTTTATATATATAGATAGATACATAATATATGGTCGGCGTTATCGCAAGATGGCGAATGTCATGACGTCATCTATGACGATTCACGGGACATCGTTATCGCGCTCACGACAATTCGGTATGCGTGTAAGCACGCTCAAATCGATTACAGTGTAATAAGGAACGCGGCCGGAGTCTTGTTAGAAGATTACCGGCAAAGGTTAAAGGCTCGTACAGACTAGTGCGATATCGCGGGCGCGACGCGACACTAGTAGCACAATTTCTTTGTCGGTGCGTGTCGCGCTTGCGATATCGCGCGAGTCTGTACGAGCCTTAAGGAACGAGTGTAAAGCATAATTTGCATCTAATTTGATGAAGATAATTTTGATGTTGCTTGTTTTGAACTTTTTGTTTTATAGTATAATCCAATTACCATTGGAATGTTGTGGGGATTGAAAATCATGTTCTGAGCTGACTGTTACCCGTACTCATTTTATTTCTAAAATTACTACTTCTAGGCTTAACCCGAAACTGTAGTAGGTAGCCTACACAGTAGTCTCTAGGTCTGTATCATATCACGTGATTGACCTCAACACTTTTGGTATCACGAAATTATTGCTACCTACGTCGCGCCTAATTAAAATGTACCTATGATTGCTAATCACAAAACATAAGACGTTGCTCATCAAACTCATCATGCATGATATAATTAAATACATTACATTAAGTACATAAATATTTAAAACTGCAATTTCAACACAACTATGTCAATTTAAAAAGGTCGAGCAACGTTTTTTGTATTGATACATGACGGAAAACTTATCCATACTAATATTATAAATGTGAAAGTAACTCTGTCTGTCTGTCTGTATGTTACGTTTTCACGCCTAAACCGCTGAACCGATCGTCATGAAATTTGGCAGAGATATAGTCTGGGATATGGAGAAGGATAGGCTACTTTTATATGCGATAACCGACATCCACGCGGGCGCAGCCGCGGGCAAAAGCTCATATTTATAATCTGTTACACTATACTCCATTTACATTAGATAAATAACGGCTAAATAACGACAGTTATTGTGTAATATTGTTGAAATTACTGCACTTTAGAGTTATTTTTTTAATGTAAATGGTAAATAGATTACAGTGCTTTGTATTTATCGTGAAATAACGGAGTTTATTAAACGTTTACATCGAAATAACGAAAGGGTGAGAACAGTTATTTGTCTAATGTTACGAGTATAATAAATGGAGTATAGTTATAACCAATTCGAAGATTTCTGATGACTTGGGATTCGGTACCCATTCGTCTTTTTCGCCTAGATTGCTAGCCAATGTGGAATTTACTTGAATATCAACTATTCAGGGGGCCAAGTCTACTAATGTACAAACGTTGCAATGGTCTCTTCATTGTGAGTTTTTGACAGATTTGCCATACAAACACTGTCAAATACTCACAATCGCGAGACCATAGCAACCTTTGTAAATTAGTAGACTTAGGCCCCTGGAAATTCGTACTCTTTATGTCGTCGAAATTCCTTAGTTTTTCTCTGCACTGCACTCTACCTATTTCCGCCAGTTGTTGACACGATCTCTATAATTGTTATCATCATTTCAGCAGAAAGACCACCAAGTTTCATCAACTCTATGTAGGTACACACGGCTCCATATCAAGCTATGTATAAAAATCCAGTTTATGCTGACCTCTCATTGTACGGAAATCCTATACAATGCGAGCTTATACTGGAAGTGTATAGCTTGATTTGTAGCCCTGCGTACTACCTACATGTTAAGACAAACGTAGAACCGGCCAAGTGCGAGTCGGACTCGCGCACGAAGGGTTCCGTACCATTATCTATAAAAACGAGCAAAAAAAAAAAACACGTTCGTTGTATGGGAGCCCCCTTAAATATTTATTTTATTCTGTTTTTTAGTATTTGTAGGGCAAACCGAAATACATCATTTGTGAAAATTTCAGCTGTCCAACTATCACGGTTCATGAGATACAGCCTGGTAACAGACGTACGGACAGCGGGGCCTTAGTAATAGGGTCCCGTTTTACCCTTTGGGTACGGAATCCTATAAAGGAAATATTGGTTATCAACGCTAGAACTATATGCGCTAAAACCATAGTTTTGCACTTGTCTGATTTCAGCAACGAATGCTTTTAGTCGGCAAATGTATTCGAAATTTAACATACCTACTGCAATACCCGTGTAACCAGTTCCACGAGTCCACTTCTTAAAGGCTAATTCTTAATACTGCTTATCCCCCATTAAAACGTCGTGTTGTAAGGATTATCTGGCAATAATACCCTATTAACATTATGATAGCATCCCAAAATGGTAGCGGTTAAACTTGTATACTTTTGAAATCAAAATATACCTAGGCTTAGAATGTGTGAAGGTTAGCCACCCGCCCCGCACGGGCGCTATATCTAAGTTAAACATTAATGTTTTATGCACATAAACCTTCCGGAATATATTCTCTAAATCCCCAACTATTTCAAACCCCAGAACCCCAAACTAAACCAAACGAACCCAAAGCAACCCCAAACTTGAAACTAAACTGCCACTACACACTACCATAAAAACTACTATTAAACTTCTTTTTTTTTGTTTGAATCCCAAACTATTTCAGTACGCGGCGCTGTATTGCGCCGCGAACTGAAATAGTTTTGGATTCGTTTAGTATTTTGTCTCGGCGCCCTTTATAGTCGAAATAAGGTACAATGATACCCATAGATAGATAGGCATATGAAGCTGAGTTTTTATATTTGCCTCTACTGACACACAAGAATACATTTAATATTTAAGAAACATAGGAAATAATAAAATACAATGGCAAATTGTAGGTACGTCTATGTATCGTATAGTACGCAGTCGCATTATATAAGTCACACATAGACTGTTTGCGAGCTTAGTGATCTCCACAAATTTTTTCAAAGTGTGGGATCAGGCTTGAGACCGCTATTCTCATTTCTTGCGCCACATTGATCTTTGAGCTATATTTGCTCTTGTTACAGACACGAAAAGTAACTTTAACAATGCAATCATCATAAACTTCTTGGTTGGTGGTAGGGCTTGTTCTAAGTCCGCCTGGCTAGCTATCACCATCTTATCTAAGTCTGTCGCCAAACAACAATGTTAACAACATTTGTTGTGTTTCGGCAGTTAGAGGTAAGATAGCCAGTTCCTCTGTGGTTGAGGATTCCGGGTGAAGCTCGCTTCCATCTTCGGCCTTATCATCACTTACCATCAGGTGAGATGAAGGCCAAGAGCTTCCCCGTTGTGTGTAAAAAAAAAAAAAAACTTATAGTACTGTCCATTTTGGAAGTGAAAACTTCTTTAGGCGCGTTGAGCACTTTTTGGATGAACAAAAATCATGGAACTTGCGTCATCGTCACCGAACGCTTTCCATGAGCTATATGCATTTAAGAACAGTTATTCCAAAGTTTTGTGTTTTCAATTCTGTCGGCAGTCCTTAAGACTGGCAAATTTTTTTTTCAATCATTCCGTTATCCAGTTTATTTTGGTACTGAAATGAAACTGTTTATCTGTAAAATCTTGGCTTATTCTCTTCCCTGATTTTCCCATTTGAAAAAGTATACGTCGAATACTTAGGGCGACGATGCTGTATCGAAGTTTGACCACACTGCCCGCATGTTGGGTTCTGTGTATGTGCCCTTGTTCCTTCTTCGTAACAACCGTAATTTTGCGAAAAATATCTTTAGTATGAATAAATCAATTTAGCAAATTAAAAGTTATGCCTGCAATTCTGTAAATTCACATGCCACAAACCTTGATTGTGTTATGCAAATAAAGGTCTCCAAAATATTTCCACGGCTATCATCGAACTTCGGCGACACAGTATAAGAATACAGTTTCGTTGATATATGAGATGGTGAGTAATTTAACTGATCCCTTTGATTGACATAAGTAAATGTTTATAGCTTAAGATTTTCGAGCGCTTGGTTTCGGGAAGGCTGCTTTGTCAAGGAGTTCAGTAATTACGTTGGAAGAAAAATGACACCCATTTCCACGGTCTTCGCTATCTACAACTTCCAATTCAAAATAAAGCGGGAATATCACAATATCTTTGTTTATAGAAACAACTATCGTATGAGCTTTTTTTGTGAATACGATCATTGTTTCTGATTCACTGGTATTTGTGGAAACTCGATGGATGAGGTGCAACAGTACACCCATATTTATAATAAGATGACCTATGTTTTCAAATGTGAGTCATGCTTGAGTTAACCTACACCCATGTCGTATAAAAGCAAAAACAAAGGTACATAATGTTCAATATTATTGTTATTAATAGAGCTGGCTGCCAACTTACTTCATCTCAAAGGTCATCTATATTGAATTTTGCTAGTGAAATTTGGACATTGATTTGAATTAAAACTTGTCAACTCCTCATGGTTTACGGGTTTCTCTTACCATGTCCAGATAAATGTTTAAACAATCTTGCAAATTAATTTACAAGTCTTTAATTATGTTCTAAATGAGGGGGATATTCGTTCGGGTAACTCGTGTACAATATCGCCACTATATAAGTTTTTCATATACTAGAACCCAAAACTCGCATAATTGTAATTTTTGAAAGATATTCGTTTGCGCTCGTTCGACAGATGCAACGGCATGCGCGGACGCCGAAATTAATCGCAAGGCCGGAATGTCGCAACCTCTTATACATACATTTCACCTAGATTATGTTTGTTTCTCAGCTGGCTGTCAACATCGTCTATATGGAATCCGGTCGCGAATCCAGATCAACATTATTGGTAGATCTTTTTCGCATGTAAAAACGATGATTAGTATGTTTTGGTTTGACATATTGCAAAGAAAGTTTTGTAAATCATAAGACTGGCTGGCTGATGGCAGTGCGCATTTGGTAGCAGTTCTTTACTTCAAGTGGAAGCTGCTCATCCTTCTTTTCTATTATGAGACCAACGGAAGCAAGGGCAGTTCCTCATTTGACAATGCCCTAGGTCACCCTTTTTTCTTTGTGCTGAACAGTTTTTAAGATTCCGAACTTATTATCTCCACACAACAGTTTTGTTACTGCTCCTTATCGGGATCCCTCACTGTTGAGGATACTTTATATTATCATTATTTTGTGAATAGTGGATCTCTATGACTATTTGTGGCTTGGTGGTGTTCCACGTTCACCGACACCTTAAGACCACTACTTAGACACCTAGCTCGATCATAAAATATATTTGGGCTAGGTCTTCTTTGATTTTTGGTCCAGCCCAAAGAGCCGTTGTGCCGCTTCTTCCCAGCTAAAGCACTAGGAAGTGGTGAAGGGCAGGTGATTTGGGGGACTATCTCATGTAATTTTGACGTTCAATAAGTGCGGAAAAGGGAGCCCCATCATCAATGTTTTAAATAAATAGTTAAATATACACTTTTTGTTTCAAATCCAGTACTTAAGCCTTGCTCAACCTTACACTACTCGTAAGTCCACAAAAAGCTGACCCTTCCTTGTACCACATTGCAGTGCGTTGGTTTGCTGCTGTTATGAAACGTGACCCGGTTAATGTACAGTCTAAACGCGGGTCACTGTATGTCACTTATCACTTTTGGTATGGCCATGTTTGTCTGTGTTAATGTTACAGAAGGAAATGAGGTAAATACTGAGGTAATTTTTATTTTTATTGTTTGCAACTTATTCTGCTCATAATGGTCCCCGTAAATTAGAGCGTTTTATACAAACTTTGACTAATTAACATTCTAACACTTCTTTTAGTGTCGATGGTACTCAGTTATTATATTGTGTGTATTTATAGGTGGCCAAGGTAATGGCGGCATCAGTGGCGTTCATTAGGTCTTCTTTAGTGCAAGTGAACGGGCACTTAGGACACTCCAGCAAGTGGGATATGGTCTGATCAGAAACAACGCACTCGCACTGGGTGTTGGGTGGGACAGTAATCCCCCACTTCGATAGATTGTGTTTGCAGCGGCCTACCTGGGTATGCAAACGATTGAGAGCTTTCCATATAGGCCACTGCAAATCACGCTATCGCAACCTAACACTAAAATATTTATATTACACAAAAAAGGAGAAGAGCTAATGGGCATCAAAAAAATTCGTCCGCATCGCTGTCAGCGGGAAAAGTGCACAAAAGTCTGGCAGCATTGCCACGTTGGATGGCAATGTTCTTTGGCCTAAAAATAGGCCAGCCCTCTGGTCACGTGAAGAGTTGACCAACCGCTTGACGATGTCCCAAAATACTCGAAGAGCGACCCCCCACGGTCCTAGTGTTTCAAGTTTGACTTAATTACTGTGTTATTAATGTTTCTGTCCGATAGCTTTAGCCACAAACCACAAAGGTATATACAGGTATGATGGGAAGATGGGTGCAAAGCTTTGAGGCGAAGATAGTACAGACAATTTAGAACCATTTATCAGTGTAGCACTGAAGATTTGGACGGATGACTTTCTGATAGATACTGTTGTTCCTTCGTATGTAAGAACTATGGACTTTTAGACAAATCTGGAATTCTTAGCAATCGGTCATTTATTGACTAACGGCGCTAAAACGTTTAGCACGTTTTAGATGACATAATGCCAACATAATTTTATCATCAATAACTTTAAAAATCATAAATTGTCTATCATCAATCAAATCAGCTTCTTGAGATATATCAAAACGCCACTTAAGAGGCAGCTGTCAAATCATTAACACAGACCATAGATTCCTTTTTTATACGCTTTATTATAAACAGATATATAATCTTTTAAACAATGAGCTCATCAAATTCCTCATTCATCAATACAAATAAATAAAATTGAAGCGTCTGTTTGTAATGTCAAAATAACAGAGTTTTATTAAATGCATATGAAAGTAAAGAAAGAAAAGAAAGAAAGAAAAATAGGTTTATTTGTCACAGAAGTATATACGGTACTAGCTGTTAACCGCGGCTCCGCTCGCGTGGATGTCGGTTATCGCGTAAAAAAGTAGCCTATGTCCTCCATATCCCAGGCTATATATATCTCTGCCAAATTTCATGACGATCGGTTCAGCGGTTTAGGCGTGAAAACGTAACATACAGACAGACAGACAGACAGACAGACAGATAGGCAGACAGAGTTACTTTCACATTTATAATATTAGTATGGATAGGTATGTACTTACTTATAAGATGGCTGGACTGATTTTGACGTGATTTTTACTGGCAGATAGCGGATGTAATAAGGTTTGTGTGAATGCGGTCTGGAGGAGGGTACTCTGGAAAACTTGTTTTTTTCCTGTCCTCGTTTAACCACTCCCCTTTACGACATACTCCCGTCTGATGTTCCCAGCCCAGATAATATTCCTTTCCTATTATTTTTAGCCCATACCCCTGCAGTTAAAATCCTCCATAAATTCGTTAGCATTAATAAAATCCAGTTATAGTGTATATATCTATTTATTTATTATATATCTACTGAATGTTCTAACTTCTAACATTCATTTTGTGACGTTTTAAATGAATTAACCAAAAATGTTTTGTCCTTTTTTAACATAGGGATCCATAGATGCCACCGCTACAAACACTAATCAATAGTTGCGTAACAGTTTGCGATAATTTCTTTCTCATACCTTGACATTGGCAAATTCATCGAACGTTACCGATGGAGCCAGAACCATAAAAAAATAGAATAGAATAATATAAGGAGGATAAGGAGGAGGATGATGATATAAGGAGTAACTTAGGATACTTTTATTTTAGAAAAAGCCACGCGGGCGAAGCCGCGGGCTGCAGCTAGTTGGATATAAAACCAGACATCAATAGACAGCTAGAATACCTACATAAACATATCATCACGACTGTTTTCCCCAAAGGGTTAGGCACCCACATTTTGCCAGTTATGTTTAAGTCCCATGTAATATGGGCGAGCCTATGGCCAGCACCCGGGCACAAATCCGGTCTCCAGACTGCTACTGCGTTGTTTGTTGCAAAGGTAGAAAATTTCTATTGCGATAGGCATTTAGTTTTAGTTTTGTTGTTTTGTTGTCATTTAACAGTGTTAAACAACAACAAACAAACAATAATAATACCTACCTAATGTTTACGTATCTATGACATGTAGTCACTATGGGTGAAATGTATTTGTATTTCTGTGTACCTACTTATATATAATGCTTGAAATAAAATTGATTTGATTTTTTGGATTTTTATTATATTACGCAACATCTATTGTCTGTGGTCTTGGCCCGACATCAAGCAATGACCAACAGTCAAACTTAAAAAAAAAAATTACATTTAAGGTTATGAATACGAGGCTTTTGGTTACTTTGTATTAGTATGTGTATTTTGTCTATTTTTCATGTAATGTGCGTCTTGTACGTACAGAATAAACAATATTTCTTTCTTTTTTCTTCTTTCTTCTACATGAGAAACTCCAGATGGAGAAGCCCAATAACCACTAAATAGATGGAATACTAATCATCGTTTCAGTCGGAACATGTTTATATAGGATACTGGTCATAGGTCTTCTCCAAGCATTCAGCTTCCCAAATACTTAGCATAATCATCAGCCCATAATGTTTGTAATCCACCACGCGGGCCGAGTGCGGGTTGGTCGGAGTACGGGTTGGTCGGAGTGCGGGTTGGTCGGAGTGCGGGTTGGTCGGAGTGCGGGTTGGTCGATGTCACATGTCTTCGATTTTTTTAGTTCTAGGACATACCGGTTTCCTCACGATGTTTTTCTTCACCGTTTTGAGAGTAGTGGTGATGAAATAATTTACACAAAGTAAAGCGCCTATCTGGGTTCGAACCTACGACCTAGAATAGAACTCGTAAGTCGCGGCCTTTACCACTACGGGGCCACCACTGCTCTCTGCAAATGCTTATTTACCAGAAACAAGTGTAAAAAATAATTGTAGTAGGTATCCATACTAATATTATAAATGTGAAAGTAACTGTCTGTCTGTCTGTCTGTCTGTATGTTACGTTTTCACGCCTAAACCACTGAACCGATCGTCATGAAATTTGTCAGAGATATAGCCTGGGATATGGAGAAGGACATAGATTACTTTTTACGCGATAACCGACATCTACGCGGGCGGAGCCGCGGGCAAAAGCTAGTTTTTTATAATCCCAAACTGTTATCGAGTGGAGTACTCGCACCATAAGAACGCGGTCAGTCGGTCTCAATGTCGTTTGTATAATATGCTGTAATGCAGTGAAAAGTGTTGTACGTACGTTGCGTCAGCGCAGCACGACTTCATGCGACATGCGCCAGTCAATTAATAACAAATATTCATAATTTAACAAGAAAAAAAAAAATATTGTCATCCCTCGCACTTGCTTAAAAAATGAAAAAGAGTAAGAAATAAATTAAACTGTCAAATTAACTCGAAATCCATTGATGATAATTGGACGTAGTTTAGCAGAAAGGACTCAACCCACATTATGGTTAAAAATTCGTTGTATTTACCAAAGAGGTCCTAATGGTTGGTTCTTGCACTCAGCAAAAAAGATTCGTGATACTACAAAGATAAGGTTGATTTTTTAATGATGGGAACCAACCCACATGAAGGTGGGTACGTTCCGTTAACCGTTAGGATTTCTTTGGTATGTACAACGTATTTTTGACCATAATGTGGGTTGAGTACTTTCTGCTAAACTACGTCCAATTATCATTAAGAATAAGAATAAATTTATTTAGCTAAGTTAACATTAAAGTGGATTGAATTACTAGACCTCACACTAGGATTCCCTGTGTTGTGAGATCCAGGCTCCTTCGTTCCGTTAACAATTATATAAAAAAAGATACATTTTTAAACTTAAAATAGTAACCTATAAAAAGAGTGTATGCATGGTGGTGTAATTTGTGTCAGTTGTGTTGGTGTTGTAAGAGGTTGTCTGTATGTTACACGCATTTAGTGAGTGCACGTGTATTTGGGAATTGTCAATGTGTGAACTGTTTTTTTTCATTGATTCGGAAAAGAATTTTCGCTTTCAAATCTTCGCGGAGTGGGTCTTTAATTTAGTTAACTTAGACGTTGAATAACTCAATAAACGTATCTAAACGCTAATAGTTAATTAATTGAAGATTAGCTTTATATGATGCAGTAAAAGCAATAGTAGATACAATAACTACTTATTTAATGAATGTTAAGGTAAAGATCGAACGATCTTTTACTTGCTTTCGAGATATCAATCAGCGATTTAATGAAGCAAAACATCATAAGGAAACATTAATTACGGGCTATAGCTATTATGATGATTAGCAGACATATCTACAATACATTGGCTTATACTAAACTTGATTAAGTATGCACATAATGTACTGTACACAGGCGTTAATAGTCATAATTATTCAGCTTTATTTAATAAAAGAGATCGTCATACATATAGAATCAAGTTCTACTAAGTTAACAGACAGTTATGCTGCTATAGAGTACTTTGTTGCGCTGACTTCTTCCCAACTAAAGTAATAGGAACGGTGAAGGGCGGGCGTTTTGGGGGGGACTGTCGACTGGGGAATTTTGACGTTCAAAAACTGCTGATTCTCAGCTTAAGAAATGACTTTTGATTTTGTAGGTATGTGACAGAAACTACAAAGCCGAATCGCAATTGCTCAAAGACACGACGAATATTTTTTGCTAACACCGGGTACTACTATCAACCTATGTCTTTGCTGTAGTAGGTGCTTTTATAGTAATTAAAAAAAAAAAATGTTAATATAATGACAAAATTAAAAATATATTACTTTATAATACATTTTTAATTTTATCATACTTCACTTACTCATAAAACCATCCCGTCCGGAGTTGCGGTCAACATGCGTGCGCGCAGCTTTCTGCTCTTTGTTTGACGAGCAGCAAAACTATGATCAAATGATTGATTGACGTTCTTAATATCTACTTTAGAACCATACGACACAATTTTGGATGTTGGATGGCTATGAAAAGGGATATTGATTTAATTATATTACCTACCTATTGGACTATTGACCCTAATTTGTATTGATTGGATCTATATTTTATGGTTAAAAGATGACTTAATTAATTTTGTTCCTTAAAAAAAAAAATATATATTTTACAAAAGTAGTAAATTACTCAACAACTCGGTCATAACGAGTAAAAAAAAAAATCTTTGATGCGTTATTGTATAAATTTACATGCATTTATGTGTACGTGTAATGTATAACTTATGTAATCACAGATTTCAATAGCAACTAGCCATGTGTTCTCAAAACCTTGTAATTATTATTAACTAGCTGACCCGATAGACATCGTTCTGTCAAAAGCTATAGTATAAACTCCACTACTCTACCCTACCCTACCTACCCTACCTACCTACCTACCTACCTACCTACCTACCTACCTACCCTACCTACCTACCTACCTACCTACCTACCTACCTACCTACCTACCTACCTACCTACCTACCTACCCTACCTACCTACCTACCTACCTACCTACCTACCTACCTACCTACCTACCTACCTACCTACCTACCTAACTACCTACCCTACCCTACCCTACCCTACCCTACCTACCTACCTACCTACCTACCTACCTACCTACTCTACCCTACGCTACCCTACCCTACCTATCTACCTACCCTACCCTACCTACCTACCCTACCCTACCCTACCCTGCTACCTACCTACCTACCTACCCTACCCTACCCTACCTTCCTACCTACCCTACCCTACCCTACCCTATCTACCTACCTACCTACCCTACCCTACTCTACCCTACCCTATTTTTTCGTAAAAACCATAAAAAAATAAAAAAATCGTAAATACCATCCTTGGACTTCAACGAACATTAAAAAAAAAGAATTGGTTAAATTGGTCCAGGCGTTGTTGAGTTATGCGCTTACCAACACATTTTGCGATTCATTTTTATATTATAGATATTGTTCCTCAGTTCTAAGTAATCTCTATAACCATAATCGTCGGATTTAAGATAAATGGGATGGGAAAACGGATGTTGGCTTCATTCAAATCTCTGTAATATAATAACATGATGATCTGCGAATGTTGCTACAATGCGTGTTTATCACGCCATCTCGCGTTTTGAAGTTATTCCAAATGAATATTCGTGCTTATATACCATTGAGGATTTCGGATGCCGCGAAATAAAGCCTATAATATCGTGTGATGTAAGATTTGGACTCCAGTGTGTCGTGCGTATAGATGCAAAACGGATTTTAAAGGTTTGTAATGTTAATGTTTTTTTAACATTTGGTTTTAAATCTTTTTCTTTTTTTGGGGTAAAACGGTTTAAAACCACGCTTAGCGGTTTAATAATGATTTAAAAAGTTTATTTTTTTATATAATGCACTGAGCCTTCACATGAAGGGATCTAGACCACACCTACTTCCTGATTTAGGATATATCAATGGAAATTATATTTAATGTACATATATGAATACAAAAATGATGTAAAAAATGTTCCATAATCAGTGTTTTTAATTTTGATTTTTCCGTTTAAACTAGAGAAACAGTTGACACAAGTGAAATTAATGCTTAAAATTCCTAATCAAGTAATAAAAAAATAAAAACTTAAAAATTTAAATATACAAATCTAAAATAATAATAAAAATAATAAAATTAAAATGACTTCACTTGATTAATAAAAATTCAATTAGACTTTTAAACGTAGGTACGTAACATACGTAATCAATGGCCCACGTGATCGTGGTTTTAAACTGTTTTAAATAAATTTAAAACGAGTTTTAAACCACGATATTTGGTTTAAAACGTTTTATTAACCCATTGGCTGGCCAGTTCAAAAATACATTTTTACTTGTAAGTCTTAAATTGTTTGGCAAATTTACATAATTAGATTTGGTATCGCTAGTCGGGTCCTGGGCATGAACAGAAGTCATCATATCAGACAGTCATATAGTATAGCGACGACTCGTTTGAGGGATGTCAGCACACGAACGAATTTTTTTTCGACTTATATGCTGTGTTCTGGGCTGCAAATGAGTCAACTATAGTCGTGCGTGACGATATAATGTAGTCTTCCTGTTTCAAATCTCATGGCTTTTTAATTGGAGTTAGTCACAAATAACACGGCCTAAGATTAATTATCGCCAACAACGATGACGAACGGAGACTTTTAGGAGAACTAAATTTAGTGGGTCAGGGATGGCTATGTTTAATACCAAGAATTGTATTAAAATAGCCTCCATCGCGATTAGCGATACTAGAATGTAAGTCATAAACGCACCCTTAGTAGCCCCGCACTGATTTAAAAGATTTAATGATTTTGAAGGATTGCTAATCCATTGCTTCGTAATTATGTTCGAAAAATTTGTCTACTCAACAAAGTAAATAACGCAATGAACGTTGTTGAACTTTCAAAATCAAAGCCATTGCTACGAGTAGGTACTGTTAAGTGTGTTACTCAAATACCCCGCTGCTACCTGACCATTTTTTGGGTTCCGTAGCCAAATGGCAAAAAACGGAACCCTTATGGATCCGTCATGTCTGTCTGTCAGTCCGTCCGTATGTCACAGCCACTTTTTTACGAAACTATAAGAACTATACTGTTTAAACTTGGTAAGAAGATGCATTCTGTGAACCGCATTAAGATTTTCACACAAAAATATAAAAAAAAAACAATAAATTTTGGGGGTTCCATACTTAGAACTGAAACTCAAATTTTATTTTTCATCAAACCCATACGTGTGGGATATCTATGGATAGGTCTTCAAAAATTATATTGAGGTTTCAATTTTTTTTTTTTTCTGAACTGAATAGTTTTCGCGAGAGACACTTCCAAAGTGGTAAAATGCGTCCCCCCCTGTAACTTCTAAAATAAAAGAATGATAAAACAAAAAAATATATATATATGATTACATTACCATGTAAACTTCTACCGAAAATTGGTTTGAACGAGATCTAGTAAGTAGTTTTTTTTAATACGTCTTAAATCGTAAACCGCAATTTAGCTTTTATTCAATCAACTTAAATATAAAAATTAAAAAAAACATTTAATTAGATAATGGTACGGAATCCTTCGTGTGCGCGTCCGACTCACACTTGGCCATTTTTTTTTACAAAAACAATCATTATAAACCCGACGTCAGCTAAAAAGTTGAAAACAAGCTCACTTTTCAAGCAGTCTGATGCACATGATTGTTGTTCTAGTACACACAGTTGGTGGCACCAAATCTGAGATTGAACTAAAATAACTGCCAAAGTGAGCTTGATTTGAATTTCTTACGGCCACGACATTGCGCGAATTGCGGCGCGGCAAGCGTTTTTCTGTTTATTGCGCGGTCGAGACGCGCAACGCACTGTGGCTAGTTGGGATCACACGCAATGAATTAGGAAAAGTGCTGCCGCTGCCGCCGCCGCGCTATGTCGTGGCCAGGTAGGCATAGGCAGAAATTACACTAAGATACAAAGATACATGGATACGCGTGAAAAACATAACCACAGAGACATAACCTTCCAGGGTTGTGGGTTTGTCCAAAAGGGATACCGTGGCCCTGGCACACACGCAACTGAAGGAACACGGGTGGGTTTTAGCACAGTCTATATACTGTGGTTTTACTTATAAAAGTCTGACACGCCCTCCCGCTCCGCCCAGAGCGGGAAAAGTTATAAAATTTGATAATTTCCCGACCGAAAAAAAAAGAAAAAAAAAAAAACAAAGACAAAACCCTGTGTTTGATGTCTCGCAGTCGGGCAGTAAAAGCTTCAAAATCTAGCTATTACACTGCCAACTAATTGAATACAAATACTCAAAAATTTGCATGGAAACAAGACAAAAACATGACCATAAATCACAGTCTTGCGAAATTTTAAACATTATACATACCCTTCAAAAATGATAAATGACAAATAAATAACATGATAAAAAGAAATATGGTATAAAATAATTAATAACGTTTCTCTAAATGTCAATTAGCGATTGTTAACGATTTATATTCGTCTATTATTTAGTAATATTCAAGGTTTTCTTCTGAAAACTAAGTAGTGGTAAATATTTGGGTCAGCGTATATATGAATAAAGTATAAAGTATTGTAGTAACATCAATTTGTAGTATAATTGGGTTCTTAATCGATGCGATGAGAATGTAAGGGTACGGTGGAAGTGATAAGCGACTGGCGAGTATGTATATTTTTTAAATTGAAAGCTACTTAGTGTTTTTCCTTCACTTGACATCGTGAACTTATTAATTTTGTAACATTAGTTTTACCATAGCAAACATTAATTGAGTTTAATTATCTTTTACTATATGTACATATGTATATTCATCATGGTGAAAATAGTACATTGTGAAACAAGGGTGGAAAGTAGCCTCTGAAAGTATGCCATGTTTAATAACTGTATTGACAAAATAGGTAGGTATATTAAGCTTCCGCAAAGAAAGAACATAAGATTCGATAAAATAGGATAGAAATAATAATAATAATAGTAATAGGATAGGATAAAATTCGGGACACAACGCTGCGTTCCAAAACGGGTATAATGGAGGGAGGCAAGAAGGCTGCTAGACTCAAATAGGATTGGACGTGTCACACCAGCCGTATGCACGACGACCGTTGGGCAAAATACTGGGTGCCTGAAGATGGACGGCACCACTGAGGCCGGCCCAGAAAGAGGTGGTGAGTTGACCTGGACGCGTACCGCGTCGCCTGGTATGAGGTGGTGGTGGGTTGGTCTTTGCCCAGCAGTGGGACAGCATAAGCTGTATAAAATATTTATTCTAAAACAGTTTTAGCTATTAGGTAGTTCCTTAATATTACCTAAAATGTAAACCCGCTTTCAGCGTACTTCTTGATACCAAAGAAACAAGTGTTAATGTCGTTTCTAACTGCAGCATCGGAAGTCGGGGTCAGAAGTCGAATGACATCATATCGGACAAAACTACATTGTTTCAATACTTTTGTACCGTAAACTGAACGATTATAAACATTGATAGAGGTTAATTGACCCGAATTAAACGTTTACGTTGTGGATTGTTTTACCTACATTAATTTATAGTCTTACAAACTTTAAATAATAATTTAATCTTTTGTATGAGATAATAATTTGTTGTAGTGATAAAGTTCAGTTTAGATTTTTATGTTAGTAGAATTTGAATTTGGGTATAGTGTAAATTTGCCAACATGTCGTTTGGACAATATTGCCTTTCAAGCGTCGAAATGAACTCTTGTGCAAAATTTTATACCACAAATATTGTCCTAGACCTAGTGGTTTAGGCTGTGCGATGGGTGTTAGTGAAATAATTTTAAATCTCGCGTAACCGCGAGCAGTAGTATGCGAGCGAGATAAGGAGTGAGGAGGCGCTGAGGTATTACGGTCAAGAAATTTTTTAGGGAAGTTTCCCTAAAAATGTTCATGCCTTATTTAACCCCTTTAGGTGATGAATTATAAAAACAGTGCTCACTTAGGTATTATATATGTTTTTATCTAATTGTTTTAATTTTCACATAATTTATATTTTGCAAAAAAAACCTTTACTTATTCTATGAATGACCCGCCCGGACGCAGTGATGGTGGCGGCACAAGCGCGGTGTCTTTTCATAATTAATCATCATATCAAGTAATTGTTTTATTTTTATTTTAAATAATATACTCAGATAAAAAAAAGTCGTTTCCATGGCTTCTATACCACCTATTTGGTGTATCTCTTAAAATATTTCGTGTTTGAATAGATACACCTTATATAGGCGTGATTTGTGGCGTTATAATTATGTTATTTTTCCTTTCTCTTTATAATTTTGACATCCAAGATTTGAACAATACTCCAATGACAACAGCTTTATGGCAAGGCTTGCATGATTGCATTTAAAATATTCATCATAGATTAATCCTTTGCCATATAAAACTGATGTAATGATAAACACATAATGAAGTCCGTTAGTAATTAATGTTTGTTACATACATACAATCGTCCATTAATTTTAGTAATTCTGATCAGATAATGCAGTGGAAATAAGAGCCGTTTGAGGTTTGTATGAACTTCAAATGATTACAATACACTCATTCTTCACTGTTGTATGGTCATGGGCTCATGGCCTCTCACACGAATTTCCAAATGTTATGTTAAGCTCATTAACCTCTTAACTTTATAGTTTATTCGCTTCTAGCTGGCTTCCCGAACTGTATACCTTTTGGTAAAGAAGGAACCTACCGTTCCTTCTTTACCATAATATCTTTATAACACACACACACTCTCTCTCTCTCTCACACACACACACACACATAACATCACGCCTGTAATCCCTGAAAGGATAGGCAGAGGAGTACCAATAATACACCCACATTTCGCCGTAGTTATGTTTAAGTCCCATATAATAGGGAGCGAGCCTATCAATATAGTTAAGTTAGTTACTTTAGTTGAAGTTGGTTTATATCATTATAGAGGTATGAGGAACCTCCTCCGACCAGACGGGTGTTGTGTTTGGTCGGCAACTGCCCGACGATTGATGTCGGGAAGTTGTATAAATGCCAGTCGCGCGGTAAACTTTGCTTGCGCGATGTAGGATTTGTGTCATCAGGGCTTTGATGCGCAGATCGCATGTGGCGTTGTTGATGCCGCCACACCTACTATTATCTAATTTCCAGTAAAGCCCTCTCCCCTCCATTCACATGCCTCTGTTTTCTACCATCTGAGATCAGCTTTTGTGTATGAGTCGATTTCAGACCGCCATCTCCTTTTGATCCTGCCACAAACAATCCCTTTATGATCATGCTGACTAGAAATCAAAACGTCTATGCCAAGTATTGCCTAAACCTTATATTGACTAGGAAGCACAATGCCTGCCTTGCAATATGTCTATACAGTATTTGAACTAAACCTTATTCTGACTATGAACCAAAATGCCTACCTTGCAATATATCTATTATTTTAGGAGAAGAAAGGGAGTACCGTTTCTGTCACTGTTCTAACTTAACCTACAGTTCAGAGGCCTTAGTGTGAGTTTATTTTACGAGTAACCATCTCGACGACATTTTGCTTGTTAAACATTTTGATCTCTAGGCGATTTACAGCTTAGGCAATTTGCTGTGTAGACATTAATTTCAGGCATTTTCCTTCGTAGACGAATTGAAAGTTAGACACTCTGATCATAGAGCGTTTCAACGCCTGTATTGAACCCACGGCATACATACCACATACCTATCTAGTACCTACCCAAAAACAAATCAACCTTTTCCCAACTTAGTTGGGGTTGGCTTCCAGTCTAACCAGATGCAGTTGAATAACAGTATTTTACATGCAGCGACTGCCTATCTGACCACGTCAACCCACCAACTGGGTTATACCATTTGGTAAGACTGGTTGTACGATGTTCGGGCTTCTGACGATCCGTAACGACTGTCAAAGATCCACGAATGGCAGCCGAGACCAACGGCTTAACGTGCTTTTCGAGGCACGGAGGAGTCTCGGATTCTAAAGATGGTCACCCATCCACGGACCAACCCCGGTCCCGTGCGGATATTATTACATAGCCACGAGCTCCTCCTACTCATACCTCCCAAATACCAAAAAGGTAATTTCCCCTTAAAAACACCGAAGTAATATTCGACATTACGACATTAGTAATGTATCCCTGAAACTCAGATAAATCTCGAATTCAGGTGTATGTACGGCAATTTAATAATAATTTTATTTTCATAAGCCTAATACATAAGGAGATAAAAAGCGTTGACAATGAATTACTTAAGTAACTAAGTAAGTTACTTAGACTAAGTAAATGCTCGCTTTTGTGAAACTCCTGACACCCAAACTAGGACGTGTCCTGTATCTCTGGTGTCAGCGTTCCTTCCTGCTGGGCACATTGTGAGGCCTAACTTATTGTTTAGCTGTTTGAGAGCTTGAAAATAAAAACAATTTAATTTATTAGATATGTAATTTAAATAATTTAAGGAGTTTTTTAAATGGAAACAATAGAGAATTAATAACTACTATATAATATTATCCATTTTATCTCTGCTTTGATATGTGTGTGGAAGGGTATCCTGCCTTTTCGCCGAAAATTGTTTGGCAGATTATCACTTGCCAACCAACGTTTCGCCGATTTTTCACTTTGACAACTAACGATTAGCATAATTATAATGACACAAAACGTTTGGGAAATTTATCATATTATGTCAAACATTTCACTAGGCTACACAACTATTAGACGAATGACGTTTTGCCAGTGTAATTTTTACATATATTTTTTATTTAAGAATCTCAAAAATAACATTAAACCTTTAAATTGGCAGCAATGCAGAGCCATATTACAACAGGTTAGGTTAGGTTAGAGTATGACAAGCAACGCACGAGCCGAGCGAGCGAAGCGAGCGTGCCGCGGAAGCGGCCGGCGATGTGCCAGAAGCGAATCGCTTTTGTAAAAGGAACAAACTAAAACATTTTGCTACTTGAAAGTTGACATTTAAAAAAGTGTTATTATGATAAGCAGACCAAATGTTCAGTTGGTAACTGTGAGTTTGGGAAATAAAACAAAATTATATGATAAGTTGGAAAATGATTATTCGGCGAAATAAAATTCTGCGAAACGTTAGTTGGCAAGTGAAAATCTGGCAAACAATTTTCGGCGAAAAGGCAGAGAACCGTGTGGGAGAAGTGAATGTAGTGTAAGAGTGAGTGTAATGTGAGAGTGTGAGTGGGTGTGAGTTGATTAGATGCGGATGTACGGTTTTAGGTGCGTGCGATATAATGTGGATCAGCCATTGATCCCAGTCAGCAAATCCTCAGTTTAGAGAAATGAGCCAGTCCTTCACCTTCATTTTACAGAATTGAATAGACCTATTAATCTCAACTTGAGAGTCCTTAATCAATCGATACTTTAGCTACTAAATCGTTTAAGACTACTGTTGTAAATACAGACAAGAACTTACACAATAGTTCACTAGGCTAAGTTATATACCCACTCACGATCGAAGCGAACCAATGCCTAAGTCTTAGGGCCATATTTAAACTGCTAAGTACTGAGCTTCTATGAACGGGAAATCGCATCTTATGATTTATTTATAAACTTGTAAAATACCTGATTGCCTGAAACCTTTGACCCTTATTGCATCAACTTTGACTATTACAAGCTAGAAGCCACGATAAGGTACTTGTAACTATTAAGAGTATAGTGCGGGCAGTAGATTATTATTTTGTCTAGATATTACATATCTACTGATCAATTTACATAAAAACGAACTCCACACCTCTTTTGTTAAAATCGTTTCATTCAACACCTCTTCCTCCAACACCTCTCCTTATCACTACACTACTACGACCAACACCGAGATTCATTACCCTTTTCCCACTCACATGGACCACATTGGACATGACGTATAAACTGGGCCTCAAGTCTGCTGTTAAAATAGTGTCAGAATGGTTTCGCCATTGTGAGTATTTGACAGTGTTTGTATGGCAAATCTGTCAAAAACTCACAATGAAGAGACCATTCTGCACTATTGTAATAGCAGACTTGAGAGCCTCAAGTCTGCTGTGGGAGAAGTGAATGTAGTGTAAGAGTGAGTGTAATGTGAGAGTGTGAGTGGGTGTGAGTTGATTAGATGCGGATGTACGGTTTTAGGTGCGTGCGATATAATGTGGATCAGCCATTGATCCCAGTCAGCAAATCCTCAGTTTAGAGAAATGAGCCAGTCCTTCACCTTCATTTTACAGAATTGAATAGACCTATTAATCTCAACTTGAGAGTCCTTAATCAATCGATACTTTAGCTACTAAATCGTTTAAGACTACTGTTGTAAATACAGACAAGAACTTACACAATAGTTCACTAGGCTAAGTTATACAGGGTGTCCAAGAACCTGGCGTCCAACTGGATTCCCACGATGCCCCAAGTTCTAACAGTACTCAGAAAAATATTTTAAAAAATCCACCCCATGTACTTACAGAATTATACTGATTTCAAAAAAAAAGGGGAAATGAGCACCCTGTGACATACTTTTGAATGCTGTGACTGCTAATGCTAATAATTTCGATATTTCTTGGAGGTTTTGTAATCTAGGGTATTGCTGTGTCTAAATAGAATGTAAAAATAATGTACTTATTGTACCATTTTAAAATAAAATATTATTTTAACTAAAGGTGATATGGAAAACTATTGAATTTCGCAACTTTGACCGACTGTAGTGTAAAAAAAATGTACCAAAATAGTATGGCAAATGACGTCAAATTTTGACGCGTTTATTCCTCTTTTTAAAAAGGTATAATACTTACACATTAATTTGAAAAAAAAATTTTTTGATAATATTTTTACTCAACAACCCAATTTTTACGATGTCTTACAGAATTCTTAGAAAGAAAAATTTACGACGAATTGAATCTAACCTCTAAAGAATTACTATTGTATGCTCATAAAAATAACAACAGGCCTCTCAAAAAACAGGTTAGACCGTAAGGGACGGTATGTGCATGCATCTCACCATAGTGATTCGTTATTACAACAGGAGGGAGCAAGACAGAAACTATCTTTGCGATTTGCTGGTTCTTCTTTATGGTACCCCATTATTCAGGTAAGAGTGAGGGAGAAAAAGGTTAGAGGTGCGAGTGAGATAGATAGTGACGCTATCTGGGATCGTGCTATTTAGGATAACAGTACGGTCAGTACGCGTCACTGCCTCCTGCCGTTACTACGCACCTCTCTCTTATTGTTACCATTGATCACGTACTACGATTTAAAGCTTTGTTTATTGGACTCGATTACTCTTTGTGCTCTGGACTTTGAAACGAACTCTTTACGACGACCTTTGCCTGTGTTTGGACAGTTTGTGTTTTGTGTGTGCTACCATGGCGACCTACACTCCGCAAGAATACGCAAATATGCACTACATTTATGGAGAATGTAGAGGTAATGGACGAGCTGCAGCGAGACTTTACAGAGAAAGGTATCCGAGGGCTACGCGATATCCCGACCATCGAGTTTTCATTAATGTGCACAGATCACTATGTGACGGGCGGTTCCCCAATCAAGTAGCTGGTGAAGGACGACCCGTAAATGACTTCATACGCGATGAAGTTTTAGAGGCGGTGTCGGCAAATCCAAGCATCTCTGTGCGAGGAATAGAAGCTGATACGGGGATACCGAAGAGCACAGCACACAGTATTCTCCAAAAAGAAGAATATCATCCGTACCACGTACAGCGAGTGCAAAGTCTTTTACCTCGAGACTATCCGAGCCGAGTCGCGTTTTGTGAAACAATCCTGCAAAAACATCGAGAAGACGAAAACTTTATCGACAAAATTTTGTGGTCAGATGAATCAACATTTAAGAAGGATGGCTACATGAACCTACACAACTTGCACGAGTGGCATGTGGAAAATCCGCACTTGATGCGAGAAGATAGATCCCAGTACCGGTTCAAAGTGAACATGTGGACCGGTATTCTCTGTGGGAATATTATTGGTCCATTTGAGATGCCCGAGAATTTGACTGGCGAATCATATTTAAATTTTCTTCAAAATGATTTGCCAAACTTACTAGAAGAGACCCCACCAGATATGTGGTTCCAACACGACGGCTGTCCAGCACATTTTCGCGTATCCGTTAGAGAGTTTTTGGACGAGCAATACCCGAACAGGTGGATTGGGCGATCAGGAACAATCCCGTGGCCAGCCCGCTCACCTGACTTAAATCCGCTGGATTTTTTTTTCTGGGGAACTATGAAGGAGCTCGTTTATGCGAAGCCCATTAATGACATCGCTGACCTTCGTGAGAAGATAACACAAGCAGTGCAGGTGATACGTCAAAAAAGTTACTCGCGAAACATAAAGCGGTCCTTTTTAAGGAGAGTGAGAGCTTGTATTGCCGCGGGTGGTCAACATTTTGAACATTTATTGTAATAAAATATCTTTAAACTAACATTCTTTGCTTTTATTCTACTGGGAACCCATCTACCTGTGTGTATTTCCTTCTTGCTCACTCTTGGAACCGAAGTAAATAATAGTAGTAACATAACAGTTTCTAAGATAAGAAAGGGTCCGACAGTTACCGTTAGTAGGTAGGCACTTCGTAAAAATTGGGTTGTTGAGTAAAAATATTATCAAATTTTTTTTTTTCAAATTAATGTGTAAGTATTATACCTTTTTAAAAAGAGGAATAAACGCGTCAAAATTTGACGTCACTTGCCATACTATTTTGGTACATTTTTTTTACACTACAGTCGGTCAAAGTTGCGAAATTCAATAGTTTTCCATATCACCTTTAGTTAAAATAATATTTTATTTTAAAATGGTACAATAAGTACATTATTTTTACATTCTATTTAGACACAGCAATACCCTAGATTACAAAACCTCCAAGAAATATCGAAATTATCAGCATTAGCAGTCACAGCATTCAAAAGTATGTCACAGGGTGCTCATTTCCCCTTTTTTTTTGAAATCAGTATAATTCTGTAAGTACATGGGGTGGATTTTTTAAAATATTTTTCTGAGTACTGTTAGAACTTGGGGCATCGTGGGAATCCAGTTGGACGCCAGGTTCTTGGACACCCTGTATACCCACTCACGATCGAAGCGAACCAATGCCTAAGTCTTAGGGCCATATTTAAACTGCTAAGTACTGAGCTTCTATGAACGGGAAATCGCATCTTATGATTTATTTATAAACTTGTAAAATACCTGATTGCCTGAAACCTTTGACCCTTATTGCATCAACTTTGACTATTACAAGCTAGAAGCCACGATAAGGTACTTGTAACTATTAAGAGTATAGTGCGGGCAGTAGATTATTATTTTGTCTAGATATTACATATCTACTGATCAATTTACATAAAAACGAACTCCACACCTCTTTTGTTAAAATCGTTTCATTCAACACCTCTTCCTCCAACACCTCTCCTTATCACTACACTACTACGACCAACACCGAGATTCATTACCCTTTTCCCACTCACATGGACCACATTGGACATGACGTATAAACTGGGCCTCAAGTCTGCTGTTAAAATAGTGTCAGAATGGTTTCGCCATTGTGAGTATTTGACAGTGTTTGTATGGCAAATCTGTCAAAAACTCACAATGAAGAGACCATTCTGCACTATTGTAATAGCAGACTTGAGGCTCTGTTTGCCATAGTTTCCAACAGAATTTATTAGGTAGGCAATATTTTTATTAGAAATACAAATATTTAGGAAGTCAGTCACGGCTTGTCATAGAACCCATTTATCTAATTGCTTTAATTATAATCGCCTATTTTCTATTATTAAAGAATGAACAGAATCGGACATCTTTATTTTATTTTAAAAAGGTACAAATATGACTGTGCTTCGCGCTGAAACGTGACCGCCATATTGAATTCTTTTCTGACAGGACAGCTCGTCGTCTTCTTTTATTTTGTATATAAAGACAGTTTATCAGTTGAAGACTGAAGTTAATTTATCAAGTCTTACATTGTAAGTTCGTCTTGTTTGGTTATCGTTCCTGCATAGCTGATCATTAACTCCAATCTGACGTGAAAATAAATGTAGGTAGGACCTTTAATTCTTTGTGTGGGAAAGACTGTTTTATGTAGGTAGGTAAGTGAATACTCAAATTCAGTATTCTGAAGAGAAACAATAAATAACAGAAAATGTTTTCAAGCCGAATAGCAACAACTGATAGAACCAAAACTTTTCTAAAAAACTCTACGATTTAATAGCATTAATTTTACGCGAAAGTTAGATTGATTATCATACAAACTTAAAATAAAAATGATTTTATTTATCTAAGTAGGTTTGTACAAACACTTTTACAATCATGTTTTAAAAACTAGATGAGATCGGCGTTTCCTATCGGACTACTGTGAGAAGAAAGGCCGAATCTAACTCAAAAGTCATCAAAAAAAAAATTTGCTAACACTAAATATTAATTATTAATAAATTGTTCATTCATTAATAATGGATAATATTTTTGTGTTCACCAAAAATCTTATTCTTCCCCGAATACTGATCGTGCACCAAATATTAAAGGTTAGGTTAGGTTAGGTATTTTGGTGCACATTCAGTACATTTGGTGGAACACAGGCAAAATTAGGTAAATGAAATGGGAATAAATTGAAGTACTTTTAAATACCATCCATTAATAATTAATATTTAGTGGCACCGAGTTGTTGTGTCTGGCCATACCGCTGTTAAACCAGTGATGGCTTGTGTGGTATGTTTAAAAATTCGACAAATGCTTGTAAACAGTTTTTTTTTTTTTAAGTATTGTTTTTAGTTGGAATGCATGTAAGAGCTAACGAACAATTACTCACCTTGACTAATCTTAATATATATAATTTTAAAATACTTTTAAATGATTTTCGCATTCAAAGCCCCGGGGTCAAGGCATTCTCATTATGTCGTTATCATCGCCTTGATGTCAATTTTCAAATATTTTAACTTTTTATCGATTTAAATAATAATGTATTATCGATTATCATATCAATTTAATGTCGAGTCACGATTTAGACATCTGTATTATTGTTTGCAGTTAAGGTCTTGCACATTTGATATTTTTGACATCGACAATGCTAAGCTTTAAATTTTCTATTCTAAATGAATTCATGATTGTTTTGTTGACCTCTAACGCTAAAGTTATTTTAATAATTTGCGTATTTTAACATTAAAAGCGTTCGAATTAAGCTAATCGAGTGTTTTCGTCAGGCACTGACGTCATCTGTATTTTTTGTTAAAATAGTTATTCCTAATTCAGTAGTTAATAAGTGGATATATTATTCGGTGGTGTGGACCTTGAGGAATCATGAAAATTCGTTTCAGTAATAGGTTTCGCAACCCGTGCAACACTGGTGACGATACATGTTAGGGTTAAAGGGTTCTAAGGATTTCAATACTAGTTTATTATCATTTTCTTTTTATACAGGATGTATCTATTCAAACACGAAATATTTTAAGAGATAAAGTAGGTGGTAAAGAAGCCATGGAAACGATTTTTTTTTAAATCTGAGGTTAATATTTAAAAATTAAATTAATTAAAATTACTTGATAATATGATGATTTTCAATTATTTTCGCGTCCGGGCGGGTCATACATAGAATTAAAAAAAAAAAAAAAGAAGTAAGTAAAGGTTTTTTTTACAAAATGTCTCAAGCAATTTTAAAATTATAATAATGATGTAAAAATATAAAACACTTAGATATTTTTTTTTTTCGCTTCTTTGGCTTTTTTATCACCTTTAGATGTTTCTCTTAAACTATTTCGTGTATGAATAGATACACCTTATATATTGGAAGTGTGTTTTACTAATATTACGTGAGGCCACACTAGGCTACAACAATAGAGTCAGACAAGTGGTAAAGGCGGGCTCGGAAAAAAAAAAAAAAAAAAAAGAGTTAGAAAGAGAAAGACTATAGTGTTGAAGTAGGATCGATATGTTTTTGCTATACTGCAACGACAGTACATACATAGTGCTGATACATACAATATATCATAGTAACATCATACGATACATCATAGTGTCTTTTATAGCTGATCAGCCGGTCTTATCTGTTAAAATCTTGCCGTGAAAACTTAGGTGAGGTGATCTTGAAGTGAGCTGTCAATCTTTAGGATCTGCAGTGCTATTCTGTAAAAAACTCACCGTGAAAACAGGTGAAGTGAGCTGTCATTCCATTGATGCTAGGGATTGACACTGTGTATTGATGCTCACTTCACCTGAGTTTTCACGGTGAGATTTTTACAGAATAGATTGGCAGGTGGAATGACAGCTCACTTCATGCTCGCTTCACGGTGAGATTTTTACAGAACAGCTGAATGAATGAATGAATGATATATTTATTTGCTAGAATATAGGATATACATAAGATGTTATACAGTTTGTTTGTTACACTGTATTCAACCTTACGGTTGTGCAAATGTTAAGTCAAAATAAAATAATAAGGAGCATTGACATTTTACATTTCGACAACCTCCTAAGTACAACTAAGTAACTGACAAATGCAAATTTTACAGGAGAGCGAATTGAAGATTTCAATTTCTTTAAATCGCCGCGCGCCGTAGCTAAGTCCCTATATATGTACGTTTGAGAAAAAAGTATGTTGGGTTAATTGAAAAAATTTAATAAACTTGTATGTGGTAAATATAGGTATATAGATGCCAAAAATGCAATAAAAACCGTTTCGTGTATCGGGCAGATACATACGTATACTTAGCGGGTGTCGATTTAGGATACAGTCTCATGCAATTTTAAACTTGATTAACAATAGCTTAGTAAGCGAGGTGAAAAGAGAGCACTTCCATACTCAATCTTTTCAATCTTTTTGTTTTCAATGTTATTTATATTCAAATTTTATGTTATTGTACTCTATACAAATAAATAAAATTGAAGTGTCTGTTGTAATGTCAAAATAACAGCTTTTTACTAAGTGCCTAAGAAAGTTTACACATTAGTACATTACTTACCAAGGGCTGTAAAAGAAAGAAAGCCTGAAATCGCAGGTATTTGTGAGCCGAGCCGCAGGCGAGGGTTGTAAATATGCGATAAAGGGCTTTTTTTTTACTGCCCGTGGTGAGTTCACAATTTTACGTCATCACCTGGCTACGAGTATAATGCGAGTTACCGTATGCGTAGCGTGTGGTAAAACTCACATTATGGCCAGGTGTGATGTCATTTTATTTTTTTATTTTAGTCTCTGTTCCGGCTAATTTCCGAAAGGGCTAGACCGATTTTCACTGGTAGATAAGTGATGTTATTTATTTATTTATTATTTATTTATTTAATACTTTAGCACAAAAAAAAAATGTACAGAGGCGGACATAATGCCATGGGAGGAACTTATAACATCACTTATATTTTTATTTATTACTTTACTACTACTATTATTTTTAGAGAAAGCCACGCGGGCAATGCCGTTGGCAACGGCTAGTTTCCAATAAAATCTGAATTCAACATTATTACCGAACGATAACGCATGTATTGTGCAAGAGCCTTAATGGCTTGTTTAAAAAGATATATTGTGCATTCATTTTTAATCTACAATCGGTAATGCTCGTAAATATATTGTAATAGGTGGTGAGATGGAGCTGATGTCCTTACTTAACACATTAATATGAAATATGATGTGCGCAAATTGAACTGATTATATCGCCAGCTTTACTGCTGAATACAAACGTAATGGTCCAATGTCAGAATAAATGATTATGTTCCCTTGTGTGTGTGTTGAACAATGAGTTCAGAATCAATGAGGTAGTAGTTTTAAGTAATAGGTAGTAGTCTAGTGGAGCACTTTGGGAAGGAGCTCGTAGGTCCGTACCTACGAGCTCCATTCCCAAAGTAGAACACTGAAAAAAATATTTTGCCTAACTGCTTCGGCTATTTCAGGAATAATCAAAGTTTGACAAGACTTTATAAAAGTTACCTTGATTTAATAAAAGTGATACACAACAGCCAGCAGAGGTTTTGGTTACATGTTGCATAAAGTTATGTGGTCACTTTTTTGTGTTACATGTTGACGAAAGTTTGGTTATGTATAAGTACCTAAACATTTTTTTCAGTGTAGTGTTAGTACGCTAAAATTACCATAGAAATATCTATAAGTAGTACCTATAGATATTTCTATGGTAATTTTACCCTGTGATAGATACCTTTCAGCCACCAAACAGCGTTATTATCTACAGGGTGTTTGGCAGAACGTTGAACATACGAAAATGGTGGATAGGTGGGGTCATCTGCTACTTACTCAGCCCTAATTTATTTGGCCCTGGCCCCCTGAATATAAAAAAAAAATTTGTTTGCTTTCTTTTAGTTTCACCACTTTCTTAACTTTAAAGTGTATTTTTTTTATTAAAAATGGGTAAAACAGGCAATATTTTAGTTTATTTTTTTATCTTTAATATTGGCAGATTCTTATAAAATTATTGCTTTATTCAGATGTTAGCTAGAAAAAAAGTTACGACTCCTCAAACTTACAGAAAGATGTAATAAATAAAAATATTGCCTGTTTTACCCATTTTTAATACAAATTACACTTTAAAGTTAAGAAAGTGGTGAAACTAGAAGAAAGCAAAAAAATTTTTTTTTAATATCCAGGGGGCCAGGGCCAAATAAATTAGGCCTGAGTAAGTAGCAGATCACCCCACCTATCCACCATTTTCGTATGTTCAACGTTCTGCCAAACACCCTGTATACATAGCTGGGTTTATTCTCGCTGTCCCCATCGCCCGAGTCCCTATTAATTGTATGCATATTACATTTCACATAAAATGGTGAAAAAAAAAGGTTTCATTTTCTTTTAAGTACTGATTTTTAATTCATCATCATCATTTCAGTCGAAAGACGTCCACCGCTGGACATAGGCCTCTCCCAAGCGCCGCCACTTCGACAGGTTCTGTGCTAAGTATTTCGGCGACCCGTTCCATCGGTAAAAGGTGTTGTAGCTGAAGGGACTATCGATCAACGGTGTTTTGGGCGAATAGTTCTACTGGCGATGGATTTATTCGTGGAATCAACCGTCGACTAAGAGTGATTTCGGCGAACCGTACCATCGGCAAAGAGTGATTCGCTATACCGTTGGCAGCCGCCCACAGGGATGCCTTTAGCGTGTAGTCGCTTAGTTTATAAGTATACTAGCTTTTGCTCGCGGCTTCGCCCGCGTTGATGTCGGAAAAAAATCCAACGGGAACGTACCTACTACCGGGATTGAAAGTACTCTATGACCGGGATTAAAAATACTTTTGAATAATTCAAAAACTTAAAAATAAAAACTTTTGAGTTATTCAAGGCACGCAGTAAAATTCTCCCCTAAAAACTTAATTACCCATCATCCCCTGTTTGGGATCAATTCTTAAAAACCCCATATATTCGTAATCCTTGGTTTTTCTTCGAAAATTATAGACTTTTTCATCCCCCTTTTTAGCCCTTCGGGGGTGGAATTATAAAAAACGCTGAGATACGTATAAATTAATTTTCAATCATCAGCCAAAACACAATATTTGAAGATCCTAACTTCAAAACTGACGGACTTTCATATAAACTTCCATCCCCTATTTTACCCCTTTAGAGGTGGAGTTCCCAAAAATCCTTTCTTAATGGATACTTATTTTTCACAAAGAACACTCCCTCCAAGTTTCAAGTCTCTAGGTCCAGCGGTTTGGGCTGTGCGTTGATATATCAGTCAGTCAGTCAGGACTTTGAATTTTATATGTATAGATGCCCTGGCTGGAGGCCTTAATTTATTGAGAAACCCACAGGAAAGTCCGGTTAAGCATACGACAACCTCTTGGGTTGACCTGCGTGATGCCTTTTATACAAATACTAGCTGACCGGACAGACGTTTTCTTGTTTCCTAGAACTCGATCGCAGGTCCATCTATCGGATCCAATTGTGAATCTAAACCATTCTCAAATCCCCTTGAACACACAAAAATAAATTCATCCAAATCGGTCCAGCCGTTTAGGAGGAGTTCAGTCACATACACACGCACAGAAGTATTATAGGTATACAAACACATTTTTGCGTTAGGTTGAATGAACTCTGATAAAGATGTCGCCGCTCCATTCCGCGGCGCCCTTGTATCACAAGGCTCGGACTGCACTCGTACCAGGGTGTTTGAAACTATGTCATACGACATAATTAATAAAAATAAAAAAAACTAATGTTCAAAAAAATGTTTTGTTACATTAATGATTAGTTGTCATTGGATACCTACATGAAGTGGGCTGTCTTTGTAAGACGACTAAAATTCCACGGTGTATAATATAATTTAATTTAATTTAATATCTATTTCATACTTAACTTAATTAATTTTCGGATACTATGGGCGTATGTTAACTTGCCTGAAATAAATACATTTTATTTATATTTATTTATTCATATATAAAGATATCAAAACAAAACAGCGATAATTCGAAGACCGAATTAGTGTTTATCTTAAACCATAAGTAGGTAAGTAATTGCGATTTTAGATAAACGGTCGGTAAAATAATTGAATCAAAAGAAAAAATATATTTGACATACTTTGGTATGATGTTTAATTTAATTCGATACTGTAACTAATATATATTGAATATATTATACACGTTGCCCAATTGTATTGTATTTCAAAATGTACAGTCACGCACTAATTGTGTTTGTCCGATCACGAATCGATTTGTAATCGAATAACACCTCTCGATCGATCATCGATAACGGCTAATGTTTACGAAAATGGAACATCTCAATTATTTGAATATATTTTTTATTTGATTGGTTATTGAGTAACATACAATTTTATTGCAAAACATTGCTGCTTTGTTCTCTTGTACTTTATATTATTTTTAAATGAGTATGTGTTTTTAATGAATTTGTAATGTTACTGACGTTTATTAATAACCTCCAGTTTTGTACAGCATAAAAACAACATACAACAAGAAGTATCTATATATATGCATTCTGCGTTATGATTAATTAATGATGTTAGAGAACCCATTTTGAAATCTTTATAAATATGTTTCGAACAATATTTTAGCAAGCTTGTAAGATCTGGTGATAAATTTTGCAACTGTTTCCTTGTGGAATGTTTTCGAACAAGTCACTGTTAAACATTCGACCACAATTAATAACTATTTGGAGTCTTGTTGGGTAGTTAATTCACTGCTTTATCTATATTTGCGTTAGAATATTTGTTTCTTAATCTTTATTAGGAAGTATTTTAAAATCTCATGTCATTACCCTCTGGTAACCTGAATGAAAAAAAAAAAAAACACAGTTTGACATTGCAGCTGTTACTAGGGGGGTATCTCTATACCCCCCTAGTAACATCTGCAATGTCAAACGTATACATATTTTGACATTCATCATCATTTCAGCCGAAAGACGTCCACTGCTGGACATAGGCCGATAGGCTTCCCCCAAGCACCGCCACTTCGACCGGTCCTGTGCTTCCCGCATCCAGCGGATTCTTGCGGCCTTTACAACGTAATCGGTCCACCTGTTGGGAAGCCTTCCAAAGCTTCGTCTTCCGATATGCGATCGCCACTCCAGAACCATTCAGCACCATCGGCCATCTGTTCTGCGAGCAATGTGCCCTGCCCACTGCCACTTAAGTTTGGAGATTCTTCGGGCTGTGTCGGTTACCTTGGTTCTCCTGTGGATCTCTTCATTTCTGATTCGATCACGTAGGGAACGGGTTTGACATTACATGCACCTATTTTAGGTGTCGAGTAATGTAAATAATTACAAACCTCGGCCTACTAACTAGACGTGTGTCTTAATAGATAAAACATTTTCATACCTACCTACCTACCTTTGGTACCTACTCGAAAATCTGGCTTGAGTCATATATCGCCAGGTTTTTTATTATACTCCCGTAAAATGAGTCAGTAAACTACTTTGATTAGATAAATAAATAAGCCATCAATTGAACCAAATAAAACATCAAACAATGATTAATGTTTGAATTAGTTCCAGGCAATTAACAGATTAAATAATTATATGGATTTCGATCAATATTGACTAGTGATCCAATCTCGGATGCGACTACTACCTTCAATCTACTTCGTCTTGATTGATGTTCTTCCTCGAAATAAATATGAAAAAAAAAACGAAGAAGGCATTAGTGAAATCGATTTTTGTTTATTCAAAAATCTCTAATCGATTTTTTTGTAATTGCCGATTAAATTGCAGCTTTTAATCGGTTATGTGGCCTTTAGTTTGGCCCTTATATAATAAAAAAATATACCCAAATGCCATTGCTATTGACATTGGAATACTGAAATTAGTCATGCAGAAACCAATAACATAACTTTTCCTGATGAATAAGGTAAGTAAACATTACATGATTTCTATGTTCAAAACTGCAAATGTAAACACTTTTATATAAAAATAAACAATTCAAACGTAATTCTCAAACATGTTACGTGTGTTGCGCAGTGTAAACACAGACAATAAGTAATTTCTTAACAGTATAATATTAAATGTTACTTAATACTGTATTTCCACGCTAGAGACAAGTAGAACGAGGGCGATCTGGCTAGTTGATCTCACAAATTAACATCCGTTATAAGCGACAATAATTGTATAATTGTTGTGTATATCGTGATTAAACACTTTTCTACTCGAGTGTCCTATTTTCCGGTTGAGAGGAGACAAGCGGGGGACATCATTTGACCCAGTGCAGTGGCATCTGCGTTTTTATGCTTCGTTCATTCCATTTGCTTCCAACGGAAAAATACATAAAGCAATGTCTGAGATTCTATTTGGAACTTGGTTCGACCAACTTGTCGAACAAGCTAAAAATGGACTGTATAATAATATTTGTATGACCTGTTTTTCCGGGTCTGGCTGTTTGTGTTTGTGAGTTTTAGTACATTACTTACCAAGGGCTGTAAAAGAAAGAAAGTCCGAAAGCGCAGGTATTTGTGACCCGAGCCGCAGGCGAGGGTTGTAAATATGCGATAGAGGGCTTTCTTTTTTACTGCCCGTGGTGAATACACAATTTTACGTCTTCACCTGGTCACAATGCGAGTTTTACTGTACGCGAAGCGTGCGGTAACACGATACCCCTTGGTAAGACTGGCTGTCAGACTTTTGGGATTCTGACGACCCGTAATGACTGTCAAAGATCTACAAATGACAGCCGGGACCAACGGCTTAACGTGCTTTCCGAGGCACGGAGGAGTCTCGTTATGTAAAGATGGTCACCCATCCACGGACCAACCCCGGCAAGCGTAGCTTAACCTGACGGATCGACCCGTGCGGCTGTTATTATTTAGCCACGAGCTCCTCATAAAAAAAAAAAGAATCAAAGTATTGTGCAAAAAAAAAAACAATGCATAGCACACTTCCGAGATTCTTCATGAATTATTCAAAGTTAATTCGATTTATGAGTAGATAACAGAGTAAATAGGCGGATGAAACAGTTGGTACATTTGATAAAACTTGAACAGATTTTTTTTTGCACAATTAAAATGATTAAATAATAAAAAAAAAATAATAAAAAAAAATAAAAAAAATACAAGTTATAAAAATGAGTATAGTTTTGCTTAAATGTAAATTATATTCCTAAAACTTACGTGCCTGAACTAGGTAATCCTGTGTTTCAGGCGAAAAGTACTATTATCTATAATATAAAAATGAATCGCAAAATGTGTTGGTAAGCGCATAACTCAACAACGCCTGGACCAATTTAACCAATTCTTTTTTTTTAATGTTCGTTGAAGTCCACGGATGTTTTTTTTTTTTTTTTTTTTATGGTTTTTACGAAAAATTTGGGTAGGGTAGAGTAGGGTAGGGTAGGTAGGTAGGTAGATAGGGTAGGGTAGGGTAGGGTAGGGTAGGGTAGGGTAGGGTAGGTAGGTAGGTAGGTAGGTAGGGTAGGTAGGTAGGGTAGGGTAGGTAGGTAGGGTAGGGTAGGTAGGTAGGGTAGGGTAGGGTAGCGTAGGGTAGGGTAGGTAGGTAGGGTAGGGTAGGGTAGGTAGGTAGGTAGGGTAGGATAGCGTAGGGTAGGTAGGTAGGTAGGTAGGTAGGTAGGTAGGTAGGTAGGTAGGGTAGGGTAGGGTAGGGTAGGGTAGGTAGTTAGGTAGGTAGGTAGGTAGGTAGGTAGGTAGGGTAGGTAGGTAGGTAGGTAGGTAGGTAGGGTAGGTAGGTAGGTAGGTAGGTAGGGTAGGTAGGGTAGGGTAGGGTAGAGTAGTGGAGTTTATACTATAGCTTTTGACAGAACGAAGTCTGTCGGGTCAGCTAGTAGTCTTATAAAAATTAATTAATAATGTAAAAGTTGTCAATAGACAAATAAATTATAATTATGTTCAGTAGCTAACACTTCGTTTCTAAATTTGATAAATTCTTATCGTAGGTTATATTTACTTTAACACAGTTTATAAATTCTCTGTATCTTCGTAAGACATACTCTGGAGAGCTTCCTTGAGAATTCTCTTACAATTTGTGTAGTTCAGGGAGAAAATGTTTGCTTTCAAGTTTAGTCTATTATAGAGGAGAGGATCGAGGATTAATGTTGATACTGAAGAATTTGAAGGAATACCTTATCAATGATGCTAAGCAATAGTGCGTATAGATTTGAAATCGTTTTGAATTTCTACTCAGTTCTAGCTACCCGCGGCGTAGCCCGCGAGGCTTTTTCTAAAATAAAAGTTGCTTACGTACTTGATGTTAAATAAGGAGTAGGTAACTTAGAGTAGCCTAAGTTACTCCTTATAGCATCAAGTGCAAAGGGATAGAAATCCGACGATTGACGAAACACGAAGTTTCCCGAGGGACATTAAGAAAATGGTTGTACTGTAACTAACTGAGCCTAAAAAGACTGACCACTCTGAAAAACTCAACATTTTATAATCTATGCTCAGAGATCGTATCAAGAAGGTGCACTATGAAACACTGAGTGTATTTCTTTGTTTGGCATTATGTAAGTTAAACTAATTGTCTGTGTACCCGCTGCCTAGAGCCTTGTAGGCATCATTACGATCATGTAGATATGCCTATATAGACTCGTATGAGATTGCTTTTGTTTCGTTTATGTCATCGTTGATTTGATTTGCGTCTTGTGGTAAGATTGTTAAGTTATTGATTGAGACAATTAATTTAATGCGTGCATTGGACAACCTACCATGAGGCGATGTATCTTCTACGTTCCCTCTATGCTGAGGAACGCGACCACATACGACTCTTCTCCAAGTTATGCGGTCTTCTGCATTGTGGACCGCTCGGTAAATGATGCCAACAGCCTTCTTGGTCGCGAGTAGCGTTTTTTTTTTCGTTATTTTCGCATGTTACTTCGTAAAAATAACAGAAAGAATCCTTTGGAAAGAAACAGGATTCTTTCGAATTTTTCGCTTGATGTTTTCAGTCGATGTCGAACGTAAATCATGGGTATTATGGAAAGAGTTAGAGCTTGGATATCCTAAATTAAATATACTAAGGACGTATTTAAAAAAAAAAAATGAAATGTTTCCCGTTTCTTTCATATTCTTCGGTTTTTATCGGTGTAAGTAAAAAAAAAAAAAAACATGAAATAATATACTGGTGTACAAAATATATATCTACAACGCCACAGGCGACCTACGCTTCGCAGACCTGACGTCACAAATCCTGCATCACGCAATTAGAGTTTACCGCGTGACTAGCATTATATACAACATCCCGATATCAACCGTCGGGCAGTTGCCCACCAGACACAACACCCGTCTGATCGGAGGATCCTCCCTTTTTCATAGAGTATGAGTGAACTTTACACCCTGTTCCTCATACCTCTGTATTGGCAAATTTTCTTGAAACTTACGAATGAAACATTGAAAAACTAAAAATACCGTTGTGATTTAAGTCAAAAAGCTAATTTCGTACCATCATCAACTGCACTTTTAAGAAGCCTCTTTTTAGATGAGGACTGTTAACGCCAGGGCCCTCTGATTTAAAAACGTCTCATTTTTCTATTATAAGTAGCTCTCACGCGTATAATATACATGTAATATCCATTTGTCTTTCTTCAATTAGTCACACGACACAATAACGATGAAAATTATGAGGAAGTCATCGATATTGAGGAAAAGTAAGGGAAATGACAATAGACAAGTTTTATTGAGAATCAATCGACAGTATGCCTAGATCGATCCTATGAAACATCTTCTCGTCTTGGTCCTTAAACTACTGTTTAAATAACACCAAGAAACATTACTAAACTTGTCGTTGTGATTTTATTCTTGTTATTAGCTGTAATATTCTTTATACCCAAAGTCTCTAATTCAGACAATTTATGTAAACAAAGTCATGTCAAGAAATGTCACTGTCAAAATGACAGGACAGTGGTACAAAACATTTTATATTTTTTTTTTTTGTTGTAAATAATCATCTATGAAATTAAAGTGAATTAATTATAAGAACTATGCAAACAAAATACCGTTGCCAAACAATGTTTTATGTAGTGTGTCGGAGACACGGCCTATGATCGTCATAATCAGCCCTTTTAATTCCACTGCTAGACGTAGGCCTCCCAAAATCGATTTCCACTCGAAACAGTTGACAGTCGTTTTCATCCAAAATGTGGCTAGCTATGCTACATACAATATGAATCTATGAATGAGAGTTTTAATATTAGTGTTGTTGAAGATGTAAAAAATGTGAAAATGTTTGGATCTCCTGCATCATATATATCTTTTTACCAGTATCATAAAATATTTTATACCAGAAAATCTCCTTTTTTTAATAACTTTGTTTAAAACCGAAAATTTATAAAAATAATTACGGTATGATTATTTTTGAATTATTATTTATTAAATTCAGTCCTTAAAAGAAACTGGAACCTTTTTTTTCGCCATTTTATGTGAATTACCATTACGAAGATATTTTTTTGATGTGTTTTACCCTTTGTTTACATAAATTATCTGAATTTGAGACTTTGGGTATGGTCTTCATTTATTTTCTTTGCTTATATGGTTAGTATGTGTGTATCTATGTATCTATTATATATCATATATCTGTGTATCTATTATAGGATGTTGTACTGTTATACTTTTTATTTGCACCAATGACAACCGATCGTCATGAAATTTGGCAGAGATGTAGCCTGGGATATGGAGACGGACATAGGCTACCTTTTTACGCGATAACCGACATCTACGCGGGCGGAGCCGCGGGCAAAAGCTAGTAAGTTTATAAACGTGAAATCGAAGTTCCTATTGCATTCAAACGGAACTTAAGTAGACTTTTCCAAGAATTGAAGTAAAAGTAGGATTTAACTATCTTTTCATACATCATTATCATCAGTTTTTAGCAGTCCACCGCTGGACATCATTCTCTCCAACTCGATGCTCGGAAAGTCATCTAGCTGCTACAAGGCCTTTTTTTTTTTTTTTTTTTTTTTTTTGACGCTGAGAAATGCATTACGCACGCCCGCTCGTCGGGGGACGAAACGGGGTATGTGGGACTCCCTGCCAAAATGGCAGTATACCCACTAAAACTCAGCGGAGTTCCCACATCGCCTTGATGGGAGGGTCATGGGAAACCGGCACAGCCTTTACGTCCACAACCCTCCCGGCGCATGCCCGCCTAGCTGGCGGGCCCCGCATGCTCCTCCGCCTGGGGGCGATATGGGAATGACCGGGAACACCTGGCCATTCCCGTCCGACACTGGTGGAGGCCTGTGCAATACAGGCAAGGGTGCCCCCGCACCTGTTGCCTGCTGGCCTCCACCTGGGACCCAGCGCCAGACGACCCCGCGTCCAGGCGCCCCTGGTCCCCCGCGACGGGTCAGGTCAGTGGCCCCGCCGCCTACCACTTTTCGGCCGCAGAGGATAGGGAGAGCGGCCAACGCAATACCGACACTCCTCTTCCTCTGCGGCCCCACCGCGTCCGCCATTCAACGGTGGCGACCCCGTCAAGGCCGCGGAAGGTAGGGAGAACGGCTCACCGCAATACCGGCACTCCTCTCCCACCGCGGCCTCCTACACTCAGCCGCGATGCCGCCCATTCGACATCGCGGCCCGCCTCAGTTGCGATGTCGCCAAAGCGGCACCGCAACCTACGGCCAGCGTTGCCAACTCAGCACTTAAAGTGCCAGATTTGGCACTATTTTCATGTGTCTAGCACTGAAATTTAAGAAACAGCACCTATCGCAAAATCTAGCACTAATTTTGATATGTTTGCTTACTCACAAAATGCAATAACAAAACGCAAATTAGTGTAGTCCTCTGCACTTCGGTAGGGGATTCCCGTAAACATAAAAATAAAAGCGATTATGGCGGACGGCGCGGACTCTGCTATATTTGTCTCTTTCTCATAAGATAACTCCTTCTTTGTCTTACCTTGCTTGTTTTTCATTCGTTTGTGTTTTTGATTTATTATGTCATAGTCTCTTTTGCGCTGCAGAATAATTACCTTATTATTCCTTTACTTACATAGATTTGTGTTTTATACGGTGACAGTGAGACGAAAATGGATGTTCCTTTAAGTAAAAAAGGTAGTTATGTTCAAAGTTATAGGAAAGAATGGGAGGACGATCCAAAACTCAAAAAATGGCTTAGGCCTGTTCTTGGGAAAAGCTCAAAAGCAATGTGTTCCTTGTGTAAAATAGAATTTAATGCAAGAATATTTGAAATTAAACGGCATTCGGAATCAAAAAAACATATTGATAAAATGAAACCATTTTCTTCGGGGCACACTACACTAATTGTTGAAAAAGTTGATACCGACGCAAACCCAGACATACATCACGCAGAGGGTCTATTATCAATGTTCGTTGCAGAACACACAGCTGTCATGCCGATCGACCACCTTAGCCAAGTGTGTGCAAAAGCTTTCGCAGACTCAAAAGCCGCCTGTAATATGAAGCTCCATCGTACAAAATGTGGTGAGATTTTAAAAAATGTTTTGGGGCCGCATTTTAAATCTGTCTTAAAACAGGACATTGGTGATAGTAAATATAGTCTCATAATTGACGAATCAACAGACATAACCGTACACAAGTACTTAGGCATCGTTATACGGTATTTCAGTTCTTCTATGAAGAAAATAACGTCGACGTTTTTAGCTTTGAGTCCACTAGAGACGTCCGATGCAAGAGGTATTGTAAATACTATTATTAAGACAGTGCAAGGTGAAATGGAGTTAAACCTTCAAAATTTAGTAGGATTGGGCACCGATAATGCCAGTGTCATGATTGGTATTAATAACGGCGTATATAAAATTATGAAAGAAGAATACGGTTTGCCACATTTAATTCTAGTTAAATGTGTTTGACATTCACTCCAATTGGCCGTTTCTCACGCTTCAGAAGAAACTATCCCTCGTAACATCGAATTCCTCCTAAGGGAAACATTTAATTGGTTTTCCATGTCACCAAATCGACGTCAAGAATATGCAGACATATACGCAACTATAAATTGTGGACGACAACCACTGAAAATATTACAAAAATGTGCTACTAGATGGCTCTCAATCGAGCCAGCAGTGCAAAGAATTTTGGACCAGTGGTTGGAGCTGAAACTGTTTTTTGAGATTGCCAGAAGAAAAAATAACTGTTACACGGCTGAACTCTTATACGAAGCGTATTCTGATTTAATAAAGTTTATTTAATTTACATAAAATCAATACTTGGTCAGGTACAATCGGCGCTAAAAGCATTCGAAGGCGAAAATTCAGATCCCACAAGAAACTTTGATAAAATTGCTCGAGTCGTTTTGTGATAAAGTAGTGATCCCGGGAAGACGTCACTCTTTTAACATTTTTGAAGATAATGTTGCAGATTACCTGGATCCGTCTCCTTATCTTGGCTACAGTTTTGAGAACGCTATGCAATCCTTAGAAGATACCAAAAAGCAAGCATTAAGAAAACGTTGCGTAAATTTTACGGTAAAACTAATAAAACAATTGCAACAGCGGCTTCCTGAAAATGTAACCCTCCTGAAAGATATGAATGTCATGAGCGTCACTAACGCTTTAAAACCAAATAAAGGGCTCGTCGAAGTTGTGAAGTTAGCGGAACACTTTGTACAGAATCCAGAAACTATTGATAAAATTGTTGCCCAATGGAAAAGCCTAACTAGCAACACTTGGGAAAATGTGACTGATACAGTAAAATTTTGGGTTGAAGTGTCAGATTTTAAGGACGCAAGCAATGAAAATTCGTATAGCGAACTGGTTTCGTTGGCTTTTACAGTGCTCACATTGCCACATTCAAATGCGGACGTTGAGAGGGTTTTTAGCGTAATGAACATCGTAAAAAATAAATTGAGGAACAAAATTAACTTGGACTCCCTAAATTCAATTATTCGTATACGAACTGGACTCAAACATTTGAACAAAACTTGTTATACATATGATATACCTCAAGATATCCTTAAAAAAATAGGCAAGAAAGATATGTACACATTTAAATTTAAAAAGTCTGCTATAAGTGTAAATGAGCCACAGCCCTCCACTTCAACAGCTGTACAAGGAACCGCAGCAGAGACAGACGGTACAAGTAGTGAGGATGATGATTGGATTTAACGATAATAAGATTTTTAATATTTCGATTTTTTTAAATTTTGATGGTCACATCCTCCAATTTAACTATATATTTTTTTTATTTTTGTTTAAATGTAACATAACATAACTTTGATATTAATGTCATGACAATTTGAAAATTAAAACTTTTTATTCTACACGTTATTTTTCTTATTTCATATATTTGGCACTATTGTTAAAATTTTATACCAATTTAGCACTTTTTGAGATGTTACTTAGCACCCAACCGTGGCATTGAGTTGGCAACCCTGCCTACGGCCGCTACGTCGTCGGCTTAGCCGCAAAAGCCCTGACGAGCGGCCCCCTCCTCGGGTTCCTCTTAGCTTCACCGTGGCCCTCCAAGCCACGGCTACTGAGCCCCCCCGCCTCGACAATGCGGGAACCCACCGGGGGGGGAGCTGCTACCAGGCCTTTTTTTTTTTTTTTTTTTTTTTTGACGCTGAGAAATGCATTACGCATGCCCGCTCGTCGGGGGACGAGACGGGGTATGTGGGACTCCCTGCCAAAATGGTAGTATACCCACTAAAACTCAGCGGAGTTCCCTCATCGCCTTGATGGGAGGGTCATGGGAAACCGGCACAGCCTTTACGTCCACAACCCTCCCGGCGCATGCCCGCCCGGCTGGCGGGCCCCGCATGCCCCTCCGCCTACAGGCAAGGGTGCCCCCGCACCCGTTGCCTGCTGGCCTCCACCTGGGAGGAGTCGGAGACGACTGTCATACTGACGTCTTCTTCGACCCCTCCTCCGCCTTCGGAGCGGCGCTGCGAGAGGATCGTCCTCCCGCACGCGCTCCGCCTCCTCCTTCTGCGACATCACTTCCTCGCAGAAGGAGGCGACCGCTGCCCAGGCCCCCTCGCTCTCCAGCATCGAGCTGACAACGCTGGGGAGCGAGAGGTCCCGCCCGACCGCTGCGACCAGACTATGGCGCAGCTCGGACCAGGCAGGGCACACCTCTAGGGTGTGCTGTGCCGTGTCCACCGCCGCGCCACAGTCGTGGCACGACGGGGTCTCCTCCCTTTGGATCCGATGCAGGTGCGATCCGAAGCATCCATGCCCGGATAACACCTGCACCAGACGGAAAGAGAGGAAACCATGGGACCGCTCGAGCCAATCCTTCAGGACTGGCCCGAGCGCGTCCAGGGTTCGGCGGCCAAAAGTGGCTGAGGCGAGGTCCTCCGTCCAATGAAGGACGATGGCGTCCCTCGCCTCTTGCCGCACGGCTTCCCGCTCTTCTGCGGCGGGGAGCTCCCCTAGCGCCTTGCGCCGCGCCGTCCACTCATACACTCTGGTCAGCACCCATGCCTCGAGCTCCCAAGGAGGGGTGCCGGCCAGAGCGCACGCTGCCGAGAATCCTACCGAGCGGTAGGCCCTCGCCACCCGCTGTGCAATGGCCCTTTGGGGCCTGCGGATGGCAGCTGCTACCAGGCCTCTACCAACCCTGCTAAGATCTTTCCTTTCATATTACTTAATTAATGAATTACTACTATTATCTAATAATAATTGTTTGTTTGTTGATTGGTTTGTTGTGTGTGTCCTTATTTTATGCGTCGCTTTACGGGTTAGTTACACCATTTTATTACTCAAGATCGGCTGGACTAATTTTTATGATCTTTGATTTTTGGATTTGTTTCCGCCCTGAATAGCAGAATAACTATTAAAACAAGCGAGTTTAAGGAAAAAAAAAAGAAGATAATTAATTTTCTTATAAATTTTATTTATTTATTAGGCTCTTCAACATTGAGTACACTATTGCTTTACAGTTAGTACATTGCAAACTTAAGTCTGAGCGCCTCATTACTTATAGAAAAGCACAGCATGCACTACATTATGCGCAGATAATAACACAATTAATTTATTACTAAACGCTAAATTGATTACAATAAATTAAATTAAATTGGAATAGATAAGATTAGCATATAGATATAAACTAGATTTTATCATATAAGATAAGGTTATTAGAGACACCCATTAAATGGCAAGCGCGGCTTTTTTAGAGTAGGTACTGATGAGTAACAGGGGTAATTTTGTATGGAACGGCATTTTTGATGATATCTCGAAAACGGATTGGGGAACAGGGGAATAAGAAACTTCACGCGGACGAAGCCGCGGGCAGAAGCTTGTTACAAATAATATATTATTATTATTATTTAAAGTGTCTCTGACATATCTCGGGACCCTGGGGTCCCGGGCCTTTGAAAGGCATACGAGGGGCCGAAGTCACCTCTCAGAGGCCCGTAAATGAGGCACTAACCGACGATTATCCCTGTAAGTACTATGCAAGTGCCCAAGAACAACCTCCGGTTGGTGCAGGACTATTGCAGGATATGGAAACAAAGATATTGGACTATGGGTTTGAGTGGTTAAAATGGACCGGTTACCTAAAACGATGGAAGGACTATGGCCCCTGCCTGATCAATGTTTTATTGTACACCGAAAAAATGGCAGGGAGTGACTTGCACTCTCAATAATGGGCCCCAGGAAACGGTCGCCAGCACTTAGTGCCGTAGCAACAAGGGGGCAACATATACTGAGGTGCTTGAGAACTGGAGGTATTTCACGACTATCAGAACAATCCCAGAGCCCGGAAGATGGTCATGATCCCTACCAGCACTTATTGGAATACAAACACCACTCAAGCTGGCCAATAAAGGCAAGAATGAGGTGGGAGCTCAGTTCCTCGTCAGTGTTCACTCCAGCCGGCCAATAAAGGCAAGCCAGAGATGAGGATCAGAACTTCACCCGGGAGATAATCCGTAGGGTCGCTACTGCCCAACAGCTCGCCACATACTGCCCTGCGGGTTTCTGTATCTCTCTTGGTCTAGCTCCTCACCCTAGGGTGTCTAGACATGTTTCGGCAAAGTAACTCTACCGGCATAGACCCAGAGTTCGGAGCTTGCAAGCCCTACCACGACGTCAACGTAGAGATACGACGGTGGGGTATTATTATTGTTATTATCTCCTCTTAAACACAGCACCTGCCATCTTATCTCTTCACCACCCTTGGTTGACTGGTAGAGAATGCCTAAGGCATATTAAGTCCGCCTTTGACCTTATTTTGTGCAACAAATTTCAATAAATAAGTAAATGTATTTTATTTATTTTTATTTATTTTCCTTAACACTTGTTTGTCCTCAGGGTGGAGGGCGACGCGACTGCGAGGAGGCGGCAGGGTGCGCGTGCGGCGGCCGGCGCGCTCCGCCCGCGCCTCCCGCGCCGCCTGTACATCACCCGCTGCGCGCGCTTGACCAAATGCCGCCGCCTTTACTCAGGTACATATTACAATACTTCTATCTCTATCTCTTCTCTCCTCCTATCTTTGGGGAAGGCCTATGTCCAGCAGTGGAAGTCTTGTCACTGAAATGATGATGATGTTGAATACTTAAATAGCATAAGCATAATCAGCCTATTAAATTAAATTCATTTATTCCATGGGTGATGTGATACCTGAAGTATCACATCACCCATGGAAAAAATGGCTTATTCTACTAAGGCCTGTGTTCACCAATATTCAAACCACCGGTTAGGTATTTAAACAGTTCATAAAACTGAACCCTAATGTAAAAAAAAATCACTTTTAGGGGGATCTTGGAATAAGTATTTTTTTTTTTTCAATTATAGTTTTCCCCCCTAATCGGGATTATCAGGGGTGAATTCTAAACAGGTTTTTATAGATTCCACTTTTCCTCCTAAGGGGGATTTTCAGGGGGGATTTGTGGAATAAGCCGAAAACATCTTAGGTAGGTACATTATTCAATAATAAATAAGTACAAAATCACATTGACACTTGAAAGGCAATTTTTACCAAACGACATGTTGGCAACTTTACACTAAAGCATTATTATTATTATTATTTTTTGGAAAATAAAAACTTTTAAAATGCTCTAGTGTATACTCTGAGTATTTTAGAGAGTGAGAGTAAAGTTAAAGTTTTTTGTATTTTTTTTTTTGTTGATAATAAAAACTTTAAAATGCTCTAGTGTAAAGTTGTTTTTGTCATTATTTTTGTACCCTACCACTGTTTTTATATTTAACCCAAAGGTTGACTGGTAGAGAATGCCTTGTGGCATTAAGTCCGCCTATGTACCACTATTGTACATGAAGTTTAAATAAATAAATAAATAAAGTTGCCAACATGTCGTTTGGTCAATATTGCCTTTCAAGCGTCGACATATCGACGGTTAAATTGAGTCATGAAAGCCATCCTACTTAAAGTATTATTAGGATGTAATAAATAAAGTCTTAGTACTCGTAGGATGGCAATCATGACTCATTTTGGAAAAAAATGTCGCTTATTACCTTTTAACCGTCGATATACATAAATGCAAACAAATTAGATAAATAATGTTAATATCTATAATGTTCCCACCGTTGGGACACAGGCTTCCTCTCTGTGAGAGAAGATCAGCTGTTATCCAGTCAACAAGCCCAACGCGGGTTGGTGGATGTCACATGTCTTCGAATTTTTGGTGATGACATACCTAATTTACACAAACTAAAGTGCCTGCCTTTGTTTGAACCTATGACGTACACCTCGTATGCCGTGGCCGTTTCCACTGGGCCACCTCACCACAAATGTTATCGGCATGTAGCAGTCCAATGCTGGATTGGACAAAGGCCTTTCCTATTTGCTCACCATCGCCACTAAACTAAATCTTCGGTCACACCTAAACACATACATAGTTACATATTCAACTTTTGAAAAAACTTAAACAATATTTCCATGTTCTCATCATCATCATGCTCCAGCCCTTATCTTAGTTTAATGAGGACTATCGCTCTTGAATTCGCCGCTAGAGGCGCTAGTGTAGAGTGAGGTCTCAAGAAATGTCAAATGTGAAACTGAACGTTCACTGTTTGCGGGATTTTCTATCGCAAATTGTTACGAATTATTCATAATTGTAAAGATTGTGCCATTCTTGATTAATAATGGCTTAAGGTTTTAAGTAACATGTTAGGATCTAATTTCGTAGCACTTGGAGGAAGAATAATAATTGTCTGCTTAATGCTTGCCAATTTTTGGGAACATTATAATGTAAATATTCATTTCATATTTTAAAATGTAATAAAATAAACATTTTTTGAAGTAATAAGTACTTAAACATAACCAAAACATATACAATAAAAGTACTGACAGGACCTTACTTGCCAGTGGCGCCAACTGGTGAGCACAAAAACATAGCTCCCATTGGGCTCGCCGCTGCATGTCTTCTTCTATAGATCTCTATTTGCCACTATCTCTTGCACCTAAACTTATAATTGGTTACATTGACAATTCAATGGAAAAGAGGAACGCGTCGTTAAAATTCCAAATTGTTCATTCACTGTATGTGACAGAACAATACGTAACCACAAATAACTGAACATTTCCAAACAATGCCTAAGTTGTCAGGAAATATCCAGGTAATTCTGATTCATCGAGACCCTAAAAGCAATTACGCCAGAGACTTATTTAAAGGACATAAGGTTGATATTCGCTTGAATCTATTTCTACGAAAAGGTCGATGACTTGAAGAAATTTACATTCATAGAGGGTATCTAGATTGTGATCGTGATTATACTTAATTTTTTCACTATAGGCGCTTATGTCCATGTGACGGTCAAGGATAGAGATATATTACATGTTTTTAGTTCTCTGTGTTAGTGTTATGTCATCAAAACGGTCCGTAAAACGTGCAGTCGCCAGCACATCAGGTTATACGAAACTGTCAAATTTCTCCAAACGATTTTCTCTAAACGGTTTAAAAATCGAATGAGGATTTGTGGTAGCTTGATGTGCTGGCCACTGTACATTGTAGTCTGAGTTATAGTCACCATATCGTGAATCCCCATACGAATGATCTTTTTCGAACTTTACACGTAAGAGGGTAAGTCATCCATCATCATCAACCCCTGCCGGTGTCCCAATTTATTTGAGGTCGTATGCATCGATTTAGAATACCCTAGATACACCGTCAACGCTTGAAATGTGTCTCGATACAACTGTGCTTAAATTACTTCTAAGCACAGTTGCGCTCTCAGTAACGCGCGCTTCGTTGTCGGGTGAACACGCCAAAGTGCTCCGTAAAAAAGTGCAAAAATAATACTTTAACCACGTTGAAAAGGAATGGCATATCGTATTTTCGGTAAGTACTAGATAATAGTTTTATAATGTAGTGAATTTGTGGCATAATACGCCTTCAAACTCATTAAAAACATATTTTTTTAAAAATTATTTCAATACGTCTCTTCATTTGACGCTACGCAGTTGGCTTTTTCCCTCGCGCAGCACTTGTATTAAGTGAAAAGGAGATGGAAGATGTATAAAGTGGAACATAGTCAAATATTAAATGAATAGAGTCGCTTATGGTTTTTTTCTTTCTGCGGTATGTCAATAATATGGAATTAACATAGAATAACTATAGCCCGTCCGGAGATGAGCAAAATTTATTTGAATGGTGATTGGTGTTTTTTATATTATAGTTATTATTAATTGAAAGGGAAAAATGGCGAAAAATTATAGCTAATGAGAGGAGTGAGGATTTTTTTAAGCCAAATGATTCTATAAAAAAAAAAAATTGTGTGGTTCGCTCTTGTCACTTCTCAGAAAATGACATGTATTATACGAAGAAAGGCTTTCGGAAAGTATAGAAAGCGGTTATTCCATGTATTGCAGTAAGTTTTTACATAAGTTATTGTAACTACTGAGTAAATGTGCTGAGTTAATGGTGCCGATTCTCTTGTACACCGAACTAAACTAACTAAACTATCACTAAAATTCCTTATTTTTGGCTATGAGAATTTTAAAGCTATTCTGCAAACAAAATTCTCTAAATTTAAAAATAAGTTTGACACAACTAAATCGAATTTGACAATCGTGACTCCACGTGGTATTTTTTTTTATGGCTTCGCAACGTTGTACTTGTTTGCCTATGATTTTTGAGTCCGCGACGTGTTTTTTATGGAATTTTTCCCTTTTTGTGTAGAAAATAAAGAAAAAGATTACCTACATGTAGAGTAATAATGGTTTAACAGTTTACTAAAGGGGGTCGAAATTTTCATTATTTTTGCGATAGGACGCACCATTTTGGAGATATAAGCAAAAGAAAAGAAAAAAAAAAATGGGATAAACACGAAATATTTTAAGTGATACATACACCTATAGGTGGTAAAGAAGCCATGGAAATGATTTTTTTTTAATTCAGAGTATATTATTTAAAAAAAAAACTTGATATGATGATTAATTATCAAAATTCACCACGCTCGTGCCGCCACCCCACCGCACCGTTCGGCGTCACCGCGTCGAGGCGGGTCATTCATAGAATAAGTAAATAAAGGATTTTTTCGCAAAATGTCTCAAGCAATTTTAAAATTATAATAATTATGTAGAAATATAAAACACTTAGATATAAAAAAGAAAAAATTTCGCTGCTGTGGCTTTTTTACGACTTAAAGATGTTTCTCTTAAAATATTTCGTGTATGAATAGATACACCTTATATACAGTAGGTACTGGTTTTGCACCAGAAGTCGTGAGAGTCGGTGATTGGTGTCAATTTTAGTTTATGAAAACTAATTTTATTCCACACCTTTTTAATCGCGATATCAGATTTAGTTAGAAAATCTAAATTTTAGTTTAAAAACGTCAAATTCAGAATAGTTAAATTGCCATTTTCACTAAATTTAAAAACTCAGTACCATCTTAGAGCTGTCAAACTAAATTATAGTTAAGTTGTGTCACTTTCGTCAATTTCAGAATAGGAAATGGTCGTTTGACAGGAATAAACTAAATTTTGGTGATTTTTAGTCTTAGTTTAGAGAATTTTGTGACAAGAGAATCGGCACCATTATCTATCAATCTTTTTAAATTGTCTTAATAAATAAAATAAAAATAAGTTAATTTTAACCACCTCTACCTGTTTTATTTAAGCACATAGTACTGAGTAAAATTTCAAGACCACTCCATTATCCTTCTGTTCCAAAACAATTTTTTTTTACGATTCACGATTCATTGTCACGCGGCGTAAACTGAATTTGACTTAATAAGCATTTGCTTAAGGAATAGTATCGTTTAAAATTATCTTACCTACAGCTGAGAGCAATAAAATTTTACGACTTGCGCGATGGTCTAATTTTGAAATGTCATAACCGCCCATCGCGCGCACTCGAAACTACACCTTAATTCCATTCACATAAGGTTGTATGTAAGGAAAATTGAAATGTTGTTAAGTACATTATGTGTTTTAGATTTGCCTTAGTAGACGCACACACTTGTAACTTAGCGATGGGACACTTTTGCGACTTTGATTTGTAGGTGATAGTGTATCTAGGGTATTCTAAATCGATGGTCGTATGCCTCATTCTTCAATAGGTACTTCTCTTTTAAGGCGAAAGCGCCAGGGCAGTCCGCGAAATTTGCACGTCAGTATAGTAACCGGCATGAGTCGTGAGCACAAACTGACACCTGCGCAGTAGTAAATTTTTAGGTCTCTTTGGCGGAATGAAGAAACCTGGGGGCGCCGAGCTGCATGCGATTGGTTCGTCAGTCGATACTCGTCGTCTATTGGACTCTCGCATGTCATTTTTATATAGCCGAAAGTGTAGATGCGCGAACTTGCCCCTCTACTGTCCATCTGTGCTCACGACTGGTGCCGGTTATTATATCAAGTCGTATGTTGATCTGAATATGATTCGTTACCGTAACAAATCTATACTTATAATCATTAAAATCATCAATACAACTTTCTAATTTCATATTTTTTTCACATTTAAAAATGTGGGTCTGCAAACCCTACATAACAGTACAGTATTATAATATCTTTTAAATTAGTAGTCACACTAACAATCATACATGTTGTATGTTAAAAGAGGTGATTAGCCTATTTAACATTGCTCGAATTATGTTAGTTTACATATAGAAAAAGATATTGTTGTTCAATTGTATAAACCTTTCTGTTAATAAAGACCTTTAAAAATCAAATCAATTTCATTTTACACAATTAAATGACTATTTCATGAAATCTTGACATTTGATGATTATACTAACTTAAGGAGTTGTGTTACTGATTCTAATAATTATGATTCTGTAAAAACATTTGTTACGGCCGCGAATCATTCTATAGTCAACATACACCCAAATAATGAGCTGCAATTTTCAAAAGTCGTAAGAAGATTTGAATTTCGCGGGCTGTCGTAACGCTTCTCCCATAACCTATATCTCAGAATAGGGAGGTGTGTGTGTAGGTTAAAAAAAATTGGTTGTCTGTAAAGTTGGTTTACGGACGATAGTTCAACGTGTCAACGTCATAACAAAACATTGATGCGGCGCAAGCGTACAATGAGCGTAACGGGACAATGAGCGTAACGGAATATTTTCGTGCATGCAGCCGGCGTTCATCGATTTATTAGTCGTTGTCACGTCAAAAAGAAAAACTGTTAGTCCGTCAATCAGATAATAAAAACAATATTAGACACGTATTTTTTGCTTTATCATATTAATAAAAAATTACTTAGATAAAACACATTAAACTTGGGGAGTGGGGGCTCGTTACGACACCGCTACGCATAAAATCTAGTGAGAAGTGACGTCATGCCACATTTGAACTCAATGTATCGCCGTAATGTTTTGATTACGTAAAAAAAGAAAAAATACGTGTCCAATATTTTTTAATAATCTACATGACAAACAAAAAATATTTTTTTGTCTTCATCTCTATTCAGTTCCCTTCTAGCATGCCATCTTACACACAAAACATCTTTCATTCATCTCTTTCGTACATTCTCTCTTTTCCTAATTCTTAATCACCATGCCATGATTATAACTTTGGAGATAGCAGTATTCGCAGTGTCGAAGCGCAGGAAAATGCTGATGCTTCCTATCACAATAGAAACCTCGTCAAGTACTTAGCATAATCATCTCTCAATGTTTGGGAACTACTGGGACACAGGCTTCCACTCTGATAGTGGGAGTGGGCCGCGGGCCCAGTGCGGGTTGTTGGATCGTCAAGTACTTATTTACAAATAAAGATTATTTATGTACTTAATGGGAAGTTAATTTAGTTACTCTGGTGCGTTCACTAGCTAGGTATTTAAGGAAATTTATACCTAAACCTGTTTTATTGAACTTTAGAATGGTCTGCAATTTTGCGTCACTATGAGGAACTGCATAATTATGTCTTCGTATCATTTCTCAGTAAAGGATATCTGGTCATTCAACTATGTCACTTAAAGAACTTTCACGCGGAATGAGAAGGTGAAAAAATGCCATTAATTAGTTTGATTCTCTCCCGTACTGTGAACGGGTACATCGCCTCGAACTGTTTTTTTTATTTTTTATTAGTTAATCGTTGCCTCACACTAGGAATTTTTACTGTATTGTGGGTGCGTTTACAAACATTACACAAAGAGCCAGACCCGGAACAACTACTTGTATGTTATACAAATATTCATAAAGTTCATTTATAAAGTTAGCGGTACGTAATATACGTTTACTACGTATATTACGTATCGCTAACAAGTTTCATTCATAGTACAAGAAAAAAATTATACCCTGCTTCTTTTCATTCCGCTTCTGCACTCTGCATAGGTTTGACTCATAGCTTTTTGCGAATACAGGAATGCGCTAAGATAGCTCGCGAAATTCAAATTTTCTTACGTTTTTTTAATTTGGCAAGTCAGTCAGTGTCAGATTGTATGATATGTTGTTAAAAATATGATTCGCGACCGTACCAAATATGTACCTTTGGGAAATTATCAAATAACTCTCCCGCTCTGGGTGGAGCGGGAGAGCGTTTCAGACTTTTATTGACTAAAACCCACCCGTGTTCCTTCAGTTGCCTGTGTGCCAGGGCCACGGTATCCCTTTCGGACAAACCCGCAACCCTGGCAGGAAAGGAAAGGACTCCTGGGATAACATTTTTGTTCGTGAAAAGGAACATTCTGTCTGTTTTCCATGAATTATTGTGATCCCATAGAATAAAAGGAAATAGTGTTCTATTATTGTTTTGTTTTGGCAGGTCGAACCCCCTGTATACAGAAGAGGAGGAGCAAGAGGTAGTTATCATTGTGGACTCGCTGGACGAAGTGCCGGAGGGCGAAGCCCCGGAGCCGCCGCGGACGCCGCGTCGGGCGCCCTCCACATCCTCAGGTCATTTACAAGTCCACAAGACCACATGTTTTCCCCCAACTTGTTCTTTATTGGTGTTTGTTTTTTCTATGCGTCATGTTTACCGCAAATAAATGTATGTTCTTTCTTAATATTTCTGTACAATCATGTTGCATTACAACAATTATTTCTTTAGAAAGTAAATAAAGAAATCATTGTTGTAAGAAGTTGTGGAAAGCAAAACTTTTGTATCTGTAGGATAGACCAGTGATCTGATCTGACCTATATGGCACAAATAAAAATAATGGTAACAGTAGCGTAACTACAGGGTGGCAAGTCGGCAAAATGCCATGTACACTTTCGGCTAAATAAAAATGACACGCGAGAGTCCAATAGACGACGAGTATCGACTGACGAGCCAATCGCATGCAGCTCTCGCCCCCCGGCTTCTTCATTCCGCCAAAGAGACCTACAAATTTACTACTGCGCAGGTTTGGGTTTGTGCTCACGACTCATGCCGGTTACTATACATATATCCACTCGACGAAATACATATCAAATCAACTCTTACGATAGCCAATGATTGGTAAAGGGTTGCTAAGACAGACTCACATCACCACCCCACTAATCTACCTGTACCATTCTCTATCCCGCAGGCTACGGCAGCGGGGGCGGTAGTCACGGCAGAGTGTCCCCCAACTTACCAAAGAGCGACCAGTTTGAGGCGCCGGCCCGCCGGTTGTCCGACTCGGACAAGAACGATGGATCTCACACCACTTCGGACTCCGATGCCAGTCCGATATGCACGCTTAGCAGGAGTCTTAAAGAGGACATCAGGTCCTGTTTAGGAGTTTGTAGGTGCGTGATCGTGATGAAAGGGTGCCAAACTGAAATGCCAATAGTCTGCAATATATCTGCTTAGTCAGTGCTCTGTTAAGACGCAGTATATATGCCAGTGACCTTGAGTGGTTAGCTTGCATGTTCTGTACTGAGCTCAAGCAACGCGTCGTACGTCCAGCGAGTAATAGGACTCGCCCATCCAGGAGCGCTGTCCCAAATAAGACGCATTATCAATTTATTATACATAAAACAAAAGGTTTTTTAATAAAACACGTATAGTTACTAAAAGATCAATAATTAAATTATCTTTAAAAGGGGGAAGGTTTAAAAAAAATGCTTGATTGATTTTGCGTGATTCTTAGTATTTTATCCGCGTTAGAAATAATATTAATATTATTAAGTTATTATGAAAATGCTCTAATTTAACACATATTTTTTCCAGTATAAAATCATTAAAAGTCGGTTATTGTCGCCATGAAGGACTTCTTCGCAGATACGTAGTAGCCAGATGAGTTAATTATTTACATTCAAGTGTACAAATCCACGTGTTTTTTCAAGCAAATTAGACTTTATATTCTAAAATATGGTACTATATACTGTTATTATAATACTAATAAATGCATTTAATAGTAAAATACCTAGCTCTAACTCAAATCGTGTAGCTGCAGCCTACGGCAGCATATACCGCACTCTCTCCCGTCGTACGCTGCGAATAATGAAACAAATCAAGTGAATTGGCAGTTGCTTCCACTTTTCACATTGCAATTAAGTTAGATCGAACGTTGATCCCATCTTAGAAAATATTAAGTTAATGCTATCAATTTTTTTTCTCTACTCTTTTTTTTCTTTCTCTTTTGAAAGATCTCAATCATCTATGAAGAAATTCCTTATTTCCCAGTGGATAAATAGCATATCTACTAATCGCACCAAAAATTTTCAGGTAGCCTCAATTGACAAGAAAGTTGATTTGTAAAGTTATTTTTGGTAGTTTGTACTACCAAACCACTGTAACTTTGTCTCTGCATCACAAAAAGGTTGCCTGGAGATTGCCTATAAAATTAATTACGTTTTTGTGCTTGAAGTATTAAATAAATTATTTAGTTAGTGGAGGTCAGGTGACAATTTTTCGATGTAAATTCTTAGAAAGTTGGAACTGGAAGCTAACGCTGGACTTAAAGCCAGCCAGACAGATGATTGGTTTATGGGTGGTTGTTTCTCTCCTAAAAGTACTCATAAACTCAAACTCAAAGCATTTATTTCAATTAAACAATTTTACAGGCACTTTTAAATTGTCTAAGAGTCGGTCTGTTAGTCAGAAAGTTGAAGTTAGTTGCCCGTTCCAAAACGTAGATCTCGATGGAGAAGAACGGGTAAGAAACTCCAAAGACACTCTTTTAAATCAAGATGTCGAAATCCTGGGTGTATAATAATGTGATCTTTTGGAATGCTGCTGGGGCTGCCGCTTTCAAACCATCATGCGCAAGAAACCACCGTCTACGAAGCAGCAGCGATAGCATCCAAAATGCTGGAGTTTTGCTCAGTAATAAATAAATTATTAGTATTATTACCTAATACCTGTCTTCACCACCAGATGGGAGAAAGACGTGAACGATGTGGTGGAGGCCGCGGTGCGGGGGGCGGGCGGCGTGATGGCGGCGCGCGCGCGCCTGCACGCCGCGCTGCTGGCGCTGCACGAGCCGGCGCCGCGCCTGTCCAACCGGGGGCCCTCGCTGCCCTACTGCGGGCCTGGCGTCAGGCCGGGAGACGTCACCATGATGCCTAAGAACACTGAGATGTCGTTGCTGGTGAGTTACGATATAAACCTAACTAATATTATAATTGCGAAAGTAAGTTTGTTTATTTGTTACCTTTTCACGCCTAAACCAACACGATCATCCTGAAATTTTACATATTATATCCCTAGTAGCATTTTGGTTGGCGTTTGGTTGGGCCACATACTTCTGAAGGTGGCTTAACTAAATGCCAACGGAAAATGCTACTACGGACATAGGGTTACTTTCATCCCGAAAAAAAGTACTGTTCCCGAGAAAAACAACAATAACGTTCTTATGATAATAGATGGCGCCACGTGTCTTTCGAATCATGATTGAATTTATATTATTATATAAACTTTAGTAGTGTGATAAGAGTTTAGTTTTTTAACTTAAGTACCTAATTAATGCGAGCGAAACCGCGGGCAAAAGCTAGTATGACAGTAATTTTATCTGTTGTCATATAAAATCGATGAATTCGTATGGAAGTCAATCTTGTAGGATGTTGCTACCTACATAACGTTCCTACAGTTGGGCCACAGGCCTCTTATGTAAGAGGGATTGGGCCATAATCCACCGCGCGGGCCCAGTGCGGATTGATAGATGTCACATGTCTTCGAATTTTTGGTTCTAGGACATGCCAGTTTCCTCACGATGTTTTCCTTCACCGTTTTGAGAGCAGTGGTGATGATATACATAAATTAGGAGAGCAGTGGTGATCATATACATAAATTAGACAAAGTAAAGTGCCTACTTGAGTTTGAACCCACGACCTACAACTTGTTAGTCGGGGCTGTTTAGTACTGGGCCACCACTCTCTGCACTGGAAGTCGTTAACTATTCATGTCTAATTATCACTGTTCAAAAAATCGGCATTAATGGGGTCATAGAGTGTAATAGAAGAAAAATGTGGTTGAATAAAAAAAAAAATGTTACATCTTTTTTTTTTAATTCAACCACATTTTTGCTTTGAAGTTTTCACAATAAAATGGCCTTACTTCTTTGCAGAGATTGCAACTTTAATTTTATTACACTCGTTAACTGTCGAGAGTGCATATCACCGTAATAGGCTCTACTATGATAAACTCTCTGTAGTGGCACCACTTATTTATATAAATGCTGGAAACTATCTTGCTACTTTTTTTGTAGACAAACTATGAAAAATAAAAGACATCAATCAAACCATAGAATTAAAGTCTAATTATTCTAAGAATCAAACTATTTGGTTTTGGTTTTAGTTTTGTTCAGAGTTCAGCTACCAAAAGGAAACTATCCATACTAATATTATAAATGTGAAAGTAACTCTGTCTGTATGTTACGTTTTCACGCCTCAGCCGCTGAACCGATCGTCATGAAATTTGGCAGAGATTATAGCCTGGGATACGGAGAAGGACATAGGCTACTTTTTTACGCGATATAACCGACATCCACGCGGGCGAAGCCGCGGGCAGAAGCTAGTATGATACATAAAAATGATTGATTTAATATATAAAATGCAAGGTACAGTCAGCAAAGGAGATAAGTATGCAGGGTCGTCGGATATAGTTGAACTTTAATAATAAACCGATGGATGTATTCAAATATAATATAATTTAATTAATAGATAATAGACAGTTCATTTATCAAATTAAATTTCATTCGAAAACTTTCATCGGTTTTTTATTAAGTAAGTAAGTAAGTAAGTAATCATTTATTTACCAAAAAACTTAGCCTAGGTAACATCAGTGCTGTTTCAATAAGGGATGGGTATGGCTATTATAGATGAGTAAGACCCCTGCCCTTCAAACTAGGAAAATCCTGTATCTTGAAGGACAGTGAACTTTAGTGAGATTGAAACGTTTTACAAAATTATTTATGACGTTATGGGTGATAATTCTTATGTTAATGTGATGTGATGCATTGATGTTGATGTGATGTTGTTTTATTGAGTGGGTTTAGTGGTTATTTGTGAGGAGTGTTTGTGTGAGTTTGTTGCTGTGGGGTTTACGTCCGTTGGTGTCTGTGTGTGAGTGTGGTATACTAGTAAACAAAAGTCTGTCATGTAAGTGAAAATTTATGAATATAAACTTACTTATCTCCTTTGCTGACTGTACATACATAAACTCAAGCCTTCTTTCCATAGGGGTAGGCAGAAAACTATAGAACGGCACCTGCTACGCTCCTTACTTACACACTTTTAACCACATTCCAAAGGTTCTGCAGGTTATTGCTGATCCATTGCTTTGTAAGTTTGAAAAATTCGTATTTGGAAAACCTTAATATCGGATTTAAAAGGTTCAGTCCCATCTCTTCCCCTATGCATTTATAGAAGAGATGGGAATTTTTTGTAGTTCTAAACGAATAGGGTAAGAGATGGGAAGGGGAAGAGATAGGACTAAACCATTTAAAAAGCGCGTTTCGCAGATTTAAAAAGGATCGCTCGGAGGATAATTGGACCTTCTTTATGGCTGCTAGGAATCGGTGTAATCAGATGATATGCAACGTTAAACGCCGCCACATCCTAAGTAATATCACTTCATCTTCTCCTGCTGATATTTGGAAGTTCCTTGGAACTTTAGGCATCGATAAATCGCGAAATTCAGACCTTCCTAACACTACTTTGACAGGTTTGGACGATCTAAATCACCATTTCTCCACTGTTCCAACTCTAGTCTAATCAAATGTCAAACCTTCGACTACCTTGCTGGTTGGACGCGTCTCAATATCAACCCCTTTGTCTTCACCCCAGTCGACCCGGGATAAATCAAAAAGATTATCCTATCCATCAAATCCAAAGCCGTGAGCAATAATGTCAGCCGCCATATGATCGTGACGGCTCTTGATCAACTCCTCCCTGCAATCTCCTTTCCCTTTACACCGGTGTTTTTCCTTTCCTGTGGCGTAAAGTCCTTGTTCGGCCCCTGCCTAAGATATCGAATCTCTCTTCCTAGTCACTCTTGCCCAATTTCCATCCTTCCCTTTCTTTCAAAAGTGCTCGAAGCCAGTGGTCGCAAACTATTCTCCCGCTTTATTCACAAAAACTCCCTCATTAGTCCATTTCAATGTGGTTTCAGGCCCGGGCACAATACCGTTTCAGCTCTCCTCAAAGTTACCGACGATATAAGGCGGGGAATAGAAGACACTATGTACATTATTGCAAAGGCCGGGAAATAGGCAATTGCAGGTCGAGTATGAGTATGAAGGCCAAGCCGTAGGCAAGAACTTCACTAATACGAGACAGGCAATTGCAATTTCTGCCGAGGCATATATAGTCCTTTTCTCAAAATAATGCAGGGAAATAAATAATAAATAAATAATAAAAAAAAATACACGAATGTTTGTCATCTTTTTAATATTTTTATTATTATTATTACTATCTCCTCTTAAACAGAGCACCTGCCATCTTATCTCTTCACTAAACGCATAGGGGAACCAGTCAACCAAGGTTGACTGGTAGAGAATGCCTTTTTTTTTTACCTTATTTTGTGCGAGTTTAAATAAATAAATAAATGAAACATTGCTGGAGCGTTGTAATGTTCCAAATTCAAAAAACGCTCCTGCAATGGATTTGATTTTCTTTGTCCGTAAATTCGATACTTCGCGTGTTCTTTTTTCGAAAATAATGACAATATTTCCATGCATGTTTTAGAAAAGTTACTTACAGTCCATGTTAATTGACTTTTCGAATGCTTTTAATGTCGCCAGTCACGAAGTCCTTATATCCATCGTTTCCTATCATAAATATGGTCAGAAAGTTTTAATAAATAACGCAATAAACGTTGGTGAAATGTCAAAATAAAACCCATTGCGATCAATTGTTATTTTATGTGTGTTACGTAATCACCCCGCAGTTCTATTTAAATTATGTATATGCACTTGCTCTTATCCTGTTTTTCAAGTGTTAGAAAGAAAGAAAAGAAATAAAGAAAATACGTTTATTTGCGATAAATATGACGCAAAAAAGAACACACACACACAACATATGCGTCACATCCACGCAAAATGCCCATCACTCAGCATAATGCTGCGACCCTATGCGAGACAGAGCCTCAGCGCTGGTTTTCAGCGATAGCCGGCGTTGCGTTAGAATTCTTTAAAATCTTTGTTAGCATTACTATGGTAACCCTATTCGGCGCTGAAGTGAAAAGATTGTGATCACAACTTTGTAGTAAACTGCCGTAAGGAAGCACTTAATTGTTTATTACGTAAAACTAGTACTTGTGCATGTATTTGTTTACTTAGAATAAGAATCTTTTGTGAAGGCGTGTCCACGTTATCATTGTATGGCAAGGTTTGCAAGACAGAGCAACCAGTTGGCGTTGTATACAATATTGGCCACTCGAAATTAGGTTCTCGAAGATAATAATAAAGTTGTAATTGGTTTGCAAGGATCCCTTGTAAACCAATTTCAACTGCAAACCCCCTTTACGTAAGCCAAGAACAGGCCCGATCAGCAATTTTTTTTTTAAACCTGCCCAGTGCGTGTCGGACCACGCACAAGGGTTCCGTAATTGGAACAAATTTATCCCAAGATCAAACTTAGCATTGTGGTTGAGATAGTTCTACCATACATCGATGTACGTGACGGTCAATTCTCCCAACAGTGGAAATGTAAGTTGGTTGACTACTGGCTACTTGGCTACTTTCGGGTCAATTTTTCATATTGTAAAGCCAATTATTTTTAAAAGAGTAACCGTGGAGTTTCTTGCCGGCTCTTCTCCCTAGGAAACGACTATTGGAACCGTGCACCTAGCTTCTGACGTTTCATAAGTGCCCATGTAGGTTTATGTGAAATACAATATTTTGTTTTTTATTTTATTTTGATTACTCGTTACCTTATAAAGGCTACTTATCTGTGATAGTTTTTCATTTTAACTTTGTTATATATACTACTGCCGTGAATTCTTTCACATATCCAAAATCAACTATTTAGCTGGCAGAGAGGGACACACACACTTGGTTCTACTAAAAATTTGCATTTTAAATCTTAATATTTCGCAAACAGATCCCTGAATCGAAAAATGGCTTTTACAAACCCGCAATATTTTTTGACGACCTATCCAACGATACCCTATTACAATGAGATAGACGAGAAAAAAAAATCCCCACTTTACGTAGTGTAGGGGAGGTACCCTAAAAAATAAAGAGTCTCTGAGCTAAGCCGCCGATAGACAGACAGACAGACGGACATGGCGAAGCTATAAGGGTTGTTGACTACGGAACCCTAAAAATATAGTGTTCAATATTGGTGCCGATTCTCTTGTACACCGAACTAAACTAACTAAACTATCACTAAAATTCCTTACTTTTGGCTATGAGAATCTTAAAGCTATTCTGGAAACAAAATTCTCTAAATTTAAAAATAAGTTTGACACAACTAAATCGAATTTGACAATAGTGACTACTCGTACACGTGGTATTTTTTTTTTCTTTTGGCTTCGCAATGTTGTACTTGTTTGCCTATGATTTTTTTCAGAGCCGGAGGTGCGCATGGGGGGGCAGCCGCGACGTGTTTTTTATGGAATCTTTCACTTTTTGTGTGGAAAATTAAAAAAAAAATTACCTACATGTAGAGTATTAGCGGCTTAAGGTTTTCTGAAAGGGGGGTCGAAATTTTCATTATTTTTGCGATAGGACGCACCATTTTCGAGATATAAGCAAAAGAAAAGAAAAAAAAAATATTGGGATAAACACGAAATATTTTAAATGATACACCTATAGGTGGTAAAGAAGCCATGGAAATGATTTTTTTTTTATCTGAGTATATTATTTAAGAAATGAAATAATTTAAAATTACTTGATATGATGATTAATTATCAAAATTCACCGCGCTCGTGCCGCCGCCCCACCGCACCGTTCGGCGTCACCGCGTCGAGGCGGGTCATTCAAAAAAGTAACTACATTTTTTTTTTTCGCAAAATGATTCAAGCAATTTTAAAATTATAATAATTATGTAAAAATATAGAACACTTAGATAAAAACAAATTTCGCTGCTGTGGATTTTTTACGACCTAAAGATGTTTCTCTTAAAATATTTCGTGAAATACACCATAAATACAGTACTGGTTTTGCACCAGAAGTCGAGGTGATTGGTGTGAATTTTAGTTCATGAAAACTAATTTTATTCCACACCTTTTTAATCGCGATTAAAAATAGTCAGATTTAGTTAGAAAATCTAAATTTTGGTTTAAAAACGTCAAATTCAGAATAGAAAAATCGCCATTTTCACTAAATTAAAAACTCAGTACCATCTTAGAGCTGTCAAACTAAAATATAGTTAAGTTGTGTCACTTTAGTCAATTTCAGAATAGAAAATGGTCGTTTGACAGGAATAAACTAAATTTTGGTGATTTTTAGTCTAGTTTAGAGAATTTTGTGACAAGAGAATCGGCACCATTGTATCTTGTTAGACAGAAAGCTCTCAATCTAAACGTGGGCGTGATGTGTCATGGGCTCATTAGACAAGGAGCTAGCAATAAAAATAAAGATAAATCTATCAATAAAATCGTTATTTATTTTCAAAACATAAAACGAGCATGGACGTGTTGACGAATTATAATTTTGCTGACGTTATCTTTAATTATTTCAATGTTCTTCAAACACAAGTGTTTGAAGAACAAGTTTAGAGCGGCTCTAAACAAGTTTAAAGCCGCTTGTCAATCAAAATTGGTGGTCGGTAATAATATTTAATAAATAGAAGAGTTTGACTGTTTCGCTGTTTTATTTGTTACTAACGACCTGCCCCTGCTTCGTACGGTTTTTACGACTTGACAAAATATCGAGATTTATGTCATTGCAATATGAATGTTTATATAAATAAAGAAAGAATGAAAGAAAAAAAATTACACGCCCAAGAACTAACAAAACTTACATTAAAAACAAGAATAAAAAAATATATAAAAAAGACCTGCGCGAGGCCAAAAAGGGTTCCTATCTCAGCATAATGCTGCGTTATTACCTTCCGGAATAGATTCTCTAAACGATTATGAAAACAGCATCAAAATCCATTGGGTAAGTAAGTCACACAGACAGACGAGAAGCAACTTTAATTTATTATAGATTAGCTGCTGCCTGCGGCTCAAAATCGGTCCAGCCTTTTCGGAGATTAGCCGGAACAAACAGACACACAATAATTAAAAAAAAAAATGGGATAAGTAGTGTTTCATATGCATTTAGTAAAAAGCTGTTATATTGACATTACAAACAGACACAGATTTTATTTATTTGTATAGGTATAGATCAGTATTTTTTGTTCGTACATTTTTGCTGTGCAGCCTTAGGATTTTTTTTTCATTTAATCATCGGATAGTTACTCCGTTAAGGCTCGTGCGAAATCGCGGTCGCGACGCGACACTAGTAGCACAATTTCTTTGTCGCTGCCTGTCGCGCCCGCGATATCGCGCGAGTCTGTACGAGCTTTTAAACCGTGCCGAATTATTGTGTAATTTTTTGTATGAAACAACATCGAACAATAGCCAAGTCTGCGATTTTTTTTGATCATCAAACCTAACGCTCAATGATTTGCACATGCGCCATCATTATAGGAACCACTGCAGCAGGCTTAGCATGACGCTTTCTATTTCTACAAAGAATAGACACAGTTCTTTATATACAAAGTGACATTTCGTTTCTCCATTTTTGACATCGCACCGTAGAAATCCTTCTACAATCTGTCATTTTGTCTTTCGTTAGACTATACTAGAAGAAAGTTTTCTATCCCAAACTGTCAAAATCTGACAACTGACAGTTGTCTAACTGTCCACGTACAAGCACCGTCAATAACGCAATGAATTAAAGACAATGGTGCTGATTCCCTTGTTCACAAACTAAACTAAAATTAAGTTCAGTGCATCTTTTTTTTTTCTATTTCATTAAGAAAGGACAGAAGATAAATTTTAGTTTAGTCTTGTCAAATTAATCAGCACTTGACGTATTTTGACGTAATTTTAGTCGGCAAGTTTTTAATCACGTCTAAACTTATAAGGAGTAGTGACAGGCGCTGATTAATTTGACAGCACTAAACTAAAATTTATCTTCTGTCCTTTTCTTAATGAAGTAGAAAGAAAAAGAGAAAGAAAGTAGAAAGAAAGAGAAAAGATGTATACGCAATTACCCCGCAGTTAACCAAAATATACTGAAACCCTTAATTTCGGGCATCCAGAAATTACGTCACATAATTTCAATAGTTCTTGTATGTAATTCGACGGCCCTGCAACACTTCTACAATAAGTTGACGAACAAACAATCGGCAATATCTTAAAACGCCTCGCTACACTTACCAAGCATGCTCTGAGTTACGAGCCGTATTTCAGAAACCGGAGGAATATTGATGAGTGGTGCAGTCAGAATAACAAAGTACTAGAGGGAACTCGGTCATTGCTACGTTGTGACGCGATAATAATGTGTGATAGTTTTATCTGTGGGTTCAGACGGAGTTAGTGACTTGTATTAACAAACACTTTAATGAAAAAAAAAAAATATATATACGTTTATTTGCGGTAAATATGAGGCAAATAAAGAACAAACTGTGTTAAAACATGCGTCACATCCACGCAAAACGCATAATGTATAATGCTGCGACTCTATGCGAGACAGAGCCCCAGCGCTGGTTTTCAGCGACTAATTATTATTTATTTTATTTTATGAGTATTATCAAAGTATTATGGCAATAGGCTCGCATATTACATGAAATGTGGGTAGGTACACCCCTGCCTAACCCTTCGGGAAAAGGAAATAACACTTCGCATGGGAGCAAAACTCCTGCGCTGCGTTAGGAACGCGTTCAAAATGGCGCTAATAGCCTACAGCTTCAGAGCGTTTAATACGTCTCCAGTTTTGCTTATTCACTGAGTATTATTTCTATTTCGCTTGTCATGATAGAAAGAAAAAGAAAAGAAAATACGTTTAAATGCGATAAACATGACACAAAGAAAGAATACACATAAAAAAACAAGTTGGGTTAAACAATATAACAATATATAACGTGTATCACGATTACGACGTCGTTGGTCCATGGAGAAAGTTGTTCAATTTGATGGTCAGTACCACACCCTCAAATATGACCACATCTTTCTGATAAATGCTGTTTAGATAAGCTTATTTGCAAGTGTCATTCAATTTCATTTTTTTCTTATTCTTATATTTAACTTCTTTTTTTGCGTGTGGTAACCTTTACTAGTCTTACTTTTAATCCTCTAACCAAGGGCGATTCATTGAGAATCTCTTAGTTGTTAAGATAATAATCAAAGGGCATCTGAAATTAGATCTAATTATAACGTTAAAATTACCTATTATTTTAATAAACTTACGAGAAGTTTATACAGGATGTGATAGGCATTTAAGTGATCTGATGAAAATTAATGGGGCTTAGGAAGGACACCTTAATGTAGATATTTGACACCTTGGCTCTTGAGTTTTAGTATCGTCGTCTCTACGATGGAATTTTATATTTTGTCAATCTTACCCCCCTTGTGAATTTCGATGTGTCAGCCGTGTGCGCCCGGGTACCTCCGGCAAGTCATGTACTAACTTCTTCTGAGGACACCTTAATGTTGGACTTAATTACTTTACAATAGACAACAATGAATTGATTAGTTTACTGTGAACTTATTGATTTATTCACACTGTATTTATTCTATTGTTTGCTTATTATTATTATTATGCAAAACGTGTACATCAATAAAAATATCGTTTAAAAATCCCATTAAAGTATCTCCTGTATATTTAGGTAACGGTGTATTTCTGTTATTTTACAAGCAAATTCTTTACATAACATTATGTACATATTTAGGTTCCTTTAGGAACGTTCTTTTGGCTAGTGAATATGTTATCATGTTTTTCCAATCTTTGATAAATCTCTTCTTTATTTTTCTTCGAGTCACTCTGCTCCTCAGCCTTCTACTATCCTTGTCTTTCTTTATCCGTTTATGTTTGAGATGTCATGTGTCTACACTCTTTGTTCCACATACTTCTGAGGTCCATTATCGTTGTTACTTTACCAACATTTATTTATGGCTGTACTGTTGTACCGTAAAGTCATCGCCGTTATTATCAACAGTTGCATAGTTAGGAAATCATTCATGTTTATTCATATTATATTAGATAATTTTAGCACTTGCAGCCTTGATATTTTACTGGCATATTTGTAAACGCTTGTAACATCTTGAATTCTAATGTATGTTTTACTTCGTAGATCTTTATCTGAAGTTATAACCATTATAATAATTTATGAAACAATGATTAATTGTAAGTGTTAAAAACTCCGACGTTAGAACTTTGGTATTTTTTTAAAACATAATATTCCTAACAAGATTGTTACCGTTTCAACGAATTTCTACACTAATAGTACATAGTCAAAACTAGTGTGTATCCTGCATGGTGTTTATGGTGTACTCCCTAGTAGCGACATGCAGTTTTTCCACATCATTGAGCTGAGTATTGTGGTTTTTATCTCCCTTCGTCAAGTGTTATTCGTCTTCGTGGTTATCAATCCCGCTATGTGAATTTCTTATAGAGCTTGACTATCTTGCCAATAAAGGCTACCTAGGATACTATATTTTTGACTAAGTAAGTACCATTCCCGTGATCTCGTTCACTTTATACTTTGCATTGCCCGCTATCTACCAATTCCTACCTAGTTTACAACCTGTAAGCATCATTCAGCGTCCGTTTGTAGGAGATAATGAACATAAACCATACTCACATCTAATGATCTAAAATAACCATCTTGATGTTATCGCTTAACCCGATGCCTATCTGCAGCATTTACAGTTAATTCATGGCTCAGTGCAGTTAAAAAATATGACCACAATAAATCAACATCCATTCATTTCAATTGGAGAATGTTCAAATATTTTAGCGCCATTTATAATCGAGTTACGAAGTATTCGGGTCCGAAGAACCGATGACCGATTATCACAAATGCGATCACTATCATGAACTGAGGCATTCAAACTGGTTCCACATGAATTTACAACATATCTTTCGGAATAGACAACGTCCAAAAGCCCGCTTTACACGTCCGTTTTTTTCACCGGACCACAGACAGTGTTTTTCATATTTGTATGAGTTGGACACCGGTCCGACGGCGGCGTCCGATGCATGTACTTACACAAATTCACGCCCGTTTTTGCCAATATAAAAAACGGCAGCAATTTATTCAAACTCAAAACTCAAGCTCAAACTCAAATAATTTATTTCAATTAAACCATTTACAGGCACTTTTGAATTGTCAAGGAGTCGGTCAGTAAGAAAAATGAAGCTACATTCCCATTCCAAAGCGTAGGTACCTATGGAGAAGAACGGGCAAGAAACTCCATGGACACTCTTTTAAATTAAATTGTTACAAAAGTATTCGTTACATCTATAATGTTGAATTTATAACTAAAAGTGAGAACGATGTAAAAATAAAAATAATAAAAACTTACACGTTAAAAGCGTCAAGAGTAGGTACAGTCAGCTGCAGAGAAATCTCACCCCCTAGCAATGTATTTATTCATTGCTAGGGGGTGAGATTTCTCTGCAGCTGACCGTACAACAAATAGAAACAAAATAAAATAAAATAAAATAACCAATGCATTCAATTCAGCAATGCATTGTCTAAGTGTAAACAATGCACAGACGTTTAGTATCGGATAGTTTACTGTACCTGGATTGTCTCCATTCTTCTCAAAATATTTCCAGTTCTTCTTGTATTTATTTGAAATCTCCACTTTTTACACATATGTATCAGTCATTACTTTATCATTTACTCCCTTGGCATTCATATGATCCCTCACAAAGTCGATCCATCTTTTCCTTGGTCTGCCTTCTACTATTAGATTTAAAATATTTATAATTATAAGTAGCACCTTACAGAAATTACTTTTTAGGGATCCGTAGTCAACAAGGAATCCTTATAGTTTCGCCAAGTCCGTTTGTCTGTCTGTCCGCGGCTTAGCTCAGAGACTCAGAAAGCTGTTTTTTTTTTAAATCCACAATGGGGGAGCTCTTGGCCTTAATCTTACCTGATGGTAGGTGATGATATGGCCGAAGATGGAAGCGAGCTTCGCCCGGAGTCCTCAACCACAGATGGATTTGGTACCCATACCAAATTCCTATATAACATATTAGTCACGCCAACAAAGTGGTAAAATACAATCTTGAATTATTATTTTTTGGGGTACCTCCCCTCTACACGTAAAGTGGGCATGATATTTTTTCCTCGTCTATCTGATTGTGTGGGGTATCGCTGGGTATCGCCATTCAAAACTATTACGGGTTTGTGAAAACCAGATTTCGATTCAGGGATCCGTTTGCGTAATAATAAGCTTTAAAGTGCAAATTTTTGTTAGAGTCGAGTGTGTGTCCCCCCCCACTGCCAGCTAAATGGTTGTGTTTGGACGTGGAATTAAAAGAAAAACTATCACAGCTGAGTAGGTTTTACAAGTTACCGAGTAATGGTCGACCAACTCACATTTACAGTTGAGAAACATGTTCTCACATACTTTCTGTATGGGAGAATATGTTTTCCCACTACAATGTTAAGTTTGTTCTTGGGATAAATTCATTCTAACCACGGAACCCTTCATTGTGCGGGGTCCAACACGCACTTTTCAAGTTTTTATTTGTTTCTGGTGGACACGTTCGTTTATTTCATTATTCAACGTGAATAATAATATAATTTTCGCCTCTGATTGCTTACCTGTAATGTGTCTATTTTTCATTTTTACTTCGTTATAAGATCTCTTGGGTATTGCAGGCTTGTCAGCTGAAACTCAATTTTTATCTGCATTTTATTTATTTATTTTAACTTCTCGCACACACGTGCACACACTAAGGTACAAAGGCGGACTAAATGCCTTAGGCATTCTCTACCAGTCAACCAAGGGTGGTGAAGAGATAAGATGGCAGGTGCTCTGATTGAGAGGAGATAATAATAATAAAAATTGATTGTCTGTAAAGTTGCGCGTAACGGGACAATGAGTCATCCTTTTTCATGTCAAAATCATTAAAAACATAACATAATGAATTATGATAATTAAAATAAATTCACAAATTATAACCTTTTTATGTGTCAACCAAATAATGAGTGTCCTGAGAATGACCAATTTGTTGTATGATTAATATAATACACGTACATATATATTTACTATGATATATACCTTACTATATGTATATAATATACAAATTCAAGGAAAAGAGGTAATTGAGATGAGTCTACGCTATTTGTTTGTGGCCGTCCTGATATCAAGAGGAAGCGCATTCCAGAAAAGAATGGACTGAATATGAAAGGACGAATGAACAAAGTCATAAGAGTATGAGAAGGAGAGAGCAGGAGAAGATTGTTGGAAGAACGCAGAATAAGATAAGAAGGAGGGGTGGGAGAACATTTTATTCCTTTCTAGCACTTGATGAATACCAACATCAATAATGGAAAATCATTACAAAATTCAATTCATCGGTACAATATTTTAGGATCCTTGTGGTTGACTGTTAATGTTTTATTTTTATTTCTGTGCGTACACAATTGAAACATCATTTTATAGCTATAAGATTGGTAACATTTACAGTGATAGAGGATCGTAGCGAACGCTACTAGTTGCTCAATTCTCGCCACCAACTTTATTTCCACTACATTTGCGAGTGAACGTATATAGTTCAAGATCGCTGTGGCAACACTGGCTTGTATTTTGCATATAACACGACCAACTTACTTCTACCGTCCATTTCAACCTTATCTCATAGAATTAAAATTCATTTTTGGATGACCACGAACTTTTTTCTCAAGTTTCGTGATGTCAATTCGCAAAATATTTTTTTCTGGCTTCTTGAATCTTAATTATATGGTATTAGCGTGCATAATTGATTGTGATTGATTATTTTCGCCACCGTTGGTAATAGTCGCTGGTTTTTTATTTTATTTTTTCAACACGTTATAGTGTGCGCATGATCTGTTGCTATCTGAAAAAAGGCTACTGATTTTTAAGGAACGTGTTTCTGGTTTTTTATTTTTATTTTTGTGTGTGAAATTCTTTACTCTTTGCAGAGCATACCCGGAGTAATGATATGTAAAGTAAATAGGCAGGCATAAGGACTCATGCCGACAGAAGTGAAAACTCAAAACTTTGGAATAACTGACAATCTGGCGCCGTATTGCGCCAGATTGTCAGTTTTTCCAAGAGCATGTCGCGCATTTCAGTGACGCGAACCCATAAGTTTTTCCCCTACCAAAAATCGCTCAACGCGGCTAAATAAGTTTTCACTAGAAACAACATTGGTGAAACGTTGTCTTCAAAAGATCGCTTTTAGCGATAAGACCGCCCATTGTATCACCCCCTTGTCAAATTTTCTACATATATAAATCTGTGATTTTTATGGTGTGCAATAACGAGTATTCTATCTTTTATATATTTATCTTATATTATATTTAATGGATGACACATCATTCTGGCCTTTTCCAAATAAATAGGTACGTATGAGGCATTTAGTAGCCAGGTCCAATCGAGTAGGTAGAATTCATTCCATAGACAATTTGTATTTAAACGTTTTGAAGACGCCATCATCATTGAAAATACAGGAAAATTGTTGGCATGAATTCTAAACTACATTTTTAAACACATGTGGAAACTTGTAATTGACCTTATTTTGCATAAACTATTTCTTACTGTATCTGTTTAGCTGTAAGTTTTCCTAAAAATTAAATAAATGAATAAATAAATAATTTAATATATTTGTCGGATCTTTCATGAGTATGCACTTAAAATGAGACACAAGCACGTTTGTTTAGCGTTGTGCGGACTCTAGGATTGAGTATGGTGTTCGATGCGGACCATGGAGCGACAGTGATCGTTTAGACGTAGTCGGGACACATACTGGCCTAGGAACTGCTCAGTGTTTCCTTTTAAGTTCAGAGTATTAATTAGTACAGTAGTGTTAGTAATTGACTCTGTAACAATAAACTGTGTAGAAGTTAAAGGAGCTATTTCTCTCGTTTACCCGTATGCCAACTCTGCGCCCACGACTGTAAATGCTGACACTATGTATGTCACTAAGTATGTTCTGATTACAATCCAATTTACCGTGACTGCGACATATTAAACTTACATTGAACAATTAACTTTCAGTTGACATAATGCTCGCGATAAAAATCGATATTGTTATTGGTATACGATTGACGATTATCGATCATAATCGAATAGACGTCAGAAATGTTTCGTGACATTATAGTATCGATAAAGTCTAATCGATAATAATGATTGATGTTTCGATTTAGCAATACGTTTGTATTATTATCAAGAGATATCGTCGCGGCGATGGATGTAGAATTGTAGAACAAGCATACGTTGTCCTAGTTAGTTTCTATCGTTTGTCTTATCGGCTTGGCATGTCTTTTCAGTTCTTGGAGTCATTAGGCTTGAAACTGTTTCAAAAATCGATACCAGAAGTATCAATTAACGTAAGGGACATTTTGGCGAAAATGAGTTATATATATCATTGGATTCAGAATTTCCAGCTCTATCGATTGGTATTATTAAAATTTATCTATAGCTGAAAAAAAAATCCCTTACAGTACAAATTTTTGGACTGCGTAAAACGATAAATGACAAAAAAAAAAAAAAATACGGACATTAACATTTTTCATTAAATCATCGTATTATACTATCTTCGACACATAAACATATTTTTTTAATGTACGGGACATGCTATATTCTAAACCACTGGGCGTTCGTAAATCTTTCGTTTATAGCATGAATGAATAGGAAATTCTAAGAAACTTTGCACTAGACTATTAAAATGGGAGCAGACAGCAAAAATTTATAGACAGATTTAAAAAAATAAAATCGTTTTTGGCTTTCCTGGAAAACCGTGTTTTGTCCCTTATGTTAATTGACACTTCTGGTATAGAAATGTTAAGTTTACCATATATGTACAATGTGGAGACGACAATACGACATTAAAATTCAAAACTTGCCTAACAAGCCTAGACTGAATTCATAGGAGGGTTGTTCGCTGATATATATCAGCGGATAAATATCATGATATATATCACGATGTATATCAATTGATTTTTATCTTGATATATATCAATTGATTTTTTTCCTGTCTTCTGAACTAAAAATTTTGGAGATTAATGTTTATCCTGGCAAGACGTAGCGAAAAACTACAATTCAGAATAATTAATTTTTTACTTTTTTATGATAACAAATTAGTATTAAAATTTGTTGATTTATCTCACAAACAAAGAAGCTTATTATAATAATAGGTGTTAGTTTTTTAAGTGTTCATTAAAAAAAAAAAAAACTCAAATAAACACTAAATCTTTTGTTACTTCTTTTAAATAAAAAATGTGGTAATTTGACACTTTTTTATTGAATTAATTTTATTTTCTTTTATTATTTTACAAATTCCTTTCACATTTTTAAGTGTTTAATCTCCTTATAGAATGAAATTCGCTTCTTTTTCTTGGCCTGGATATATATCCGATATAATTATATAAAAAATCGTATTTTTGATATTTATTATAAAAACCGGATTTTTTCGAACCTTGATTCATAGGTAAATCGCCTATTGATCTTTATTTACCGTTGAACAATTTATTGTATAAGCCGCAGTTATATACATAGTGACGTATGTACTTATACGATATTACACGACTTACATATTGTTACATAAATGTTACCAATACTATTGTGCAAGTGTCGATATGTAATGTAATTGTCTTAGATTAAGATAAGTAGGTAATTACCCGACTATCAGCGAAGCTAAAAAGAGGGTTATGAAACTTATGATTTTGACCGGTATGTATGTATGTACCTACGTCTGTTGCCTAATAACTTCTAAACTACTTATCATAATTTGACAAATAAGGTATCGTTGGAAGCGTCTTGATCGTCCGCTGGTTATAGGCTATTTGACGTCACATTATATGACGCCATGGACATGGCGCCCTCTAGAGTCTAGAGGAAAGAAAGTCTTGAACTATAAAAAAAGAATAAGTATTAAATACATTAAGTGTATGATGTTTATTTAATAGACGATAAATATTGAATACTTTGTACATAACATTTTCAAATGAAAATATTAGATTTTGAAAAAAATTACCAATGTTTGCAAAACGAAGGTCATTAAACCTTCCGGAGTAAATTCATTTAATGACCATGAAAACCGAATAAAAATGCTGCTTTTAGATATTTATATTGAATTACGGAATTACATTAATGTGTAATATTTTATAATGTAATTGGATTACATTACACAGGTGATTTTGAAATATGTATTATTGAAATTGACAGGACATGGGAAAAGCCGTGAGTTTCACACACATGTGGTAAAAGTTAGTGCAGACTTTCAATTATTTAAAACCGGCCAAGTGCATGTCGGACCACGCACAATGAAGGGTTCCGTAGTTGGGATAAATTGATCCCAAGAACAAACTTAACATTGTTGTTGAAAGTTTGTCGACTATTACTCGGTAACTTGTAAAGCCTAATTAGCTGTGATAGTTTTCCTTTTAACTTCGTTATAAATACTACTGCTGTGATTTCTTTCACATATCCAAATAAAACCATTTAGCTGGCAGACACACACTTGCAAGACTGTAATAAAAATTTGCAGTTTAAAGCTTAAGAGCGTTGTCGCCGGTCCACTAGCGCCACTCCTTTAAAAACATATTATCTCGTGACTGAGAAGGAATTATGAAAAACGTTATGTGTGTCTAGAATTTTCTAATACATTTGTTAAAGTTTCATATTGAGACACGAAGCAACAAAATTCGATCTAAATGAAAACGGCCACATTCCTCTATTTTTCCACGGCCACATTTATCGGTTTTCACCGGTCCATTAGCGGACCGGTGAAAACCCTCTTAATAATACGCAAACGGATCCCTGAATCGAGAAATGGTTTTCACAGACCCGCAATATTTTTTAACGGTCTGCCCAACGATCCCCCACACTATAGGATAGACGAGAGACATCCCCACTTTACGTGTAGGGGAGGTACCCTAAAAATATATTTCAAAATTTTATTTTACCACTTTGTCGGCGTGATTAATATGTATACCCATTCCAAATTACAGCTCTCTAGTACTAAGAGTCTCTGGGCTAAGCCGCGGACAGAAATACAGGCCGACAGACAGACGGACATGACGAAACTATAAGGGTTCCTTGTTGACTACGGAACCCTAAAAACCGGCCAAAAGTGTGTCAGTCCACGCAGAATGGAGGGTTCCGTAGTTGGGATGAATTTGTTCCAAGAATGTAGAGATTATGAATTAATATTAAACTTAAATGTATTATAGAAATCTCGTTGTTTTGTAAATTCGTAAACACCGTGCGAAGCAAGGATGGGTCGCTAGTGCATAATCAACAGCAGATGTTCTACCATAGCCATCGAAACCGTATGTATAAGTAAACCATCTGCATAACTAAAATCATATGATCACTGACCGGCAAGCTGCCTTGCCGCGGGCGAGGCCGGTCGCGCTTGCGACAGAGAACGCGGCGCTGCGCGTACGCATCGCCACGGGGCATGTTGTATTTGTTACCGGCCAAACCCGATTTCAGGCCAAACTAGTTTGTCCTAGGCCAAACCCTCCCTGCACGCGATAGGACAACCCAGTGTAGCCTAGGCCAAACTCCACCTGTACTAAGATAGGTCGACGGAGCCCCGCTTGGCGGGGCTCCTATTTCTGGGTGGTTTAAAAAAAAATACCACGAAGGTTAAGGCAGGAGGTCCGCTCCGCTTCGCTCCCGCCTTAGCCTTCTAACCTAACCTATCCGAGTCGGGGTACTCTGAGTCGGGTTGTTAACCAAAATAGGATAAACCGGTTTGACCTAGGACAAACTAGTTTGGCCTGAAATCGGGTTTGGCCGGTAACATATTCACTGTTTCATAGTCATTTGGATAGAACTGAACATTTAGATATACGGTAGCGGCATTAGGGCAGGGCGCGGTTGGGCGACCGCCCAAGGGCGCAAGAAGGGGCAACCCTTCATGTCTGATTACTCGTCTCGTCCTTCCATTGAGAATATCGGTCACTATACTTATAACAGTAGTGAGTGGAGAAAGGAGTTTTTCTAAGCTTAAACACAATATCTCAATCGAGACATTTCGAAAGTATGACAGGTAAACAAGGAAAACCTTTCGTCTTAAAAATAACCCTAAAACTTATGTCTAATGTCAAATGGTACTTATTTCAGTAAATCCTTCAGTTTAGGTAAAAGGTACACACGGCTACATAACAAGCTATAAATTTCCAGTATAAGCTGATCTCGCATGGTATAAGATTTTCCGTATAATGAGAGGTCAGCTTATACTAGCATTTATAGCTTGATATGTAGCCGTGTGTACCTTTTACCTGAACTGAAGGATTTAATGAAATAAGTACCATTTGCTGTGTGTACAAACCATGAAAACGCACAAAAATAGTTATGCTGACTAATAAAATATTAATTTTGATTGTATAACTGGTTCTTGTCATGGTATTTATGCATGTACCTATCTTATTTATTTATTTCGATTATAATTCAATAAATTCCACATGTAACTATAACAATAATTAATTTCATAAATTACTGCCTCCATAAATACGTAGTTATGTGAGTACCTAGAGTTAATTATCTAATGGAATTGTAATTGAATATTCATAACATGTTTAAAAGAATACCTACCTACAACGCGAGGAAACCTACATTGACATAATTATATTCAGATTACTCAGAATGTTCTGAAAAATATTTAACTCCCTCTGGAAATCAGTAAAGGGTCTAAAAGAGCCGCTTTGGCAGAATCATAAATAGGATATGAATCATATTTAAAATCGTAAAATGGTTAAAAATTGACGATTCGTAATATTATCTGCGTACCTACAATTCATAGCACGCAATTCATCTGTTTGACAGTTTTGCATGGAGATTTGTATAAAGGTCCACAAATTATGAGTTGCTTTATTGAAGTTTAATCAAGCATTATGTTTAGTATTGTCTCTCCTTCTACTTTTGATCCTTCCAAAGGTAGTCTGTAAAAGATCGCTTTTAGCGATAAGACACCCTGACCGCCCATTGTGACACCCTTTGTAACAGTTCTACATTTATATATGTAATTTTTATGGTGTACATAAGAAAGAGTATTCTATCTATCTAATCCTGCTAATTCACATAAATCAAAAACAATTGACAGTAGATAAAAGTAGGAAAGCAAATGTATTATCTATATATATAAAAATCAATTGCTGTTCGTTTGTCTCGCTAAAACTTGAGAACGGCAAGGCTGATTTAGCTGATTTTGGTTTTGAAATATTTGTCGTAGTTCAGGGAGAATATGAGGAAAAATGAAACATTAAAAAAAAAAAACAACAATTAGTGAACGACTGGACCGATTTCGCTAATAGTTTTTTTGTTGTGTTTGTTATTGTCAGGAGAAGGTTCTTATGTAAGAAAAAAATAAGAAAGTAAAAAAAAATGAAAATTAAGAAAATGACCATATTTTCTTTTCTAATGTATGGCGTTTAACATAACGTGTCAGTCATCATTTGGTAGGTCTGTGAATAGGATTTTTTTTTTTTTTTTTTTTTTAATATTTTCGGTAGGTATGTAGGGTAGGGTAGGGTAGGTAGGGTAGAGTAGGGTAGTGTAGGTAGGGTAGGTAGGATAGGGTAGCTAGGGTAGGGTAGAGTAGTGGAGTTTATATTATATTTCCTTTGCGCGTAGACTAACTGCCACAGTCAAATAGCTTTTGACAGAACGAAGTCTGTCGGGTCAGCTAGTTCTATATATTTTAAGGTAACATGAAATTTGTTGAGGTTTCGAAAAACTTATCGAAGTAATGACTAGGTATACATGATACTGCCAGTATAGGAAAGAAATGCAAATGACGAGGAATGCACTGTTTAAAAAAGAATGCAAAGGTATACCTACTCTAGGACCCTGAAAATCGAATGTAAAACTTATAACGATTCTTTAAAATATTCCATGAATCTGCGCACTATATAGATAATCAAATAGCATATAAAACAGCAACACCAAGCCACGGTAATTACAATCCCAAATTAATGCACATATACGGAAAATTTACGACCAAAATTAATACCAAGTTTAAACCTGCATTACTGGAATCAAAATCGGTAGTCATTAAACGTATTTGTGGTCATTATTACCTAAGATTTAATGTCCTAAAGTTATTAGATTTCGAAACATCTTTGTACTGGCTCGAAGCAAATTACTAGACAATCGAGGTCTGGAGAACGGATGGATGTGACAAAATGAATGAAGGCTAAGCGAGGAACGGGTGATCGGTGAGTTAGGGCTGGCAAAGATTCTTTGAAGTCAAATACTCATAAAAACAGAATTTTGATGACTTTATGACCTCCAAAATAAGAAAATGAAAGATAATAAGAAAAAACTAATCAGCGCATTTTGAAGATGAGAATGTTCAGCTAATTATGCGCTGAACAGATTTTGAAAATAATTCTTAATTACCCTAAAGTAGGAGCACAAACATACCTCGAAATGTTGTTGGGCAGAAAGAGTTGTATTCAACGCTTGATTTACCTAACATAATCCACCTCGATGTGCTAAAAAAAAATACTAGGTATTACTTATGCAATAATAATATTTCATTTTATTTATTCTTTGTTTAAAAAAAATACAAAGTTGCGCAAATAACTCACCGCGAGTGAATTTTGCAAGACTGCAGCCTTAAACCACACTTACCTTCAAATAGAGGGTTATCTATGTAAGAAGAGTGTTTGAGCAAGATCGTATTTAAAGGTACGAGTTACAACTTGATTTCAAGCAAACTCAAACCATTTATTTCCATTAAACCATTTACAGGCACTTTTGAATTTTCAAGGAGTAGACCGGTAAGAAAATGAAGCTACATGCCCATTCCAAAGCGTAGTAGGTTCCTATGGAGAAGAACGGGCAAGAAAATCCATGGACACTCTTTTAAATTAAATTGTTACAAAAATATTAGTTACATCTGTAATGTTGAGTTTATAACTAAACGTCAGAACGATGTAAAAAAAAAAAAAATAAACGTACACGTTAAAAGCGTCCAGAGTAGGTACCTACAACAATAGAAAAAAAAAAACTATTCAAAAATAAAATAATTAAAATAAGATAATTAAGCTGATAGATAATTTAAAAACTGACGTAAACATACTCAGGAAAAGGTTTAGTGCAAATATTTGTGTCAGTAAATTGAACTATCTCGGCTTCTCGGTAGTAGTTTCCTGATGGCGATATTTATTTCCATTTGTATAAAAGCTTCAAGCGTCAATTTCAGTCCATATTCAAACTTCATACGTCTTCAGATGCCTGACCCTCCTTGGCAGCCCTAGATATAAGTCCAAGATGCACTTACAATAGGAAAATATGAACTACTGTGTTGCAATGTTTGTTTGTTCATTGTTAATGCATTATATCGTCTGTACCATGTAATGATGTTGGTTTAGCAATAGGAGATGGGCCTTGTGGTCTCTGCTATTGCGGTCGACTGCTTGATCAGGTCAGGTACTGATGCCTTTTGACCTCATTTTGTTCTATGTGATATCGATATGTTCTGGTTTAGATAAAGTTTTGGGATTCTTCGAAACAATATGAGCAAAGTGCTATTGGGTACCTATAACGGTAAATTACCAGATAATAATACAGCTGTTATAGTGGACTGTTAGCAAAGGGGCAAAAAAGAGAGATTATTGATTATGTGAAAGATCGGATATGGCGATTAATAGAGATGGTATGGAAGAGAAAGACGTGCTGCGTCCACCTCAATTAAATTTGGGGTAAGGGCAGAAGGATAAAGAAGAAAGAAAGAAAGAAATTAAAATGAAAGAAAAGAAAGAAAAGTAATAAAATAAAGAAAATATGTTTATTCTACACAAATAAAAGGCACATTTCAAAAAATAAAATACACACATGCAAAGTAGACAAAAGACGATGAGTAGTAGGATGATGATGATAATGCCGCATGACTAAGAATGCAGTTTATTAAGCACTAGTATAAAGCTCTTTATCTGAAGCCCTTTAGTATCATAAAACAACATCTTGACTTAATCCGTGACTTAGATTAGTCTTATAAATTGTTTTTGTAATTATCATGTTTCATCTTAACTCGTATAATAATAATGATGTACACGGCAATCTAGTCGTAAACTGAACTGCTAGCATACGTTATAGTTTATATTTTAATGACTTCTGTATAGTTTAAAGTAATACTAATAACAAGACGGTACCTATATGAAACAGTTTGAATCAATGAGGCTGATTGCTTGCATAAATAATTACCTATACTATGTAAGTATTGGATTGTTGAAATATAGGTTCAAGAAGCTATATATATATAAAACTTTATTTCGGGTGGCATAGACCCATAGAAAACTTAACCTAAACCTAATACACATTTACCGAGCTACAAGTTTACTTGGCATGACTCGCCACACCTACACAAGACTTGACCCACTGGTTTTGAAAGGGACAGTCAAAACGTACAGCTAATGCGTTCAGAATGCTGTTGTTGCTACCCCGTATACGGGCTAGCAGGGAAGCGGGATTTTTGCGCATGATGGCCTGAAAACCATCTGTGCGCGCCTCAGCAAACATGCCAGACGCGCTGCACCGCCACGGCAGACCCAACAACCTTCTGAACGCATTATTGTACTGCGTGCGCAGGGCTCTGTAGGCTCGCTGCGTATATCTCACCCACAGGCCGCTCGAGTAGAAGGAGGAGGAGGAAGAGGTCCTATGGTAGTCCTAGCATAAAATGAGTTTCGTAAATTAAGTAATTAATTATAAAAATAGTTCAGAATAACATTAAAAAAACAATGGCTTAAGTTTTTGATTACCCGCGGGATAGCTGCGTTACAAACTCTCAGTAGGAATCGGTTTCATTTTGACAATTCAACAACATTCATTACGCTATTTACGTTGTCAAGTAGACAAGTTTTTCGAACATATGAAGCAATGAATTCGCAATAAGCTTGAAAATCATTCAGTCATTGTACATGCGGATCCTAATAAAAGTAGGTAGTTACAAAGTTACCGCTGAAATATGTATAAATAATTATGTTGTGTTGAATTTAAAAAAATATAAGCTTGTGATAAATAGATCACTTTAACTAAATCTATCACTCCTTGTGATTGTTGACGCAGACGACGACGACGGCACGGTTGGCGCAGTGGTTAAGCGATTGACTGCTGCGCTGCGTGTCGCGGGATCGATTCCCGCACGGAACAAATATTTGTATGACCTACAAGTAATTGTTCCGGGTCTGGCTGTTTGTGTATGTGAGTTTAAATGTTTGTAAACGCACCCACAATACAGGAGAAATTCCTAGTGTAGAGCAAAGTTAAAAAAAAAAAAGTACTTTTACTGTCGCAACAAAAATCTGGCGAATGAAAGAAAACGAAAATCCGACGAAATAAAAATCTGCCGAAACGAAAATCTGTCTAAACGGAAACAACCCTCTAAATGTATAGAATAACGAAATCTTGAAGCTTTGTTTTCGGTAAATGTATTATGTTTTGTAAAAAGTCATAGAACAAGAGTTGTTGTGATCGTGAAAAACATAACCCTGTCTTTAGTGCCGCGCAGTCGGGTAATAAAAATGTCGCCCAAGTACATTCATCTTGTTAAGCTACATAACTCAGTTCATACATAACACCATTTAAGTCGGCATCCTCGTGCCCACAGACAGTTTTCTCGCAGGTATTCATCATAGTGCCGTATAGCTTGGTATGCCAGTGATGTAACTACAGTTCCGTGGTCTAGGTACCTACCACTTAAAGCCAAGTGGTTTGGCGCACTGCCATGTTGTATTGATTAAATTCTTCCCGTTCTTAAGAGCGCTGTCTCAGGTCCACAAGCGCCACTATTTAAAAAAAATATTATCTCGTGACTGAGTTGGAATTATGAAAAACGGCCTCGGTAAGTGTGTCTAGAATTTTCTAATACCTTTTATAAAGTTTCATATTGAAACACGAAGCAACAAAATACGATCTAGAGGAATGCGGCCGTTTTTCTTTAGTTGCATTTAGTTGGGCCACTTACCTCTGGTTAGTTGGCAAATCCCCCCCGGTGGGTTCCCGCATTGTCGAGGCGGGGGGGGCTCAGTAGCCGTGGCTTGAGGGCCACGGTGAAGCTAAGAGGAACCCGAGGAGGGGGCCGCTCGTCAGGGCTTTTGCGGCTAAGCCGATGACGTAGCGGCCGTAGGTTGCGGTGCCGCTTTGGCGACATCGCAACTGAGGCGGGCCGCGATGTCGAATGGGCGGCATCGCGGCTGAGTGTGGGAGGCCGCGGCGGGAGAGGAGTGCCGGTATTGCGGTGAGCCGTTCTCCCTACCTTCCGCGGCCTTGACGGGGTCGCCACCGTTGAATGGCGGACGCGGTGGGGCCGCAGAGGAAGAGGAGTGTCGGTATTGCGTTGGCCGCTCTCCCTATCCTCTGCGGCCGAAAAGTGGTAGGCGGCGGGGCCACTAACCTGACCCGTTGCGGGGGGACCAGGGGCGCCTGGACGCGAGATCGTCTGGCGCGAGGTCCCAGGTGGAGGCCAGCAGGCAACGGGTGCGGGGGCACCCTTGCCTGTATTGCACAGGCCTCTACCAGTGTCGGACGGGAATGGCCAGGTGTTCCCGGTCATTCCCATATCGCCCCCAGGCTGAGGGGCATGCGGGGCCCGCCAGTTAGGCGGGCATGCGCCGGGAGGGTTGTGGACGTAAAGGCTGTGCCGGTTTCCCATGACCCTCCCATCAAGGCGATGAGGGAACTCCGCTGAGTTTTAGTGGGTATTCTGCCATTTTGGCAGGGAGTCCCACATACCCCGTCTCGTCCCCCGACGAGCGGGCATGCGTAATGCATTTCTCAGCGTAAAAAAAAAAAAAAAAAAAATGGTTAGTTGGCAAATGCATACAATTGGCGGGCAGTTTGCGGGTTGGGCCAACAACTGATGGCCTACGTGGATTTGCCTACGAAGGCCCAACTTGCGATGGGGCCAACGTACATTGCCCTACGAAGGCCCGACGAAAACGTGTTATGGGTAGGCCCAACGACACATAATACATTTAGGCAAGCGATTGTATGTTGGTTGGTTCTATGGCTGGTTTCAGAGCGACGCGTCTCGCCAGCGCCGGCCGTACATGAACCTTATCGGCTTCAAAATAAGGTTGGTTTTAGCGATTTGTTTTGAAAAACCAACCTAATTTTGAAGCCGATAAGGTTCATGTGCAGCGACGATTTTTACACGTTTTGTAACACACATGCAATGAGTCTTCCGTGGCGTCATCCATTCTTTACGCATCACACCGAGTTTCCCACGGTAACCATCATCGTCGTAAAACTCCACAACTTTATACATTTAACACTTTCACAAAGACTAAGGGTTAACTAAATAAACTAAAACACAGCCTGCCAGCTTGATATCATCTTTGTTGATGCGAACAAAAAAAACACTCCGCAGCCGCAGGTGCACAAATGAATAATAAAATGGCGGGCAGGCCGGTTGACGCGTGCTGCCGCCCGCTCCCCGCGCACCCCGCTACCACCCCGTTGGAGTAGCAATAATTGGCCCTACAAAAATCTCCCAACAGTAGGAATAGAAGCAGCAGGCCCGCGTTTGTTGGCCCAATGTTGTCATTATACCTTAAATCCCTACAAAAATCTCCCAACAGTAGGAATAGAAGCAGCAGGCCCGCGTTAGTTGGCCCAATGTTGTCATTATACCTTAAATCCCTACAAAAATCACCCAATAGTAGGAATAGTAACAGCAGGCCCGTCGTTGGCTATCCGTTGGGCAAATAGTGCATGTTTATGACAATGGGCCTATTTTAAGTTTAGGTTGGCGGAATAACTAACCGTCTACCAATACATTCCCAACTGTTGGCGTATGGAAGCCAACGGCAATTGCTACTAGGGTGTGGGCACCATGTAAGTTTAAAAAAAAGTAATATGGACTATTTTTTGTATATAAATATTTAAGTACACAATATAAAACCTATGTCCGTCTGGAATAATGTACCTTTCAAATGGTGAAAGAGTTTTTCAAATAGGAGCTGTGGTTCCAGAGATTACCCTCCACATATACTCACACAAACTCACAAAATTCGCTCTCTCTCTGTATAAAATTAGTGTAGATAAACGTCTTGGTCTCACTGAAGTAACATAGCAAAGTATAATAATTATAATAAATAAAATATTTGCAAACGACTCGGAAACTGAATTCAAGCACGCTTGGCCTTAAATCGGGCATAGATAAATGAACAAACAGAAGCTCGTTATTTCTTAAATGTGGCTTTAAAGTATAAAGTAAATATAAACAGTTGAAAAAATCACAAAATTGTGTTAAATTTTTGAACAAATACAGTAATACTTAGTTATTTGTTCTAGCATTGATGAATAGGTCGAGTTGAGTCCTTCATTTTTTTAATTATCTAGTTTTAGTAGAATTGACGGCATCGTTCTACATAACGTTAGACGCAATTAACTAGCGGTTGTAATTAAAATTTATTTTAAACGTTACATTATATACATACATTGTTCGTCCGGAAAACCGAAGAATTGAGGCTAGGTTTCAAAAGTATTGAGTATTCGGACCATATTCTTGGCACCACGATTTAAAACTCTACCAGTACCCTAATTGCGAAACACGCTTTGAATCACAATCCAAGAGTTTTGAAGGATATTGCTAATCCATTGCTGATTTGCATAGGTTTGAAAAATTCGTCTGTTCAAACACGTAAATAACGCAATGGGTGAACTGTCAAAATCAAACCCATTGCGATCAATTGTCATTTTATGTGTGTTACGCAATTAGAGAACGTACCTATACTACGTGACCCGTTCAGGGGGGAGGGGGTCTTCAAAAATACCACGCTTGGTCACAGTGGCTTAGGTTTTCGTCACATAGTCAATATCCTCTAGGGAAATCTCGCGCTATATTCTATGGCGCACAGCGTTTAGCGGTTTTTAAACTCATAGGTGGCAATACGACGATACACGGACGTCATTTAAAATCGACAGATTGCAGTGCAGTTGTCAAGCAAGTCGACGAGAGTGCGTGCCGGTACAATAATCCCTGCGTTCCGAGTTGCGATAAAATCGATATTCGCGTGCTAAAGCCCGTTCCGAGTTAGCGTGAGCGCGATAACGATGTCCCGTGAATCGTCATAGATGACGTCATGACATTCGCCATCTTGCGATAATGCCGACCATGCCTTTTACTAATATCGCCGTGAGTGCTGTCAAAAATGACAGTTGTGCTGTTTTGTTTTGAGTCGCATCGTATCTAACGTGGCATTTTCAAAATTGTTCTTCTGGCTACAGTTGCTACCTAACCTAATAAGAAGAAAATTTTGGTGAATACACAGAGAAATACTCTAATATCGTTTTGACATTGAGTGAGCACCGTGAGCGCGTTCCCGAGCGTTCCGAGTTGTTGACAGCCATCGGCTGTCATAATCGTAATATCTAAATCGGAACGCATGTGAGACGATGTGAGCGCTGTGAGCGATTTTAGCCAATTCGGAAGGCGGCCAATGTCGTCGTTTGATCGGGTGTACAATGCGTTTGTTAAATGTCACAAGGATTCCTTATCAATGCAGGCAATACATTTTTCTTCTTGATAATATTTTTTTCACTTGTAATTTATAGGTATGCACGCACTCTTGGCGTCACGTGAGCCTTTTTTTCAACTTTCTGTTTGCAAAAAACTAGAGGGGAGTTTTGGCATATACTACAGGTGGTCATAGAGGGGGGAGGAGGGCAAAAACGTAGTTTACTTAGTATGGGTACGTTCGTTTGATACCCCGTTAATTTTTACAATTTTCTGAAATTGACATATCCGTCGATTTTCTTTTTGCAACCCAGATTTTTCCTAGAGAAGGATTTAAACGTACACCAAGAAACTAAAAAAATAATACGTAGCCAATGCTTGTCAATCTTCACCAGTATCTATTAGCCTTATATCTGCGTGTGACTCTATTGTCAAATCACTTTTAAGCTCCACTGTAGAATAATCATGGCAAATGGAATTCCTTACGCGATATCAAAGTAAACATTCTATGGTTACGCCATACTGACGGGTGATCTTGACACGGCGTTTGGTCTTGTACATTTTCGCAATTATTTAATTAGCTATCGCATTCTCGTATGCGACGACGACACAAGCTTAGGGCGTGTTATCGGTAATTGGAGAATCACACGGTATACAACGTCGGTTTTTGGAACGAAGTTCCATATCACACTCAGCACATTTGGGGAATGAGACCTAAGACCGAAATTAGTGTAAAGGTTTCCACACACAGGCGCGACACAAAGGCACCGCTCATAGGAGCCTTAACTGTTTGACCGTCACGACACTTGTTGCGTAACATAAGTTACTATAACGATACTTTTGTTGTGTCACTGTTTTTTTTATGTTTTCTATCACGGAGTGTTTGCTTTCTTTATATGCAAAGTTTAGTTAAATTCTTCTTCCTTGCTTCCGTGTCCCATGATACTCCGGGTCGGGGCAACAAGTTTTTTCTTTCTTCCAGTCTCTTCTTTCAACCGTCACGCTATCTTTTACTCCTGTTCCTTCATAACATTTCTCACACAATTGGTCTTCCTCTCCCTCTCCATCTATCATTCATACAGTGGCTAGGTTTTCTTAGATTGCATAGTTTCATTCCGCAGATTGATACTTGGTAAAGGTAGGTACACTCAGATTTCAGTAATTATCCCATGTTTAGCTAAAAAAGGCTGAGTATTTTGCCATTTCTTAGTCTGGTATCCCAACTTAAGACTAAAACTGGCTATCCAAAAAGAAAAAAAAAAAAGAAAAAAAGTTCAGCAGTTCACTGAGAGAAATAATAAGCCGAACTAATTAAGTTACTTCAAAAATAACTCAACTTTAGTTATAAGGAAATAAACTTTGCTTAAATTAACAAAACTGATTTGTATTGTGCATAACAGGGTTTTGTAACAGATAACATCTAGTTCGCAAGTCACAATTTTTGTGTAAACAGTAACCAAAACTTTTGTTACAGATAAGCAAACATTTCTTTCAGTGTTGCAGCAGCTAGATAATCTAATAAATGAAGAGGCGTCATCCATTTATTAAAACAATGACGCTATGTTTCGTACAACGGCTCCAAATTCTCGACACACGCACCGTGTCAGCTTTTCGTATCGTGCACACAAGAATGACATGACGTGACGTATGTCCGTCAAACGCCATCTCAACTACACGCGTTACGTCACAAACGTCAAGACACAGTTAATTGAGCGTTGCGATTGCGCTCATCTGGTGAAAGCTGATTGGCTAATATTGTCCGTAAACTTGTGACATAAAACTGCGTTTGTTTTGATGATGCGTGCTTTATTGGGCTTGTGTGATTGATTTATTTGAGAATGTTGTAAACAGATAATTAAAGCAGGATAAAGGATTCTTGGTTACCACTATCTTCCTCACCTTCCAACATGGATAATAATAATAATATAACCTATCTCCCTCGTAAATAGCTTCTACAACCTATTACAATGGAAAGGTTTTCTTTAAAAGCCTTTAAATTATATATTATCGCTGTCACTGAGACTTACAATAATTGTAGGTTATTAAAATAGCTATAAAAACTGTAAAAGGTCTTACACTGTTTTTACCAACACGTTACTATAGGAAGTGTTAGTGTTAGTGTTGTTGTGTTGTGTGTGTTGTTTGTGTTGAGTTTGTGTGTTGTGTTGGTTGTATTGTGTGTTATTGTGTTGTGTGTGTTGTTGTGTTGTAATGTGTTATGTATGTGTGTGATATTTGTATTTCACTAACTAACTAAGTAGCTACCTACCTAAAAATAAATAATTATCTAACGCTTTACAATAAAGGCAAAACTCGTAGATTTTTTATTAATGTTTTACGCGAATATTAGATTAGAAACTCCTGTTATTTATCTTAAGATCAATATCGCCAACTATCTCAGGTCTTAAGATACTCTAAAATAAAATAAAATAAAATATGTAATTATATTCACTGTGTGTCACCGGTAGTCACCAAACACAGTGAATATAATATATGTTTTCCGTTTGGTCCATTAAATTGTACGGTGAGCGATATGTCGAAGATAATAATATATTTTTTTATAGATAATAATAATATATAATAATATTTTACATAAAAAAAAATAAAGAAAAATAAAAAATATTCAAGTATAAAGTAAAATTATGATTTAGATTAATTACAATCGAGGAAAATGTTATTCTAACTGCAATGTAGACGTGCCTGATCTAGGTTTATTAAAAACCTGTGTTTCAGGTCATCAATTTACATCAAACATTTAAAAAGAAGACAACAATAGGTTTATTATTTTAAAACTAGATTATGTAAGATATATTGTTTAAATAAATTAACAAATAGGTAATATTAAAGTAGATAAAGTGGGCACTATTATTAATTAGGTAAAAGAAGAGACTTATATTAGAGTAGGTAGGTAGCTAGAGATATTATTTTAAAATTTCTAGTAGTTTTTCTGTGTCTGCATAATTGAGTTTTGACAAATATTCCTGTACTAGTAAGTTACACTTATTATAACATAAACTATATATCTTTAGCACTCTGTTTAATTCGTTATACAAGTAGGGCCCTAAAAATAAATAAAATCGATTAGCAAAAGCATGTTTAGTCTGAGAGTTAGCACAAACCAAATCTTTTCTACTCCTATCTGAAGGTACTATATTATTATATTCATATTGTGCTCTTAAGTGAAACTGTTGCGTCCATTTCCGAAACCCACAGCCTATGTAAAGAATGTCCACGCAATGAAGGTGTGTCGACATTTAAGACAACAGGTCCCATACCCGCATTCCATTACAACCATACAAAAGAAAAGGTACCACACAAGAAAAATGTTCACGTTGACCATCAACAGACACACAATTATTACAAGCAATTTGCTAAAACCCACACTAAGCACGTATAGTTCGTATTACATTGACATATTACCTCATTAGTTCGCAAATTGTTTTGCATAACTGCAGACCTTATAATGATTATGTAATAAATAAGGTTTGGCCGTTGAGCTTAGCTTTAGGCGCATTCGTTGCCAGTTTTTGCTTTAATTGTTGTTTTGACCTGTGCCTTTGCTTGGTCATCATGAGGCTATTGTCTTCTTCGGTCTGTTGTATTGGTATGTCATTGGACCCTTATTTGACCCTAACAGCTGATAACCATCTCTTTGTAAGACATTTAATTTATGCATTTATTAAAGAATACCAACAACATATATATATATATATACATTCAACATTGGTTTACAAAAGTATTTAGGAAAAGTGTTACTGCTAATGTATGCAAATATTATAGGTGTACATAACATTTAAAGAAAAAGACATAGGACAAAAGCTGCTTATAAACTAAAAAAAACAAAGTTAATTAACTTCAATATAATAAAATACTACAGAATAATGAAGGGCATGGACATAACACACATAATTCAAATACATTGTTCTACTATAGCCGAAATTATGTGACTAATAATAATAATAATGCCCCACCGCCGTATCTCTACGTTGACGTCGTGGTGGGGCTTGCGCGCTCTGAACTCTAGGTCTGTGCCGGTAGAGTTTACTTTACCGGAACATGTTTAGAGTGAAGAGCCAGACCAAGAGAGATACAGAAACCCGCAGGGCAGCATGTGGCGAGCTGTTGGGCAGTTGTGACTCCACGGACCCTATCTCCCGGGAGAAGTCATGTTCCTCATCTCTGGTTTTCCTTTATTGGCCGGCTGGAGTGAACACTGACGAGGAACTGAGCTCCCACCTCATTTTTGCCTTTATTGGCCGGCTTGAGTGGAGATTCGCAAGAGCAAACGTGCTCAGGGGAAGGAAGTATTCCAGTAAGTGCTTGTAGGGATCTTGACCATCTTTCGGGCTCTGGGATGTTCTGAGAGCCGTGGAATACCTCTCCACTCCTCGAGCACCTCAAGATATGTTGCCCCCTTGTCGCTACGTCACTATGTGCTAGCGACCGTTTTCGGGGGCCCATTATTGAGTGCAAGTCACCCCCTACCATTTTATCCGTGTATAATAAAACATTGATCAGGCAGGGGCCATAGTCCTTCCATAGTTTTAGGTCACCAGTCCATTTTAACCACCCAAATCCATAGCCCAATATCTTTGTTTCCATATCCTGTAATAGTCCTACACTAACCGGGGGTTGTCCTTGGGTGCACTTGCATAGTGCCTACAGGTATAATCGTCGGTTGGTGCCTCATTTCATTAAAAGCGTCTAAAAGACCTCTGCGAGTTGGCTTCAGCCCCTCGTACGCCTTTCAAAGGTCCGGGACCCTAGGGTCCCGAGATAAGTCAAAAGCATAAAAAAAAAAAAAAATTATAATTGTCAAGTTTTCTTTTCAATACCATCCAAGGAGTCATGAAATATATATCCAGGTTTGAATTTACTTTTTTGTTGAGCATATTGTAATGGATAATAGTTCTTATCATCGGACTATGGGTACAGATATTGGTACGACAGAATGGAGGACAAAATTTGTTAGTTAGGAGTGTTAGGACAGCTTGGGCTCCCTTACGTGGAACTGTTGAGACCGCTCCACTCAACATCGCCGCGCGCTCAGTGAACGAGGGGTGCAGGGACAGCGGAGGGTCAGCCGGCCGACGGATGAGCGCGGGCCCCCGTAGCCGCAGTCAGCTGTTGCTCGCTTTCATACACGGCTGCGCTTGCGCGTTTTAATACCTCTCTCTTGTTTACATATTTAACCGACCGTTGTTATTTCATTTCCTTTTTACTTACATATATTATACACATTATACTTGTTATACAGTCCGCTATCCTTTTATTTTGCTCCACCACGACCTATCGTCGCGATCAGGAACTATGATGGGAACCTCTGCTAGGAGGTGACTGCAATCAATCTTACCGTTAGGAATTGGTGATGCTTTACCCAATTAGTATCTTCGGAAATTTGATATATCTGAACCATCATCATTCTATACTTGAGCTAACCTTGAAGTGATGTGTCAAATAAGCGCAACCACAGTACTGTTTCTAACTAATTATAATTCTATTCAAGTACCAAATAATTTGACACACAATACAATCAATTGGCACTAAGCTCTCGAAAGGTCAGTAGTGTCTTTACTCATTGTCTATGTTTTTCAACGCCTCCGGTAAGCTCGGATATTAGCTAATGACTTTCAATTTGTCATCCGTATAATCGCTTGAGAAAATAATATCATGGACACGAAGTACCTAGACAAAAAATAATATAATCTTGTGGTGTTGATTCGTGGAGATTCTAGCCTGGTGTTCACTTCTTCCCTTCCAATTTTAGTACCTACATTTATTTATTTATTTAATCTTCTCGCACTCAATAAGGTACAAAAATTCTTTACCAGTTAACCAAGGGTGGTGAAGAGATAAGATAGCACTACTCTGCTGGTACTCTGTTTGAGAGGAGATAATAATAATAAAAATATTAAAAAGATAACATAATTATAAATAAAATAGGTCCACAAGTATATAAATAGGTTATAAACTTATAATGGACATAGACATATATATTTAGTTTAAAATATACATTGATTTTTAACTTATTTTTATATATACATACAGGGTGGAGACGACAGTAAATTATACTTCGTATATCTAACGCCGTTCCCAGTTTGCGTACGAAAATTCAATCAAATATCCAATAGTTTAGTCACTATAGCTAGTCAAAGATTGGCAAAACCCATAGTCGAATTAACACTACTATTTAGTTTGTTAGAGTAAATATTTTTATTTTTTTTCTATTCTAGGATTTATTTGATGGTTCTAAAATACTCTTATGCATTAGTATTGCCAGTTTTTCATTTATTGTCGCACTAACGTACGCGTAACGCATGTAACACTAAGTACCTCTCAGAACAATAGTCCTCCAGACTTATTCAGTCCTGTATATTTTAATACAAATTCAAAATAGATCACACAAATTGAGATGATTACATTATTTACACACATCATCATTATTTTGCCCTTATCCCAATTTATTTGTGTTCGAAATAACATGTCTTTTCCTTCCATACTTCTGTAGGCCGATATTTAAAAAGCTTGGCTTGTTGCCGCTACCGTCTCTTTACTCATATGAAGCACGTATGTTTGTGAAGAAGCATAAGGAATTATTTAGTAATGCAGATGATTTATATCCTTGTAACCGACAAGACCCCCACAGGCTCGTACTGGATATCCTTCCGAGACTAGCAGTGCCGGATTAAGCAAGCGCGGGGCCCGTAGCAAATACCATCGAGGGACCCTTGATCTGCTATGAGTTCTCAATTATAAAGTGGTAAAAAAAAAAACATTAATTTTATATGTGGAATTTTATGTGGTCTTTGGGATTTTACATCTGGTCTCACAAGCACTTTACCACTAGCGCGATACATGTTTTTTATAGGAAATTGAACGTTTTATAATAAAGGTCTCTTATAATTTTTCGATAAATTTTCTTTTTCAATAGTTATTCGAAATTAAAGTTGGACATACCCGAAGTTGTCAGTATTTCTTTCATGTGCGTGAGCGGGTTTGGATACGCGGGGCCCCCTTTTGCGCGGGGCCCGTAGCAATTGCTACTCTTGCTACGTGGTTAATCCGGCACTGGAGACTAGCTAAATATAATAAAAGTTGTATATCTATGTGTGTACGTATAAAAGGTGTATCTATTCATACACCAAAAACAAAACAAAGAGCGAAAAAAATAAAATAAAATTATCTAAGTGTTTTTATTTTTACATAATTATCATAATTTTAAAATTGCCTGAGATATTGCAAAAAACCTTTACTTACTTATTCTATGAATGACCCGCCCAGACGCGGCGACGACGGTGGCAGCACGAGCGCGGTGCCTTTTGATAAGTAATCATCATATCAAGTAATTTTAAATTATTTCATTTTTTAAATATATTACTCAGATTAGAATTAAAATCGTTGCCATGGCTTCTTTACCACCTATAGGTGGATACACCCTATGATAAGATACCAAGTAATCTCAAGACTTTAAATATGAGATTATTCAAAAATAAATTGCATGAATGGTTGTAGTCATAGTTTTTATAGTTTCAAAGACTTCTTTGACAATAAATGTTAAATATGCTTGTGAAAATTTGTGCGCTTATAACTGGCAAAAACACATGTGCTCTTGTTATTTTGTATTTTTACCATCTTTTCATGTTTTTAAATATTCTTATTCTATTAGTTGTCATATCGATAGTCACTTCCTTTCCAGCCATATCATTTTTCACACAGTCCATCCATCGCTGCATCGTTTCTTTGGTCATCCCCTACTCGATCTCGTATTTACTTGCCTCTAATAAATTGTTTTTTTTATTTTTATTAATGTTCAAAAAGTAGATCGCAGTGTTTAAAATAATACACTAAGAACCACAGAAGCCAATTAAACTAAGTATTTTAATTTTGTGAATGTCCAATCGTTTGAAAGTCAAATCGAAACATCTCTATGTATATTCATACAAAGCCAAATCATTTAAGTAATCAATGTTATTCATAAGTCTGTCAATAATTATAAAACCTTTATCAAAATTAATATAACTTAGCTACTAGATGATCCTTTCAGTAACAAATCCAAGGCTGCAAATAAATAATTCAGTGTGCTATAAATTTAAATAGATTCTGTTAATGCAGTCGTGACGAACCGTAAAAGCAGATGTAACAATGACGATTGCAGCCAAACGATTATTTTCAATATAATATATTATTGAACGACAGCTGATCTGATCTTAACTTGAACCTAGCCTGTATTTGCGACTTTGCTTGCTTATGAAATATTTGATATTATCATCAAGAGCACATGAGAAAGACGCTGTAACTTTATACGCAGAAATATGGAAAATAAAGGCCTATATCTGCTCAATGCTACGAAGGGTTTCAATGATGAGGATTGGAACTAATACATACTCGTATTTATGATATTATAGAAGTATAAGGAACAGGGTGTAAAGTTCATTCATCCTTTATTGAAAAGGGAGGATCTTCCGACCAGACGGGTATTGTGTCTGGTGGGCCACTGCCCAACGGTTGATGTCGGGATGTTGTATTATATGCTAGTCGCGCGGTAAACTCTGATTGCGCGATGTAGGATTTGTGACGTCAGGTCTTTGACGCGTAGTTTGCATGTGGCGTTGTAGACGCCGCCACAGTATTGCATATCTATATATTCAGATTTTATGCTTAGACACGGAGCAATATTGAACGGACAAAGATTTACAGTATTAATAAGATTGATTTAGAATTGACGTGCATGACAATGGAAGGAATCCTGTCTTAAGTAGCTACCGTGCAGATCAATCTGCGAGGTTAAGTCACTCTGGCCACGGTCGAGTCCTGGATGGACATGTACATAGGTCCATTTGTAACTTATCTTACGTCTCCGTGCCTTGAAGTTTTTTTCTCTCCTATTCTACAATGTGTGAATTATGAACATTATGAGAATTGTTTAGAATCGTTTACTGAATCGAGTTCTGTCAAACGACGTAATGTTTTATCCCTAAAATTATAAAAACTACGTAAATGACAGTTACAATTCCACTATACAGTCAAATCAAACCAAAATGGACGAAGTACTTACTACGCTAGACCCTAATACGTGTATGTGCGTAGATTTTAACGTGACCACAATTTTCTCCCACAATCAGTTTAAATAATTTAATAAATAAACAATGTTTTATATACAATAGTAAAAATTTTGTGTATGTATTAAGATTGTAATATAATATTGTAATTGGTGTATGGTGTACATTGATTCCGGGAAATGTAGTATACTTAAAATTATAGGTAACATTTGTGAGTTTGTATGTAGGGGCACAGATTAAGTAGGGGGTGATCTTCAGAACCACTATCCGATAATGTAAGGGTTTATTGTAAGGTTTCCAGATATATTTTTTTGTATAGTTTTAAAATAAAAACTTTTAACACGTTGCCTGCCATATGGAAATCCGAATACATTTGCGTTTTTCATCAGTCGCTTAAATGACGTGAAATGACTTATTTATAAGATTTCTATATATAATATATGTTTTTATATATTTTTTTGTATATTATGTGCTGTTTTTAATCCGCCGGTCATTTACACCCGGCGCGGCGCAAATGTAATATTTTTTTCATTGGAGCCACGCCGGTCAAATCGCCGGTCATCCTTGTTAGTCGCGTAAAAATCCCCGCCAGAACGTCCATCCTGCGCCCGAGCGAGCGCGCGAAAACTGTCACAACAAATGATTGACTCAAACCCACGTGATGGAGCTAACATTCCATGTAGGCCAAAGAGAATAAAACATTCTCTTGTAAAAGCAGACGGAAAGGCTGTGACGACAAGAAAATTTTGTGTAGGTTGTTACAAAAATAATTCACAAACGCATGGAAGAAAAATTGCCAAAAACAAAACCAAAAAGGTTACGACATTTTGTTCAGTTTGCCCAGACAAGCCATATTTGTGCAGACCGTGTTTTGATAAAAATCATTAATTTTCTGTTTGTTTTTTAATTTTAAATTACTTTGATCTCAACACAACATAATGTGTCTCTAAATAACACTAGTCCTTGATTTGTAATAATAAAAATATTTTAAAAAGTATACTGTCTTTAATTTACATCATAATTTTGTTTGACTCGCTACAAAAACATTCATACAACCAAAAAATTATAAAAATATTTTGAGGCCAAGTTATCTAAAGTGATCATTGGGGCCGCGCCGGCCACTTGTAATGGTATTTTGCGTTACACGCATGGCCGTCAGCGAGCAAAAGGTGTTCAAGTTCACCTTAGTTGTGCCGGTCATTTAAGCCCCCCATGGCCCAAACGCTTCTACCAAGTGCCGGTCATTTGGACCCCCCATGGCAGCTAACGTGTTAATGCTATTTAAGAAAATAGATTAAAATTGACAATTGCGCTTTATCTCCGAAATCATCGAGTCTTAAATTTGAAAAAAAAAAATATATATATATATATATATATGTATATGTACTAGGTTGGGGAATTTTTTTTTCGCATTATAGTATTCAAACTCAAACTCAAACTCAAAGCATTTATTTCAAATAAACCAATTACAGGCACTTTTGAATTGTCAAGGGGTCGGTCAGTCAGAAAGATGAAGCTAGTTGCCCATTCCAAAGCGTAGTAGGTTCCTATGGAGAAGAACGGACAAGAAACTCCATGGACACTCTTTTAAAACAAAATATTGTTACAAAATATGGGTTACATCATTCATGTTGAAGTTATACATGTGAGAACAATGTAGAAAGACGTGCACGTTAGAAGCGTCCGTAATAGAAACAATTCAAAAATTAAAATAAGCCGTGGCAGCTAAGAGATGACCAGTCCCAACTGACGGCGCCCGTTCACGAACATGACGCATGGATCAGCACCATTTAGCTCAACCATTTTGAAGGGAACTTAATGATCCAACACACACGCCACCACCAGCGAGACATTTGAGTGAGCATGACATACTCTCAGCCGCCAGGGCACATTCAAGTCAATAAAATACATATTACCCGGTAAATGGTAGCTCTATAGTACATAGTACTCACACCTGTGCTATGCAATTATATAATTCAAGGACATTGAGTTTATACAATGCAAAAATAGTTTACAATCTTCAGCAGCTCCAACATGATTGTCAAATGTTAATTAACTAGCTGAGGTTGTGGAGCAGGACCAGCATTCAGCCAAGCATTTTTATCAGCGATGTAATCCCCCAACTTATAATATGCCTGCCTGCATAGTGTGCGTTTTATACAAGATTTAAATTTAGTCTCATTCAGTTGAAGTATGTGGGGAGGAATTTTATTGTAACATTTTAAACAGTACCCCATGAAAGATGAGTCTACTTTAGCCAGTCTGAAACCTGGTTGAGCTAATAGGTCCCTATTTCTAGTACTATAATTATGTCTTTCACCTCTTTTTCTAAAAAGATGTAAATTTTTCCTTACGTACATGATGTTTTCGTAGATATATTGACAAGGTACCGTCATGATGTTAATATCCTTAAACAGTTCCCTTAGAGAATCGCGCCTGCGGAGATTATATATGGCTCTGATGGCTCTTTTCTGCAGAATAAAAATAGACTCGATGTCTGCAGCCCGTCCCCAAAGTAAAATACCGTAAGACATTATACTATGGAAGTAACTGAAATAGACTAGCCTCGCGGTATCTACATCAGTAAATTGACGGATTTTTCTGACAGCATATGCTGCTGAACTTAGCCGTCCTGCAAGAGATGTTAAATGAGGACCCCATTGTAGTCTTGAATCGAGCGTGATCCCCAGGAAAACAGTTTTATCGACGAATTCTAGTTTCTCTTGATTCAATACTATCTCACAATCACTACTTTTGACATTTGGTAAAGAAAATTTTATGCATTTTATGATAAATGATAAATGATTTTATTTCTGTAAGTAGGTTTTTACAAACACTTTTACACGTTAATCATATTTTAAAACTAGATGAGGTCGGCATTTCGTATCTGACTACTCTGAGAAGAAAGACCGAAACAAACTCAGAGTTCACAGTCTCTTTTAAAGTCCAGACAATAATCTTGGTCAAATCATGTGAAGACCATGTAGACTGGTGTCTGAAATGGTCTTTTGAAGAAAGAACCACACAGATTGAGTGGACCTGTCCATTCAGTGCACGCATTTGTCAGTAATCGTGCAGCTCAACTCAGAACATAAGGAGCTCAACGATTCGACGAACAATACCAAAGAAAGGACATTTGGGCAGGCCGCATAAATTACTCAAACTGCCATACCATGATCAGGAAAAAAAAAAATGTGTATATACTGAGAAGAAAAAAATAAAAATAAACAAAGACCCACATAGTCTTCACATTCACAATAATTAAAATAATAACATTATACTTCACAAGTAAATATTCATGTCAATGTGTATAAAGCAATCACAATTAAAAAAGTTTCAATATATAAAATTTGGAGCAGCTCAATCCCAAGCCTTTTTGTCCTCAATATAATCTTTAATGGTATAAAAGGCTTTCTGACACAACTTAAGTTTAATGTATGAACTTGTAATAAAATCTCTTTGGCTATACTATTTGTATCTGGCTGGTTTTGGTATCATTGAAAGTTTAAATTTTAAAGAACATAATTCCAAATTCAAATTAGGAAAATGTGTGATTTTCATTTGTTTTTCGTACTGTCAAGATGAGTGAATCTAATGAAGAAATTCGATACATTTTAAAATTTTACTACAAAAAAGGTAAAAATGCAACACAAGCCGCGAAAAAAAATTGCGATGTTTATGGACCTAGTGCAGTGTCTGTGAGAGTAGCACAAATTTGGTTTAAGCGTTTTCAATCCGGAAATTTTGATGTCAAAGATGCACGTCGCTCTGGTCGCCCTATTGCGGACAAAGTGGATGCCATTTTTGAAAAAGTGGAGCAAGATCGGCATATCAGTAGTTACGACGTAGCTGAAGAACTGGGAATTGACCACAAAACAGTTTTGGCACATTTAAAAAAAACTGGGTACACAAAAAAGCTCGATATTTGGGTACCTCACGAGCTCACTGAAAGAAACCTAATGAACCGTGTACTCATTTGTGATTCTTTATTACGACGTAATGAAACCGAACCATTTTTGAAGAAGCTGATAACTGGTGATGAAAAGTGGATCACGTACGACAAGAACGTACAAAAAAGGTCGTGGTCAAAGGCCGGTCAGGCTTCACAGACTGTGGCGAAACTCGGGTTAACTCGCAACAAGGTGATGCTGTGTGTGTGGTGGGATTGGAAGGGCATTATTCATTATGAGCTGTTACCACCAGGCAGGACCATCGATTCTGAACTCTACTGCGAACAACTGATGAGATTAAAGCAAGAAGTTGAGAGAAAGCGGCCGGAATTAATCAACAGAAGGGGTGTGGTTTTGCATCATGATAACGCTAGACCTCACACATCTTTAGCCACCCAGCAAAAATTAAGAGAGTTTGGCTGGGAGGTGTTAATGCATCCGCCGTATAGTCCTGACCTTGCACCTTCAGATTTCCACCTGTTTCGGTCTCTTCAGAATTCTTTAGGCAGGGTCAGGTTAACATCACAAGAGGACTGCCAAAACCCATTGTCGCGGTATTTTGATCAGAAGTCCCAAAATTTCTATAGCAATGGGATCATGTCCCTACCTACAAGATGGCAAAAAGTTATCGAACAAAATGGTACCTACATACTATAGTTAAATGTAAATAAACTATATAAAATACTGTTTTGAATTTTCTTAAAAAATGCGAAGAATATTTTTCCCCAACCTATTATATATGTTTATATATATATATATATAAACATATATAATAGAACATATATACCTTTCTTCATTTCTTTACCTATAGATTACTGGAATACCTATAAGAAGTCTATGGTCTTAAAATAACATGGTAAATCTCTCAATAATGTGCGTACAAACTTATAATTGTAGTTGGAATGTATGGGAGAACATATTTTTCAACTACAATGTTAAGTTTGTTCTTGGGTTAAATTCATCCCAATTACGGAACCATTCCGCGTGGTCTGACATGCACTTGACCAGTTTTTTTTTTGTTTATATTTCTAGCTGACCTCAGATGATGGGGTACTTCTACCTACCCTATAGTATAGTACCTAGTCCTCTTAGCATTGAGTGAAATAACTGCATTACTAACATCCTTTATCATACTTTCCAACGACCTTACTCGAAACCTTGGATCCCGAGACATCCGGTATACTTTTACAAAGCGAACTCAAGTATGTTGAAATCACGTATTTGTCGTAATTATTTTGAAGTACTTCATTGACACCCTTGCCTATTTCTTTACCAATTTTTATGAGATTATTTGTACAACCAGCTTACAACTAGCAATTTATTTAGTTTTAATTGTTTTTCGTGACACACAGTCGTCTTGTACGGCGAACAATGTTTGTTTTATTGCAGGTTTTTGAGTTTGTATCAAAGTCGCAGCGCAGCTTACGAGCTCTATCGCTCATGAAAAGTCCTGGGATAGCACTTTGAATTATCCAATGCATACTCTCTTGCACATTATAAACAATGAACAGCCTCATTGGTCTAGTGTGTGCTGGTTTAGGGTCGTAGCATTATGCTGTGCGATGGCCGTTTTTCGTGAATGTGACGCATATCCCCCCCCCCAACTTGTTCTTTTCGTGTTTATGTACTTTCTTTGTGTCATGTGTACCGCAAATAAACGTATTTTCTTTCTTTTTTTGAAGTGAAAACTTCTTTAGGCGCGTTGAGCGATTTTTGGTAGGGGAAAAACTTATGGGTTCGCGATCGTCACCGAACGCTATTTACATGAGCTATATGTATAAAAGAACAGTTATTCCAAAATTTTGTGTTTTCACTTCTGTCGGCAGTCCTTAGGACTGCCAATATTTTTTTTTTATTGGTCGCACTCGCAAGTGCTGCTGCTGCTAAGTGTTATTTGAGTTTTTCATTCTGAAATTTCTCTGTAGCATCCCGGAGTCTGTAATTGTGCCCGGTTGATGGCAATAGGCTCGCCCCCAATTAAATGGGACTTAACACGTTGACGGACAGAACGTCTCTCGACGTTGCCTCTGCAAAAAATAGTACGACAGTACGCCTGTCGACGTCAAAGTTTTGACTTGTATAAAATCAGTACGCCTTGTGCCGTTTTATTTTTATAAACTAATACAAGGAAGGGCATTTTGTGGTGTCACCACAGACACAATTTTTACCTTTTACTGTCTTAGCGTGACGTTAAAAAAAACGTTACACAAAAATGGGCATTCTGCAAAATTGCTCTAGGAAATGTATGAAATTTTATAGTGACCTAAGACGTTCAACCACTGAGGGAATGCTGTCCGTCAACGTGTTAAATATAACTGGCGAAATGTGGGTGTAGGTGCCCTGCCTAACCCTTCGGGGAATCAAGGCTTTATGTTATGTTTTTAAACAATAGAGGAGGCGGAGGAGGAGGCGATTTGTTTTATGTTTCAAAAGGAAAAGCCTTTGACATAAATCTAAATATGGTACTTTGCATACCTACTATTGTATAAAATCAAGTTTTTCCAGCTAAACAGACAGCTATGCTGCTGGGGAATTTGTTGCGCCATTTCTTCCCAGCTAAAGCACTAGGAAGTGGTGATGGCGGGCATTTTAGGGGACTGTCTTATGTAATTTTGACGTTCAAAAAGTGCTGATTGTCAGCCTAATTTGAAGAAATAACTTTTGTTTTCGATTATTTTGATGAATCGGTCGTGACTGTCTACTAACGAAATAGACGAATGAAACTATGAGTTGTCGGCCAGCACGTTGAACCGGTCCGCTAACCGACGAGCTTGCCGAACATTAAACCAATGTGTCTCATACAGCTGAAAGCACACAAGTAACTTTTTACGATATTAGTTAACTTTTATTCATTAAAAGTGATTATTTTGCAATAACTATAAAATTTTAAGTACTTACATGTCTGATTGACCTACTGGCTCAAATCGATCGTCATATCAAAATATTTTGACGAAATTATCTGTTTACTTAATTTAAAAGGTAATAAATGTATTATTACTGATGTACTTTGAGATAATATTGACCAATAAATAATAAATAAGTGGTCAAGACCAATGTTTCAGGGTAAAAATAAGCCACCCTGTCTCTTTTTGAAGTTGTACCTACCTAAAAACCTAAAGTAAACAAGTTAAGGGCTGCCAAACAAAAACGGGATATTTCTAGAACTATGTATGATGAACCAAAAAATGTTTTGCTATTTTTTTGAACATATATTATTAACCCGACTGGCCCTAGAAGAGAGGGTTGTTTTTTACTTAAGCTTTTTATAATTTTTGTTCGTTTTTTTTTAAATAACTAAATTATTATACGTGTTAAATTGGTGAATTTTCATTTATAGGTACATCGCAAAAAAATGGCAAAAAAAGGAGTTTAGTAATATATTTAACCGTCACGTATTGGTGCATTATTGGGAACGTACCTTAGAAGATGTGGCGTCGCCTGCATTATGTGTATAAACGATAAATGATAATTAATTTTATTTCTGTAAGTAGGTTTTTACAAACACTTTTACACGTCAATCATATTTTAAAACTAGATGAGGTCGGCGTTTCGTATCTCACTACTCTGAGAAGAAAGTATTTATAAGTTAGTCACGCTAAGGTACGACTGGGGGCACTCATAGAAAAAAAGAAAAAGAAAATACGCTTATTTGCGGTAAACATGACGCAAAGAAAGAACACAAACATAAAAAAATAACAAGTTGGGGGAAAATATGCGTCACATCCACGCAAAACGGCCATCGTTCAGCATAATGCTGCGACCCTGTGCGAGACAGCCCCAGCGCTGGTTTTCAACGACAGCCGGCGTTGACGAGATGAGACGTTGACCGGTGCAGCATACAATGAGATATAAATAAGACATAAAATAAATAAAAAATCACAATACTTAATTCTAAATGTTCATATAAAAATAATATATGTTTTATTTTAAATATTATTATTTTAAAACTTAGCTACAGTTGATTTATTTACCTCATGCAACAATGTATAGCGTGTTACGGAAAGGATATATACATATCAAAGGCACGGATTCTTTTGGTGATAACAAACTACAGGGCAATATTTTTAATACCTATACCTACATAAATAAAAAGTTATGAAACATTTAAATAAAAATCAAATGTTTCCAATTAAATTCTACACATCACTAGACAAAGTCAGCTGATCGGTGTCAATAAACTACACACAAAGAAACGGCGGTAATACGTTTGTTATGATTTAAATTTAATAAACTATCTAAATAAAAAAAAATATTAATCATTTTCTAGTTAGTGCTTTTGAGCTGAAATTTTGTACAGAGATTCTTAACCAGATACACTCTTCACCCCGTTTGTAGGGATATACCCTTTCCGTAACACGCTGTATAAAGTACACAGGCGGTCTTATTGTATCTCTATATGTACGGTCACCTTAAGAAAATGTTGAAGACTTTTTGACGTGTGTATGTATCGTATAGCTACTTTGAAACAGTTCGAAGAATGGTTATGATTTTTATAAGCTAATTGTACCTATCCTATGTCTTTTCACATCTCTAATAATAATCCCTTCTTTATTCACAGGCTGCCAGCGCTCTCTTCACCCTCGACGGAGCGCGAGGCGAAGCCCTATCCCGCCGCTTGGCCCGCAGCGAGCGTCGCCGGCGCCACTGCAGGGCTGCCCTGGCCATCATAGCCCTGCTACTACTCCTAGCGGCTGTAGGAGCCGTGGAGCTCCTCATGTCAAGGGGACAGAGGGTTTTTGGGGCTGTACTACGCTAAAAGGCATTGTATGAAGATGATGAATAATTGACATTAAGAATACATTCTGAAACGATTCATGACGGGTTTGTGAAGTATTAGTGAACCAGAGTTTGTCTATTTCGATAGTGTTTAATTCTTGGAAGAACTTTGCTCGAAAAGATAGTTTGGCCGAATCTAGGTCTCATTTAATTATGCTACTGACAATTTAAATGACGCCCTCCGATATCGAGCATCAACGATTTATGCGTTCAATGAAATGTAATGCATAGTATTTAGATAATTTTATAAAAAAAATTGTTCTGTTTAAGCCTTTAAGGCATGTACACTTGAAAATTTCATCATTTGTGTATGCTGTTCAGTAATATGTGATTTCTTGTAATTCGTATATACATCTATACATATAGTTACTTCAATAACTACTACTACTGGTTTGTAGCGATCTATACTCCATGTATCTATGTATATCTATACTAATATTATAAAGAGTAATATTATAAAGAGGAAAGCTTTGTATTTTTGTATGTTACAAATAAACCTCAAAAACTACGGAAAAGATTTTAAAAATTCTTTCACCATTATAATGCTACATTATTCCTGAGTGACATAGGCTACTTTTTACCGCGGGAAAATACCTTTCCTTACGGGAAAATTAATTTATTGCGGGCGAAGCTACGGACGGAAGGCTAGTTGTTTATAACATTAGAAAAATAAGGGTTATCTCATCACCCTACCCTTTAGTTATTTCGATATAATAAACTCCGTTGTTTCACGATAAATACAAAGCAATGCACATACCCGTTAACTATACGCATTCTGCCCATCAAACTAAGTAACATTGGACAAAAACTAATGCTGGGAAAGGACTTTAATTTTTGGTGTGAAAAATCACTGTATATGGTGACACGCGCAAAACATTGAGTTTACGGTTGCATACAACAATGGGATCGTGCCGGAATTTTAAGTAGGTACAGATATACGAGTAACATTTAAAATTATCTTTCGTAAAAAAACATAGTAAAAAGTTGGAACTTTGAACTTCAATATTTCCGTAATTACAAGGTTGTCAGGTATGGTCCAGAACAAAAAGAAATATCGCAATGATGGGAAGAACATGTAACTTTCGGCTTCGTTAAGTGTCATGATGGCCCGTTGGTTAAGGCCTTGCTTCTCATGCATGAGGTTGTGGGTTCAAATCTGGGCAAGTACCAATGTGACTTTTTCAATTCATATGTACTTTCTGAGTTTATCTTGGACATTACTGACATCGGTGAAGGAAAAACATCGTGAGGAAACCTGGACTTATAGTTAATATAAGTCTGAAATCGCCAACCCGTCTTGAGCAAGCGTGGTGATCAATGCTCGTGCCTTCTCTGTATGAGAAGAGGCCTTTGCCCAGCAGTGGGACAGTTATAGGCTGGTATTATTATTAAGTGTCTTATTGCGCCCGATATTTACCACTTATATTAAAAAATAACACCATATATATATATATTATGTACACCATAAAAATTACAGATATAAATGTAGAACTGTTACATAGGGGTATGGTCCAGAACAAAAAGAAATATCGCAATGATGGGAAGAACATGTAACTTTCGGCTTCGTTAAGTGTCTTATTACGCCCGATATTTACCACTTATATTAAAAAATAACTCTAAATTGCAGTAATTTTAACAATATTACACAATAACGGTCGTTGTTTGCCATTATTTTTCTAATGCTAATAAATGGAGTATAAGTAATAGTATTATTTACTTACCCCATTTACCTAGGTACCCATACAGACTTGACGAATAGCCAATAATGCAGCTGAACATACAATATAAAATTTATGTTTGCCCTTACATTCTACGGTCTAAAAGGAAAGTCTCCATTAGGTATTCTAACTCCTTGACTGATGTATGTATCTCCTTATGAAATATCCGAAATTCCTGCCAGGACATTGGCACCGGCAAAAGCTGTTTGGAATGTTGGCACTCATATCTAATCCTTATGCATTCACGCCACGGGTATTCGTGGCGTGGGAAGGTACATTAAGATTTTTCTTTAAGAGCTGAAGAGCTGAGCTGAAGCGGAAGCCTGTCCAAATAAGGCTACTAACGTGTATAATTATGATACCTTTTTAACAGGTAGTCAGAACCCCGAAAGTTTGACAACCAGTCTTGCCAAGGGGTATCGTGTTACCCAGCTACTGGTTTCTGGAGGTCAGATAGGCAGTCATTCCATGTAAAATACTGATATCCAGCTGCATCGGGTTAAACTAGAAGCCAACGTAATTGGGAAAAAGGCTAGACAAGCAAGCGTTAATCTAATTTGAAATAAACCCGCGTAGTCCACACAAAAACAGTGACATTTGAAATTTCGGAGACCTCATACTACACTAGCGCCTCATTAGGGTGCCGATTAATTAACTTTTTCGGACGGGTAAAAACACATCGGAGGTAGGGACAACTGTCCAATCGTGGTGTTATTCATTCTGGGCTCCAAACTAATCTTACGTGATACGGAAGTAGGAAGTACGGGAGTAGGAATCGCCATCTTCTGCTGAAACTATGGATTTCGTGCTTAGGAAGTAGTCCTCCAGATCCTACCTACCGATATACTCACGAATACATTTATTCTGAAGTATACATAATGGTGTAGCTTCGGAATCGTAATACGTAACTTAGGTATTAAAGGCGAGTTAAGCAAATAGGTAAGTTATCTTAAGATCTAATAAGGATTCTTGTTTTAAAAAATGTAGATAAGTTTTCCATGCTTATAAAGCAAACGATTTGGATTCCACTATCGAAAATATTATTAAGTTACACTTAAGTTAGTTTTAAGTTAATGTTAAGTAGTTAATTTTGTAAATATGTTTTCCTATTCGGACCAGTTGATATTAAAAATATGTATCTAAGTTAAGTGCCTTCCTACTTAGTTCTAGGACAAAACGAACATAAAATTAAAACTCGGTACAGACAGAGGTTCCCTTTACATGTTAATTAAAACCATTCATAATATACAGGATTATTAACTACTATACTATACTTTACTACTCTATTACTAACATCGTAAACAACAAATTTTGTTCTATTACTTTTTACAAAACCGTACCATAAACACACCTTCAAGATTTCGTCTATCAATACATTTAAAGCGTTGAATTTAAATATTTTTATTTTTGTATGAAAGTCTGATGAATGAATCCCTGATTAATTATTAAAAGCCATGGAACAAAAGTTGTTGTTTATGATGTTAATAATATAGTCTTGCAGTGCTATTCTGTAGAAATCACACCGTGAAAACCTAAATGAATGAGCTGTCAATAGTGTCAATCCCTAGTCTCAGATGGAATGACAGTTCACTTCGAGATCACTTCATCTAAGTTTTCACGGTGAGATTTTTCCGGAATCGACCGGCTGAAAGGTACCAATAAACATATATTATAAAGAGAGGGAGTGTGAAGTGAAGTAGGCTCGCGAAGTCGCGAATAGTTGCCTCGCGCATTTTGTAGTTATTTAAACATAGTAGTTATTTTAATCATTTTATCAAGACAAAAAACGTAATAAAATATTTTTTTAAATGTGAAAAAACAAAAAATAAATTTACTTTTATTTTTTATTTTCACAGTTTGGATTGAGTTTTGGGGTGACACCTACAATATCCGCACCGGGTGCCACTCATGCTAGCTACACCACTGATAGTATTTTCGGAATTTTATGACACTTTTTTATGTTTTCCGTAGATTAAAATAACTATAAGCGCGGTCTCTGTCGGGTCATACCGCCTTAAAGGTAGGAACTTTTAGTGTCCCAAATTTAAATACTAGACGATTTTAACACTTATAGTGCTATTCACCGTGATAAAACATAATGAAGTGAGCGTGAGGTGAGCTGTCAATAGTGTCAATCTCAAGCAGGTGGAATTACAGCTCACTTCAACTAAGTTTTCACCGTGAGATTTTTACAGAACAGCACTGCAGATCATTATTTTGATTAGAAGACTCGAACAAAATTGGTTTTAAAGAGTATAGATATGTTTTTTATTAAATTATTTTTTCTGCTTCCTTTAAATCAAGGATTCAAGAGAAAGGAAATGTAGGTAATTAAATTATGGCTTGTCGATTTAATTAGAGTCAATTTTGATATTTGTTGCCTGTTGTTGTTGATTTTGGATTAAACTTACTAACTACCTATTATTTTAAAACATATTATACGATGTTTAAAAAAGCTTTGTCAAATGTACAGGTATATATAAGTACCACTACTATAAGTACCACCATTTTTTATTATTTCAAAATATTTAAAAAACTTATTTTGAAAATAATATTTTGGGATTATCTGATTTATCATCGAATTCGCAGTGCCTTACAAATAAAATAAAAAAGAAACGTGAGTATCTAAAATGTTGGGAATCTCTGTATCCTCGCTCACGAATGAAAATATTTTTTTGATTTTTAAGTATTTTTTAGATAAAACTATTTGCTGTAATAAGTTTTATTTATCATAATTGTGTTATTATTATCATTATTATTATTGTTTAAAATGAACTTTGATAGTGGGATACAATCTTTTTGATTATAATATTAATTTTAGGCAATTTTTTGTGTATATTTTTACGGCATTAGCTATTCCCGAATACGAGAGAAGAAGCATAGATATCTAATATTGTTTTAAGTTATAGTTAAATATAATATATTATGAAAGGTTAGGATTCGTGGTTTGTTCGAAATAATTTTTTGAATTTTAGAACTTTTTATTTTTTTAATCTTGTCATCAAAATGGCGTAACTATGCGGATCTTTCATAGTATACCTAAGTACGCCATTCTGATGGCTAAAATTATTGTATAAAATAAATATTTCATGATATTAAAAAATGGTCAAGAAATACTAGCACTGAATTAAGTTAAAAATCTAATGTGAAAAATTCTATTGATCCTATTCAAATAAATTAAATTAAAAATTAAAGTTTATAATTGGTATTTTTTCTGTTAGTGCCATAAAACATAAAAGTATGAATACTACAAACTTGTAAAAAAATAAAAAAAAAACAACTTAGCTATTTAGCTTTGTTCTCCTTTCCTTTTGATATCATAAAAACCATGAATAGCTGTTATCAGTTTAGTTTGTAAGGTGATATGGCCACATACAAAATATATGTGAAATAACTACATTTAAATAATGTATTTTTTCCTAAATTATTTAGAGTCCTAAACATATACCCCCATAGCCATAACACAGACTATTCGGCTTGCTAGATAGCCAATTTAAGCCTTTTTTGAGTTCTAGCTTATTATTATGTGTTACCATTCTAATAAATAATTACAGAGTCAGCAGAGAAATTGCCATGTTAAAATTGCTTGTATTGTGGCCTTTTTTATTTAAATTAATATAATTGTGATCGGAATAAATGTGATTATTGTACCTTTTAGTTTATTTTTATAAGTATTCGAATTTTATAATCTGTATTAGTAACTATTTTAAATATCTGCACAAAGTGCGAATGTATTTTTTCAGTATAAATAAATAAAATAAATAAATAATTTCTTTGGCTTTTTATTTAAAGTCAGTACAAGATAACAGTTACTACCTAAATACTATTTAAAATATAATTTGGCACAAATATCGTAAATACAAAGTAGAATTTAACATTGTACGAAAATTGTGTATCTACGTAAATATTGCAGGCATCGACATAGAAGATAAATTCATTAGGTAGTTATCTATTGTTGCGAGACTCCTGGGAGTCTTACGTCGAAGTGCAAGTCGTAAGTGGTAACTAAAGACTTATAAATAACGTTTATTCGGCGAATATGACGGCATCTACTTTCTGGTCCTGCTCGTTGGTCGGCACATCGTCTACCACTTGGCACGAGAATGCTACTGCTACCACCTGAAAAATAAAGTTATGGATAATCAGAATATGTTATACATTATGCCTGAATGACATTGACAGATGGGCGTTGTTGGTACCCACGGTGTAATTGCGTAACACACTAAAGGTACTATTTGGAACCGAGCTGCTAACTGCAGCTGCCGACAGCAAGTGCAGCGACTGCATGCAATCGGCCGCTGGTTTGTTTATATTTATATGAAATGGCTTCCAAGCGGGCCCTATCAGAATACCAGACCAGCCCGTTGGTCTGGTATTCTGATAGGGCCCGCTGTGATGTCACGGACAGATGCAAAAATAAAAATAAAATAAAATAAAATAAGAAATAGATAATTATTATGTGTGAAATAATAACATAAAATGAAATATTTATTTAATAAAAATCATTGTGATCCGCGTGTCAGTACCCGACAAACAAACTCAACATACTCCACCCGACATACAAACTCACTTTATAATTATTAAAAAATAAAAACGTTATTTGCAAAATAAATTTAACAACCTTGCACAATTCATGTAAGTAATAAATAAGCAGTAAATGCAGGTATTTTTTTTTTCCTTTGGTATGTATCGTTTAATTAATTATTGCAGACAACTATACCCAAAGTCTCTAATTCAGATAATTTATGTAAACAAAATAATGTCAAGAAATGTCACTGTCAAAATGGCAGGACAGTGGTGCAATTTTTTTATCATTATTATTTTTTTTGTAAATAATATCATCTATGAAATTAGAGTGAATTAATTATAAGAACCATGCAAACAAAATACCGTTGCCAAACAATGTTGTATGTAGTGTGTCGGAGACACGGCCTATGATCGTCATAATCAGCCCTTTTAAGTCCATTGCTAGACGTAGGCCTCCCAAAATCGATTTCCACTCGAAACAGTTTACAGCCGTTTTCATCCAAAATGTGGCTAGATATGCTAAGTACATACAATATGAATCTATGAATGAGAGTTTTATTATTATTGTTGTTGAAGATGTAAAAAATGTGAAAATGTTTGGATCTCCTGCATTGTTACCAGTATCATAAAATATTTTATACCAGAAAATCTCCTTTTTTTAATAACTTTGTTTAAAAGCGAAAATTTCTAAAAATAATTACGGTATGATTGTTTTTAAATTATTATTTCTTAAATTCAGTACTTAAAAGAAAATGGAACCTTTTTTTTCGCCATTTTATGTGAATTACCATTACGAAGATATTTTTTTGATATGTTATCCCCTTTGTTTACATAAATGATCTGAATTTGAGACTTTGGGAATACGTGAATTCTTGTCGATGTATTCATGTGCGGGATACAGCTTAATTTCAATATTTTGCCGTGGTAATAGGGATGACGACTAAAATTTTTTTTTGTCAGTCATGTAGATTACTAAAAAATATTAGGCACGTTTTTTTTCTTTTTTTTGCGTAATCAAAACATTACGGCGATACAATATTGAGTTCAAATGTGGCATAACGTCACTTCTCCGTAGATTTTAAACGTAGCTGTGACGTAACGAGCCCCCACTCCCAAAGTTTAATGTGTTTTATCTAAGTATTTTTTTATTAATATGATAAAGCAGAAAATACGTGTATAATATTTTTTTTTACCCAGGACACATCCCTATTACCAGAACAGAAGAGAAAAAGACAGACAATGCACGTACCTTGGGTGCAGTTTCGGGGTTACTCCTGAGATTAGCGAGGAACTTGTCATAGTAGCCGCCGCCGTGGCCGCATCTGTCACCAGACTTAGAGAACGCCACCCCAGGGGCTATGACCAGGTCCAGACCTCCTTAAAATGTAGTGTTTTTTGGTAATTCGTAAAAGCAAATCTAGGTACTTAGATCAATAGAAGGAATTCGCAATTTTATTCAACTTGCTATATTTCTACGGCATAATCAACGGCATAATGATGTAATATTGCTATACTAGATGGCTTCACTGAGACATAGGATCACAGTTTCTCTATGAAATTTCTTCTGATAGCCACTCTAAAGTATCTAAAATCTCTTTTCATTTCTCATACTTGGAAAGAACGCTTGAAGTTACCTGATCAGAGGAATCAAAACAGTACTTTTCGTCCCAGGGAAACGATTTTCCCTGCTGTCAAAAAATTTAAAAACTATGCAAGCCATGTCCCAACTTATTATGCAGCCACTCTGTTAAATTACGGCGTAAAATTGTAATTAAAAAACGTTATCAATAAGTTTGGAACATGACTTTATTATACATATAATTTACTTTTCACTCAACTATTATTTAATTAACATAGATTTGTGTTAAATATTTACGTCATGATCCCTGGCGGAACCACCTTTGCTGTAACAAGTATAAGTTACTTGAAAAATTCTATGGAATGTCTATAAAATTCTAGTCCAATTACCATCATCAATGTTATAAAATACTGGCTGGTAATATGCCACAGAAAAAGGCGGGAGAGCGGCACTTCGATCTTCACTTGTTTTGTCGAGTGCTGATTATTTATTCTAGATATTTAATAAATGAGTTCATCAGATTCCGATAATTATGTATTTGTTTAATTAATCAGGTTTTTATTTACTTTCCTCATAATTATTCGAAATGAAAAGCAGAGTGTTTACCTCGGGTGAAAAGAACCTATTTAGGCACGAGATGGTTTGGCGCACTCGGAGCGTAATCCCTTGTATAACAACCTATTTATTGGCACCCGACGATCTTTTAATTTTATGTTTGATGTAGAATTCTGTTAGGCAAGTTCCAAGTTTATCAACCAACCTGACTCAGTAGCATTTTCTCTCTTCTGATCTTTCGAATGCTGAGCAATGCCATGTCTAGTAATGAACATGTTCTTCTCATCATCAGTCTCGAGGAGCAGCATCTTCATCACGCCACCAGCGTACTGTGGGACGAAGGCTGATGCCCCTCGCGCCTTGATGTGGCTGATGATGGGGGCCGTGTTGATCTCCTGGTCGGTGCTCATGTATAGAGCTACGCGTTTCGCTGATTTGTACCAGGGATGGTTGATTACCTGGCAGATTATGATAATTATGTTATTAAAAGTTTTTTCTTTTATGTGAATCTACACTCGCGGTCAAAGAATACGGGTCAATACGAAATACTAAAATTACTCTTAAAATAAAAGAGCTAGATGCCATGAATGCAACTGTATGTTGTAGATAATTTACCAGTGAATAAAACAATACCAAATGTTGGAAATAATATTCATTTATTTATTGAAAAAATACTGTACAAAGGCGGACTTAATGCCTGAGGTATTTTCTACCAGTCAACCTTAGGGTAATGCAGAGACAAAACATGGCAGGTGCAACATAAGGGATAGATAACTCGAAAAAGGAAAAATAAATATAAACTAATACATAGATACATACATACATAAATATAAGCAAAATAAACAGTGTCAGGAGAAATAACGATTGGTAGGGGAGAAAACGAATCAGTGCTGTGATGATTCAGCCAACTGAATATGTTCACGTATCTTCACTTTAAATATTAACCGACTGGTTGCCATCCTGATATTCAGAGGGAGAGCATTCTAAAGAAATACTGCCTGGACAAAGAAAGAAGAGTGAATGAAACCAGTGCGGTGAAAAGGACATCGTAGAAATCTGTGTGATTGTTTCCTCAAAAGACCATTTCAGACACAAATCTACGTGGTCCTTACATGATCTGACCAAGATTATTACATTTTTAGACTTTAAAAGAGACTTTGATCTCTGAGTTTGTTTTACCATCCTGATATTCAGAGGGAGAGCATTCCAAAGAAAGACCGCTTGGACAAAGAAAGAAGAGAGAATTAAACCAGAGCGGTAATTAGTTTGGAATTGTCAAAATCACATTAAAAAAAAACAATAATTTTAATGTTGAAAAAATAATGGTTGGCACCTCACATACAACCCTCACCAATACATAAAATTGGAGTGTCTGTTTGTAATATCAATATAACAGCTTTTTACTAAATGCATATTATAAAGGTATAAACGGTATTTAAAAAAAAAAAAAAAAAAACAATTGAAAATATCGGTCTGCGTTCTTTTATTTTAGAAAAAAGCCACGCGGGCGAAGCTGCGGGCAGCAGTTTTAACACATACAATTCAAAAGAGCACATACACACATTACAGACTTGGATTGCTCGGTATGTGAACCATATAGCAATAGCTCAGGTGATGACAATCGATTTTCTGCGCGAATTCCCTCAGGATGCCGATGGACCTAGTCCGAACCCTGCGTACCAGGGATGTATGTGCGACTGTGGGATGATTGTTTGTTTATTCTAACGTGTCCGCATTATGCACGTTCCTTCACTGTCAAGATACCAGGGGCCCAAGTCTGCAACTTTTATAAATTCGTCACTCCAACACGATCCCATTGTCATTTTCCTAAAAAGTCGTAATCTGCTAAATTCATAATGGTCGATCATTGGTCGGCAATGGTCTCGTAATAGAATTGTATTACAATGGCATTTTGTACATTTATTTATGTCAGATTTCATTTATATATATTTTTACAAATTATTTATTATTTATTATAAGCAATCTGAAGTAAGTAATAACTTTCATTTGTCATTATGTACGAGATTACCAATTCTTTCAATAGAGTGTCAGTGGCTGACCATTGGAAAGTCATAATGACGCCATTATATTAGTAGATTACCAAACTTGTCAAAATCAACAATTATGAAATCAATGATAGACCATTCTGACACTATTGTAATAGCAGACTTGAGGCCCTCTGAGCACATGCCAGTAACGTAACCGATAGTCGTAAGAAACATAAACAGTCACCGTAGCCACAGTTTAACAATCATGCAATTGGGAAACACCTTTCTTGTCGGAAGACACCGTCGCTGCCGCCCGTGTAGGTTCTTTCGCTGTTACGCGCAAAATTTCGAGCAAAGAGAACATTGTTCGAATTCGCAAACTAAGCGTCTTCCGGGGCCGCGTCCCGCGTCGATCGACCCTCGCGATATCCCCGCCGTTGCTAAAAGCAAGTACGTTCGTTTCCCAACCGTATTATTGTTAAATTGTGCTGTAGCTGAAATCGGCACGTGATGGATGTATGTGTTAATGTTGTGAGGACAGTAAGTTGTACCTACTTCTCATTCTCGCAAAGGAAATGTTTCTGATTAGCTTATAAGCTTACCTTATCATACACGATCTGTGACTGTCGTTTCTTGTCCTCGGTGGTAAGTGCAGCAATGCGTGCTGCTATCTCAGTCCTGATCAGCGCTTTAGCTGGGTTCGGTGTTACCTTCGACATTTTGCAGTTCTGGAAGATCAATTATTGACTTTTAAATCAGTGGCTAATCAGCTACACCAGTAAGTATTAGGTTACTGAAAGAGCCTTCACGAATAACAATCAGATACGACTCAATGCCAGCTTTTTTACTGAAGGTTAAATTTTAAACTGAAAAATTGTTAGGAGATTAACTATATAATTATATGCGTTTGCTACAAAGAGCACATGCCAAAGACAATCTATAGTGTTATCTGTAACGTTTTGTTCTGATAATCTGTATGGTAATGTAGGTTTGAGTATAATAACAAGTTTTACATTTTACATGATCATATTGCATATTCTTTCTCGTATTGGCACGAACTGTGAAAGAACGTGGTAAAATACAGCCGGTCAGCAAATTGTCTAGCACCCTAATCAGAATCCGAAGGATTTTGACGGAAATTGCTTATCCACTGCTTCATATGTTTGAAAATTTGTCTGCTAACAAAGTACCTAAATAACGTAATGAATGTTATCGAGCTGTCAAAATAAAAGGTATTGCGGTTGCATGTCTGAATTAAAATTACCACGCAGGATGCACCGGACGGATTGCCAGTACGAACCCTTTATGATCATGCTGACTAGAAATCAAAACGTCTATGCCAAGAATTACCTAAACCTTATATTGACTAGGAAGCACAATCCCTACCTTGCAATATATCTATACAGTATTTGAACTAAACCTTATTCTGACTATGAACCAAAATGCCTACCTTGCAATATGCCTATTATTTTAGGAGAAGAAAGGGAGTAGCGTTGTGTGGTCACAGTTCTAACCTAACCTAACCTACAGTTCAGGGGCCCTAGTGTGAGTTTATTTTAACCATCTCGACTACTTAGAAATTATTTCATTTTAGGCATTTTGCTTGTTAAACATTTTGATCTCTAGACGATTTACAGCTTAGGCAATTTGCTGTGTACGAGTAGACATTAATTTTGGGCATTTTTCTTCGTAGACGAATTGAAAGATAGACACTGTGATCATAAACCGTACGAACCTACCTACACTAAAGTATCGATTGCCCCTCGTGGAAGCTATGTCGGTCACCAAGCTTACCAAACATATTTGCTCTAAATACTTTTTAGGGCTTAAATATCGGGCAATATAATTTATTGCTTATCTCGATAGGTCAGATATGGGCACGGGTTTTAATTGGGTGTAAATCTATGAACGATGATGATGGATGCAGTTACTTATGAAATATGGTCCAATAATTTGGGTGTTTAGGTCAAATCAGAAATTATGATGGGAATTAGGTAAATTATCGGTGATTTAACGGTGACTTTGGTAATTGGGTTTAATAATGTAGGTATTGAGGACAATTTTGTAGGGCTCTCGAAACTTGAAATGAGCCTATGCTTACTTATAACTGGATTTTGAATACCTTCTCTACATTGAGCCGTACTGCTAGTGTTGCTAAGTATTTGCTACAACGATGCGTTTCGTATTATACTGTGGTTTTAGTGTCAAACTTATGCGCATATTTGTTAATTATATATATTTAATACAATAAGTTCAGCTGCATATGCAAAGAATACTAACCTAACTGTGGCTATATCAATAGCCACAACTAGGTTAGTACCTATACTTTGCTTATTATGTCACTTCCACAATCATCCTCATCCACCAAGCATCGCCACCTCGACCGGTTTTGTGCTTTTCGCATCCAGCGGATTCCTGTTGCTGTTGCTGATTCCTTCGCATCATCGGTCCACCTTGTGGGAGGCCTTCCAACGCTACGCCTTCCGGTAAACGGTCGCCACTCCAGAACCATTCGGCCTCAACGGCCATCTGTTCTGCGCGCAATGTGCCCTGCCTATTGCCACTTAAGTTTGGCAATTCTTCGAGCTATGTCGGTTACCTTGGTTCTCCTACGGATCTCTTCATTTCTGATTCGACTTTCACAATATTATGTCTTAATGGTGATCTGCTGTTGGAATTGGCAGCTGACGTAGATTTTTTCATTTTATAAAAGAGGGCAGTCTGCGCAATCTACAAAATGGGTCCTCGGGAGGAATTAGTTTCAAAGGGACTCATCCGCAATATTGTTAATACTATCTACTTATGAGCCTATATTATTGTTATTTGTAAACATTTTATTTTGTAGCTGTTTATTGTCCCATAATAAAATAATAAAAATAAAATCCCTTTGAAACAAATTCAAAGCCTTCTCTTTACATCTTAGAAAGTATTAAAAAAAAAATATATATAAAATCTTTTCATTTCAGACACATTTGACCCATAATATTTTTAGTAGAATGACTTAAAACGAGTTAAAATACTTTTTTTTTAACAATTAATTTAAATATTTGCCGTCCTCTGGGGCCCCGGGCACACGCACTTGTGCTTGAACCCAGTACCCCAGAAGGGGGCTGTCCAGCTTGTGCCTGAGCACGCTTAGGATGGTTTTGGCGCTCCAACATCAGCAAAGCGATGCGGCGCCGCAGCACAGTGTGAAAGCCGTCTGTGTGCGCGTGCGCAAACATCGCAGACACACTACAGTAGCGTGAGAGCCCCACCTTACTACTATTAAACTAACAGATCTTCTTTTTCTGAAGCCGGTATACAACAATGATAACAGACTGTAGAACCAGCCAAATCTCTCCAGATTTTTTTTCCCAGATGCCAGTAAATAAGAAACTAACAAACGAACGATGAAGATTTTATGCCATAACAATATTACTTACGCCATTCAAGAATTAGTTTCTTGAGTGAAATATCTCAGAAATACAATAACAATCGGGTCAACAGCCATAAGATCACGGCTCACTTCACGAGTTGTTTGTTAAGAACTGAGAAATTAATAAAATGATAACGCAAATTAAACTTACCGAGTGACACGACAAAATACACAGTGCGTAAGAAGCAGACTGATATGAAATCAAAAGAGTCGATTTGATAATAAAACATGAGACTGGTGCTAACCAAAACAAACTTCAAGTGACAGTAAATTCACACGTGGTTACTCTAGTAACGCCATCTGTGGGTATAGCGCTGAACTACGTAGTCAGCTACCTAACTAAAACTAAGGGGCGCTATGACGGTAACGTTATTTTTTTTGTTGTTACTGTTTTTGAAAACAGATGTCGCTTTGAAGCGGTATTCACGTCTCGTATGTCTAATTATGTCCCAAAAGAGGAACGCGGAAGTCTACCTATTATTAGTACACCCACCACATAATCCCTTAAATATTAGGGACTGATTCTACTGCCACCAACCGAGCCAACAAACCCAGCCTCAGGGGTGCTACTGAGAACTTCCTAATGAAAACAGCAATTGCTGCAATTGCAACAGCTAATTGAACAGACAGATGTGCTGCTGGGGAGTTTGTTGCGCCACTTCTTCTTTCCAGCTAAAGCACTAGGAAGTGGTGAAGGGCGGGCGTTTTGGGGGTCTGTCTTATGTAATTTTGACGTTCGAAAAGTGCTGATTCTCAGCCTAATTTGAATAAATGACCTTTGATTTTGATTTTGAGCAACCTAGAACATCCAACCCAGGTCTCCAACCCAGAACCTCAAGCTTAGCAGTTACGCTTGTGAATACTACACCAACTAGATAGGCTGTCAATATTCAAACAAGAAGAAGATAATAAACTTAATGTTTGTAGTGATGAAGAAGAAGTTATAGATAAGTAGGGAGTACTCAATTGATGATATGCATATGGACGTTCCTTCTCAGTATGGTGAAAATGTGATTAGCAACACCTCCCAAAGTCCAGCTTTGGTTTATCTAGGAAGAGCTAAAGCTAACCACTCACCCAAGGATGGATTCTGACCTCATTAGATGACAATCAGAGGATAAAATAATCAAGTATTTGATATTATCTTAAATAGACGGGACCCAGACAGCCATATCAACATTATCAAATGTATGAGAAAATATAGACTTGACATTAATAGCGAAATGATTACAATAAGATAAAACTACATAGCTTTAACGTCATACATTAAATATTTGGAAGAAGTATAAAAATAGTAGATATTTCACCAGTATAGGTCCAAGATCCAAGCTTTCGATGATCAGGGCTCGAGAGAGGAATCCTTTATAACTATGTTGCAATATCCAGGAAATTCTCCTAAGTGACCACATGCTGCCTCATCCGTCCAGGATGACAGCTGGTCCTCAACATCCATTTCCTCCATGATTGACAGGTATGGACGAACTAAACATCCATAAATTGAAGCGTCACGCAACGCAGCTGACACATCCATTACGTTATCATGGTGTTTCGATGGAACTGGACCATGGAATGGGGACGGCTGATAACGAATTGATATCAGGATTTGCATAAAATCGGTGCTCTGGAAGTTTCTATGTATGTGTAAATTAATAACACTATAAAGGTATTGGTTGTAATGCATGGGAATATTAATCGATAGTGGGTCATTATGATGTGGAGGAATGACGGACATGTCGTGAGAAAAGTTTTGAGTATGAATGTGTGGCTAATAGACTAGTAGGAGATCCAAAAACGAAGGATGGATTATGTGAAAGAACATTATGACTATAAAAACGATTGTTACTGAGTTTGTGGCGATTAACACCTCGTCCATTTGAATGATCAGGTAACATCACTACTACCACAGAGTATATTGTATATATATACTACTACTACGGTTTTCGACAGGAGGAATATATTTCCGAGTTGAGACAGATAAATTGATTTAGTTTTATTTCATTTATTCGGGAACAGCTAGCTTTCCCGCAAGTTGACTGCTGAAACGCTAAATGACTGATAGAAGAATGAGAATTAGAAGATATGCTGAAACGCCCCTAAAAATACATTTATACGGATAAGGACTAGGATGAATGTTTATTTATTTGTCCTGTCGGGAAGCGGCTGCTAGGGCTTTCAATTAAAGCCATTAGGTAGACGGATTGGTTGGACTCTTTATTAAAAAGTAAAGACGTGGTAAATAAGACAGTTCAGAGCAAGGCAGTGTTGCCATCTCAATCATAGACTACAACAATGAAGATGATTTAACGAAGTATGAGTAAATCTGTGGTCTTTCAAAAAGTGACCATAATGTTTCCATATCCAGGACAGCATGTCCCTTTTACTTAAGAAAATTGAAAAACTTTACAGTTTGGTGGACGTCACAGTAAAATTTTTGGTCCCATGACATTTTCTTAGGTTATTTCACAGACTACTTAGAGATACTAGGTTATTTTGCAACAGGGCGTACAACGGTCCACTAAAGCCAGTCCATAAAAAAAATATTATCTCGTGACTGAGATGGAATTATGTAAAACGGCTCAATAGGGAACCTCGGTAAGTGTATCTGGAATTTTTTAATACCTTTTATAACGTTTCATATTGAAACAAGAAGCAGCAAAATTCGATCTAAAGAAAAGCGGCCACATTCCTGTAGATCGTATTTTGATGCTTCGTGTCTCAATATGAAACTTTTTAAAATTCTAGACACAAGTGTGTCTAGAATTTTAAGTAAAGTAAAAAGTTAAAAAGTTAAAGAAAGTAAGAAGAAAAGAAGAAAAGAAGAGAGAAGAAGAGAAGAAAAAGAGAGAGAAAGAAAGAAGAAAGCGAGAGAGAGGAGGGGAGGGAGAGAAGTAGGTAAGTAGTTAGTAGTAGTAATTGTAAGTACCGAGGTTCCATAGTGAGCTGTTTATCGTAATTCCTTCTCAGTCACGAGATAATATTTTGAGTGGCGCTAGTGGACCGTTGTACACCCTCTAAAAGTATTCCGTTTTTTTATTTGCTTATAATATTATATAGCGAAGTAAAGGCCTCTGTGAAAATGTTTGTATTAAGCGAAATGTGTCGGATACTGTAACCAGAGATGATTGATATGCAACAGAAACGTGAGAGCGATCCTCATCTTACGTGTACATTATTATGTCGTTTTTACTATCATCCGTTTTGTTACCATGAAGATTTTTGCTTTACAGGGCATTTTGATATGGCATAATGCATAACCAGCCAATAAGGTTCCCACTTCTGGGATACAGCCCTCCTCTCTGTGAGATAGGCTGGGCATAAATCCGCTCAATAATCATTAAGTCCGCCTATGTACCACTATTGTACATGAAGTTTAAATAAATAAATAAATGACAATAAATGATAAATAATATTACATATTTGTAAATGGGTTCAAAAAACACTTTTACACGTCAAAATTAAATTGTATTAAAACTTGATAAGTTTGGTGTTTCTTACGTGACTACGTAAGAAACACCAAACTTATCAAGTTTTAATACATAAAACAACGATAAATGATAAATAATATTATACACATTTGCGTAGTCACGTAAGAAACACCAAACTTATCAAGTTTTAATACAATTTAATTTTGAAGTGTAAAAGTGTTTTTTGAACCCATTTACAAATATGTATAATATTATTTATCATTTATCGTATAGTTAGTTAGTTACTTTATCAAGTAGTCACTCAGAGAAGAAAGATCGAAGCAAACTCAGAGGTCTCTTTTAAACTGCAGATATAATCTTGGTCAGGCCATATGGACCATGCAGATTAATGTTTGAGGTGGTCTTTTGAGGAATGAACCATAAATATTTGAGTGGAGCCGTCCAGTCGGTGCATACATTTGTCAGTAGTCGTGTAGATCAACGCAGAACTTTAAGGAGCTTGACGATTCGACCGACAATACCAAAGAAAGGACATTTTGGTAGGCCGCATAAAGTACTCTGCCAGATTATCATTATAACTGAGAGGACATACCTATCACTTTTATATTTATGTGTTAACATAAACTTATATTCCTGGTGGCGTTGATTGTCTGAAGAGTTCATCAAGAATAGTGTATTTAATTAAAATAGCCTTCACAAGTCATCTTGAATCGTATGGTGAACTCTGGGCAGTCAGGCCCACTCATATGCAGATTGCTTGCTACTGCGACCATCCATACTAATATTATAAATGTGAAAGTAACTTTGTCTGTCTGTCTGTACGTTTTCACGCCTAAACCGCTGAACCGATCATCATGAAATTTGGCAGAGATATAGCCTGGGATATGGAAAAGGACATAGGCTACTTTTTTACGCGATAACCGATATCCACGCCACGGGCAAAAGCTAGTTGCTAATATTTTTGACCACTTATGAATGATCCTAATTCATAGTTCGTGCCAATACGAAGAAATAAGGTTATTTCTTTCCTTCGATGAAGTACATGGACAGGTGACAGTTTCTACTCGTAATAGTTAAAAAAACTACGTTTGTCGAATTTCCAATTTTTGTCTGACCTTCAAAGATAGTATCTTCCACATATTTCTTTCATGACTTTTATTGCGATAAGCCCAAGTAAACTAGGCTGTGTTTGTTTGTTTGCTCTCGGGTTCAGTATGCAAACAAGGAGTTTTCTTTTGAAATACTTACCTAAGACAATGCTCTCTGCTTTTGTAGATACCATGTACCTATATTTGTTGATTTGTTCATTTTTGAACTTCTTCTCTTACATTTGCAGCTTAAGAAACTTATCGCTTCGTGAACAAAAAACTAATATTACCAAAAATTTAAAATAGATTGGACATACTAGTACGGAGAATTTCCTAAGACAGATTGAAATGTGTTTTGATCTTATGATTTTAGTTATAAGTATAATATAATATTATTATGATATAATCATCGTCATCATCATCATTTCAACCGAAAGACGTCCACTGCTGGACATAGGCCTCCCCCAAGCACCGCTACCTCGACCGGTTCCGTGCTTCCCGTATCCAGCAGATTCCTGAGCCTTTCACAGGTCATCAGTCCACCTTGTGGGCGGCCTTCCTACGCTACGTCTACCGTTACGCCTACTGGATGACCTATGGCACTGAAACTTGGTCGCTCACAATGGGCCTTATTAGAAGGCTAAACGTCACCCAAAAGGCAATGGAGAGGGCTATGCTTGGAATTTCCCTACGTGATCGAATCAGAAATGAAGAGATCCGCAGGAGAACCAAGGTAACCAACATAGCTCGAAGAATTGCCAAACTTAAGTGGCAATGGGCAGCGCACATTACTCGCAGAACAGATGGCCGTTGGGGCCGAAAGGTTCTGGAGTGGCGACCGCGTACTGGAAGACGTTATTATAAATATAATATATTAATTCAATGTAAATGTTAAGTTAATGTGTATATTATTTTCAATGTTCTATTTAAGTAGACCTATTTTATTTCAGTTCCTATAATTATATAAATAACCCCAATAAACTTATATTAAGTAATCATAATTTAGTTTAATAGAATCTTGAATTGTAATTTCATGGGAAAATCTTATAAGCTTCCTGCGGGACAGGCCTTAAACTTGCTCATTTTGTTAAATTCTAAGAAAACTAAAATGTTTTAGCTGTAATACATATTCTGTAACCCACAAGAGGGAAAACATGAAAGAAAAAAGGCTTGTGTGAGCCTGTGTCCCGGCAGTAAGAGACTACCGGGACACAGGCTCACACAGGCCTTCTTACTGTGAGACGGAGTGGTCCATAGTCAACCACGCGGGCCCACTACTGAATGATAAAACAACCGTAATAGAAGAAGACTATGTTGGCAACGAAATAGAAGAAGACTACGTTGGCAATGAAATAGAAGAAGACTATGTTTGCAACGAAATAGAAGAAGACTACGTTGGCAACGAAATATAAGTCACCAATACTTGATTTTTGGTTCTAGGACATGCCGGTTTCTTCACGACGTTTTCCTTCAACGTAGAAACCTTGAAAGTATAGGTATTTACCTCATAAAATATATTGATATATTTTGTGACTACAGGTTGAATGCTAAGCAAGTATACATGTATAACATCTACTTATATCTGTAATGTGCTGAAGATAAGCCGGGCGACTCATCGGCATCTCCTTTACATGCAAATTAGTTTACTCTCGGCAATGTAAAGACACGGTCGCTATGTACATAAACATATAAGTATGTATTGCTTATGTACACGGAATATACAAAGTAGGTTACGCTGAAGGATGCCTGAAGAATTTCTTGAAGATTAGACGCTGAAATATGTACATAATTTAAACATGTAAAACGTTAATATTGGAATTATGTTTTATGTACAAAACTTGATGTTGGACCAACAGTTGGAGATCCGGATTTTTTTTTAATGAACCAATACTTAAAAACCGGCCAAGTGCATGTCGGACCACGCATAATGAACGGTTCCGCAGTTTGGATGATTTTATCGCGTACCACTGTCGGCTTCGTCGCGTAGGAAGAGAAACCGGTTTAAGGCTCGTACAGACTAGTGCGATATCGCGGGCGCGACGCGACACTCTAGTAGCACAATTTCTTTGTCGATGCCTGTCGCGGCCGCGATATCGCGCGAGTCTGTACGAGCCTTTATACCGGCTCGGCCAGTATAATCGCTCAGGGCAGCGCGTACACGTCACGCGTCGTGTTTGTTTACGTTTCACGTTTTAATTTAATAATAGCGCATGAGAAGAATATTAGTGTTTTAATATTAAAAAAGTGTAAATATGGTTTACTGTACTGTGACTATTTTTTTAATGATTGAGCTTGATTATAATTTATTATTTTTAATTTGTAGTAGTTATATAGGTACCGGTATCCTGCCTTTTCGCCGAAAATTGTTTGGCAGATTATCATTTGCCAACCAAAGTTTCGCCGATGTTTCACTTTGACAACTAACGATTAGCAAATTTTTGTATGACTACGTTTCATTTGGTAAAATTATTGTTAAGCTAATTATTATAATGACACAAAACGTTTGGGACATTTATCATTTGTCAAACATTTCACTAGGCCACACAACTATTAGACGAATGACGTTTTGTCAGTGTAATTTTTACATACATTTTTTATTTAAGAATCTCAAAAATAACATTAAGCCTTTAAATTGGCAGTAATGCAGAGCCATTTTACGATAGGTTAGGTTAGGTTAGGTTAGAGTTTCGGGGGTCGCGGAAGTATGTTCGTTCCCGTGACCCCCGGCGTAGGTGTGAGACGGAACACCGGGGTGGTTTTTAGTCAGTAAGAGTCTGACAGACCCCTCCGCCCGCCCCAGGGCGGAGGACATCCATGAGGATTTTCCACCCCGGAACAAAAAAAAAAAAAAAAGGTTAGGTTAGAGTTGCGGGCACCCCAAAGGGCCATAGCTCAGCGGGTGGCGAGGGCCTACCGAACAGTAGGCTTTTCGGCGGCGTGCGCTCTGGCCGGCACCCCTCCTTGGGAGCTCGAGGCATGGGTGCTGACCAGAGTGTACGAATATACGGCGGGGCGGAGGGCGAGAGGGGAACACCCAGCCCCGGAGGAGCGGGAGGCCGTGCGGCAAGAGGCGAGGGACGCGATCGTCCATCATTGGACGGAGGACCTCGCCTCTGCCACTTTTGGCCGCCGAACCCTGGACGCGCTCGGGCCAGTCCTGAAGGATTGGCTCGAGCGGTCACATGGTTTCCTCTCTTTCCGTCTGGTGCAGGTGTTATCCGGGCATGGATGCTTCGGATCGCACCTGCATCGGATCCAAAGGGAGGAGACCCCGTCGTGCCACGACTGTGGCGCGGCGGTGGACACGGCACAGCACACCTTGGAGGTGTGCCCTGCCTGGTCCGAGCTGCGCCATAGTCTGGTCGCAGCGGTCGGGCAGGACCTCTCGCTTCCCGGCGTCGTCAGCGCCATGCTGGGGAGCGAGGGGGCCTGGGCAGCGGTCGCCTCCTTCTGCGAGGAAGTGATGTCGCAGAAGGAGGAGGCGGAGCGCGTGCGGGAGGACGACCCTCTCGCGGCGCCGCTCCGAAGGCGGAGGAGGGGTCGAAGAAGACGTCAGTATGACAGTCATCTCCGACTCCTCCCAGGTGGAGGCCAGCAGGCAACGGTGCGGGGGCGCCCTTGCCTGTGTTGCACAGGCCTCCACCAGTGTCGGACGGGAATGGCCAGGTGTTCCCGGTCATTCCCATATCGCCCCCAGGCTGAGGGGCATGCGGGGCCCGCCAGCTGGGCGGGCATGCGCCGGGAGGGTTGTGGACGTAAAGGCTGTGCCGGTTTCCCATGACCCTCCCATCAGGGCGATGAGGGAACTCCGCTGAGTTTTAGTGGGTATACTGCCATTTTGGCAGGGAGTCCCACATACCTCGTCTCGTCCCCCGACGAGCGGGCATGCGTAATGCATTTCTCAGCGTCAAAAAAAAAAAAAAAAAGGTTAGAGTATGACAAAAAACGCACGAGCCGAGCGAGCGAAGCGAGCGTGCCGCGGCATCGGCAGGCGATGTGCCAGAAGCGAATCGATTTTGTAAAAGGAACAAATTAAAACATTCTGCTACTTGAAAGTTGGCATTTTAAAAAGTGTCATTATGAAAAGCAGACCAAACGTACAGTTGGTAACTGTGAGGTTGGGAAATAAAACAAAATTATATAAGTTGGCAAATGATTATTCGGCGAAATAAAATTCTGCGAAACGTTAGTTGGCAAGTGAAAATCTGGCAAACAATTTTCGGCGAAAAGGCAGAGAACCATAGGTACCTCATACCTCAACATCGAAAGAAAACACAACCCAGGTGCAAAAAAGTTTTGGTATTGATCGTAAATGGTTAGTGTTTTTTTTGTATGAGGCACAGAATAGGTACCTAACTATCTCGTAAACGGTGACTTCAAGACTAAAATAACGACTATTTGAGAACTTTTTTTTAACAATTTATTCCAGATGATTGGTGTTTATAATTTGACATACGTAGGCTATACCTATCGACCTACCTACCTATTGATTGAATAATTACTGTTACTGTTAGCCTGTATCATCCAACTACTGGGCAAAGAATTGAATAATTAAGTTTATAAATTGAAACACGTAAGCTGGTTATCGTTTTGTTTATTTAGCTTTATCCTCCTGTGCTAACTATACCAAAATAGGAATCATTTTTGCAATATAGAAGTCTTTTTCTTTGTTCCGATTCTTTACTCTGTGGCTGAATTAACTAAGATAGATAAAGTACAGGAATTCAACAGACTTAATGCTTAAACGATAGATACTTGAATGACAATGGTGCCGATTCCCTTGTTCACAAACTAACCTAAATTTAAGTTCAGTGCATGCAGAAGATAAATTGATTTATTCCGTTCTAATACCAAAAACTAATACCACTATGTATGTTTTTCAACAAATTTGATGAAACAAATATGAGTGGTATTAGTCTTTGGTATTAGAATGGAATAAATCGATAAATTTTAGTTTAGTCCTGTCAAATTAATCAGCACCTGTCACTACTGCATACAAGTTTAGACGCGATAAAAAACTTGCCGACTAAAATTACGTCAATTTACGTCAAGCGCTGATTAATTTGACGGGACTAAACTAAAATTTATCGATTTATTCCATTCTAATACCAAAGACTAATACCACTGATATTTGGTTGAAAAACATACATAGTGGTATTAGTTTTTGGTATTAGAACGGAATAAATCAATTTATCTTCTGTCCTTTTCTTAATGAAATAGAAAGAAAAAGATGCACTGAACTTAAATTTAGTTTAGTTTGTGAACAAGGGAATCGGCACCATTGTAGATATTATCAAAGAATTTATTTTTCCTGGAAGTAATTCTTCAAGTGGCCGACTTTTAAGAAGAAAATGGATCGATTATTATGTCATGTAGCGGATTAGATAAGAAAATACCATGTTTAGAGATTAAAGATAGCTAAATTATCTTTTATCTATACAAAAAATTTATAAAAATAAGTGTCAGTTTGTAATGCCAAAATAACATTTTTTTACTAAATCTCCGAAACGTCTGGACCTATTTTGACGGACAGAGAGCTGATGTTATAAGGGTAAATTTGAGTACTTTTATTTTAGAAAAAGCCACGCAGGCGAAGGCTTTCAGCAGTTTTCGCTATGCTGCTACTAAATACTGGAACAATATCCCTTCTCCCATAAAGTACAGTAAAAGTTGCTCAACTTTCAAATTTAAATTAAAAGGATCTTTATTAAATCACCAAAAAGAGATTTTGAAAATGTTCGAGCAGACATATCTGCCATATAACATATTTAAAAAAAAAAAATATCGTTTTTAGAATTTTTTACATTTTTATCAATTTTAATAATTTTACCAATTTTTTATTTTATTTCTCAGTTATTTCTGTTTACTCAAAATGTTTATGAAAACCGCATCAAATTCCGTTTTGTAGTTCAGAAGAACAACACAGTCATATGATTTGCCTTGAGTAGTTTCTATTTATAGATTTATTATTTTAATGTAGGTAATAGGTACAAAGATATTGGGTATTTATTTTAGTAATTTTCCATTAATCACAGCACAACACACATAAAAACATTTATGTCGTAACAATTTATTTTATTTCGTATGAGCATTTAATATCAACTTTAATTTATCTTAATTTATGTATTAAAATGGACACACTTATCTCTGTTTTTATTATTTTAGCGTATGGCACTCGTGGGTTGCAGCTGAAAATCAGCGTCAGGTGGTAGGTACACCTTGTGTGTCATCTGACATTATGCTGAGCTGAGGCCCTTTTGGCATTATAATCGTTGTTTTCTGTTTATTATAGTTTTAAGATGTACTTATTTTTTGCTGTAATAAACGCATTTTTCTTTTTTTCTTTCAATAATGCTATGTTCCTAGTTTGCTCTTAAGACTGCAGTCTTTTTTGAGATTGTTATTATTGTTAGAATAAGGTGATTTAGGTGCAATTTTTTTTTAGTATTTGTTTCGTTGTACTCTAGGCATTAAAATAATTTAATTATTACATACATACGATTCATTTTATATAAGAAACAAACCGATTATTAAGAGATAAAAACAGAACATTTTGATGACTTTGTGACCTCCAAAATAGGAAAATTTAAGATAATTAGAAAAAAACTAATGAGCGAATTTTGAAAACGAGAATGTTCAGCTAATTATGCGCTGAACAGATTTTGAAAATAATTCTTAATTACCCTAAAGTAGGAGCACAAACATACCTCGAAATGTTGTTGGGCAGAAAGAGCTGTATTCAACGCTTGATTTACCTAATATAATCCACAAAAAAAATTACTAGCTATTACTTATATTATGTTTATTTCTGTGCAATAATAATATTTCATGTAATTTCTCTAATTTGTTCAAACAAAAAAAAAAAATATACAAAGTTGCGCAAATAACTCACCGCGAGTGAATTTTGCAAGACTGCAGCCTTAATTATATCTTTCAGAAGTCATTCGTAAAGTTTTCCCTCAAAACTACGATTTCTAAGTATAAAACGATCCATCCGAACCTGCTGGCGAGAACTCCTCTCACTAGAGCCATACGCGTGGTGAATGAGGTTCACGGGAGGGTTGATGTATTGTGGTGCAAATTGAGTGAATTCGCAAAAGTTACACTATATGTAATAAGTTACGTAGATTAAGATATTTTTTAACTAGGTATAAGGTGTAGATTTAGGATTTAGTTAGTTAGTAAGGCCACTCTGTCGCATTGGATCATAGATCTGTAATGATAGTGTAGGTAAGATTATTATAAATAAATAAATAAATAAATAAATTATTATTACATATTGAAACAGACTGAGCTTGATGTCCTTATTGAGAAAGTTATCATAAGAGAGAGGCATGACGAGGGAGGGAGAAAGATATAGGATAACGTCTCATGGAGGCAGTTAACTATTTGACCTATCTAATAACTCGCTGGTAAAGTTAGTTGTAACAAGTGCACGCACAATGATTATCACTAATTGATAGTAGTTTATGGGCGCCGCGTTGAGAAAAACGAGCGTTGTAATGACTCGAGGACTTAATAAAGCTATGGTCACAGCATTATGCTGAGTGATGTTCGTGTGGCGGTATCAACAACGCCACATGCGAACTACGCATCAAAGTCTGCATCGCGCGACTAGCATATAAACAACACCCCGACATCAACCGTTGGGCAGTTGCCGCAGTTGCCCACCAGACACAACACCCGTCTGGTCGGAGGATCCTCTCTTTACTATAGAGTATGAGTGAACTTTACATCCTGTTCCTCATACCTCTAAATTCGTTTTGCGTGGATGTGAAGCATATTTCCCCCAACTTGTTATTTTTTGTGTTTGTGTTCTTTCTTTGCGTCATTGTTTACCGCAAATGAACGTATTTTCATTCTTTCTTTCTTTCTAGCTATGTTCAAACCGGGTTGAATCTACGTTTTTGCCCGACTTTGGCAAAGCCAAGGGGAGGAAGTTTTTCATACAACCGGAGTCACTCTGTAAGTTTGTCTTACATACTCGACATAATATTTAGTTACTCCGTCTATACGAAAAACTATATTATTATTAACTAGCTGACTTCGCCTGCGTGGCTTGTTTTTTATTTAAGAAAAAAGCTACAGATATTTGGCGGTTTCGGTATAGTCAACGCGAACACCATCGAGGTACAAAGACATTAAAGATATAACATCAGCCGCATTGCGAACGAATCTGCTGCCTATGATCATGACCTGGGATTTAGTTGGATTAATTTGCCTCTTAGCCCAAACGCTGATGCAACCCAGGTCATGATTCATGGCAGCAATTGCAGGACCCGCGTAAGCTTCAGTAAAATTTCGGTAAAGCTGAAACTTTCTTGTTTTTACATTATCATTTTGATTCATTACAGCGAGATGCAGATGTTATTGGCTCTGACTGAATGGTAGGATAGGTTAATGCATAGGTACCTCATATGAAATGGTGATGTTTTTTTCTTGAGTTTATAATACCTTTTGTAATTTTTCAGATGTTTGGCGTTGTGATAGAACCCCAAATAAATTGAGTCTAGGTACATAATATTAGTATGCAGAATAAAATGCAGAATAACGTCCATATACCAGTTTTTTGGAAAACCGGCGCTTATAGAGTTTTTAATTACACTAACTGCCAAAATGCAACTTATAACACCGCTATTCGATCGTTAAACACACGTTGCTAAATTAAATTGAATAAAATGTATACCTACCTACTGAACTTTTAAAAACCTAAAACCCTAAAATTTGGACGCGTCTAGGCATTTTAATAGAAGTCTGTATGTCTTCATTTAAAAAAAAATGGGTTACTTATTTTGTGGTAAATATACTACGGTACTACCTAATGCTAAATGTAGGTATTCATCTTAATCCAAACTTGAGATAATTATGTCTACACGAAGACAGGAGATATAATTTTTAAACAGTGATTTTGTGGATTCTTTTACAGCTATAAGCTTTATAAGTGGTTTACAATGCAATCAATTCTCGGGTCGTTGCCAAAAGAAAGAAAATTCAGTGGGCAAACGCGAAACTATTGAAAGTCAAAACCAAAAGGGATGAAAATCTTATAAATTGAATCAAAAGACGGTTATATACGCAATATTCGTTACATATAGTAATTGTTACAATATCCCGAGTTCAAAGTCGACAGCTTGACACCCGTAGCGCCATAAATAGAACAGGAAAAACTATAATTACATCAAAGCAGACACAGCATTAATCAGTTCAAGGAGTGTCATACAGACTTTTTGCACAGTTTAAACTGGGCTTATAAACAGTTCATTCATGCTTTAGTAAAGTTTTATATTGATCATCATCATCATCATTTCAGCCGAAAGACGTCCACTGCTGAACATAGGCCTCCCCCAATTGGGGGGGTTTGCCATAATCGCCAAGCTTGGCAGGCGGGTTGGCGATCGCAGTATGGTGTTAAAATGTACAGAGAACGCTGCTGCCCTTTCTCTAGTAAGTCCCTTAGTCGCCTTTTACGACACCCACGGGAGGAAATGGGGTGGTGCTATTCTTTACGTCCGGCATTACACGGTACGAATAATGATACATAGTGCTAATGCATCGTATGTCTACAATAAGGTAAAGAGAATGTGTATCTATTTTGGTACTTTTGACGGCTTAGAACAGTTCGAACTAAGATCTTTATTTTGATGATGAAGATGCCGTAGTCTACGATGGAAATTAAAACTTTAATAACCAGGCGTCAACCAACGCACGCATGACATAAAAATGCAGCGTAGTATGGGACGCCCCCAGCTAGATGGACCGACGACCTTAAAAACGTGGCTGGTACTGATGGATGAGGAAGGCGGAGAACAGGGTGTTGTGGCGCAGTCTGGGAGAGGCCTATGCCCAGCAGTGGACTGTGATAGGCTGAGTTGATTGACGTAGATGGAAAATAGTCAGTTCAGACACCAGTACAGCATGTACTTAACTGTCAAAATTCCTTGGTTTCTTAGTGATTTGTATGGAGCCATCTCAGCCATCATAATTCTCTTCATAATCATTGGTAGACCAAACCATAAGACGAAGCGGTATTTGTGTGTGGATACTTATTTCGTGGTTTTTCTTAACAAAATATATAATGACTAGCTTTTGCCCGCGGCTCCGCCCGCGTTATGCCAGTTATCGCGTAAAAAAATAGCCTATGTCCTTCTCTACATCCCGGGCTATATCTCTACCAAATTTCATGACCTTATCGGTTCAGCGGTTTAGGCGTGAATATGTAATAGTTTCACATTTTAGTATGGATTGACGACAAGTACTCACACGCTCTGGGCCTCAAGTCTGCTATTACAATAGTGTCAGAATGGTCTCGCCATTGTGAATATTTGACAGTGTTTGTATGGCAAATCTGTCAAAAACTCACAATGAAGAGACCATTCTGACACTATTGTAATAGCAGACTTGAGGCCCTGGACTTAACCGTTTTAGGTTTTGCTTGAAATAACACTTCCAAAAGTTCCCATTCTTCAAACAGACTGTTTGCAGTGTGCGCGCCGTGGGAAGTCCAAGTATAAAATAATTATTATGCGAATATTTAAACTACGAACTGCAGCAAAAGTTGTTCATTTTAATGTCGACATTTATTCTCTCCCGGAAACTGCTAACGTTTCAGGGTGCATTGCATAATTCGTTTGGAAACTTAAAGAGAAACAGAACTGTACTTTGAACAAAAGTTCACTAACAAAGGATCATTTTATGCTACTGTTTGTTGTTTCGCTGCCCGTTTGAAGGGGCCCTTAACTATAACGTCACTTACGTATTATCACTTCGGCGTCATCCCCACGTTTAATCGGAAACATAATCCACCGCGTCACGTCACACGGTCTAAGTATAATGACGTCACAATGTTTGCACTCTTGCAGTTTAAACATCAGTTCAAGTTCAATGATTTGTGTGTAGTTTTCATAGGTGTGGCTGCATTCGGTCTTTGTCTCGCTATGGCCGGGCAACAGGGGGCGCTGCGGCGCCAACAGCTGTGTTCACGCCGGTCCGCAGTCGCGGTCCGTCAACGGGCGAGGTACCACGTGGTTATTCCACGTCCCTTTTATCAAAAACTTTCTTACGTCAAATCAATGGATATAACCTAACACGCGCGTTTCGCAAATTAAGAATAAGATGTGATATATTTGTGTTTACGTCGCGATGGCCTGTTAATCACTTATTATTGTGTGGAACAGTGACGTGCTGTGCTGTGCCAATGATGTGAATATTTTTTCTGTGTTGTGTTTCATAAAAAAAGGAGTTATGAGTATCCAAAAGTGTTTGCTGGATAACTCCAGCAGGATGATCAAGGCGATGTCGACTACTAAGTCGAGTACCAGCGAAGTAAAGATGGTATGTACACTTTAACACTAGTTTGACATAATGAGCGACCTTGTGATGAAAAGAAAGCTGTTTTTTTAGGTTATTATTCAAGAAAACAATAGTTAGCTCTTCAGTAACTTCTTTATCGCACCGTCAGAGTTTAATGTTTAGTGAATTCGTGACAGTATTGTGATGTTTTGGTGCAAATAAAACGTTTTAACTTAGTTTCTGTTTGTAACAAAACCTATATAAACTCAGTAACGTGTTTGTATATGTATAATTACGTCACAACGAGTTATTATGTTTCCGTTACTGCGGTGAATGCAATATGGCAATTTTTTTTTTAACAAAACAATAAAATTACTGTGACATTTAGAGAAAAATGTGCATTGTAAGTTTGAAATGAGGTTATTTGAAGTATTTTCTCAATTAAGTCGTAATGTAACCCTTATTCAACTTTTGTACCACCTTGATAGAGTCAATGATGTTAGTTTTTAATCAGCTGGCGGACTGTGTTCATGTAAAATACATATTAACATATCTACGTCGATACATAATTGACCACGACGAATAGTGTTAGGTCTTCTATACTTCATTTATTATAACATTAGACAAATAACTGTTCTCACCTTTTCGTTATTTCGATGTAAACGTTTAATAAACTCCGTTATTTCACGATAAATACAAAGCACTATAGTCTATTATTTATATTAAAAAATAACTTTAAAGTGCAGTAATTTCAACAATATTACACAATAACTGTCGTTATTTAGCCGTTATTTGTCTAATGCTATAGTAAATAGAGTATAGCAGTTTTGTAGGGAGGGGTTTGAAGGGAACTCAAAAAGGGATGGCTATTGGCGTTCAAGGTTGGCAAACCTGTTATTTTAGCTTAGTTTAAGTTAAGATTGAATGTCAGTGGGGCTTCTGGCCGTCAAACTCGTAAAAATTGCTAAATAAGTTTTGATTTTACAATTGCGACAGCTAAAAGAAAAAAAAAAAGTGACTGGCTTTTAAAAGTCAGCGAAGCGTGATATTAAAGTCATGACATGACGCTATTCTTTCTTATATTGAGGCTGATCTTACATTTATTTCGAGAAACTCCTGGCCTGATGATGCCCATTCTGATTTAATTTAAAAGGTGACAGTCTCACTGATGAAAGGACATTAGTTGAGAGTTAAGAGCCATTCTTGGAACGACACTCTTAAGAGCGACGTTTACCTATGACGTTTTAACAGTCCAGAGAGGCAATTCTCGTATTTTTTTCAAGAACGGTCGCATTCTAATGTCACTCTGAATCCGTCAAAAATACCTCGTTCCTACAACTTCTCATCGATTGTCGATGAGGTTGCGACTAGATTTTTAACATTTTTAATTACGGGAATTTACCCTTCAGATGTTATCTTTTGTGTAGTTGTTTCCTCAAAAGATCATTTCTGACACGGATCTACATGGTCCTTACATGATCTGACCAAGATTATGTCTGGACTTTAACAGAGACTGTGACCCCTGAATTTGTTTCGCCATTTCTTCTGAGGGGTAGTCAGATAGGAAATGTCGACTCCATCTAGCTTATTTTTAATATGACGTGTAAAAAGAATTCCGTTATCCTTTTTACAGAATAAACGATTTAATTTAATTTCATCTCTTGAGTTAAGGTTTAAAAGCTAATATTTGGCTTTCGACGGTACCCTTTGGGGATCTTTTTATAAATTTCGATACTATAGATAGAGTTGACTTGAAAACTTGACTTTTTTCGTAAAGATTGGTCACATAAGTAAAAGATAGGGATAAGTGGTGTGAGGCCTTTGCCATGCAATGGGACTTAAACGGCTGAACATAATATAGTGACCTAATTGGTGATGTTCTTCAGAAAGGTCAGGTGCGTAGCACTCGTAACCGGCGTGCATGTTTGACCAGATGTAAAAATGTAAACGAAGCAAAAGGAGTATGTTATTTTATATTCGGTATTCGGCATATTCGGCAGGTTTACCGAATATTCTTATTCGGCCGAATATTCGGCTATATCGCCGAATGTTCGGCAAAGTGGTACTCAAAGTTTTTACTGTATTGAGCCGTGTATGATTTATCATGAGTTGAGTGTTAAATGTGTTATTTTAATTGGGTAAGTAATTTACAGTGCAGCTTTATTTTTGTCGACACTGTAGCTTTAGATCCAATAACAGTAGATAAAAAAGTTGGTTATTAAGGACAAAATATAAGTATGCAGCTGTTTTGAAGAAGTTTTAAGGCTCCTACAAACAGGCGCGACACGCAACGCGACACAAAGAGACCGCTCGTCGCCCGACACGCGGTGTCTTTGTGTCGCGTCGCGTGTCGCGCCTATTTGTATGAGCCTTCACTCCTTACTAGATGATGCAATAACAACATCTGGTACAGCGGGGGTAGCGGGCGGGAGGGTCCGGCGCCAATCGGCGCGCTTTGCGTGAAAAAGTTCAAACCGGTATACTGTTCACGTAAGGGAATCAGTTATGTCGAATATTCGGTTCTGTAAAAGTTTTACCGAACATTCGGCCTAATGTTCGTATTCGGTGAAACCCATGTTCGGCCCATCCCTACTAAATATATTATTTATAATAATAATATTAAACATACTTAATAAATATAATTATTACAGATTTACTAATCTGTAATAATTATATTATGATCCTGAGCGTTATCTTTTATATTGAGACAACGGTAATTAAGTGGCAATTATGTTAGTTATGCACTAAATAACTGCATGCTGATGCAAATACCTTCCTGATAATATCTCGGTGGAAATATTATTAAAACCTCTATGAATTTAAATGGCATTGTGCAACAAACAACCGTATTATTTAGATACCCCACACCATAGGGTAGGCGAAAAAACCATCCCCACTTTACATGTACAGGAGGTACCCTAAATAACAATTTTTCATGATTTTATTTTACCACTTTGTCGGCGTGATTAATATGTATATCCATGCCAAATTATAGCTTATTTATAACTAACGCCCAAATACTCAAACGTTACTTAACTTTAAGACGTTCTTATAAGTGTTTCTGTCGCTACAAAACAGTTTAAAGTGACAGAGACAGCATTATACTTAACGGCGACTTAAAATTGAATTGCGTTTGAGTATTCAGCAGTAAGAATCTCTGAGCTAAGCTGGGGACGGACAGATGGACAGACGGACGGACATGGCGAAACTATAAGGGTTCCTTGTTGACTACGGAACCCTAAAAATGAATTTACATGTGGATTTTAAAGTTATTATTCCAAAACCACGTTTGATTACATGTTTGGAAACTAAATTGCGAACGTGGGATACTCGTACATGAGATATTTCGGGTTTGTCTCTAGCATGACAAAGCAAAAGCGATGCTTTTGGTGTTGCAGATGTCCTGCTTAAGCGTTAGTGATATTTTTATATTTTTTTGCTGGAGTAGGTATAGATTTCATAGTATTTGTTGGTATATTGACGTGTGCTAGCTGACATAAGCCAAAAAATAATAATTTACTGTTCTGTGTCTCGTTATGTTAATTACTTTGCATACCTACTATTGTATAGAATCAAGTTCTTCTAACTGAACAGACAGCTGTGCTGCTGGGGAGTTTGTTGCGCCACTTCTTCTTCCCAGCTATAGCACTAGGAAGTGGTGAAGGGCGGGCGTTTTGGTGGACTGTCTTATGTAATTTTGACGTTCGAAAAGTGCTGATTCCCAGCCTAATTTGAATAAAGAACTTTTGATTTTGATTTTTACCAGGTGCGACGTCTTTTTGTTTGCCATCTAAAAGCGTCACGTGTATAGAGGTATAAGGAACAGGGTGTAAAGTTCACTCATTCTCTATGGTAAAGGGAGGATCCTCCGACCAGACGGGTGTTGTGTCTGGTGGGCAGTTGCCCGACGGTTGATGTCGGGATGTTGTATATAGGTATGCTAGTCGCGCGGTAAACTCTGATTGCGCGATGCAGGATTTGTGACGTCAGGTCTTTGATGTGTAGTTCGCTTGTGGCGTTGTAGATGTCGCCACACGTGTATCTTGTACATTTATTTATTTTTATCGTCGCATAATTCCATAGATATCTAACCCTCTATTAAATAGTTGTAATCTAACAATAGACATTGATCATTGAAGTGCCGCCAATGTTCTGTAAAAATAACCAAGGAAATTATCGAGTGGGCCAAAATTTCTGAATAAAGAGGAACTCGACTTTTCGTGGGGATTACCTGTAGGTATATTTCGTATTTTAGGTCCCTAGAAAACAAACCCTCAGATCCATGACTAGGTTTAGGTACTTCTGCCAAATCTAGCTAGTGGTAGCCATCATAATCATCATCATTTCAGCCGAAAGACGTCCACTGCTGGACATAGGCCTCCCCCAAGCACCGCTACTTCGATCCATTCTGTGTTTACCGCATCCAGCAGATTCCTGCGGCCGTCACAAGGTTATAAGTCCACCTTGTAGGAGGCCTTCCAACGCTACGTCTTCCGGTATACGCGGTCGCCAATCCACACCTCTTTTTTCGCCGTATCCATAGAACATAATATTTGTGAATTAAAAAGGAACACAAAATTCGGTTTAGTTGTTTTCGAGTTGTTGTTGTTGAGTTGTTGTTACAGAAACGGACAGACAAACGGAGGTGATGCGTTTTATTTGTGAAACAAGCTATGTCCCTGATAAGATTTTCCAACGGCAAAAAAGACGAACGTCCATAAATGGTTTCATCGCCTATTTATCCCCTTTAAGGGAATGATTTTTTGAAAATCCGTCCTTACGAGCTGTAAGGACGGATTTCCTTAATGTGCAACCAACTCTTGTGCAAAATTTCATGCTTCTGGAACCAGCGGTTTTGGTTGTGCGTTGTCCTGTCCGTCACTGAATGAATGATTTAAGATTTTTATTAAGTAGACTAGGTGTTGCCCGTGGTTTCACCTGAATTTGCCCCGTAGCCTAAGTTACTTTTTATAACTAAATGGTGACTTAATGGTGCCCAAGATACAAGCTATGCCTAGTTTGGGACCAACAATACCTCAATATTGTAATTTTGAATGTTAAATAAAACAAAATAAACTAAACTAAACTAAATAACATCAGCCATTTGCCAATAAAACCTGTCAAAATCGGTCAAGCCATTACGAAAAAAAAAAAAAAATATATATATATAAGTACCGTATATACAACTTTCTGCATTATTTAAAGCTGTTATTTTGACATTACAAACAGACACTTCAATTTTATGTATTTGTATAGAAACATATTTAAATATTGAGACAGAATCAACGTTTGAGACAGTGGATCAAATTCTATTGTGAACAAAGTCAAGTTTAGATCTTGCTACCCACCTACATCTAAAGGCAAGTTACCTTGTGTAGCGCGACGATCGGTGCCTTTGTGTCGCATCGCGTGTCGCGCCTGTTAGTAGGAGTTTCTTCTTTGATATACGATTAAAGAATCGCATATCAAAGAAGAAAGAGACGGAAGATCTGCCATATAAGGTTGAGCTAAATATTCCACAGAACCACAGTAATTAGCATCATTGGCGCCAATTCCACTACGTAACGAATCGCCGAGTGGCATATAGGTATCATATGAGGAAAAACAGTTTGAAACCTAATGTCCACATATTTTAGAAATTATATTTTAGGTAGGTAACTACATTTATTATTGTTTATACTCAATAGTTTTTCCTCATAATGTCATTTTCCTCTTCCTGATGAAACACTGCTTTGACATTATTATGTTAGTTTGTTATGATCCACTAGAGATGATTCCGATATCATGTCACATGTAAAAATCATCGATATTTTTAAATCATTTCGTCATGCAATGCCAGCAACAAATTCATCCAAGCCTAAATCATTACTTGAATGAACGAACTTCGGAGATTCGGACGGGCCGTCTCGGGGCGAGATGTGAGGCTGTGCTATCGGCGACACTGTAGTAACAGTTTACAGAGCGTTTCAATAAAATGGCCGGTGGTGGGCGGCTGGGCGCATAATGATAATTTCACTAAACTATTCCGTGATCATTTCAGCACTAACAATTGAAGTGATGTGGTCTTACACATACTCAAATAAAAATAATTGATGATTTTGTCAGTATTCCCTTCATCGATGATCATTGATACAATAATCATCACTCAGCCCATCGCTATAATCCACGTCATGATGTGTCAAAATTCCATAATACCTGTAGTGCTATTCTGTCAGAATCTCACGGTGAAAACTTAGGTGACGTGAGCTTGAAGCGACGTGTAATTCCACTTGTAGTGCTATTCTGTCAAAATCTCACAGTGAAAACTTAGGTGAAGTGAGCTGTAATTCCACCTGACTCTTGGGATTGACACTATTGACAGCTCACTCCACGCTCACTTCACCTACAGTTTCTCGGTGAGATGGTTACAGAATACCTAGCACTACTGTAACGCTATTCTGTAAAAATCTCACCGTGAATTCGTAGGTGAAGTGAGTTCAAAGTGAGCTGTCAATCTCTAGACTCGATAGCGTCAGGCAGGATGACAGTTCACTTCAAGTTCACTTAACCTATATTTTCACGGTGAGATTTTGACAGAATCGACCGGCTGATGCTTGAGGTTGACACTGTTGTCAGCTCACTTCACCTAAGTTTTCACGGTGAGATGGTTACAGAATAGCACTGCTGCACACTTATTGTGTAATACACTATCAGTCATAATCTGAATGATTTTATATTGATTATAAATCCATTGCTTCATATGTTCGAAACTTTTGTCTGCACAAGAACGTAAATAACGCAATGAATGTTGTTGAACTGTACGAGTACCTACCTCTATAACCTAACTCTATTACAGAGAGGTGAGTAGAGATATTGAAGATGTTCTTCTTCTACTTTTTAAAGACACGAATAAGTGTGACAACAGTGCACATGCGATGGAATAATATTTTGTACCTAGTCGACAAGATGGTAAAGGGGCTAACCCTTTTATTTATAAGCGTAAGCGTCAAGGTAGCCGGGATTGTCCGAAAGGGGTACCGCTGCCCCTGAACATAAAGGGCCAAGGAAGGAACACGGGTGGGTTTTAGTCAGTAAGAGTCTGACACTCCCTTCCGCTCCACCCAGAGCGGGAGGGGTCATTTGATGATTTCCCATCCTAAAAAAAAAAAAGGGTAGCCGGCAACTATTTTTTTTTAAAGTTTTTTGCAATTTGTCGTTCCGTATCAGGTTGTATGTTGATCTAAATATGATTCGCGGCCGTAACAAATATTTATTGATAGAGTAATAATCATAAAAATCAACAATACAACTCTCTAGATTCATATTACTGATTTAACGGGACTTTCACTAGCAGATAGCTGATGTTACAAGGAGTAATTGAGGCTACTTTTCAAAAAGAAACACGGGTGAAGCCGCGGGCATCAGCTAGTTTATAATAAGTATGTATAGATTTCTAAATGCCAGGTACTTCTTACATAAAAGCAATCCCACCATGAAATTGATATACCTTCATATAAGTACGTCATGCAGCACAGATTTATTTTTATGACTAAATATAGATTGTGGAGTATGGTGGTTTTATGTCTGTTTTACTACTTTATGTGTTTTATGTATCACTGTCGAAAATATGTGAAAAATGTTATGCGTGGATCAGGTATGATGCAGAAGTATTGAAGGTTTTTGAAGTAAAAACATCTGTAGGCTCTCTTTGGTCAGTAAACGAAACTAAACCGTCACGCTCGGATCGGTGATACTGAATCGGGTACCTATACTCGGATTCAGTCGGTCGGTGACGCTGAATCGGGTATACTCGGATCCAGCCGGTCGGTGATACTAAATCGCGTATACTCGGTTCCAGTCTTTTGGTGATACTGAATCGCGTTTACTCGGCTCGAATCCGTCGTTGATACTGAATCGCGTATACTCGGCTCTAGTCGGTCGGTGATACTAAATCGCTTATACTCGGCTCCAGTCTTTCAATGATACTGAATCACGTTAACTCGGCTCCAGTCGGTCGGTGATACTGAATCGCGTATACTCGGCTCTATTCGGTTGGTGATGCTGAATCGCGTATACTCGGCTCCAGTCTTTCGGTTATACTGAATCGCGTTTACTCGGCTCCAGTCGGTTGTTGATACTGAATCGCGTATTCTCGGTTCCAGTCGGTCGGTGATGCTGAATTACGTATACATGGCTCCAATCGGTCGGTGATGCTGAATCGAGTATCCTCAGCTCCAGTCCGTTTGTGATGCTGAATTGTGTATACTCGGCTCAGTCGTAAGATTTCATTTCTATCGTGCATGTGGTCATAAGCACACTTCCTCTTTTTTCCTATTATGGTATTTTTACTCGACTGCCTTACAAGGAGGATAATGTTTTCGAGAGTATGTATGTCTTTTTCTTTGGCTCGCTCTGTAGCCTAAACGGCTTGATGTATTTTAACCTAGGAGGTGTCGTTAGATTCGTCTTAATTGTGGGAGTGATATAATCTATATAATTTTGGTATCGCAGGCGGGGACAAACCAATCAAAATCAAAATATTTTATTTCACACAAACCTACATGGGCACTTATGAAACGTCAGAAGCTAGGTGCACGGTTCCAATTAGTCGTTTCCTATGGAGAAGAGCCGGCAAGAAACTACACGGTAACTCTTTTAAAAATAATTGGCTTTACAATATTATCAAATAACAGTGTTAATAGGTATGGGAGGACAGTGTAGGCCTTTCAACAATTACCAGGTACTTAATAAAATAGAAAAATGCCAACAAATCTACACTCTACCAGGCCTACAACGTTCTCACATTCACAAGTATAAAATAATCTAAATAAAAGATTAAAAAATAAAAATGATATATTATATATATATATATATATTTTTTTTTTTTTTAAACGTTGCCCCACACTAGGATTTCTCCTGTATCGTGGGTGCGTTTACAACCATTTAAACTCACATACACAAACAGCCAGACCCGGAACAACTACTTGTAGATCATACAAATATTTGTTCCGTGCGGGAATCGAACCCGCGACACGCAGCGCAGCAGTCAATCGCTTAACCACTGCGCCAACCGTGCCGTCCAAAAAATGAAAACCTATTTAAACCAAATGGCATGATTTCCATTACAACTACAGTAACAAATCTGAATAAATATCATGTCCACAGAAGCCACTAATAAAGAATTGGAATTCGATTTGTAGGTAAATAATGTCAAATAATGAAAAGATTATGTCAAGGAAATACGTAAAAAAAAAAAAAATACGTTATTTGGGAGCAGTTAATAGACATTTACATAGTTATGCCGTTTATGAGGTACCCAGGGAAGCCACATGTTCAGTAGGAATTATTGCCAAACTTCCTTGTCTTCAACGTAGTCTTTTATCTTATAATATGCTTTTTTGATAAGGACACGTTTGATGTGGGTTTTGAACTTTCCATCGCTAAGTTCTGTAACCGACTTTGGCAACTTGTTATAAAAGCGGATACTGTTTATAAGAAATGACTTGCTAGTTTTAGTTAATCTGAATTTGGGTATCACAATTTCATGTTTACTACGTGTATTTATATTAAGGAAATCGCTTCTTATTTTGAAAAGTCCTAAGTTTTTGCGTAGTATTTTGTATGTACATACAAAATACTTTCTAAGATGTAAAGAGAAGGCAGAATAAGTATATCAATTTCTTTGAATTTGTTTCTAAGGGACTCACGAGGACCGTTTTATAGATCGCGTGGATTTCCTTTGCTACCCATCCTTGAATGGACCGCGGCAAGCGTAGCAATTACTTAGCCACGACTCCACGAGCCCCTCTAAAGTTCACAAGTTGTATGTTCCGACAATTTTCCCACGATTTCTGAACGTTAGGTACCTAAATATATTGATAACTACTCGATTTTTGTTGGTATACTAGCTATCTTGAAATAGGATCGACGCGTGAAACTAGAAACTATGTAGGTGTCTTACGGTTTTGCTTTTAAAATTATAATTTACTGCTCTGCAAAATTTTATTTGGTATAGAGACACGAAAAGGTAGGTGACAACGAATAAAATGATGAGTTCGTTTGATCGTTTCACGTCACAAAAAACAACATGCACAAGCACCAAGGCATTCTACCAGACTTTTGCATTCAATATAAAAATGCGTTTAGGGGGCCGTACCGCCTCTGTAGCGCATCAGCAGGCCTAGACAAAAAACTCTGTAGCGTTAAACGCCAGACGCTAACGACAAAATGTATGGCAATGACATTAGGTGTGGAAAGGACACGTAACGTCACGCTAAGTTCGTAGACAATTTAAAACTTGAAACGAAACGCTAACGCTAACGCAGCGTTAGCGTGGCGTCTCTCATACAAAGCGGTAGACAAGTGGTGTTTTTGACAAACGCAAACGTAAATTTTAGCGTTTATTGATCACGCTTGCTAGCGGAGACTCGGACCCTGCCGCTAACGTGTTTTAGAGTGTTTTAATTAAGAAAAAAGTGTTTATTTTTTGTTTGAATGCATTGCCTGAGGCTGTTATGGGCGGAAATTTTTTTTTTCTTGCTCACGCTTACATCCATAAAGAATCTATACTTTTTCCTTCCGACGCTGCGGAATAAGCGTCTGGCGTGACCTTGTTATTTTGTCTACCATTTTACTAACGCTAACGTTTAGTCTGCAGCGTGTGCGGAAAACGTACGGATGTATTTTGTCTAAGCCTGCTGAGGGCCTAGACAAATTATAATCGCTTTCAAAGCGTTTCGTGCATCTACAACGACTTTTGACAGGAATGACATTAGCTTTTCGGTAGCTAACGTCGAACCAATACATTTAAGACCTTCCATCATCGTTAACACTCTTCTATCGCTGATAAAATGTCACTTCGTCTAGGCCAGCAGGGATGTTTGCCGATGCTCATGTCGACTGCTTCCACACTACGATGAAAGATGCGCCTCCCTGGTGCGCCGGCTGGACTGCTTGTGAATAAATCGCTGCTGCAAGTTTTCCACATCGGTGTTGAGCTTGTAGCAGGGATTCTCATAACTTTAGGGCAGTGGTCGTTTATGTGTGTAGGTTAAGTTTCCTAACATAGCTTTGTTAAGAAATATTGTTATTATTATTATATTGATAGATTCCGTTGTTACTTGTAAATTTTTTACAATGTATTTTTACATTTTTTATTTATATTTAAAATAATAAAATAATTATATAAAATATAATTAATAAATTATAATATAATATATATATAATATTATTAATTATTATATTAAATTATAATATTAAATAATAATAAGATTATATTTGACATCGCAGTCCCGCATGACGGGAACCTCGTGAAAGCCGAGAAAGATTTAATAAACAAATCAAGTATCTTGACTTGGCTCACGACGTTGTCGACATGTGCGATGTGGACTCAGCGATCATTGTGCATATAGTCGTATCAGCCAATGGCTTAATTACCAAGAGCCTCGACCAATACCTAAAGAGGCCCTCGTTGGGTAGCTGGATCAAGGGCTTGATTCAGAAAGCGGTACTTCTGGACACGGCTCGCATTGTTAGGAGGTTCCTCTCTCTGGAGCCCTGACCGCCAGTAGCTTGGACTCTGTTCCCGATACCGGTGGGCTACAATTTTCTATATTTTTAAATGTTTTTATATTTTTTATATTCTAATATTTAAAAATATAATTTAAGTATATGTATTTATTGGAATAAAGGAAATAATATATAATTATAGTATATATATTATAATATATATAATATATATTATTATATTATAATTTATATTATTTATTTATTTTATTATAAATAATTGTCTTGTTATCAGCATCTAGCACTTGTTATCATCGACCCAACTATGTCGCGGACGGCCTCCAGTCTATTTAAGGCCGGGTGTTCCAAGCGCAATAGGCATTTACGCGCGGACGCCGCCCGCGCGCCGCCCCGCCACTACGATCGAGTCGGGCCAAAAATAAACAACACACAAAAACAAACTCAGATCTTTATAAGTTCTTTAAAATAATAATTATATACAATTTATTTAATTTCCTAGTAGTGTATTATTTATGCAGCGGGAGAAAAGCGCGCGCGAAAATTATTTGGCACAGGTCTTGCCTCAGTAACGTCTCGCAGGACACTGGCAAGCGACGCGCGGATCGAAAATCACTTAAATAATCGTTTTTTTTTTTTATTAATGTAATGAAAAAAACGATCGGGTAGAACGGATTCCAAAATGAATTACCTATAATTTGATGTTATTTATATAAGAAAAGGAGTATTAATACTTCTTAAAAATGAAATTTAGCTTGTAAAAATACTGCAAATCGAACTAAGTTCGGTATTTTTTTCTATCGAGAATTTTTTATTGTATCGTGTATTGAACGGGTACATAGTAAGGAGAATGAATGTATCTAAAATATATATTTATTTCAGATTCCAAATGTCATAATTTGCCTATCAAAACAAAATTCTAAAACGGGCAAAAACGGGAACACCCAGCCTTAACCAGATGAAGCTAAATACCAGCATTTTATATGACTGCCAGTAGCGACTGCCTATCTGACCTTCACAACCCAGATACTGGGTAACACTTTACCCCTTGGTAAGACTGGTTGTCAGGCTTTCGGCCTTCTGACTTCTCCTTCCTCGTATCTCCTGTCCTGACAGTGATTGCGTAAGGATTGTCAATGATGGATGGATGTATCTTGTAATGTAACAACAACAGATCCCCACAATGAACGGTGGTGAAAAAATACTAAAACTACTGCGAAAATTAAAGAAGGCTTTTTTGAAGGTTTGGCGAACGCCCAAACGAGTTGTTCCTAATTATTACTTTCAGTTTGAATAAAGCTACTGCGCATATTCTTGATAAATAATCTTATCGTACTTTACGATATTGATACCTAAGTAACCCTTGTGACAAATTCTAATGCTGTTTGACCTTTGTAATAACAAAGACATATAAGTTACTAGCTTTTGCCCGCGCCTCCGCCCGCGTGGATGTCGGTTATATCGCGTAAAAAAGTAGCCTATGTCCTTCTCCGTATCCCAGGCTATATCTCTGCCAAATTTCATGACGATCAGTTCAGCGGTTTAGGCGTGAAAACGTAACATACAGACAGACAGACAGACAGAGTTACTTTCACATTTATAATATTAGTATGGATTTCCTCAGTTGAAAGATGTCCACAGCTGGACATAGGCCTGCCTAGGATTGTCAGATGGCCGGAAAAATCGGGATTGTCCCGGAATTATGTCTCTTGTCCCGTGTCCAGGAATTACACTTTATAGTCCCGGATTTCGAATCCGGAACCACCACCACCATAACTAACTTTTTTTTTCATTATGTACGATGCGCTATTATACGTGCGTAATCGTTTGCCGTCTGCGCTTCACGTTGTTTAGCCCACGGTGGTCTGAAAATCGAGCTCTAGAAAGTTTTAGTCAGGGATTTAAAAAATATAATTATATTGTATTGTCTCTGATATACCTCCCTTTAAAAATATACTGCGTTGTATGAGTAATGTAGGTAGGTAAGTTAGTTTTTACCAAATAAATAAAAGTATGTTTTTAAAATATCAAGTAAAGCCATTTAATGTTTTTTAAATCTATTTTCGTATATTTTCCTACCGACCGAATTCATGACGCTCAAATTGTCCCGGAATTGAAATGCCTGTATCTGGCAACCCTAGGCCTGCCCCAATCATCGCTACAATGACTGCTCCTGCGCTCCCGACACCGGACATGCAGCGGATTCCTGCGACTTTATAACCAGGTCGTTGAACAAAATTCACAAAGTATACTAGAATATCCTGATTTTACGAGTTAATATGTATGTTTTACTGTTCTTTTTCTAGTAAAATGTTCTTACTTTCACAACTGAAACCGAACGCCTGATCAATAACAATAGCAAAGAAACACGATACAACGTAAGTGGTATTCAACCGTATCTTTTATATTTCGTTGTCGTATCCATTACACAGGGGAGAAAGAGAATTTTAATAGATTATTACGTTTAATAATCTTTTGTTTACCTCATTATAATGCTGTGAAACAACCTTTGTTTAAAATGAAGAAGGATTTCTTGAAACAGACAGGAAACAATTCTGGCTTAGATATTTTTCTGTACGTTTTTCCTTGTACACTCTTATGGCGCACTTCAAACGGTATCAATTATCTATGGTTTGAGGTAAAATATTCGTGTAACGTTTAATAACAAATAAACAGACAAAAACATAACATCACTCACTTCTGTACTTATTTTCCGAAGCTTTATGGGGTAGGCTTATGTTTATTGTATTTGGATCATTATTTTCCCTTCATATTTTGAAGGGAACTTGAGCTGAATGGTGCCAATTCATGCGTCATGTTCGTGAACGGGCGCCGTCATTATGGACTGGTCATCTCTTAGCTGCCATGGCTTATTTAAATTTTTGAATTGTTTTTTGTTTTTATCTTTTTATTACGGATGCTTTTAACGTGCATGTTTATCTACATTGTTCTCACATGTATAATTTCAACATGAATGATGTCAACAATATTTTGTATTAAAAGAGTAGCCGTGGAGTTTTAATTGATTGGTTTATTTGAAATAAATGCTTTGAGTTTGAGTTCGAGTTTAGTCACATTTCGCAGTAAAGACGTAATCACATGTACCCAATAGGGAGGGTTGGATTTAGGTATGTTGAAAAAGATAGCACAAAAAAATTAAAAGGATAGTAATTATAAAAAAGTATAGTACACTTTAATTATTTTTAATTTAACATGTAATAGTCATTAAAATCAACACCCGTTAAGGCAAAATTTACTCCTCTTCTAAGTTTATCAGTTCTTGAATATTACTATTAGTTCTATCTTCATCCTTGGCATTTAATCTCATCAACATATCCTCAGTAGGAATAAAATCAGTACAATTCCCACTTTTGCTACCGCTTTTGATAGCGTCACAGAACAATAAAATGGCTTCTATGGATAGTGTTGCCAGGTTGCCAGTTTGTTTCGTATCTTAGTCTTGGTAAGGTTCACTTTACTGAATATTTGTTCGCAGTCGGCATTTGCATGTGGAAGAACTAAACAATCTAGATCAATTGGATACACGCACGGTCGAAATATTCATAATATGACGTAAAACTAAGCATTCGGGAGCAAACTTTAAAATATAGTATTTTAGTGTACCTACTATCCTTAGATGTGGATAGTATATAGTACAAAGGGCGAAATTATAGTATGAATACTTTATTATAGTACAAAATCCAACGCTGCCAATAGGGCGCGAAGCTATTGCCGTTAACATTCTCTGCCTACCCTTTGAGGAACATAGGCGTGGTGTTTAACGAAATAATAAATCTTGCTTTAAGAAACGTTTCTTCGTTCTCTTATCACGGGAAGGCTTTATTTGCAACCATAAGGGGTTGAAGACAGATTGCGAAGAAGAGGGTTCACGCTTGACGCTTTTCTTGGATTATTTGCAGTTCTAAAGGCACTTGCTATACAGCCTTTATTACTCTTAAAAGGCTCTTGATGCAATAAAACTAGCTTTAAGTGTTAAAGTTTATGGGTTCAGTTTTAATTGGTTTATACATTTATTGTTATTACTTTTCTTGTAAGGACTAGATACCTTTTCTTGGGTGGGAAATTATCAAATAACCTCTTCCGCTCTGGGCGGAGCGGAAGGGCGTGTCAGACTTATATTGACTGGAACCCACCCGTGTTCCTTCAGTTGCCTGTGTGCCAGGGCCACGGTATCCCTTTCGGATAACACCGCAACCCTGGCAGGCACCGGTCCTAGCGGACCCCGTCAGGGCGTGCTGACATCTCTTTGAGGCGCGCGTGGAACACAACGCGCCGTTGACCCCGGCCTGTTCTTTACCGGACGGCGAGCTGCCCATAGCTCGCCGTCCGCAAGCCCGCACCTACGGTGGCCGGGAACCGGCTACCGATTCCCGCCGCCCAGGGCGTCTCCTGCGGCGACTAGGGGCGTGAGGGCGCACAGACTGCCGCTCCCTCACGTATTTGTAACTGATTATTGTTATTAAAAAATATTGTAAAAGCCAATTATTTTTAAATGAGTAATCGTAGAGTTTCTTGCCGGCTCTTCTCCATAGGAAACGATCAATTGGAGCCGTGCACCTATAAGCTTCTGACGTTTCATAAGTGCCCATGTAGGTTTATGTGAAATAAAATATTTTGATTTTGTAATTCGTGGCAGTTACTACCGGGCCACCACTGCTCCCTGTGTACGTTTGTTGAATCAAATTGATTAGTACTCGTAGCATACGGTTGGTTCTCACGTATAATGCCTCTAGTATTTGAATATCCAAAGGACCGACCGACCGCCTAATGTCTGTATTTGTGCCTAAAGCTCGCTCGCTGCCCATTATATGGAACTAAAACACACTGGGCTTTAATACTTACTTACTTACTTACAGGGCCTCAAGTCTGCTATTACATAGTGTCAGAATGGTTTCGCCATTGTGAGTATTTGACAGTGTTTGTATGGCAAATCTGTCAAAAACTCACAATGAAGAGACCATTCTGACACTATTGTAATAGCAGACTTGAGGCCCAGGAGTGATGTTATCCTGTATGTTGTTGTTGGAGGGATGTTAGTCAAAGTTCAACTATCATTAAGCTGAACACTCACTGCGCCTGTAATCAAGTCGCCAGTTATTATTAATAATTCACGCGAGCCCTGCATGGCCGACACGACATCTCTCGTGTGATGGAAACATGTGACAGAATAGTACGGGCGGGTACGTTGATTGCAAAAATAAATGGCTGTTTTGCAACACAATTATTATCTAAGTCTACTAGTACGGGATTCTTATCAGTCATCACAATAAACACCATTACAAAAAAAAGAATACAAATACATATCCTAAAAAAAAAAAAACGATCCATTTATCTATTTATCCATTTGATATCCATCAAATATTGGTTTACCGAGGTGATAATACCTAATTTATATTACTCAGAAATATACTCTTTTGACAAAACTGTTTACAGTGTGGCGGCACAACGCCACATGCGAACTACGCATCAAAGATCTGACGTCACAAATCCTGCATCGCGCAATAAGAGTTTACCGCGCGACTAGCATATATACAATATCTCGACATCCACCGTTGGGCAGTTGCCCACCAGACACGACATCCGTCTGGTCGGAGGATCCTCTCTTTTCTATGGAGGATGAGTGAACTATACACCCTGTTCCTCATACCTCTATAACAGTAACAGATCTGTAACTTCAAAAGCATTGCAGAACTATTTTAAAGCATTTCCATTAAGTATCAGATATTAAGAATAAGTGAGATGAGGAAGGTGCACTATTTAGTTGGTGAGGCAAATTGCTTAAGGGATCCATATAATTAGAGTAAAAGAAGAAACAAAGTAAAATGGTTTATTCTGCACAAACAAGACGCATAAAAAAATACACACAATTTTTTTTTTTGATAATGTTGTCCATTTCTTTATGTCAGGTGCTTTAGTTTTTATTCTGTCAGGCCAAGCCCAAAGACAATAGACATGTAATAAGAATCTTTTGGTGCTTCAATGACGTTTAAAGTAAACTACAATTTGTATTTTATAAATGTTGATGTAATTGCATGTACGGTGGCCAGCACATCAAGTTACCACAAATTGTCAAATTTTCTCAATGGAACGTTGAACTTAATCATCAACATTTTAAAGTTTAAAATCGTTTAGAGAAATTTGACAGTTTCGTGTAGCTTGATGTGCTGGCCACTGCACAGTATGAGAAATAAAGGCTATTTGAGTCTCTCCAATAATTATTGTAGTACTATTCAAAATAGTACTACAATAATTATTTGAGAGACTATTATCAAAATATTATATAAATATATATATATATAAATTTATGATAATGTTTTGTGGAATGCAATAAGTGTGTTTTATTAAAAAAACAAGATGGCGGCATTAGTTCCGATTCCGAAGATCCTTGTACTTTCAAGTCGTCGATTCAACGTCAGTTCTGTTCTCAACACTAAAATAATTAGGCAAATTATTACTACCAAACAAAGGTTTACAACATCAATCTCGTTGTAACACGCGAAATCAAGTCGACAACCTTAATTAAATTAAATATGAATAATTAACGTAAGCCGTGCGCGGCCGCGCCTCTAATGTGATGAAAACATACAGATGGACAGACTTGACGTCAACGACGTCACGTGAAGTTTTAAACCTCCGTCCAACAAGAGAATGCTTTTTTGACACCTGTCAGTTGTATACAATATTTGGAACTAATATAGTTTAAATTCGTAAAACACGTAGGTATTCGTTTGTATGAAACTGACAGGTATTAGAAAAGCATTCTTTCAGTGGACGGAATATAACACCCGGTTTCTGGATTATTAAATCATCGAGACTTCAAAAGTAAATTAAACGCAAATCAACCAGCCATATCAACCAATCCATTGCAGTTTAGCTGCGCTTGACAAGTTAAGTCTGATCAGTTAGAATTTACTGGTTCAAATAATCTATTTAAATGAACATCTATACCCAAAGTCTCAAATTCAGATAATTTATGTAAACAAAGAGGATAACGCTTAATTCACATAAAATGACGAAAAAAGAGGTTTAATTTACTTTTAAGTACTGCTTTTAAGATATAATAATTAAAAAAATAATCATACTGTAATAATTTTTATAAATTTTTGGTTTTATACAAAGTTATTAAAAAAGGAGATTTTCTGGTATAAAATATTTTATGATACTGGTAACAATGCAGCAGATCCAAACATTTTCAATCAAATTTTTTACATCTTCAACAACTCTAATATTACAAACTCTCATTCATAGATTCATATTGTAAGTAGCATGTCTAGCCACATTTTGGATGAAAACGGCTGTAAACTGTTTCGAGTGGAAATCGATTTTGGGAGGCCTGTGTCTAGCACTGGACTTAAAAGGGCTTATTATGACGACCATATGCCTTGTCTCCGACATACTACACAAACCATTGTTTGGCCACGGTATTTTGATTGCATAGTTTTTATAATTAATTCACTTTAATTTTGACTTTGACTATTTACAAAATATAAATATTATAAAATGTTTTGTACCACTGTCATTTTGACAGTGACATTTCTTGACAATACTTTGTTTACATAAATTATCTGAATTAGAGAATTTGGGTATAGTTACTGGTGTGAATATAGCAAATTGGTCAAGAATATCTCTATAGTAGGTAGGTGTGAATTGGTCTCATCAGTCCTTATTGTGTATCCTGCCTGTAGGAATTAGCAAGATAGGTAGGTACCTACGTCTTATTCATGATTTGAGATGGTCGCAGTTCCATCTCTAGCTGAGCCTAGCACAAAATGCATTAACTTCACAATACAGCTGTTTATACCTATCCTAATGTGGCATTGCAGTGGGCACATGAGGTGTTGACAAACAAAGTATTTGAATTTGGCTTATTCCACAAATCCCCCCTGAAAATCCCCCTCAGGAGGTAAAGTGTAATCTATAAAAACAGTCTAGAATTCACCCCTGATAATCCCGCTTAGGGGGGAAAACTAGAATGAAAAAAAAAAAAAAACTTATTCCAAAACCCCCCTGAAAGTGATTTTTTTTACATTAGGGTTCAGTTTTCCCCACTGAGGGGGATTCTCTGGGGGATTAGTGAAATAAGCAGGGGTGAATTCTAGACTGGTTTTTATATATTTCACTTTTCCTCCTAAGGGGGATTTTTCAGGAGGGATTTGTGGAATAAGCATTTGAATTTCTGTCTAATGCGACAATATGAGCTAGTCTTGTCGACAGCATATAAAACATCGAACCATTCCGTTTAGAACACCAATTTGAAGAGCACCCATGCGAATCTCACCCATAATATTCCACCGTGGGTGCACAATGTGGAATACTATGGGTGCAATACGGAATTCTTCATATCATCAACTACCCAAAGGTAAAGTCATGAAGAATTATAATTACAAAAAAGCTCTTCCTCCTATCTCCGTATAGGAACGTGTCAGTACTTCAGTAGTACATAATATTGTATGTTTTACGACATTTACAGCACTTAATGTTCCTCGTGGCGCTGAGTGGCAGTAGGTTATATACCTATGCCGTGTTGAGTCGAGTTACATACGAATTTATGACACACAGTACTTAACTGTTCGTAGTTTTTTACCTGCCTCTACTTAACATATTATTTTAGCCATGCTATAATGTTTTTGTGTGATAAAATCATCAATTCATTCATTAAATATTTTATAGGCAAGTAGTTAAGTACATACTAGCTTTTCCCTCCGTTTCATGTATCCGAATAAAAAATACGACAGCGAGTTCTATTTGCTTTTTCAGTGTTATGATTAAGCTCTGTGCAAATTAGCGCTGTTACAGGTACGCGTCCATTGGCCCGCGCCGGACGCACCGCACGCACGGCACGCAATGGATTGAACAGATTTGCCGATGTATTGCGTCCACTGTACCTGGATTTTTTGTTTAGTTATGAGTGTTTTCTTGTCGTGAGTTGACGTATTCGGTCATGGAGATTGACGAAGATATTATTATTTTATTTACGTCTACATATCTCGGGACCCTAGGGTCCCGGACCTTTGGAAGGCGTACGAGGGGCCGAAGCCAACTCGCAGAGGCCCGTTTGACGCTTTTTAATTAAATGAGGCACCAACCGACGATTATCCCTGTACGCACTATGCAAGTGCACCCAAGGACAACCCCCGGTTGGTGTAGGACTATTGCAGGATATGGAAAACAAAGATATTGGACTATGGGTTTGGGTGGTTAAAATGGACTGGTTACCAAAAACTATGGAAGGACTATGGCCCCTGCCTGATCAATGTTTTATTATACACGGATAAAATGGCAGGGGGTGACTTGCACACTCAATAATGGGCCCCCGAAAACGATCGCTAGCACATAGTGACGTAGCGACAAGGGAGCAACATGTCCTGAGGTGCTCGAGGAGTGGAGAGGTATTCCAAGGCTCTCAGAACAATCCCAGAGCCCGGAAGATGGTCAAAATCCCTACAAGCACTTACTGGAATACTTCCTTCCTCCGAGCACGTTTGCTCTTGCGAATCTCCACTCAAGCCGGCCAACAAAGGCAAGAATGAGGTGGGAGCTCAGTTCCTCGTCAGTGTTCACTCCAGCCGGCCAATAAAGGCAAGCCAGAGATGAGGAACATGACTTCTCCCGGGAGATAGGGTCCGTGGGGTCGCAACTGCCCAACAGCTCGCCACATGCTGCCCTGCGGGTTTCTGTATCTCTCTTGGTCTGGCTCCTCACCCTAGACATGTTCCGGCAAAGTAAACTCTACCGTCACAGACCTAGAGTTCGGAGCGCGCAAGCCCCACCACGACGTCAACGTAGAGATACGGCGGTGGGGATATTATTATTATTATTAGTTGCTTGTTGGAAGATCAAGAAAAATGTAAAACTAAACGTAGAATGTAATTTCAATTTGAAGCGACCAATTTTTGGAGAGTACCATTCATTATTTGTTCCCGATTTACTTTATGATGAAGAAAGATTTAAATAAATAAAAAAAAAATATTATCTCTTTCTTTTTTTTTTTTCTCAAATATTGTCTCTTCTTTGCACATTAAAATAATGTGGATGTTTTAAATTGTATAATTCTTCATACCTTTCTACCAATATTATCAATAATGCGTCATCCATTTTATTTGTTTGTCGTAAGCTCAGGTAAAACAAAACAACACGTGCGGCAGTGGGCGATGTCAGCGGCTAACTAATTTGTGTGACGTCACCGGCACGCAACGCATTTTTTGTTCATAAATTCAAAAAGCTTTCGATGCGGGCGGCGCGGATAACGGACGCAGCGCTATGTAAAATCATACAAAGCAAACTAAAATCCGTTGCGTGCCGTGCGTGCGGTGCGTCCGGCGCGGGCCAATGGACGCATACCTTTAAGGTTCAACACTTGTGACGCCAGGAATGAACAAACAAACAGACACATAAAAAAAAATCTGTCCTGATTAACTTATTTGAACAAATTTTATGTTCGGCCTTCAAATAATCAGATATGGCTAAATATCAGCATTACCACAACATCAAAAAGGGACCGACATCTAACCCCCCCAACCTAATTAGTGAGATACGTGACCAGTTTATGTTATTGTGTTTGTGTGACATCGATATTAGTTTCATGTTTTCTAGTATGAGGAATAACATTAATTAAGCAGCAGTCTGACATTAAGCTAGTACGACGCAGTTTCCACGAGCGTAAAAATATTGCGGCGGAATTTTATTGCACACTGTATTTTCTACTCTTGGTGTTGAGCCGAGCATTGAGAATCAAACAGAGTGGATCCCAGCGATTCAAAAAAACACGGTTGAATTTTTCGACGCTGAGCAGTGCATATAAAATCCAGTGTGCGAAAAGAAAATGCCGCGGGAAAAAATCGCCCGTGCGTACCTGGGATAAGTCTTCTCAAGTAAATAATATAATACATTTATAATTTCTTCTTCTCTTTTTCATACCTAGCAGCCTATGAGAAAAGCCAATCTATTCTTTAAAAATATCAGCGTGAAAACTTAGGTGTTATACAGAATACCCTGGTAAACACGTCAACTAATGGGACTCAGGCTTGTGGCTTCAGGCGCTCCCGTTATCCACCATAGGCACTCTCGGGCACCATCGCCAGTCCTGCTGCAGGAGCACAGTTCGCATAGCACGGCATGCCAGCATCAACGATATTATTCGTCGAGCCCTTGTCACTGCGTACCAGCGGTATTAGAACCAAACAGCTTGGTACGTGACCATGGGAAGAGACCAGACGGCGTAATGTTATTGCCTTTGATAGTGGGTAGGCCTCTGGTGAGGGACGTAACTCGTGTCGACACCCTTGCACCATCTCATGTTCCAAGCACGTTGGGATGTGCTAGCGCCGCTGCTGTGACCTTATGGGTAACTGAAGTTTTGAGCCATTTGGGGTCGATACGCTCGGGTCATGGGGCTTGAGTGTGCGTCTCCTTTTTGACCGGTCGACACTGAACGTGACCAGAGGGCTGGCTCATTCTTTGGCCAAAGAATTAGCATTGCCATTAAACGTGGCAATGCTGCCAGTTTTCTGGGCACGTTTCCGGATGACAGCGATGCGGTTGAGTACTTCGACGCCTAAGTGTCCTTTTGTTTTTTGTATTTATTTGTATAGTAAGTTAATTAGTTAGTAATTTAATTTAGTACCTAGTATAAATAGTTAGCTGTGTTAAATATTGTTAGTAGGTACATCTTTGGTCATAAACCAACTAAGTACAGGCACTTTTGAATTGTCAAAGATTCGTCAGTTACAAAGATGAAGCTGGTTGTCCATTCTAACGCGTAGTAGGTTCCTATGGAGAAGAACGGACAAAAAACTCCACGGACACTCTTTTAAAACAAAATATTGCTTATCGTCGTAGAAAAAGGTCCCAAATGATGGACTTAATCAAATTACTTACTTATATATCATACTAGCAGCCCGTCCCGGCTTCGCACGGGGTAGACAATTATTTATTTTTTGGAATTTCTACACCTTCGGTTACATTGTTCAAATTTTACCAAGGATCCCTAATTTTTTTCAAAATGAAATGTAGCCTATGTCAAATTGGAAGAATGTAGCATTCTATTGGTGAAAGAATTTTTTAAATCGGCCCAGTACTTTTTGAGCCTATTCATTACAAACATACAAACATACAAAAATAGGTACAAATCTTTCCTCTTTATAATATTAGTGTAGATTAGCGTTTGCCCGCAGCTCCGCCCGCGTGGATGTCGGTTATCGCGTAAAAAAGTGTCCTAAGTATGTCCTTTTCCATATCCCAGGCTTTATCTCTGGCAAATTTCATGTCGATCGATTCTGCGGTAAAGGCGTGAAAACGTAACAGACATACAGAGTTACTTTCACATTCATAATATTCGTATGGATTATTTCATTAAATTTTCTGTAGTAGTTTTCCACTGCTGATGACTTTTTCAGACACAAAAAAACCACAAGTCACCTGAAAATGTATTTTTATTGTATTTTCCTGTTACCGTATTACAAAGAACAAGTTTCCTTGTTTCTGAAATTCAGGTTTCGCTAATGGTCACGTTTAACAACTAACCATATACGTACAATGGCGCATTGGCACCTAATAAACATTTATGTATATCTTAGTCTATATTAACATAACACGCTACATTAGTGACAATAACATAATTATATTGTTGTTATAATAATTAAATTCATTATTGTATTGAACTAGTGACTAGCTTGGTCGAGTCCGAAAATCACTACATATTATAAAACAAAGTCCTCCGCCGCGTCTGCCTGTCTGTCTGTTCGCGATAAACTCAAAAACTACTGCACCGATTTCATGCTGTTTTCACCAATGGATAGCGTGGTTCTCGAGTAAGGTTTTAGTATACAATTTGTGTATACATTTTTGTGTAACGATATTTGAGATGTCGAAAAAAAAATAAAATGTGGCTGGTATTTTAGTATATTGTGGTTTCTTACGACTTCCACGCGAACGAAGTCGCGGGCAGAACCTAGTATAAGATTTAAAAAATCAGGAGAGAACTTCAGGTAATCACCATTTACCTCGTCAACAATTAAAACCAGTGGTGTCTTCAATTCGTTGTCTGTTAGTCAGAGATGAGAACCTAACAGACAGCAATCCCTAGTAGGATTTTCCGTTGGCATTTAGTTGGGCCAACAGAGGTATGTGGCTGTTGTTACCGCAGTGGCCGGTATTTACCTATTCCATTACTCACGTGATTTTTCTCTCAATATAAATATAATTTTACAAAGTTACTGCAATATATTTTTATTATAACTTTAGCGATGCTATCGTTTTTAGAGTTCCTTAGTCAACAAAAACCCTTAGCTTACCCGCGCATACTCATGCCAAAATACAGCTTTCTAAAGGTCCTATTACCTTAGTTCCAGTAAGCTGTAATTTTGTATAATAATTTATATTTATACATAACTAGCTGTTCCCCGCGACTTCGTTTGCGATCCAGGATGAAATAAAATAAAAAAATTAAAAAAAGCCTATGTCCTTCTAATATAATTCAATCATGATTCTAAAGACACGTGGCGCCATCTATTATCATAAGAACGTTATTGTTGTTTTCCTCGGGAAAAGTACTTTTTTTCGGGATGAAAGGTACCCGTCCGTTTCTGTACACCTGATAACGTATATGCAAAATTTCCGGGTATCCGTTCAGTGATCTATGCGTGAAAAGATAACAAACAAACTGACAATCTTAGGATAATCACGCCAAAAAGTTGTAAAATAAAATTTATTTAAGTGTTCTACACGTAAAGTGGGGGGTTGTAAGATGGGGATTTTTTTTCTTGTCTATCTCATGTTGTCGTTGGATAGGCCGTTCAAAAATATTTCGGGTTTTTGAAAACCATTTTACGATACAAGAATCCGTTAGCCAAATATTAAGCTTTAAAATGCAAATTTTTATTTTAAGATTTTAATTTTAACGTTCAAAAGTGCATCTTACGTGCCTATTTGAAATAAATGATTTGACGTTGACTTTGTCTTCATATAATAATAATGGGGTATTTTTAATAAGACACATTTGCTGCCCAGTTCAAAAATCTTTTTTTCTTGTAAGCCATAAATTGTTTGGCAAATTTACATACTTAGATTTGGTGTCGCTAGTCGGGTCCTGGGCATGAACAGTAGCGACTGCTCGAATGCGGGTTCTACAACCAACCCACAAAAAACAATAATAATAATACAACAATAATAATAATAGTTTTTTTGACATATATGGCTGGGCAGCGAATGGGTTAAGGCGCTATGATCTGGCGCTCGAGCCGACTGAGGTAGGCTCGCTAAGTCGCGAGTGGTTGCCTCGCGCATTTGGTAGGTATTTAAACAAAGTAATTATTTTAATCATTTTATTGAGACAAACTAAGCGAAGTGAACAATCTTGCTAACTCTAACCGCCTCTGTGGTCTAGTGGTAAACCCATCTGTCTCAGATCCAGAGGTCCCGGGTTCGATTCCCAGCGGGGGTAGGGCTTGTTCTAAGTCCGCCTGGCGAGCTACCACCATCTTATCTAAGTCTGTCGCCAAAACAACAATGTTAACAGCATTTGTTGTGTTTCGGCAGTTAGAGGTAAGATAGCTAGTTCCTCTGTAGTTGAGGATTCCGGATGAAGTACGCTTCCATCTTCGGCCTTATCATCACTTACCATCAGGTGAGATGAAGGCCAAGAGTTTCCCCGTTGTATGTAAAAAAAAAAACCTTTTAATTTATATAAAAAACAAGACAAAAGCGTCTGTTTTGTAGCTATGAGACTGATTAAACATCGGAAAGGGGTAACTTTGAGATTTTTTTATGTCCAGCAAAGTTAATATAATCTTGGCCCCACGAGAACAAAAAGTCGTGAATTTGAAGCTCATAATTAATTTACTTTTTATTAAAAACTCCAGGCAGCAGGCCGTTTTAAATTATTTATTTATGATATTGTCCAGACATGTAAATTGGACGTGAATAAAATAAGCGATGAATGTAGGTTTTAGGCGGAATGAAAGAGATTACGAATTAATGGACATACATACCCTAGCAAAATCTTAACACTTAAAAAAAAAAAAAAAAACATAAATCATTTATTTATTTGCAAACATGGGTAAGAGATACATAGATTCTTCCTTATAATATAGTTCTCCATGCTTTTCCATCTCCATCACATGGGTATGCAAATAGTGTAATACAATTTAAAACTATCAATAATTTCAACTAAATTCAGTAAATCACAATTCTAAAAACAACAAAATAATCTAAAATAAATCAATAATCTACTATATAAAAATAAGTCGGGTTTTCCTTCCTGACGCTATAACTCCAGAACGCACGAACCGATTTCCACGGTTTTGCATTCGTTGGAAAGGTCTCGGGCTCCGTGAGGTTTATAGCAAAGTTTTTTTTTTTTTTTTTTGTAGTTTTACGAAAAATTAGGGTAGGGTAGAGTAGGGTAGGGTAGTTAGGTAGGTAGGTAGGTAGGTAGGGTAGGTAGGGTAGGGTAGAGTAGTGGAGTTTATACTATAGCTTTTGACAGAACGAAGTCTGTCGGGTCAGCTAGTACCTAAATAATAAAAAAAATATACAAAATACCTACCAAATAAATAAAATAAATAACAAATGATTTTTCCTAACATAATAAGTAAATCAGATGTCGCAGGCCTAGCATCTTTCATTTAAATACTCATTAATATGATAATAACATTTCGCAACAAAAAAATCGTGTATTTAAAAATATTAATTCATGAAAAAAATATTTATATGCACTTTCGCAGAACGAAGCGTCTGTTACCGTGTTACCGTAGACCTAGTAAAATCGATTTGATACGGTTTTCACCAAAAGTCGTTTTGCTTAGTAACCATAGGTACCTACTGACAGTAACTCAACAGATAAGGTGAAAAAGTCAGGGTAGCCCGCGACTTGCCAGGGTTGCGGGTTTGTCCGAGAGGTATAGCGTGGCCCTGGCACACAGGCAACTGAAGGAATACGGGTGGGTATTAGTCAGCAAAAGTCTGACACGCCCTCCCGCTCCGCTCAGAGCGAGAGAAGTTCCCACCCATAAAAAAAGGGTAGCCCGTGAAATTAAAATTCGTTAAGATAGATAGATAAAACATTTATTCAGTGCACACCAAAGACATAATATAGCACAAAAGCAAAATTCAATGATATAAAAGAATACACGAAGATTGATTGATTGATTTAAGAGTCTTGGTATGTAAAGATGGTCACCCATCCACGGACCAACCCCGGTAAGCGTAGCTTCACCTGATGGATCAACCCGTGCGGCTGTTATTACTAGCCACGAGCTCCTCTAGAATCAATTGTAAATACTAGTCAAATTAGTGTATTTAGGTTACAGATCTTTTTTTTTTTTCATAGATACATAATATAGGTAAGTACCTATTACGATACTAGTTTTAATGAAAGTAACGGTTTAAATAAAATAAATAATTTGGTCGATGAATAAAAATAAAAAAAAACAGGGTCGATTTCAAAACCATTTTTCGTTTCATTTCCTAATTACAGCACAAAATAATAGGAAAATTGCATGTACCATGACATGAGGTAATCGTATTTTGTAGTGAATTCAACGGTGGGATAGTCAAATTACTGTATTTCTGGACGTTTAGAACGTAGGTATCCTCCTTACTTTCCGGTTATTGTCATCTCCAAGACTAGTTTATGGAGCCAACAGTTACATTCAACTAATCTGATTATCTTCACGACTGAACACAGAATGGTGCGGAGACGCTCGGGGCTCCTTTCCGTGTTCCGGGTGGTTCCGGTGTGATTGTGTACATTTAATGATCAGAGCCATTTTGTAATGATGGTAATGAAATCGACTTTGGTGTCGTAAGCTATTTTCGATTATCAGGAACGTGATTTTGTCATAATGATGAAGTTCAAGAGAACTTTTTAAACTGTACATCTGATTTCTTCTTATTAGTCTTGGATTATAATGTACAGTTTGTACAAATTTCTGGGTGGTTTCTATCGATATAATACTGTGGTATATCCGCCTTTCATTCCTCTTTATGTAATACTTTATCTGGCTAAACATCAATACAAAAAAAATAGTTTATTTTTGTAATGTCAAAATAATAACTTTTTACTACATACATATGAAAGTATATATGTATACGGTACTTATAATAAAATATTTTTTTTGATTCGCGTTGCGAGTCGCGCCTGTTTGTAGGAGCCTTTCCCTCGACACTTTCTTTAAACGAACAGATTTTGAAAATAATTCTTAATTACCCTAAAGTAGGAGACAAACATACCTCGAAATGTTGTTGGGCAGAAAGTGCTGTATTCAACGCTTGATTTACCTAACATAATCCACCTCAATGTACTAAAAAAAAATTACTAGCTATTACTTATATTATGTTTATTTCTGTGCAATAATAATATTGCATGTTATTTCATTAATTTGCTTAAAAAAAAAAAAAAAAAAATACAAAGTTGCGCAAATAACTCACCGCGAGTGAATTTTGCAAGACTGCAGCCTTAAGGGCTAAAAGGCCACCGAAAAAAGGAACCGTTCCATCTTGCAAAAGCGTATTCATGCTTATTGTTTTTAATTGTTTAAACGTAAAATGTGGAATTGTAAAATGTCCAGTTTTTTAAAATGAATTCCCCCCCCATCTGGATGAATTTTAGGAGTATTCCCGTTTGAGCACCTATGCATTGAGCACTAAAGCTATTCCCATTTGAGAATACCCTTGGTGCTCAACGTATTTGTGCTCAAACGGGAATACTCCGAATTTTAGAGCATAGGGCTGGCAAATACCTATTTTACCTTTTAGTACCTTTACCCTGCTGTCATTTAAGATATAGATGCGTCTAGATCTTACGCCGACTGTCCGGCACAGGTGGCATGCGCACGCGCCTCTATCGCGATGTTTATACAGCGCGGATGCATTACGTAAACATTGCTCTGGGTGGTCGACGGATTTATAGATAACGGCATTAAGATGATGGCTAGGTATGCTGTGATTCTGCTAGTATTTAGAATAAATAATTTGAGAACATTGCTACTTAAATGATTATTAAGTAGGGATTTCTTAAAAAAATATGCAGATATTTTCTTATTTCTTTATTTTTTTTAATTCTTTCTTTGGTGTTATTTTCTATACACCTTTTGATATTAAATACTTGAGTGATTTTAGGTCCTAATCTAACAAAAATTCATTGTATCTTAGCTGGAATTCATGTACAGACGCCAGCAGGTCAAGCTACCCGAAACTGTAAAATTTTCGCAATCAACCTTGAACCTTATAATGTAGAGATAAAGTTGAAAATCTATTAAAGAAATTTGACAGATTGTAGTAGCTTGATGTGCTGGCGTTTGTACATGAATCCCAACTAAGATACAATTAATTTTTAGATCAGATAATAATAGACTTTAGAGCAACTGATTAAATATACAATTTAGAAAGAAAAAAAATCTTCAGTCAATTCGTTGTAAAATGGTTGTAAAACGATGAGTTCCAAACAAAAATTATTGCTACCCATAAAAAATAATGTAGTAAGTACCAAGTTCATAAATGAAAAGTCAGAAACAACTGTTTAAAAAATAAAAATATCCAACAAACTCATAAGTCTGACTTGTTTAGACAACCACAGAAGAATAGCAGACGCACTTCGGCGCAGGTGATCTATTGTATGAAGATTAGAAAAGTGATTAACAAAGAAGTAATAGATACACAAACATGTGTCAAAAGTTTTTTTTTTTTCGTTATTTGTTTATAGGGGCTTTTACGCATAGCGTATGTCAGCCCCATTGTATCCTAAACAATTACACTTTCACAAGACGTGAACCATGAATTTAAACAAACCCTTCGCATCGTCGCTATTGGGGTCAAAAGTTGATGAGTTGAATAATTAATATTATCTTTGATGTTTTTAGGGTTCCGTATGTTCGAACGAAAAAACGGAACCCATAGGTCGATGACTCGTGTGTCTATCTGTCCGTCTGTCACAATCAATTTGCTCCAAAAATTGGCACACAATATCAATAGTGACCCAAACACGGACTTGTTACGTAAATAAATGAATTATGAATATGGGGGTCCCTTTTGGGGGGCAAATGAGAAAATTAATCTGTTTAGCATACTGTATCGTGTCACATATCAAAATGAAAGGGCTTTTTGAGAGGGCCTTAAGTATATTTTTTATAATTTAAAAAGAAATTGTTTTAAAACTATTTAAGAAACTAGATGAAAATTTACCATTTCCCCCTTATCTCTGAAATTAATGAGCCTAAAATGTTGAAAAAAATCAATACAGAAAATTGTTTCATACTTATAGATGTAAAATACTAGTATTCAGTTGTATCCGGTTAGACTGGAAGCCGACCCCAACATATTTGGGAAAACGCTAGGCAGATTGATATAGTTTCATACTTATAGATAACAGAAAAACCTATAAGTAGACTTAAAATAACGTGATAAATCTCCTATTATTGTGCGTACAAACTTATATTTGCTGTTGAAATTTACGGAAGAACATGTTTTTCACCTACAATGTTAAGTTTGTTTGTGGGATAAATTTATCCCAACTGCGGAACCCTTCATTGTGCGTGGTCCGACACGCACTTGGCCGGTTTTTTTTTTTTTGTTTTTAACGTAAATTTTATTAGTTTTAAATGCTAATTTTTACCTGTTTCTATTTACTATGCGTGTCCCAAATAAAATGTTTTTCTTTCTTTCTTTTCTTTATACTCTGTTTTTTAAGTTGCTAGACTAAAATTACATATGGTGTCGACATAAAAATAACCTAGTTACCGAGTGACTCTCACCGAGGACCTCTGAATCATTCTGTGCAGGAGAAAAAGGTCTATTGCAGTTTCATTTTGGTCTATTTATTTATTTTATTTATTTATAAAGGGACACCAACAGCTTCTGTATACAAAATATCCAATAACAGTAGGTAACAGTCATTTGCTTATACAGTTGCCAATAACAGGTGAACCAACATTCTCAAATACAGTGATAACCTAAGGTACAAACGAAATGAATAAAAATTAAGTGGTAACAAACTATAGAAACAGAAATATAAAATTACAAGAGAAATAAGCTACAGAGGTTGCAAGAAACACCTACATACTAACACTCTGAATTTCTTTTAATGTGGGGTTGCCTGCTTTGGCACTTTAAAATTCTAGTAATCTAGCAAAACCACCATGTCCATAACCATCCAGGGCCTCAAGTCTGCTATTACAATAGTGTCAGAATGGTCTCGCCATTGTGAGTATTTGACAGTGTTTGTATGGCAAATCTGTCAAAAACTCAGAATGAAGAGACCATTCTGACACTATTGTAATAGCAGACTTGAGGCCCACGTCTAGCAAATTAAAAATCTAAGTGTAGTTATTAATTATTTTCTCCTATTTATTTCTACAGGGTGTCCATAGTGGGCTGAAAAGAGTCGGGCTGGCAATGCTGTCCCTATCCGTCCTGTCGCTATCAAAAAATAAAGTCAGTACAGTTTGCGCATGAGCAGAATGGTCAAGATCATCATGGGTTTATTAACAGCTTGACTTACATGAGGATTTTACGTACATTTTCATTTATATTATCAATACTTTCATGGAAACTTCAACGTCATTAGAAAGCATGTATTTTGGGGTGCGTTGATTTTAGCATGATAATAATGGGTTTGTTTATGAGTGTTTTAGAAAATGGAGGTTACGTGATACCAGCTGAATACCAGCGCTTCGTTTTTTTTTTAAATATTGCAGCATTATGCTGAGATAGGAGCCTTTTTGGCGTCGCATAGGTCTTGATTTTTAGGGTTCCGTACCTCAAAAGGAAAAAACGGAACCCTTATAGGATCACTCGTGTGTCTGTCTGTCTGTCCGTCTGTCACAGCCAATTTGCTCCGAATATAATGGATCGATTAAGTTGAAATTTGGTATACATATCAATTTGAGTGGCCCAAACACGGACGTGAACCGTAAATAAATTAATTTAGAATATTGGGGTCAGTTTTGGGGAGCAAACAAGAAAATTAAAATAAAAAGTTTTGCAAACTGTACCGTGTAACATATCAAATGAAAGGGCTTACTGTGAGGGTCTCAAATGTTTTTTTTTTTAATTTTAAAATAAATTGTTTTGAAGTTAGAAGTGAAAATAGACGAAAATTGACCATTCCCCCCCTTATCTCCGAAACTACTGAACCTAATTTTTTTTTAAAAATACAGAAAATAGTTCTTTACTTATAGATTACAGGAAAATATATAAGAAGTCTATGGTCCGTAAACGGGTTTATCCGTGATCATGGTGCTTGCAACAGCTGAGCAGAACTCAAAACAATTAATAAACATGGTAAATATCCCGTTTATGTTATTTCTCCCATTACGCTGTGGGGTACAACAGGTTGACTTACTTACTTTTCACATTTCGTAAAACAAAAGCGTGGGCAGCTACAAAAATGACGATTAGACAGATATTTAGAGAAGAAAATGTTGATTTTAGTGACATTGATAAGTCATTTTGGGCATTTTTTGACTTAGTGACTTTTCGCTCCACGGGGACGATATATACTACTATACGGGGACATTTAGTAAAAGCTGTTATATTGACATTACAAACAGACACTTCAATTTTATTTATTTGTATAGATGTATAGATAAATGTAGAGACCCTTTTGTCTAACAAAGGTTTTAGTAAAATCTGTTTTCATCAGTCGCGAATCAAGTTTTCGGACCAACAAATAGTCTGAAAAGTAGGGATGCATCCGATACCGATACCGATGCCGATATATCGGCGATACTCGAAGTTTGCCGATATATCGGCATCGGCGATATTTTTATGGCCGATTCAACGATACTTTTCTCATCAATGTTAATTTTAATTACTAAAACTATTAACTAATCTCAACCTGTCTATAGTTTTAAACGGTTTTATTTAGTCTGTCATGTTATTTGTTCTTTTTATATTAATTAAAAAAATAAACTGACTTGTGTTTTATTTATTTTACCTTCATTTTTGAATTCAACAAGCGTATCGGTATCGGTATCGGTATCGCCGATATTTTTATAAGAGCATCGGTATCGGTATCGTATCGGCAAAAAGGTGTATCGAGGCATCCCTACTGAAAAGGCGACGTTTTCAAATGAGAATGACTCCTGAAAGGTAGAAAATCGTTACAGTAGGATTTTCTCTATGATCCGAACCCGAGATTGGGTTTCGACAAAAAATGGTCCGATAAAAGTGGAAATATGTTAGTTATTATGTGATTTGGATTCTTTCAGAATGAAAAAGGTCTGATGTTTTAATGGGTTTGTGAAAAGCAATATTTTTTCTAACAAGCATAAGTTTTTGTATATTACTTAAATAGTGCTTGATTTTATGAGTGAGCGAGTGTGATTTTAATAAACATTCATCATCATCATCATCATCATTACAGCCGAAAGACGTCCACTGCTGGATATAGGCCTCCCCCAAGCACCGCCACTTCGACCGTTTCTGTGCTTCCCGCATCCAGCGGATTCCTGCGGCCTTCACAAGGTCATCGGTCCACCTTGTGAAAGGCTTTCCAACGCTACGTCTTCCGGTACGCGGTCGCCACTCCAGAAGCTTTCAGCCCCATCGGCCATCTGTTCTGCAAGCAATGTGCCTTGCCCGCTGCCACTTAAGTTTAGTATTGCTTCGGGCTATGTCGGTTAATTTGGTTCACCTGCGGATCTCTTCATTTCTGAATCGAAAAAGAATCCGGCTGTCACTGAAAACCAGCGTTGGGGCTCTGTCTTGCATAGGGTCGCAGCATTATGCTGAGCGATGGCTGTTTTGCGTGGATTTGAAGCATTTTTTCCCCCAATTTGTTATTTTCGTGTTTGTCTTTCTTTTTGCGTAAAAAAAACGTATTATCTATCTTTCTTTTCTTCAAGATCGAACTAAGTAACAGTTTGCATTGATGATAAGTTCTTTCACGATATACTAAGTAACCTCCGAAGTTTCCCTAGTTTTTACAATAACCCCTGTATTATGTAGGTCACATTACCCACGAGGGAAACACAGAGAGGTGACGATCGTGCACAGATAAAAAATCATGGTAGGTGTGCATAGGGTTACCATCCTTCCGGATTTGTGCGGACATGTCCGGCTTTTTGCCCCCTCGTCCGAACTTTGAACGGCCTTGTTATTTGTCCGGCTGGCATTTCGAAATACACGGTTTTATAAGTAAATAAAAATTGTTAAATGATTACTGAAAAACTAAGATGTCCGGAGTTTTTTACATATCGACGACGAACTACCAATACCTCCTAACTACCGTTTTTAGTTTTTAATGCCAGTCGACGTAAGCTATTTCGCGTGTACTGTCAAAACCTCCTAACACGATATTTAACTATTTATCCCATCAAAAACTAATAGAAATAACTTCTAAGTTATGAGACGTTAATTTTGCTGTAAATACCTTCTAACTATAAGTAGAAATATCTAGTATGTTATTGTGTTGAAGTTTTCTAAAAGATATTGCTGCGAAAACCTCTAATCTCTAACTATTATTTGATTATAAATTGTTAGAAGTGTTATTTTTGTTTGAAATTTTAAAGTAAGACCTAAGTTTCGCTGTAGTTAATGATTTTTCTACCTTAATTTTTTTGGGACTATGTTTCTTATTAGTACATACATAAGAAACAAAGACTCGGGTAACTGATACTAAATAAAACAAAAAAATATGATGTTATTTTACTATTATTAATACCTCCTATTATCCCTTAAATTTTCCGTAATTTAATTCAACTAAAACCAATACCTACCTCCTATCTTCTTCTAACTCTGTAAATGGTAGTTTTAGAATAAAAACATATTTCACACTATATTTCTATTCCAATAATCAGATTATTAAAATAGATAAAACCGGGACATATAATCAATTTAAAAAAAAATAGACGTTTTTTTCGTCCCCTGTAAAGTTGCAATTTTTTTAGATAGAAGATATTGGTAGTTCGCCGTCGATATGGCTTTTCAAATGGTAACCCTAGGTGCGCACGAGTTGATGGCGTTGCTGTCATCAGAGTTAACACGTACATGATAAAATGGCTGTACTACCTACCTACTATAGGTGAATTAAATTCAATTGGCACTTGTTTGCAAGCGTTCTCGCTAGCGATGTCCAATGTCAATTTATGGTATTACTGAATTACAATTTTTATTGTGTCAGTAGGTTGTAGGACAAATGTTTTAATACGAATAGTGTCGAACTTGTAAAAAGTTTTTTTTTAATGTTCTATACCTAAGTGGTAACTTTTGTGTTAAAAATGAAAAATAAAAACAGGAAACCTTGGGTTTATAGTGAAATGACACATTTGAAGAATAATTTGTGGGCAGTTGTAGACTACATCCATCATTGGGTAAGTCATCTACATAAAATCTTACATTCATTCACTGACAATCTCTCGGTCTGTCTATACATAGAGGTATGAGTAACAGTGTGTTAAGTTCACTCATAGTCTATGGAAAAGGGAGGATCCTCCGACCGGACGTGTGTTGTGTCTGATGGGCATCTGCCCGATGGTTGATGTCGGGATGTTGTATATGCTAGTCGCGCCGTAAACTTTGACTGCGCGATGCAGGATTTGTGACGTCAGGTCTTTGACGCGTAGGTCGTTGTGGCGTTGTAGATGTCAGAGTCAAAATTTCATATTTTGTTCCTTATGTAGCGAAGTCCTTATGTATTTAAGGATTTATGAAAATTCACACCCTAAGGGGGTTAAATAGGGGATGAAAGTTTGTACAGAAGTCATTTTTGCCGATGGGCATGTGTTGTGACTTCATAACTTCATAAGTTATGTTCACATACGTGTTTTCAGAATAAACATTTTTGCTTTCTTTCTTTTCTTTGTTTTATGCTGGCGTCTAATCCACAGTGCAGAAATTCCTAGGAATTAAAACATTATCTCTTTAAAATTGGGCTCATTTAGGTCAGTGTTTTCAGAATAAAATAAAATAATCTTTCTTTTCTTTTCTTTATTTGTTTTTGAATGCTGGCTGCCTAATCCACAGTGCAGAAAGTCCTAGAAATGAAAACATTATCTTAGCTCTTTAAAATTGGGCTCATTTAGGTCAGTGTTTTCAGAATAAACAATTTTTCTTTCTTTCTTTGTTTTTAAATGCTGTCTGTCTAATCCACAGTGCAGAAAGTCTAGGTATTAAAACCTTATTTTAGCTCTTTGAATGAGGGCTTATTTAGGTGAGTGTTTTCAGATTTAAAAAAAAATTCTTTCTTTTATTTCTTTGTTTTATGCTGGCTGTCTAATCCACAGTACAGAAAGTCTAAGTATTAAAACTTTGTTTTAGCTCTTTAAAATTGGGCTCATTTAGGTCATTAATTCGGCTACTTCGACAGCGTAAGCATTGGTCTCACAAAGGTCTTCCATAGTGCAGGTGTTTGTTTCTGGTTGAAGCTTATATTAAAAGAAGCTTAAATAAAAGAGGATCGGCGATACGGAAAAGAAGAAGGTCGTTAATTATAAGTTTGCGAATGCTTTAGGAAGGTATTATAACAAGTCAAATTAATGTATTCATAATGTCCTGTTCCAGACACACAGCTCCATTAAGTGGTTACCCCCCAAAAAAACATGTGCGATCAAATCCGTGATAGGCCTAAGTTGTTTTTTGTATTTTCCAAAAACATGTTATTATAATTAATCTATTGGTCTAGTGAATAAATTTGTTATTTTTTTTAAAGTCTGTTTTAAATATTGTTGTTTTTGAATAAAAGGTTAATATTTTTATTATTGCGTATAATGACAAGCAATAATAGGGTTAATATTTACGTAGTTAACTATAGTGTCTAATAAATAGCCCGGAGGTTTCAAGACCGTTTGCCGTGCATAACACTGGAGGTTCAATTCCTAGGCACAACATGTGCATTATACTGCATTTCTATCATGCATAATATTTTTATTAATGTACAGTATTTTTTTTTGTAATATTTATAAAGAATTTAAGAATCAATAAAAATAAAATACTTTAATAATATTTATTATTGCTATTATTTTACAAAACTTTGATCTTATAAATCAAATTGTAAAATATAAATCTTTGTAGTATATACAAAGATTTATATTTTACAATTTGATTTGATAATTTACAGTTATCATAATATACATATTTTGCCAACTGACACAAACGGGTCCTTAAACAAGTACAAACATTGTAGATATAACTTGAGTGTATGGAGTAATTTTATAAAGATAACGTAAGTAAAATTAATGGATACTCTCAAATTATAACATCTATCGATTAGACAGAGACTTCAAGATAAACTGACTCAGACGATAGTAGATAACAATTTCATCGCAATTCATATGGGCCCTCTGGCTAGTGCGTCAAACTGCCGATATGAGCATGACGACGTTCGGTAGTGCGATGGTTCGAATCCAAATCGAACTAATGAACTCTTTTTGAAGGGATCTTTGGATCATTCGTAACGAATTCAATATTGTAGCAGTGCGCAGTGTAACATTTTAAAACTTGAGGGGTTAGCCATAATGACGCTGTGTGTACTAGATCACGGTCACGTACATCTGTCCACTTTGAAAACAAAATCCCGTGCACACGATGACCATATCTGTTTACCGCCTCTTTTTGCGACGACCAAAAAAAATTTAAAACCGGTTTAAATAAATTTCAGGCTCTGTTACAATGGTCACAGATGTCTTCCACCTCAGCTGGTTATTTTTTTTATTACAAAGGGGCTCAGTAGTAATACAACTCTTTAAGTTAAAGTAAAAGTCATGATTTTATGAAATAGTCATTCAATCACATTATACGAACATAAGGAGTTGTATTACTGATTCTAATAATTATAATACTGTAAACACATTATCTACAGTCGCGAATTATACTTTAATCAACATATACCCACACAATGAGATGCAAACTGCAGAAACCGTAAGAAAATTAAAATTTTGCGAGCTACCTTAGCGCTTCCCCCTTAAGATAAAACAGAATCCATATATCAGTCATCTCGGACAGTGTTTGTGAAGGGCCGGCAGTACAACATGAACGATTACATCACTTGTCACTACTAGCACAAACACATGCCGCATGTGAGTGATAAAACGCATATAAATAGACCGAGAATTGTGCACTTTCTTAGATATAAGACGAGAAATGTGGAGGGACATATATGTAGGTACTAATAATAATAATATACTTAATGGGAACGTGGGCCCTCGTACCCACGGACGATTTTTAACGCGGTGATTGATTATCGCGAACTAGATTTTCAACGCTCTACTTAGGAGGCGTCCATTAATTACGTGATTTTGACGATTTTACGATGTCGTGAGATTTGGCTCGAAACCCTTCTCCCTAATATCACGTGAGATTTTTCAAAATGCGTACCTATTTTTAGTTGCAAATAAGTTAATCTGTGGTTGATTGCGTTGGATTTATTTAAATAAACATAATAGGGATGATGACTAAAAATTTTTTTTTGGCCGTCATGTAGATTATCAAAAAATATTGGACACGTATTTTTTCTTTTTTTATGTAATCAAAACATTACGGTGATACATTGAGTTCAAATGTGGCATGACGTCACTTCTCACTAGATTTTATACGTAGCTGTGACGTAACGAGCCCCCAAGTTTAATAAAAAAGTTTGATGTGTTTTATCTAAGTAATTTTTTATTAATATGATAAAGCAAAAAATACGTGTCCAATATTTTTTCATTATCTGATTGACGTACTAAACAGTTTTTCTTTTACCCAGGTAACATCCATAGTAGCCTAATTATTTGTATAATAGGTACTTATTTTTTAAATAGTGATATTTTCTGAGAATTGGGTCCCCCCTCGCGAGTTTGGGTGAGATTCGGCTTGACACCCCCGCGCTGCGATGCGCTCTGTTGGTTTCTCATTATGCTCGGCTTAACAACGAGAGTTGAAAAGCGCAAGATAATGAATCTTCGCGTTAAAAAGTCGCCTGTGTGTACTTGGGCTTACTGTGTCACTTTGTCTTTTACCACTTCACGCCTAAACCACTAAACCGATCGCTATGAGACGGATAGGTAGTCCGAGACCTGGAGAAGAACATGCTAATTTTCTTCCTTGATAGGTATTTGTATTAAAAATCTTAATATAAAATTCTCGTGTCACAATGTTAGTTATCATACTCATCCGAAACGGCTTGACCGAATTTTATGAAATTTTATGTTCATATTCAGTAGGTCTGAGAATCGGCTACTATCTATTTTTTTTTAAGTTTTAGGTAGGTAGGGTAGGGTAGGGTAGGTAGGTAGGTAGGTAGGGTAGTGTAGGGTAGGGTAGGGTAGGGTAGGTAGGTAGGGTAGGGTAGGGTAGGTAGGTAGGGTAGGGTAGGTAGGTAGCTATAGCTATAGCTTTTGACAGAATGAAGTCTGTTGGGTCAGCTAGTACTGGAATTAAAAATACACGCAGAAAAAGTTACGGGCAACAGTTGTTAGTCTTATAAAATTACAAGCTGTGCCCGCGATGTCTCTTAGTTGTTAGTAAAGTTAATTCGTTTTCAGGGTCACAAAGTTTGTACCTACTTACTTTACGTCTTCCTCCGGATAACAAGCTACCTCTCCGTCATAAATTCTCTAAATAAGAACTAGTCTTGATAGAGAATTTTCAGCGTAAAAATGATCTTCACGAGTAACGCAAATTTTGAGGCTACAGGGCTTTTAGTTGCATTCCAAATGCAAGTGTACCTACTTGCCTCATTTGATGAATTTGCTCCTAAACCTTATGGAGGTAATTTCTGCCCTTTATGATCATGCTGACTAGAAATCAAAACATCTATGCCAAGTATTGCCTAAACCTTATATTGACTAGGAAGCACAATGCCTACCTTGCAATATGTCTATACAGTATTTGAACTAAACCTTATTCTGACTATGAACCAAAATGCCTACCTTGCAATATGTCTATTAATTTAGGAGAAGAAAGGGAATATCGTTTCTGACACTCGCCGGCCGCTTCCGCGGCATGCTCGCTACGCTCGCTCGGCTCATGCGTTGAGTGGTCACAGTTCTAACCGAACCTAACATTATTATTTTTATTATTTTAACAAACATTTTGATCTCTAGGCGATTTACAGCTTAGGCAATTTGCTGTGTAGACATTAATTTTAGGCATTTTGCTTCGTAAACGAATTGAAAGTTAGACACTCCGATTATATACCATTTCTGCATTAGTTTCAATGAGTTATAAAACCCAATTAACAGCTGCACGGATCGATCGAAGCTATGCTTGTCGCGGTTGGTTCGCGGATGGGTGACCATTCATTACATATCGAGACCCTCCGTGACTCAGAAAGCATGTCGTCCGGGCTATCATCGCAGATCTTTGACAGTCATTTATATGGGTAGATAGAAGCCCAAAAAGTCTAACAACCAGTCTTCCTGAGGGGTATCGTGTTACCCAGTAAATGGTTTGTGGACGTCAGATAAGCAGTCGCTACATGTATACTGGTCAGCTGCATCCGGTAAGACTGAAAGTTGACCCCAACATAGTTGAGAAAAGACTAAGTATTATCTTTCTTGGCATTATTATCTTGCTCAGTACCTCACTGAGCAAGATAATAATGCCAAGAAAGATAATTCTGGGGACATGGGTGCTAAATTCTCATCGATAACCCTACAGCTTCTGTGTGAATAAATGATCTTGTTATAAAACACAAACAGAAATTGTGTTAATTTTGTAACATGTGATAAGGAAGTTGAAGGGACAGCTTGTGTGCCCAACTTGTAGCCAAGTAAGTAATCCTTATGAGAGTGTCATAAGTATCAACGGTGGCGTAGGGCTAAGAGAACAGCGAGAAACATATTATACATTGCCATTTGAATAACTTAATAATTTTCTAAACTTTGCCCCACACTAAGAATTTCTCCTGTATTGTGGGTGCGTTTACAAACATTTAAACTCACATACACAAACAGCCAGACCCAGAACAACTACTTGTAGGTCATACAAATATTTGTTCCATGCGGGAATCGAACCCGCGACACGCAGCGCAGCAGCCAATCACTTAACCTCTGCGCTAACCGTGCCGTCATGATATGGAAGTTGAAGTGACAGTGCTCACAGCGCTCACTCCGCTCAAGTTGTAGCTAAGTAAGTAATCCTCACGAGAATGTCATACCCATCGACGGTAGCGTAGGGCTATGAGAACAGCGAGAAACATAATATTCATTGTAATTTGAATAACCCAGTGTAGCTGTTTTGTTTGGAGCGATTATAGTTTAATAAAATGTTCGTAGTGCTGTCGTTTGGACCAAGCTTTTTCTTTTTCTGTCCTATTGCTAGACAAAGGGCTTCAAGTCTTTCCAGGAACTTTTTACTTTATTTATAACTAGCTGATCCGAATAACGTACCGCCTCAGTAACGTTGCAATGGCGAGACCATTGCAACGTTTGTAAATTAGTAGACTTAGGCCCCTGGGTAAGCAGCTGCGGTGGGGACGGTAAAATTAAATGTTTTAATTGTTATTTATATTTATATTCTTTACTTACTAACATCCATACTAATATTATAAATGTGAAAGTAACTCTGTCTGTCTGTCTGTATGTTACGTTTTCACGCCTAAACCGCTGAACCGATGGTCATGAAATTTGGCAGAGATATAGCCTGGGATACGGAGAAGGACATAGGTTACTTTTTTACGCGATATAACCGATATCCACGCAGGCAAAGCCGCGGGCGAAAGCTAGTAGTTTATAAGTTATAAGCTCCTGTTGTTACTAACCATAATGGATCATATCTGATAAATAATTATATAAATAATAATAATATATTTATGTGTATTTTATATTTATAGTTTTAATAGGTATATATCACTATCACTATCACTACATATTATAAAACAAAGTCCTCTGCCGCGTCTGTCTGTCTGTCTGTCTGTCTGTTCGCGATAAACTCAAATACTGCTGCACCGATTCTCATGCTGTTTTCACCAATGGATAGCTTGGTTCTCGAGGAAGGTTTTAGTATATAATTTGTTATGTTTTTGTATGCATTTTTGTATGAATTAACGATATTTGTTGGAGGTGTCGGAAAAAAATAAGCCGTCTGGGAGCTTTCAACGAAAACGCTGTCTAAACCCTTTGAGATATAATAATGTATGGTCCGCGATGGCATATGTCTATCTCTTAAGGATAACACACTATATCCATTTTATTGACTTTTTGTAGGTATTTGTTTGCAGAATTTTACTCTTGGAAATACGATTACGATAACAATACGCTATAATATCAGTAGCTATTAGCCAAGTTATGTTCGTAGATAAATAAGCTAGCTACTTATGTGTATTTCAAACAGTGTACAAGAATTTTTATCATAAAAACATTACTAAACACGGCGCCCTTATGATCAAAATTTGTGCATTCCAAAACTTTCGTTACTTTTTCACTGACATATTTATCACTTTTCGATAAACTAACACTCAATACAAAATCTACACTTATTTCTCAGTAATTCTGTATAAGATTCTTCAAAGATTAAACCGTTTTCTCATTGAATCTTTACGCACGTATAACTAAAATTGATAAATGTTTACATTAAGCACCGCACCACACCGCCACATGACCACAGAGTACAGACGTATTTTGTTTTCTTTTTTTTTTCGTTCGTTTAGTGGTGTTCCCGCTAAAATGTCAACCGGTCAAGTATTAGTCGATTAATCGAATTCTACAGCCAGATCGTGTTGCAAGTACAAAATAAATGTCAAATATTTCGTCCAATTGTGAACGTGACCATGAGAAAAGTTATGCACCAATGGTGTTCATTATATATTTCGAGTGTTTAATCAGCACATGCGAGATTTCGGAGGATTTCGTTTTGTTTTCACATTGTTGGTACTTACGTGAATTATTTTAAAATTATCATTTGTGTCGCACTTTTATTTCGTGTTGTAATTTGGTACAATCATTCCTTTAAGAATTTGAGTAAAATTTCGTATTTTGATTTTGTGTTTGTTATCTTTAGGTAAAGACTCATTCACGTTCAGAACATAAGTACTTTTATTATATTAAATCATTTGTTTCGGTTTCAATACACATAGTGAGTCACATTAAAATTAATATTATGTTAGAATTTTGAGATATAGCCTGGGATATGGAGAAGGACATAGGGTACTTTTTTATGCGATAACCGACATCCACGCGGGCGAAGCCGCGGGCAAAAGCTAGTTTAAGATAATTAAGGTATTTTAAAGTTAGCAAACGGATGATGGTTGTTACTTTGATGGCCCAAAAGATCGTAAAATTGATGTCTGATAAGAATAAGGAAAACTATAAAATTTCATCAGAATCTGCTTTGACTATATCGCACCTTTAGAATTATAGACCTTATTTGAAATCATCAATCACATCATCAGTTAATGACATCATCAATTAATTCACAATATTATAGTGACCTCATTGGTGATGTTCTTTAGAAAGGTTGAAATCTTAAAATTTCAAATATAGGTCACTATAATATTATTATAGTGACCTAATTTGGTGATGTTTTTCAACTTCTGAAGAAATTAGGTCTCTATAATTCTAAAGGTGCGATATGTAATAAGAATAACACCACGTGACTAAAAGAGTGATGAGTATAAATGTTGGTGGATGGAGAGGGAGAAGAATGCCGAAGAAAAGATGGATAGATTGTGTGAGGAATGATATGAATGAGAAGGGAGTAACTGATAGCGTGACGGTTGACAGGGTAGAATGGAAGAAGAAAACGCTTTGCGTCCACCACAAGTAACATGGGACAAGGGCTGATTGATGTTGTGTAATTAATTAATAATTAATATTATTTAATTATTAATATTAATTAATTATTAATATTAATTGATTATTAATATTAACTATTAATTAATTAATTAACTTGTGAAAGCCACAGGAATCCGCTGGATGCGGGAAGCACGGAAGCGGTCGAGGTGGCCCTGATTGGCGGAGGCCTATGTCCAGCAGTGGACGTCTTTCGGCTGAAATGATGAATGATGAATTAATTAACTCGTGTTATTACACGAGTCAACAAAATATTTACAGCCCAATAAACTTCATTGAACCATCACTTAAACGCTGGAACAAAAAAAACATGCAAATTTTTCATTCAATGAGGATTACAATTTGTATCGTATTTAATTCACCTTACTTCGTTACAAAGTATATGCGCTACAGAAACTGCCAAATAGTGATAATTAAATAGAACAAATGCTTGTATATGCGATTCTGTCTACCGTAGTGTATTAGGTGATTTGTTAAACAGTTTTATGGCCTCTAATATTATGTCTGCATCAGAAACTGTGCCGCAGATTTCAATAAAATACAACGTATTTATTTAAGAGTTTATTTATTTAATACTTTATGCACATAAAGTGTACAAAGAAAGAATTAATGCCATAGGCATTTTCTACCAGTCAACCTTTGAGTGATGCAGAGATAAACAGTGGTAGGTGCAATAGCGAGAATTGAGGAATAAATATTTATAGATATACAAAGATATATAAAGATATATATATATATATATATATATATATATATATATATATATTCTATTAAAACTATAAATATAAAATACACATAAATATATTATTATTTATTTATTTATTTATTTATCAGATATGATCCATTATGGTTAGTAACAACAGGAGCTTATAACTTATAAACTACTAGCTTTTGCCCGCGGCTTCGCCCGCGTGGATATCGGTTATATCGCGTAAAAAAGTAACCTATGTCCTTCTCCGTATCCCAGGCTATATCTCTGCCAAATTTCATGACCATCGGTTCAGCGGTTTAGGCGTGAAAACGTAACATACAGACAGACAGACAGACAGACAGAGTTACTTTCACATTTATAATATTAGTATGGATGTTAGTAGGTAAAGAATATAAATATAAATAACAATTCAAACATTTTATTTTACCGTCCCCACCGCAGCTGCTTACCCAGGGGCCTAAGTCTACTAATTTACAAACGTTGCAATGGTCTCGCCATTGTGAGTATTTGACAGTGTTTGTATGGCAAATCTGTCAAAAACTCACAATGAAGAGACCATTGCAACGTTTGAACATTAGTAGACTTGGCCCCCAGAGCGAGTGCATCGGACACTGATATTTACTCGAAACAGCGGCAATCGCAACAACATCCTGAAGACGTAATTGACTTGAAGCCTAAGTTTCGATCTTAAGTTTAATTTTAACAGGCTTAATTTATGTATATGCATGTGATGACAAATGATCCCTGTTCCCGTGGCCCCATCGTCGCTCCACTTAGCAACAGCGTCAGCTTACGTGATGAGAATGTCAGACGCACAGGTAGTCACAAGACTCCTTTGTATTAACTTTGAGCGATTATTGTGTAATCTGTGCTCCTCAATAGAGGTGGTCGTTGAATCAATAAACTGTTTTTTTTTTAACGACTTTTCATTCGTCAACGAGATAACTGTTAATCATCAATGAAAAAACAGGTTGGAAATATTAGCTGTTTATTTACGTCAACGCACAAGACTCATTGGTTCAACAGTAAAAAAAAAAGTGCTGCTAAACGGCGCAACGGATTATTTCACTATAATTTTATTTATTTCTGAGAATCAAAAACGAACATAAATTGACGCTAAACGCTACCGATAGAATTATTTTATTCAGTTCCAACAAAAAAAAAAAGAAATATAGTTGATAGTAAAATGCTTTTAAAGCTGCTAATAAATACGTCAACGCAATGAGGTTACATTGAATTATGTCAACGGCTCAACTCACTATAATTTTATTAATTTCTGAGAATCAACTAATATGCGAAACGAATATTTCTGAACGATACATTTTTCACAATTCAAAACCTGTTAATAATTTAACAGCTTTTTTAAACTGTTGACCATTGATGATTAACAGTTAAATTACACTAACCAAAAAACCGTCAATGACCCACCTCTACTCCTCAACCATCATCACTCATGTTCGGATAAGCACGAGCCTGTGTGACATGCCGTGTGATCGTTAGCTCGCTCGTGGAACAGAGCGATTTAAGAAAAAGGGTTTCGATTTTTGAATTTTGATTGCTAAAGAACAGGCTGACTTTACCAAAGTTTATCCGTGAAATAAAGTTGATGTCTCACAGTTTTACGAGTATGTTTTTAAGAACGGTCAAAATTCAAAATTTATTCGCGGGATATGAATCATATTACTATGTATGTAGGAATTAGTTTGCAAGGAGGTTTGTTGCAGATAGTGAGATAGACGTTGAATCATTCTATGCAAATTTATCGGACAATCGTTGATTCTTTTCGTTTACAGAATGCATTTATCTACAGACCACTTTATCAACAAACTTTGGTAAATATTTTATTAAAGTAAAATCAATCAGTGCTTTGATGGAAGGACTTGTCATTGTGGCGCTGCTATGTGGAGGCCTTTGTCCAGTATTTGACGTCTCAGGATGATAATGATGAGGGTCATACTGGGTCATACGATAGCCACATAGCGGTTGCCAATCTATGTACTTATATTATGTATCTTGGTATCTATGTACTATAGAGCTAGCATTTACGGGGTAAAATGTCTTTCATTGACTTGAATGTGCCCTGGCGGCTGAGGGTATGTCATGCTCACTCAAATGTCTCGCTGGTGGTGGCGTGTGTGTTGGATCATTAAGATCCCTTCAAAATGGTTAATTTAATGGTGCTGATCCATGTGCCATGGTCGTGAAAGGGCGCCGTCAGTTTGAACTGGTCACCTCTTAGCTGCCACGGCTTATTTTAATTTTTGAATTATTTATTTTTTTTCTAAACGGGCGCTTCTAGCGTGCACGTCTTTCTACATTGTTCTCACATGTATCATTTCAACATGAATGATTTAACCAATATTATGTTTTAAGAGTGTCCATAGAGTTTCTTGCCGCACTACGCCTTGGAATGCCACGCGGACGAAGCCGCGGCCAGCAGCTAGTTCTGAATAAGTCTATCCTGGCTTTGAATAAATGATAGAATCCTCGCTAAGTATTCATGAAAAATCTAGAAAAACATATAGGGTGCGGAATATTTTAAGTTATTCAGGCTGTATACCAAATCGTTTTGGGCGAATGTCAGCGGCTGGTAGTAAATCTCAATAGGCGTATGGAACGGAATCGCAAAATGAGTTTTTTATCCGCTTATTTGGTACACTGATCCGAATATTTATCAAGATCCGATCTCTGGCTGGCTATATTTTGTACTAGTTTCTGCCTGCCACTTTATCCGCGGGAAATTTCGATCCCCGACCCACCGCGTCGTGACGCATCGCCCACCCGTGGTGTTACTTTGTTGTCGCTTAGCGTTCTTTCTGGTTTTTCTTCTTTTTACTCGGCTCCTAAGATTCAAAGCGTAAAGTTAAGCCTATATAACCTTCCTCAAGAATGCCTGGGCTATAAAATGCAAAAAGAATTTTTCAAATCCTTCTGAAAGTTCCAGAGATTAGCGCGTTCAAACAAAAAAAAAAAAAAAAAACTGCTTTATTGTATCATATATAGTTTTCATATTTGAGGGCTGTATTAGATTCTCTGTGTTATTGGATCTTTCAAAAAATGGCATGATAATTGCGTCAACAGCAACTTTAAATCATAATATTGGGGATTAAACTGCAATTTGTGCATTGCATCCGACTTTTTCGGAAACATCGTCATCACTTCAGCCGAAAGACACCCACTGCTAAACATAGGTCCCCCCCAAGCACCGCCTCTTCGACCGGTTCTGTGCTTCCCGCATCCAGCGGATTCCTGCGGCCTTCACAAGGTCATCGGTCCACCTTGTGGGAGGTTTTCCAACGCTACGTCTTCCGGTACGTGGTTGTCACTCCAGAACCTTTCGGCCCCATCGGCCGTCTGTTCTGCGAGCAATGTGCCCTGCCCACTGCCACTACAGTTTGGCAATTCTTCGGGCTATGTCAGTTACCTTAGTTCTCTTGCGGATCTCTTAATTTCTGGCTCGATCACGTAGAGAAACTCCAAGCATAGCCCTCTCTATTGCCCTTTGGGTGACTTTTAGCCTTCTAATAAGGCCCATTGTGAGCGAGCACGTTTTAGTGGTCATCACCGACTTTCATCTTGATACACTGCGGTATGTTGGACGAGAAAATATTGCGCAGCTTCAGAAACAATGCGTGGAATTTCCTCATACATTGCAGTCGGGATGTGGTTGGATCTTTCAAAACATGGCATGATAATTGCCAGTAGCAACTTTAAATCGTACAATTGGGGGTCGTATAAGTGCAAGCATTGCATCTGACTTTTTCGGAATCAATGCGTGGAATTTCCACCATACATTTCGGTGGGGTTTAATCGTATCATCACATAACATAATCAATTCGCCAGTTATGTATAAAACTCATGTAGGTATTTAATAGGGGGCGAGCATGTTGCCATGAACCGGCCACAAATCCAAACTCGATCGTGTAATATTTTCTCGTATTCGATTTGATCGGAAGTAGTGCGCAGACGCACTAAGGATTGTGGAGGTCACGCGACAGGGTCAGGAGCAAGATAATGAAACGTCCTATTCCTTAACACATGTTGATTCATGCGGTTTGACGTGGTTACACTTGAGCTCTTGTCCAATGAGCGTTGAAATAAAAGGCGCTCTAATAGAACAATTGGGGAGCAGGGCAGCGGCCCAGGTGGTTTACGAATATAGTTCGTAAATTCGAACCCAGACAGGCGCTTTACTTTGTGTAAATTATTTAATCACCGATGCTCTCAAAACGGTGAAGGAAAACATCGTGAGGTAACGGCATGTCCTAGAACCAAAAATTCGAAAACGTGATGTCTACCAACCCGCACTGGGTCCGCGTGGTGGATTATGGCCCACTCCCTTTCTTAGAGAGGAGGCCTGTGTCCCAGCAGTGGGAATATTACAGACTGATTATGATTATGCTAATAGAACAATGACAATAATAGTACATTACTTACCAAGGGCTGTAAAAGAAAGAAAGCCCGAAATCGCAGGTATTTGTGACCGGAGCCGCAGGCGAGGGCTGTAAATATGCGATAGAGGGCTTCCTTTTTTACTACCCGTGGTGAGTACACAATTTTACGTCTTCATCCATAATGCGAGTTTTACCGTACGCTTAGCATGCGGTAAAACTCACATTATGGCCAGGTGTGACGTAAATAATATTATAATGCCAGCCTATTATTATCCCACAGTTTTGCAAAGGCCTCTTCTCATACAGAGGAGGCACGAGCATTGATCACCACACTTGATCAAGACAGGTTGGCAATTTCGGAATTACATTAAGTATAATGTCCAGGTTTCTTCACGATGATTTCCGTCACCGATGTTACTGTCATAAGTGACGGCAGACGAAGATGGTCCGGATGGTGGTGGACCAGATGTCGAAGATAAACTTAGAAAGTACATATGAATTGAAAAGTCACAATGGTGCTTGCCAAGTGCTTGCCTTCGTGCATGAGAGCCGAAGCTTTAACTACGAGGCCATCACGATTACCAACAAGTAAAGAAAGAAAGAAAGAAAAATAGGTTAAGCAAAGCAAGTGACACACAAAACATAATATTGCGCCTGTTTGTATTCCCCGAAGGGTTAAGCAGAGCGTACCTATTTTTTGTGTTCTTTGCACTTATTTCATGATTATTATAAGTTTTTAAACTGTCATGGTCACTGATATTATTATTAACACAAACGGGATATTTACCATCAAAGTTCGTGAGCGGACACAGTGAGTTTCGTGTGTCGGGAACAGAATCGAGTTGCGAGTGACAGTGGTAGCGATACTGCGTGCAAAAAACGAACAAGAAAGAGGGTCGACCGTTTTGTGTGCTCAAAAACACCCACCCGCAGTGACTTCAGTTTATCCGTGATCATGGTGCTTGCAACAGCGCCGAAATATCGGGAACTCATAACAAATAATAAACATGGTAAATATCCCGTTTGTGTTAATAATAATATTCATAATTATTATTGTATATATTTATACTAGCTTTTGCCCGCGGCTCCGCCCACGTAGATGTCGGTTATCGCGTAAAAAAGTAGCCTATGTCCTTCTCCATATCCCAGGCTATATCTCTGCCAAATTTCATGACGATCGGTTCAGCGGTTTAGGCGTGAAAACGTAACATACAGACAGACAGACAGAGTTACTTTCACATTTATAATATTAGTATGGATGTATGCATGTATTTATTTTTTTTACCTATTATATAACTTATTTATTTATGTACACAGGCTATATACACTAGGTACTAAATTAAAAGACTAACAAACTATATATATAAAAACAAAAAACAAAAAAAAAATACAAAGAAAAACAAAGGGACACTTAATAGGCGTCGAAGTACTCGTCCGCATCGCTGTCACTCGGAAACGTGCCCAGAAGACTGCCAGCATTGCCACGTTGAATGGCAATGCTAATTCTTTGGCCAAAGAACGAGCCAGCCCTCTGGTCACGTGAAGTGTCGACCAGTCGGCGAGAAATTTCCTTAAAAAGGAGACGTGCACTCGGGCCCCATGCCCCGAGCGTTTCGACCCCAAACGGCTCAAAACTGTAGTTACCCATAAGGTTACAGTATTTGCGCCGCTTGAGGGTCTCAGCAGCCGCAGCAGCAGCGCCAGCACAGCCAGCCGTGCTTGAAACATGAGATGGCGCAAGGGTGTCGACACAGGTTGCGTCCCACACCAGAGGCCTACCCACCTTCCAAGGCAACAGAGTCATACCGTCATGCATGTATTGTATATAAGTAAATGGTACACCACAGACTACCTGCAGTATTGTCTCTCCTTCCCCCTTAATCCGCCATTGTGCACCCCTTGTTAAATTTCTACATATAAATCTGTATTTTTTATGGTGTGCAATAAACAGCTATTCTATCTATCTACATGGTACACCGACATTTCGCCTGTTATGTTGAAGAGAGCCTATTCCCATCAACCGGGCAAAAATCCAAACTCCGAAACCGCTACTGAGAAATGCCAACAAATCTGATTGGTGTTTTTGAAAAAATATCGCTAGAACTTTTATTTCTTGTCTTGTTTCGCTCTAGTTGTTCATGTCATCTTTCCAACGGCTTTGAAGATAAAAATAGCACAAACAAATCGATTTTTATTGCAAACAGGTGCGTGATTGGCTATCAAGATGTCAGGTGATTGCTATCGACGCATTCAAGTGACTTAGGCTCCTAGGTTAAATCGCAGAATAGATAATATCAAACTGGTAATTCTAGGTGACAGGTCAGCGATTTGTGATAACTACCACTCTCTGGACCTTCGACCTCTCTCTCTGTTCTATACACATTTTAACGTATTGCGTTTAAATATTTTACTGTCCAGGCCGCTCGTTTATGGAATGCATTGCCAGATCCCATAAAATACTCGTGAAGGAACATTACTTGCCGTTGTGATTTTTTTGCCGTTTTATAGATAACTAGCTTTTGCCCGCGGCTCCGCCCGCGTGGATGTCGGTTATCGCGTAAAAAAGTAGCCTATGTCCTTCTCCATATCCTAAGCTATATCTCTGCCAAATTACATGATGATCGCGTCAGCGGTTTAGGCATGAAAACGTAACATACAGACAGACAGACAGAGTTACTTTCACATTTATAATATTAGTATGGATGGTACGGAACCCTTCGTGCATGAGTCCGACTTGCACTTGGCCGGTTTTGTAAATTAAAGGACTTTCGCTGATTTCGACCTCGTTATCTCTAACAAACACGAAGTATTTATTTACATGTGTAACAAAACTTTCCTCCCACCATTATCACTATCAGCGATCTACCTGTCTCTGCGTCTACCTGTACACACGTACCTATGTACAGTAGTAGCTCTGATTACACAAAATTGTTTGATTGTGGTACCCTTATTTACACTCGCTTGATAAGTTAAGTCGGTAGATGAATGAAGTATGCTTGTAGCGGCGGTGTAGAATTTTTTTTTGCGTGACAATTAAATGTAGGTAAAAATTGAAATGCGACGCAAAAAAAATTTTTTTTGTTGCACCATATCAATCTGTGAAAAAAATTCCTAAATTAACTGTGAAAGAATAAAAGATTAGTAACCAAATTAAGTGCAATTGTCGACAAAACTTGGACGAAAATAAAGGAATAGAGCTATTAGATGAATTTTTTCCTACTTTATCATTCCGGATTTCGTTGCTCCTAGAAATAGGAGCAATATTTTCTTCTTAAGTCATTGAATCATAGTTGCCATAACTTGTGGCAAAGACTAGCTTATCATTTTTTTACGAAAATCATGAAAACGACATCCATGACGAAAAATTTGCAATTTTTGCAATTTGCAATTTGCAATTTTTGTGGCCATCATGAATCTTGATTTTCACTCTGTCTGAAGACAACACCAAGACGAAAAATTAGCAAATTTTTGGTGGCGCCATCTTGAATATTGGTTTTGACATCAGTTTTGTTATCAGCGACCTTGAAAACTATGCAAATGACACCCATGTAGAAAATAAATAAAAAGTAAAACATTCATACAAAAAAAGGTACAATAAATACTCGCACACACACACACACTCGTATAAATAATAGAAAGAGATAGAGAGAGAGAAAGAGTCGCATGGACCCGGCGTAACATTTTTTCCTCACGTGACGATTTCTACCAGTCAACAGTACCGCAAACCGTTCCAAAAAACGTTCAAGTCAACATAAATGCTAACTTTTTATTGTTAAGGGAGATTGGAAGGCGATTTGTATTTGGATAAAAATATTTCAGATTATGTACTAAGCGGAATGTATAATTGGAATTTAAAATACAGCTATATCTCTATCGGAGATTAAATTTACTCTACTAAATTTACGAACTTCAAATTTGATGTTTACTTTAATTAAGGCGCTTCCTCTTTTCTCCCGGGTATAGTGAAAATCGGATATAAAATCGCTTTTATAAACAGTAATCATGAGTTTCAGTGTATTGGAAATATTTGATAACATTTATAAGCAATCTATGATAGTTTTACCAAAGAATAGTACTGAATTTCTTATTGTATGTAATAGAAAACTGCTTCATAGAATTCTACTGCTGTCTTTAAAGCAAGGTTACACGCTCAGTTGTCTATCAGTATGGTTTGAATTGACTGAAGCCAGAGTGATGGTTACACGGTCAATCTAGACTGACAGCAGACTGATGAAAAGTACGCCAGTGGCCGTTAGACTTCGGAGCTGACCGTCGGTTGTCAATTTAAATCAGTGCTTAGTCATATATATATATATTATTTTTTTGCTTGATTCGTTCTTCTGTATTGCGTCGCTGACGGTGACTGAAGCGAGAATGATACGAGCGGTTTACACGATCATTCTCCCATCAGTCTTTCATCATTCAAAATGGACTGACAAAATTATTTAATGTTCATCAGTCTGGACCATCAGTCTGTCAATCCGTGGGTTACACGATCATTATCTGATCATTCTGACCAGACTAATGGACCAGACTGACGCCAAACTGAGCGTGTAACCTTGCTCTTACACCATTTCATGTTAACTTCAGTAAAAACCTTTCTAAATAGAAAAAAATCAATCCTAGACTAGATTGATTTTCCCCAGCTATCTTGTAGTCAGCTTCCAGTCTTACTAGTTGCAGCTGAATAATAAATACAAATATAGAAAAATCTTTCTGAACATTAATATTTTAAAACCTCCTCAACATAATTTTATCGTATAGCGCTAAGTAAAGTATGCTTTTAAGTGATTTAGCATCATTAATCTTGCCGTGGAGCCTATTCACGTCACTTTCGTGGTTAATATTGTACCACGTACAGTCTGGAGAGTGGTTTTTGAGCGAAGAATATGCTTTACCTTTGATATTTTTAGAGGTCAGAGAACTAGACTTAGCTACTTATTCTATAAATCAAACACATATTCATGTCACGACACACTCAATCCATTTTCACCTTAAAACATAGAATGACCTGCAGAACTTGCGAAAAATACATATTAGTCTACCCTTTAGTCACGTTTTAATAAGAAAGATTTACCATGTATAATATTTGAATACAATATACATACTAAAACAATTTTTAAAAATATTATATACACACAAAAAAAAAAGGGGAAGTGCTCATGGGGCATCAAAAAGTTCGTCCGCATTGCTGTCAATGGAAAAAGTGCCCAAAAGGCTGGCAGCGTTGCCACGTTGGATGGCAATGAGTGAGAGTGAGATAGAGAGTGACAAAGAGAGTGAGAGTGAGAAAGAGAGTGAGAGAGTGAGAGTTATAGTGAGAAAGAGAGTGAGAGTGAGAAAGAAAGTGAGACAGAAAGAGAGTGAGAGAGTGAGAGTAAGAAAAAGAGTAGAGTGAGAGTAAGAAAGAGAGTGAAAGTGAGTGAGATTGAGAAAGAGAGTGAGAAAGAGAGCGAGAGTGAGATGGACAGTGAGAAAGAGAGTGGAAGTGAGATGGAGAGTGAGAGTGAAATAGAGAGTGAGAAAGAGAGTGAGATAGAGAGTGAGAGAGTGAGAAAGAGAGTGAGAGTGAGAAAGAGAGTGAGAGTGAGAAAGAAAGCGAGATTGAGAAAGAGAGTGAGAGTGAGAAAAAGAGTAGAGTGAGAGTAAGAAAGAGAGTGAAAGTGAGTGAGATTGAGAAAGAGAGTGAGAAAGAGAGCGAGAGTGAGATGGGCAGTGAGAAAGAGAGTGGAAGTGAGATGGAGAGTGAGAGTGAAATGGAGAGTGAGAGAGTGATAGTGAGATGGAGAGTGAGAGTGAGAGTAAGAAGGAGTGTGAGAAAGAGTGAGAGTTAGACGTAGAGTGAGAGTGAGATAGAGAGTGAGAGTGAGAAAGAGGGTGAGAATGATAGTAAGAGTAAGAAAGAGAGAGAGAAAGAAAGTGAGCATGCAATTTTTTGGCCTAAAATAGGCCAGCCCTCTGGTCAAGCGTCGACCACCCGCTTGGCAATGTCCCGAAATACTCGAGGAGCACTCGGACCCCACGGACCTAATGTTTCAATCCTACACGACTTCAACATGTAACTTCCTATAAGGTTGTTACGAGTATATTTGCGCCGTTTGAGGTTTTCTATACCTGCAGCAGCCGCCTCAGCACAACCCGCCGTGCTAGGAAGATGGGATGGCGCGAGGGTATCGACACAGGTTGCATCCCACACCAAAGACCTACCCAACTTCCATGCTATTATGGTCATTCCGTCTGGCCTCTTCCCATCGTCGCGTGCCAAACCATTGGGTTCGAAAACAGCTGGCACCCCGGCGGTGTCTTCTTTTTGTGCTCATATTTTAAAGAATACTGTTTGCTTATTCTGCTTTTTTTGTTAACGTTCATTGAGTTCCATGCAGCATTGTATGATTGAAAATGTGCTGTTTACGAGTACTCAGGCCGCGTCATACACAAAACTGTAAAGCGCGCGCACTGTTAGGACGCGGGGTTTACATATTATTTTCAGTACTGTTTTATATTAGCCAGTGAGGCTCTTAACTTGAATCAATCCTGTAGCTAAGACATATTTTTTCCATTTAACTGGATGATAATTTACTTCATGTTTCTTTGACAGCTAAATAGAAGCTCTCGCCTTTCATTGAGTTTTATTACTTATGCAGAAAAAATATGTATTGTACTCACTCATATGTTTTCTTTTATTCACCGAGTTTGAGATTTTCTTTTAAAACTTTTTGTAGATGTTTAACATGAAAGGAAGGTTGTGTATTGTACCTTTTAACGTTTGAGTGGGTTTTTTAAGTTCTGAACCATTTATTTTTGCTTCAAAGAAGAAGGTACAATAACCAGATCACTATGAACCACGGTATCTTTTGGGGAGGGAGGCATTTATTTCTAGTTTTAACACGAGCTTTGTGTGAACTCTTGCTGTTTTTTAATAAGGTATCTATCATTTAAGACGCAGATATATGCCAGTGATTTTGAGTGGTGGAGCTTGCGTATTCTGTACTGAGCTCATGCAACGCGTCGTACGTCCAGCCAGTAATAGGACTCGTCCATCCAGGAGCGTTGTCCCAAATAAGACTCATTATTATTTTATTATACATAAAACAAATGGTATTTTAATAAAACATGTATACTAAAAGTTCAATAATTAAATTACCTTGAAAAAGGTGAAGGTTTCAGAAAAATACGCTTGGTAGATTTTGCGTGATTCTCAGTTTTTTTACCGCGTTAGATACAACTTTACAAATTAATTTCACTATGTAATATAAACATAATCTAAAATATTCATATATTCAGTTATTAGGAAAATGCTCTTATTTAACATATATTTTTTCCAAATCATTAACACTACTCATTTAGACGTGATCTTCAGTATAAAATCATTCAAAGTCGGTTATTGTCGCCTTAAGCTTTGCTTTGGATTTAATGTTTTTGGATAATTTTTTTAATTTTTTTTTTGTTTTAATGTGTTTTTGTGTATCAAGTCGAGTGCCACCATTCAGAAAAAAGTTATCAATTTTCTTTTATTATTATTAACTGTCTAGTGGTCGCAAGTGCTACTGCTGAATTTGAGGTCCTGGGTTCGATTCCCGGGTCGGGCAAATTGTAATTGGGTTTTCCTATCCAGAATTTCTCAGTAGCAATTTGGAGTTTGGATTAGTGGCTTTTGTAGAGATGATATTTATTCAGATTTGTTACTGTAGTTGTAATGGTAATCATGTCATTTGGTTTAAATAGGTTTTCATTTATATATTTTTTTTTTAAATATTTTATATATATACTTTTGTATTTTGTGAATGTGAGAACGTTGTAGGTCTAGTAAACTAGATTTGTTGACCATTTTCTATTTTGTTAAGTATCTGGTACTTGTTGAAAGGCCAACACTGTCCTCATATACCGATTAACACTGTTATTTGCAAAAATTATAAAATCCAATTATTTTTAAAAGAGTAACCATGGAGTTTCTTTTCGGCTCTTCTCCATAGGTAACGACCAATTGGAACCGTCCACCTAGCTTCTGACGTTTCATAAGTGCCCATGTAGGTTTATGTGAAAGAAAACATTTTGATTTTGCCCTGTTTCGGAAGGTTCGCCCTTCCCCCCCTGTTACATGGAACATAAGTTACATATCTGGCGAAATGTGATTGTACTATATAGATATATGCATCTCTGCCTAACATCTGAATTTATATATATGTATTTATCATTAACAATTAATTTTCTTCAGAAAGCACAAAGCTGAATTAAACTTAAGCAGCAAAAGAAGCGATATTACCTTTAAAAGTGCATTTGTACCGTTTTATTAATAGTCTAGCAAAAACTCATTTCAACTTATAAGAAAATTTTCATTTTTCTCTTCTACGCTGCGATAAGCATCGGAATGAAGGTAAAAATTTCTAAAGGAATATAAGCTTAAGAATTAATTAAACTAGAAACAGGAGTAGAAAACATTAATTGCTTGTTTGTTGCAACAATTAGTGAGGTAATGACCTAGAATTGTTGTACTAATGGACTTGAATGGAAATACGTGTGAGAATAAAAAATAATGGTACACAATCATTGGAAAGACGAGTCTCTAGAATGATAAATGAAACCGCAAATGACAGTGGCGTAGCTATGCCAGAGATTCAAAAGGGCCCCAGCGGGACACGACCGATGCTTTTATTTCAAAACTATTTTTCGAGGAAGGAAATAGAAGTAAAAAAGAAACCGCACGAAAAAAAAATCATAAATTTCCGCATATTATTTTTTAAGGGGATCACGAGGAATGTGATCGTATCTATGCTCTATAAAACAATGAATGGTCCTCTAAGCTCAGCTTTATTACAAAATTTTACTCTACCCGTTCTTCCTTGAAAACGGTGTGAAAAAAGTGAGAAGTTCGATAACTGTCTCTGTCATATTCAAGTATATGTATAAGAATGCGGCAGGGCTCACGCTGTTTTTTTTTAAATATTTGATGTCGAGCCCCTACAAAAGCCAATTCCATTTTTTTTTGCATTGTGTCTCGAAAAGTCTGGTTACGCCATTGGCAGATGAATAGATATTTAATTTGCTGTTACCAAAAGACGAAACTAAGCTACCCTTATCGGTGTGTCAGTTGATTTGTCAAACAAAATTGCTATTTTAAAATTAAATTACGGCTTCTACAGTAAAAGCTTCTAAAAGTTTCCCAAAAGGGTCAACACTATTGTCGCCGGGAGTCAATTTTCTTAAGATCTCCCAACTTTTGGGGTCCTATGACCCTTTGGTGAGGCACTTTGCAAGATCTTCAGGGCTCGCTTTTCAAGACTGTATTTTGACGTAATATTTAAGTCCCTGAACGAGGTTGTCGTTTTTATTTTATGAGGAAGTTGGGTCATGATGTAGGCGAACTAAGTATTTTTGTGCCTTGCGATATCTAGCTAGTAATACGAAGCACACATCGATTACGTCAAAAGATATTTGGAATTGTGTTGGGAATATAGGACATTTCATTAGATAGACGGGAAGTTGCTTTTCAAATAGATTGCAAAGATTATTGGCTACGTCATGTGATGTCTACACTCAAAACTTTTTGAATCGTTTCAGTGCTTCCGGCAATAACATCTTACAAACGATCAAACAATGTTACCTCTTTACATTATTAATACTTCAGGTAGATAGAATACTTCAAAAACACTGCCTTATTTTTATTTTTAGACAAGCAATCAAAATTTTAATTAAAATCAATTTTACCTAAGCATTTCCCATAATACTCAATATCCCGCTGAATGTGACCTCATTTACGCTAGTGATGGAAAAATTATGAACAGCACAAAAACAGTTAAAAAAAAAAACTACTCGTGCAGCACAGTACACGTGATTAAAAAGTAATAACAAGAGAGATTTAGTGTGAGAGACAGAGAGAGTTATAACTTTCATGTAACGAAATGTGAATAAACGTGACGCGTCCTAGAAATTTTACTCTCAATTCTCGTCCAATTAACGAGATGCTGCCTAAGAATTTTCACTTAAAAAAAACACATAAAAAAGCAAACGTAAGAAGGTTATAACGTCGACGTTTGACTTTCTCATCGTGGAGTTTATTTTGAGTTGTGAGTTGTGAACCATTATATCCTTCAGCCCTTTGTGAGCTGACCTTTGGAGTAGTCACTTTCTAAGTAAGTACACGATTAGGAAGCTTTTTTGTTTCGAGACTTCGTTTGAAATATCGTCGTTTCTTTTATGGTTTTGTTTTTGATCTTTGGGAGTTTTGAAATTAATTTTCTTAACGGTATCATGGTTTGTTGGTGTTACTTTACAAGCAAAACATTTTGGCAAAGACTTGAATAAATAATAAACATCGTACTGATTTTATAAATTCTGCGACCTTTATAATTTGTACCTACTCATTCGTTTATTTTAATTGCATTAATATTTAATTTTATGCAAATATGATATTAATTTTACCTATATAATATGGGTTTTACTTAAGTACTTTTATTTTATTTTATTTTTCGGCTTTTATAATGCGCACAGCAAAGGAGTGGAACTCTGCCTGCGTCTGTGTTTCCGAACGCATACAATCCTGATCTATTCAAAGTGAGAGTGAACAGGCTTCTTCTGGGTAAGCTCACTCTATCGTAGACTTTGTCTCCGTTACCCAGACCTAGACTAGAGTCAAGAGCAAACATTTATTTAAAAAAAAATAAAAATAAATGTGTCGTATTCTGCATGATGAATTGATTGATTGGATCTTTGACAGTCGTTACGGACCGCCGTCGGAAGCCCGAAAGTCTGACAACCAGTCTTACCAAGGGATATTCTATTAACCAGTTACTGGGTTCTGAAGGTCAGATGCCTATCTGACTATATTTTAAATGAAGCGACTGCCTAGTCGCTTCATTTAAAATATTCAGCTACATTCGGTTAGACTGAAGTCAACCCCAACATAGATGGGAAAAGTCTAGGCGGATTAATTGATTCTGCATGATTAATTGCTTGAGTTTGTAAAAAGATGAAGTCAACGCAATGAAACGAAATTCTTGAAGAGGCGTAGGTGCATGCTAAAGAATTGAGGATTCCATTTTCTCATAACAAGAATTCTGCAGTAATTTTGGTGTATAATAATTTAATAAGTTCGAGAAAAAATACGTTGCTACACTTGGCGTCGAAGAGCACCCCTTGGTTTTCCACACAAACCGTGGTCCCATCAGATTTAACGTATGGGATACAGCTGGTCAAGAGAAATTTGGAGGACTAAGAGATGGCTACTATATCTAAGGTCAATGTGCCATCATCATGTTCGATGTAACCTCTCGTGTCACTTACAAAAATGTACCGAACTGGCATAGAGATTTAGTTCGTGTTTGTGAAGGCATTCCTATTGTTTTGTGTGGCAACAAAGTAGACATCAAGGATAGGAAAGTCAAAGCAAAAACAATTGCGTTCCACAGGAAAAAGAACCTACAGTACTATGACATCTCAGCCAACTCTAACTACAACTTTGAAAAGCCTTTCTTGTGGTTAGCTAGGAAATTGATTGGTCTCCTGCCCCCCGAAGTTACAATGGACCCACAATGGCAGAACCAAATCGAAAAGGATCTCAAAGAAGCCCAAGACATTGCGCTGCCAGAGGAGGATAAAGACTTGTAAATATAGCAATAGCTAAAGCAAAATTTTAGTGCAACTGCATTGATTGTGCAATGTGTACACAATGTATCAATTTAAAATTTCATTCCATAAGTTCAAGTGATCAAGGAGTTGGTATAAAGTTCGACACTTAACTTAATAATGTTCATATTTTCTGTATTTGCTTTAATTAATTAATCTATGTTAAAACATATTTAAGATATAATTTTTTTTTTCAATGTAACACAAAAAGCAAAAAGCACAAAGGGCTCAAACGTTATAAATTACAGAAACGATTTCAGGAACAAGGTCTGAATTGAAAGCTATTATTTTGTATTATTTCAGTAGGTAATAATTAACATATAGGATCAGTTTAAGTTGTGTTATTTAACCGCGTTTAAATTCTGGGTTCGAAAACCAATTTGTGAGCAAAGGCATGGAAATTATTTTCTAGTCGCCTTATTTTCTTTATTTTTCCGTGTGATGCTTAAGTCTTACGTCAGTTTATTGTATTCTATGTTTAATAGAAACATGGTAATGTCCTTGTTATTTGACCGCCTTACAGCAGATAATAAACACACAATGACTTTTTTTATTTTTCATTAATAAATTACTAAATCAATGAATGGACGTAGTAAATAATTCATTGATCGGACAAGATAATTCAATAAAACAATAACTACTTTACAATATCGTCATCACGACACAATCTTTTAAAGTAAATAATTAAAGTGGCCCACATTACAAGGTTAAGTCGTCACGTCGGCAAGAAGGATGCGTTTATTTAAACTGTGGCTAGTTAGTGTGATTCGTTGCGTCTGAGCATTTCCACTTTTGAATTTGTTCTTAATTCGAATATTCGGTAGTGTTCTTTTTATGGTATATATTTCATTTGAATTGTGTTGTTTTAAGTGAAAGTACGTGTACAAATGTGGTGGAAAAGTTACTTGGTTTTTGTTTTAATTTTTATTAAGAAACTAACATTTCTATTTTACAGCCGATTAAACCTAGCACTACAAAGTACCTACTTATCAGCGCAGGTCTTTAAAATAGCTCGTTTTATCGGTCGTCTGTGTAAACCCTCCTCGATTAACATAAACCCTTGTTTAATATTCGTTTGAAGTGGGCACATCCATTTGCAATTCAATACAAATTAATGGATAGAGTAACTCGTAGCTAATTGCTTAAGGCTTTGTTGTTAACTGTTAATGTAACATTGTGACGAACTATTTGAATTTGTTGTAGTTTTATAGTATATTGGCCTGGGGTGTAGGTACTGAATTTTAAAATTTTTAAGAATATCAAATATTTTAGTAAGATTAAAACTTACCTACCTATTTTATGGTGTTTCGTTCATTAGATTGTAGTTGGTCCACTAAGTTAACGTGACGCAAAATGGGGTATATTTTCTATATTTTTTAGACCAGTCTAATCATAAAATAAATCTAAAATGTATTTTTGGCATAAAAATTTGTGGTATGAAAATGTCAGAAGGCGCTGACTTCTGTCATTACAGGTTTTTACCTATACCCAAAGTCTCAAATTCAGATCATTTATGTAAACAAAGGGGATAACATATCAAAAAAATATCTTTGGAATGGTAATTCACATAAAATGGCGAAAAAAAAGGATCAATTTTCTTTTAAGTACTGAATCTAAGAAATAATAATTAAAAAGTAATCATACAGTAATAATTTTCTCTGTCTCCAACACACTACATAAAACATTGTTTGGCAACGGTATTTTGTTTGCATAGTTCTTATAATAAAATTAATTCACTTAAATTTTATCGATGATTATTTACAAAAACATTTAATGATAAAATGTTTTGCACCACTGTCCTGTCATTTTGACAGTGACATTTCTTGACATTACTTTGTTTACATAAATTAACTGAATTAGATACATTGGGTATAGTGTGGAGCAACGTTTAAAAAAAAAATATATATATATATATATCCTTCAAAATCATTCAGATTGCGATTGATAGTGTGTTATAAAATTACTATGTAGGTTGTGTTAATAATTACAGTCTTGCTGGAAATAGGCGTCTCCCAAATTAGAAGTGGAAAAAAAAAACAACCAATAAAATTGTGATAGTGCAACAAACTTGATGAGTGGTTGAGTGAGATATGTGAGGATGACGTCACTGGGGATCCCCACCGAGGCTCCTGTCCACACCATTTTGTTCACGTCGGCGTACACGCAGAAAACTGTCAAAGTTGTGCCGAAGAAGGTAAGCAATATTATGTATTAATAATTAAAGAATACTCCGTTTTTGAAAGCCTATTCAAGTAAATCCGCTGTCATTAAATTGATTATACCTGTTTATTTAATCTATCTATTTATGTAACCAATCACGTGACATGAAGTTAACTGAACGAAATTTATGACCGTTTTCACTAACACTACGCAGCACCTAAATGTATTTTTTTTTGGCATGTATTTAACGCGGCGACAATCTAATTAAAATGGGTAGCAAAAATAATAGGTTGGCAGTTTACAGTGAAGTAACATTTTAAGTATAAAGTAGCTTTGTTTAAATTTAAATTGGCAGTGATTTTTTGGTGTAGCAACTGAATTTATTGTTAGGCGACAACTTGACGGCGGTTAAAAAGTAGAAAATAGGCTTTCATAAATTATACAATGAGGTTGTTTATACCTCATTGTATAATTTATGAAAGCCTATTTTCTACTTTGATAATTAGACAATGGTAAAAACATTTCTGCTAGCAACTTGAAAGTAGCGCTCGCCGGCCGCTGCCGCGGCACCGCTCGCTACGCTCGCTCGGCTCGCGCGTGGTTGGTCACAGTTTTAACCTAACCTAACCTAACCTTGTTAGTGGTTCCGTTACCGCTCTATTAAAGAAAATAGTAATAGTAATAGTTGGTAATATATTATCTTTGCCACCCTACTAACATTATTAGTCGCCAAGTCATTATTTATAGCTCCTCGCCTAATATTTTATTTGACTGGTATAGTTTATTTGCTACCTAAACGCAGCTGCTAGTTTTTAGTTTTTATAACACCTTTAATTTTGAACCTTACATAATATAATAGTCGCGAAAATATTTAATCGCTGGCAAGTTATTTTATTTGTTGCAAACATTTAGTCGACTTTTAAGTTATTAGTCACTCGGAAAATAATAAGCTTTTTTTTTTCAACTATTTCTATATTTCTAACTGTTTTTTTTAAATGTAATAAAAGAACGAGCCCGTAACAAAATACCTGGAAAAGTAATAGAATATCAAACAAAAATAGATTAAAATCTCTAAATCGTTAGCAAACAATTTATTTTTATTGACACCCCATTTTAACTGAAAATGGCTTTGTTGTCCTTTGTTGCCGTCCCATCACCAACGTTACGGCTTGTCATAAAAATAATCAACATATAAAAATAAATCGTACACTAACTAGTTGACAATTTCTGTAGTTATGATTGATGGTTCATTAAAAAGACATTAATTTTTTTTTTATATAAAATACTACCGACACATCCCTGCTTCGGACGGTTTTTACGGGTTGATAAAGTCAAAGTCAAATTCAAATCATTTATTTCAAACAGGCACATAAAAGGCACTTTTGAACGTCATTCGACATTTACAACTATAATTAATTGATTCTAGTTGCCCCTTCCAAAAGGTAGTTACGTATGGAGAAGAATGGGCAAGAAACTCCATACTTAGTCTTTTAACATGTTAACAATATTTTGTATACATTAATTTTTAATTATATGTGAAAAAGATGCACTTACCTAGAATAAAATTACTATACCACAATAGGTAAAAATAATGAAAAGTGAAGTAATGACAAACAAATTAATTTTGCGATAAATACATGGTGCTCACATATTTACAAACATTGTAAAAGTAGATGATTTCCTTAAAATTTTGACATTTAATAACATAAGTCAGTGTGTGAGTTAAAGTATATTAATCACAGAAAATAAAATTAATATCATAAAAATTATACAATTAAATCAGCAACCAGTTTGATTTTGTCAAAACATCGACATCTGTGTTACAATTGGACCCATTTTTGCAAACAAGAATCAACCCACAGCATGTTGGTTTCGAGAAAACGAGACTTTTGCTAAACAGAGCAAACAGAGTGTGCAAAATGCATACATAATATATTATTGAAAGAATACTTATTAACCTTATGTGGGATACTGTAGCCTATCTAGAAATATCAGTTTTATAAATTTGATAAAGTTATAGTATAAAGTAAATCGTTAAAAATCCGGTTGGTTCTTTCTTGCAAAAAACATATTTTGTTGCTTAGTTTCTTCTTGTAAAACGGAACTAAATTTCACTCAAACTGTGGGTTGGTTTCTGTTTGCAAAAATGGGTCCAATTATCTGTCACCGTATGATTATGAGCATCGTTAGTTTCTATTTATAATCTAGCTATAGAAAACTTGTGAACTGCAAGAAACTATTTACAATTTAACGCATTATTTTTCGATAGTTTATAATTATGTCCATGGCAAACCGACAAATTGTGTACCTGTATCAGACTTGCCGTTAAACTTCATAGAATTCATATAAACGTTTGCATGCCAAATGGTGAAATATGGCTGAGTTTTGATAATCTTATTATCACCTTTATGTCTCTCTGCCTAGCCTTTTCTTTTCCTGCCTAGTATTTTACATGGAGCGACTGCCTATCTGACCTCCACAACCCAGTAACTGGGTAACACGATACCCCTTGGTAAGACTGGTTGTCAGACTTTTGGGCTTCTGACGACCCGTAACGACTATCAAAGATCCACGAATGACAGCCGGGACCAACGGCTTAACGTGCTTTCTGAGGCACGGAGGAGTCTCGGTATGTAAAGATGGTCACCCATCCACGGACCAACCTCGGCAAGCGTAGCTTAACCTGACGGATCGACCCGTGCATCAATATCACCTTTATGAATTACCCATAATTGCTAAATAAATGTCTATTCTATTCATACCATGCTTGACGTTTTGTCAAGCCTCGTCAAGCGTGTTTGTCAAGCAATTTTGATCGTCTAGGGTCCCCATCTATACTTCTATACTAATATTATAAAGAGGAAAGCTTTGTATTTTTGTATGTAACAAATAAACTCAAAAACTACGAAAACGATTCTAAAAGTTCTTTCACCATTAGAATGCTACATTATTCCTGAGTGACATAGGCTACTTTTTACCGCGGACTTTTCCTACGGGAAAATTAATTTATCGCGGGCGAAGCTGCGGACGGAAGGCTAGTACAACATAACTGGCGAAATGTGGGCGTACTATAAGTGTATCTCTGCTTAACCCTTCGGGGAACACAGGCGTGATGTTTTGTTACTAAAAGCTAGTCTGAAATACCTTTAAACAGGCCCAAATAACGCATGGTGCGTAAAATTTTTGACGGCTTACGATTATTTAGGTCGTGCAACCCTAAATAGACGTCATTGTCGCGCCGAGGAATTAAAAAGTTATTATTCAAAGTCCAGTGTATGACAAGAGATTCATCATTAATTCTTTATTTATTTGACTCAGTTGATAAGACCGTAAAATATAAATAAATATTGTTTTTATGACGTAGGTACGGGAATATTGATTAACTGTGTTTATTAAAGTTTTTTGTGACGTGAGTTGTTTTTAAGCTGTGGTAGTAACAAAGTTGTCAGTTGTTAAAATTTATTTTTTAATACTACTACGTTATGTTCGCTAAAAATGCACAAATGTATACCAAATTTCAGTGGAATTGTCTTTTGTATTTTTTTAATAGTAATATTCTATACTTCTACTTTTTGATCGATCGTCTGTAAAAGATCGCTTTTAGCGATAAGACCGCCCATTGTGACACCCTATGTAACAGTTCTACATTTATATCTGTTTTTTTTATGATGTACATAATAAATAGTATTCTATCTATCTATCTATCTATATATATTTTCTACATATAACTTTTAACCTGAAATGCTTTGAAACAAAAACTTAACTGCAAGGCTTGAAGTTTAAATAAGGGATAAGTTAATCCTAAAAATTGCAAGATGCCTTGCCATAGAAGAATTTAATCCAACAAATAACTGGGCGCATGCACCCGAATACCGCACAATTTAATTTGTGGTCGACGAGTTATAGAAGGACGGAGCGTCTTTACATTATGTACTAGTACTGCTACTTACTCTATGGTCAGCGGTCAAAGGCGGGATTTTATACTGTGAGTAGATCTTCTACTTTCAATTTTCTGTGGAAAGTATAAGAAACGAACTGAATCTTTTCTTTCGCCATAGTCAACACTTCCGGAATAAATTCTCTAAATTATAGTGAAAACTGCATTACAATCTATTGTATAGTTTAGAGCTGAGAGCTAAGGGGCTAGTGGCTAAGTAGTAACAGCCGCACAGGTCAATCGATCAGGTTAAGTTACACTTGGCGCTGTTGGTCCGTGGATGGGTGACCATCTTTACATCTGTACCCAGTAACTGTGTTGTGGCGGTCTGTTCTGCAGTCGCTCCATGTAAAATACTGGTATTCAGATGCATCGGGTTAGACTGGAGGCAGACCCCAACATAGTTGGGAAAATATATTATATATAATAATATATAATCATCATCATCATCATTTCAGCCAAAAGACGTCCACTGCTGGACATAGGCCGCCTCCAAGCACCGCCACTTCGACCAGTTCTGTGCTTCCCGCATCCAGCGGATTCCTGCGGTTTTTATAAGGTCATCGGTCCACCTTGTGGGAGGCCTTCCAACGTTACGTCTTCCGGTACGCGGTCGCCACTCCAGAACCTTTTGGCCCCACCGGAAATCTGTTCTGCGTGCAATGTGCCCTACCCATTGCCACTGAAGTTTGGCAATTTTTCGAGCTATGTCGGTTACCTTAGTTTTCCTGCGGATCTCTTAATTTCTGATTCGATCACGTAGGGAAGCTCCAAGCATAGCCCTCTCCATTGCCCTTTGGGTGACTTTTAGCCTTCTAATAAGGTCGATTGTGAGCGACCACGTTTCAGTGCCATATGTCATCACTGGCAACACGCACTGGTCAAAGACTTTCTTCTTGAGACTGCGGTATGTGGGACGAGAAGATATTGCGTAGCTTCACGAACGCTGCCCAGTCGAGTCGGATTCGACGATTGACCTCTTTCTCGAAGTTGGACCTACCTAACTGGACAGTTTGTTCTAGGTAAATATACTCGTCCACAACTTCGAGTGTAGCGTCTCCGATATTCATGAGAGTGGGTTTTACATGGGCATTTGACATGACCTTTGTCTTGTCCATGTTCATCCTAAGATTGTTGTATAGTTTAGAACAACTAAGCGGACACACAGAAAGACACGAAAAGCTACTTTGTTTTATACTACGAGTATTTTATAGATAGTGCTGTAGTTATCAGCGGATGTTTCTGTGATAATGTTCTATTTGTCTATGCGCATGTAAATGATCCTCAGGTATTTATGGAGCATGCGTGCCATTTTAATAGAGTTGTTTGTCTATGAATAACTATAAAGTTGTATCTGGTTTTATATCTAGGAGGATCTAACGTGAGTTAGTTTCTCTATACCTAGATATTATAGACAAGGTATGAAGTTATAAAATATCAGTAGGTACGTACAACTACATGGCATCTACTAGGTGTACCTCACACTTTGACTTATTACTTGTATTTTTTTTATAGAAATCGACTACAATGTTTGTGAAATATGTGAGTACCATATATATCTAATACATTCAATACTCAATATTAATCATTTATTGCATTCCACAATGTACATATATGCTTAGGTGGCTAAGTAAACATTTGTTTAACAATCGTGAACCCTGTCGGGCACAGCAAAGGAAAAATTTGAAGAATTCTTCAAACTCAAATCATTTATTTCAAATAGGCACGAAGATGCACTTTTGAACGTCAAAAATTAAATGAATAGTTAATTGATTCTAGTTGCGCCTTCCAAAGGGTAGTTATGTATGGAGAAGAATGGGCAAGAAACTCCATACTTACTCTTTCAAAATGTTTACAATAGTTTGTATACATTAATTAATAATTATACGTGAAGACGATGTACCTAGAATAAAAATAAAAATTACTTACCACAATTGGTAAAAAGAATGAAAAGTGAAGTAATGACAGAAAAATTAATAAATGCGATAGGTACATGGTGCTCACATATTTACAAACATTGTATATGATTTTCCAAAAAAAAAAAAAACATGTAATAAGTCAGTGTGTGAGTTAAATTTATATTAATCACAGAAAATAAAATTAATATCATAAAAATTATAAATTATACGGTTAAATTAGCAACCAGTTTGATTTTGTCTAGACTCTAAATTGTCCTATGGAGCAGGACCAGCATGTTTCCAAGCATTCTTATCTTGGATATAATCCTCTAATTTGTAATATGCTTGTTTACAAAGTGTGCTTTTTATATGAGTTTTAAATTTTCTTTCATTTAATTGTAATATATCAGAAGGTATTTTATTGTAACATTTAAAACAGTCTTCTGTCATTGCTTCATTTTTAATATTTTTTACCTATTGTGATGAAGTAATTTTATTCTAGGTGCAACGTCTTCACATATACAAGTAATTATATAATTAATGTATACCAAAAATTAAAAAAAAAAATGTATATATATATACAAGGTGTTTTTTTAGATACCCCATAACTTTAGGGTATGAATGAGACCATATCAAAGAATCAACTGGCATATGAATTATTTTTATATTATATTTTTTTTTTTGTTTTTTTCATACAAAATTATTCGACCGATTTATTAATGTTAAACACCCTTACGTGAAATATAACAACGTCGCATTTTCTTAGCATTAAATATCAATGATTGGTTTGAATGAAAATTAATTATTCGTATTTATCAATGAAACATAGATACCTACATACATCGAGGGTGACAGTTTCATCAGTTTGGCAACGTCGCAAAAGTAAAAATTCGTCATACGGGTGAAAATTTGTGACCTAAATTAATATCATTGAGGATAATTATCTTCGAAACTATGCATTTTTGGACCACATATTCTAGGACCTTTTGTATTATTTTTACTTATAGAATATAACCCTAGAGTTATGGGATATAAAAAAAAACACGTTGTATATATATCGCGGGCGCGACAAGGGTCGTGCTGCCTAACGCGCCCGCGATATCGCGCCAGTCTGCGCGAGCCTTTAGCATTTTTAGTTTCTGCCTAACCCCATGAGAAAACGGCGTAAGTTTATGTATGTAATTTCAGAAAGCTGTGTACTTGTTTCATGAGCTAATGTTATGTATCTTAAGTCACATTCGAAATCTTTTGAGGAATTTTTCGTAATATTTTATCTCCGGATTATTATTCAGTACCTTACGACCTAGCAATACATTTACAAGGATGATTTTAATGATTTGATGGCAACTCAACTGGCAGCAAATAAAATTTATTTATTTCCGCCACTTGAGCCCAACCATGGCTTTTTTATGTGGTTTTTACGACGCCATAGAATTGATCGTGTTTTTCCTATGGTATCGACATTCGACAGCCCTGTCATTTGTTAAAGGCGGGGTTTTATTAGGTGAGAGGTTTTTTTTTTTTATTAGGAACCTTCTCCGGCACGCACAGAACAACTTACCAAAGTTTTATCACAATCGGTCGAGCTATTTTCGAGTTTTTGCGTGATTAACGCACGGCTATTGATTTTTATATAGATGGACGACTAGATTTTATGGAAAAATAGGTTTGTTTTATCGTAAAACCTACATACAAATATCCAACGAAAATTATTTGGCAGTAGACCACCACCAGACACAGTCTGGCCGTAGAATTAGGTACACACATGGTACTACCTCCAAACTGGTGATTCCGCCGTGATCGTAACCTCCAAAACTCAAATTCATGTCTACGGTGGACAACCAACCAACCTACCAACTAACCAACCAACCAACCAACCAACTAACCAACCAACCAACCAACCAACCAACCAACCAACCAACCAACCAACCAACTAACCAACCAACCAACCAACTTTTTAACCAACAACCAACCAACAACTTTACTTACTTTACTAAAGTAAATTACTACTACTTACACTAGTACTAACCCTAACTGTCAATACTACTATATGTACTTTACTTTCTTAACTTTTGCTAACTGTTTTATATCAAATATAGTATTTTCGAAGCCATTGCCTGAAAAATATAGATAGACAGTGTAAAAAAAAAATGTTTATTATTTAGGCCTCTAATATAGCAAGATACTATATTATACAGTAGGGCTGGCAACCCCAGGTGGACTTATCCCAAGAATGTCTGAAAGAATCAACCATTGAGCATCCATAGTTCTTCTTCTTTGTACGGAAAGAACTTCATTTCCTATACTTAGTGGGATAATTTTATTACAGGCTCAAGACCGGAATAAGGTAGACGTTAAGAAATAACAAGAAAAGTGCCTTGGAGCGGCCTTATTATTAAAATCACATCAAGTTTAAATGCAATCTTAGATCAAAATCAACTTTAACCGCGTATTCGCATTCCGGAAACACGCCTTAACTGTCACCTCAATCAATAAGCAGTTTATGCAAAACCACTCCAGACCATAACCAGTCTTAAACAATAATCTTAAGAGTTTTAAATCGCTCGAAGTGTGAGTAGACTTACGTCGTGATGGATTTGGAAGTAGGCATTTGAGCTAATGCCATGCAATTTATATGTGATCAATGGGGCTTTGACGTAGATAGCCTGATAGCTCTGAAGTGTTAAACGAACGAATGTTTGGATAAAATTCATATCTTGATTTCTTAACTAAGTACCAACCTACCTTTGGGATTTTTAAAAACGTGCTTTTTTGTGTTAAGTCGGTAATCATTAGAATTAAAAAAATAATGAAACTTTTTTTAATGTTTTCTCTTTTTTAAACTATTCTGAGTGAAGAAGATGATAGTATGTTGTAGAAAAAAAAAAAAAAAAAACCGGTTCCGTATTTGGGATGAGTTTATTCCATGAACAAATTTAACATTGTAGTTGAAAAACAAGTTCTCCCATACATTTCAACTGAAAATGAATGTTTGTATGCACAATATTGAGAGATTTGCCATGTTATATTAAGACCATATACCTACTTCTTATAGGTTTTCTTGTAATCTATCAGTAAAGAACTATTTATTATATTTTTTTAAATTTTTTTAGCTCAGTAGTTTCGTAGATAAGGGCGGGGTATAATACTTTTAAAATGATAAAAAAATATTTCTGAAACCCTTACAATTAATCCTTTCATTTGGTATGTCACACGGTGCAGTATACAAGACTTTTTTTTTTTAATTTTCTCATTTGCTCCTCAAAAGTGACCTCCATATGCAAAATTCATTTATTTATGTTACACTTCCGTGTTTGGGTCACAGAAGTGCATATGTGTACCAAATTTCAGCTTGATCGGCCTAGTAGATTCAGAGCAAAACTATATAACCGGTTTTGTTTTTAAATATCGATTGAATAGATCAGATCAATTTTTAGCGTCTCCTGTTTTCATACATTAATAATGCGTCTTATTTGGGACAGCGCTCCTGAAGCCCAAGTCTGCTATTTTTATAAATTCATCACTCCAACACGATCCCATTGTCATTTTGCTAAAAGTTCGTAATCTGCTAAATTCATAATGGTCGATCATTGGTGGGTCAATGGTCTCGTAAGAATTGTATTACAATGGCATTTTGAACATGTATTTATGCCAGATTTCATTTATATATATTTTTACATATTATTTATTAGTGTTATGAGTATAAGCAATCTGAAGTAGTAGGAAGTTGGAAGTTTAGTAGGAAGTTTCATTTGTCATTATGTACGAGATTACCAATTATTTCAATGGAGTGTCAGTGGCTGACCATTGGAAAGTCATAATGACGCCATTATATTAGTAGATTACCAAACTTGTCAAAATCAACAATTATGAAATCAATGATAGGCCTTTCTGACACTATTGTAATAGCAGACTTGAGGCCCTGGATGGGCGAGTCCTGTTAATAGTTGGACGTACGATGCGTTGCGTGAGCTCTGAACAGGAATACGCAAGCTAACCACTCAAGGTCACTGGCATATATTTGAATGACATATTGACACTGAGTGTAACCAAACACTTATTGAGGAAATGTCGGAGTTGTTTATATTAAACATGTTTATTTGGCACAGGCGAATGAATGAAATAACATTAGTTTTTATGAAACTATAAACAGTGGACCACACATCAGACTTAAAAAAACCAGTATAAGATGGCCTCTTGTTCTATTGAAACTCCGGTAGTACACTATACCTAATCCGTTTGAAATAAGATTAGACATTTAAATATACCTTTTTTACCGTTCAACTGATTTTGACTTCTATTGACTTCTAAAATAAAAATCGGTCCAGCCGTTTCAGACATTAGTCGGAACAATCAGTCAGACAGACAGTCCAAAAAAAAATATATAAGTACCGTATATACTTTCATATGCATTTAGTAAAAAGCTGTAATTTTGAAATTACAAACAGAAACTTCAATTTTATTGATTTGTATATAGTACTAGCTGTTGCCCGCGGCTCCGCCCGCGTGGATGTCGGTTATCGCGAAAAAAAGTAGCCTATGTCCTTCTCCATATCCCAGGCTATATCTCTGCCAACGACGGCTATATCTATGACGATCGGTTCAGCGGTTTAGGCGTGAAAACGTAACATACAGACAGACAGAGTTACTTTCACATTTATAATAATAGTATGGATTAGTATGGATAGACGAAATGATGCAAGGAACAATATTGTAGTGATTATTCATATTCATTTTCATTTATTTATTGTTTGTCACAGGTGAAAAGACAGTCCTACCGTGATACAAAAATGCTTATTGTAGCATTTTTGTATCACGGTAACATACCCATATATTTATAACAATACAACACACTGATGCAATACATCAAAGTACCAAAAAAATATAGAGCTAACGTTACAGATAATAGTATAGAAGCATAGCATTAAAATAATTTTGTATCAAGGTTTTAACACTATCGAACATAGAATAAAAGGGTGCAGAAGGCAAAGATTAGAAGTTCTAAGGAGCAGCAAAAATACAATGTGAAAATCGAACAAAACGTGAAATAAAAGATTAATATGTGAAAGATTTGAAAATATACTAGGTACAGGCTTACAAAGGGCAATTGAGTGCTGAGATGGCTATGCTTGGAATTTCCTGCGTGATCGAATCAGAAATGAAGAGATCCGCACAAGAACCAAGGTAACTGGCATAGCCCGAAGAATTACCAAACTTAAGTGCCAGTGGGTAGGGCACATTGCTCGCAGAACAGATGGGGCCGAAAGGTTCTGCAGTGGCGACCGTGTACCGGAAGACGTAGCGTTGGAAGGCCTCCATCAAGTTGGACTGATGACCTTTTGAAGGCCGCAGGAATACGGTGGATGCAGGAAGTACAGAACCGGTCAAAGTGGCTGTGCTTGGGGAGGCCTATCTCTAGCAGTGGACGTCTTTCGGCTGAAATGATGATGATCATGATAGCCTACCAACATTGATAAAATTATCCAGCTTGATGGAATATAATATGTATTCAATGCTAAGCTACGAAAAATTTTGCATCTATTTCTAACTGTGTGTCGTGATGGCACAACGGTAAAGACTTCGTCTCTCTCTCTCATACACGAGGTTGTGCGTTCAAATCCGGGCAATCCAAAGTGAATTTTTCAGTTCATATGGAGGTACTTTCTGAGTTTATCTTAGACATTACTGACATCGGTGAAGAAAAACATTGCGAGGAAACCAGGATTAAAATTTTTAATAGAAGTTTGATGTCGCAGGGTGGCTGGTAGCAGCTGGATGAGAGTTGCCGAGAATCGAGCTGAATGGCGTGCAATTGAAGAGGCCTATGTCCAGTAGTGGACTGCTATAGGCTTGTTCTAAGTCCGCCTCGCTAGCTATCCCTATCTTATCTGAGTCTGCGGCCATAACAACAATGTTAACAGCATTATACGTAGTTGCTTCGGCAGTTAGAAGTAAGATAAAAGTCCGCCTGGCTAGTTACCACCATCTTATCTAAGTCTGTCGCCAAACAACAATGTTAACAGCATTTGTTGTGTTTCGGCAGTTACAGGTAAGATAGCCAGTTCCTCTGTGGTTGAGGATTTCGGGTGAAGCTCGCTTCCATCTTCGGCCTTATCATCACTTACCATCAGGTGAGATGAAGGCCAAGAGCTTCCCCGTTGTGTGTAAAAAAAAAAAAAAAAAGATAGCCAGTTCCTTTGTTTGTTGAGAATTCCGGGTGGAGCTCGCTTCCACCTTCGGCCTTATCATCACTTACTATCAGGTGAGATGAAGGCCAAGAGCTTCTCCGTAAAAAAAACATTACAAGGCGCGTGCTTATTATCGTGATTTTGTATGAAACTGAACTTCTGTAACTGTGTTCCGTGAATTCGTTTCAGATAGGTACCTTTTTATTATGTTTCAATTTTATGTGTTGCGTATTTCGATAAAAATATAGGGCACGGAGCGTAAAGTTAATAGTTACAGTTCAATGGAAAATGTTGTAAGTATGGAGCTTTTACAGTCAGTCGTATCGCGTATGTTTGATGGGGTAAGTGCTGATGCGAAGATATCAGAATAAAAAGGTCAGTTAGCTTTATGATAATTACCCAGAAAAAGAATACATCGTATGACTAGCACTTTGCTGGCGACTTCGCCCGCGTGGACTTCGTATTTTCTTCTACAAAATGTAACACTTCTTTTAACCGGTAGTTTAAGAAAATTAATGATAAGGCTCCTTTTACTTATTCATAATTTATTGTTAAATTTATTGATCAAAGGAAAAAATAAAATTTCATATAACCTGTTCTTCCCTTTTCACTACGAAAGGGGTTAATTTTTAAAAAATCCATAGTGCCAAGTTTACCCGATTGAGCATCACCGACACGAGCGTGACGGTTCAGTTTCGATAACGGTTCAAAAAGACCGCAAAGTGCGCCTAAAGAAGTTATCACTCCAAAAGTGAGATCCGGAATTTATTTGTGATGGGGCTTATGAAATGTCGTCAAAAGTAGTAATATAATATGTCTTTGGATTAATAAAATGTTATGAAATCAGGGCCTCAAGTCTGCTATTACAATAGTGTCAGAATGGTCTCGCCATTGTGAGTATTTGACAGTGTTTGTATAGCAAATCTGTCAAAAACTCACAATGAAGAGACCATTCTGACACTATTGTAATAGCAGACTTGAGGCCCAGGACTGGTGGACTGGTGGACATTATATTACAGACAAACAGTTCTGCCTACTCCTCCAATAGGGATGATGATTAAAAAAATATTTTTTGTCCGTCATGTAGATCATTAAAACATATTGGACACGTATTTTTCTTTTTTTACGTAAACAAAACATTACGGCGATACATTGAATTCAAATGTGGCATGACGTCACTTATCTTTAGATTTTATACTGAGCTGTGACGTAACGAGCCCTCACTCCCCAAGTTTAATGTGTTTTATCTAAGTAATTTTTTATTAATATGATAAAGCAAAAAATACGTGTCTAATATTTTTTTATTATCTGATTGACGGACTAAACAGTTTTCCTTTTTTTTTGACCAGGCATCATCCCTATTAATGACGAAAAAAGATAATAATCCGGAAGCTTCTTTCTGATAAAAACATTCGATCTCATTTCAGCGAGCGTTTTTACGTTTGAATGGTGGATCGAACAACGTACAGGCGGCAGCGAGTGTTTCTTTTATTGTCTCGTTTTACACAACTTCATCAGAAGGAAGGGTTATCATCTTATCAGTCTCACCAAGGTTCAAGTTTCTTTCTCTACTTCCACTTCATTCTGTTTTTAGGGTTCCGTAGTCAACAAGGAACCCTTATAGTTTCGCCATGTCCGTCCGTCTGTCCGGCCCCCAGCTTAGCCCATTGGCTGCCCAGTTCAAAAATACATTTTTACCTGTAAGTCGTCTTAAATTGTTTGGCAAATTTACATAATTAGATTTGGTATCGCTAGTCGGGTCCTGGGCATGAACAGAAGTCATCTATAGTATAGCGACGACTCGTTTGAGGGATGTCAGAACACGAACGAATTTTTTTACTTATATGCTGGGTTCTGGGCTGCAAATGAGTTAGCTGAGAGACTCTTAGTACTAGAAAGCTATAATTTGGCATGGATATACATATTAATCAGGCCGACAAATTGGTAAAATAACGTCATGAAAAAAAAAGTTATTTAGGGTACCTCCTGTACATGTAAAGTGGGGATGTTTTTTTTTCGCCTACCCTTCTATGGTGTGTGGCATTATTGGATGAGTCTTTCAACAATTTTTCGATTAAGGGATCCGTTTCTGAAATATTAGGCTTTAAAGTGCTAATTTTTGTTAGAGTTAAGTGTATCCCCCCTGCCAGCTAAATGGTTGTACTTGAATATGTAAAAAAAAAAATCACAGCAGTAGTATATATAACGAAGTTAAAAGGAAAACTATCACAGCCCAGTAGGCGTCACAAGTTACCGAGTAATAGTCAACCAAATAGATATACATATAATAGTTTAAAAATAGTATTTATAAAAAATGCTTTTAAATTCCGCATAGTTTTTAGTTGTTATATACACACATCTAGTGTGTCACACGGTTTTTCACAAGACACAATAGTTGATCTATGATAGACAATATTGTTTAGTAAGTTTGCTTGTAAGTTGCTCAAACAATTTTTACTGTTGGATTAATTTGTGGATAACGATGCTGGTTGCGTGATTACTTAAGTGTTTTATAAAATATCTGTACCTAAATGTTAAGCATTATTGCGCAATTGTTTGTTATCCTGAAGAAATAAAAATAAAATAAAATAAACTTACATTTACAGTTGAAAAATATGTTCTCTCATACACATCATACATTCCGTATGGAAGAACATGTTTTTCAACTACGATGTTATGTTTGTTCTTGGGATAAATTCATACCAACTACGGAACCCTTCATTGTGCGTGGTCCAACACGCACTTGGCTGGTTTTTTATTTTGTATTTCCTATGAAGTAAATTAAAGAAAATGTGTAGAAAAAAGCATTAGGTATATAATTTTAACCTTGTCTATTGGAGGGAATTTATATAGAGACCGTGACGGTTAATCTATAATTTATAGACGCTAGGATAGCGAAGAAACGAGCTAGTAGCCCGAGGAATAATTTATTACTGCTAAATAAGACATATTGCGGGATTATAACCTTTTGCTGTGAAAAGGTCACATCTTTATTAGCCGTGGGTGGAAATTGCAAGGTATAATGCCGAGAGGATAGGCAGCAGTGTTCAAACGCGCCGAACGATACTTTTGTGAATTTAAAAATAACGATGGAACTTCGTAATGGTCTGACTGCGAAACGTGAAAGAAATCAAAATCAAAAGTCATTTATTAAACTTGATTCTATACAATACTAGGTACCTATGCAAAGTAATTAAAATTATCAGACACAGAACAGTAAATTATTTGCCTTAATTATGTCTGTTAGCACACGCTAATATACCAGCAATATATTTAAAAAAAAATATATATAGCAAAATTATTGTGATTATGTTATCAATTTTTTAGTATTAATGACATCCATGAATATTTTTACGCCTTCTGGTATAACATAGCGCGCTTGTAATTTTTTTATAACAACTATTTTATTGTACCTATGTTAACAAATGATTAAATGATTATGATGATTATGATTATCATTACAAATATAGTGAAAAACTATACCCAAGCAAAAAATAAATAAGTAATAAATGCAAATAGAAAACCTATTTCAAAATCTCCTGGCATAAAGGGCGTGCCCGCTTACATATGCAATGCTGGATTAAACTTATACGACTCATCTCTTAAGGGGTTATTCTTCCATCTACATTGTTTTGTTAATTTTTGCGATAAACAATATTAGAGAAATCATCACCGTCAAACTCAGACTCAAAGCATTTATTTCAAATAAACCAATTACAGGCACTTTTGAATTGTCGAGCCGGTAAAGAAATAATATGATGTCGCCAAAAAATATCGATGTATCGAAGAATGACGATGAAGAACAGAATTTAATTCGGAAAATAACTCGTTTCTTATAACTTGCGCCTGCGACGTATTCATACATATAAGTACAAGGTTGGCTCTATTTTGAGAATTATATTGGTACAGTGTTCATATCTTTTTTTCCATAAAATTTAACGGCTTGCCAAAACGATGCTTGTTCTTACTATGTAAAAGATAATAAAAATACTCTTTTCTGTACACCTTACATTATTTCTGGAGTTATTGGAAACTTGTATTTGTTATTAATATTGATTTTGTAGGCTATTTGTAGTCTGAAATTGTTATTATACCAACGAATGTAGTTTCAGTATGTATCGGGTTTCTCATTCAATCACTTTGAGAACTAAATTATTAATTGAATTATGATTAATATAAATTTAACTCACACACTTATTATATGTTATTTTTTTTTTGGAAAATCATATACAATGTTTTTATATATGTGAGCACCATGTACCTATCGCATTTATTAATTTTTCTGTCATTACTTCACTTTTCATTCTTTTTACCAATTGTGGTAAGTAATTTTTATTTTTATTCTAGGTACATCGTCTTCACCTATAATTATTAATTAATGTATACAAACTATTGTTAACATTTTAAAAGAGTAAGTATGGAGTTTCTTGCCCATTCTTCTCCATACATAACTACCTTTTGGAAGGCGCAACTAGAATCTATTAACTATTCATGTAATTTTTGACGTTCAAAAGTGCATCTTCGTGCCTATTTGAAATAAATTATTTGACTTTGACTTTGAATTACTGCTGCGCGTGTATTTATTGGAAGGGTCTGTGTTGTGGACAAACATTCATGTGTGAGTCGGTAATAAAAGAGTGTCCATGTCTTTCTTGCCCGTTCTTCTCCGTAGGAACCTACTACGCTTTGGAATGGAGTTGCCCATTTAGCCTTGACAATTCAAAAGTGCCTGTAATTGGTTTATTTGAAATAAATGCTTTGAGTTTGAATATTGTCAAGAGTAGGTAGGTAGTTATTTAAATAATTACATTATGTTACAACTTGATAATAATGAGCGAAAGCTAGTAAGGTAACTCTAAAACCCACGCTAACATTAATTCATTCAAATAAATTCTTCACTTCACGAAGAATTTACTTGTGAACCTAAAATATCCGTAGCCATCCGTACCTTGAACAAAAGTAAATATTTAAGAAGTTGCTCACCTTTTTTATGGATTCAGCGGGAATTTCACACTGTATTTTAAAATAGGTTAAAATCCCCTATTTTAGTGAGTGTGCGGCGCGGGAGCAGATTGCCGTGTTTCCATAAAAAAGAAAAAGAAAATCATGACGTCACTGTGCGAGAAAATGTGAGAATTCTAATGATTTGTTTCTTGAAGTGGTGTGTTGTATTTTTTTGCAAAATGTTGCAATATGTGTTGGACCCTATTTTGATGCAACCAGTGAGTTTGAGCCATGTGTATTGTAAGGTAAGTTAAAAATGTTTTTAGGAATATGTTTGTTCTACACAGTTTAAAAGTTTCAGTACCTTTTTGGGGTTTTTATCACTCTGGCAACATCTTACGAATCCAGATTAGTCTTTAAAAGTAGACAAGTGGTAGATACAGCTACAAGTAGACACGGCTACATATCATGCTATATATATTTCCAGTAAAAGCTGATCTCCCATTGTATAAGGTATCCATAGAATGAGAGGTCAGATTATATTGGAGATGTATAGCTTGATATGTAATTGTTATACTAACTATAGTCCAAAAATCTTGGAGTTTTAGAATAAGCCAACCTATTTTTTTTAGGTCAATCTGTTAAAACGTTTTAATAAGTTAAATTCTTAAAAGGACTGAAATTTTACCAAAGTAATTCCGCTAACATTCTCATAAGATTGGCTTACATAATTGAACCATCAAATATATAACAGGAAAACCAATACTTAATAAACGTTAAGGTCCTTTACAAACAAAAAAATAATGACGTTTTCATTGCTCTTTTCTGGCCGTATCCCGATTATCAGAGGAGGACAAATATTTTTTTAAAATTTTCATCGTTCTTTTCGGAATATTATCCATACTAATATTATAAATGTGAAAGTAACTCTGTCTGTCTGTATGTTATGTTTTCACGCCTAAACCGCTGAACCGAGAGTCATGAAATTTGGCAGAGATATAGCTTGGGATATGGAGAAGGACATAGGCTACTTTTTTACGCGATAACCGATATCCACGCGGGCGGAGCCGCGGGCAAAAGCTAGTTTATTAAATATTTTTGGGGCCATGCAGAGTATGCTTTTGTACATTAAGGCAGTCTTTGATGGTCGAACGCATAATTCATGTCTATATACTTGTCTAATCATTTTATAGCGATGTTCAGATGCTTTTCTGAATACATGCATGTTCTTTTTAACAAATAAAGCAGTCTCAAATATGTACAAGCAGGGTAAAGTCATTATTTTTAACAATACAAAATAAGGTTTGCAGTTATCAGTTATTGTTATACCGGTAATAGCTCTAATGCATCTTTTTTGCGATTTGAACACCATGTCCTTATTGCAGGAGTACAGTGGCCGCGGTTAATTTTCGGATGGGTTACCGTCATCTTAAAGTCAAAAAAAAATTTTTTAGGTGTGTCCGAAAAAAAACTCAACTTCACCTATAATATGTATAGGTGAAGTTGAGTTTTTTTTCGGACACACCTAAAAATTTTTTTTTTGCATACAAAGTTTACATTCTAATTTTTTTATTCATTTGAACAGCCTGTTTGCGCTTTATTTAACCATTTTAAACAAAATTTACAAATACGACTACAGCGTAATAAATAAAATTATAAACTCTTCTCTTTCTGACGTAATAAGAATACCTAGAGTGAAGATCACCGTAAGTAATCTGGTAACAGAATAATTAGGAACACTCTTCTTTTTGGCATCAAATTAGCAAATTTTAGTCAGAATTTTTCCTTTAGTTCTTTTTACTTATTTTGGTACTTTTCGGACTTTCTAATTGTTGAGTCATTGGCTCAACGGAGCGAGTGAGCGGACCAGGGCCTCAAGTCTGCTATTACAATAGTGTCAGAATGGTCTCGCCATTGTGAGTATTTGACAGTGTTTGTATGGCAAATCTGTCAAAAACTCACAATGAAGAGACCATTCTGACACTATTGTAATAGCAGACTTGAGGCCCAGGAGGGGAGCGAGGCAAGAGTGGCGCGGCAACAGCTGCGTCATCTCGCCCCGCCAGTGCCAAGCAACAGGATACGTCGAACGGTCGCGATCGCGCATCCTAATCAATTTACTTGTTTTGCCGTCTAAATGTAATTGAGTAATATACTTTGTGTTCATATTTATACAGTCCACTCATTTCATTTACCTAATATATATTCAGTCTACACTGAATCGTCGTACACCATTTGTACACAAATTTTTGATTAAAATTTCTTTCTTATCCATCAGAAATTTGTAAAAAAAAAAAAAATTGCTTATCGTATTAATTGAGATTCCCCTGACACAAAAAGTGTTCGGGATTCACCCGGATACTTTTTGAAAACCCCTTCCAGACGCTCCCCGGACGCCTTCTAAATTAGGATAAATCCGGGGAAACCCGGACGGATAGCAGCTTAGGGAGACTTTAAGATGACGGTAACCCATCTGAAAATTAACCGCGGCCACTGTACTCCTGCAATAAGGACATAGTGTTCAAATCGCAAAAAAGATGCATTAGAGCTATTACCGGTATAACAATAACTGATAACTGCAAACCTTATTTTGTATTGTTAAAAATAATGACTTTACCCTGCTTGTACATATTTGAGACTGCTTTATTTGTTAAAAAGAACATGCATGTATTCAGAAAAGCATCTGAACATCGCTATAAAATGATTAGACAAGTGTATAGACATGAATTATGCGTTCGACCATCAAAGACTGCCTTAATGTACAAAAGCATACTCTGCATGGCCCCAAAAATATTTAATAAACTAGCTTTTGCCCGCGGCTCCGCCCGCGTGGATATCGGTTATCGCGTAAAAAAGTAGCCTATGTCCTTCTCCATATCCCAGGCTATATCTCTGCCAAATTTCATGACGATCAGTTCAACCGTTTAGGCGTGAAAACGTTACTTTCACATTTATAATATTAGTATGGATTACCAAATGGAATTAAGGACTTAAATATTATTAAATTTAAAAACAAATTAAGACATCTATTATTGGAAAAATGTTATTATACTGTTTACGAATTCTTTAATGATAAATTGTAAGTTATTTGACATTGATATTTATTTATTGTTGACAATGTATTATATATTTCTAATGTATATATTTTTGATATCTAATGTATATATTTATAATGTTTTTTTTTTTTTTTTCTAATGTATATATTTTTGATATCTATATTTCTATTCATTATTTATATGTACGAGTATATTCAATTGTTAATGTTTTGTTTCTTTTTTTTCTGTCTTAAGTTATGTTGTGTTTCGTTGTAATTATTTTATTATAATATGCTGATTGTTCTTTTTTTTATAATAATTACTAATAATAATTATAAGAAAGAGTGTACACCTTTAAGGTAGATTTTTTGAGGAACTATTTATTTATTATGAAGATCTCATGTAAAATATACCAAAAAGCACACCAATAAATAAATTTGAATTTGAATTTGTAACTTTAGCTCACATACCGTTGCATCCTGTTATTAAGCAAACTTTCGTACCTATATGAAATTCTATCTGTAAACATAGTTTACATAGAATAGATTCCGATGCTTATTCTACGCGATACATCATTCGAATTGTTTACATTTATCTGATTTATAGTATACTTCGGTTTTGGTTGCCGTTAACCCGACCGATTCGGAACAGACGTCAGAAATTTATTTATCTTATAATAAAATAATAAGATGCATTCCTCAATTTTGTTTCTTGCTAAGGAACCTTGTAAGTGAAGTAATCCTAAAACGCGAAATACGTAGTTATACATACAATACATACACACATAGACTCACGCCTTTTTCCCACGGGGATAGCCAGAAATTATAGAACGGCACCTGCTGCTCCTTACATACTCTTTTTGCTTCGTTTAAATTCATACATCAGAGGCCCTAGTGTGAGTTTCTTTTAACCATCTCGATTTTACGCATCGAGCGCGTTCGGCGTTCCGATTGGCCGCCGAATGGCCATTCACCAATCGGAGTGCTGAACGCGCTCGATGCGTAAAATCGAGATGGTTAAAAGAAACTCACACTAGGGCCTCTGATCATACACGCACGCCGGTTGCAATTGCTACCCACCTGACCTTTCTGAAGAACATCACCAATTAGGTCACTATATGTTCTCATAGTGCGTCCCCCTCCTGGCGTTTCTACTAGGGCATGCAATATCGGAAGGTTCTCAATTCCGGAACTGAGTTCCAATACTGGAGATCTGATTCCGGAATTCCGGAACTGGTTCCGAAACTGGTAACTTTTAAAGTTTGTTTCAAATCAAACAAGATTTATAATTTATATCAGTCTTTTAATCATTTTTAGTTACACAAATTAAACGTCTTTCTCCCTTATTACTCTAATTAAACATTTTAAACCGTAAAACCAACAAAGCTTATTTGTCACACAATAGAAGTCTTTTAATCATTTTTAATAACAAATTAAACATCTTTCTCCCTTATTATTCTAATTAAACATTGGCCGTCTAGCGGCTTGTGGAAAGTTCCACAGACTAGTTTGGTTGCGTTTAGATAAAATAATAATCAAAATATCAAAAAATTATGAACATCGGAATTCCGATATTACTCCTCTCAATTCCGGAATTAAAATATCAGAAAAATTGTTACGGAATTACGAAATTCCGGAATTCCGGAATGCACGCCCTAGTTTCCACTCACATTAGCCTTGTAAATACGTTTTGTTAGTCGCCTTTCATTCATCCTCTTAACATGACCAAACCATCTAAGTATACTCTTTTAAATTTTTGTCAATACATCTGCTTTTAAACCACACTGTTGCCTGATCACATGATTTTTCAATATACGTAACACGTAGTTATCGTCATTAAAAACCATCATGGCTCACCTTGTCTTCCCAAACTATGATAGTGTTGCGTTCTGGTCTAACTCATCATCATTTCAGTTCGAAGTATCAAGAACGGTCACCTTACACGGAGCGCCACTGCATCCGATTTTATGGAAAATATGACGTGGTTGTTGAAAGACAAAATCAAACTGGTTGTTAATTTATATTTTTTATGACATTAATTTTATTTTCTGTGATTAATATACTTTAAATCACACACTGACATTAAATCCACTTTACAATGTTTGTAAATATGTGAGCATCTACCGTAATTAATGTGTCTGTCATTGTTTCACTTTTCATTCTTTTTACCTATTGTGGTATAGTAATTTTATTCTAGGTATGTAAGTGCATCGTCTTCACATATTATTAATAATTAATATTGTTATCATTTTAAGAGAGTAAGTATGGAGTTTCTTGCCCATTCTTCTCCATACGTAACTACCTTTTGGAAGGGGTAATTAGAATCAATTAATTATTGTTGTAAATTTTGACGTTCAAAAGTGCCTTTTATGTGCCTATTTGAAAGAAATGACTTTGATATGTACTAAAATACAAGCTGGCAGGTAATTTCTAGCTATTTAATCCAAATGCATTTCGATTTGCGGATCAATGCATCATAAACAGCACCCCTATTTGCGTAACACACTATCAAATCAGAATCTGAATGATTTGGAAGGATATTGCTACACACAAACATATATAGACATAAACAACAAATTTTGTTCTATGACTTTTAATAATTCATCAGATTTTAATTTATCATATTTTCATGCAAAAATAAAAATATTTAAATTCAATGCTCTAAACATTACGAACTCTATGCGTTGCTAAACAAACTGCCATGTCTAGTGCAAAAGGCAGGGACGACAGTGTACGGGAGGCGTAAGTAGGTACAACAAAATACAGAATTGAAATGTTTTAAATAGAATAACGAAATCATGAAGGTTTGATTTTGATAAATGTAGAACTGTTACATAGGGTGTCACAATGGGCGGTCTTATCGCTAAAAGCGATCTTTTACAGACAGCTTTTCGTTTCGTTTCGTTTCGTTAATATTTTACCAATAACCCTGTATACATATTGGACAGAATATGAAATGAACATGAGAGGATCTTTCGGAGTAGCCCCATTAACGGACAAACTAAAGGAAAGCAGCCTTAGATGGTACGGCCACGTAATGAGAAAAAAGGACAGTTTCTCAGTCAGTCAGCCGGGAAGAGGATGACCCCCTCAACTCAAACTCAAACTCAAATCATTTATTTCAATTAAATCATTTACAGGCACTTTTGTATTGTCAAGGAGTCGGTCAGTAAGAGAAATGAAGCTATATGCCCATTCCAAAGTGTAGTAGGTACCTATGGAGAAGAACGGGCAAGAAACTCCATGGACACTCTTTTAAATTAAATTGGTACAAAAATATTAGTTACGTCTATAATGTTGAATTTATAACCAAATGTGAGGACGATGTAAAAATAAAAAATAAAAACGTACCTACACGTTAAAAGCGTCCAGAGTAGGTACAGTCAGCTGCAGAGAAATCTCACCCCCTAGCAATGAATAAATACATTGCTAGGGGGTGAGATTTCTCTGCCGCTGACCGTACAACAAAGAGAAACAAAAAAAAAAAAAAAACAAGCAATTCTATAATAAAATAATTAAAATAAGCTGTGGCAGCTAAGAGATGACCAGTCCCAACTGACGGCGCCCGTTCACGAACATGACGCATGGACTAGCACCATTCAGCTCAACCATTTTGAAGGGAGCTAAAAATGATCCAACACACGCACCACCATCAGCGAGATATCTTAGTGAGCATGACCTCTACATGGTGGTCCAGTATTGAGAGGGAGATGAAAGCGCAGAACCTAACTCCAATGACAACCCAGGACAGAGCATCCTGGCGCCGCTGTACAAGAAGATCCGGCCCCAGATAGAACTGGGAATAAGGGATGGAAGAAGAAGATTGCTATCACTGAAAAAAATGCACTCCAACCAAGTGACTTTTTAGCTTGATTGACGATATCTTGTTTAGATTAATCAAAATCTTAGTTAAGTTGATCATCACGACACGATTGCAATACTAGTTCAAATAATTGAACGCTCAAACAAGTTCCTCGATTACCCTGAACATGACATCATTGTAGAAGAGTTAATAAAGAGACAAAGTTAGTTGTGTCAATCAAGCATTTTGATTACTTCAATAAAGATCATTGAAACTTTAATCTAATAATCTTGGTTGGAGCAACTATGTTTTGACTTGATTGCTGCAAATAGGTTTTGTGATAACTCCAATCAAGATCCCGTTTCAAATCTCAATCAAATAAAAGTAGTAGCTGTGATCATTGTACTTGATAGGCTCAGATGCAAACAAGTTACTTAGTCAATCTAAACAAAATCTTGATTGTGGCAAGTAATTTTTTTTTCCAGTTAATCCATTGCTTCATAATTATGTTCAACAATTTCGTTTGCACAACAACGTAAATAACGCAGTGAATGTTGTTGAACTGTCAAAATTAAATCCGTTGCTACTGTGTGTTACGATTACCCGCTGAAACGTTGGCCTAACAAAGTTGTTGCTGTTTGTAAGTAGCACTAGACGATACAAACGTGCTGTGTAAATGGCAAATTGTTAGACAAACGCTAGGTAGGGGTTATGCTTTGGAAATACTGGACAGGGCTGGCAAACCTATAGCACGCAACAGAAAATTCTTGGCACGGTAGCTTCAGAAGTCACGGAATTTAAAAAAAATACCTTTCGACTATTACAGATGGGTAGTTCCAGTACGCTACAAAATCCATTGTTCTCATAATTTTGATGTTCATACATTGATTCCACTGCGCTGCAAGAATTTTCAGCAATAAAATATTTCAATATTTTAGTACACACGGCTACATATCAAGCTATAAATTTCCAGAATAAGCTGACCTCTCATTATAGGAAATCCTTTACAATTCGAGATCAGCTTATACTGGAAATGTATAGCTTGATGTGTAGCCGTGTGTACCACCGCGCTCCAAGAAATTTTGAGTAGAGTTAGCAAAAAAAAAAAATTATATCATAAACAAAGCAAAAAAATACATATCAAATATGTTTATTCAGTCGATTAGATACCTTCATAATAATAATACCTGCCTATTATTGTCCCAACGTAGGGCAAAAGCCTCTTTTCATACAGAGAAGACAAGTTGATATCCGTACTCACTGTCATAAAGAAACTCTTTAGTGTTAATGAGCAAAAAGTATTTATATCTACGCGGAACGCGATAAATAAATAAGAAATGCATTTTCTTTACATATGTTTGTATATAGATAAGTCCAAGTTTCCAGGATAGTTTTTAGGGTGGGTTAGACTGGAACTAGCTAGACAAATTGATTGAGACAAATCCAGGTTTCCTCATTATTTTGATTTGTAATTGTTTTTCTCTCTATGTTGAGAATAATTCTAATGCGAGAGAATTTTTTAAAGGCAATTAATACGTGTCACGTACTCACGTCATAGACACAATAAATAAAAGTAAGTTTAAATTGCACGTCGGAGTAAAAAGGTTCGCCATCCCTACGCTAGGGTGACATGAGAGGTGCTACTGCAAACATTTCCAGTTTGATCCAAGCTGAGCTTGTAAACTTTACGACGGGATACCGTTGCACTTGAGTTAACTACGTGTTATATTATTGACTGGTAGAAGTTTGAACTATGTAAGTGCAATTGAAGATGTGATTCATGCACGTCTTTCTACATTGTTCTCACATGTATAACTTCAACATGAATGATGTAACCCATATTTTGTAACAAAATTTTGTTTTGAAAGAGTGTCCATGGAGTTTCTTGGCCGTTCTTCTCCATAGGAACCTACTACGCTTTGGAATGGGCAACTAGCTTCATATTTCCGACTGACCGACCCCTTGACAATTCAAAAGTGCCTGTAATTGGTTTATTTGAAATGAATGCTTTGAGTTTGAGTTTGGTTAAACATGTAGTTTCTATTAGATACGAGTCAAAGTAGGTTTTGAGGAGTCACATTGTAAGTAAACTTCGTTACAGTAATATTTTTCAAACAATGCAATGTCCAATATACTTATCTTTTTGTACTATCTGTAAAACTTCAAATGCTTAACATTTATAGTTAAACGAACTACATTTCACTAATACGGCAATTATTATGGAAAACTATAATAAAAACTGTAAGGAAAGTAATTCCTAAAATGATCTTTATGAAAGTTTTAGTACCTACCTTCCTTCTGTGACTGTATCACCATCTCATAGAGCAGTATTATTTTAATATTACTTGAGTGTGAGAAAGAGATGATTATAGGTATAGGCTCCATCTCTTTCCCACTGTGAAGCAATATTAAAATAATACTGCTTTAAGAGGTCGTGCCGTGGTGGTTGGCTGCCTGATGAATAATAAATACATTATTGTAACCTGAAAACTTCCTGTAGTTTCTACATTCTGTCACTAAACATTAGCAAAAGGCTGAGTCCGGAGATTGGCTGCAGAGGGCGCTAATACCGCGCGTGTGAGCGCGGCGCATACAAGTCAATTGCTAGTACCGATAGCAAAAACAGACGGTCAATAAATGAGTTTTGGAATTAGGTAAAGTCTTGGTATATATGAAATAGTTATAGATTAGTTGTTAGAATGATCATCATCTACAGCCCGACTTACTATTTTATATACGCAATCAATATATTTTGACGAGAGCTAACGATTGAAACTTAAACGAAGGTCTTAGCTTCTCCGAGATAAAAGTTATACTGAAAGAAAATTATATGACGCAGCGAAACGACCTCAAAATGGCGGCGCTTACCCCTCCACCGCGCCCGATGCGTCACAGTCCCAACTAACTAATTTTCCAATACTTTAGCTATCGAGTGGTGTAATGTAATTAAATTTTGGATGTAGATGATAGATATACACTCAACAACATTACAGCAGAAATTCCTAGTGTGGGGAAAATGTAAAAATAAAATAAAATATGTAGCTACAATATGATTTTGTTATCATCAGTTTTCTGAATTGTCCCACTATGGAAGCAAATTTAAAGGCGTATTCATGTCAAACGAACGTGCTTTTTTTCGGAATAAAAGTAGCCTATATGTATTATATGCCACTTTCAGGCCTATACACTATCTCTATGCTCAAAACCACGTCGATAAGAAGGACTAAAGAAGAAACACAATTCCTGCTTTTGGTATTTGTTTTGTAAAGTCTTCCTTTACGCATGTGTTCACTCTATGAAGCAGATAATAGGGCGTAAAAGATTCGGGTTTCGGATGGACATCCAGACAATTCCGTAAATAATGTTGTGTAGCCATTGAAACAAACACACCTAAATTACATAATATCTAAGACAAAATTCACATGAATGATCACAACCTCCTTCAAATAGAAATGTCAAATCCGGGATGTAATCGAAACAGTTGAGAGTAACCTCGTTTGTTTGAAGAAGAGTATCCGATTGTAAATCGATCCCTGGGTATGCTTACTGAACCAGATAACTAGTTCAAGAACAATAGCTGTCCCAAGTGTCATCTTATTCGATGTTAGTGTTATCAGAATGAAGACTGCCGCTACTGCATGAGATCCTGGGTTCAATTCCCAGATCGGGCAAAGCGTCATTTGCCTAATCCTGCGGGGAAACAAGGTGCAATGTTTATGAAAGCAAAATGGCGCCTGTTTTTTTATTTTCCGCTCGGTTTGGTTGGTGGTAGGGCTTGTCCGCCTGGCTAGGTACCACTATCTTATCTAAGTCTATCGCCGTAAAAACATTGTTATTTCTTGTTGGTTTGCTCTTGACTCAAGTCTGTCAGAGGTGACAGATAAAAAGTCGACGATGGAGTAAGCTTACCCAGAAGAAGCCTGTTCACTCTCACTTTGAATAGATTAGGGTTGTATGCGTTCGGAAACACAGACGCAAGCAGAGAGTTCCAATCCTTTGCTGTGCGCATTATAAAAGACGTTTGAAAGCGCTTAGTGCGAGTTGATGGAATATCAACTAGTTAGGGGTTGTAACTTGCAGTGCCTCTATGTCCGATGGTAGAAGGGGGCCGGTGGAATGAGTTCGTGGAGTTCATGGGCACACTCGCCGAAGTACAATCTGTAGAAGACCGATAAGCAGGCAACCTTGCGACGATGAGCCAAGATGTGAAGCTTGGCTTCATTCATGTTAACAGCATTTGTTGTGTTTCGGCAGTTAGAGGAAAGATAGCCAGTTCCTCTGTGGTTGAAGATTCCGGGTGAAGCTCGCTTTCACCATCGGCCTTATCATCACTTACCATCAGGTTAGATGAAGGCCAAGAGATTCCTTGATGACAAATAACATAATTAGTGCTGTTGCAATTTGTGAATTAAATAACATAAGAATTGATATAAACCTTGACCACTAAACGAAAATATATTATATACCTACCAAGGAGTATCGTGTTACCCGGAATAGTTCGCGTCACGTAAAAATACCGCTGTCAATTAAACAATTAATTCAGCCTATCGCAGTCCACTGCTAAACATAGGCCTCTCCCATGCTGCGCCACAACACCCTGTCCTCCGCCTTCCGCATCCAGTCTGTCCCAGCTAGGGCTTCCATTACGTAATTACGTAATTACGCAATTACGTAATTACGGACAGATTTTAGAAATCTCACAAATACGTAACTGAAGAGCTGCAGTCCGTAATTACGTAACTATAGGATAATATTAATTAATTTAGGTACCCATTTATTTAGTTCTATAGTTTCTGCCTACTCCATGGGAAAAAGGCATGGGTTTATCTGTGTATTTACAATTTACCTTAATTTAGTTAACTTACGACTTACATTATGACAACACCAAAACCCTTTCTGTGGGTATCCCCCGAATTCCCGGGGTTTATTTTATAACTTCCAATTTGAGTCCGCAAGATTTAATTTCTTAGTCGTACAGAATAGAGTTCATTGTTGACCAATCGGGAAACGAAGGGAATCCCCGTTGGTTGTGGATAGTTCGGTACGTAACACAATCAAAGTTTATAAGTGTTTCGCAAGTATTTGATCTACCTCGTACGTAGATAATAAAGTTTAATATTGTGGATTGAGCAAGCTAAGGGAACTCCCTACATTTTTCTTTACTTTCGTGAATTTAGAAACAATCTCAATACTCGGTACTCAGTCGTCTTACGTACACCTGCGAGATACTGTCCTGCCTGGTCTAAGCTTATTTTATTGACTTTTGTGATTTTGTGTATGTGCCGCAAAGTTTGACGCTTGGTTTTCAGAAGCTTTTCATTACAAGTTTCTAAGTAGATATCACCATACACGAGTAGAGATACTTCAACGAAAATGTAAGTACCTATTTTAACATTACTTTACTTGTCTACTTACTTTGTTTCTAGGGTATTGTGTGAGAGTTTATACATATAATTTAGTAGTTGATTTTATATTGTTGACGGCACGGTTGGCGCAGTAGTTGAGTGATTGGCTGCTGCGCTGCGGGTCACGGGTTCGATTCCCGTACGGAACAAATATTTGTATGACCTACAGATAGGTGTTCCGGGTCTGGGTGTCTTGTGTATGTTAGTTTACATGATTGTGAGTGCACCCACGATACAGCAGTAATTCCTAGTGTGGTGCGACGTTTAAAAAAAAAAAAAATATGTGCGATTTTATTTTATTGTTGCTTGTTAGATGTCTGTGCAAATAGACATTGATTATGAGTTCACGGTACGTATGTAAATGTATCCCGTTTTAAGTGTAGTGCCTAACTATAGATGCTATTTATATGTATTACCTAACTATTAAATTATGAAATATTTATATATTGTTTTAGGTCTGCAGTAAAGAAGACTATTTATAAGGAGTTTTTGAACAAACGCACACAATCAGCTATATGGGAACACTTTTTGAGGGCTGAAAATGGGCAAAGTGTCCAATGTAAACATTGTCAAAAAAATTTGAAGACTCCTGGTGGTGCTACTGGAGCACTACATACACATATGCGTGCTAAACATATTGGCGAGATGTCACAAGAGCAAGATGCGCAAAGGGCAAGTACTTCATCGTGCTTTCAAGCAAGAAAAAGTTTAGAACCTCCATCGAAGAAAACTAAACTAACGGATTACTTTTCCACTGAGTATTCCTTGGACGTTATAGTGACTAGAATGGCAGCATTGGATGGCATCCCATTAAGCAAATTTTGTACTTCTGAAGATCTAAGGTATGTTTTCAAATAATCTGGCTATGATCTACCGAAATCTCCTTCAACTATTACCAAAATTGTCCTGGAACAGAGTTGTGCCATAAAAAAACAATTAATAAATCAGTTTAAAGATATGAAGTCCCAAAAAAAACGGTTTACTATAACGTTTGATGAATGGACCTCTACCCGGAACCGGAGGTATATGAATATAAATATTCATAATAAAGACCTAGAACCAGCTAAATATAAAAATTTAGGACTAGTAAGGATAAAGGGTTCAATGCCAGCTCACGTTGGAACTGTACTGTTAGAAAATCATCTAAATGACTTTTATTTGAAACTTGAAGATATAATTGCATTCACAACGGACGGAGCCAGTGTTATGGTTAAAATGGGCAAAAATTTTGATGGTCACCATCAGTTGTGTTTTGCTCACGGAATACAACTTGCAGTGCTGGACGTATTATATAAGACACGGAAAAGTACAACTACTGAACCAGAACTAGAAGATGAAGCTTCAGATACTGACACTGAAGAAATTGAAGAAAACGATGGCGGACTTTTCATAGAAGTACCTAGAGTTCTAGAACCAGAGTTTCTGTACAAAGATATTATAGTAAAAGTAAGAAAACTTGTTAAATCATTCAAAAAATCACCACTGAAGACCGATTTGTTGCAAAAATATTCTTTACAAGAGCATGGTAAAAGCCTCGATCTTATACTAGACTGCAAAACGCGATGGAACAGCTTATCAGATATGGTTAGACGATTTCTGAAATTGAAATCAAGTTTATTTAAGGCTTTATTAGACTTAAAATCAAATATAAGTTTCACAGACACAGAAATACAAGATCTACATAACATTCATCATAGTTTAGATATAATAAAAACTACAGTGATGGCATTGTGTCGCCGTGACTCGAATTTGTTAGCAGCAGATGCTGCGCTTCAGTTTATGTTAAATAAGCTTGATGCTCAGTCCAATGGGCTCAGTGACAAGCTTGCTGTATCCCTTAGAAAAAGAATAAAAGAAAGGCGAACAAATGTGTCTGGTGTCTTGCAGTATTTGCATAATAATGAAGAATATTATAAAACCGAAGAAACAGAAACTTTTACAAAACCGACGTCGGATTATATTAGAACATATGTTGCAAACTTATTAGAAAGGCTCAAATTTACACCGCCTACAAGTACACAAATGAGTTTAGATTCCGAAGCAGATGACAATGATGCTAATGATGGTTGTGGCGACGAGTTGACTGTTGCACAGCAACTAGAAAAAGAAATACAGAAAACTATGTCTACAGTAAACAAATCTGGAGTAAACACAGATCTTGAATCCATCATCAGAGTTGAAATGTGTATCTACGATAGCACTGGCGGCGGTCGTGAAGTTTTCCTAACAGCAGCTTATAATTATTTACTATGTATAATGCCTACTAGTGTTGAAGCAGAACGGGCATTTTCTTCTGCCGGCTATCTTTGTTCTAAACTAAGAAGTTCCCTTGGTGACAGAACATTGCATTCGTTATCATTTATGAGATCATATTATCAAGAACAAAGATTGGAAAAATAACCATATTTTATATTGTTTCTTACTTTTAAACCATTTGTGCGTGGTACATGTTTTGTTTGAATTGTTGATTGAGTTTAGTCAAAATCAAAATCGTCAATCAAATCAAAATATTACATTTTGATTTGATTGACGATTTTGATTTTGAGTTTAATTTTAAAATTATCATTTTAATCTGTAATTTACTTTTAATTCCTTAATATTAAATTTTTTTTCATTTGAAGTTGTTTGATTTTTTACTTCTAAAATACGTAATAAGCCCAGAATTTATCGTGCTTTAAAAAATCAAAACAGTTAAGTACGTAATTACGTAGTTACGTAATTGAAGCATCAAAATGCGTAACTAGTTACGTAATTAGCAAATCCGTAATTTTGGAAGCACTAGTCCCAGCCACCTTTTTGAGGTCCATCTAGCTAGGGGGCGTTCCACACTACGCTTACCGATACGCGGTCTCCACTCCAGGACTCGTCTGCTCCACCGGCCATCGGTCCTTCAACAAGCATGGCCAGCCCACTGCCACTTCAGCTTGCTTACTCTGCAAGCTATGTCGGTAACTTCGGTTCACTTCCGGATAATTTCATTCCTAATTTTATTCTTCAAAGAAACTCCGAGCATAGCCCGCTCCATAGCGCGCTGAGTGATTTTAAATTACAGTTCTTTAAAATACCGCTGACCAGCGAACAACTGTAATGTATAAGAGCGCTGGCGAACCGCACAACCATATCATACCATTTTTACGTGACACGATCTATACAACGTTACAGTTGTCCCATACTCGACCGAAATGTATGAGATGGCTGAAGATTTTTTCGCGGCTCCGGAAGTAAAAGTTTTCCATAATGATGAGAACAATGAAGGTTTCATTGTACACAGGTTCCAGATGTAGGATGAATAAAAACGTAAAACACAATATTTCAGTTCACCTGCGGCTGTTGTCGCTACATTTGAGATTGCTTCTCAGCGTACCTGGAGATTACTGCAAGTAATGCGTCCTCTCAGCGCTCAGCTGTTTGTGCTATAGACAGATTTCATCTCAGTTTGAGTATAGCTTCATATTGATTTTAGTGTTCTGGGGTAATCAAGGTCATTCCATCTTCACATATATATGTATTATATGATTCTTCTGTACGTGTATTTGTCATATAACTCCTAAACGGCTGGACTGATTTGGTTAAAACTTTGTGTGTATATTAAGTGGATCCTTGGATAGTTTGAAAATACAATTGGACCCAGTAGGTGGCGCTGTTCAGGCAGGACAAAGTGTGTCAAGTCCGCTAGTTAGTAATATAATTTTGAATTTTTTGTGTGAGTAAGATATGTGGATGGTAACCAGTCTTGTCAAGGGATATCGTGTTACCCAGTAACTGGGTTGTGGAGGTCGGATAGGCAGTCACAATGGGCCTTATTAGGCTAAAAGTCACCCAAAGGGCAATGGAGAGGGCTATGCTTGGCGTTTCCTACGTGACTGGATCAGAAATGAAGAGATCCGCCGGAGAACCAAGGTAACCGACATAGCTCGAAGAATTGCCAAACTTAAGTGGCAGTGGGCAGGGCATATTGCGCGCAGAACAGATGGCCGTTGGGGCCGAAAGGTTCTGGAGTTGCGACCGCGTACCGGAAGACGTAGCGTTGGAAGGCCTTCCACATGGTGGACCGATGACCTTATGAAAGCCGCAGGAATCCGCTGGATGCGGGAAGCATAGAACCGGTCGAGGTGGCGGTGCTTGGGGGAGACCTATGTCCAGCTGTGAACGTCTTTCGGCTGAAATGATGATGATGATAATGACTGAATTAACGCACGTCAGAAAGTGGCGTGTTCAGAATCCTTTATTGAATCGATTTCTGACATTTTTATATATGTATAGTTTTTTTTTTTTAATTTAATCTACGTAATTTACAGTCGCACTTCCGCTATGCAGTCAAAACAAACCAAAATAGTCGAATTTTCTATTACGTTAGACACTATAAGTGTGCATACAGATGCGTGCGTGGAATTATAATGTGACTACAATTTTCTCCCACAATCAGTATAATTAATGAATAAATAAACAATGTTTTACACACACACACAAATTCACGCCTTCTTTCCATGAGGTTAGGCAGAAACTATAGAACGCCACCTGCTACGCTCCTTAAAAACTCCTTTTGCTTCGATTACATTCATTCATCAGCGGCCCTAGTGTGAGTTTCTTTTAACTATCTCGATTTTACGCATCGAGCGCGTTCGGCGTTCCGATTGGCCTCCGATTGGCCCTTCACCAATCGGAGTACTGAACGCACTCGATGCGTAAATTCGATTGGTTAAAATAAATTCATACTAGGGCCTCTGGTCATACACGCACGCCGGTTGCGAGTGCTACGCACCTGACCTTTCTGAAGAACATCACCAATTAGGTCACTATAATGTTCTCCTAGGGAGCCCCTTCTCGGCGTTTCCACTCACATCTACAAAAACAATGGTAAAAATTTCAGTGTAGTATGTATTATGATTATAGCATTATATTCTAATTAGGGGATTTGATGGTGTGCGTTAATTCCGGGATATGTTGTTTTATACGGACATAGATTCTTTGAAACGAGTAGACTTTTTATTCGGAATCTGTTGTCGACTACTGTGGCGGTATCTACAACGCCACATGCGACCTGCGCATTAAAGACCTAACGTCACAAATCCTGCATCGCGCAATCAGAGTTTACATATTGTATAATACGCCGTATTAGAAATGGGCGCGCCCAGTCGCATTTCAAAACGTCGCTGTTTTGAAATGCGGCTACCTTTCGTTCAGCCGGATCGTGGTGGCGATACATTCTACAAAGCAGCGTTCAACGTTTAGCTTTATTGTAAGAAGCGTGGTTGGTCACAGTTCTAACCTAACCTATTTCACCCAGTTCAAAATGTTAAATATTTTCACTTTGTAGCGACACCGTTGTCGATTGAGACACCATTTTTGTTGTTATGATCATGCGGCGCGTGTCAGATTTCAAAGCGGGCGTATCGAAGATGCGCCCGTTTGTATGTGGGCGCCATGTTACTAAGCCGCATTGACGAAAGAGAATTGCTCATACAATGCGGCGTACTTTCGTTCAGCCGAATTGAAATCCGGCTGAACGAAACGGTTCGCCTATTTGTAATACGGCGTGTTATACGATGAGGCTGCGACATATATACAACATCCCGACATCAACCGTCGGGCAGTTGCCTACTAAACACAACACCCGTCTGGTCGGAGGATCTTCTCTTTTCCATAGATCATGAGTGAACTTTACACACTGTTCCTCATACCTCTGTAACTACAAAAAAAATGGGTTTCTCTTGCAAAAGCATGATTCTGCTTGAAAATACGACTAAGTATTTAATTGTTTTCGTCTGCGGCTAAGTTCACATTGAAATCGATAAAGTAATACTAAGTTGGTACTTCAAACCATCGGGATTTGATTCCAAGTAAAAAGGAAAATTGTATTGGTTGAGTCACATTGCGCAGGCTTCAGAGAAATTATGAGTAATGACCGAACAAACAAGCTGAATTTGATTTATTAACTATTTATATCAGGAGCGTAAGGTGTTTACAAGTAGGTCATACAGGATATTTCTACAATGTAGTGTACCTACTGACGTAGGTATACCTATATCTCTTAACTTTAGAGTAGATACCCAGTAGAGTATAAAATATTTGCTTGTACATTTTAAGCAAGGTCTGGTTTTATTTTGTAAAAAAGTTGTAATGAGAAAATTGGCTTGAAATGTCAGTTTTAATCAAATGGTGGTCATAAATTGGGGCCACAGCAAAAGTCAGTTGTTTACTTGTACACGTTGTTAGTTGTTTTTTCGGTCCTTTAATTATTAACTTTATTTAACACGTTCAGCGCCATGTCGGACAATGCTGGGCGACACTTAACTTTCTTCCGTTGAAGCCGCGCGGGTCATTCTGCGTAAAATATTACCTTATATTTTTTTTTTTTATTGTCGACCGACAGCTCTCAAAAGACGTTTAAACATAGCTCTGATTGTCGGACACCATTGTTCCCCACGGCCCGAACGGAACATGCTAGTGTCGCCCAACATTGTCAGACATGGCCTGAATGGAAATTTATCATTTTATTCCGTGGCGTTGAACGTGTTAATAGTTTATTATTTGTTGTTAGGCAGCTGTCCCACCGCTGCGCTGGCGACGAAGCGACTAACTATCGGCTATTTTCTCGCTCAAGAAACGTACAATAGATATACATTCCGTGTAAACAAAAGAGATGCATATATTAATAGTTGATCGCTGAGTGTTCAATCCACCGGCGAGGACTCACTCCACTAGTTTCTCGCTGAGCGACAAGAGCTATCAAAGATAATACTCGCTCAGCGATACTTGCTCAGCGATGCTCACTTGGCGGTCAGAACTCACGCCGAGAGACCAACCAGCGGTCATTAGGAACCGCTCCGAGCTATTGGTTCCAGTAATTGCCCATCGTACTTGGACAATCGCTGATAGCCCAGCGACAAAACTATCGGAACTACACACTCGCTGCTCGCCAACTCGTTTTCAGTTGCTAGCTCTACTCGCTACTCGTTAATCGCCGGCAGTGGAACAACTGTCTTATAGCGGCAATAGAAACACAAAATCTGTGAAAATTTCAACTGTACGTATTACGGTTCATGAGCTACAGCCCGCTGACAGACAGACAGACGGACGGATGGACAGCGGAGGCTTAGTAATAGGGTTCCGTTTGGCACCCTACGAAACTTTAAAAATAAAACAAACATTTCCAAGAAAGCACTAGTAGTTAACCATGACATGAAGAATTACAACATTATGAGGTAGGTAATTAAAATGTTCCGCAATGAGTCAAGAGAAGCAATTACTCCAGGAATACCTTTGTAAATGCCTTGAGGAGATTTTCTAGCTGTACTGGGAAATGCATTTTACCTTTGTGGGAAAGAAGACGTACATTTTTCTTCCTTATTATTTGTACTTGTAGATTTGTGAAGGTTTTCCTTGGCTTTGCAACTGTCTTTATGTAGATGGAGGTTTTTAATTAAATGGGGCCTGCTTTTCTATGGACTTAATTATATAGATATTCTTTCGCGCTTTCAGACTTGGATTTTCTGTTAGTAGTAAAAAAAAAAAGAAACCAAGAAAGAAAATACGTTTATTTGCCGCAAAGAAAGAACACAAAAAACTAAAAGAATAAGTTGGGGGAAAATATGCGACACATCGGTACTATGTGGTGCCGGACATAAAGAATAGCACCACCCTATTTCTCCCCGTGGGTGTCGTAAAAGGCGACTAAGGGACTTACTAGAGAATGGGCAGCAGCGTTCTCTATGCATTTTTAACACCATACTGCGATCGCCAACCTGCCTGCCAAGCGTGGCGATGATGACAAATCACCCCAATTTTGGGGAGGCCTTTGTCCAGCAGTGGACGCCTTTTGGCTGAAATGGTGAATGATGCGACACATCCACGCAAACCTGCCATCGCTCAGCATAATTCTGCGATCCTATGCGAGACAGAGCCCCAGCGCTGGTTTTCAGCGACAGCCAACGTTGACGTGATGACGTCAAACCGGTGCAGCATATAAATATAAAAAAATAAAAAATTAATAAAAAAATAGAACAAGTTCTAAAAGTTTATATAAATATGTCGCATGAAATACAGTGTTGCTGACTGAAGTACTTTCAGTCGGTGCGCTATGACGGAGTCTAAGGACCTACGGGCGAGGGCGCGGGAAACAACAGGAGCGCCAGTCACCCTTCAGCCCTAGGAACTGTCACACGTTCATGAGACGCGTGCGCACATTAATCTTCCAAAGTTTTTATTATTTTATTTCTCGAATTATTATTATTGGACAATATTAATTAGGACATTCGTTATTAAATGTGATTTGTGTTACCATAGAAACTAAGTGTTCATAAACTAAGTGTAAAAAGCTGTTATCATCTTTAATTGCCTGAGATCCACAAAGTGCCCACAACAATGTCAGAGGACGGAAGCATGACCCCTCCTCGCTGTCCTGAACCGACATCAGAAGTGGGATCACCTCGGGCAACTAGAAATATGAGAGGTGTCACTGATGAAGATACGAAATGGAGATTACTATTTGAAATGCAGAACAAGCAAATGGAAAGTCTGATTCAAACACTGAAGAGCCCAAATGTGAGTAATAATTTAGCCTTGCCTGAATTTAACCCCGAAAAACAAGATTCGGATGCTTTATCTTGGTGTTCAACTACGGAATTATGTTTTGGTGATAACCCAGTAGAAGGCAGTCAACTTATTGTTGTGATCAGTAAGGCCTTGAAGGGATCCGCATCTACCTGGCTATCACAAATATCCTACCCAGGAATAACATGGACCGAATTTAAAGAACTATTTAAAGCGAGATATGTGAGTACCGAGACTATAGCGGCCACACTCATAAATCTAAAAAACAACAAACCGAGCGATAACGAAAGCTTAGCCGCATACTCGAGCCGTTTGGTGACGTCATTAATGAATAGTTGGAAGAATGCAACTTTAGAACAAGTGGCTTTGTCGACTGTACTTACACACGTATCGCAATTTGATACTCGAGTACAAAGGCTTGCTTTTACAACCGAAATCACATCACGACAGAAATTACAACAAGAGTTGCAAGCGTTATCGTATTTGAAACGAAAAGTGAACAGAGAGCAAGATTCAAACAATGTACCTGAAAAACGTCATAGGACACAGCCAAGTTTAATGAAATGTTTTCACTGCGGAAAATCCGGACATAAACAATCAGAATGCCGTGCAAAAAGAGAAATGAACAAAAGAAGCAACCTAAAATCAACAAACACTGCATCAACAAAGTTGGACCAGAAACATCCACCATCCAGCTCCATAGTCTGCTACAAATGTGGCGAGTCAGGTCACATTTCCACCCGGTGCCCCAGCGCCAGCAGCAGCAACAGTGGCGGCGCAGGTGCCCGCGGCGGCAGTGGTGCGAATCAGAGCGAGCGGCGAGTCAACGTGTGTGTAGTCGAACCGCCTACGGGAATACTGAAGCATAATGGTAAGGGTTTTATGTTTCACTATGATTCAGGTGCTGAATGTTCGTTGATTAAAGAAAGCATTGCTAGAAAGTTCAGTGGTAAACGAATAAACGAAGTTGTTTATTTAAAAGGCATTGGGCCAGAGAGAGCAGTCAGCACCCTACAAATTCTATGTAAAATTGAAATAAATGACCACGTAATGGAAATTTTGTTACATGTTTTGCCTGACGTTAATATGCGAAGTAATATCATGATAGGTCGTGAGATTTTAAGTAACGGTTTCTGTGTGACCATGAGTGCTACGGAGTTTGTTTTATCGAAAGATATTGTTGTAAATACATGTAGTGTACATGAAGTTAAGGTACCTAATCGTGATTTTAATTGCATTAACACCGACATTTTACCGGGCAGTAAACCCGATCTTGTGAACATTTTAGATAGTTATTCTGATTATTTCATCGATGGTTTTCCCGTCACCCGTGTCAATACAGGCGAATTAGAAATAAGATTGATCGATCCGAGTCGTACAGTGCAGCGACGACCGTATAGGTTATCTCAGGACCAACGAAAAATCATGCGTGAGCGGGTTGATGAACTATTGCATGCAGGAATAATCAGGTCCAGTAATTCGCCGTTTGCTAGTCCTGCGCTTTTAGTGAAGAAACATGACGGGTCTGATCGCATGTGTATAGACTATAGAGAGTTAAATAATAATACTATTGCGGATCGCTACCCGTTGCCATTAATATCTGACCAGGTTTCTAGGCTTCATGGAGCTAATTATTTCACAAAGTTAGATTGCGCAAGTGGCTTTCATTTAATTCCAGTTCAGAAAGAGTCAATCGAGCGTACTGCATTTATAACGCCAGATGGGCAGTACGAGTATCTTACTATGCCATTCGGTTTACGTAATGCCATCTCTGTTTTTCAACGAGCGATTATTAATGCTCTAGGCAACCTCGCACATACGTATGCAGTAGTATACGTTGATGACATTTTAATCCTATCGGAAACCGTAGAACAAGGGCTAGAGAGGCTCCGTACTGTTCTAGACGTACTGACAAAAGCAGGATTTTCACTGAATCTGAAGAAGTGTTCCTTTCTTAAAACACAAATCGAGTTCCTAGGCTATGAAGTAAAAGCTGGTCAAATTCAACCCAACCGACGTAAAATTGAAGCTTTAACTACTTTACCTCCACCACACACAACAACGAAACTGAGACAGTTTATAGGCCTGGCATCATACTTTCGCCAGTTTATACCTGGATTTTCGCGACTAATGGCACCCCTGCATAAAATGACATCGCAAAAATGCACACTTATCTGGAAAACGTATCACGAAGAAATTCGTCAAAAAATTATTTCTATACTGACTAAAGAGCCTGTCCTCATGATATTCGATCCTCAGTACCCAGTCGAGTTACATACCGATGCGAGTGCTGAAGGTTATGGCGGGATTCTTTTTCATATTGTAGATGGCAAACCATGCGTCATTGCATACTATAGCAAGCGAACATCGCCAGCTGAATCACGATACCACTCATACGAGTTAGAAACACTTGCCGTCGTCAACGCAGTTAAGCATTTCCGTCAATACCTACACGGTAAAAAGTTTACCGTAGTAACCGACTGTAATTCTCTTAAGTGCTCTCTTAAAAAGGTTGATTTAACGCCAAGGGTGCACAGATGGTGGGCTTATCTTCAATCATTTGACTTCGACGTAAAATACAACAGTGGTAAGTGTATGGCTCATGCCGATTTCTTTTCACGAAACCCACTTAGAAATACACTTGACTCAGTCCCACGTCAATCAGAAATTAGAGTAGAGCAAAAACGTGTAGACTTAGCAGAGCTTTCAAATAACTGGCTTTACGCAGAACAGCAACGTGATTCAGAAATTTTAAAAATCATATCTGATTTAAATAATTCTCAGTTGGATGAAAATTTAACTAGTTCATACGAAGTCCGATCTAAAATTTTACACCGTAAAATTCAGAGAAAGGGCCGGACAAAATGTCTTCCAATTGTACCTAGGTCTTTAAAATGGTCAGTAGTAAATAATATTCACGAATCTTTAATTCACCTTGGATATGATAAAACTTTAGAAAAATTGTACGATTATTACTGGTTCGATGGAATGGCTCGTTTTGTGAAAAAATTCATTGAAAATTGCATAACATGCAAAGTTGCAAAACCTCATTCGGGTAAAGTTCAAGCGGAACTTCATCCCATTCCAAAAGTGCCTATTCCCTGGCATACCATTCACATAGACGCAACAGGAAAGCTAAGCGGAAAGAATGACAAGAAAGAGTACGTTTTTGTTTTAATAGACGCATTTACAAAGTTCGTCCTTTTGTTCCATACTACCAATATTGACAGTAAAAGTAGTATCAGAGCGGTTAAAAACAGCGTAGCCCTTTTTGGTTCTCCAACGCGAATTATAGCGGACCAAGGACGTTGTTTCGCGAGTAAAGATTTTAAAGAGTTTTGTGAAAGTAAAAACATCGAACTTCATCTTATCGCTACGGGATCATCGCGTGCAAACGGACAAGTAGAGCGTGTGATGGGTGTGTTAAAACCTATGCTGACAGCAATAGAGACTAACAAAGATCGGTCATGGCAAGACGCTCTAGGAGAAATTCAGCTTGCAATTAACTGTACAGTCAATCGAACTACTAAATCTAGTCCCTTAGAACTTATGGTCGGCAAAGTAACGCGTCCATTGTCCCTGATGGCAGATGATCAGGAGACTGCGGTTGATATTTCCGAGGTTAGGAATGAGGCAGTGAATAGAATAAAACGCGCTGCTGAATATGAAAAGCAAAGATTTGATTCTACTAAGGCAAAACTTAACAAATTTTCTTTAGGTGATTTTGTTTTGATTGAAAATGAGGAACGTAATCAGACTAAGCTAGACTCAAAGTTTAAAGGTCCTTTTAAAATAATTGAAACTCTACCAGGAGACCGTTATAAATTAATGGCATTAGATTCAAATCGTACATACAAGTATGCTCATGACAGAGTTAGAAAAATGCCGGATAACCAAAGTGTCATTGAAGAGATGAATGAAGATAACGCGGATACCGAGCGAGAGTCCGGGACCTCCGGGGTCCGTCCAGAGTTCACGACCGAATTGGCCACGGCAGAGGTCACGCAGTAACCGTAGTCTGTTAGAAGTCGGCATGTCCCACTGTGTGGGTACACCGTGGATACGCGGTACGCTGGTGGCTCTGGCTGGGGGCCGGGTCATGTTTATGACCGTAGAGTCATGTGAAGACTCGGTGTTCCTGTGCGCAGGTTCACGTAAGCAATGGTTATTGCTGGGCTATGTGTAGCCGTCAGGAAGTGAACTGGTTATTGTTACGTTTGGACCCGCTGCGGATTGTTTTAATAGTTTGTTTAAACGGTTTGTTTAAATTGTTTGATAATGCAACTTGAAATCGTTGTATTATGTTATCGAATTCTGTGACGCTATGGTGATTCCTAAAGTGGAAATGTTGAACTTGAGTTTGAGTCTGAATAAGTATCTCATTTGTGGCAGGATTGCCGAGAGTGAAAGAGATGTACTGTGCTCTGTGCAATATTGTTTCAGAATGAACACACGAGGTCGTGTGTCGCACAGGATGGCCGTGTCGCATGAAATACAGTGTTGCTGACTGAAGTACTTTCAGTCGGTGCGCTATGACGGAGTCTAAGGACCTACGGGCGAGGGCGCGGGAAACAACAGGAGCGCCAGTCACCCTTCAGCCCTAGGAACTGTCACACGTTCATGAGACGCGTGCGCACATTAATCTTCCAAAGTTTTTATTATTTTATTTCTCGAATTATTATTATTGGACAATATTAATTAGGACATTCGTTATTAAATGTGATTTGTGTTACCATAGAAACTAAGTGTTCATAAACTAAGTGTAAAAAGCTGTTATCATCTTTAATTGCCTGAGATCCACAAAGTGCCCACAACAATGTCAGAGGACGGAAGCATGACCCCTCCTCGCTGTCCTGAACCGACAAATATAATATTTAAAACGGCAACATTCCGTTCCGTTAGCAACGACTCATGCCACGCTGGCATAATTTAATCTGTGCATATGCTCAAAGAACTTTGGGAGGTTGAGAATGGTACACTTTCTATAGGCGACTTCAAGTTTAACAAATCATAACATCACGCCTTGTTTCCCCGAAGGGTTATGATAGGCAGAGGTACCTATAATCCAGCCAGTTACGTTCAAATCCCATGTAATAAGGGACAAACAACAAATGTAATAAATGCTAGATGGCAAAAGCCAACAACAGTTTCGGTTTTAATTATCTAGCATAATTGGAGTCAGTATAGCAGAAAGGATTAAACCTAATGGTCAAAAATAAGTTATCTATATCAAAGAGATCCTAACGGTTAAAAGAAGGTACCTACCCAACTCCATGTGGGTTGGTTCAAATTATTAAAAAATCAACCATAACTTCGTACTGTCACGGATCTTCTTTACTGAGTGAAAGAACCAACCGTTAAAACCATAATGTGGGTTAAGTCCTTTCTGCTAAACTACGTCCAATTATGTTTAGATAGATTTTAGATCAAGATAACAATCTGACAAACAAAGAACTTCGGAGATGAAGAATGGAACATTGCAATTGGTGACATAAAATCACCCGACTTAAACAAACTAGTCTAGTAGTTGAGAGCCCAAAAAAAGTAAATAAACATGTTATAGAAGTTAAAACAAACAACAAAAACAGCATAAAGTACAATAAGTACGAACTACAAAAAGAAAACAAGTCAATTACTGCAATTCTATCGATACAGGACGTCTCGATTCTCGTAAAGAAACTCGATTGACTGATCACAGACAAGACAATCGACGAAGCTAATCAAAGCACTTCGCATTTAAATATAGCCATTGTTATCCATTGTAGCAGATCGAATAAGAATAACGATCCGATCTCAACTGTCAAAGCAAATAGCACAGTATAGATAAATACAGAAGGCTGGTTCCATACAACGAGTAGTTTATAAATATTATGCCCTGGCTGGAGGCCTTAATTTATTTATATTTATATAGGCCTTGATTTATGGTCCGATTAAGTAGCCGAAAACCGCACGGGTCGATTCGTCAGGTTAAGCTAAGCTTGCCGGGGATGGTCCGTGGATGGGTGACCATCTTTACATACCGAGACTCCTCCGTGCCTCGGAAAGCACGCTAAGCCGTTGGTCCCGGCTGTCATTCGTAGATCTTTGACAGTCGTCACGGGTCGTCAGAAGCCCAAAAGTCTGACAGCCAGTCTTACCAAGGGGTATCGTGTTACCCAGTTACTGGGTTGTGGAGGGCAGATAGGCAGTCGCTCCATGTAAAATACTGGTATTCAGCTGTATCCGGTTAGACTGGAAGCCGAGCCTAACATAGTTGGGAAAAGGCGAGGCGGATTGATTTTAAGTAGCAGAAAACCTTGACCTACGAGAGAGAAAAAACCATACAACGAGAAAATACATGCGCACGCACACATACACCCATTATCTGATTCGAGAATTTGAAGTTGAGAACTTGTCAAATTGTACTTTAGCATTACCCAAGGTGAAAGCCAACGAAATTCAAAAATTAATTGCAAAAAACGGAACAAATTTGAATTTCATGGACTACATTGAAGGAATCATCTTCAGTAATGCTAAAGTGGATGGTGACAAGTCCTCAATTATAAAATTCTCTTAATATCAGAAACAGGATAATAGACCCATATATACGGCGATCTCAAACTATCTAAAACAAATGCCCATCGCGAGTTCGCTTGCACTCGCTGTACGAAAACGCGTCTCTATGTGTGCGTTTTCGCTCGTTGTATGGAGCTGGCTTTCTGTACCTATTCATTCTGTGCCAAGCCAACAGAATGAAAATAGTGGGTTGTTTGTCGGCTACCATTATTATCATAATAAGTGGCATATTAAAGGAGATAATAGACCAATAATGCTTTATGTACATCAACATTGGCAACGCTTTTATGATAGGACTTGATTGATGGGAACTTCTTGGTATTTAGGGTGAGTAGTGCTTTAGTGAGTTTCTTACGATAAGAATAGTAGTCGTAGAGATAGCTAAAAAACAAGTAAAGTCGACCATCTACTGCTACGTAGGATGTACACGGATAGGCTTGCCACGTTCATTGGTTTGCCAGCCACGCATTCGAGCGTAGCTTGGCCCTAAGTCGCAGTATAATCGCAGTGGACGACTTCATTTTCATACAAACGGAAGTTAAGTCCCCCTGCGCATTTTAGCAGCGGTCTGCTGTGGAGCAGCGCCTTAAAAGCGTTTTCACAACTCATAACATTTGTTTATAAAAAAAAAAAAAAAATAACATCCTCAAATTGCAATGTAACCTTTGTAACTTTGTAAAATTCGCACTCCATAGCCACAAGATAAGCCAGGGTAGCGGATTTGTCTGAAAGGGATGCCGATGCCGTGGCCCTGGCACACAGGCAACTGAAGGAACACGGGTGGGATTTAGTAAAAGTCTGACACGCCCTTCCGCTCCTCCCAGAGCGGGAACAGTTATTTGATAATTTCCGAACCAAAAGAAACAAAAAAAGGGCCACGAGATACAAGCGACGCTTAGTTTTGTGGCTCACTGAATAAGTCACATTGTATCATTTCTTTTTAGTGAATAAATTTTATTATTATTATTTTAAATGTCTCTGACATATCTCGGGAGCCTAAGATCTTTGGAAGGGGTACAAGGGGCCGAAGCCAACTTGCTCGTTCGAATTTTCTTATCAAATGAGGCACCAACCAACGATTATCCATGTATGCACTGAGGAAAGCCCCCGATTGGTGCAGTACTATTGCAGAACATGGAAACAAAACATATTGGGCTATGGGTTTGGGTGGCTATAGCGGATTAGTTGCCTAGACCTATGGAGGGACTATGTCCCCAGCCTGATCAATGTTATGATAAAATAATGGCAGGGGGTGACTTGTACACTCAATAATGGGCCCCTGAAAACGTTCGCTACCATAAAGTGACACTGTGTTGTTACTACACAAGGGGGCAAAACTTCTTGAGGTGCTTGAAGTGTGGAGAGGTATTCCACGGCTATCAGGATAATCCTGGAAGTACGGTCAAGATCCCTACCAGCATCTTACTGGAATACTTCCTTCCTCCGAGCACGTTTGTTCTAGCGAAGCTACACTCAAGCCGGCCAGTAAAGGCAAGCCAGAGGTGAGGAAAAAGACTTCTCCCAAGAGATAGGGTCCGTGGGGTTGCTACTGCCCAACAGCTCGTCGCATGCTGCCCAGCAGGTTTCTGTATCCCTCTTGGTTTGGATCCTCACCTAGACCTGTTTCGGCAAAGTAAACTCAGTAGTTTAGCAGTGCGCAAGCCCCACCACGACGTCAACGCAAAGATACGGCGGTGGGGAGATACTAATGATTAATTATAGTAATGACTAGCTGCGCCCCGCGGTGTTACCCGCGAACACTACATTCTTTCGGGATAAAAAACGGCTGACACCACCCTGGATTTACACATAGGCTACTTTTTATGACCAATGTCCAATGACTTTTTTTGATGGACCAATTTTGTTAAAATTTAGTATGTACGTATGCATACTAAATTTTATTAAAATTGGTCCAGCCGTTTGAGTGTGAAGAAGAGACAAACATACACACACACTCACAAACTTTCGCCTTTATAACTGTGACTGTGACTGTGTGATATAATAGAAAAGGCCTTTAAAAACTAAAACCTAGACTATATATTACACTTCATAACCATTCTACACAGTGATTATTTGTAGCATCCACTTATACTTCTTCCTTGAATCGAAAATAGCTCATACAAACAGCTCACTGAAAAATGTTCCCGTTTCCTGTATTCAGATTTATTTACCAAGCTTAAACTAATGCCAGTAGTTCAGAGCTATTCTTTATATAATTCAACCGAGGATTCTGTTCCTTTTTCCTCTGTATCCCGGATTTAAATCTCAAGGGACCCGTTACTAAAGTTTTGAGTCGAGTTTAATCTTACGCCGCGGAGGTTTTTGTTTACATTTTGAGTATAACTTTAATCTTGGGCTGTTTGTAAGCGAATGTTTATGTTGCAAAGCATTTTGAAGGAATTTAATTTTGTACTCTATGCGGGTTGCATATAACTTGGATTCTTTTTTGTTCCTTCAGCTAAATTCAATAGTTGTTTTCTATTGGGTTTGAATAGAGGGCTATTGTCAATTGTTTTGAAGATACATAGACAAACTGCTTTTTCTATAATATTTTCTTCGTCTTTCTTCAGCATGACCACTTCTGTTCTAACACAGTAGGGGATGGAATTTTCCTCTTTATCGCTACACTTACACTCAACACACAACACGTAATTTTGTCTTTGTTATTATTATTTATGACCATGCATTTACTACTGTCAGCAGAAAGTGTTTCTAAAGCCGAACGAAAATAATTGTTTTATGTATGTGACAAATGTATTATTTTATTTCTATTAATTATTTGAGTTGACTTTGATATTTTTTTTATTTGGTTATAATTTTTAAATGGTTCCTATCCAATTTTTTTTTTTTTGAGTTGACATGGTATAATCTTGTATTTTATTTTTTATCAACGACTAACTACCAACGTAAAAGATTGTAGGTCCCGTGTAAGTAAAAGAGAGACATAAATATATACCTATTAATAGTTGATCACTGACTGTTCACACCGCCGCCGGCGAGTACTCGTTAGTTGCAGCAACAAGAGCTATCAAAGAGAGTACTCGCTCAGCGAGTTCACATGGCGAGTTGGCGGGCAGAACACTCGCTGACAGACTCACGCTTGGTACACACGCATACCGGCGAGTAATCTCTCGTCACCGTCCTCTCTTGCTGCTCGTTGCTCGCCAATTCGTTTTTAGTTGCTAGCTCTACTCGCTTCTCGTTAATCGCCTATGGTGGGACAGCTGCCTTAAAAGTACAGATGTAAACAAAAGCTTAACTCAAAGCCTAGCTTTCATCAGAGCAGTAAATTGAACACACTTCCATTTGCAACTGTACACTGGTTAATGGAACAAACTGTTTTTCCTAATCGGATTGCTGAAGCTGCGAACGGGAATAAGGCCGCTTTCACATTAGGACGTTAGCAGCGCGACAGTAGTGCGGCAGAAGCACATTCCTTCACATTATAAGAACAGCCGCGAGTTAGCAGCGCGGCTTAGCAGCTTAGCAGTGTGGCGCACTTCATTTAAAAAAATCAGGAATAAACAATGCACATAATTCTTGCCAGTTATTCTTTTTTAGGGTCCTGTTGTTGTAATTGTTGCTTCTTGAGTCCCACAAAACAGGACGCATTTGAATTTCAGTTCGGTATCAAACTCGCTCGTTGTCTATAATCACGTGCGTTTGCAACACTGGCTCATCGCCGACTGAAAGCACGCGGCGGCAGCACGCGACCGCCGGAAATTCTGACAGCGCGACAGTTGCGCGTCTGTCGCGCGACTGTCGCGCTGCTAAAGTCCCCTAAATGTGTAAGCGGTCTAAGTCTGTAATTTTTATTGGTGTGCAATAAGGAGTATTCTATCTGATTCTATCTATTTAACTAGGATTTATTATTAATTCCGTTACACATTGTATTTTGAGAATGTAAAACTTCTTTTTCTTATATAATCAGCGGGGTAATAGCGTACACTTACAATTGCAACGTCTTTCATTTTGACAATTCAACAACATTCATTGCGTAATTTACTTTGTCGAGCAGATGAATTTTTCAAACACATGAAGCAATGGATTACAAATTTCCTTCAAAATCCTTTGGATCATGAAAGAAACTGCGAAACACAATTGGACGTAGTTTAGCAGAAAGGACTCAATCCACAGTATGGTCAAATTGAGTTGTATAATATATACCAAAGAGGTCGTAACGGTTGATTCTTTCACCCAGCAAAAACATCCGTGACACTTCAAAGATAACGTTGATTTTTTAATGATGGGAACCACCTCCCGTTAACGGTTAGGACCTCTTTGTTATAGACAACTCACTTTTGACTGTAATGTGGGTTGAGTCCTTTCTGCTAAACTACGTCCAATTGGGGTGTGGATTAGGGAAATGAGATATTTCTGCAAATACTTACTAGATGAGGTTTATATCCAACTATAGCACCTCTGAAAAGAATGACTGAAACAAACTCAGGGATCGTCGCGTTTAAATTCCGGACATTTCCTAACAAGATCAGCACTTCAATTGCGTAACACAGTATCAATTACAATCTGAATGATTTTGAAGTATATTGCTTCATATGTTCGAAGAATTTGTCTACTCAACAACGAAAATAACGCAATGAATGTTGTTGAATTGTCAAAATGAAACCCATTGCTACATTACTGTAAGTGTGTTATAAAATTACCCCGCTGATTATATAAGAAGTTAAGAACCATGAGGTTCGCGTTTGACTTGGCGTTTTGGGATCGAGTCAGAGCATGCAGAATTAAGTGGACTTATCCTGACACAATTAACCTCAGCAGCAGGGAAAAGCTTCAACAGAATTAGACGTATAGTTTCATCGTATTTTCTGTGTCTAACAACCCTGTCTTTTGTACTTATCATTGTCACAATCTGTGATCGATTATCGCTTTAATAGCGGGTGTTGTTCCGGATGCTGCATTACCATTGCTAATGATGGTCGTTATGCCTTTGTTTCTGCTCAATTATGCAATGATTTACATCTGTGTTATGTGTGCCCAGTATATCTTGAACCGCGTAATCGGAAACTGTTATTTTTTTTAAACGATCACGTATTTCTTAGAGAGGAGGGATGAAACGCTAATGATGAACGTGACTAAAATAGTGATGAATAGAAATGTTGATGGATGGAGAGGGCGAGGGAGGCCAAAGAAAGTTGGATGGATTGTGTGAGGAGGGATTGATGATATGAACGAGAAGGAAGTGATGATACCTCTTATGATGACATGAATATTTACTTTGAACAGTATTACATGTATTACTTTAATAGGGATGATGACTAAAGCATCAAAATCACTAGGGTTCATTTTGAGGGTTTCGTCTGAGTTCAGGAGCATCAAAACCATTAAAATTCTTTACTGTACTTTTGTTCGCAGTCATCTAGAGTATGCCTCTCAAGTTTGGAATCCCAATTACAACATATACATCAATCGATTGGAAGGCATACAAAGAAAATTTTTGAGGTATATTCAATTTCGGTCTAAAACTTACTCTCCCACTTATCTCCTACGCTGTAAAAAATTCCATCTACTTCCTCTTTCTGAACGTAGAAGAATTGCAGACTTGGCGTTTTTATTTAGAATCGCTAACGGTTCAACCGAGCTTCCCGAATTGCTGAACAAAATCGGACTGCGGGTTCCTTCTGCTTTTCTGCGCAATCCTTATCTGTTGCATACTCCTAGGGTAAGAACGAGTTACAGACGAAATTCATACATAATCAGAGCGAGTCATGCGTATAATGCGGTCTGCCGGGGCGTCGACATCGATGTTTTCAGTACCAGCATTTCAAAATTAAATAGGACTCTTTGTGCCTTCTTTTTTGATCACGTCAACTAATTGATTTCAATTCGCGCTGTTTAAAACCCATTTTTACTTATGATAATGTTTTAATTTTAACTCAAAATACTGTCTACCTTCTCAAATGTTTTTTGTTTATTAAGCTCTCTTCTATCTGTGAAAACTTGTAATTGGCCTTTATTTTTGTTATTCTCAATCGTACAAAAGTGTTTAGCTGTAAGTTTTCCAAAAACTGTAAAATAAAATAAATAATAAAATAAATGACAAAAAAAAAAAATTTTTTTTGTCCGTCATGTAGATTATTAAAAAATATTGGACATGAATTTTTTTTTTTACGTTATCTAAACATTACGGCGATAGATTGAGACGATGACGATGATGATGATGACGATTTTTTTTTTTTTTTTTGAAATGGCAACTCAGAGTGTAACCACGAGGGGCTCGGACTCTTTAACCGGTCTATCCTGTGGTGCCTTAAGCTCCTAACGGATTTTAAGGCCTCCAGCCAGGGCGTAAAAACTATAAACTAAACGACTGCTGCTCGCTAAGGGCACCCCCTGTGGGGTACGAACCTCGGCTTAGGGCAACTGAGTCGGAGGGAGGGTGGCAAGGGACCGACGGTGGCTGGATAAAATCAGTGTTTTGATTATTATCGTGGGTAGTTTGGATTACATGCTGCTCAGCTAAAACGCGTGCTGGCGCTTCGCTTACAGTCAAGGGTCGGGGAGGAAGGCATGACGTCACTTCTCATTAGATTTTATATTGAGCTGTGACGTAACGAGCCCCCACTCCCCAAGTTTAATGTGTTTATCTAAGTAATTTTTTATTAATATGATAAAGGAAAAAATACGTGTCTAATATTTTTTTATTATCTGATTGACGGACTAAACAGTTTTTCTTTTTTTTTACCCAGGCATCATCCCTATTATTGTGAAGTAGCTTTTGCCCGCGGCTCCGCCCGCGTGGATGTCGGTTATCGCGTAAAAAAGTAGCCTATGTCCTTCTCCATATCTCTGCCAAATTTCATGACGATCGGTTCAGCGGTTTAGGCGTGAAAACGTAACAAACAGACAGAGTTACTTTCACATTTATAATATTAGTATGGATGTGAGCACTATGTGGGTCATTTGTTTCCTTTTAGATTATCTTTTTTTCCTCTTTCTCACTTAGTTTTAATGATGGTCTGGTATTTTGAGTATTTTGTTGCGGCCTACCCAAATGTCCTTTCTTTGGTATTGTTCGTCGAGTCGTTGAGCTCCTTAAATCCTGAGTTGAGTTGCACGATTACTGACAAAGCTTGCATTGACTGGACATCCACTCAAAATTGTGTGGTTCTTTCCTCAAAAGACCATTTCAGACACGGATCTACATGGTCCTCACATGATCTGACCAAGATTATGTCTGGACTTTAAAAGAGACTTTGACCCCAGAGTTTGTTTAGTCATTTCTTCTCAGGGGCAGGTGTGTCCGTGGTATTATGGTAAATATTTAGGTAGGTGTTAGGTAAATATGTGAGCACCATGTACCTATCGCATTTATTAATTTTTCTGTCATTACTTCACTTTTCATTCTTTTTACCAATTGTGGTAAGTAATTTTTATTTTTATTCTAGGTACATCGTCTTCACCTATAATTATTAATTAATGTATACAAACTATTGTTAACATTTTAAAAGAGTAAGTATGGAGTTTCTTGCCCATTCTTCTCCATACATAACTACCTTTTGGAAGGCGCAACTAGAATCAATTAACTATTCATGTAATTTTTGACGTTCAAAAGTGCATCTTCGTGCCTATTTGAAATAAATGATTTGACTTTGACTTTGACTTTTATTACTGCGGGCCCTATCAGAATACCCAGCGCTGTGGTATTTATTTTTTAAATATCGCAGCATTATGCTGGGATAGTGGCCTTTTTGGCCTCGCACAGGTTTACAATGTAAATTTTGTTAGTTTTAAATGCTCATTTTTTATTTTTTACTGTTTGTATTTCTTGTGCGTGTCCCAAATAAAATATTTTTCTTTCTTTCTTTCTTTCTATTTTCTTCTTTATCGTATTAATAAAAAATGACTTAGATAAAACTCATTAATCTTGGGAAGTGGGGGCTCGTTACGTGACAGCTACGTATAAAATCTACTGAGAAGTGACGTCATGCCACATTTGAACTCAATGTATCGCCGTAATGGTTTGATTACGTAAAAAAAGAAAAAAATACGTGTCCAATATTTTTTTTATAATCTACATGATGGACATCATCCCTATTATAAGTAACACAAAACGTGTTTGGTATGTTTACTTGTTATGAAATGGAACTGAAAGTCGGCTTACAAAATATTACAATTTCTAGTCGAGCCTCCAGCTAAAAGGCTGTACTAAATATTTAATACAAGAAAGGCTACCATTAGGCATTATTATTCAGAAAACAGACGTCAGAACTAATCTGCAGACTTAGGCTAGACTATCTAGGCTCATTTTAAGAATTCTTTTGTGTTCAGTTTGCCGTTGTTGCTTGTTTATTTCCATAAACAACATTTAGAAATGGACGATACAAAATTGACACGCGCTAACAAGTATCAATAACGTAGATTTTGAATGAAAAAAAAAAAAAAAATAAGAAAAAATAACCTTGAATGCACTTAAAATTGTGTATGAAACGATCCACGATTTAAAAAAAAAAAAAAAAAAAAAACAACTAATTTGCAAAGATTATTACGTCAGTATTGTTGATTTATGAAACAGATTTTTATCTACATCCGATGTATAATAGTAAAATAATTGAAAGAAGAAAGAAATAAAGAAGAAAGAAAAATAGGTTTATTTGTCACAGAAACACGTGCATACAAAAAGATAATTAACTTGAGTAGGTGGGTATACAGAAAAATAAAAAAAAACAAAATAGATCTACATTCTAATCACGAGCACAAAACAAAATAGTCGGCAGCTGCACGTCATGACTGTGACAAGAAGGCTTCCACTCAGCATGGTGCTGTGCTATGAGGGGCCCACAGCACAGCGCTGATTTTCAGTGGTTACCCGGAAAAGACATACGGAAACCAAGTTCAAAATACCGTTGCATTCCTCCATTTCTCTATTGCGTCTATGAGCGTGATGACGTACTGTGAGTCATCGAGCCGGCGCACCTATAAAATTGGTTATGTGTCATTTTTACCAGTTTTACCATTAATTTTACATAAAATTAGTTTAATTAACAATAAAATACTTGACACTCATTCCAAAATTCATAATCTTATCCTTTTTGATGACAATTTTACCCTAATACAAATAAACTCGGAATAAAGTTATACTAGGTATAAACGTGAAAAAATTTGTGGTTATACCGAATTTATTCCTAGGATAACTTTATTCCGTGTTTATTTGTAGGGCCCTTAAACTTTAACTGCTCTGCTGGAAAGTTGCGTATTTGCAGATGCTACATTATAGATAGGGCGTGTCGAAATGTTAGTAGGTTATTTAAAGTTTTCGATTCATCATTCATCATAGCAGCCAAAAGACGTTCACTGCTGGACATATGCCTCCCCCAATTAGGGGGGTTTGCCATAATCGCCACACTTGGTAGGTTGGTTGGCGATCGCAGTATGATGTTAAAAATGCTTAGAGAACGCTGCTGCCCATTCTCTAGTAAGTCCCTTAGTCGCCTTTTACGACACCCACGGGAAGAAATAGGGTGGTGCTGTTCTTTACGTCCGGCACCACACGGCACAAAAATATATACAATAGTAACAAGGAAAGGATTAACCCGCGTCCTAACTGAAAGCGACCGTCGGGCGAGTACGCTATCTTCGCGTTTAATCAAATTAATACAATAAAGATCGCGTCGGTACGCCCCCCCCCACTTTGGGGGAGGCCTATGTCCAGCAGTGGACGTCTTTCGGCTAAAATTATGAATGAAAACTACATAGAGATACGACATAATTATAATTTAAGTAGGTACAAAGATACTGCTTATTTCTTAAGAAATTTCTTCCAGCAGGCCTGTCAGCCAATGTTGAATATATACGGTGTATCTATTCATATACGAAATATTTTAAGAGGACCATCTATAGGTGGGAAAAAAACCATAGCAGCGAAAAATATTTTTATCTAATTGTTTTGTATTTTTATAATTTTAAAATTGCTTGAGACATTTTGCAAAGGAGTTGCATTTTCTAAAATTTTACTTATTCTATGAATGACCCGCCCGGACGCGGCGACGGTGGCGGCACGAGTGCGGTGTATTTTGATAATAAATCATCATATCAAGTAATTTTAAATTATTTAATTTATTAAATAAAATACTCAGATTTAAAAAAAAAAAAAAACGTTTCTATGGCTACTTTATCACCTATAGGTGTATCTCTTAAAATATTTCGTGTTTGAATTGATACACCCCTATACAACGTGTAACGTTAAATGCGCAAAACCTCAGACACCCCAACTGATTTTTAATTTTAACCTATTTCAGAGAGAAAAGAGTCATAAAAAAATTGTAAAGGTTTTATGTGCTGTTTTAGTTTTACTGGCAATTCTGATCGTTTCTTGCGCATGCGACGACGCTCTATCGAGGGAGGAGTCGTCATCGGGCCGCTCGCTGCGCCGCGCTGACATTATTATTTGTTTATCCCGCATATGAGAAAATTTAAATTGGTCGACAACAATTTGTGTTTGTTTACCTATTTTGGCGGGTTTGCGCATGTGATGGCTTGACCTATTAAGAAATAGACACGGCAACGATTTTAATGAAGATTTTTTATAACAAAAAAAAAAGTGGTTTAATTGATTCTGCTCGTTATTCTGATCAAACTATTTTCAGGTTTTGCGCATTTAACGTTACACGTTGTATATGCTGTTGGTGTTGGTGTTGTTTATGAATTAAATAAATCCAAGGTAAAAACAATAAAACAACCTGCACGAACGGGAAATCGAAGTCAGAATCGCACACTCAGCGTTAGACTGGTCTTGTATAGTTTTACACACAACGTAAGACAGTGTGGAAGCCTGTCGTTATTTATTGAGCACATTTTAGTCTCCAGCTATTTATTGCTCAGAGATTTTCTTGCTGAAAAATAAAAGCACACAAACGAAAAATGTAACGTATATTGTACAGTCAGCATCATGATGTGGGTACCCCCTTGAAAGCAAATTTTAATACGAATAGGGTACCCAATTGATGCAGCCCACCGTATGCAATGCCAATAAGGGCAATAAGTAGTTTTGTTTCTATCGTAGAATGATGCCCTTGCGTTAAAAACCTATAAATATTAATTACTTAACTTAAATGATTAAACTACAAAAGAAAATCCCATTTCGTCACGTCTCAAGATAAACAAAACATTATATTATTCAGTCTTTAGGTATATTATAAATATTATATTCTAGACTCACTTATTTCCAAGTTAATTTTCCCGCTATCTCAAAACTCAGACGCGACTTGACAAGAACACTTTAAATGATATCCATTGCTTGTCGAATATAAAACGTCTAATGCTAACGTAAAACAAAACACGCAAGGGACATTTATGAGTTATCAGCAGTAGGTTACGTCACCAAGTTACTGAGTAGCTCATTTGAGTGTGAAGGAATGATAACCAGAATAAGAGATGCTCAACCTTTTATACTTAGGCCGCATAATGTAAGCAGTCTGTAATGCTTGCCTTCGTACAAATTTCGCGAATTTTAATGTACTAATAAGGTTAGTTACACAACGTGTAGGTAACGTAAAGGGTATATACATTTTAAAATGTTAAATATTTTTACTGAACAATTTAATGCGAGGTTCTTCGAGCGTGCATTTTTGTTCTAGAGGTGGCTAATTTTGGGTTGAAAATTATATGTTTTACGATATTAACAATGTTAAACCCGACGGACATTACATTATCATAGACGTTTATTTTGATGTAATTTTCAATACATAATGTGGTATAATATTGAAATAAAATGATTTCAATCTACAAAATAAGGGTATGTTTGGAGTTTTTTTCTATCGAGCGAACTTTATCCAATTATGTAACGAGTATCCGACGTACCTCCAGAAAAGTCTCAAAAACAACATATAATTTTTTCACGTGTTATTCATTACCGTTTCTAAATAAAATTACATTTCTTAGAGGTTAACTTGAAGAACCTCGTCTTAATAAACAATACCACAAAGTGGAACGTAAGTATATCTACCCAACTCGTTTATCTAAGAAGAAGACACTTGCTGTTCCGAAAGTAACAAACTACTTTGGAAGCCCACTAGAAGTTAGCGCGCAACATTAGTGAATGAGCTACCCCCAAAACTTATATCGCATGTCGAGTTTAAGGATCAACTTAAAAAAGTTCTACAAAAACATTATCTCTCAATGTGCCCAGCTATGTTTGTAACAAACCTCACAACTGCGAGAAGGCCGTTCTGTAAAATTTGAGATTTTTGATCTCGACAGTAGGTATATTATTTTATAGTTTAGTTTACAAATGGTGCCGATTCCCGTGTTCACAAACTAAACTAAATATAAGTTTAATGCATCTTTTTCTTTCTATTTCATTAAGAAAAGGACAGAAGATAAATTTTAGTTTAGTTATGTCAAATTAATCAGCGCTTGACGTAAATTGACGTAATTTTAGTCGGCAAGTTTTTAATCACGTCTAAACTTGTATGGAGTAGTGACAGGCGCTGATTAATTTGACAGGACTAAACTAAAATTTATCTTCTGTCCTTTTCTTAATGAAATAGAAGGAAAAAGATGCACTGAACTTAAATTTAGTTTAGTTTGTGAACAAGGGAATCGGCACCAGTATATAGCTATAGCTTGTAACCAAGGCCATATTAAAGTTATTAGGTTTGTTTTCACCGTCAAACTATGACTGTGTGAGATAGATTTTAATTGGGTCTCCCTCATCCCCAGGGTATATATGATTTGGATTATCATTTTTCATCTGGGAAAAGAATATTTCATGTTAACAAACCACAGGCATCATCAACATTCATTTAGTTGAAAAACGTCCACTGCTGGACATAGGCCTCCTCCAAACGGGGGGGAACTTGCCATAATCGCCACGCTTGGCAGGCGGGTTGGCGATCGCAGTATGGTGTTAAAAATGCATAGAGAACGCTGCTGACCATTCTCTAGTAAGTCCCTTAGTCGCCTTTTACGACACCCACGGGAGGAAATGGGTTGGTGCTATTCTTTACGTCCGGCACTACACGGTACACCACAGGCATAGCTAGCCTGAATATAACTTGTAGTTAGTGAATTAATTAATTGTTCAGTTGAGTGGGAAGGAATGATAACCAGAATCAGAGATGCCCAACCTTTTATACTTAAGCCGCATAATGTGGGTAGTCTGTAGTGCTTGCCTTCGTGAATTACGACCTTTTCGTTTACGAATATGGTTGGTTATATAATAGTTTGTAACCAAGGCCGTGTTAAGTTAAACTATGACTATGAGATAGATTTTAATTGACTCTCCCTCATCCCTAGAATGTATACGATTTGAATTATAATTTTTCATGTTAACAAACCTAGCCTGAATGTAACTTGTATTTCATCCATCAAGATGTATCTTTTCCAAGAATAGGAAACTCATTGAAAGTTATTCACATATGAATTTTTAATTTAGTTTTACTTTCAAAGATTTTCTTTCTAACAAAAGTTCAGACAAAATTAAAAGAAAAGACCAAAAACATGAAGAACAAAGAAGTTGGCACGCACGGGACGCCCAGCAGATGTGGAACATCTATGTTAATACATATTAGAATTCATAATTAATAAAAACCTATAACGAAATATGGAGTAAAATAAATATAGTATACGCGCGCGAACACATAAGGGAGTCGAGATCGGTGGCGTAGAGACGGCATGACGCTGTCATGCCGTTTGCCGTCACGGCATACGACTCGGTTTTACTGCGAAGTCGCGCCAATAGATGTAACACATGACAAAAAAAAAAAAAAAAGAACGGGTACGGTGGTACAGTGTCTGTTTTCTGTCTTTACAAAAAACCGCAATTTGACTATCTCTGACATAATAAAGCTATGAATCAGAATAACCTGCCTTCCTCGGTGATAAACCCAGGCGAGGTGTCACGATACGATCTGCCCGTGGTTGTAAATCAACCAACTTGGTGCACCAGTCCAACGAATGGAAGATTTAATTTCCTGGAACTATCGTATCGGGAATTTATGTTTTCGTTCGTTTTAGTATATTTTGATTTTCTGTGAAATCTAGGTTTTCGTTAACCATTGAATGAATGAATGAATGAAATACACCGATCCCAGCGTGGTTTGACCAGACTCGATTACTCGAATGAACCCAAAGATTCCCACTAGCCCCTGGAACCTCATGTTTCATGGGGCTACAGATACTATTGGGACGCGATAATGGTAGCAAAGACGTGCCCATAGGATATGAAGTGATTATTAGAGCCGTACCGGATAAGCATACTAAAGTAGGCAATGTAATCGTGGAGGGACGGGCTCAGGTCCAGCTGCTTTCTCGACTTGTTTCTATGTCACTCTTATGCTGTTTTATACGTTGTTCTTTCCAGTCTTCGTCTGTGGTCTCGCTACTATCCGTCTCAGGTTTCTTGTAAATCTCGCTAGCAGCCTTCTTAATCTTATCTCGGTCTTCAGCCGTGTCCATCCAAAAATTGATTTCCTTGTCGAAGTAAGCCATGTCCTGTTTGAGGTTGTCACTCTATGTGTAGATTGGTACCCCGACTTCTTGGATTTAGCTTTGTATTGCATTGCTGCATGTGACAGGTGTGGTTTGCGGCGCCTGTGAACATGTGCGATGTAGCACATATGTGATTCTTGATGCGTTTGGTTTCGGTTTTTCTGTCAAAACCAGGCTTTTGCTAACCACTGATGTGAAATTGAGGGTTGTATGGTAACCGTTGCGTGATAAGTTTAACTCGCACACTGACTTTTTATTTGTAAAAATTTAAGTAAAATCATCAACTCTAACAATATTTGTAAATATGTGAGCACCATGTATCTAACACATCGCACATTGATAAGAAGAGTGACACTAACCAAAAAAGCTATTTTTTCAGTAGAAGCGTTTAAAGTTTTACCAAACAGTAATTACGGGTTTTTCGCCAGAAAGTATAAAAAATCGATATCATGCTATGATTTTTATTGCAGAGAGCATTAAAGACGACTGCAATATATTTTTTTTTTAAATGAAAAAGTATTTTTATATAACAGATTTTTTAAACATCATTTTTCTTATCAATGTGCGACATATATAATTTATCCGTCATTGCTTAATTTTTATTTTTTATTTTTGTGGTATAGTTATTTGTATTCTAGGTTCATCGTCTTCACATATAATTATACTAGCTTTTGCCCGCGGCTGCGCCCGCGTGGATGTCGGTTATCGCGTAAAAAAGAAGCCTATGCCCTTCTCCATATCCCAGGCTATATCTCTGCCAAATTTCATGACGATCGGTTCAGCGGTCTAGGCGTGAAAACGTAACATACATACAGACAGACAGATAGACAGATAGACAGATAGACAGACAGACAGACAGAGTTACTTTCACATTTATAATATTAGTATGGATAATGAATGTATACAAAATATTGTTAGCATTTTAAAAAGTGTGGAGTTTCTTGCCCGTTTAACTCCATGCGTAACTATCTTTTGGAAGGGGCAATTAGAACCTTTTTTTTATATAAATTTTGAAATTCATAAGTGCCTTATATGTGCCTATTTGAAATAAATGATTTGTCTTTGATCCGCGAAATAAAAAACTTCATACGTTTTTTGTAATTAGCAGGTCAGTGTCAGGTTGTATGATGATAACATGATTCGCGAACGTAACAAATATGGCTTTACAGCATTGATGTATTAAAAACGGGAGATAAAGGACTTAGTAACAGTGCCTGGTCCTACGAAACTAAGTGATGGCCCGTAGTTGGCACTCAGTCGCGCACGGGATATCGTTGATCAAACAGCTCCATAATTACAGTTTTTTTTTTTTTTGTGATAAATACTCATCAAAATGACTTCTTGTGCAGCTAAACAGTGTTTTAATAATAGAAGCAAGAGAACTAAAACACACGGGATTACTTACCACTCGTAAGAACAGCCAAAAATGCTAATTGTTGAAAGTTATAATAATATTTTTTATTTATTTAACACATTGACTGCCACCGCAGTCACCGGTGACCGCTAACAATAGTTTTTCTATTGTGTCTGTTGTCTGGCAGTCAAAGCCTTAATGTTTGCTTCGCCATGTTTGTGCTACCACATGCAATGTCATTCATAATCGTAAACATTCGGCAGCTAACGCGATTTCGCTCGCACGACAGCGCCGTCTCCTATCTCTGTTCTTGTCTATCGGTAACTGTAGGTTTGCGACTGTGATCACACTGATCACAGATGTGTGAGTTTTGGTGCATGTAGTCGTGCGCCGGTTTACTGATTGCGATGTTAGCACTTAACATGGCTTCCTCCTTATAATTATTAGAATCAGCAATACAATTACATAAGCTAGGATTGGCCTCAAATGTCATGATTTCATGAAATAGTCATTTAATAGGGTAATATGAACTTAGAGAGTTGTGTTGATGATTTTATGATTATAATTCTATAAATAAATCTTTTATAGGTACGGCCGGGAATCATATTTAGACGTAGTTAAGCACAAAGGACTCAACCCACATTCAGGTCAGGGATGAGTTGTATATACCAAAGTGGTCCTAACGGTTGGTTCTTTCACTCAGCAAAAAAGATCCGTAACTCTACAAAGAGAACGTAGATTTTTTAATGTTCGGAACCAACATACATGAAGCTGGGTATCTTCCGTTAACCGTTAGGATCTCTTTGGTATAAACAACTCATCCCTGATTACAATGTGGGTTGAATCCTTTCTGCTTAACTTCGTCCATTTAGATCAACATACAACCAGAAAATTGCAAAAAACCTACAAATGATGTCCTTTATGTCCCATCTCAAATTACCCCCTGATGTTTCTGTCTAGACTAGAAATAAGACCGTTTCGAACGATTACCTTTCACTTCGCCGCGCTGAGACAAAACTATTTACTTTTTAGTGGATAAAGGGATTTCTGAGGGCTGAGCGAAGCAAAGATATAAATACTGGCTTCAATAGGGATGTGTCCTGGGTAAAAAAAAAAAAGAAAAACTGTTTAGTCCGTCAATCAGATAATAAAAAAATATTAGACACGTATTTTTTGCTTTATCATATTAATAAAATATGATTTAGATAAAACACATTAAACTTGGGAAGTGGGGGCTCGTTACGTCACAGCTACGTATAAAATCTACTGAGAAGTGACGTCATGCCACATTTGAACTCAATGTATCGCCGTAATGTTTCGATTTCGTAAAAAAAGACAAAATACGTGTCCATTCTTCTTTATTAATCTACATCTTTTTTATTTTTTTATTCTACTATGAGTTTGCTCTTGACTTTAGTCTAGGTCTGGATGACAGAGACAAAGTCTACGATGGAGTGAGCTTACCCAGAAGAAGCCTGTTCATTCTCACTTTGAATAGATTAGGGTTGTATGCGTTCGGAAACACAGACGCAGGCAGAGAGTTCCACTCCTTTGCTGTGCGCATTATAAAAGACGTTTGAAAACGCTTAGTGCGAGTTGGTGGAATATCAACTAGGTAGGGGTGCTAACTTGCAGTGCGTCTAGATGTCCGATGGTTAAATGGGGCCGGTGGAATGAGGTCGTGAAGTTCATGGGACAAAAACATTTTTTTAGTCTTCATCCCTATTTATCTATACGTTTCTGTTCAGATAAAATGTTTATTTATGAGGCTCTACTTATAGACATACATACATCGACTCACGTCTTCTCATGGGAGTAGGCAGAAACTACAGAACGCCACCTGTTACAATCTTCACATATTCGTTTTGCTTCGATTACGTTCACACGTACAGATATCTGTAGGCTTTAAATCGACCTGTGGATGAATATAACAGAAGAGGGAAGCTAATTATTCAAACAAAGACCTCACACAAAGATTTTTAGTATCACAGTTATAATAAACTAACTGCTCCTTGCGGTTTCACCCGCGTAAGTTTCGATTCCGTGGTTTATAGGCAACATTTTGCTACTTTGGGTTACATTATAGCAATTTTCTTAAGGATCTCTAATTTTTTTTAAATATATTATTTTAGCCTATGTTACTTCCTGATAATTTAGCTTTCTATTGGTGAAAAAAAAGGGTTAAAATCGGTTCAATAGTTTCGGAGCTTATTCGATACAAACAAACAAACAAACAAATATTTCCTCTTTATAATATTACTAGCTTTTGCCCGCGGCTCCGCCCGCGTGGATGTAGGTTATCGCGTAAAAATGTAGCCTATGTTCTTCTTCATATCCCAGGCTATATAATACCTATCTCTGCCAAATTTCATGACGATCGGTTCAGTGGTTTACGCGTGAAAAGGTAACAAACAAACAAACAAACTTACTTTCCCATTTATAATATTAGTTAGGATGGTTCTTTCTCAACACGTTAATGCACTTAACTTGATTTCGCAAAAATTGAGGTTTAGCTGCATTGCTCCCCAATACGAAATTGTCCCCCAATACGTAATTGCCCCCCAGTGCAAAAATACCTAATACAAAGGTCAATCATTTTAACTTTTATTTTTTTATTTTTCAGGTAAGTCGAGTTAGTCTTTTCTACATTATTGTTCATGATGTGGACATTTTCTGCACAACGCCTACCAACGTAAGTAGCTAGTAATTATTTGATTTTTTACCATTCTTCCTAAAGGTCATAGCACACATATCAACCCGGAAACGGATCGTAACCGTATCAACTCGAGCCGTTTAGTATTCTTTGTATAAAACTCCCTACTGAAAAGTACATTTATCGGAATCGTAACGTAAACGAGTCCCCACGGGATAAGCTCACGCACCGCGGTTTGGCGCGTGGTCAACCAGCGGTCCTCGCGCCTACGGCTCGTCATCCCCGCGCTTACGCCTCTCAGTCGCCGCGCTTGCGTCTCTTCGTCCATCTTTCTCACTCCTCCCGCGTTCGGATTCAAACTGATCTGGTGCCAGCCAGGTCAACCAGCGGTCGGCAAGCCATAAACGCGGCGTCGCCTAGCTGTAGCCGAGTCGACATATCGGCGCTGCTGGTCCGCTTTGGTTACGTACTACGTTAGGTTGACGCCTGTTTGACGGCGAGGCGAAAGGCGATACGGTAACGATCCCTTTCCGAGTTGATATGTGTGCTATGACCTTAAATCATCATCCTCAGCTCGGCTTCACACACTGCTGGGCATAGGCCTCTCTTTTCTTGTGCCAACCTCCACGCTTCTTTTGCCAGCTTCATCCAAGACCCTAATTGCGTAACACATTATCAACACAATCTGAATGATTTTGAAGGATATTGCTAATCCATTGCTTCATATGTTCGAAAAATTTGTTAGCTCAACAACGTAAATAACGCATTGAATGTTGTTGAACTGTCAAAATGAAAGCCATTGTTACCCCGCTCTTGTTGTACTTCCGATGGCAATAGTAAATGTAATTAGTGACTTCTTAAGAGGGCCCTTCCCGGTCCGACTATCGTCAACGCGAGCATGATTGAAAAGCTTGTTGTTTCATCCAGCGCAATGTTAATGCTAACAGGCAAGTGAGAACGCAATAACATTGAACGAAAAATTGTGTGCGGAAATTTCATAAAACTTGTTCCAGGAAATACGTTATGTTATTCTGTCAAAAATCAGCGCTTAAATTTATTAACTGTAAATTTTATATATCAAATAACTAGTGTGTCTGTAATTATCGGTATATTATCTATTATTATTATTTGAGCAGCAATGGGATCCTTTTAGCCGTTTGTGGTTTGTTTTTTGTTCGTGGATTATCTTTACAATGGGCTCTTTTAATATTGTTCTGAATAAACCAATGAAAGGCAAGCTTATCGAACCGGAGTCGAATGGCATAGTTAGATTTTACAAATTATGTCTCATCTTCTTTTCCTGCACCCTTCATATTATCTCGTGACTGAGAAGGAATTATGAAAAACGGCTCAATCAGCTACCTCGGTAAGTGTGTCTAGAATTTTCTAATACCTTTTATACAGTTTCATATTGAGACACGAAGCAACAAAATTCGATCTAAATAAAAACTGCCACTCTAGGTCGTATTTTGTACCTAATCCCTAAGGATTAGGTACAAAATACGACCTAGAGTGGGAAAATAATACCTGGTTTATCTAAATAAACCAGGTATTATTTTATGTGTCTGTTAAAGCTGCGTTTTTCCTTTGCGTAAGGCTAACTGTCCACGGACGCGTCATTTGACTAATGCATGCAACCTACAAATGACGATAGGCGTATTTTGCTTATTTGCTATGTCCACGCTGCTTCATGCAATCGTCAATCACGCTACAAAACATCTCAGTTTTCTTTCAACTAGCATCGAGAAAGCACGTCTTTTCGTTGTGAAAATGTCAAGTGATGATGATGAAGTGATTATAGCATACAACTTTATTAGAAGACGACAAAACAGGTGAAGAAAGTACTGGTACTCGAAAAATAAAAGTACTCGAGTTGGTCGTGTAGTGACATGCTGCCGCGCGCACCGCATGACGAACGCATGACGAGAGGCTGACGCGACGTTGCTGCTCCGTGGACACAGTTTTGATTGCTTCTACGCAAGATGCAAGCATTCGACTTGCAATCGTCAATTGACGAAAGCGTGCGCATGACGTGCGGTTTACGTGGACAATAGGCCTTACAAACAGTTCTGAACGAGAAAGCGTTTGTTCGCACGGTAAATGAAAACACTTGAGCAAGCGAACAAATTCAGCGAGCGAATTCAGTGATGATCGGTAGGAATCTGCAAACGAATGCTTGCTCGCTCATTCTTTTACTGAAAATTACGTCACGTTTCGTTTTCTAGTTATAGTAAAAACAGATATATTCTGCTTACGGCTGAACAGAAAACCTTTGCTCTGAACAAAATGTTCGCTCGGCAGGGTAGTGAAAACGCGGCTTTACACAATATTAAACCCAACATGCCAAGAAACAAGATTGAAAATCCTTTGTCAGTTTTGTCCTTTGGCAGATTACAATGTATTTTCTGTTATTCTTTTTGGATCTTAAACCCCTTGTTCCTTGGCTCTGTATGATATCTGTCATCTAATAGAACAGATAGTTTTATCCCGTTTTTCCGAGAAATTAAAGATTTTTTTACTCTTTTTCGTAGGTAGGTGTTTAAATGACAAGGCAACACTTTCTAACAAAAACTTTTCTGTATTTGTTGGTTTTCATAGTATAAAAACAATGATTAAATGGTAAAAATACTCGATAATACGTACAACTTTTAAATAAATGCTTTACTGATAATTTGTCGTGAAGTTTACCTATACCCAAAGTCTCAAATTCAGATAATTTATGTAAACAAATGGGATAACATATCAAAAAAATATCTTCGTAATGGGAATTCACATAAAATGGCGCAAAAAGAGGTTACATTTTCTTTTAAGTACTGATTTTAAGAAATAATAATTAACAAATAATCAGACCGTAATTATTTTTATAAATTTCCGGTTTTAGACAAAGTTATTAAAAAAAGGAGATTTTCTGGTATAAAATATTTTATGATACTGGTAACAATGATCCAAACATTTTCAAATGTTTTACATCTTCAACAACACTAATATTACAACTCTCATTCATAGATTCATATTGTATGTAGCATATCTAGCCACATTTTGGGTGAAAACGGCAGTAAACTGTTTCGAGTGGAAATCGATTTTGGGAGGCCTACGTCTAGCAGTGGACTGAAAAGGGCTAATTGTGACGATCATAGGCCGTGTCTCCGACACACTACATAAAACATTGTTTGGCAACGGTATTTTGTTTGCATAGTTCTTATAATTAATTCGCTTTAATTTCATAGATGATTATTTACAAAAAAATAATAATGATAAAATGTTTTGCACCACTGTCCTGTCATTTTGATAGTGACATTTCTTGACATTACTTTGTTTACATAAATTATCTGAATTAGAGACTTTGCGGTTGACATCACTTCGATTTCAAATAAGTAGTAGGTACTACTAACATTCATTCTAAAGAAAAACGGCCATATTCCTCTAGATCGTATTTTGTTGCTTCGTGTCTCAATATGAAACTTTATAAAAGGTATTAGAACATTCTAGACACATTTACCGAGGTCGCTGTTGAGCCGTTTCTCATAATTCCTTCTCAGTCAAGAGATAAATATTTTTTTTAAGAGGAGTGGCGCTAGTTGACCCATATACGCCCTCTAAGTCCATGAAAATTACAGTTTTTACATTATAAATGCTCAAAGCACAAATAACCCAACAGTTAACGTTCCTAATTACAATTTAATGTGTTTAACAATAAAATATCTAAATTGATTTAATACTCAAAGTGTTTGATAAAGTGACATTAATTGAGTCATAATCACAATTTAGAATGCTATAATATCTTTAATATTGCTATCATAATACTTTATCTTAGCTTACATAAAATGCATTAAAATTCTTATAAAATACTTAGTAGATTTAAATTTTTAAATTAAATACATATGTAGGTAGACTTATTTTAAATATTTTCCGTTGATTCTTGCGTGTCACAGGCCTGACTTACATCGAGAGGACGAATTATGTGGACGTTTCATGATATCATTCAATAAATAAAATAATGTCTAATGCGCCAAAAGTACAAGGACTTTCTTAATTAATTTAATGTGGCGCTACTTTTTCTAATAATTTCTGGCTGAATTTTAAGACTAGATTTTTTTCTCATATAACGTATTAATACTAGCGGTATTATGTTGCCAGGATCATTGTTTATTTTACGATCGCAAATTATACAGAGTTCATCAACATTCATCAAAATAAGTAGTTGAAATCCAATAAAAAAATTAACATCTTAAAAATAACAATATTGCCCAAAGCCTACAAGAACTAAAAATCTCTAAAACAAACGAATTAACAATTGGCATAGCATAACAAAGAAGATACAGCTGAGAGTGGCACTAGAAGAACTCTGCGCAGGAGCAACATAATACTTAGAGTAGATACTCTCCCAGAAAGTCGTTCGCTGTACGTGGGGGTTGAATCTGGGCTCTTCAACGTAGATCAGGGTGTTGTTGATGGTGGGACCACCGTTGCCTCCGTAGTAGAGGTAGTTGGTGGTATCTTTGGTGATGGGTGCCCAGGCAGCGGTTCTGGTGATGTTGAGGGTTCCGTTGATCCTGGAAGGAGGAAAAATACGACATAAGTAAAATTGTATTGCCAAAAGTGGTTTAGTCAGATAAATTATAGTGTTATTTTTTTTTTGTCCAAATAATTTCATTAGTTTCTGTAATATTGTTGCTGGTTTTAATAAGGCTTTTTATAAATTATTGTAATTTTTCACTAAACATTCTTACCAGTTATAAGCGAATGCGCTGAACCGCCCCACAAGCGATTTGCTGACAGCTTCATCTTCAGGACGTAAATCATCATCAAACACATAGTTTAAGAAGGCTCCGTGAGAGGCACCACTCAAAGGGATCTGGTTGTGAATCCATCGAGAGTTCTTAGTCCCCAAATACGCAAACTCCAACAATCTGACCTCATCCTTAGATGTCAGAGCTCTTTCTTTAGCTGCATTGATAGTGGAGAGGAGTACAAGGGTATCTCCTTGAAATTCTAAGTAGTCTTCAATGAGTGCCATATTGATCGAACCATTGCCGAAGTAAAAATCACGGATGCTCGCTGCCACAGCTGTCTTATTGTTACCCGGTTTCAAATCAACCGGAAGAAAACTTGTAAAGTTTGTTTGCATGAACGTCAGCCAATTTCCAAAGTCTGCCTCATCTGCCCTCATTGTGCCTTCCCTGTTAGTATATCCGTATATAACCGGAATCTGGGCGTATTTACCTGATCTTAAAATATCGATAGGAGCTTCACTCAGAACTGTATCATTAGAATTTAGTTTAGGATTCTCGAGGCATGGTGCGAACAGTGGTGTATTGTTGACGAACTTGAATTCATTCAACGCAGTATTCAAAACGTTAATGTCAGTTTCGACTAGATGTCCTGCTAGGTTTGCAGGATTTTTGCCTTCGTACCCAAGTTTATCTCCAAAACGTTCTGCGTACCCAATAGGATCGTAGGCTACGGCCCATGGAGCTAAGCTAGAACCACTTAGAATAATAGCTTTGTGCGCTAAGTTTTCTATTTGCGGTGAAAGAGTTAGCAAATCGACCATTGCTGCTCCTGATGCATGACCCATTAGAATAACGTTGTTGCGATCCCCTCCAAAGTTGCCAATATTCTCTTTGATCCATCTCAGTCCTTGGATGACGTCTTTTAAGCCAGCGTTGCCTGGTGCTTCCTGAACGCCTAAGCATAGGAATCCGAAAATGGAGAGCCGGAAGTTTATTGATACGAATACAACATTTTGTTCCATCAACCTTCGGGCAGAGAGAACTTGAGTATTGGAGTTGGTGTATTCATCAGCGTTGAGCCATACCACGACTGGTTTCGGGATGGTGGTGTTTTTGGCGAAGATGCTCAGGGTCAGGCAGTTCTCAACCCCGACGAGTCCGCGAGATGTGGGCTGGGCGCAGAAGATGTTGCTATCAACGGCCTGGAATTCTCCGTAGCGAGAAGGTGGAATCGGCGCCTGGAAAATATTTCAAGCACAATTTAAACTTTGAACAAGATAAGGCTAAGGTGTGACCGACATTTTATAGATAAGGGACGCAAACAACCTTCTTACAGAGACGATCAATTATGGCCCTTCCCTTGTAGCAAATTTATCAATTTCATGATGTCTACTATTTAAGTATGTAGAAAACAAACATAGTATGAAAACATTTTTAACGAATATTTCCAGTTATTGCCAGTTCATAAGAATTACCTTCCTTTAAGTAAACATGATCGTTTTTCATTCGGACGAAGTGTTTGTAAATTCTATCTCGCGATAAATGGTTTTGTATTTGAGTTGTCCGTACTACCTACCTAAATGTTATAGTAATATTCGTGAGAAAATTATTTTTTCTTCTCGTGTCGGTGATTCCATTAATTATTTAATATTATTAACTAGCACTTTATTATGTCCCGTGAGAAATTCGAAATATCCGGATATTTTGAATTTCCCATCTTCATCATAAAAGGAAACTCTGTGCAAACAGCTTTCTACGTCCAAGGGTTTGGGCTGGGCGTTGATGAGTCAGTCAGTGAGTGAGTGAGTCAGGACAATTTTTTGATATGTATTGATTATTCATTTATAACTCTGCCACAATGATAGCGTTAGCAGTGGCCTCGCTTGGGTATTTCATAGTGCAGGTTCTGCTATTGCACAATATTGGTTGAAAACATGACGATAAAAATAAATGACTGTACAAATAATGTTGACAAACATTTCATTGATTAGTAGAGGAATGATATTATTTATTGGATCGTTTGACTGATCGACTTAGGCCTGTGTTCACCAACATTTAAATCAACTGTTTAGATATTTAATCAGTTGTTTACTCAAAATTTTATAGGAAATTTGACATAAACCAACTGTTTAAATACCTAACCGGTGGTTTGAACGTTGGTGAACACAGGCCTTAGCCTTGTGTTCACCAACATTTAAATCAACTGATTAAGTGTTTAAAATTTCCTTAGTAAATTTGACATAAAACAAATGTTTAAATACTTAACCAGTGCTATGAATGTTGGTGAACACAGGCCTTATCCGCCATGAGTGTTTGAATAGAATAACTACTACCTACTACTAATAAAAAGTACCTACTGTCATTGATTTTTGAATCATTAGGTACTTATTGATTGACCAGCTGAAGTAAAGTCATCCAAGATGACCCAATTCATTTATATATATTTATTATGGTCAGTACAATATTTGGTAACGGCAATATGGTCGTCCCCTATTACATGGGACTAAGAGCGTTGTTACCGGTCCACTAGCGCCACTCTTTTAAAAACATATTATCTCGTGACTGAGAAGGAATTATGAAAAACGCCTCATTAACTATATCGGTAAGTGTGTCTAGAATTTTTTAATACCTTTTATAAAGTTTCACATAGAGACACGAAGCAACAAAATACGATCTATATTAAAACGGCCATATTCCTATAGATCGTATTTTGTTGCTTCGTGTCTCTATATGAAACTATATAAAAGGTATTAGCAAATTCTAGACACACTTACCGATATAGTTGATTGAGCCGTTTTTCATAATTCCTTCTCAGTCACGAGATATTATGTTTTTAAAGGAGTGGCACTCGAGACAGCGCTCTTAAGCCAAAAACTCATCAAAGCGCCCTATTCTCAAAAAGTTTCCTAGGAATGGCTCCAAAAATATTTAACAAACTCCTTAAACCGATAAAATCTTCAAAAAACTTAAATTCTTAATAAAAACACTCTATAGTTCCTAATACAGATAGTATATTACACTATAAACGAATATTTAGAAGAAAAATAAAATTCGTAATACCTTTTTCACAGATACTTTAGTTTAAGTTTACCTTAATTTGTCTATCTTAATTTTATTGCTAAAGATATAAAACTGTTACTTAGCAGTTTTTTTTAGGACGCGTACGTAAATAAGAATTTTGGATATGGGGTCAAAAAAAGTTTTATAAACTGTACCGTGTGACATATCAAAATGAAAGGGCTTATTGTAAGGATTTCAGATACTTAACAATTTTTTTAATTAATTTTAAAATGTATGTGTAATATAAAAATATATGAAAATTGACCTTTCCCCAACTATCCCTTATCTCCGAAACAAATGAGCCTAAAATATTGAAAAAAATATCGAAAATAGTTCTTTACTTATAGATTACAGGAAAACCTATAAGAAGTCTATGGTCTTAAAACAACATGGTAAATCACTCAATATTGTGCGGACAAACTTAAATTTGCTGTTAGAATGTATGGGCGATCATTTATTTCTACTCCAGTGTTAAGTTTGCTCTTGGGATAAATTCATCTCAATTACGGAACCCTTCATTGTACGTGGTCTGATATGCACTTGGCCGGTTTTTTTTTTCATATTTAAAACCTTTTTATCGTAATCATAATTTATATTATCGTTATGTTTTTCATTCCCTCCCACTTTAACAATAACATACAGTCAGTATATGTCAGTAGTATCAAAATTGATTATGCATTTAACTGCGTGTTTAATTGAAAGAACTGTCTGATAAATAAATACTTCATTAGTTTATCTAAGTGATTTTTCATTACACTCAGGCGATTTGTCTTAATAGAGAAGTCGATTTAGACAAAGTCAGATTTCACTTTGTGTTCAAAATGTTCATAAAAACTTAAAGGTCCACTAGCGCCACTCCATTAAAAAATATTATCTCGTGACTGAGAAGGAATTATGAAACACGGCTCAATCAGCTCCAGACACGAAGCAACAAAATTCGATTATAAGAAAAACGGCCACATTCCTCTAGATCGTATTTTGTTGCTTCGTGTCTCAATATGAAACTTTATAAAAGGTATTATACCCAAAGTCTCTAATTCAGATAATTTATGTAAAAGTAGTGTCAAGAAATGTCACTGTCAAAATGACAGGACACTGGTGCAAAACAATTTATCATTTTTTTTTTTTTTTTTGTAAATAATCTTCTATGAAATTAAAGTGAATTTGTGTAAGAACTATGCAAACAAAATACCGTTGCTAAACAATGTTTTATGTAGTGTGTCGGAGACACGGCCTATGATCGTCATAATCAGCCCTTTTAAGTCCACTGCTAGACGTAGGCGTCCCGAAATCAATTTCCACTCGAAACAGTTTACAGCCGTTTTTATCAAAAAAGTGGCTAGATACTCGTATGCTACGTACAATATGAATTTATGAATGAGAGTTGTAATATTAGTGTTGTTGAACATGTAAAAAATGTGAAAATGTTTGGTCTCCTGCATTGTTACCAGTATCATTGAAATATTTTATACCAGAAAATCTCCTTTTTTAAATAACTTTGTATAAAACCGAAAATTTATAGAAATAATTACGGTATGATTATTTTTTAATTATTATTTCTTAAATTCAGTACATAAAAGATCATGGAACCTTTTTTTACGCTATTTTATGTGAATTACCATTACGAAGATATTTTTTTGGTATGTTATCCCCTTTGTTTACATAAATTATCTGAATTTGAGACTTTGGGTGTAGAATATTCTAGACACACTTAGCTGATTGAGCCGTTTTTCATAATTCCTTCTCAGTCACGAGATAATATTTTTTTAAAGGAGTGGCGCTACCGAGCGGAACCAAGATCTATTGTAGTTTAAGAGTGCACTCACAGGTGTGTACCTGTGAGCGCCCTCTCTCCCTTAAACTACAATAGATCTTGGTTCCGCTATTTCTTCATTTAAACGACTTCATTTAAGCAATCGTTTTCATTTTGACAGTCCAACAACATTCATTGCGTTATTTACGTTGTTGAGCGGACAAAGTTTTCGAACATATGAAGCAATGGATTAGCAATATCCTTCAAAATCATTCAGATTTTGATTGATAGTGTGTTACTGAATCTCTTTAAATCTGTTCCCGTCTTCCTCGATAACTTTTAAATCGCGAAATTAAAGCTTCTTTTCAAATAGACTGAGCCTGAGACACCGGACTTAGATTGAATGCTCGTCCCGTGTTCCGCGCGGGATTCATAGTTCATGAATGTCTTAAGGGCCTATACTACCTCAAATGGCTTAGCATGATCCTCCGTTATGTCGAAAATACTGCAGAAATAATTTTGAAATAAATATATGGTAAAGTTGAGGATTAATGTTAAGTACTGTGTTAGCCGAAAACACGATTCCATAAAATTTTCTCGATAGAAAAAAATTATAAAGTTACCTCCAAACCGAACAATAAACCGCTGGTATTCAAAAACTACTTCAAGTTTGATAATGAAAGTTTGCATATTAACTGGACTTATATCTATAAAGCAGGTCTTATGTTATTTACTTTTTTTAAATGACCATTATTTTCACCGTAAAACGAAATTACCTAAACTATCGGCGCCTTGGAGCCTTTTCCCTGCCGCCCTGTCTCGCTTGCTCGCGTGACCGGTAGCAATAGTGTGCGAGCGAGATACAGAGTGAGGTGGTGCTGAGGTTGTATAGACTCTTAAGATTCCTCACACAATACTATACTCCATTTGAAATACGATTAGATATTTAAGTAAACCTTTTTAACAGTCCGTTCAACCGATTTTGACTTCTATTGCGATGGTGGCATGACAATTAAGAGGGTTGTCACCGGTCCGCCACTCCTTTAAAAACATATTATCTCGTGACTGAGAAGGAATTATGAAAAACGGCTCAATCAACTATATCGGTAAGCGTGTCTAGAATTTTCTAATACTTTTTTTAAAGTTTCATAATTTAAGATCCGAAACAACAAAATTCGATCTAAATAAAAACGGCCACATTCATCTATTCTCCATTTACTATAGCATTAGACAAATAACGGCTAAATAACGACAGTTATTATGTAATATTTTTGAAATTACTGCACTTTAGAGTTATTTTTTTAATGTAAATGGTAAATAGATTACAGTGCTTTGTATTTATCGTGAAATAATGGAGTTTATTAAACGTTTACATCGAAATAACGAAAGGGTGAGAACAGTTATTTATCTAATGTTATAATAAATGGAGTATAGATCGTATTTTTTATTACACTCTTATGCCAAATCAATTAATTATTGTTCCGTGTGCCAAAATTCATCCAATTTCGTTCAGGTAATAGACGGACAGACCCAACAGACACAGTTACTTTCGCATAAGTATGAACGCATTAATGAATCTATATAAGTTATTATTGATTACCTAGTCTCCTTCGAACCCTATTATTCCCTTAGTTAATGAAACTACTTATATAATTATATTAATTAACGTTTCTTCGAGTAATAATTAATATTAACTTATAGATATCTCTAAGTACCTAGTTATGTACAAGTTTTCTTGAAGATATTATGAATATTGAAGGTAATTTATATGATCTACACATTATTAATGAGATTTTCCTCATTCTGTTAGCTAATTTAACATAAGCGGCCATTGAAGTATTATGTACTTAAGTAGAATTTTAGTCATTTTGAATCCCAATCTTCCCCTTGTCAGCAAAAGTAAGCTGGCTTATTGGCTACTTGGCAATCCTGTATCTTCCCAGTAGTGAAAGATTTTTCGGAATTGGGTCAGTAGTTCCGAAGATTATTATCTTTACTTATTCTGTAAATACAGAGGTGGCAGAACTAACAAAAGGTATTTTGATAACAATTATTATTTATTTACTTGTAAGTCCCAAAAATTGGAGACATTTACAGTTTCATTCTGAAATTAAGGCTAACTGAATCACCGATGACCAGCGGGTGCATGCACGATGTTCTACGTAGTAGATGCAACTTTTTATTTAGGTACCTACATACTCAGACCAAATAAAAAAACCAAGACAGAGCGCTGCGAGCAATACAGCGAAGAATGCCAAAACTACGCCTCCGCGCTGTGCATACACGCTCACACGCACACATTTACAACCATTTACAATCAAACTACTCCTCACTATAATGTACACATCGCTGCTTTGCATGAATACCCGCACGAAACCAAAATTTTGGTAAAATACTGGTTTATAACACAGCCAATTGCAAAATAGTTCTTATTAATGCCCTTTCGATTTATACATTCTATTTATTCTTCTATTGATCAAATACATGAAAAGTTATGACTTTATGACAGTAAATATTTTGTTTAATTTTCAAATAGCTACCCTGTAAAATGTGTGTTTTAGGATTTTGCGATTATTCATACAAAGCAGCGACATGTTTACGAAACCTGCCTCACGTCACTGTGGACAGTGCTCTGTCTTGGTTTTTTATTTGGTCTGACTGAGCCTACATAATTATAGTTCTGGAAGTCAGGGAAGACAGTACATAGTACTGCCTTCACTGACTTCTGCAGTTTGCTCAAATAGTTGAGGTTTTTTTTACTAACAATTCGTATTTTATTTTCATATTTTTCTAGTTTTGGGTAGATTTCGTATAGGTATTTAAATAAAATTAAGAATTATAAACATATATCGATTCGTATTCTAAAAAATCACAATCATTTATGCAAGGGGGGTCACCTAATTGCAGTTTAACTGACTGTACTTATATTTTGTTGAACAGTAAATAGTATTTTAGAGTGAACAACAGTGGGTATTACTGTTTTTAACAGTATGGTGGGCAACCCTAAAGAAAGGAGGGAAAGAGAATGTGAAGGAAACAGAGAGAAACGAAGATATACACAGTTGGCCCAACGCCAAGTTACTTGGAATGAGATCAGTAAAATCATTGACTAGAAAACTGGTGTTCTTAGGAAGTTAATAAAAGCGTTGACAAAGGAATAACCAGCATTTTATTATTAGAATGAAAAAAATTAACACCTTTTCAATAAAATTATCGTCTGTAGGTAGGTATATGACTCACTTATAAAAAATTCATTGCACAACATGCAATGAGATTTACTCAGATTGGGGGACTTACACTGGTCACTGACTAATTCTACTATACTTAATGTATATTTTGATCATAATAACCTAAAAAATTGCAAAATATATTTTATCTAAACTGTGTTTTAAACCACATATTCTTGCCAAAATGGAACAATATTGATGTCATTACGTAATCTAAATAATGTGTAAACAAACATAGAAAATGTGTAAAGTAAAATGTCATAACCAATCTCAGACACGAGACTTATGTTTCGCCATTCGTACTTCCTTCCATACAGTTCTTAAGGTAGGCATTCGCTACCTGCAAGTCAATAGATCTTGTTAATTGGCGTACCTTAAACCGGTTTGCTCCTGATGTCGGCCCCGCGTATGGTATACCATAATAAGTAAAATAATCTCCATCGGGTGCCTTAGATCCTTCCACAACACCTTCTGTAGTATACACTCGAAAACCATGCGCGTACGCAATGAAAAGCACAAACAATGCGCACACTAACATGGCTACACACACAAAGAAATACTTATTTTATTTTAAACAGAAGCGCGCGCGTACTCGCCACGATAGCCCGTGAACGAATGAAAGGTGATGCGTATTTTTTATCGACGCTGGCTGTATCAGTATTATCAGTGCTTGCTTTTATCAATGAGGTCATTGCACAGATTATATAATTTACTTAGGACACAGTTTAAATATGGAATCATTGTTTTTTTCGACTTTGTTTGTTACATGGAGTAGCGATCTCTTTTCTTATTACGTTGAAGTTTATGGTATGTAGGTACTACGCCATAATGTATTGTATGATTGTGTTTAAGTAATTAAATGGATGCTTGTGATCGTGTTGGTGCGTGGGCGCAGAGGTGAAATTAAGAGGTCACTTGTGTACTTATTCGTCTTTGTTATTTGATAGTTTTGGTACTTTATTAGGAACAATGAAGAAAATTATCATCATATCAGCCGAAAAAGGAATTGTTGACTCGGCCGCTATAGTGACGCTTACCTACGCTCATCAACTAATAGCATCGCAGCAGCAGATTTTTTCTGAACCCTTGTTTAAGGTCGTAAAAATCCAGCCGAGGTGGTAAGACATCTGTGATCGGTGAACAGAGCCTGAAAAATTGATTTTAACAGATGTGGACGACCGTGAGCACGAGATTTTGTTTTGAAAGTGTGCCGATTCGGATGTCCCCGACAGTACGTTCCCTGGTCACCTTCCCGGTAAATTCCTGCCGGGCTATTCTGTACAAATCTCACTGTCAAAACGTACGTGAAGTCAGCTTAAAGTGAGCTGTCATTCCACCTGATACTAGCCTCGATAGACCGTGAACAAATGAAAGATGATCCGTATTTTTTATCCATGCCGGCTGTATCGGTATTATCAGTGCTTGCTTTTATCAATGAGGTCATCGCACAGATTATACAGGGTGTTTGGCAGAACGTTGAACATACGAAAATGGTGGATAGGTGGGGTCATCTGCTACTTACTCAGCCCTAATTTATTTGGCCCTGGCCCCCTGAATATAAAAAAAAAATTTGTTTGCTTTCTTTTAGTTTCACCACTTTCTTAACTTTAAAGTGTATTTTTTTATTAAAAATGGGTAAAACAGGCAATATTTTAGTTTATTTTTTTATCTTTAATATTGGCAGATTCTTATAAAATTATTGCTTTATTCAGATGTTAGCTAGAAAAAAAATTACGACTCCTCAAACTTACAGAAAGATGTAATAAATAAAAATATTGCCTGTTTTACCCATTTTTAATACAAATTACACTTTAAAGTTAAGAAAGTGGTGAAACTAGAAGAAAGCAAAAATTTTTTTTTTTAATATCCAGGGGTCCAGGGCCAAATAAATTAGGCCTGAGTAAGTAGCAGATCACCCCACCTATCCACCATTTTCGTATGTTCAACGTTCTGCCAAACAGCCTGTATAGTTTACTTAGGAGACAGGTTAAATATGGAATCGTTGTTTTTTTTTTCGACTTTGTTAATTTGGAGTAGCGATTAGGGATTGCATACCATAAGTTGATATCATAGTAACAGCATCTAAGAGGAAGTTGTGATTTGATTATTAGTCATTACGTGAATAAGACTAAATTAAAAATATAAAACTGTTGTTAGGAGTATAGGTAAAATTAAACAAAACTATTAAACTATGCTAAATATTTGATGAATCTAAGAAAACAGATTAGGTAGGTACATAAGTCTTAATTAATAGAAAAGAAATAATAGAAGAAATGTTTAATAAAAATTGATTTTTACACAAAAATCTGTAGTTTCAATTTGATTTTATAACATAATTTAAAAGGTGCGGGATCCCGCGTGATCCCGCGCGGGATTGAGTAATCCCGCATATCAATCCCGCGGGATTGAATGAGCTGCGGGATTGCAATCCCTAGTAGCGATCTCTTTTCATAATACATTGAAGTTTATGGTACAAGTTTATGTACTAGGTACGTCATTTCACCTCATCATCATCATCATCATTTCAGCCGAAAGACGTCCACTGTTGGACACAGGCCTCGGTTAGACTGGAAGCTGACCTCAACATACTTGGAAAAAGGCTAGGCAGATGATGAATCCGGGAATCTTTTACATCCCAAAAATAAAATCTGAATTAAAAAAATAGGAGTATAATTATTTATGATCTTCATTTGGTTGTGACCCGCTCCTTTGCATGTTGGTACAGCCCAATGGCATTTTCCTTTTACGCGAATGAACTTGTGTATCTCAACGACACATGCGGACTACGCATCAAAGGCCTGACGTTACATATCCTGCATCGCGAGATCAGAGTTTACCGCGCGACTAGCATCAATATCAACAACAACATCCCGACATCAACCGTCGGGCAGTTGTCCACCAGACATGAGCTATATGTATACTGTGTATATATGTGTACTTTTTGGGAGAGCAAAAAGCATGAAACTTGCGTCATCGTCACCGAACGCTTTCCATGAGCTATATGTATACTGTGTATATATGTGTACTTTTTGGGTGAGCAAAAAGCGTGAAACTCGCGTCATCGTCACCGAACGCTTTCCATGAGCTATATGTATACTGTGTATATATGTGTACTTTTTGGGAGAGCAAAAAGCGTTAAACTTGCGTCATCGTCACCGAACGCTTTCCATGAGCTATATGTATACTGTGTATATATGTGTACTTTTTGGGTGAGCAAAAAGCGTGAAACTCGCGTCATCTTCACCGAACGCTTTCCATGAGCTATATGTATACTGTGTATATATGTGTACTTTTTGGGAGAGCAAAAAGCGTGAAACTCGCGTCATCGTCACCGAACGCTTTCCATGAGCTATATGTATAAAAGAACAGTTATTCCAAAGTTTTGTGTTTTCACTTCTGTCGGCAGTCCTTATGACTGCCATTTTTTTTTTACGACGAAGTGACACTAGTTTCATAAGTTTTTTGTTCTAATATTCTATGGATTTTAAAGTCTGAATTAAATAGTTTTTTTTTTTAATAATAGTTTACTCTATAGATAATTAGATGTCGATTTTTCCGTAGTCAGTTTTTCTTTTTTGGAACCTTCAGATGTCAGGTCCTCAGAGCGGGTTTTCCCATTAAAGCAAATGATAAATTAATCATTCCATTAAATACAACGTCATATTCGAGAACCCTTATACGTTTTTAATGTTGAAACAATTTAAAATAAATTAAGATATTAACTATTTAAGTATCTTGGCAGCGATATCAAAAGCGGAATGTCATTAAATCATGTGACATAATAATTTAAGCCATCCATTCCATAGCAGTTATCAGAACATAAAAACGGACGACAAAACACAACACAAACAAACAATGGTGCCGATTCCCTTGTTCACAAACTAAACTAAATTTAAGTTCAGTGCATCTTTTTCTTTCTATTTCATTAAGAAAAGGACAGAAGATAAATTTTTGTTTAGTCCTGTCAAATTAATCACAGCTTGACGTAAATTGACGTAATTTTAGTCGGCAAGTTTTTAATCACGTCTAAACTTGTATGGAGTAGTGACAGGCGCTGATTAATTTGACAGGACTAAACTAAAATTTATCTTCTGTCCTTTTCTTAATGAAATAGAAGGAAAAAGATGCACTGAACTTAAATTTAGTTTAGTTTGTGAACAAGGGAATCGGCACCAGTATATAGCTATAGCTTGTAACCAAGGCCATATTAAAGTTATTAGGTTTGTTTTCACCGTCAAACTATGACTGTGTGAGATAGATTTTAATTGGGTCTCCCTCATCCCCAGGATGTATATTATTTAGATTATCATTTTTCATCTGGGAAAATAATATTTCATGTTAACAAACCACAGGCATCCTCATTATTCATTCAGCTGAAAGACATCCACTGCTGGACATAGGCCTCCCCCAAAGGGGGGGGGGGGATTTGCCATAATCGCTACGCTTGGCAGGCGGGTTGGCGATCGCAGTATGGTGTTAAAAATGCATAGAAAACGCTGCTGACCATTCTCTAGTAAGTCCCTTAGTCGCCTTTTACGACACCCACGGGAGGAAATGGGTTGGTGCTATTCTTTACGTCCGGCACTATACGGTATACCACAGGCATAGCTAGCCTGAATATAACTTTTATACTTAAGCCGCATAATGTGGGTAGTCTGTAGTGCTTGCCTTCGTGAATTACGACCTTTTCGTTTACGGATAAGGTTGGTTAAGTTAAACTATGACTATGAGATAGATTTTAATTGACTCTCCCTCATCCCTAGAATGTATACGATTTGAATTATAATTTTTCATGTTAACAAACCTAGCCTGAATGTAACTTGTATTTCATCCATCAAGATGTATCTTTTCCAAGAGTTTTTACTCACGTCTAAACTTTTAAGGAGTAGTGACAGGCGCTGATTAATTTGACAGGACTAAACTAAAGTTTATCTTCTGTCCTTTTCTTAATGAAATGGAAAGAAAAAGATGCACTGGACTTAAATTTAGTTTAGTTTGTAAACAAGGGAATCGGCACCAATAACAACCTTATTACAAAACTAGCTGCTACTCGCGGCTTCGCCCACGTGGCTTTTTCTAAAATACTTAAAAGTATCCTAAGTTACTCTTTTCATAACATAACATACATAACATCAGGTATCTGAGAGTGAAAGTCCTGTCAAAGACGGTCCAGCTGTTTCGGAGATTAGCCGAAACAAACAGACAGACAGACAGACCGACAGACAGAAAACATTAAAAAAAAATATTCTCCTTGTTTTATGTATAATACATTAATAATGCGTTTTATTTGGGACAGCGCTACTGGCTGGACGTACGACGCGTTGCGTGAGCTCAGTACAGAACACGCCAGGGCTTGTTAACGTTACCAAATAACAAAATAATAACCGTTACGTAACGTTAAATTTCAATGTTATACCTTACTAACGTTACAAAAATGTATCGTTACTTGATAACATTACCAGTAATATAACGTTAATTAACATTAACAAAAATACGATAACTAACGTTAATTTAGCTATGTTGCCGTTCTGTAGGTAAGAATCAGGCAGATTGAGGCAACGTTTTGATCGGCACGGCATGGCCGCACTACTTACATCTTACCTGTTTTAAATAACGATAAAATAAAATATAACATAAATAACGTTAAATCGATTTCCGTTATTCTAATAATAACGTTAACTCTGTCAATAAAAGGTAACAAAATGAAAAAAATACCGGTATTTAAAGCCCTGAAAAACGCAAACTAACCACTCAAGGTCACTGGCATATATCGGCGTCTTAAGAACTTTATCAGAATTGGAGTTCGGTTCGAAATACGAAAACTGCGGGGTGATTACAGTAGCAATGGCTTTCATTTTAACAGTTCAACAACATTCATTGCGTTATTTACGTTGTTGAGCTGACAAATTTTTCGAACATATGAAGCAATGGATTAGCAATATCCTTCAACATCATTCAGATTGTGATTGGTAGTGTGTGTCAATTAACCCTGCTGGCTCGAAAATTGCTTGGACCAAAGTTCGAACTCACCCATACTATCCATACTAATATCATAAACTAGCTTCTGCCCGCGACTTCGTCCGCGTTAAATTTCTTGTTCCCCCGACCCACCCCGTCGCAACACATTGCCTGCCCGTGATTTTACTTCATTTTCGCATAAACTTTCATTTAAAAAAATATTGTGTCCTAGTTAATATAATAGGAATGTTATTCTTCCTCAAGAATTGGGCTGTAAAATGCAAAAAGATTTTTTCAAATCCAACTCGCAGTTCCAGGGATTAGCGCGTTCAAAAAACAAAAAACCGGCCAAGTGCGAGTCGGACTTGCGCACGAATGGTTCCGTACCATCCATACAAACATCCATACTAATATTATAAATGTGAAAGTAACTCTGTCTGTCTGTCTGTCTGTCTATATGTTACGTTTTCACGCCTAAACCGCTGAACCGATCGACATGAAATTTGGCAGGAATATAGCCTCGGATATAGAGAAGGACATAAGCTACTTTTTTACGCGATAACCGACATCCACGCGGGCGGAGCAAAAAAAACGGCAAAAAAAATCATGTCTGTTGTATGGGAGCCCCCTTAAATATATTTTTTCTGTTTTTTTGTATTTGTTGTTATAGCGGCAACAGAAATACATCATGTGTGAAAATTTCAACTGTCTAACTATCACGGTTCATGAGATACAGCCTGGTGACAGACGGATAGACAGACAGACAGACAGACGGACAGCGGAGTTTTAGTAATAGGGTCCCATTTTATCCTTTGGGTACGGAACCCTAAAAACTAACTCTTCAGCTTTAGAATAGACTACCTCGCAGAGTTAAACATTATTTTGCTGCGGAGTTATTATAAAACAGTTACATCTCCTAAGATATTCATTGAAATTAAATGATGTAAGGGCAACTTTGTTCAAAATTAAATACTTGTGATGAATAACGTATTTATTTGGATAAGGATTAATACCATGTTTATGAAAACTGCTTCGCAAATAATGCATTAATTTCGAACAAATTTGATTACCATAAAAAAGGTTATAGTGCGTCAATCTTAAAAGATAGACATATGCTGTCGCGGACTTTTTTTTAGAACATTTAAAGGGGAATAATTCCATAATACATGATATTTGCGTAACTTAAACCGTTTACGCAACGCACGCAACGGAAGCTCTCAAAAAGGAATATTTTTTCCCGTTTTTGCAACAATTTTCATTTATGCTCCACTCCTATTGGTCGTAGCGTGATGTTATATAGCCTATAATATTTCCCAATAAATGGACTGTCCAACACAAAAATAATTTTTCAATTCCAACCAGTAGTTCCTGAGATTAGCGCGTTACAACAAACAAACAAACAAACAAACAAACAAACAAACTCTTCAGCTTTATATATTAGTATATAGATTAGTATAGATATATAGATATATTAGTTAGATATAGAAGATGTGAAAGTAACTCTGTCTGGCTGTATGTTACGTTTTCATGCCTAAGCCGCTGAACCGATCGTAATAAAATTTAGCAGAAATATAGTCTGGGATATGGAGAAGGACATAGGCTACTTTTTTACGCTATAACCGACGGCCACGCGGGCGGAGCCGCGGGCAGAAGCTAGTTTCGTTATAAAACTGAAATGGTTTAGTGTTGAGTTACTGAGTTCAAAGCCTTGGAATTTCTAACCTAATTAGCATCTCAGCCGAGCACTCGAGATTGTCGATATGTGAGATGTAGATTCAACGACCTCTAGCAACGTCGAATGCCTGATAAATATCTGAAGGGCCTCTCGATAGGCTGGCTAAGTGTTTTATAGGGGGTTATCCCTATACTAGATCAAAATGCATAGGTGTTATTGTAGTACCTAACTAACATAACTATAGTGTCTTCTAATCTTCTTACTTAATATTATAAATGTGAACGTTTGTGAGGATGGATGGATGTCTCTTACTCAATCAGACAAAACGGCAGAACGAATTTGGATGAAATTTGGCACACTGGATACCCGTAAGTCTCGAGTTCGTGGGAATATCGGGATAAAAAGTATTTATCCCGATATTCCCACGAAATCGAGACTTATGCGGGTGAAACCGCGCGGCGCAGCTAGTTCTGTTAATATTCGTCAATTGTTATAAAATTATTGTGTTGAAGTTTCTATTTTTGATCATAAAAAACATGTTCACATTCAGTAAAAATAACTTTTTATCTGCTTTGAATACAAAAAAAAAAATTGGTTGTCTGTAAAATTGGTTTAAGGCTCGTACAGACTAGTGCGATATCGCGGGCGCGACGCGACACTAGTAGCACAATTTCTTTGTCGGTGCCTGTCGCGGCCGCGATATCGCGTGAGTCTGTACGAGCCTTTACGGACGATAGTTTAACGTGACAACGTCATAACAAAACATTGATGCGGCGCAAGCGTACAATGAACGTAACGGGACGATGAGCGTAACGGGACGATGAGCGTAACGGGATAATGAGCGTAACGGGACGATGAGCGCAACGGGGCGATGCGCGTAACTGGACAATGAACGTAATGGGACGATGAGCGTAACGGGATAATGAGCGTAACGGGACGATGAGCGTAACGGGATAATGAGCGTAACGGGACGATGAGCGTAACGGGATGATGAGCGTAACGGGACGATAAGCGTAACGGGACGATGAGTCATCCTTTTATCGATTTATTAGACGTTGTCACGTCACAAACAGTAAATTATTATTTAGAACCTGTAGTATGTACCTACAGATTTCCCAGTTTGTAATTAAAGTCATGTTATAATCCCTATTTATAAACTCTTAATTTACACTGGTGTTTAGACTGAAATCGATTAGACCTAACCTTGGCTGTAAAGTGTGCCTTTTAGGTGCATGTAGCAGTGATTTGTTGTAAATCAGATATTAATAACTTAACTAGGTGCTAGGTAAGTAGATAAATGATTTTTATTTTGTGAATTGGGTACAAACAACACTGTAACACGGTTTTTTTTTTTAAATTAAAACTATATGAGATACCTGGACTTGTAGTTCAGGCATATATCGTTTTCGTTTTAGTACCATTTTAGTTACTAGGTATATCATTTTAGCGATCATAAATATTGCAGATAATTAAAGTGAGTTGTATTTTAGACACCGATAATAGACAGTAATGAACATTCATTTACTACTGTGACATTTTGTACTTATTTTATAAATAAATTAATGTAAGTATCGGTTACAGGTTAGAAACTTTATTCCAAGTTAAGGCGGTATGACCCGACAGAGACCGCGCTTACTAGTTTATGAATCCGTGGAAAACTTAAAAACAGTGTTATAAAATTTTGTAAAAAGGTTACCTCTTCTTATTTAAGGATCTGGCGGACTTACAGAAAAATCCCTTAGTTACCTTTTCGTAATGTTTAATCAATTTATAGCCACAATACAGACGTCATTTTCTTTTTTTATACGATAAATGAAAAGGTAGTTAGAATATTTAGCACAATTCGCTGAGTTTGTTTTGATAAAATGATTAAAATAATTACTGTGATTAAATATACCTACTAAATGCGCGAGGCAACCACACGCGATCTTGCGAGCCTACTTCAGTCAGCTCGAGCGCCCGGCGCGGAGTAATTGCATACCACACTATCGGTAGGAATGGGTTTAATTTTGACAGTTCAACAACATGCATTGCGTTATTTACGTTGTTGAGCAGAAACATTTTTCGAACAAATGAATCAATGGATTAGGGCCAAAGCACACACGCTACTTTTAGCATCGATCGGCGATTTAGCGGGTCTTTCTACGATTTTTTTAAAGCGCGCAGCATCGATACAGTCGCAAAATTGCCGATCGCCGATGCTAAAGGATAAATCATTATTAATAAAATAAAGTAAAAGTAGCCTTTAATCCACTACATGCAAAAATTACATAATTTCATTTTCATTTCATTTATTAATTATTACTACAATACAATTAATTAACTATTATATATTCATATTTTATTCTCTAATTCATTATTATTCATAATTATTAATAGGTTAGTAATATAGGCTTTGTTTTTTGTGTAGAAATATTTGTACGCCGTACTATGGTAGGGTATGCTCGAACCAATATTTGTAACATCTATTGTACCATAACCTAACAAATAAACATTATTTTATTTTGATTCGATTTGATTTAAAAGTAGCGTGTTTGTTTTGGCCCTTAGCTTCAAAATTATTCATATTGCGATTGTGTGTGTTACGCAGTTTGGCTGCCGATCATACCGCCTTAAGTTAAGTACCTACCTACACTCGCGGAATTAAAAGGATAAGCAACGTAATAGTGAATTAGTGATAGCGGGGCTAACTGTCCAAGGTGTGCCGGATATTATCGCCTCACATTGAAACTATTTTAAACATAATTTAAACAAAAGCTTTTATTATTCGGTGGTAAGTTTCGCGGTATTTCAATGACATGTAGTACAGTCACGCGAACTAGTTGTAACCCCTATTTTAATTATTTATTTATGCACATACAAAAGTTGCTATTTGCGTGTCGCTGTGTGAGGGTTGAGAGGTGAACTAGTTTTGTATTTTTTTTTTGTATGGAATTTGTGATACAATTTTCATTGTTACAATGACGGGCTGTTTTAGAAAATGTTTGTAACGTTACGTTTTTAGGGTTCCGTACCTCAAAAGGACCGTTTAAACCGACCGTTAAAGAATAGCTCCACGCCATTTCCTCCCGTGGGTGTCGTAAAAGGCGACTAAGGGACTTACTAGAGAATAGGCAGCAGCGTTCTCTATGTATTTTAAACACTATGGGGTTTATTCATAAACGTTGCTTAAAGTTAAGTGACGTTCAAACGTCCAAAATGTATGGTTAAACAGTCGCTAATCATTACTTAACTTTAAGCAGCGTTTATAAATAAACCTCAATACTGCGATCGCCAACCCGCCTGCCAAGCGTGACGATTATGGCAAATTCCCCCCCCTTTTTTGGGGGAGGCCTATGTCCAGCAGTGGACGTCTTTCGGCTAAAATGATGATGATGAATGATCTCAAAAGGAAAAAAAACCATCCGAACAAAAATATACAACTACAGTGTTAAGTTTTTTCTTGGCATAAATTCATCCAAACTACCGAACCCTTCATTGTGCGTGGTTCTACACGTGACTTGCCTGTATTTCTTGAAAAGGTAGGTCAAGTGGCATAGCTCGGGATAGGATATTTGGAGTCTTAAGACTCACCGGTCCACTAGCGCCACTGCTTAAAAAAATATTATCTCGTGACTGAGAAGGAATTATGAAAAACGGCTCAATCAGCAACCTCGCTAAGTGTGTCTAGAATTTTTCTAATACCTTTTATAAAGTTTCATATTGAGACACGAAGCAACAAAATTCGATCTAAAGAAAAACGGCCACATTCGTCTAGATCGTATTTTGTTGCTTCGTGTCTCAATATGAAACTCTTACCTCTTGGTAAGACTGGTTTTCTGACTTTCAAGCTTCTAAAGACCCGTAACGACTGTCAAAGATCCACGAATGACAACCGGGACCAACGGCTTAACGTGCTTTTCGAGGCACAGAGGAATCTGGGTATGTAAAGATGGTCACTCATCCTCAGACCAACCGTGGCAAACTTAGCTTAACCTGATCGATCGATGCGTGCAGCTACTTAGCAACTTAGCCACAAGACCCAAGTATAAGTTTAAGAACTTATCTATTACGGTGTATAAAATAGGATATACCTCTTTAAGAGCGCTGTCTCGGGTCCACTAGCGCCACTCCTTTAAAAAAATATTATCTCGTGACTGAGAAGGAATTATGAAAAACGGCTCAATCAGCCTCGGTAAGTGTGTCTAGAATTTTCTAATACCTTTTATAAAGTTTCATATTGAGACACGAAGCAACAAAATACGATCTAGAGGAATGTGGCCGTTTTTCTTTAGATCGAATTTTGTTGCTTTGTATCTCCACATGAAACTTTATAAAAGGTATTAGAAAATTCGATTTATTCCGTTTTAATACCAAAAACTAATACCACTGATATTTGTTTCATCAGTTGAAAAACATATGTATGTACATAGTGGTATGGTATTAGTTTTTGGTATTAGAATAGAATAAATCGAAAATTCTAGACACACCGAGGTAGGTGATTGAGTCGTTTTTCAAAAATTTTTCTCAGTCACGAGATAATATTTTTTTAAAGGAGTGTCGCTAGTGGAACCGAGACACCCTCTTAAGGTTACTTTTAGGCTTGAGTCGTGTGGAAAATTAGCATGGTTTTGAGATGGTTTATCAATTGACTGGTTTGGACTTATTTGGGGACCACAAAAAGACGCTCACTTATTATTTAAGTGCATCGATTAATGTTTTTAGGAAATCAAAATGGGAATTATTTGAAGGTCGATTAAATATAATATATGCCTCTTCTAAAATTATTACAAAAAATTTAGGCTCTGCAATACTACAGGTTGTCCTGTAAAACTCGGAGAGTCTACTTTAACATACATAAACTCACGCCTGTTTTCCCTGAAGGGTTAGGCTATGTACAGTGGGCTGCATCAATTGGGTACCCCATTTGTATTAAAATTTGCATTCAAGCTGGGTACCCACATCGTGACGCTGACTGTACCTATAGTAGGTACACCCACATTTCGCCAGTTATGTTTAAGTCCCATATAATAGGGGGCGAGCCTATTGTCATCAACCGGGCATAAATCCAGACTCCGGGCTGCTACTGAGAAATTCCAGATGGGAAAATCCAATAACCCTTTGGCCAACTCACTAGATTAAAGAGGCAATCAAAATTAGGCTAATTAGGCTTACATTGCTCAGTTTCCAAGAAAATTTATAGGTAAAACTTACAGAAGCTGCGCAAATCTATCATTGTGTTGAATGCAAACAATTGTACTACAATACCCAATAGTTCACCATTGACCAAACCGAGCGGAATTAACGATAAATTATTACTCGATACCAAATCTGTCGATAAAGGGGAACTTTCGATATGGACGCTAAATCTTGCTTTGTTCAGGTTGAATATTATGTTTGATTAAATACACTGTTTTGTTTGATAGCGCACGTGTTGAATAGTGTTGTTTTTAGAACGACGCGGCTTGAAGTACGATTTGACTGGTAGAAATCGTCACGTAAGGAAAAAGCGTTATGCCCCCTCCATGCGACTTTCTCTCTATCTTTGTCTCTTTCTATTATACTATATAATACAGAGATCGAGAAAGTCTGAATTCAATACGCGTTTTTCAATGAGCTTCTAAAAACTTATACTGGATGGCTCTGTATTAAAAACGCATCTGCGGGTGTGTGTAAAATAGTCTAAGCGGTCAAAAAGAACTTTAAAAAAAAGTCAATTTCAAGGTCTTAACTTTCAAGTGTCAAAAGTTTTTGGTATAAATCATACGTGAGAAGGAACTTCGTTCCCGAGGGGGATCCCCCGATCGCTCAAGTTTTTTTTTTTGTCGCTGATGTTTAGCCGGTCTATTCTGTAAAAACCTCACCGTGAAAACTTATGTGAAGTGAGCTGTCAATAGTGTCAATCCCAAGCATCAAGTGAAATTACAGCCGGCCAACTCTGTCAAAATCTCGCCGTGAAAATATAAGTGAAGTGAGCTTGAAGTGAATGGTCATCCTACCTGACGCTAGGGAGTCTAGAGATTGACAGCTCACTTTGAACTCACTTCACCTTTGAATTCACGGTGAGATTTTGACAGAATAGCGCTACTGATGATAGGAATTGGCACTATTGACCGCTCACTTCAATCTCACTTGATCTTAGTTTTCACGGTGAGATTTTTAAAGAATAGAACGGCAGTAGCGGTGGTTTTCTCTAAAAATCTCACCGCGAAAATCTACGTGAAGTGAGCTTGAAGTGGGCTATGATTTCACCTGATGTTTAGGAATTAGCACTATTGACCGCTCACTTCAATCTCACTTCAGCTTAGTTTTCATGGTGAGATTTTTAAAGAATAGAACGGCAGTAGTGGTAGTTTTCTCTAAAAAACTCACCGCGAAAATCTACGTGAAGTGAGCTGGAAGTGAGCTGTGATTTCACCTGATGCTAGGAATTCACACTATAGACAGCTCACTTTAAGCTCACTTCGCCTAAGTTTTCATGGTGAGATTTTTACAGAATAGAACAGCAGGAAGTAAACTCGCAATTTAGTCAGTTGCGTAGTGTTAATTAATTAATGATAATCCCATGTAGTAGGGTGCAATCCTTATGCCATTAACCAGTCAGAAATCTAGGCGGCTGTTGAGAATGTCCTGATACGTAAATTATACTAGGTTCTATTAACTCTAACAATACCCTTTCACCTTGCTTTTTTAACGCCAGGAAACTCAATTAGTTGAACTTGCCATTTCTAATCTAGTTTCTAAAAAAAATTGTACCCTATTCCTAACACGTAAGACTCTAAATGATAGATTAACTTAAGTGTCTGCCAAAGAGTTTAGGAATTTAAATGAATTTGCACTATATTTCTAAGGCAGTAAAGTTTTTAGTAAGTTTGTATTGTTAGTGTTTGTCTTGCGTGCATGAAAATGGGCGATTTATGTATGTTTTAAGATTGTATGATATGAAAAGTCTCACGTAGGTAGGTATAGGATATTTTCTTTAATGTTATGTAGGTCCCTTCTAGGTTTTTTATTGAGGAATAGGTGCTGCCCGCGGCTTTGCCCGGGTGGCTTTTTCTAAAATAAAAGTAGTCTTAGTTACTCATTATAATATAACATCAGCTATTGAAAGCCCCGTCAAAATCGGTCCAGCCGTTTCGGAGATTATGCCTACCATTTCATTATTCCTCTACCCTTATTCCAATTTATTTGCGCAACATGTCTTTTTCTTCCATTAGTCTGTGGCGGCATCTACAACGCCACAAGGAAACTACGCATCAAAGACCTGACGCAACAAATCCTGCATCGCGCAATCAAAGTTTATCGCGCAACTAGCATATATACAACATCCCGACATTAACTTTTGGGCAGTTGCCCACCAAACACAACACCCGTCTGGTCGGAGGATCCTCGCTTTACTATAGTGTATGAGTGAACCTGTTCCTCATACCTCTATACTTCTCTATTAGTCGTCATCTGGGTGGTCACTCCCTTTCTAGCCATGTAGTCCATCCATCGTTTCTTTGGTCTTCCTCTACTCGTATGGCCATCCACGTTCATACTACCTTAAGAGGCGCATACATCGGTCCAAAAAAAATATCTCGTAACTGAGAAAGAATTGTGAAAAACGGCTCAACAGCGACCTCGGTAATCGTGTCTAGAATGATCTGATACCTTTTATAAAGTTTCATATTGAGATACGCAGCAACAAAATACGGTATAGAGGAATGTGGCCGTTTTTCTTTAGAATAAATTTTGTTGCTTCGTATTTCAATATGAAAATTTATAAAAGGTATTAGAACATTCTAGACACACTTACCGAGGTCGCTGTAGAGCCGTTTTTCATAATTCCTTCTCAGTTACGAGATATTTTTTTATGATATGATATACGAAGCAGAAAAATACGGTCTAGAGGAATGTGGCCGTTTTTCTTTAGAATTTATTTTGTTGCTTCGTATTTCAATATGAAACTTTATAAAAGGTATTAGAACATTCTAGACACACTTACCGAGGTCGCTGTTGAGCCGTTTTTCATAATTCCTTCTCAGTTACGAGATTTTTTTTTTCAAGAGTGGTGCTAGTCGACCGTTGTACGCCCTCTTAAGTAAAATAATGTGAGAGAGTTAATTTTACGTCATAACTGGAAAGTGTAATGTTCAAGGCTTTCAATTAAAACTTTTATAATACAAATTACTTAATACAACATGTGTGTTTTAAATCTAGACAACCAGTTAACGAAATAAATTAGGCTTCAGAAGGTTCACTCCAAGTAACCTTGAAGCATAGATAGGTTTTGTTGGTCGCTACAAAAAATTAAGGTCAAAGAAAAGACTTTTTTTTTCTTTTTCTTATTGGATTATTTGTAAGAAGCTGACAGTATCATCACAACGTTAATGTTTTCCCATTGTTTGTCTTATTTGTTTTAGTATATTCGTGAATAAATGTGTCTATTTGTGCTTATATTTATATATAATCTACTATATAAAAATAAGTCGGGTTTTCCTTCCTGACGCTATAACTCAACAACGCCTGAACCAATTTAACCAATTCTTTTTTCAAATGTTCGTTGAAGTCCAAGGATGGTTTTTACGTTTTTTTTTTTTTTTTTTTAATGGTTTTTACGAAAAATTTGGGTAGGGTAGAGTAGGGTAGGGTAGGTAGGTAGGTAGGGTAGGGTAGGTAGGTAGGTAGGGTAGGGTAGGGTAGGGTAGGTAGTTAGGTAAGTAGGTAGGTAGGTAGGGTAGGGTAGGGTAGAGTAGTGGAGTTTATACTATAGCTTTTGACAGAACGAAGTCTGTCGGGTCAGCTAGTTAGGTATGTATATATTGCATTTATAGTTAGTGATAGGTATATGTCATCATCATAATCATTTCAACCGAAAGAAGTCCTCTGCTGGACACAGGCCTCCCTCTTGGGGGGATTTGCCATAATCGCCACACTTGGCAGGCGGTTTGACGATCGCAGTATGGTGTTAAAAATGTATAGAGAACGCTGCTGCCCATTCTTTAGTAAGTGTATCTTTATATTTAAATAAATATTTATTTCTAGATTTTTTCACATGCAAAATGCACACATTTTTGTTTTAGAAATTCTGACAACCAGTCTTACCAACGGGTATCGTGTTACCCAGTAACTGGGTTGTGGAGGTCAGATAGGCAGTCGCTCCATGTAAAATACTGGTATTCAGCTGCATCCGGTTAAACTGGAAGCCGAACCCAATATAGTTGTGAAAAGGCTAGGCAGATGATTTATTTCTAGATTTTTCGTAATTGCACTTACCACTGTTTGTCTCTGCGTCACCCAAAGTTGACTGGTAGAAAATGCCTATGGCATTAAGTCCGCCTCTGTACATTTCTGTGCTTGAAGTATTCAATAAACAAATAAGATTCACATATTTATTTTTGCTTTAACATAAAACGGTGGTCTACCAATTAGGTACACGCAAACACATCGTTACCACAAACTGTCAAATTTTCTCGTTCGATTTTGATCTTAATTAAAAACATTTTAAAGTTCAAAATTGTTTGATGTTCGACAGTTTCGTGTAGCTTGATGTACTGGTCACCGTACATTAGCTAAAGATAAAATTAGACAAAAAAACCATAATTACACTCATCTCACAGAACTCCAGACTTACTGACATGATCGTCTTCCATTATAATCATAATCATTTATTTGTCAGAACATGGTCGGTATGTATATTACATGGTCTTAAGTTGACATAGATTGTCTCATCACATTCTACCACGTGGGCTTACAAATGTTACACAGATAACATTGGTGATAAATTATTATTAATAACATTTTTAATAAATAAAGATCAAATTCAAAAAGGGGATGTCAGATTAGAAATTAAATAATATAAAAAATTATGGAATTTAATTAATATGTCAGTATCATTTATGTAGTCATTCAAATTATAGTAGCATTTATTACAAAAAAATTCTTTAAATTGCTTCTTAAACAGGGCTTGTTGAAATTTTACATTACGTAACGGTTATTATTTTGTTATTTGGTAACGTTACACCAAATAACAAAATAATAAATTGTATTGTTTATTTTTTGTTAATGTTAATTAACGTTATATTACTTATAACGTTAATTAACATTAACAAAAATACAACTAACGTTAATTTAGCTACGTGGCCGTTCTGAAGAATCAGGCAGATTCAGGCAACGTTTTGATCGCCACGGCATCAGAGAGGCGCGAGGGCGGGCTCCCGCCGCGCCGCACGCCTTAGGCCCCACTAATTACATATCACCCGTTTAAAATAACGATAAAATCAATAGTCGCATAAATAACGTTAAATCGATTACCGTTATTTTAATAATAACGTTAACTCTGTCAATAAAAGGTAACGTTATGAAAATTTACCGGTATTTAAAGCCCTGTTCTTAAATCCATTCATCCGCGAATACGTCATCACAGTCAGGTTTAGCGTCCAAGAGAGCGTTGAGTCTTAGCGTGTTGTTATCCTTCTGCACATCTTTGTATTGTGGCACTTACATGGTGTGTCCTTCGCTGCAGTTACGAAGGTCGGCACGCCAGGCTAGGGGTGGTGCAAGTGGGCCAATTATAGCTGGATTTATATTGCGTCGACTGCACGATACGTGGTACTTTATTTGAAGTAAGTAGTTACCTACTCTACATATGTTTTGGCTAACAAAAGGTTGATCGTACGGCCAGCGACAAAGTTCGACGTAGGTCCGGGGCGAGAGGGAAGGAGGCAGTCACCTCCTTCTGCGAAGCAGTCATGCTAGCGAAGGAGGTGGCGGGATGGGAGAGGGAGAGAGCCTCCCATCCCAGCCGCCGCGGTAGACGCACCGGGCGTCGGGAGCCGCGTGACGACTCCCGGCCACCGTAGGCGCTGGCAGTAGCGGCGTTAGGGTAGGGCGTGGTTAGGCGATCTCCCAAGGGCGCCAGGCATTAAGGGGCGCCCCTTCATGTATGGTTTCCCGTCCGTCCTTCCAGTGAGAATATTGTGACACTATACCTGTAAAGGTAGCGAGTGGAATTTTTCTAAGCTTAAGCTGATACAAACCTATCTGCGATGAACAATATCTCAATCGAGATTGACAAACTTGGCAACTCTGTCAATCGAAAATGAAATTGCAGAAAACATAGACTTCGATGCCTTTATATGAGAGTTTGCCGATAGAAAGGCTAAAAAAGTAGTAGTAGTTTTTTTTAGAAAGAGTTTTGGTAAGTAGAACGAGGGCGCCATAGAAACCTCGCCCAGGGCGCCGGTAATGCTAAAACCGGCACTGGGCGCGGGCCTGCGGGCGGTGAGTAACGGGTAGTTCACCGTCCGATCAGGACCAGGCCCGTGCCGGACGGCGCGTACGTGTTCCCCGTGCGCCTCAAAGAGATGTCAGCAACAACGAGGGGGCCCATTAGGGCCCAAGTCTGCCGGGTCAGCGGGATTGTCCGAAAGGGGTATAGCTGCCCCGGAATATAAAGGGCCAAGGACGGAACACGGGTGGGTGTTTAGTCAGTAAGAGTCTGTCACTCCCTTCCGCTCCACCCAGAGCGGAAGGGGTCACTTGATGATTTCCAATCATCAAAAAAAAAAAAAAAAAGCCCTGGCTATAATATTATTTGGAAGTGTCTCTGTGTTCTCGTTCTATTTTAAAAATTCAGAAGTAGGAGTCGACGACTAAACATTAATATTACTGCTTGAAAACCAATTTAGATCCGCCAAATGACTAGATATAGACGTGATATAGACTTTAAGGGTCTTACAAATAAACGCGCAATAAAGTTATCCTAAGAATAACTTCGGTATAAACATATATTTTTTGACGTTTATACCTAGCATAACTTTATTCCGTGTTTATTTGTATACTAGGGATAGTCTATAGCCAAATGACATAAAGAATTTCACATTTCGAGAGATAAAAAAAATTTAAACTTTTATTTACCAAAATAAAAATTTAAATTCTAGGTATTTCGATTAATGTAATTCACATTATTGACCCTGTCGGGCACAGCATAGTAGGAGAGAGGATGAAGAGCGCTTGTTTGTGCTTAAATTAGTTACTAGCTTTTGCCCGCGGCCCGCCCGCGTGGATGTCGGTTATCGCGTAAAAAAGTAGCCTATGTCCATCTCCATATCCCACGCTATATCTCTGCCATTTCATGACGATCGGTCCAGGTTTAGGCGTGAAAACGTAACATACAGACAGATAGACAGACAGACAGACAGACAGAGTTACTTTCACATTTATAATATTAGTATGGATGTATTCTGGTAATTGTATAAATATATTTCTGTACTTAGAGGTATAGAACATCATGTGATGAAACGAAAATTTTACAGGAGAGGCAAAAATGCGCGAAATGAAACTTCGAATGCTATTGATTATTATTATTATTATTTTTTTAATACTAATACTGTTGAGTTCAACAGTATTTTCATTTATTATTGGATGAATTTTATCGTCATTTGAGGTCATATATCCATTAGATGTACCTAAATGGATTTAATGTCATATACGATTGGATATTTCTTTTCATAAATATCATAGGACTTAATGTCGTATATCAGTATGTAGAACTGGTTCTTGCGATTTTAGTGGTGCAAGAAACTAATTTTCGAAAAAAGTGGACTTACTGTATTTTTTATTTTTTTATTTTACTATGAGTTTGCTCTTGACTTTAGTCTAGGTCTGGATGACAGAGACAAAGTCTACGATGGAGTGAGCTTACCCAGAAGAAGCCTGTTCACTCTCACTTTGAATAGATTAGGGTTGTATGCGTTCGGAAACACAGACGCAGGCAGAGAGTTCCACTCCTTTGCTGCGCGCATTATAAAAGACGTTTGAAAACGCTTAGTGCGAGTTGGTGTACCTCTGAGGTACAGATTTTATTACTACTTTTTCTTCTATCTTAGTTCTGTTACCAGTAAATGATTAAAAAACGTAGTACTTGCACTGGCACTGCAATCAAAGCTAAAAATTAAATGACCTCCCAATTGAGGACAGCGCGCAATCACCACCCAAGGCATCCAGTTTGCAGACTGCAAATTGCAGTCAATTATTGGCAGGCATGGCAGGCCACATCGAAGAATACTAAGCGCTTTCTATTTAACCTGACTATCGTGCACTCTTAATAAAATAGCGTTGTATTTCAATTTTATGCGTTTTTCTTTATGACTGGGTTTATGGGTGAACGTGTTGTTATAAGCTGGAGCTGTTTACTGCGTGTAAACATAGAATACAGTTTTCTATTGGTAGGTAGGTACTTAATTAAATTTATCATCTGCTGGCAAAGCCCGCGGCTTCGCTTGCGTGGAGGTCAGAAATGATCTCACGGGAATATGTTCCCGTAAGATAATAGGGATGATAAAAAAAAAAAAAAAAAAAAAAATTGGCCGTCATGTAGATTTAAAAAAAATATTGGACACGTATTTTTTCTTATTTTACGTAATCAAAACATTACGGCGATACATTGAGTTAAGATGTGGCATGACGTCACTGCTCGCTAGATTTGTAGCTGTGACGTAACTCCCCAAGTTTAATGTATTTTATCTAAGTAATTTATTATTAATATGATAAAGCAAAAAATACGTATCTAATATTTTTTTTATTATCAGATTGACGGACTAAACAGTTTTTCATTTTTTTTACCCAGGAAACATACCTATTTCTACTCTACTACTCTACTCTAATTTCTACCGGGATAAAAGGTATTCTATAATATCTTAAGTTCCTAACTCAAATCATGGTCTATCCGTATGATTTTCAACCAAATCCAGTCGTAAGGCGTGAAAAGGTAACAGACTAAGTTACTTTCGCATTTAAAATGCAATACGAACCTTTTTTTTTCGGACGAACGTAGTGGTTTCTCGGACTCGTTACTAACTAAAAACCACCCCGGTGTTCCCTTTCTACACTTGGAATGAGGATCATGGGAACTTGTGCGCCTTCCACGACTTCTGGCTAGTACCAACCTACCAACTGGCTATTGCGGGCTACTTCAGAACCGCGGGGGCCCACGGGGAGGGGGGTGTAAGACTCCCCGCGACGTCCAATGGGGGCGTACGTGGAACATTTACGCGCTCCCGCCTCAGGCCCTGCTAGATGGGTCCTTCCAGACCTGTTTACCGGGGCTGGAAGAGGCTGTTGTCCGCCTTCCGCCGACGCCCGGTCCACCTGTTGCGGGTCGGGAGAATAGTCTTGATCTCCTTCTCCCTTTGCACAGCCACTTCCCCACGACTCGGCGCTACCGGCCAGCAAACGAGCGACGACCCGTAGAGTATCCTTAGAAATCGGAACGAACCTAACACAAGTCAAAAAAAAAAAAACGTAATATTCTACTGATACAAAATATTTAAAATAATGTACACTCCACGCGGACGACCAGACAAGAAAATATGTTTCCTACCTGAGCAACCTAAAAAATAAATAATAAAATGTCTAATATTTGGAGTATAGCTCTCCAGGATATAGTTGCGACTACTTCGCACTCCGGTACTGTGTGATGGCGGACGTAAAGAATAGCATCACCCCATTTCCTCCCGTGGGTGTCGTAAAAGGCGACTAAGGAACTTACTAGAGAATGGGCAGCAGCGTTCTCTATGTATTTTAACACCATACTGCGATCGCCAACCCGCCCGCCAAGCTTGGGGATTATGGCAAACCCCCCCAATTGGGAGAGGCCTATGTTCAGCAGGTGACGTCTTTCGGCTGAAATGATGATGATGATGATGACTTCGCACTCTGCTCAGCAGCGACGCGAATTATGGCTGGAAAGCCATCTGTGTGGGTCTCAGCAAACATTGCGATCTTTTAATTTCCAAATGAGTTAATATTCTGTTTCTTTTTTCAGGTAAGGCATAGAAAAACAATACTAGATCATCATAATCGTCGTCCGTAAGTAATCATACACATTTACACATGAAGAGGTCTTTCCTGCGACCCTCTATTCATTCGTATAATATGGTCCGGCACATCCATAGTACAGACGCCAGCACATCAAGCTACTACAATCTGTCAATTTTTTTAATAGATTTTCAACTTTATCATTACCGCATAAGGTTCAAGGTTGATTGCGAAAATTTGACAGTTTCGGGTAGCTTGACTTGCTGGCGTCTGTACATCAGAATCAATAAGGCTGCGCTCTTGTGCCAACTACCAATGTTGTGGGTTGCCACTATACTAAAAAAAGATTTGATTTTTTCTGTAGATCTTTAAGGGGTGCTAAGGTAGCCCGCGAAATTCAAATTTTCTTACGTTGTTTGCAATCTGCTGGTCAGTGTCGGGTTATATGTTGTTTTGAATATGATTCGCGACGCTTCTTTTCGCGACGCGATGTAGTTTTATAGAATTAAAATCATTAGAATCAGCAATACAACTCCTTAAGTTAGAATTGTCCTCAAATATTTCATGACACAGTCATTCAATATAAGTCAGAAAATTCACTACTTTAACAGGTATAATAATTCAATAATATTTTATTATAAAATCGAAAAAAAAAAAAAATTACAACACATTTCTGATACACGCTGTAAACGCGCTGTTTTTGTTACGCTGTGTGTTATAAATACAGATCGGATATTCGCATGCATATTCGCCTAAAGTTGAGATGTTGGCTTGCAAGGAATGCGCTTTTTTATCGTAAAAATCCCAAAAAATTTTGTGTTTTCTTCTGACTATAGAATCGAATGCATATTTACCTACCTAAGTAGCTGATTAAGCCAAATCAGGATATAGAACTTAATTTAATAAAAATAATAAAAGTTTTTTTGTTTTAACTAACACACACCACCCCTCCTCTTACACCCTACATACCCATATTTGCATCGGGGATTAAACATTAATTTTAAACAAATATGCATCTGAATAGTTACGCAATCCAAGAATCCCGGTTTTTTTTTTAAATAAATATTTTTTAGAAGTCGCTTCCATACCATACACCCGACTAGTTATGCATTCCCGGTGTTCCTGGCATCTCGGTTTTTTTATTATAAAAAATAAAATAAAATGTTATGAAGCAGCTTCCATACTTTCATAACTAAATATTTACTTTAGGTATATATGCATCCGAATATCCGATCTCTAGTTATAAACTTAAAACATCATGATTTCTGATGGACTATTCCAATCGTCAAAATGTTTGCTCTTGTGTCAATGCAATTGCCACGCTAGCACTTAGCAAAGAGAATCGTTAGGAACGTTGAGTTGCAAATCTTTTTGAAGTTTAGTGCTGAATACGAACTGTATTCGTCAGCAAATTGAATTTGTAAAAGACTTGAAAACCGAAGTAGTAGAGACGTCCCGCATCCTTGAATTTTATTGGCAATGCTTTTAAGGCACGTCGAAGCAATGGTGATTTAATAGCAAATGCGGACTATTATCACAGAGTAAAGAAACGGAACAGAGACAAATCTTCGAAAGAGGGTGCAAATTTCTGTAATAAACGGTTAGACAGAGAGACAGACAGTGTGTGAGGGATCCTATAAGGGTTCCGTTTTTTCATTCGGATGTACGGAACCCCAAAAAGTTCTATTTTTGAATGGCCACTCATTTTTGTTTATGCTACTATTTTCTATCACGGTTAAAATAATAAACTCTGTTCAATTTGGCTCCTACGTTTCTCCTTTCAATCGTCACATAAATGCTTTTTGACATATTTATTATATTTTTAATCACCCTTATCAGACGGACCAACCCTGTTAGCTCAGGAAAACGGCAGCCTTTGATCTAAATACAGCAGCGGTCAACAAACACGTCCAATTAACTCAGGAATGGATGTTTTTATGATCGTTTGTGCTTCACATCATTCAAGAACTTCCATTCGTCAAATAATTCTTTTGTTGATTTTGACTTCTGAGTTTTGGAGATCTACAAGACTGGGTAAGTAGGACTGGTTAAGGTTAAAAGTTTTGATTGAATTAACTTTTTTATCCCTTTATCTAGCACACGTGAAAATTACACGTAAGAAAATTTGAATGTCTCGGGCTACCTTAGCGCATTAAGGCACTGCATGAAGCAAATCTTTAGGTATTTCATAGCGGGTACAAATGCGATTGAAAATGGCGATGCGTTTGATCTCGTGTCCGCCAATAATAAATTATAACAACAATATGTATAGTTCGCTCAAAATATTGAGCATTTCGAGATGAAAAAGTTTTTTCTTGTTCTTTCTTGCGATTTTTTTTCATTATTATTTCTATGTTTTTTTTTCTATAGTCTTTTTTTAATACACGAAAAAGAGGACGTTTTACGGTGTCTCTGTTTGGGCAGCGCCTTAAAATTTTATTCTTATGTATGGTTACGCTACCTCAACCGATTCTGCGCTACCCGCATCCAGCGGATTCCTGCGGTGCTTCACAAGGTCATCGGCCCACCTTGTGGGAGGCCTTCCAACGCTATGTCTTCCGGTCCGCGGTCGCCACTCCAGAACCTTTCAGCCCCATTGGCCATCTGTTCTGCAAGTAATGTGCTTGCCAACTGCCATTAAAGTTTGGCAATGCCCGATGTATCAAACATTAAAAAAAAAACATTTTTGAATTGTCAAGAAGTCGGTCAGTCAGAAACATGAAGTTATTCGCCCATCCCAAAGCGTAGTAGGTTTCTATAGAGAAGGACATAGCATAAAGTGTCATAGGTAATTTAAAAGGCATTGTAGGAGTAATTGACTAATGACGACAATTGACGCGACACGAAGATGCTTGAAGAAGCCAATGGTTTCAAGCTGCGCAGCGCGCTGCCGCGAGACGCATCGCGACATCGTGAGGCCACTGGCAGCGCGACGCCTCGCAGCGCAACGAGGCACCGTGCGGACAAGCGGAACGTGTCTTCATTCGCCGCGAGCTCCCGCCCCATCAACTCTACGCGAAATCTGGACGGAAAATAGTAGAGACAAGTCGCCACGATGGCTTCAGGCCAGCTCGCGGTGTCGCGCTGCTTCACGCGGCTTCGCGAGGCGCAGCGCCGCACTTGCATGCCGCGCCTACCGGCGAAGCACCGCTGCGTCGTGATGTATCTTGGTATGCCGCGAGGCATCTAGAGGAGAAGCATGACGTACCTTTTCGAATTATCTCAATAGTGTGTATCTATTTGTGCAGTAAATAAAGTTATATTTTCGATCACTATCTTAAAAAATGGGCGCCGCGTCGCATCGCGTCACGTCTCTGTGTGAGCTGACCCTAACTTATTATCTTTTGGTTTTGAAGAAATGAGGATGAAATACTTCTAAGAAATCGAAGAACTTTGCGTCTTGATCCAAATCATTTCCAGGACAGCTTCCCACATATTCCAACCACGCTTTTCATGGCTAATCATCCAAGCGGTCCTTAGACTCCTCACAGGTAATTACGAGACCTTTCAGTAGATTAAACTTCTGAAGACGAACGTATTTTAAATAGAGCATACAAATTGCCGACCGTTTGCCTCAACGACTCCCATCCCTCGGCTAAGTAACTATTTATACACCAAGGTTCTAGTTAAGTGGCTTTAAGTTCTGCTTGTGGGTTTAAAAAGTGCCAATAAATAAAAGAAGCTACAAGGGTGACATCGATATTTTCTTAGAAAATCAAAAACTGAACTAATTAGCAAGTTATTAGTTTTATTATATCTTTTCAAAATAGTGTCCATTTACGTCAATACATCGCTGCATCCGATGGAACCACTGAGAAAAGCACTTTGCCCACTCGCCCTTAGACTCTTCGACGGCATTCTAAAATGCAGCCACTGCTTCCTCGGCGTCCATAAAACGTTATCTTCGAAGTTTTTCTATTATTTTCAGAAATAAATAGAAATCGCAAGGTGCGAGGTAGGGGCTATAGGGCGGGTGACCCAGTAATTCCACGTCTGACGTAGCCGAGTAGTCGATTGTTTGCTTAGCGGTGTGCGACGAGGAGTTTTCGTGGTGAAGGAGTATCCTACTGCGAGGTCGTTTCTCTCGAACTTTTTCCAAGACAAGTGGCAATCAATTGTTAGTGTAAACACAACAACAATTGTTATTGCAGTAACTGTTTTTCGATCCTCTAAAATAATTGATGCGTAATGACCTGTCCTTCCGAAAAACGAGGCCACCACCTTTTTCCCACGCTTCGACCTCTCTTCATTTTAGTTGGCAACTCCTCGGAAGGAAACACCCAGACAGTAGACTGCCTCTTAGTTTCAGGATCATAACAATAAATCTAGCTTTCGTCACCCGTAAGTATATCGAACACAGCATTTGAGTCACCTCCGTTGAATCTTTGAACCATTTCACGACACCATTCAAACGACGTAGTTTTTGGGCCTCTGTCAAATTATGAGGTATCCACCGGGCACAAAGCTTCCTGACCGCTAAATGTTCATGGAGGATTTTGTGCACTTGACTCATACCGATGCCTAAGCTTGTCCGAATCTGCTGATAAGTCACTCTTTTGTCAGTCTCTATCATACGCCGCACAACACTGATGTTATCTTCAGTCGTCGCCTTAGAAGGCCGTCCCTCACGTAGATCATCGGTGAGATTAGTGCGACCACGTTTAAACTCTTTAAACCAGTTGTAAACAGTGGCACCAGATGGGGCTTCATTGCGAAAGGCCAATTGAAGTCTAACATAACTTTCTTGTTGACTTAAATGATATTGAAAAATCATAAAAAATCATTGTACGAATCTCGCGTTAAATTCATGCTGACGTGACACAGACAATTTTCAATTTGCCGCCAAATCTTAAACAGATGACAAATGAATAAAATATATACACAATAATATTGGCAAAGAGTTCTATTTTCAAAATTTGAATTTATGTTTTTATTATATCGTTTACAAGTGGCCATTTCTAAAAACTTTCAGTGTCGCCCTAGTATATGGATGCATTGTGTGGCTGAGGACATGGATAGAAAGGATGTGACTACTGAGATGAAAAATGAAACATAGTTTATTATTCGCATTCCTTACTAACAGCTACTGATTGAGATGCAAAAAGAAAAAAAAGAAGATGAAAAAAGATGAAAAATGTAGAAAAGGAAAAATGAGGAAAAAGAAGGCATGCTGAGCTGATCCCGGCAAAAGAATTAGTGATTATGATTTTGCTTACAATCGAAGAATAAAAAGGTTAAGTTCCTTTAGACTATTTTAACGTGCATGCAATGCACTACACTGCATGTTAAAATTGATAATATTCTTCGGGAGATTTGGTATATGAAACGCTTGTCACCTAACATCTAACTAACCTAAAGTACTTAAACGTCATTGAAACAATTGGAAAAATATCCAGGAAATTATACCAAATGACCGTCTAGAACTACAAAATGACGTTTAAAATAGATTTAATTGGACTAGGTAATTCTTAATTCCGGACTCAACAAAAACTCTCATTGCACTTTCCACGTTTTATTTTGAACTACTTGCTCTGCGTTAAATTCTTAGGCCCCTCATTTTATCAGGTACCCTGTTACTTCGAAGATAATGTCACGACACCCTTCGTTGTCCTTTGTTCACCATGTTTTAATTCAAAGAGCCTAGCCTTGCTCCATTTGCTAAACAAAACTCCTTACAATCTTTGCTTACAAATATAACAAACCAATTATTTAAGACCCCTTGTGTTATTGACTTTGTAATATCAAATGCTAAAATTATGTAAACCAGGATGTGTCTAAATATATTGGGCAGTTGTGAGAAAGGGACAATAGCATAATTTGTGGGGTGATGAAAGAGAGGGGTATATGTTCGTATTTATTCGCATCGGAGAGGCATGCGTGCGCGCCGGTTGTATGAACAGTCTTTTTAAATAAACAAAAATATTATTTTAAAAGTTTTGAAGACAATATTAACAAAATAATTGAGAGACAACATTTTTATTTTAGTGCGTATAATTCTGTGTTTTTATGTTTATGTGTAATGAAGTGTTAAATTTGTGCTAAAGTGATGAAACAGTGATGTGATATAAAAAGTGTGTTTTGTGTTAAGTTTTGATAAGAGGTTTTGGACACAATGTGTGCTGTAGTCATCAAGTATATTAAGGTCAGAGTTCATTTAAATATTACTATCGTCCATATTGTATTTAAATTCTGCAGTTAAATGATAATTGTTCAGGACGACTTTTAAATTACTCGTACTAAAAATAGTGTAGTACACACGGCTACATATCAAGCTATACATTTCCAGTATAAGCTGATCTCTCATTATATGGAAATCCTATACAATGCGAGACCAGCGTAAACTAGTTTTGTATAGCTTGATGGCCCCACCGAATAAACGTATATGAGAAAAAATTACAACTTTTCAGCAGAAAAAAAAAAAAACGTTTTAACTTCAATAACGCTCATTTCGTTGTAAATAGGTATAAATAATGTATAGTCGAATTATTGGTAAAAAAATAAGCTATTAGACTTGTATATTTACTTACTTGGCGACTCAAAAAGCTTGTAGTTATAACATAAACTATTGTTCCTATAATTTTAAAATTAATTATTTCCCTAGAATTAAGAAATTCACTATTATAATAGGCGTGTATTGAGTCTAAAATTCATAAAAACATTAAGTGGGTGCAGGATAGGCAAAAAAAACGAAAAAATAAAAAAAAATCGTGTAAGAAGCATTGCACGTTTATTCAGTGGGGCCATCGATATTTAGCCGTGTGTACGTGTGGCATTGCATCCTCTCATCTCGTTTTTATTTGAGTAAGATATTATTGTTACTGTTACTGTTATTACAAACTAGCTGCGACCCGCGGCATCGCCCGCGTGGCGTTTTCAAAAATAAAAGTATTCAAACCCATAAGGGGTGACTTAAACTACTTTTACATCAGCTATATCTGCCAGTGTAAGTCCCGTCAAAATCGGTCCAGCCGTTTCTTAAATTAGCCGGAACAAACGGACAGAAAGACAAAAAAAAACCGGCCAAGTCCGTGTCGGACCACGCACAATGAAGAGTTCCGTAGTTGGAATGAATTTAGGTAGCCCATGAACACACTTAACATTGGAGTTAAAAAAGAATAAAGAGTATTCTATCTATCTATCTCAGGTAACATGTTCATGTTTTCAAACTGCAAATGTAAGGTGGTCGACTATTATCGATAAGTTGTAAAGCCTACTTAGCTGTGATAGTTTTCCTGTTAACTTCGGGGTATATACTACTGCTGGGATTTTTTCACATACCCAAATACAACCATTTAGCTGGCAGGACACTTGACTTTAACAAAAATTTGCACTTTCACAAGCTTAATATTACGCAAACGGATCCCTGAATCGAGAAATATTTTCACAAACCCGCAACATTTTTGAACGGCCTATTCAAAGATACCCCACACCATGGGATAGAGGAGAAAAAAAAAATATCATCCCCACTTTATGTGTACGAAAGGCACCCTGAATATTTTTTTATTCAACATTTTATTTTACAACTTTCTCGGCGTTATTAATATGTATACCCATACCAAATCTAGTAAGAAAAGGCTAAAAAAGTATAGGTTTTTTTTTTAAAGGTTTTATTGAAATATATGGTTATTTGAAAAAAAACCCCTGCATTTTGAAAGCAATTGAATGTGAAAAGTAAATTGGAAAGTAAAAAAGAGGGCGCCATAGAAACCTCGCCCAGGGCGCCGGTAATGCTAAAACCGGCACTGATTGAACGTAAGTACCTACCTACTTGTTAGCAAATTACAGTGTCGCCAATTTGAATACAGTAATACCGCGTAAATAAATTGACATTGAGTTGACATTTGTGTTTGCAAAATAAAAAACTAATGACTCCAAGACATGACGGCTATCGCGTAAAAAAGTAGCCTATATCCTTCTCCATATCCTAAACTATATCTCTGCCAAATTTCATGACGATCGCTTCAGCGGTTTAGGCGTGAAAACGTAACATACAGACAGACAGACAGACAGACAGAGTTACTTTCACATTTATAACATTAGTATTAGTATGGATGAGCTCTGAGGATGTACACACGGCCACAAATCAAGCTATACAATTCCAGTTTAGGCTGATCTCGCATTGTATAGGATTTCCGTACAATGAGAGGTCAGCTTATACTGGAAATGTATAGCTTGGTATATTGCCGTGTGTGTACGTATATTTTTTTTGAGTGGATACCTAGTGCAGTTTGGATGTCAAGCGAGGACAGGCAAGAGTAGGTGACCCTGTTATTGGAGAAAAAATAACGATAACTGTTGGGAATCATACCCAATACAACACCATGCGCGCGGTCTACACATCGGTAAGACGAGGCGCGGCGCGGCAGCGGCGGCGACACGGCTCGGCAAAATAATAATAAGCAAAACAGTTAATTCTTAATAGCTCGTTACTAAGTAATAACATATTATCTCGTGACTGAGAAGGAATTATGAAAAACGGCTCAATCAATTATATCGGTACGTGTGTCTAGAATTTTCTGATACCTTTTTTAGTTTCATATTTTGGCACGAAGCAACAAAATACGATCTAAAGGAATGTGGCCGTTTTTATTTAGATCGAATTTTGTTGCTACATTATGGAATGCTATAAAGTATTGAGTATTTAAAAACTCTAGACTATTTTAGAGGTATGAAGAACTGGGTGTAAAGTTTACTCATACTCTATAGTAAAGGGAGGATCCTTCGACCAGGGGGCCAAGTCTACTAATGTACAAACGTTGCTATGGTCTCTTCATTGTGAGTTTTTGACAGATTTGCCATACAAACACTGTCAAATACTCACAATGAAGAGACCATTGCAACGTTTGTACATTAGTAGACTTAGCCCCCTGGTCGATCGATAAGGTTAAGCTTCGCTTGCCGGGGTTAGTCCTTGGATGGGTGACCATCTTCAGATACCGAGAGTACCATATGCAGGTACGGCCTTAATGAGGAAAAGCTTTTTTGTATGGCCCAAAGAATATTTAGTAAGTTACCTAGCTCAATAAAAAATATAAATTTAATCAATTTCAAGTGTAAATTAATTAACACAGAAATGTTATTATTGTCTCAGTGACTATTTTGATGACAGTTATTTGACATAATAATGTTTCGTATAAAAACATTATTATGACTATTTATGCATGACAACTCTAATAGTAAATCTGTGAACAATGTTAATTTGAAATATTTTTCTTATCAGTAACTTAAATCATAATTATTTAGTATTTACATTGTAGCATTTCGTTAAATATTGACATTACCTATGCTTTTTATTAAAATACTTATTTATATTATTTTTTATTTAACATTGTTGTTAAAGAATTATTATAAATTAATTTAGTTAATTGGCATAAGCCATAAATGTATATTTGTACGCCAACTGGCAAAACATAGACAAACTTTAATATTATAACAATTGTAACATCTTGCACTCTGTGTTAACCTGTGTTTACAAGTTAAGATTATTGATTGATTGATTGATTGAGACTCCTCCGTGCCTCGAAAAGCACGTTAAGCCGTTGGTCCCGGCTGTCAATCGTGGATCTTTGACAGTCGTTACGGGTCGTCAGAAGCGGGTATCGTATTACCTAGTAACTGGGTTGTGGAAGTCAGACAGGCAGTCGCTCCATGTAAAATACTTAGGTTAGACTGGAAGCCGACTTGAGATTGATTCAGTCAAGTCCTAATAGCTAACAGCAAAGCTCAGCAAAGATTCCTCCGACTCTGCAAAAGAAAAACTTTTACTTTTAAAACCTTCGCGTTCGTGTTCTTTATTAACTTAAAGGTCAGGTAAAAGTAATGTATTTATCTTGTCAAAACTTTTAATGGCGTCCCGAAAGATCTGCACGAAGTGGAAAAACATTGAAAGAAACTCTTGCTTCATTTGTAGTCAGATTTTTCTAGGGAAAAAAGTGTTTTTCAGCAAGAAATGTGAACTAATGGTGAAGACAAGACTATCATTGTAACAGTTTTGTAGCAAAATTGAGAAGTTTTAACGGTCAATTACAATTCTTGTGAACTGAAGGTAACTTTCCGAAGATTGTCCGCCTAAACTTAAAAATAACTTTCTGTCTTTTTTATAATTCCGTAGCCCAAGTGTGACCTGCCTGAACAAAGATTAGTCTTTATTTGCCTTAAGGGGGGGCCGTGCACGAAATCGACTGATTTTGATCAATTTTGTTCATTGTTTGTGAGAAACGGAAAAATAATTTAAACAAAATTATTTGTGATTTGAAAAGTCGTGTTCTTTGTTTTGCATGTGGCGGAAAGAGATTTTTCAAATAAATTAAGTATTTACGGTAAATCACTAATATTCGCACCAAATTTTCCCAAAAATGACGCGAGACTGACATTTGATCATCATTCTACAAGAAACTACTTTTGATTTTGAACATTAATAAATATCATTAACATCATTATATGGTCTACTTGCATGTGGCTGAACCACTTTTTTCAACTTCCATACAAAATATAGCAGAAAAATAATATTGAAAAAAACCTTTTTTTTTTTGTTTTAAACCCCGTCAGTAATATATTTGTTCCTATTATTTAACAAATAATATCAAGAAATTTAAAAATCACAAATTAGTCTTCAGCTATCTTTGAAATATAAACAACATTTTATTTAATGATTATACAATATCTTCATTAAGTAAATCAACGGCGGAATTAACTATATTTTGGAGAGCACAAAAATGATGAAACTATTAACACCATGAAAACTGTACTTTTATAGTTACACTGGCTTAATGTTTCGATTATTTCAAGTTTTCTCACAATTAGATAAGAAATTGACAAAAGAGAGTTTTTTTCGTGCACGGAGCCTTAGAGCGCCGTCACCGGTCCACTAGCGCCACTCCTTTACATATATTATTATCTCGTGACTGAGAAGGAATTATGAAAAACGGCTTAATTAGCTACCTCGGTGTGTCTAGAATTTTCTAATACCGTTTATAAAGTTTCATATTGACACACGAAGCACCAAAATATGATCTAAAGGAATGTGGCCGTTTTATTTAGATCGAGTTTTGTTGCTTCGTGTCTCAATATGAAACTTTATAAAAGCGCTAGTGGACCGATGACAGCCCTCTTAAACATGGTATAAAGTTGTTACAGTCAAGTATTAATCTAAAGTCCACATGTTTAGCTATACAGGATACGTAGGCAATTGCACGCAAAATAATTATAAGTTAATTGTTGTTCAATGTTACAGATATAAATAAGGTCAATACAATAGTTTAATAGTTTTATCCCAGCACTATCCGCAATGATAGAAATTTACAGTTTATTGTTAAAAAAATCTTTAAAGTCATAAAACTTATAATGTTCTTTCAGCCATTTCAATAATCTGTTTTTAAATGAGTTACCTCCTTACTAATAAACGTTGTATAGCGTCTGTATAGTTACACACCGATTTTTCTCTTTCACTCGTCAGTAATTTGACTTTTGATAGAAGAAGACAAAGCGTTGTGTAACTATACAGACGCTATACAACGTTTATTAGTAAGGGGGTTAATATTATAAAACCTATATATAAGGTGTATCTATTCATCACGAAATATTTTAAGGGGACCTTTAGGTGGTAAAAAGCCATAGCAGCGCAAAAACAAACAATTTATTTAAGTGTTTTATATTTTTACATAATTATTATAATTTTAAAATTGCTTGAGATATTTTGCAAAGGAGTTGAATTTTCCAAAATTTTACTTATTCTATGAATGACCCGCCCGGACGCGGCGATGGTGGCGGCACGAGCGCGGTTTTAATAATTAATTATCATATCAACCAACTTTTTTTTTTTTTTAAATAATATACTCAGATTAAAAAAAAAAAAAACCGTTTCCATGGCTTCTTTACCACCTATAGGTGTATCTCTTAAAATATTTCGTGTTTGAATAGATACATCCCATATATTATATTATTATATTTATGTGAAATAAAATATTTCGATTTTGATTTTGATATGATAAAATAAATAAATATAAACCTAGTTTTCCCAAAATTGCCATAGGAACAGTATCTCTCAAGCACCTAATTTGATCCCAGTTGGGTTAGACAATTTTGAACCAATTTTCTTCACTCAGAGTTTATTGAGCTACGCTACGACATTCCCCTGTTATAGTACAATTTGGTATAATTCATAACCATGTTTACTCCGCGATGTATGCAGAAGCGCGAGCGCCACATAAAATCTTCGCTGCAGCTAGATATAAAACAAACATGACGGAGTCATAAACACTTGGTCGGGACATTCACAGTAATCTACGACGCCATCTTGCCTTTAAGGGCTCCCACACATAACTGCGAATTCGCAACGCATCGCAAATATCTGCGTGCGAGCTAGAGCACGAATGCACAGCAAGAATTATCGATCGCGTCGCATCGCGGTTTTGTGTGGGCGCCCTAAGGGCTTGTACACAAAACTGCGATGCGACGTCGTGTCGTAAAAATCTACGAGCTCAGACGACGCATCGCAAGAACTTGCGAATTAATTCGCATCGCGCATTCCTACGATGTTGCGTCGTCATCGTCGACTTCTCTATCCTCCTATATGCAAATGTACTCTGTGGGAATGATCACCCGAATCGTGGAAGAGAGAAGCCTTGTCGCACGAAATCGCATCGCAGCAATTCGTGTCGCAGTTGTCTGCGTTGCGAATTCGCATCGCGCCGATTCGCAGTTTTGTGTACAAGTCCTAAACTATGCTCAGTCGCAGAATGGAAAGGGTAAGCACTTTTGAGTCAATACTTGACTTTTAAAACGAATTATGAGCTATTTTGAATACGTATTGTTAGTAAAAAAAAAAAAAAAAAAACTTGAACTTAGTGTGTTTATTAGGATTGATTCATAATCGACACTTTTTTTGCGCCATGGTAGGATAAGCCGCGGAAAACAAAAAACAAAATCCGGTCCCCTGAAAAAACTTTTTTTTTATTTTATTTTTTTATTATAAACTTCAATCGTTTCAAACGTTTTGTTTTGACTTTTACTCCCGTACACTCTTTGTTTGGTTAACTGCGGCTTACTGCCTGCGGCATACAGGAAATGATATCGAAAAACCTCTTTTTACAGAAATAAATGTGCTGACGTGTTTGTTGCGCCAGTTCTTCGCCAATTTTAAGGAGTACCTTTGAAACGTTTGATGTTCAAAAACTGCTGATTCTCACCGTTATTTATTTGAAGAAATGGATTTTAACAAAACAAAAGTGTTTTTAATGTTATATTTCTTACAACTTTAATTATATAGAACGACAATCTAAACATTCATCGAAAAAAATAGATTCAACATATAAAGGGAATCTTAGCTGATAATCCGATTAGTAAATGATTCTTTTGGGATACTGCGTATCATCAAATTATGTAATGTAGTTCAATAAAGTATTATATTGGTATTTTACAAGCTCGAATTTTGTATCAACAATTAGTTATCAATAGTTGTTATACTCGTGGTTTGCGTAGTTGTACTTGTGGCTAAGTAACAATTGTTAGGGGTTCTAAAGGAGTATTATGTTTGTTATCCTTTTCTTTATATAATGGAAGGTGTGAATTACTAATATAACGTGAGACGTGTGGTCCCACGCAGGGCTAGCAAAGTAGTACAGTACAGTCGCTATGAGAAAGTAAGTATTTCATCATTTCAGTCAAGTGGCAAGTGAGGGCTTGGTTATAATAAATAATGTTTATGAGTTAGAAACACAAAAACTAATAGTATGGAAGTAGGGTCGATTTGTTTTTGCTATATTCCAACAATAATAGCCGCACGGGTCGATCGATCAGGTTAAGCTACACTTGCTGCAGTTGGTTCGTGGATGGGTGACCATCTTTAAATACCAAGATCCCTAACTCGGAAAGCACGTTAAGCCGTTGATCCCGGCTGTCATTCGTGGATCATTGACAGTCGTTACGGGTCGTCAGAAGCCCGAAAGTCTGACAACCAGTCTTACCAAGAGGTATCGTATTACTCAGTAACTGGGTTGTGAAGCTCAGATAGGTAGTCGCTCCATTTAAAATGCTGGTATTCAGCTGCATTCGGTTAGACTGGAATCTGACCCCAACATAGGGACATTGGGAAAAGGCTAGGCGCATGATTTAGTGTTATACTCATAAAGTCAAATCACGAAGCTTAAAAAATAAATAAAAAATATTTGCATTCATGGACTGGCACCCGATATTCATAAATTCAATTCATTTTTCTTTTGCTGATTTGTATTGTCAAATATTTTTATCATAATCATAGCACTACATTCCTAGATTGCAATCATTTTTATCAATTTTTATCGCTTACTCAAAACAAGTAACAAAGAATTCATAGAAACAAAAGGTCGAAGCCACGGAGGTCCGATGTCCATTGTCCACCGATAATGAATGGTTATTGGCTACGATCTCATTATAACTTGTTGAGCCCGCTATGTAACTTGTGGTGCACAGTGACCAAGTGTTTGCGACCCCTGTAGCTGGGTAATGTGTCAATGTACAGTTAGGAAAATAGATTGTTTAGCAAACTGACTATCAATTTAAATTATCCGTATAAATAAAATTACAACTGTCATTCTTTATCAGTCGTATCAAGTCGTATGTAATAACTATTACCTACAGGACAATTTCATGTAGTGGGTTTTGCTGAAAAACTAGACTAAATTAATGAATACGTATTGTGGAAATGAAAACGATTATAGTTGGTCAAGGAAATAAGATTGCTGTTCAAAAAAACTAAAATGCATGAAGGCGCGATACGCGACGATACACAAAGGTACTGCTCGTCGCGCGACATGCGGGGCCTTTGTGTCCCATCGCGTGTCGCACCTGTTTGTATAAGGCTTTATACTGCACAAAGTAATTCCAACAAAACAGAACCGCGCTGTCGTGTGAATTCCCACCCTTCTGTTGACATATTTGCCCGGAACGCTAAACACAGCAGTATGTTCAAACATTACCCGATATCCTACTATCATGAACGCCATTCCGTTCTTTATACTCTATTTATCATTCAGAACTGCAGCAATATCTGTCAGAGGCTCGCAACACGTCATTTGACCATACCAATTGGCGGCATAAAAACGGCACGGTTGGCGCAGTGGTTAAGCGATTGACTGCTGCGCTGCATGTCGCGAGTTCGATTCCCGCACGGAACAAATATTTGTATGACCTACAATTAGTTGTTCCGGGTCTGGCTGTTTGTGTATGTGAGTTTAAATGTTTGTAAACGCACCCACGATACAGGAGAAATTCCTAGTGTGGGGCAACGTTTAAAAAAAAAAAAAAAAAAAAAAAAAAAAAAAAAAAAAAAAAAAAAAAAAAAATTAGAATTACGAATTGTTAAAACATGGACGACGTTCATTCGTGTGTCCTCGGCATTTGTCGGCTATCGTCGTCGGCCCTGTCGAAATTACACCTCCATTATTAATTTTGATGCATAACACCGCGGGATTTTCGGGTTGAAAATAAAATAAAAACCTTTGTTCGTTTGTACAGCGTGCAATATTTTTGCATAGAAAATGAGACCAGCTTGACTGGATGAGATTTTTGAACCAAGTTTCTAATGGATTGGGGTTTAAAATTTCAAGCGTTTACGTATGGCTAGCTGAGTTTAAATTCCACCTGTGGTGCTTTCAAACTTTTATAAGAATGAAGCGGAGTGACATGCTTCAAACGAATTGCAGCATATTTATTTAATAGCCTTTGATTCTATACGGGGCAAACATTTTAAGCAAAATACTTTGGGCCTTACAAATAAACACTGAATAAAGTTATGCTAGGTATAAAAATCAAAAAAATTATGATTGTACAGAAGTTGTACCAGGATAACATATTCGTAAGAAGTTGGTTGAATCATCCCAGCGCTGATTCGTTTTCTCCTCTACCAATCTTTATTTCACCTGACACTTTATTTTGCTTATATTTATGTATGTATGTATCTATATCTATGTAATAGTGTACTTGAATTTTTCCTTTTTCGAGTTATCTATCCCTTATGTTGCACCTGCCATGTTTTGTCTCTGCATCACCCTAAGGTTGACTGGTAGAAAATGCCTCTGGCATTAAGTCCGCCTTTGTACAGTATTTTTTACTTGTGCATAAAGTTTTAATAAATAAATAAATAAATAACTTTATTCCGTGTTTATTTGTAAGGCCCTTAGAAACTTTTTACAAAAAAAAAAAAATTACAATAATATGCACTTGCATAGGGGTACTACAGGGATAATCGTCGGTTGGTGCCTCATTTAATTAAAAAGCGTCTAACGGGCCTCTGCGAGTTGGCTTTGGCCCCTCGTACGCTCCAAAGGTGCGGGACCCCAGGATCCCGATATATATAAACATATAAAAATAAAATAATAATAATAACCGAATAACAAAACAATGAAAAATAACTTTAATTTAAGAATATTATTATTAACATAAGCGGGATATTTACCATGTTTATTCATTGTTCTGAGTTCCCGATATACCGGCGCTGTTGCAAGCACCATGATCACGGATAAACTGAAGTCACTGCGGGTGGGTGTTTATGAGCAGACAAAACGGTCTACCCTCTTTCTTGTTCGTTTTTTGCACTCAGTACCGCTACCACTGTCACTCGCAACTCGATTCTGTTCCCGACACACGAAAATTAAGAAGTCAGTGTCTTTGATTTTAAATTTTAGTTTTTTTACGTAAGTCGGTTGTTTTTTTTTGTGAAATGGTTTTTTTTTTCTTCTCTTTTTAGTTATGGTACCTAGCCCGCACACAAATTCGTATAACACTACTTGCTATGTAAATAACAGTGACAGGTGATTATTATAACATCATCAACACACAATAAAAATACGTATTATTGAAGCTAATAAGATAGGTGCCAAGATTTTCTTAATACTCGTAATTAGTACCTACTATAATCTGTCACCATACACCTTATTCTTATTTTGTAAGATTTGCTTTAATGTGATGAACGATGAAATTTTTGATATGTTGCATGTTGACATAATTTATTATTGTATGCCTATTAGGCAGGACATAATGGATCTGTAATTTACCTAACATCTGTCTGTATAACCTACGCCCACAATAAAATGATTTGATTTAACTCATAAACTACCTAATCAAAGGACCACCGCGTAAGCGTCCTCCACCAAAAGAATTTTCAAAATCGGTCCACAATGGACGAAAATATGAATGTTTATTTTTATTTTTTATGGAGAACCTCCTTCTTTTTTACTAAATTAGGTACTTAGTTTGAAATACTTTCAGTACCCGTGCCAAATCTCGTAACTGCATTAAATCTTTTCTGAAAATCCTTTATTTATAACCATAATGTTTGTATCTCCACCTGTCGTGAACATTAAATGTTGTTTCTTTCTGTTAAGTGTAGGGACAGCCGGACAGGTGCGGTGAATGTTAAGGAAGCGAGGGTTTGCGCCCCTCACACTCCAACAAACAGACCAAGTGCCATCTCACCGAATCAACAGATAAAACAGCCATTGACAAACCACAAACCCATTAATTTATGATAATTTTAAACCCCATTAACTTTACACGTGGACGTTTTTTCATGTACAGTCAACAAAACAGGCAAGAACTACTGCAGGTCTTCAACTACTAAACTTGTTACCAGGACATGCCACATTTCAAACTATGTATTTTAGGGTATTTAACCACCACCAACCCAAACCACACAACCCAAATTAGTTTGCCTGGTTTGGGCCGTTCAAACTCATCATCATCATTTCAGCCGAAAGACGTCCACTGCTGGACATAAGCCTCCTCCAAGCACCGCCACCTCGACCGGATCTGTGCTTCCTGAATCTCGAAGAATTGTCAAACTTAAGTCGTAATGGGCAAACAGAACAGATAGCCATTGAGGCCAAAAGGTTCTGGAGTGGCGACCGCGTACCGGAAGACGTAGCGTTGGAAGGCCTCCCACAAGGTGGGCCGATGACCTTATGAAAGCGTTCAGACTATTATACCCGAATTCTGTTCATAATTTTGGTTTTGGTTGGTCGGTGATTTTGAGTCTGGTAATTTTGTGAACATATATGATGGTGATGGTCTCCAGAAAGGTCAGGTAGTACTTGCAACCGGCGTACGTTGTAACCAGAGGCCCTAGTGTGAGTTTATTTTAACCATCTCGAATTTACGCATCGAGCGCGTTCGGCGTTCCGATTGGCCTCCGATTGGCCCTTCACCAATCGGAGTGCTGAATTGGAGTGTTGATCATCACTGGCAACATGCACTGGTCAAAGAGTTTTGTCTTGAGACTGCGGTATGTGGTATGAGAAGATATTGCGTAGACATTGCGTTACCCAATAACTCCGCTGTTTTGCTGACTGTAACCGTGGCAAAGTCCCATTAGCCATCACATTACGTAGCTCATACAATTTTACGCGGAATAAATTCAAGGTTGGTTATCTTCCATCGGTGACCGGTCAGGGACGCAGGATTATATGATTACGTGGTCCAATGATTTATAAAAGGTGCAATTTGAATTTTACGTGGTATTTGTGGCGTCCCTAATATTTTGTGAGGACAAATTGTGTGTTTGCTTTTATATTTGTGGGTTTTTGTGATTAGGTGTGAAAAGGGTTTGACATGGTACTTGTTCTTTTCTTTGATGGCTTAAATGTAAGCGTTCAGTGGCTTTGTAATAAAGTGAATTTCTGGGCCTTTTTCGACATTCACACGACTTTCTTTGCTTTCCGCTTTTTAGGTTTTCGAAGTAACAAGGAGCCCTCATAGTTTCGCCATGTCAGTTTGTTAGTCTGTCTGTCTGTCTTTCTGTCTGCGGCATAGCTCAGAGACTCTTAGTGCTAGACAGCTCTAATTTGGTATGAGTATACATCAAACTCAAACTCAAACTCAAATTTATTAAACCATTTACAGGCACTTTTGAATTGTCAAGGAGTCGGTCAGTAAGAAAAATAAAGCTACATTCCCATTCCAAAGCGTAGGTGACCTATGGAGAAGAACGGGCAAGAAACTCCATGGACACTATTTTAAATTAAATAGTCACAAAAGTATTCGTAACTAAATGTGAGAACGATGTAAAAATAAAAATAATAAAAACTTACACGTTAAAAGCGTCCAGAGTAGGTACAACAAATAGAAATAAAATAAAATAAAATAACCCGTGGCAGCCAAGTGATGACCAGTCCCAACTAACGGCGCCCGTTCACGAAGATGACGCATGGATTAGCACCATTCAGCTCAACCACTTTGAAGGGAGCTAAATGATCCAACACACACGCCACCATCAGCGAGGCATCTAAGTGAGCATGACATACTCTCAGCCGCCAGGGCACATTCAAGTCAATGAAAGACATATTACCCGGTCAATGGTAGCTCTATAGTACATAGGACTCACACTTGTGCTATGCATTTATATAATACAATAATAAACATATTAATCACGCCGACAAAGTGGTAAAATTAAGGTAGACTGGTAGAAAATGCCCAAGGCATTAAGTCTGCCTTTGTACACTTTTTTAATTGTGCATAAAGTTTTAATTAATAAATCATGAAAAAAAAAATTGGGTACCTACCCTACACGTAAAGTGGAGATGATATATTTTTTCTCGTCTGTCCCATAGTGTGGAGTTTCTTGCCCGTTCTTCTCCATAGCAACCTACTATGCTTTGGAATGGGCAACTAGCTTCATCTTTCTGACTGACCGACCCCTTGATAATTCAAAAGTGCCTGTAGTTGGTTTATTTGAAATAAATGCTTTGAGTTTGAGTTTGTAGCGCTTGCGAAAACTAGACCAACGAGGCAGTCATTCAAATCTTATCAGCTTTTCCGTTTCATTCCAGGTCATGTAACTGTATTTTTAAATTCGGAAATGATGACGTAGTCAAAATATTCCGAGGACTTCCGAAGTAGACTCGAAGTTTTAATCATGTTCGCAATACTCATTAATGTTAGGACAAGTTCTTGTTGTAACAGTGATTATACTTGTGGACTGTCGCGAAGTAGTAGAACCAAGTTTTTTTGATTATGCTTCCGAGTACATAGATTATTATGGTAATACGAATAAACTTTTTGGGACTGTTTTAGGAAAGGTATTTCTTAAAAATTGTTTGAAAAGATTTTTTGCAATCTAAATAATAACAAGACAGATCTTTTTTAGTTACGATACTTTGTTGTATGCTTTGTAACTTAGAAAACTAAGAAGTATCGTTAACATGTCTACACTAACATAAACATTGAATGTTTATGAAAGGTCATCTGATTTTTTGTCACGTTTTAACTGTGTCTTTTCAATAATAAAATATTTCCTACTTCTGCTTTAGTTGTATAATATTCCCAATTTCCGTTCGATCATTTTTATTCGATAAACGATAATTGAATACTGAAGCATCGCTTCCATAACATTAAAATTTTAAATTTGAATTTCGAACACATCACACGCCATTTAACCCAACAGTGCCCACGACGTTCAAGGCTCCTGCAGACAGGCCCGTCTCGAACCTAGTAGAACAATTTCTATGAAATCTGCACATGCAAATTGATCTACGAGAATCGCGTCGCACCGTTGCATCGCGCCTGAAATTTAAAATTAAATTTCGAACGTATCACATGCCATTTAACCCGACAATGCCGACGACGACGGTAAAGACTCCCGCAGACAGGCCCGACGCGACTCTAGTAGAACAATTTCTATGAAAACTTCGTGCAAATTGTTCTACGAGAATCGCGTCGCACCGTTGCGTGGCGCCTGTCTGCGGGAGCCTTTATGCAAAATTGCATCGCAAAACAAAATGCCATTTTCCGAAGTGTCCGACACTTGTGTTGTCGAGTACAATACATTCTTGTAAAACAAGGAAACAAGGGCAGCTGGAATAAGAATTGAGATTCAATAGAAAACGTTCCGTCTAAGAAATTACTTAGTAGATTGTAGTAGTGATGTTTTCAGCCGATTCAAAGTATTTTAAGACTTTTTTCAAATCAGTCTATCGCAAAACTACGTATTCAATTGACGTTACAAAAATGTTGACAACAAAGGCTATATTATATTTATGTCGCTATACTTAAATACGTCATTGAATGACGACTTTTATTCATTCAGTTCCACAAAGCCATTCAGTTCCTTCACACACAAACTCACACTTATAAATTATTTTTAACTCACCACCAGCGTGACATTATTTAGAGTACTTAATTTTATTTTGCTCAATTTATTATTTCATTTATTTTTATCTTGATAGTTCTCTACACTTATTAAATTAAGCATTATCAAACATACTGAAATAAAATTTAAGTCAACGCAAACATGTCTCGAATTAATATTTATTATTTATGAAAACGCAAGTCAAGCCCATAAGATACAGGTGCTGCCTAGTTTGGGGGCCACTGTTTAATTAACTATGTTAAATATTCTAGTTACAGTAAGCAAACATAACAATATTAAAAAAAAAATTGTAACAATGGACTAATAAAATTATTCTTATTTTAATAATTGTGCTAGGATAAGATATTTAAATAAAGCTGGTTTAATTTTAAAATTCAAAAGAATTTATATTAAAAAAGTATGCTTCCAAAGAAACTTTTAAAGCTTTCTTCCATAATTGAGGTTGAGTTCAAGTATAGTAGATTGTTATACAAGGGATGAAAGGGACCTATTAGGCACGAGATGATTTGGCGCACGAGCGTAGCGAGGCCGCCAATAGTTAGATTGCATAAATAGGTTATTTCACCCGAGGTAAACACTCTGCTTTTCATTTCGAATATGGGAAAAGTAAATAAAAACCTGATTAGAAATACATACCTGAATCCGATGAACTCATTTTATACAAATATCTGTTAAGTAAATAATTAGCACTTGACAAAACAACTGAAGATCTAATTGACACTTTCCCGCCTATTTAGGGTTTCGTAGTCAACATATATAGGATCTGTTTGCGTAATATTAAGCCTTATAGTGCTAATTTTTGTTAGAGTCAAGTGCCCGCCCGTGGAAGGAGTTCCATCTAAATGGTTGTATTTGGATATGTGAAAAAAAATCACAGCAGTAGTATATTATATAACGAAGTTGAATGGAAAACTATCACAGCTAAGTATGCTTTACAAGTTACAGAGTAATAGTCCACCAACGTATATTTGCAGAATGATATTGAATTGATACGGAATATATGGGAGAACACGTTTTTCAACTACAATGTTGAGTTTTCTGCTGGGATAAATTCATCCCAACTACGGAACCCTCATTGTGCGTGGTCCGACACGCACTTGGCCGGTTTTTTATGTGGCATTCTACCATCCAGTATTTTTTATCATTGTTGATGGATATTCAGCTCAAATCTATGTTAGTTAAATAATGATTTAGTGCAAAGTAAATTAGACACGTCATGTTACAAATTATTGATAATATTTTTTCCGCGATTTAAAAAGTTGGACGTGGGTTGCATAGTTTTTTTAAATTTTTGACAGCAGGGAAAATCGTTTCCCGGGGACGAAAAGTTCTATTTTCGACCCTCTGATCAGGTAACTTCAAGTGTACTTTCCAAATATGAGATGAAAATTTTTTGTACAAGAAAAACTTGGAATATGAAGTTTCATACCGGACCACATCACTAGTCGATGCAACTGTTAAAAAGTTATCAGAACTCGGTCGTTCTATATTCGTTTTTTTTTTTTTCGATATTGGAACCTGTAGCTTTGGATGATGGAGGTTTGAATATTCTCGCGAATTGTATTTTAAACTCCTTGTTCAGTTTTATAAAATGTGAAAAGGTTTTTTTCTGGGCTGAAATTCGTTTGGATATCATATTTTTTCCTGCTTTTCTGGAAAAATTCTGTGTTTTAAAGAACCTTGTTCGCTGAAACGGGCAGTAAAACGGAGCTACAAATACTTATCCAAACAGTCTTAACTGGCCCCAAAATTCTTATATTTTTATTTCCTCGTGGGAGTCAATCGCTCGAGGGGTATACGCCAAGCAGGTCTAAATTGGCTATATACCCAACCCGAACTGGGTTTTGCCATATTCTCAATGCTGAAACCATTCAATATTGAACCTTATTGTTCTTTGAATTGCACGACGACGCGACGTCATCATCGAATGATTTCCAAAAATCTGAATCGTTGAGCCCAAATACATTAATATGGAAGTGGACCGCAAATATCTCGAATTCACATTTTAATAATGGATATGCACGTTTACTGCGGATATAAAAGTAATAAGTTAAATTGCAAATTGTTGTTATGATGTTTTCATTTCCTGTTTGCAAAATTGAAAAGGCTCAAGTATTGTAATAATATTATCAGGATTCTCTTTGTTTTAAGAAATTATTGTTTAGCAAGCACTTATGACATAAAGGCTCGTACAGACTCGCGCGATATCGCGGCCGCGACAGGCACCGACAAAGAAATTGTGCTACTAGTGTCGCGTCGCGCCCGCGATATCGCACTAGTCTGTACGAGCCTTAAAGATATCGATAGCCTTTTGTTTTTTATAGCGTAAAGGTGCTCTTATACGGGCAATTTTTTGAGCAATAATTGCTCGACAACACTAATGGATAAATCTGAATCAATTAAGTGGAGCAATCTGGAGCAACAAAAATAAAATGCGGCAATTGTTTCGGGAATATTGCTTCTAATTGCTCCACATATTTCATATTTCTCAATGTTGGCGACATTGAGAAATATTTCTCAATGTCGCCAATATGAGTGGCCGAATATACAATCGGTTTGGAAATTTGTTGTCAATTTTCTTTCTATCTTGTTTGTACTTATAACTACGTCCCGTTTTCGCGAGAGGAACTGACCGGCTGGCGGCGGGGGCAGCGGCGGGGTGCGCAGCCGCTGCCCCCGCCGCCATTATCTTTATTTCTACGTGCACTGCAGTACAAGTGTGTCGTCGGTGTATTGACTTGTATTGCCTAGTTTTCTAAGTTGCTCCATATTGCCTGGTATTGTGTGGCCGTATCTCTGGCAACAGGTTAGTACAAGTTGCCATCGCCCTAAATTGCTGGATGTAGTCGTGACGTCATATTTGACAATAATTGACCAGGATTGAGCAATTTTAGTTGCCCGTGTAAGCGCACCTTTAGGTGAGCATAAACTAGAGCATTTTCCCTAGCATTTCCACGTAATTTTACGTTCTTAAAAATGATACCAATAAAAGCAAAAGCTCAATTTAAAATAGCACTTTCATGTAATGTAACATACCTGCGACTACTCGACACGGTGTTCGAAGTAATGCTCACGGCGAGTGAGCATTTTCCTGTAACATTACTTTCTATTTAGTGTTTACTCTTGAAATGTCGGGTCTGCAGGCCGATGTGATCGTATCTTCGCTCGTTTAACAAATCGTCGAGGGTCGTACTCATTGTTTGGTTAGTGGAAGGATGACATGTTTGAGCGGCTCGATGTTTTGTTACAAGTTGATTTGTGCAAAGGACGATGGGCGCTGGCGTCCCAAAAATTGAAACTTAACCAACAGACGTGAGACATATCTCATTTAAAAGGTCTTGGCTTACTGATATTTTTTTACTATGGCGATAACCGTCAAAAGTATGGGGTTTAAGCGGAAATGAAGGAAATGTAATGGTACTACTGTGGTACAAAACAAGTTTGATTATTCAAAACAAAAATAAGTGAAAATCGTATTGGTTTTTACATATGCTACTTCATATTGTATTTTATTGTCCATGAAATAACGTATTCACGCTTGTATACCCCGTAGGTGTAGGTAGGTAGGTACTTACTGATTTTGCCATGCTCAGATTACATGGTACTATTTGCAGAATGATTTTCCAGCTTATTTTAACCATCGATTTTTTTTTTCTCTTCGCCCTACTCGGGTAGGCTAAGGTCTTGGACCATGCCGCCTCTTAACCATAGATATATAATCTGATAGAACTCCTTGCAATTTTAAATCTTAAAAAAAAAGTTTCTCCATAAAAAGCCAAGCAGCTGGTAGGTACTTCTTTATTCAAACTTTCCAACCGCTTTCTCCCCGTCTGGATTTTCGCTAGTTTTCGTGGCGCTCGTTTTTAGCTAAAATATTCGAAGTACGTACAGCTTATAGCTTGTTTTAATAAGCTATGTTCATGCTTGAATTATTTTGCAGTCTGGATAAGACACTGGAGTTTTGGATGATTTTGGACGAGTACCGAGAGGGAGAGAAAGGCCCAAAAAAATATGGATGGATTGTGTGAAGAATGATATGAAAGAGAAGGGAGTGAATGATAGAGTGACAGTTGACAGGGGAGAATGGATAAAGAAAACGTGTTGCGCTGACCCCAAGTACCAGACATGGAACAAGGGCAGGAAGATGATGATGATTTTGGACGAGTAGCGATTTTTGTATTTTGTGAAGGATGGGTTTGAAGAGGTATTTCGTTTGGTTCACTGAGCGTTGGAGGGTTCGACGAGATTTTTGATGTTTTTGGTGTAAAGAGAAATAGGTAGAGTAATATAGCTGCTTATACAGTACTAAATAGCGACCCTACCCTGCATCGCACGGTTTTTACAACTTCACAATACATCGAGATTTTTTTATTGAGTGTAAGTGCATGCTTCGTTCGCGTGGAAGTCGTAAGTCACCACAATGTATTAAAATACCAGCCACATTTTAATAAAACTTCCCTGAATACTACGTTTATAGTTTTGGTCACAGCAGCCAAAATATACAGAGATTCAGTACTGGTGACGCGAGAGCAAGTGTCATACAGTTTTATGTTCTATGTTAAAGGGTTTGGTGTCCACATTTAATCGTTCAGGTGGACCATTGAACGTGGTCCAAGGCGTCCGTAGGTGGTTATTCCAACCAGCTTACCTCCCTCATGCTGGAACATACATTCAGACAAACAGAAAAATAATCTAAAAATTATATTTTCGGCATCAGAATCGTTCCCAGACCTCGTGACAGTAACTTTTTTTTTTTTTTCGAAATTATTCATTGTACAGTTTTGACTTCGTTACGATTTTATTATAAGTATAGATTAACTTTTCGGAAGGTATTCTCCAAATAACAGTGAAAACCACATTAAAATCCGTTGCATAGTTTAGAAGAGTGAATTAAAACCCCTTTTCAGTACGAACATTTCTGTATTTATATTCTTCCACAAATACAAACTTGGTATATAGTCATATTAAAGAAACTACTTAATTAGGAGACTTTCTTGAAGAAAACAACCTTTAGATTCCGAGGCTCGAAGAGAACTAACTTTAGGAACTAGTCGACGTTCCAAACATCATGTTTCCATAAGAAAAAACCAATACTTTTACTTACGCGGTAGCTGTCAAATGAGATACTTTTAAACTTCATGACTACGCTGATACAAAAATCAATTGAGGAGATCACATACATACTTTCAATTTTATATTTAGTATTTAAAATCACTACAAATCTTATTATTATTTGGAAATCACGACATTCGGTCATCCGACATTGTGTTGTCTCCTGGCACACTCACAATAATCATAAATGTATAAATAAATCATGACAAGAGCAACGCGGTCACACCGACAGACAGGAAAAGAGACTTAGAAAAAAAATGTCATTACTTGAATACTATTAATTTAATTTCTAGTACGAGTGAAATCAGTGTCATCTTGGTTCTAAGGAAATGCCAATTAACTTGCGAAAAGCCAAGAATTATTTACTTAACTATGTAAAAGCTGCTTACATACCAGCCTTAGTATCGGAGTGAAGCTAATCCTATATATACAAATAAATAAAATTTAAGTGTCTGTCTGTAATGTCAAAATACAAACTTTTTAATATATGCTCATCTTCTTCTTTTCGTGTGGTTAGTGATTAATCTGATGTCAAAGTTTTTATGCCGCCCATGGATGGGCTTGGTTCTGACTTGGCTTCACATGCCGTCGAGATATATCTCTCGAGCTATGGGCAGCTCGCCATCCGTTAAGGACCAGGCCCAAATCGACGGCGCGTTGTGTCCCACGCGCGCCTCAATGAGGCCTCATTTGCGGAGACGCGACGCGTCGCGCTTCGCGTGCGGCGTTTTGTCTCGCGGTGCGTTGAACGTTTTTTCAGTTCACAGACAGGCGGTGCGTGCAGCGGCCCGCGTCATCACACGCGCAAACACAAACATATGGCAATGTACGATGCTATTTATGAAGATGCGGGACGTGACGCGGCGCGTGGTCCACCGCGGGCCCCGCCGCGGCTGTTGCGTGAACGGAGAATTGCAGGAATAGCTGGCCGCAACGCTGCGTGCGCCGCCGCGATAAACGTCGCATGGGACGTAGCGATGCCATCCGCGGGCTCTGCCTGTATTTCAAGCAAACGCGTGTTAAAGCGCTTTTCCGTAAACGCTCTCATACAACGCCATATATTTGAATTTAGTGCAGGCCGCGCCGCCCAACGCGACGCGCGACGCCCCTCTTTTCCGTAAATGAGGCCTGAGATGTCAGCACGCACTGCGGGTTTGTTCGAAAGGGATACAGTGGCCCTGGCACACAGGCAACTGAAGGAACACGGGTCCTCTGCCTCTGGTATGTTTTCTGTGCCGTCTCAATTTATTCGTTCATCTTATCCTAAAGGCAGATCCACACCCGCGCACGTGGATGAACAGTGCGGTTTGCGTGCATCTTAGGAACATAGAATGAACATATTTGGACACATTCGCGAATGGCCAGCGAGGGGTTTTGCGTGCAAGTTGTACATTCACAACGTGCACATATTCATCGTTTTGCGAAGTGGTCTTGGAATGCATTCATACTAAATCATTCTATGAAGCACAAACAATTCATACACATCATTGCTCGCGAACTGTGCGGAAACTGCGACGAGCGTGAACGCGCAGTGTCACGCGTCCATAGCCGTTCGAAGCGCGTAGTGTGTACGGTTTGTGAGCGTGCGTTGCACGTGCGCAAGTGTGAACCGCCTTTACGTATACACATTCGTTACCTTAACATCAAGACAAACAAACAGACATAATGTACATGAATTAATGCTGAACGTGTCCCGATCCCGAACTATTCTTGTGATACCGCTGTAACTTGTGTGATCCATCAAGTGTTTAATTATGTTTACGTATGTCGAGCCGATAACATCTCAAGAGATAGTGTTGGGAATTCACGGGATGTTTGGTATAGTTTGCGTCACGTAAAAACCGCTGGCCAGCGAACAACGAACAACTGTAACGTTGTATAGATCGTGTCACGTAATAAGAGCGCTGGCCAACCGCTCAACCATACCATACCATTTTTACGTGACGCGAACTAATACAACGTATGGTTTTGCGGTTGGACTAGTGCTTGCATATAAAAGGGTGTTGATGGAGTTCCTTGCTCGTTCTCCTCCATAGGAATCTACTACGCTTTGGAATGGGCAACTAGCTTCATCTTTCTGACTGACCGTCTCCTTGACAATTCATCATCATAATCATCATCATTACAGCCGAAAGACGTCCACTGCTGGATATAGGCCTCCCCCAATTGGGGGGGTTTGCCATAATCGTCACGCTTGGCAGGCGGGTTGGCGATCGCAGTATGGTTAAAAATGCATAGAGAACGCTGCTGCCCATTCTCTAGAAAGTCCCTTAGTCGCCTTTTACGACACCCATGGGAGGAAATGGAATAATTCAAGTGCCTGTAATTGGTTTAATTGAAATAAAAGTTTTGAGGTTGAGTTTGATATGTGTGCTAATGTAAGGACAGGTATTTTGAGGGGCGTGTTGGGTTACGTACTAAAACTATTTATGAATGAGCTTTTTTAGCAATTTTAGTACGTAAGCCCAAAAATATTATATACCTATAATTCTTCAAATCATTCTTTTGTAACTATAAATAAAGTCCAATAAATACTTAATTCGTGGTTTTTAGATCCCGGGATTTAAACGTCATTATAATTATTCCGGGATTTTAGAGCAGGTATTATCCACTCTATGTTACTTCCTTCCTCGAAGTTTAGGTAAATTAACTCTACCCATTCCGATCTCAGGCGATTACGTACATATAATATGTAGGTATGTATGTTGCTCTAGCTGGGGGATTTTTTACATACCCAGATAATTTCATGTGTTAAAATCATGATGCATTTGTATGACCTTCACCCAAATCTATTCCGTCGTTTATGCGTGAAGATTATACTTGCAATTGACCAAATAATACTTAAGAAAGCTCAAGTACATCGTTTCGAATCCTTCGCCCACGATCGTTTGAGATTTCAGTAAATTGGGGTCATTCGAAACGTAGGTTTAAAGGTCCTGCAATCGAGACGTCTCAAGAGATCTCGGAGCCAAATAGCATTCTTTAATCTTTCCTGTGCAAATATATAACTCGAAATTCAGCTGTCTATACCTTTCATCATGTACTTAGGTCCTTGGTTTTTGCCTTGTACAGACTCCGTTTTTAAGTTGGTAGGTACTGTATATTTATCTAGCTACTGTAATTTATGGCTGGTGTAAAATAAAGCCACGGTAGTTTTAAAACGAAACAGATACAAAATACCTGTTATGAATAAGAATTTTACTTGAAAACCCCAGTGTTTTAGAATTTTATTTAATAAAACTTGCTGCAGCCCGGGGCTTCCCCCGCGTGGATCTTTCTAAAATAAAAGTAGTTTAGTTACTCCTTATAATATCAGATATCTGCCAGTGAAAGTCCCGTCAAAATCGGTCCGTTTCTGAGATTAGCCGTCAAACAGACTGACATACAAACATTAAAAAAATTGTTTTATTGTTATAATTACTGTACCTATAAACTTTCATATGCATTAACGACTTGTCTGTCGTAATTAGAGACACAATTAAAAACCCATTGTGTCTCGCGTAGATCTACGTTCCGACAGACGAGAGGTTAAGTAAAAAGTTGTTATTTTGACATTAAAAACAGACACTTCAATTTTATTTATTTGTATCCATACTTCCATACTAATATTATAAATTTGAAAGTAACTCTGTCTGTCTATCTGTCTGTCTGCCTGTCTGTCTGTCTGTATGTTACGTTTTCACGCCTAAACCGCTGAACCGATCGTCATGAAATTTGGCAGAGATATAGCCTGGGATATGGAGACGGACATAGGCTACTTTTTTACGCGATAACCGACATCCACGCGGGCGGAGCCGCGGGAAAAAGCTAGTAGATTCTATAAATATGTGTCTCCTACTGAAGCAGTAAACATCATAGAAAGGAAAATAAGCATAAAAATAAAATCCCAAGAATACAAATTCACAAGTATTATGCCCGGAACCCCGCGGAATATTTCCGTACCAGGCGTGAATAACTTAACAAATCGAAAATGCACATTTTTCAGGGCAGCCATTTTTAAGTTTAAGTGTTATCTGTAAATTCTGATTTTATGTTATTAAATATTTTTTTATCTGAATGTAATTCATTTGCTTTGAGTTTTCAGATAACATAAGATTATTTAATAAATTTACCGTATTTATAATAAAAAAATGACATATCAAGTTGTTCACCAATGAGTTATCAAGTTGTTCACCTAAGTATCTACTTTAAGTACGTGTGTAAAAAAATCAAAAGTAATAAGTATAGTCCCTGCTTACCTCATAAGGGACTGAAATCGTGATATTATGTATGTAGGTATGTATAGGTAATAAAAAAACAAACAATTACAAAATAATTATTTTTATTTCGAAAACAAAGTTAAAATATTATAGAATTAGTTGAATTCTTCTCCGTTTCCTCCTGCATCAGGGTCTTCGGAGTCTAAATCAAAATCGATGTTGGATACGTCACCATCAGTTTTAATGTTTTTATAAAATTCGTGAAAAATTGGATCTAGTGGCAATAAATCCATCAAATCCTTCTTTTTTTCTTTACTTATTGATAAAGTCTCTTTTGAAACAACTTCTAATTGTATAGTGTCTAAATTGTATTTACCTCTTTTCCTGTAATTTATGACTCTAAAAGAGCTTTCATTGTCAAGATATGTCTTCAAACGTATTTCTCCGATAGGCTTCTTATATTGCAGCCATTACACGGGTTGCCATAAAAAAAAAAAATCCACAAGCATCCTTTTATTTAATTGCAAGTGGACCTTTCTTCGAACTCAATTCTGCAAAATTAAGAAAATTGTCTAGTTTCATGGGTACAATGGCAAATGCGTAATTAATCTTGCAAGATCTTATCAGTTGCATCCAATCGTTAAGATAGTATATTTTAAGCTGCGTTTTCTTTTTAGTTCTTTCAATTAGGGCATGATCCGAGTCACATTCCATGTGGCTATGTCCGCTAATCAAAAACTTATGATTGTTTGTCTCCAGGGTTAGATGCACATGCAATAAATACATTAACATCATTGCAACAGCGTTATTTTTATTCTGGCCATCACACGTGTCAGAATAAAATGTGACCTCTGTAATTTCAGGTGGCAAATTTTGTAAAAAATGCAAACACGAAGCAATTTGATTTGCTCCTCGAGCACCGATGATTTCGTCCCACATGTAACAAGTAGCTTTATTATCTCTTAAGTAATGAATCGTAAGATTTTAGGACAATAGTTGTCTCTTATAAAAAGAGACAGACGTTTTCAGGAATGGTGTAGGTAAGCATTGCTGAAGATTATGAAGATTAATTTGAATTGGGCTTTGCTTCATCTTTGTCCTTTTTTTTTTTTTGCATAAGCGTTTTCGGCTTGTAATTGATGCTCACACTCAGCTCCACTATAAAGTTAGTATTTTCCCCTTCTTCTGTTAACGCTATCTTTGTATTCAAAAGATCGCATGTGTGGCATGTATCTTTAGCCGGTTTTTTAAATGATAAGTTTAAATCGTGAAAACACTGGGAATAAAATTTAAGTGAAATAGGATTTGGGCAACTTTCTCTATATAAACGATACGAGTACATAGCAGGTATAGAAAGGTCCGATGATAAATATTTCTTTAATTTGTTCTATTTCGATTCGATGCGGTAATAACTGGACAAGTTGATTTATGCTATTAAAAACGTTAAGTAGGTTGTTAGAATAAATGAACATCTCGTGTTGTTCGTTACTTTTTTTTTAATAGTTGGCAGTATTATAATGACATGTTGAGTTGTGTAAATAATTATAATTTGTATTTTTTAATATCTCAAGACGTCACATTGTACCCTTTAGTAAGAGAGTTATTTAAAAATTCACATGTTTGCTATGTGAGGTAAAACAGACCCATCGACTTAGTCATTTATTCACCCTATGAATAAAACAATCCTAATGCCTATTATGCATTTAAAAAAAATATATGTAAGCCGACTTATCAACCTATTCACGCCTGGTACGGATTTCTAAGTCGTAGTAGCTACAACACTATGGCAGTAACGTACTCGTACTCGTAAGATGTAAGGCGGATCTCAGACGGGCGATTAATTTGGCTCGAGTGTGCTGCGACGCAGGATGGCTGTACACAAGCCAATGGGCTTGTCAAATACAACTGTCCACCTATTATTAATCGAGAATTGGAGATGACGGATGAGAGGATATAAAAGTTTCTTAGCAACTTAAATGTCTTGTATTTTTGACAATAATACAATTATAATGGTGGATAATAGTAGATTGTTATACAAGGGATGAAAGGGACCTATTTAGGCACGAGGGCCCCAATATTTCGAGTGCCTAAATAGGTTTTTTCGCCCGAGGTAAATACTGCTTTTCATTTCGAATATGAGGAAAGTAAATAAAAACTAGTACTTATTTTAAGTGATATTATGTTTGTCAACATTATTTTTGATGAGAGTGTAATAATTCTATCGCAATCTCGTACCTACATACTACAAATTGGCCATTTGTTTACATTTTATTCTAATACTTTTGGAGTATATTATACGTCCTAACATAACGTTTATCATTTATATGGTACAGAAAACTGTCTTTCATTGCTCCAAATCAGTCTGGATTTCGAAAATAAAAACCAAAATTTTAGAAAATGAATAAAGCTAAAATGAATATTTTCGCAGCCGGCTCGGTACAGCCATGATTTTTGTAAAAAAAATATTTTCACTTTTTATCAGTGGCGGATTTACCAGCAGGCTGAGTAGGCTGGAGCCTAGGGCCGCAGATTTTAGGGGGCGGCAAATTAAGCCCAATTTTTTTTTTGTCGGTAATAAGACAATTTACTGCAGATATTGATGAAGAAATTACTTATTGGAGAAATGTTCTGAAGAGAGTGGTTGACGTAGTGAAGCGACTGTGTTCAAGAGGCCTCGCTTCCAGAGGAAAAAATGAAAATTTTGGTGATCCGCAACGGAAATTATTGTATGGTTTTGGAACTGTTGCGGAAAAGCTGATGCTATGAGGACAAAAAAAAATGTGCCTAATTAATATGATTGAGCACTATACCCAAAGTCTCTAATTTAGATAATTTATGTAAACAAAGTAATGTCACTGTCGAAATGACAGGACAGTGGTACAAAACATTTTATCATAATTTTTATTTTGTAAATAATCAACGATAAAATTAAATTGAATTAATTATAAGAACCATGCAAACAAAATACCGTTGCCAAACAATGTTTTGTGTAGTGTGTCGGACACGGCATATAACCGTCACAATCAGCCCTTTTAAGTCCAGTGCTAGACGTAGACCTCTCAAAATCGATTTCCACTCGAAACAGTACAGTCGTTTTCATCCAAAATGTGGCTAGATATGCTACTTACAATATGAATCTATGAATGAGAGTTGTAATTATTAGTGTTGTTGAAAACGTAAAAATTTTAAAATGTTTGGATCTCCTGCATTGTTACCAGTATCATAAAATATTTTATACCAGAAAATGTCCTTTTTTTAATAACTTTGTTTAAAACCGAAAATTTATAAAAATAATTACGGTATGATTATGTTTTAATTATTATTTATTAAAATCAGTACTCAAAAGAAAATGAAACCTCTTTTTTCGCCATTTTCTGTGAATTACCATTACGAAGATATTTTTTTGTTGTGTTATCCCCTTTGTTTACATAAATTATCTGAATTTGAGACTTTGGGTATAGGGTATCGAAATGTAGAGGTTAGTAGGGGAAGCAAAATTTGAATAACCTAATGGGGGCAAATGTGTAAATCCGCCACTGCTTTTTATTCTGTTACTAGCTGACCCGACAGACTTCGTTCTGTCAAAAGCTATTTGACTGTGGCAGTTTGTCTACGCGCAAAGGAAACTACCTACCTACCCTACCCTACCTTACCCTATCCTACCCTACCCTACCTACCTATCCTCTACCCTACCCTACCCTACCTACCTACCCTACCCTATTCTACCCTACCCTACCCTACCCTACCCACCTACCTACCCTACCCTACCCTACCCTACCAACCCTACCTACCCTACCCTACCTAACTAAAACCTTCAATTTTTTTTTTTTATTTGATAAAATCTATTCTCAGACCTAACAAATGATGACTGACACGCTATGTCAAACGCCATAAAGTTACATTAGAAGATAGAGTTACCTACTTATTATTACAATAAAAATGTAAATATGGTCGTTTTCTTACAATTTTTTTTTTTTTAACTTTCTTAAATTTTTCTTACATAAGAACCTTCTCCTGACAATAACAAACACAACAAAAAAATAATTAGCGAAATCGGTCCAGCCGTTCACGCGTGATGCCGTGACCAAGGGAAATAGGGATTCATTTTTATATATATAGATTTTGTATTTTGTGTTTCACGAACTGTGACCAAACAAACATTATTTTTTCTTTCTTTCTAAAATTCTTGCTAATTATACAGATTTTCTCCTTCAATTGCCTTTTACTTTGAAATTTTTAATTCGATCTGTGTGACAAATTCTTTCATTGCAATTGAAATACATTTCCTAAGGGAAATGTTGAGTGGTATGCTCTCCCCAAAAACCGGGGGATATACGAGTAGCTAAATATTTAATTTCTAATTCTACGCTAGCAGTGCCGCGGGCTGTCGTTCGTAATTTATTACAACATACCTGTGGAATGTTGTATTCCTACGGATATAGGGATTTAATTTGGCGAGGTTTGTTTGTTGACATAATTGGCAAGAAAAAAAGAAAGAAAATACGTTTATTTGCGGTTATCATGTCGCAAAGAAAGAACACAAAACACGGAAAGAACAAGTTGGAGATTAGGCTGAACAAACAGACAGACCGAGAGATGGATAAAAATGTTTTTTTCATTATAAGTATTTATTTGATTCAGATATTGAAAAAATACTTATTTAATAAAAATAAAAAATACGAGCCAAGTGCGTGTTGGACCACGCACAATGAAGGGTTCCGTAGTTGGGATAAATTTGTCCCAAGAACAAACTTAATATTGTAGTTGAGAAACATGCTCTCCTATACAGATTGTATGGGGGAACATGTTTTTCAACTGCAAATTTAAGTTGGTCGACTATTACCCGTAAACTTGAAAAGCCTACTTAGCTGTGATAGTTTTCCTTTAAACTTCGTTATATATAAGTACTACTGCCGTGACATTTGAGTTTCTAACTACAGCCGTTAAGTTGATAGAGGGGGAACACACTTGACTCTAACGAAAATTGGTACTTTAAAGCTTGATAAGTCACGAACGGTTTACTTAATCAAAACGGTCTTCCCAAACCCCTAATATTTTTGAAAGACCTATCTTACGATATCCCACACGGACGCGCATCCCAATGATCGGGACGATAGGTCGTGGTGGAGCAAAATGAAAAGGTTAGCGGACTGTATAACATGTATAATGATTTTGAATAAAAATAGCAACGGTCGGTTAAATATACGAAAATAAGGAAACAAGAGAGGTTTAAAACGCGCAAACGCAGCCGTGCATAAAGGCGAGCAACAGCTGACAAGGACGATAAAATAAAAACATCATCCCTACTTTACATGTAGGGGAGGTACCCTAAATAATTGTTTTTTTCAAAATTTTATTTTATGTATTTATTTATTTAAGCTTCATTGTACATCAGATTACACATTACAAAAGAAAAGGAAAACATAAACACTATAAAATATACGCGTGTGTATACTCATGCCAAATTACAACTTTCTAGTACCTATAGTTTTTAAACTAAACCGCGGACAGACAGATAGACAGACGGACATGGCGAAACTATAAGAGTTCCTTGTTGACTACGGAACCCTAAAAACATAAAATTACTCGAGGCACAATTTTATAAAAGAATAATATGATCACTGTATAACCTTCATTTTCCATTGAGACCCTTCAAGATAATCAAATGATTCCTTTTAATGTCTTAGAATTAGTAGCGAATCAATCCCGGTCCTTCCACTTGGGTGATTGGATTGATTCGCCACGGAATCGGTCGTGCGCGCCAATCTTCCCGGTCCATCTCACGGCAATTTGCCTCAGATTGACGGTTTGTTGACGGTTTCACGGTTTTAGTGGAAGAATTGTGGAGGTTGTAGAGTGTTCATGTTTAATATTCCTATGCGAACAAAGGATGATGCACATTTTGTTACCCTCCTCCAATAGCCTTATGTAGTACATCGTTGGACAGCTCTTTTTAATCTGAATAGAAGTTACTATCTCGTCTAATTCCAAATCTTTATTCGTTCATTGTCCGCTGTGAGACACTGTACCAAACATTCAGTTTTAGCAATACCCACATTTAATTTAATCTTTCATAATAATCACAACATTACGCCTTTCTTTTAATAATTAGTAGCAATTAGGAGTGGGCGTTGCGACGACGAACCGTTTTTAAAGACCGTTTTGTGTTCTGCGACGATGAAACCGTTTTACGTCCTGGGTTCAAACAGACTTCGTTTGACAAATCAGTATTCGAATTATTTAATGCGATTTTTTATTTTACGTTTATGAAAATACAGTCTAGAACGCAATGAGTCAACTATCTCGATCGCGTCGTCGTCCTTAACGTTCCGCGTTCGTTTACAAAACAGTCCTTGCAATAGAAAGTGAACTTTATGTCAATGAAATACAGTCGATAATGTATTACCAGTTGTCAATGGGTCTCGTTCCGTTCGTTTACATAACAGTCCTTACAATAGAAAGTGAACTTTATGTAAATGAAATACAGTCGATAATGTATTACCTTACCTACCAGTTGTCAATGCGGTCGTTCGTGATGCGACGATCAAACCTGTTGATAGGTGTAAGAAACTGCAACTATTTCACTCGACGAAAACGCAATTCTTTTTCATGTTGGATAAGTTTCGTCGTCCGTCGTCCGTCATCCGTCTTCAAACAGTTGCAATGACGACCGTTTTTGCAACCGTTTCGTCGTCAGGAAAACGGTTACGTATAGTCCGTCAAATATTCGACAACGACCCACTACTAGTCAGCAAACGTCATAAAAGAGCGTGCTTAAACTACTTACGAAAAGGGGAAACGTTTATACAGTATTTCGCAGACATAATATCTGTTTGTGTCAACAGCTGAAAACACTCACGTGATTAAAAACCGTGTCCTAAGCAAAGCGTGCGAAAAGTACTTAACCTCAAGAGACGAGTCTTTGACATTTGAAGTACCCAAGACTTACTGCCACTTTCCTGAGTAGTCTTAACTTAATTATAGAAGTAAACGGTCATGGCTATTAGTTCTAATTGGTCTTAATTTAGATCTTAGATCGAACAGCCTACGGGTTTTAGGGCTATTTACCTTAGTTCTATCTTTATACTTTAGGGTTTGATGTTTTGGCTTGACGTCAAAAGCTTCCACTTCGCGACACGTGGCGCGACGTAAAGGCAGCGCGTGTCGCGCAACGATCGGTGCCTTTGTGTCGTGTCGCGGGTCGCGTCTGTTTATTGATACAACCCGCTGACAGAAAGACGGATGGACGGACAGACAGCGGAGACTTAGTAATAGGGTTCCGTTCGGCACCCTTTGGGTACGGAACCCTAAAACAGTATCTCTTCACAAGACTTTTCAACTTATAGTCTCTTAACTTTAATGACAAAAGCAAAAGTGCCATGCAGTGGCAACAAAATTTGATCTCTATTTTAAGTCCAAAAATTGCGTATCATTTAATGTACGGTGGCTGGCACAAGCTACACGAAACTGTCAAATTTCTCCAAACGATTTTAAACTTTAAGATGTTGATGGTTTAGTTCAAAATCGAATGAGAAAATCTAACAGTTTGTAGTAACTTGATGTGCTGGCAACTGTACCTACAATTCGACATTTTTGAAATAGTCACACATATTTATTCCTTCTTACAAAGTACAAAGTTCTTCCAATTAACTATAATCGCAATAATCAGGCTACTGACCTTATAACGTGAGACCTATTACAAGGTAGAAAAGAAAAAGCTAATTCTGTGGGCAATTGGGTGCTATTTATGTCACGTTCGTGATCCCACAGTTTAGGATACGCACGCGAAGTACTATTTAACCCTAAAATGCTGCGTGATATCCGCGATGCCCGATAAAAGGGCTGTGCGCTAAATTATTACTCGTGTAAAAAAATGTAAACCAAGTTCGGAAATGACCAACCGAAATACATAGTATAATGTTCTCATTGCTGGGACACTGGCCTCCTTTCTGTCAGAGAGAGCGGGCCGTAATCCACAACGCGGGTCCAGTGCGGGTTGGTTGATGACACATGCAAATGTTAACAGCATTTGTTGTGTTTCGGCAGTTAGAGGTAAGATAGCCAGTTCCTCTGTGGTTGAGGATTCCGGGTGAAGCTCGCTTCCATCTTCGGCCTTATCATCACTTACCATCAGGTGAGATGAAGGCCAAGAGCTTCCCCGTTGGGTGTAAAAAAAAAAAAAAAAACATGTCTTCGATATTTTGGTTCTAGGACATGCTGGTTTCCTCACGATGTTTTCCTTCACCGTTTTGAGAGCAGTGGTAATGAAATAATGTTCATAAAGTAAAGCGCCTATCTGGGTCCCTGTCTCACCACTGTTTAGCGAAATACGGATTTATTCCGTTCTAATACCAATAACTAATACCACTAGTATTTGTTTTGACAAAGGAGAATGGCCACGGCCCATACAAAAAAAACCCACGCCCGGCGCAAAAATTTTATACCTCAGATTTTAGATTAAAATTATTATACAGGTTGAAATTTAAAACATGCGACAAACCGAAATGGGAGATTGTACTCATCATTATGAACATATTTTATTAAGGGACCAAAGCTGTAATCGCGAAAAAATAATCAGCTGTACCCTACATTTATGTTCGCATAACTCGTCAAAATGTAGGGAACAGCTGATTTTTTTTTCCTGATTGCAGCTTTGGTCACATAGTAAAAGTTGTTCATAATGATAAGTACAATCTCCCATTTCGGTTTGTCGCATGTTTTCAATTTCAACCTGTAGTTATTCTCAGTTGTCATCGTTGCCGAATCCGGTGGCTAACATGTTTTTTTTGCCCATTAAAGTTGCGTAGGCGCTCAAGGCAAATAACTTTTTTTTTTTAACTGTCAATTATTGATATTATTTCTTATGATTGTTATATAGAATGACTGTAGAATGTAAAAAATACTGATATTGGTATTAAAATATATACATATAAAAAAAAACAAAAGTAATGTATATAGGATACAGGAGAAATTCCTAGTATGGGGCAACTTTTTTTTAAAAAAAGAAAGAAAGAAGGAATAATTTTTAATAAAACATTATTTCAAAAAGTTTTACCGTAACCGGTCTAATATATGATGTACTTTTATAAACAAGATTGTATTAAATATATAATTACTACATTAATTTACGTATTAATACAAGTACTTTTAACTTTCTGCAGGCCTACATAATAGGATAATTGTAAGAAATAATGACAATTAGGTATTGATAGCTTTTACAAAACAAAAAAAAAAACATTATTTGCCTTGAGCGCCAGCTTAAAAAATAAAATATGTTAGCCACTGAATTCAGCAATAAAAACAACTGAGAATAACTATACTAATTTAAATTTAAGATCTGAGATATAAAACTTTTACGCTGGGCCTGGGTTTTTTTTTGGCCATTCTCCTTTGTTGAAAACAAATACCAGTGGTATTAGTTTTTGGTATTAGAACGGAATAAACCGAAATACGTAACGTGTTCAAATGAAATTGTTCCTACATTTCAGCAGCTACACAATAAACTTGTGTACAAGATCCATAATGGCTTTGTTAAACGAGTCGTAGCTTACAAACGCCGGGTAAATACATTATGTAGTTAAAAAGCGCAGGTTTTTCATACTTTTTTTACAAAAAGGCGGGTGCTGTTTGCTTCTGTTTCCGTTTAAATTTATTATCGGTGTAATGTGTAAATTTAAAAAGTAAATTGTAAATTTAATTTAAATTTAACCCGGCTGCGGAAATTTAAAAAGTTCTAAAGGTTCCATTACAGAGACAATGGTGTTATTCTTTTGTGTTTTATTACCATTGTTTTATTCAAATGCTCTGCCGTGTTTGATAGTTTAAACCGGAAAATATACCAATCGGGCGGACAGTATATCATAACCGACCTAACCTATAACGTGAAACCTTATTACAAGGTAAAAACGAAAAAGCTAATCTGTGGGCAATTGGGCGCTATTTATGTCACGTTCCTGATCCCACAGTTTAGGATACGCACGTGAAGTACAGTCAGTGACCACAATTAGCTGACCCCCCTTTGCTCAAATGGTTGAAGTTTTTTTACTAACAAATCGTACGATTTTCATTTTTTTTATAGGTCTATGTCCAGCAGTGGACGTCTTTCGGCTGAAATAATGATGATGATGATGATGATGATGATTTAAATTTCAATTAAGAATTATAAAATTCTATCAATCCGTATTCTAAAAAATCTCAACCATTTATGCAAGGGAGGGTCAGCTAATTGTGGTAACTGACTGTGCTATTTAACCCTAAAATGCTGCGTGATATCCGCGGTGCCCGATAATAATAATTTAGCTCACAGCCCTTTTAGGCTGTGAGCTAAATTATTATTATCGGGCTGTATAAATTATAATGTGTGTAAACATACCTAATGTAAACTAAGTTCGGAAATGAACAACCGAAATACGTTTTATAATCAGCCTATAATGTTCTCACTGCTGGGAAACAGGACTCCTCTCTGTAATTGGGCTTGGGCCGTAAATGGCCATAATCCACCACACGGGCTCATTGCGGGTTGATGAATGTCACATTCAGGGCCTCAAGTCTGCTATTACAATAGTGTCAGAATGGTCTCTTCATTCTGAGTTTTTGACAGATTTGCCATACAAACACTGTCAAATACTCACAATGGCAAGACCATTCTGACACTATTGTAATAGCAGACTTGAGGCCCAGGTGGCCGTATAGTGATGCAAATTATCTAAAGTCGAATTATTAATTCACTGGAGGAAACTGACAGATGCTAGCTATCACATTCCTAAATAATAAGGAAATATGTATTGTATTCTAGACTTTTACACTTATACAATACATATATTATACGTTGATTTTACACTTTATAAATCAATTAAACTAAACGATCACCACAGATGACCATTACAATAAATATGACCATTTTATTACACAAAGTGACAGCTAGCACATGTCAGATTACTCCAGTGAGTTAATTATTCGACTTTAGGTACCAAATAATTCACAACTTCCTATCACCGGCGCTGTATTGGGCTTCATTCGCATGTCTTATGTCATACTATCAATACTAACATTATAAACTAGCTAACCCGAAAGACGCTGTCCTATCCAAATTACGGGCAACTTTTCCCATTTTTTTCTAATCTAAAAACCATATTTGTAATCTTACGAAACTTGAAAAAAAAAAAAAAAAAACAATTATTCCAGCCGTTCTCAAGTGATGCGCTTACCAACTAACAACATTTCATTTTAAGGGGTTTCGTAGTTAATAAGGAACCTTGACTCATATTTGGAGTGAAATACAGAAACACATTAGAAACCATAATAAAACTAACTAAATACTTAAATCTAACCGGCCCTGCTGACATGCCTATCACAGCAGTGCCGTATGTATGTCTGGCCGCGGCTTAGCTCAGAGACTAAGTACTAGAAAGCTGTAATTTGGCATGGGTATACATATTAATCACGCCGAGAAAATGGTTGAGCTGAATGGTGCTAATCCATGCGTCATGTTCGTGAACGGGCGCCGTCAGTTGGGACTGGTCATCTCTTAGCTGCCACGGGTTATTTTATTTTATTTTGTTTCTATTTTTTGTACCTACGCTTGACGCTTTTAACGTGTAAGTTTTTATTATTTTTATTTTTACATCGTTCTCACTTTTAGTTATAAATGCAACATTATAGATGTAACGAATACTTTTGTAACAATTTAATTTAAAAGAGTGTCCATGGAGTTTCTTGCCCGTTCTTCTCCATAGGTACCTACTACGCTTTGGAATCGGAATGTAGCTTAATTTTGCTTACTGACCGACTCCATGACAATTCAAAAGTGCCTGTAAATGGTTTAATTGAAATAAATGATTTGAGTTTGAGTTTGAGTTTGAAAGCGGTAAAATAAAATCTTGAACTTTTTTTGTACTGTATCCTCCCTTGAACGTAAAGTGGCAATGATTTTTTTTTTTCGTCTATCCCATGTTGTGGGGTATTGTTGGATAGGCCGTTCAAAAATATGGCCGGGTTTGTGAAAACCATTTTTGATTCAGGGATCATGTCATAAACTGCAAATTTTTGTTAGAACCAACCACTTGGCTGGTTCCTGCCAGCTAAATTGTTGTTTTTGGATATGTATTATGAAAAAATCACGGTAGTGGTATAATAACGAAGTTAATAGGAAAACTATCACAGAAAAGTAGGCTTTACAGGTTAACGAGTAATAGTCGACCAACTTATATTTGCATTCAAATGTATGTATAATGTTAAGTTTGTTACAGAGATAAATTCATCCCAACTACGGAACTCTTCATTGTGTGTGGCAATTCAAGCACTTTGCCGGTTTTTATTATTTATACAGATGCGAAAGTCATTTTGTTTTTCAGTTATCACGCCTGAACCACTGCACCGATCGTTATGAAATTTGACAGATAGGTAGATTGGGACCTGGGGCCTAAGTCTACTAATTTATAAACGTTGCAATGGTCTCGCCATTGTGAGTATTTGACAGTGTTTGTATGGCAAATCTGTCAAAAACTCACAATGAAGAGACCATTGCAACGTTTGTACATTAGTAGACTTGGCCCCCTGGAGGACATTGACTATGGCTAGGTACTCATCCTGAATATTTGTATTCAAAATGATGAAATACAAAATACATGCATAAGAAATCACGGGCACGGCTAGTAATGTATAATTATTATTTATTTATATAAATAATGAAATAATAATAATGATTATTATGTTTATTTTATTTTTATATTTAAAATACTAGCCCTGAACTTGACACTTAACTAAATGAATATAGGGTGTGACTTTTTCTCTCTGAAGATAGATATTGTGACACTTACTTTTCGTCCTAATTATAATAATGGAAATCACATGTTAGTAGCCCAGCTTGGTCAAATAATATTAATGGAACACGCGATTTGACGTGAAGCTCAAGTATATTTTACATGAAATTCGGGCGTAGTTTTTTGTTTATTTAAGTAAGTAGGAAGTGGGGCATTTTGATTACAGTTCTCGTGTCTGTCTCATTTCCCTGTTTTTTTAAATTTAATTATATGAAAATGTTAAGTAACTTAACTAGCTCATGTAGGTAACTAGCGCAGAACAGAACAGCAACAAAGCAACGAAGCAGTACAGAATTTGAGACATTATCACGAAACAACTTGAATATTAATAAGGTCATAAACGCCCTCTATCGCTTTCCGCACATATTCTAATCGCTTAAATTATTTATCAAATAAACAAATGACTCTGAACAATGTTTTCCGGTATAAATTAGACGAAGCAAAACATGCAAACGTACCTATTCAAATAAACAAAATGTTGTTTACCCCTGGAACTGACTAGTCTCGTAAACACTAAATTCTGTCGTTAATTAATGTTAACATTGTTCTGCTAAGCAATTATAAATTCTGGTCCCAAACAAATTAAGTCTTTATTCCTTTGCGGTGAGCTTCAGTAAGAAATCTAGAACGTTTTTAAGTTGCCTTCGAAATGTCAAAAGTTTGAACATTGTTTGTTCAACAAACTTTTTGGTAATGGAAGCTCATTAAAATTGGCGCGAAATGATTTCAAAAGGCTGTATTTGTTAACAGATTGGGCTTTAAAAAGTTTTTGGTGTTGTTGTAATTGGGAAATTGTAATAATTAATGGATAAAATATTGCTTTCACTGGCTGGTTATAAAATTAATTTCATTGGCTGGTTATAAACTGCGTTGCTTTAAAAATATACCAATATAAATTCTAAATATTCAGAATTGGTATTCTGTTAAATGGTCTAAGATCTGGAGAAGGTCCAATTCTGAATGGGTCGTTTGGATTTTTTTAAATAGTTTCAATTGTTTCTTTGGTCTGTGATTATTTCGTGAAATATTGAATAAGTGAAATATTACTTAATATATTACAGAGTAAAAGTAAATATTTTCTTTTCCGAATAGTTTTAAAAGCGATGAATTAAAATATTTAATATTTTTACAATGCTTTTTATTGTTAATAAATTAATAATAAATATATAACAGTGTTTAAATAAGTACAGTTTTAAGTAACAACAAAGACAAAATAAATAAAAAGTTAAATTAAAAAATCACAAGAAAATCAGTTTTCTTATTTTACATAAATAAACGTAATTAATATCTAGATTCGAATAGTAAAAATATACATTATTATTTTTAAGCGATAGAAAATAAAAAGCAGAAGTTACAATCGTCCAACAAACATCAAATGAGTCTTTTAAAAGCAGAGAACGAAAAACAAAGATAACTACAAGAGGCAATAACAGTGAGATTAACAACTCAAATTAAGAATTGCTTGAATCGGGACAGTGAATGCTTGGACTAATTGCGACACTTATTTACTTCAAATCGTTTCCCTCCGCAGCATAAGTAACTGACTATCGAATAAACGAAACTTCAGAAACTTTTATAAATGTTTTAAGAAATAAATAATAAATCGGTATAAGAATTATTTGTTAAAAAAAAGTTCCTTGTGCTGGCTGTTATGGTATCCATATCTACCAAGTGGCTTTTGGCTTATTCCAAAAATCCCCCTTAGGAGGAAAAGTGGAATCTGAAAACAGCCTAGAATTCACCCCTGATAATCCCGCTAAGGGGGGAAAACTAGAATTGAAAAAACAAAAAATAACTTATTCCAAGATCCCCCTGAAAGTGATTTTTTTACATTAGGGTTCAGTTTTTTCCACTGAGGGGGATTCTCTCAGTGGGGATTAGTGGAATAAGCCGTATGACTATTATTTGTATTACCAATTATTAATCTGCGACATACTATAGTTCACCTTTGACTCCTTTATTAATTATTTTGCATGCAATTGATACAATATTCTGTATAGCTAAACATGTGGACATTATATCAAAACCAGACTGTAACAACTTTATACCAAAGACCTATCTATCTTATCAAGTAATTTTTTGTCCAAATCCGTAGCTGAGATCCATATTTTCCAATAATAATTTACTAACGACACAAAAACTGATACTATTCATTCAAAAATACTATTATATCAATATCTGTGACCACTATCCTATCATAAATAGATAAATTCTACATCATTGTCTATGCTAACTGTCGCAATCGCCGCCATTTTGTTCCATATTCAAAATATTTACTGCCAGGAGTACACTTCTTTCTCATACTTCCTGGTGTAAACCTTCTGGGGGTCGTACTTATCTACTGCTTGCTGCCAGTACTTGGGTTCATACTTGATCAGATGCTGCATTACCTTCTTGATGCCCTTGCGTTGGCGGTGAGAGCATTTGGAGCAGCCGGTCTTGAGGCCATCGGAAATGTAATCTGGGGTTAAGGAGAGGATACCATTAAAAAGAAATGGAAGTGATGAGGTAAATACTTGCAGTTGAATTACGGTTGAATAGTCCGATTTCTCAATGTACTAAATAAACTAACTTAAAGCTGAAGTACTTTTTTATTTCGTCTAAGTTATTCTAAAACATATCCATTACGATTTAACATTGAGCAAGAGAAGTCGCGAGATTAATCTGCGTAGACTTTGGTACTCCGTAGTAAAGGATCATCTCATTGCTTCGAATAGGAAGATAAATTCTCTGAAAAGTTTGTGTTAGGTACATGACATTAGTCATGTATATGAGCGTGCTGTGGCAATGGAAAATATGTAGATCTTTTTTTTTTTAATGTAAAAGATCAAAACATCATTCATTCATCATTGATAGATGAAAACGAAGATCAAAACGCGACGGAGTATCCACGTCTCAAATTACACGATTCATAAGATTTTCTACTTAATAAAAATCTAAAATTCATTCGTTCACTGATAGACAATGCTGGGTCTAGGAGTACAAGAGTTCCTTTTGAAGTTCAAGTCTCTATGGAAGTTCGTCATTTTTGCGGATGATTACTCATCGGGCGCACGACTTATGATACAGAAGTGGTTTCAATAAATCTTGCGTTAGTCTACTCACATTTAAGCTCCTTGCCCTCAGCAGTGCAGGGTCCCTGGTCGAGGGCGCACTTCATGTAGCCATTCAGCATCCTTTTGTTGCCCAGAACCTCATCCAAATTCATGTTGTCATACTTGTGGGAGTACTCCTCGGCCTGCACGCAGGCGAGGACAATTGCAACGGCTACTAGGATGAGTTTCATCCTGGAATACATGAGAGAAAAATTTGTGATCTGGCATACATGGACTTTTGGGTCATCTTTTGACAGACATTATACACCGTGGCATTTTAGTCGTCTTACAAAGACAGCCCACTTCATGTATCCAATGACTACTAATCATTCATGTAAAAAACTTTTTTTTTTGAACATTAAATTTTTTTAAATTAATTATGACGCATGACATAGTTTAAAACACCCTGTTACGAGTGCAGTCCGAGCCTTGTGATACAAGGGCGCTGCAGAATGGATTTAGATTAAGTTTAAGTTGCAATATTAAGAAACACATTTTTGCGTTAGGGTGAATGAACTCTGATAAAGATGTCGCCGCTCCATTCCGCGGCGCCCTTGTAACACAAGGCTCGGATTGCACTCGTAACAGGGTGTTTTAAACTATGTCATGCGTCATAATTAATAAAAATAATAAAAAAATGAAATGTTATTTTTTTTTTTTACATGAATGATTAGTAGTCATTGGATACATGAAGTGGGCTGTCTTTGTAAGACGCCTAAAATGCCACGTTGTATAATTACCACACCCCACATTCCCCCCACATATAATCCGTCTGCCTAGGCACGCTCGTTCCATTATAGACCTCATCTATAGCTTTCCATTAAGTGAGATCGAGGCCAAGAGCAGGCCCAATCCATAGTAATATTATAAATGTGAAAGTAACTCTCGTAATAAGTGTGTTACGTTTTCACGACTAAACCGCCGAACCGATCGTAATGAAATTTGGCAGAGATATAGGCTGGGATATGAAGAAGGACATAGACTACTTTTTTACGCGATAACCGACATCCACACGGGCGGAGCCGCGTGCAAAAGCTATTCGTAATTGTAAAGATTGTGCTATTCCTGATTTTTTTTTATCACTATGTAATTTTATTGTACTTATCGAATTGGTAAGCGCACATCGCATTAATTTTCTAATTTGTTTTTGTATTATGGAAAATGTCGTGCGTTACCCATTTACTCACTCTGTAGCAAAATTTTTTTGCAATACTGTAATGTGTAGCTGTTTATTTTCCCAAATAAATAAAATAAAAATAACATTACTGTGAAAGCTTTAGTGTGATTCCTAAAAACTAATGTCCCATTATCGCCATCTGGTGTTAAATTTAATAAACTTTATGTTGAGTGACCAAATTCAATTTAAAATTCTTCTGTAAGTTGTCTTTTTGTCTAGTCTAGCAGATGATAATCGTAAAAAAACAGCTGTTCTTAATAACTTTCATAAAAGAAAAGTTATCTTTTTCAGACACATTGTCAAAGTTATTTACTAGTGTTTGTTATGAAGAGAAAATGTTGTTTAATAAATTGTTAATTTTGTTCTTTTCAGGTAAGTTTTACGCGACAATGAAAAAGAGGATGGCGATGTACAGAAAGATTTTTTGGTAGGTACGGTAGGTAAGTGAACCACAAAAGTTTAAAAAGAGTGGTAATATTTTATGTAATACCAACTCTATATATATATATAGATACGAAAAAACAAAAAGTTTTTAGTACCCAACGGTGATACTAAACATGAAAAAATATTTAACTTTATAGTGTTAACTGAGGTAAATGTTTATTATTAACCCCCCAGGCTATATGAAATATTATTCCTAACTTTATAATTTCATAAAACAAAATAAAAAGTTTCATGGTCATTTTCTGTACCTACCTAATAAAAATGACAGAATATTAATTTTTGTTCCGTTTTTTATTTTATTTTATGGCCGTTTTTTAGAAAATATTTTATTTGAATTACCATATGCCAATAAGGTGAAAAAAAAAAATTGGGTAGTCAAAGACTGCCGACAGAACTGAAAACTCAAAACTTTGGAATTTCGGTGACGCGAACCCATAAGTTTCGAAACCGCTTTCTTAGAAAAGCACTACTGTATCCTGTTAATTTTCTGCTATCAGGAATTCATACTGAGTTATTCTGAACTACAATTTAACAGGAAGGCTTTTTAGGGTTCCGTATGTCCGAATGCAAAAACGGAACCCGTAAAGGATCAAGACAATATCAAACTAGTTGCTAATTTAATTGTATTTTTATTTATGAACTTCATTTTACATTCATTTATTAATAGTTAAAATTTTAGAACAATCTACTTTTACAATGTTTGTAAATATGTGAGCAACCTGTATCTATCACATAATTAATGTATCTGTCATAATTTGACTTTTCATTCTTTTTACCTTGTGGTATAGTAATTTTATTCTAGGTACATCATCTTCACATATAATTATGTGTTTAATGTAAGTACCTATACAAAATATTTTTAACATTTTAAAAGAGTAAGTATGGAGTTTCTTGCCCATTCTTCCCCAAACGTAACCATTTGCAGTTGAAATGTATGTGAGAACATGTTTTTCAACTACAATGTTAAGTTTATTCCTGGGATAAATTCATTCCCACTACGGAACCCTTCATTGTGCGTGGTCTGACACGCACTTGGGCGTTTTTTTTTTAAGCATTGTATTCTACTTACTCGTCTACAATAATCTTTCACAATATTCACTGATAACTGATACCACTTCAATCCAAAAGAAGAAGCAGAACTGTGCTGTATAGATTGAACACTATATTTTTATACTGAACTTTTATCCTTATAAACCATCTCCTTGTAGAATATTCATGATGAACGCAATCGAATTAATTGCTTGTTAATTATCAGCTGGTGATTTGTATCATTGTTTGATATAAACCCCTTGGACATGGCCATTATTATAATCTTGGCCTCTGGGCCTCAAGTTTGCTATTACAATAGTGTCAGAATGGTCTCTTCATTGTGAGTTTTTGACAGATTTGCCATTCAAACACTGTCAAATACTCACAATAGCGAGACCATTCTGACACTATTGTAATAGCAGACTTGAGGCCCTGGAACACAAAATTGTTGGAATGGGAATGTAGCAATTGTTGGAATGGGAATGTAGCTTCATTTTTCTTACTGATCGACTCCTTGACAGTTCAAAAGTGCCTGTAAATGGTTTAATTGAAATAAATGATTTGAGTTTTGAGTTTTGAGTTGATATCCCAACAAATTATGTGTTTTGTATAAAGCAACATTAACAGAATACAGAATGTATTACTTAACTTGTTTAAATTAAGGGTTTAGTGCCATCTTGGCACCCATGAATTTATTTAACATGCTCACGAAACATTCCCAACTCGGCATAAAAAAATCATAGGTGCCGAAATGGGAAGGTGCCGAGATGAGACTAAACCAAATTAAGACCAGATTTTAAATTTTGGTCCTTTGAGTCGAATATGAATCAAAAAGAAAGAGTGCAAAATTATTATTTTTTTGACCCAGGCACGCTCATATAAAAAAAAGTGTGTGTATCAGCTCCGACGCACAACTGGAGTTTACTCGCTGTATACAAGTATATAATTATACACATACATGATTTCAAAGTGAAAGGAGCGCAAGGTACATTGCGCTGAAAAAATAAAGCTTTTATTAATTTCACGCCTCATAAAATTTCCACACCGGTGGGCCGTATACGAAAATCGATTCTTAAGGAGTAAACTCCAAAAACAGAAAAAAACTTAAATCAGTGACTATAACTGCGTAGTGATCGCGACTGGTCCTGGACTCCCGACAGCATCGAGTCCTGAATCAATCGAATTGGATTCGAATTAAATGACGATCCATACTCTTGAACCCGACACTAGCGCACGATCGTGCGGTGGTTCGAAGCGAAACTAACTTCGATCGAAAGATCCGTTAGGATAGAAAAGTTCGTACTCCACACATCATCTGACAAATAGATATCGAGTTGCTGGATCAAAATTACATGATATCAAAGAAGCTACTTTATTCAGATCGAGTGAAATTGTTGAAAGAAAGAAAGAAAAAAAAAGCACTAGGGTATCGTTTTTTACGTGGGAAAGTGAAAACATTCAACAACGTAATCCGCCGGATACGCATAACAACGCTGATAATACTCTAACATATTTCGATCTTGGTTTACGATTCGAATTGGTTTGGGAGTAAGGTTTTAAATCGAGTTCGGATCAGAAACGAGATCGAATCAGAAACAAAATCAAACTCGAATCGTTTTCGGGAGTAAGGCCCCTGATCCGACTCAAAGCAACAACAACTGGAGAAAAAAAACAAAAAAAAAAAAACGAATAAAAAAGGTATTGTACTTAACTCTCTTCTACGAGTAATTACATCCTATAGTATTTTTATATCACGAAGCAACGCGCGCGTTACTTGTGGTTGCCAAGTGTGCAAAGACGCTGTGAATCTGTCGTTAAGTGCAGGAGCTCTCGATACCGTCTGAGGGTATCCTGCCTTTTCGCCGATTTTTTTTTGGCATATTATCACTTGCCAACCAACGTTTCGCCGATGTTTCACTTTGACAACTAACGATTAGTAAATTTTTGTATGACAACGTTTCATTTTGTAGAATTACTGTTAAGCTGATTATTATAATGACACAAAAGGTTTGGGATATTTATCATTTGTCATGCATTTGTCAAACATTTCACTAGGCCACACAACTAAGACGAATGACGTTTTGTCAGTGTAATTTTTACATACATTTTTTATTTAAGAATCTCAAAAATAACATTAAACCTTTAAATTGGCAGCAATGCAGAGCCATATTACGATAGGTTAGGTTAGAGTATGACAAACAACGCACGAGCCGAGCGAGCGAAGCGAGCGTGCCGCGGTAGCGGCCGGCGATGTGCCAGAAGCGAATCGCTTTTGTAAAAGGAATAAACTAAAACAATCTGCTTGCATTTTTAAAAGTGTCATTATGAAAAGCAGACCAAACGTACAGTTGGTAACTGTGAGGTTGGGAAATAAAACAAAATTATATGATAAGTTGGCAAATGATTATTCGGCGAAATAAAATTCTGCGAAACGTTCGTTGGCAAGTGAAAATCTGGCAAAGAATTTTCGGCGAAAAGGCAGAGAACTCCGTCTGAGACACGGGCGAAGTTAGAATGGCGTGTGTGCGTGTGGGTGTTGTGTGCTGATGCTACTCGTCTTCATGCACATATTAACAGCGTGTTTTTAAACTTGGTTACCACAAGTAATGCGCGCGTCGCTTCGTCAGAAAAAAATGTTTGTACTACAAAACGTGACGTAAATCAATTAGCATCGATTAATTAATTACCCCTAGTTGCATGTAACCTTCATTTGACCCTGCGGTAAAATTACCACTACAATGGTGAGTTACCATTTTACCGTGATTTATCATTTATGGTTCTTATGACTAAGTTCTATTGTCTTTGTTATGTCGCAATCAAGTTGCAATATTGCATTTAATTCTTGTTATTTATTCATGGCATTTATCACTGATTATTTTCAGCCATTTGTTAGTAGTAATTAAATTCGTGAATAATAGTTATCAATATTGTAGCGTTTAGTTAGTTGGGAAGGTTGGAGTGCTTGAGTCACATTGCTAAGGAAATTCTGTTTAAGATTTGTATTCGGGATTTATTTGCCAAAAATCGAATCCGTGCCTTTTATAAATGAACTTTTTTTATAAGATACGTTTCTATAAAGGATAGCGTCCACCAGGCGGGCCGGGCCGGGCCTCATTGGAACGCAAAAATCCGCCTGTAATACATTTTATATGAAACTGCGTCGCAGCTGCGTCGACTAGACGCGCGGCAGAACGGAGCAGAACGCAGTACGCAGAAATCCGACCCTTCTCTAGTGGACGCCTTCCTTTAGTCTACAAACATTTTTGTTATTTTTTATTCTGTCTGCTATAAATAACGGAGTTAAATTAATTAATTAAATGTTATCATTTTCGTAGAAAAATCTTAGTTCTCCTTTACCTTTTCAAAAGATGTACATTTCTTTTTCTTTTAAAACGTAAGCTCCAAAATCCTCTACTTCAAAAACTTCCTCGAAATACTTGCGTTGCCAACGACCACAGATACATCTTCATTAATTTCCCTTTTTTCGACTTTTTTCCGTACGTGAAAAACAAGATGACTTCTCATCCAAATGGAAACGACTCCCGTTAGCTTCAGTTACTCAGTTTTATAAAATGCTGAATGATGTTGTCGCAGTTACTTTTCTCTGTAGATCGACTATTACTCGATAACTTGTATAGCCTACTTAGCTGTGATAGTTTTTCGTTTAACTTTGTTGTATACACCGTGGCATTTTAGTCGTCTTACAAAGACAGCCCACTTCATGTATCCAATGACTACTAATCATTCCAGTAAAAAATAAAAATAAAGTTTTTTTGTACATTTCTTTTTTTTTTTTAAATTAATTATGACGCATGACATAGTTTAAAACACCCTGTGCTAGCTGTGTACGAGTGCAGTCCGAGCCTTGTGATACGAGGGCGCCGCAGATGGGATTTAGATTAAGTTTAAGTTGCAATAGTAAGAAACACATTTTTGCGTTAGGGTGAATGAACTCTTATAAAGATGTCGCCACTCCATTCCACGGCACCCTTGTAACACAAGGCTCGGATTGCACTCGTAACAGGGTGTTTTAAACTATGACATGCGTCTTAATTAATAAAAAATAAAAAAACAAATGTTAAAATATATTTTTTTTTACATTAATTATTAGTAGACATTGGATACATGAAGTGGGCTGTCTTTGTAAGACTACTAAAATGCCACGGTGTATACTACTCGTACTGCTGTGAATTTTTTCACATATCCAAATACAACCATTTAGCTGGCAGGCACTTAGGTGGCAGGTTGACTCTAACAAAAATTTGATCATTTGAATCGAAAAATAGTTTTCACAAACCGGCAATATTTTTGAACGGCCTATCCAACGATACCATGGGATAGACGAGAAAAAAAAATCATACCTACTTTTCTCGTAGGGGAGGTACCCTAATTATTTTTTTTTTTACTGCTTTGTCGGGGTGATTAATATGTATAGCCATGCCAAATTACAGCTTTCTAGTACTAAGAGTCTATGAGCTAAGCCGTGGATAGACAGACAGACAGACGGATATGGCGAAACTATAAGGGCTTTATTACACTAGCGAGTTGCGAGCGAGTAGAAAGCGGGGCGAGTACGCAGTGAGGTCGCCGCGAGTTCGCAACATGTGCGCGGCGAACACACCGCGAAGACGCCGCGGGTGCGCAGCGAGCTCGCGGCGAACTGCGCTGTCGACGCCATTTTATGAATGGCACTGAACGTACAACTGCCACTGAATGTACAAAACGCGGATCGTACACCGCGAACTCGCTGCCCACCCGCGGCAAGCTCGCTGCGCACCCGCGGCGTGTTCGCACACGTTGCGAACTCGCCTCGCTTTCCACTCGCTCGCAACTCGCTAGTGTGATAAAGCCCTAAGGGTTCCTTGTTGACTACAGACCCCTAAAAATCAGAAAAATTAAGAATATAAATCAATGGCCAGCTAGGAAAGAGAAACCAATATATTTAACCGCAGAGGTAACGCTGCAACGTGTACTTAGCTTCGCTTTTTAGGAAACTGTAGGCGGGATCATCCACTACGACCCAGTGCCAAGCTACGCACGAATACGTGTCTGGCAAACAAATGAACCACGCAGCGTGACATTTCCGTGCTCATCCTACGTAGCAGTGGACAGTTGGCTTATCCCATAGGAGTACGTAGTAATTGTATGTTATGGTTTTCCAGTTTCCGATTTTTGAACGGCTAATCACTTTAATTCGTTTTCAAATCCCATCTCCGCCCAATTTATTTTGTTGGCTGTTGTTATTCTGGATATTATTAATCTTAACAGCTAACACGCGCAATCAAATCAATCAGATTGATTGATTTTCACTTGATCAAGCTTTCCTCTGATTTTCTTTCGTTCTCATAAATAAATCAACAGCTAAGTAAATATTTGATCCTCACTGCAACTCGTTGTACAAACAAACATCTTTATTTATTCTCTCTATTTTGAAATGTGTTCAGTAAAACAAGCTAAAGGCAAGGGGGTGACTGCTCACCCCGGGGTGACGAACACCCACGATCTTCCCCGAATAAATTCCGAACTATATTTTAATAATTTATATTCGGATTGTGCCACCCCTGCCCTGCTGTGATGTGTCACTTGTTTCAGTTGAAGGAGTTAACACACTCATATAAAAATATTTATTTTTATTTATTTTGACCTTAATGTACAATTCCCACAGTAATGCGACACATACCATTGCAAACTATACATATTTCTCTGTACATCCAGGCCTTTGTTATTTCTGTACGCCGTGGGTATGGTTTTCATACTTTTATGGGCTATGACCTTTTTGGTGAAGTTTACTTATGCTTATTTTATCCTCGTTGAATTTTCTGTCTTGAGGTGATAAATGTGACAATGAATACTGCAAAATTGGAGCCATATTTGGCATAGGCATTTGAGCCTAATAAAAAAACCCAAAACTATGGAGGAACGTTATCCTCGATAACATTTTAGAACTAACGTAGGAAGCGAGGACCTGTAGGTGTACTCTATTTCCTTTTATAGATTGATGTAAAGTTATCAATTTAGTAACATGGGAAATGGATGAAAGATGGTCACAAATTATTTCAAATTGGTACCCAATATATGAAAAAAGAAAGAAGGGTAGACCACCTAGAAGATAGAGTGACGACATCAAACATATAGCCGGAGCCTTATGGCCCAGACGGGCAAAGGACAGAGCCACATGGAACGGTTTGGAGGAGGCTTTCACCGCAAAAGGCGGCCCTTACACCTAACAATACTAACCTTATTTAAGTACAAAATTAACATTACTAACAAATAAATAAATAAGAACACAACAAAAAAAAACAAAAAACTAAATGTAAGGGATAAAATAAAGCTAAAAAATAAATTTAAAAAAAACATGGGAAATGTTTGATATATGTAGTTCTGCATTTATATCCTGGCAGATTGTGAGAGCAATTTGCGACAAGGAATGAACCGTACCTACATTATAATGATTCAGTCTTGAACAGCAATTGTGTATAGTAATTTCTGGCATCTACAGACTTTTACGGAGTATTCAGTTTTCATATAACTATTCATTTAAGGCGGTGTGATCCGACAGAGACCGCTTACTAGTTTTTTTAATTCAAGGGAAACATAAAAAACCGTGTTATAAAATTCTAAAAAAAGATATTATCATATTTAAGGATCACAGTAAAAAAAAAATCGGTTTCTTTTGAGTACTGATCTTTTAATAACACGACTAACCCCTTTTCGTAATGTTTAATCAATCTCATAGCTACAAAACAGATTATTTTTTCTTATTTTTTAATGAAATGAATAGATAGTAAGATTGTTTAGCACTATTTGCTTGATCTCAAGTGAATCTTGGTAAAATTATTAAAATAGTTACTATGTTCAAATACTTACCAAATGCGCGAGGCGATTTCGCGATCCTACTTCAGTCGGCTCGAGAGCTCGATCATAGCGCCTAAAGGTAATTTAGTTTTTAGTTTTCTGTCTTTATGATTTTCAAAAGTCAAGCAGAAAATTAACAAAACAATAATTATATTACTTTACAAATTTACAGGCATACCTACACGGTACGTAACCGTGTATGCCTGTAAACTTGTAAATTAAAACTTATGATTGATTACATATCATAATATCGCGCCTGTAATACCCAAAGGATTAGGCAGAGGTGTACACTCACATTCGGCTAGTTATGTTAAAAGAGACACTGAACGAGAGACAATATAAGTTTTATTGTTATTACGTCTGGGGGCGTTTTGTGTCCCGCAAAGTTTTAAGTCCTATGTAATAAGGGGCGAGCCTACTGCCGTTATCATTCATCATCATCATCATTTCAGCCGAAAAACGTCCACTGCTGGACATAGCCCCCCCTCCAATTGGGGGGATTTGCCTTAATCGCCACGCTTGGAAGGCAGGTTGGCGATCGTAGAATGGTGTTAAAAATGCATTGCCGTCAACCGATCACAAATCCAGACTCCGGGCTGCTACTGAAAAAACCTAATAACACTTTGCAAGACCAAGTACTCGAACTCGGGAATTAAAAAAAAACAAAATCTCGAAGCAGAAATTAACAAAACAATTAAGTTATCAGGGCTGCCACGTAAACTTGTATGCCTTTTTGTAAAGTAAAAATTATGATTGATGTGGTTTCAAAAAGCGTTCACGAACAGCTCGACGCGTGTTACCGACAACCCTTAACTGTAAGTTAGTATAACATAATTACGAAAACAAACCTTTAACTCGGCTGTAAATAGTCTGTGCTTAATTTAGAAAACCGCAGAGTAATTACTGCAGGTTTTCTGCCAAAATGCGGTCTCGTTGTTGGTTCATTATGTAGTGTTTTCGTTTATTTATTTAGAACTAGCTGGTGCCCGCAGTTTCGCTCGCGTGGGTTTTTCTAAAATAAAACTACCAAAGCCTTAGAGTTACTCCTTATAACAACAGCTATTTGCCAGTGAAAATCCCGTCAAAATCGGTCCAGGCGTTTCGGAGATTAGCCGGACCAAACAGACCTACAGACCGAAAGACAGACAAAATTTTAAAAATTTGTTTTTTGTCCTATAAAATAAAATAAAATAAATAAATAAAAAAGCCATTTATTCTACTACCCTCTACACTTTTTTTACAAAATGTTTGTAGCATGCGTATTCGTAATTAAGACAGCGCGGAGTGCACAGTGGCGCCCTCATCGTTATTTCGGTGATTTCTTTTATTTTAGAATGAAAATGCAGAAAATAAGCTCGCCAAGTTGTGCTTCACAAGGCTATACGTTATTATTACTACAAACAGTAGTTTTAAATTGTTATGTTTTATTGTAATCATTAAAACGGAAAATAGTGGCCACTAAGCTCCGTTTTAATGATTACAATAAAACATAACAATTTAAAACTACTGTTTGTAGTAATAATAACGTACATATAGCCTTGACGAGCTTATTTTCTGCATTTTATTCTAAAATAAAATAAATCACCGAAATAACGATGAGGGCGCCACTGTGCGCTCGGCGCAGTCTTAACAGTAAATACCTATAGCCTTACAATTTCTAACATGCAAAATTATATTTTTGATTCATCACATTTTCAATTATTTTATATTTGCTAATTAGATTATATGATAGTGCATTGAATTTGTAAATTAATTTGATTGAATTTTATGTTGTAATACCGTATTGATAATATTTATAATAAATAATATTAATTAATTGAATTAGTAGTAGTCGCTTCCTTGGCGTAGGCCTCCCTCAGTTTTTTCCAGTAGTGTCTGTCCCTGGTTTTGGTCATCCAGTTCGGCCCTAGTCTTTGTACAAATAGGTCTGCTCATCGTTTTCTTTGTCGTCCTCTAGACCTTGTTCCTTGTCTTGGGATCCATTCTATATATCATTAGCCATTCGACATATATGACCCGCCCAGTTCCATTTTAGTGCCCTCACTCTTTCAACAATATCTGTCACTTTAGTGATTTTTCTAATTTTTTGGTCTTTAATTTTGTCGGATAGTCTGATTTCCAACATGCTTCTTTCCATTTTGCGTTGACATATTGCTAGCTTGTCTTCCTCACATTTCCTGAGCGACCAACTTTGACAGCCGTAGGTCAGACACGGCAGGATTGCTATTTCAAAGAGTTTTCTCTTTATACTAATGTGTATTGATTTATTTTTCATTATTTCCTTCAATCCCCAGTATTTTGTCCATGCTATGGCGATTCTTCTCTGAACTTCATTTTCAGTGAGTTTTCATTTTTTGTTATATACCGCCTATATACTTTCATATATTTATGCAACCTGTTCTAACAATCGACATTGTTTCGGCTATAGGATCACTTAAAAGTACTGTAGGATTCGACGGTACACGATTCGATTCGGTTCGACGACACAGGGTATCCTAGTGTGGGGTCCAGTGTTACTTGTAACCAGAATGTAAAGTTTTCTTTTTTTGAGATTAAATAAATTATTAATTAATTATTAATAAAATTTGTAAATAAACTTATACACGTAGCACCCATATTAGCGCATATTATGAACCTTAGTATTGCTGACGGAGTTTATCCTGAAGACTTGAAAAAAGTTATTATTAAACCACTTCATAAAAAAGATGACAAAACCGATATGAAGAACTATAGGCCAATAGCAAAAATTTCTGTATTTTCAAAAATATTCGAAAAAAATATTTATAAGTCTCTGTATTGCTATCTCGATAAATTTAACTTATTATGCAAAGAAAAAAATGGCTTTAGAAAGAATACCACGATCAACATGGCTATTTTTGTTTTTTTACGTAGCATTATGTTAGCAGTAGACCAAAAAGCTCCAATTTGTGCTATTTACACAGATATGACCAAAGCCTTCGATTACGTAAAGCACGACGTCTTATTAGACAAACTGCGTAGCTATGGTATCAGAGGTAACATTTTAAAACTACTCGAATCCTAATGTCTCCAACAGAATGCAATGTACAGAAATTGCAAGAGTATGTGAAAAAACAAAATTTGAAGAGAGTTTTTTATCTCATTCGAGATTAATAAAGTTTGGTGTCCCACAGGGTAGCGTTCTTGGGCCACCACTTTTCTTAATCTATATAAATGATCTGCCAAAGGTGACTCAGCATCAAATGGTAATGTTTGCAGACGACAGTACTGCCATAGTGAAATGTATTGATCGCAATGATTATCAAGATGACATAATTAATACACTATCGGACATAATTAATTGGCTTAACAAAAATAATTTAGTTATAAACTTAAAGAAAACCAAAATAATGCACTTTCACCAAAGAACTGAAGTACCCAAAGTAAATATCAAACATAGTAACTGTGACATTGAAGAAGTTAAAGAAGCAAAATTCTTAGGTCTATTCCATGATAACCAACTTAAATGGAAGGCCCACATAGATGACCTAAGTAAGAAAATAAATAAATCAGCATACGCACTTTTCCAAATTGCTAGAAAAATAAATATGGATGCGCTACTAGTTGCATATCATGGCTTAGTAGCCTCAATTTTGCGATACGGTATTGTTTTTTGGGGCAATTCTACCGATAAAGATATCATTTTTAAGGCACAAAAAAGGTGTATAATATCAATATGTGGTTTGAAAATTGATGATAGCTGTGTACCATTCTTTAAATATATATTTATATATTTTTGAAATTAGTGTTTTCGTCAAAACGAACATGACATTATTCGAAAAAATGTCAACATTACGAGATGTTGCGATTCGTAGCCAATACGCAAACTCTTTAAGCAATCAGCGTTGTAAGACTGCCTTAGTGAGAAAGAGTGTTTTAGGCATGGCACCACGCATTTATAATAAACTACCAGATGTCATCAGAAATTTGAATGTAACACAATTCAAAAAAAAAAAAAAACTGTTATTAATTGAAAAATGTTATTATGCGATTGATGAATTTCTAAATGATAAATTAATGTAGACTTATTTATTTATTTGACTAGAGAAAAAAACAATTTTTAATTGAATATTGTGACTTTAATTATTGTTTATTTATGAATTGACTATAGAAATTATTCCATATTGTTTTTATCTCGCATGCAACCATATATTTGTACGCCTTTTGGCATAATATAGCGACCTATAAACTTTAATTTAAGAACTGTATTCACTACCTATGTTATACAAATAAAAAAATGATTATGATTATGATTATGATTATTATGGCTTTAGTGAAAAGCTAGTATTTTGAAGTTACAAACAGACTCTTCAATTTTATTCATTTGTATAGAAGATACGAGTATATTATGAAAGTGGTTTAAGTTCTCGGGAGAAAATGTCTTGTTTTAGAATGAAATATAGGTACTTTCTTTTCTACTATTCAATTGGAAGATGCGCACCCAAAGCTGGATATCATTTCGTCGTATCCTACGAATAGGGGCGTAACTGCAGAATAGCTACTTTTCAGGAGACACTTTTTTTTGTGTTTAATAAAATTAAATATGAAAAAATATGTATTGGTGATTTCCTATAATGGTTATGGTAATTTAAGGTTCGGCTAGGATTATTTTCAATAAATTATCTTCATATTTTATACGCATTTTGTCCTTTAAATCCCGTTTTTAATTGTTTTGTTGAACTGGTTATATGTGGTATGATGAGCAGAATTGAATTATGCAATAAAAAAGAAAGCCCCTATGTTCGTTAGGGCACTATTCGTCGGATACGACGTTTTGATTAGGAGACTATGAGCGATTTTGAGAATTAAGTTAATATTTAATTTAAAATGCTGCTGTGATGCGTCGTATGTACAGATACAAGAACAAGCCTTTCATCTATTGTATCTATTTTATATTTATATTCCACTATGCGGAAACGGTGCCCATCCCTGGTGCGCAAGGTTCGGGCTAGCTCCAGCAGCATCCTGAGGTTCGATTGTCAGTACCTGTACCATTGCTGTATGGTTCATCATCATCATTTCAGCAGAAAGACGTCCACTGCTGGACATAGGCCTCCCCCAATTGGGGGGTTTGCTGTATGGTTCACATACTGAGAAATCGAAATCTGTAATATGTTCTTTTTTTATTATCTTTTTAATTGTGTTTTTATTCATATTTTAATTTTGTAATTTTTGTGCCCACGATCCTTAGTTGGTCGAAATGAACGTTTCATTATTATTATTATGAAAGAACCGTGAAATATGAATGAAAAAATCCATTGTAAAAGAAACTTATGTTGTTATTCACAAAGGTTTAGTTAATAGAACATTCGTTTTCAAAACAAAACCAACTCAAGTTGTTGCCCACAAAGACAAGAACGTCGCTGCTCTCTTCTCATCTTGATAAAGAAAGAAATTAATGAAAGCAAACCCTTGAAATGAAACAAAGCTTTCCGATACCACAAACTGAACAAATCCAGACACATCCTGCTCAAAATAAAGCTATTACCAACAACAACTACAAACATTTACAATAAAAATGGCAGCAATAAAAGTGCACAGCAAATAGTTGTGGAGTTGGCCGACCAACAGATGTCCACAAAGTTCGTGCAAACAATCTGACGTTGGCCCAACATTTGCTTTGTATTTTTATGTCCTAGATGTATTTTAGTTTCTGCTGCGAATGACGTCACATAAATTGGATTTGCTGCTCTATATTTTGATGATGTTGTAACTTTGGAAAATATTTTCTCTTTCCTCTGAAAGTGTATTATTGGAGAGATTTTTTTCGAGTACATAGTGCTTCATTCTCAAATCACCAACTTCGCAAATGGATCTTGTTATGAAATAAATTGACTTATGATCCGTGGTGAGTTCCATGGCCGTTCCTTTCCCGGCATAATTCTCAAGTCGCATTGAAAGTGAGGACAAATTAGAAAACCAGTATTTGGTAATTGTTCAGTTAAGCAACAGCAACATTTCGCCATTATTTAGAGCTCCAACCTAAAACAAAGCATTTCTCTCCATTCAAAGTTCACGAAACAAAATGTGAACAATGCTTTGAAAAGTCAATATGGAGTGAGATTGCGGGTTTTCGCATTCCGGCTGCAACGCCAGATGTCTGCAGAACCCAAACAAAGTGTTTCCAGACGTTGATTAATATCGTCGAGGGTACTACTGCTGAAATTCGCCGAATTATCGGTGGAGGCCGAGCAACAGATGGGAGGTTCAAAGATAAAACATGTACAAATAAAGGTCTTAATAGGTATAAACCTCGGTATATAAGTTTTCGTCTACGTAAATAGGGCCTTTTTAGGTTTCCGTAGCCAAATGGCAAAAAACGGAACCCTTATGGATTCGTCGTGTCTGTCTGTCTGTCCGTAAGTCACAACCACTTTTTTCCGAAACAATAAGAACTATACTGTTGAAACTTGGTAAGTACGTAGATGTATTCTGTGAACCGCATTAAGATTTTTACACAAAAATGGAAAAAAAAATTGGGGGTTCCCCATACTTAGAACTGAAACTCAAACATTTTTTTTCATCAAATCCATACGTGTGGGGTATCTATGGATAGGTCTTCAAAAATGATATTGAGGTTTTTAATATAATTTTTTTCTAAACTGAATAGTTTGCACGAGAGACACTTCCAAAGTGGTAAAATGTGTGCCCCCCTGTAACTTCTAAAATAAGAGAACGATAAAACTAAAAAAAATATATGATGTACATTAAGGCTCCCACACACTGGTGCGATATCGCGGGCGCGACAAGGGTTGCGCTGCCTGTCGCGCCAGTCTGCACGAGCCTTTACCATGGAAAGTTCCACCGAAAATTGATTTGAACGAGATCTAGTAAGTAGTTTTTTTTAATACGTCATAAATCGTAAACCGCGCTTGCTGCTACGGAACCCTTCATGGGCGAGTCCGACTCGCACTTGGCCGCTTTTTTATAGAAGAAAGGCCCTATTTACGTAGACGAAAACTTCTTACATACATATATAAAGTCACACCTTCTTTACATAGGGGTAGACAGAAACTACAGAATGCGACTTCTTAAGCATTATAATGGATCGACATTCACGTGATGATGAAGTCTGTGTTTGTGAGCTTCTGCATTTTTTTAATTTTTTTTCCTTTATTTCATTTTTATACATATAATTTACATTTTTAAATATTTCTATAAAAACATACAAAAATAAAAACATTTCAAAATATAAAAATAGCAGCCCACCGGTATCGGGAACAGGGTCCAAGCTACCGGCGGTCAGGACTCAGGAGAGAGGAACCTCCTAACAATGCGAGCCGTGTCCAGAAGTACCGCTTTCTGAATCAAGCCCTTGATCCAGCTGCCCAGCGAGAACCTTCTTAGGTGTTGGTCGAGGCTCTTGGCAATTAAGCCATTGGCTGATACGACAGTCCACATCCCACATGTCGACAACCTCGTGAGCCAAGTCAAGATACTTGATTTGTTTATCTTTCTCGGATTACACGAGGTTCTCGTCATGTGGGACTGTTATGTCAATAATCATTGCGCGCCGCTCTATGCGATCCACCACCACTATAACAGGCTTATTGGCAACAATAGTCCTGTCAGTGATATTTTATTTATTATTATATTAACGACATCCATCTTGAGGCCTAATAAAGTTAATTGTGCCACCTACGATACCATCAAGTCTGAGCATCTACTCAACCATTGCCTCTAACGAAAGTTAATTAAACTTTTTGAAAAGGTCAAGCGTCTTAGGTAACTTACCTTCTTCGTTAATTGATCTTTATAAGGCCACTTCAGTTCACGGGAAGCCTCTATTTAACTGAAGTGGTTATATAAAATAGCCACTTCAGTTAAATAGACGCTTTGCCCTTTTAATGGTTTGCTGAACATGATCTCAAAGGTTGTCTAAGGGCTTTGAAAAGGTCAAAAATCTGGTTAGCTAGTGGATGTTCATCCAAAAAGTGCCTTGTGTTCTTCTATTTGATTTGTTGTTATTGCCAAAATAAGGTTTATTTCTGTATGTCAAGTAGAGACTCTTTTTTGAGCCGATACAGGCCGGTGTGGCTTGATATACATTAACACTTACTTATATTATCTAATTAGGATATTGGTCATCTGGGGCAGTTTTATTGGTCTTTTTGGTCGTTAGCAACTCGAAAGAGTTGGTGCTCCTATCGGATGTTTAATTTCACTATGGATTCCATTTGTCAACATAGTAAATGCGATAACTATTTTGAAGGTTGATATATTGGTACATTTGTTATAAAAGCACAATAATTAATCCATTTTTTTTTAAGCGCCAGTATTCGTATTAATTGGCATTTTTTGCTGAACTGGCCCTTTTTGGCGCAGCCATGAGGCATAATTGCCTGTTAATTTCTTGCATCGTACTTTACACTTTTTATTTGTTTTTTTTTTATCTGCTGTATAAATTATATTGTGTCATACATAATGTACCTTTAGTCTGTGCCAAATAAATGTATTTTCTTTCATTCTTTCTTTATTTAAAAAATGATATTTGTCTTGTTCACTTTAATCATCTCCACCCATCAGGAACCTACATACACACACACAATTTTATAAAATATCGCACATCGTTAACCAGAGTGTCACAACATAATAAAAGTAGTTTTTGGGAAATCACAAGGCACGAGCATCGATCACCACGCTTGCTCAAGACGGGTTGGCGATTTCAGACTTATATTAACTATAAGTCCAGGTTTCCTCACGATGTTTTTCCTTCACCGATGTCAGTAATGTCCAAGATAAACTCAGAAAGTACATATGAATTGAAAAAGTCACATTGGTATTTGCCCGGATTTGAACCCACAACCTCATACTTGAGAGGCAATGCCTTAACCAATGGGCCATCACGATTACTTGTGTACCGAGAGACCGCGACCGCGCGGGATGAGCGCTCTTAATGCTCTAATACATTTTTATTAAAATCTAAAATATATTTTTGACCCTTAAATTTCGTATTTTTATGCGTTGACTCTCTTATTGCCGATGTGCGTATTTTTTTACGTACTTCGCATTACTCTCTATAATTCAATAAAAACTAGAAGTTTCCTGCCAAAGTAATAACATTTAGTAGTGGCTACGACAGCTTGTTGCAAACATTTCTGATTAACTTCATTACTCCGTGGTATTATGTTTTTGTTGCCAGCTCGAAACTGCCTGAGTGATTCAATTTAGTAGTAATGTTGTTTCAACGGTCGACGAACTGTGAGCTGATTCAATTTGAGGCAACTTGAGTATATGCAAGTGTTTGTTGTTGTGTGCAGGGTAAATAATAGGGGTGGTTTTTGTGTTTGTCCAGACATGTTGACGAAGTTATAAATAAAGCTACTGTCGATAAAAAGTTTGTAGACCCCCTGGACAAAAACAAAAATCGGAGAAATTGCTGTTGGAACGCTACTTTCAAAATGACAATCTCTGTTCATAGGCCAGGGTAGATAATTTTTGAAACCAAAAAAAATATAATAGTAGGATGAAACCCATTGGCAAAGGAAGAGAATATAACAAAAATGAAAGGAAAAATAATTTACGGGTGATCTGAGGTCGGGAATTGGATGGGGGTGAGTTTTTAAGGGTAAAAAACGGTTTACATCCTAAATTTTTTTTTCACCTTTTACCTTTTTCAAAGGCCCTGATCTATCATGATTTTGATGTTTTTTTTTTTGTTGTATATATATTTTTTTTATTAATACAACTGGGGAGCTCTTGGCCTTCACCCCACCTGATGGTAAGTGATGATAAGGCCGAAGGTGGAAGCGAGCTTCATCCGGCTAAATGTCCATGTGACATTAAAATCAAAATAAACTACTCAATATCAATATCGATAACAATTCAAATTATAGGAAGTGGATATGAATCCACTTCCTATTTGAAAGCTTTTGGACCTTGTGAAAAAAATCAGTTTATCTTTTGTGCGAAGAAACAAGTTTTAATATAGTTATTGTTCTTATTTTCTCATTTTGCACATTCCACAAAGGAAATATCGGTGAAATCATTCACATGGATAAACTTTGAAAATTGCTTCTGGTGTTTTTCTTGCTCGTTGAATTGAACATTTATTTACATTTAACACAAATATTAATTTTCTATATTATTAGTTGGCTGTATGTACTCGCAGATATTTATGTTGATACCATGGAGTCGTTTACTATGTTATTATGATTTATGTTGACTTGAAAGAGCATGGCAGTTGAGAGTATGTCATGCTCACTTAAATGTTTCACTGATGGTGGCGCGTGTGTTGGATCATTCGGTTCCCTACAAAATGGTTGAGCTGGATGGTGCTGATCCATGCGTCATGTTCGTGAACGGGCGCCGTCAATTGGGACTGGTCATCTCTTGACTGCCAGGGCTTATTTTTAATTTGTAATTTTATATTTTGAATTGTTTTATTAGTTTTTACATTGTCTCACATATAGAAGCAACAAGAATAATGTACCCAGGATTATGTAATATCTTGATTTAAAAGAGTGTCCTTGGAGTTTCTTGTCCGTTCTTCTCCATAGTGATCTACGTATTGGAATGGGCATCTAGCTTCAACTTGCCGACTCTGACTAACTGACCGTCTCTTTGACATTTCAAAAGTGCCTGTAAATGGTTTAATTGAAATAAATGCTTTGAGTTTGAGTTTTGAGACTGGTATTTTAATTGTAAATATACATATTATAATTTATTAATTTACACAAAACAATTAAATTCCAATGCCAAAAATACTATTAGACTAGAATTAAGTAAACATTAAATTAGGTTATACATTATTTACATTATATTAAAAGTTACAGTCAAACACTTTCAAATAACCCCCCTAACTGTTCCCGGCGCAAAAGTGCCCATAACGCTTGCTGCATTACCACGTTGGATGGCAATGGCTAACCTTTGCACCAAGAACGAGCCGGAGCGGGAGTCACCCGTTTTGTCACATAGCTTGTGCATAAATATATAATATATATTATAATACCTATAATACTGTAACATTACATACTTCCCAATCTTAAAAAAAAAAACTTTCAACTTATTGTTACACTAGCTTTTGCCTGTGGATCCGCCCACGTGGATATCGTTTATCGCGTAAAAAGTAGCCTATGTCTTTCTCCATATCCCAGGCTATATCTTTGCCAAATTTGATCACGAGTGGTTCAGCGGTTTAGGCGTGAAAACGTAACATACAGATAGACAGAGTTACTTTACAATTTATAATATTAGTATGGATTACTAGCTTCTGCTCGCGACTTCGTTCGCGCGGAAGTCATAAGACACCACAGCACACTAAAATACCAGCCACATTTTAATAAAACTTCCCTGAATACTAGGTACGTTTGTAGTTTTGGTCACAGCAGCCAAAATAGTCTTAAGATCTTGATTTGTACCTACATTCTAGCAAATAAATTAATTTGAATTTGAATATAGGTACGGAGAGTCAGGACTGGTGACGCGGGATGTTAAAGGGTTTGGGTTGGGCTTGGTTTCCGCACTTGGTCCTTCAGGTGGACCATTGTACGTGGGCCATGGCGTCCGTCGGTGGTTATTCCAACCAACCCACCTCCCTCCAGAAATTGATTACGTGTCCTGGTCTGTTTAGAATATCTGTGAAAGATCTGGGTGCCCCGATGGTTTCTGTTTTAATCAGGATGACGCCTGTGCATTCAAAAAGCGCGACGATTTCTCAGCCTCCATGCAAGCCCTGCACAGAGGATTCTCCGTTATGCCTATTGTGTGTAAGTGTTTTTTTAGCGAGCAGTGTCCCGTGATGGACCCGTCACCAGGCGCAGGCCGGTCCTGTCCAGGCGTAATAAACACCTGGTTAGCTTACCATCTAAGGGATGCCATAGCCTTCCTGGACTGTCTGCAGCCCAGTGTCGAGGTCCATCAGCCCTTTTCTAGTGAATTAATGAAGGCCTGCTTTCCTTCATATACACTAATGGCGCAACACTGATACATTGAATGTTTCTCATTGTCATTCTTACAGATTATTCCTGACAAACAGCTATTACTAAAATAATATAACAGTAGATACATTTTAATTGGAAACACACGGAATTCCTCATTAAGAGGGTCCTTCCCGGTCCGACTATCGTCAACGCGAGCATGATTGAAAAGCTTGTTGTTTCATCCAGCGCAATGTTAATGCTAACAAGCAAGCGAGAACGCAATAACATTGAACGAAAAATAGTGTGCGGAAATTTCATAAAACTTGTTCCAGGAAATACGTGTTTTTGAGAAAGCCTTAAAAGTGTGTGAAATAAATGTGTGTCATTTAGAATCTCCATTACATGTGCGATGTTTCTATGGAGATCTTTTCTTTATTTTTACAATTTATGAGTACATTATGAACGACCAAAGTTCAGGTAAAATGTGTGCAAAAAGCAGATTTTTGGAGGCATATGGTACTGAATTTGTTTCTCCATATTTTAATTTTTTGCTTTCTATAGAAACCTAGATATAGTGCACATGATACCAATTAGTTCAAAATTTTCATTGAAAGATGTGTTCCAACGCCATAATCACGTACGAGCGTTTGTATGAAAAGTATGACGGGTTGGCCGCTCTTAACAGTCACCGAACCATAGTAATTAATTTTTATTATAATCATAGATAACAGGAGATGCCTAACTTAATTACACTCCCGGGCACCTGAATCGATCCACCCTGCATATTTTGTTCATAGGTCTCTATCTTTTTAAATAGGTAAATATGGTAGTACGAAGAATTTCTTCTTCTTAAAAGTGTCTTTGAAGCCAGTCACTCACTATCATTTCCGCTTGCCTTTGTTCCAAATTTGAAATCAGAATACTAAAAAAACTAGTTTAATTACAATAAGTAGACTTAGCGTTACTCAGGGACAACATTTGTGTGGAATTTATGAAGAAAACATTGGTATACATAGAGAAAACGTTTAGTAACTTGTGTTACTTCCAAGAGCATTTATTTACAACGGCCGTCATGCGGTTTAGCATGGAACTAATTAATGCCACTATGACCTGCTGTGGAATGTTCTTCCATGCTTCCAAATGGCAGTTTTGAGCTCCTGCAAAGTTTCTGTAGCTGGTTGATTAGCTCGAACACGCTTCTTTAGCTCATCCCTTAAGTGCTCTAATGGATTAATGTCAGGGCTTCTTGCTGGCCATTCCATTACTGCTATACTGACGTCATGCAGGTATTCTCGAACAATTATTGCAGTGTGCGCCCTTGCATTATCATGCATCAAATGTAATCAAATGTAATCCTGGCCCACACTGAAAAAAATGTTTACTTATACATAACCAAACTTTCGACAACATTAACATAAAAAAGTGACCACATAACTTTATGCAACATGTAACCAAAACCTGTGCTGGCTGTTGTGTATCACTTTTATTAAATCAAGTTAACTTTTATAAAGTCTTGTCAAACTTTGATTATTCCTGAAATAGCCGAAGTAGTTAGGCTAAATATTTTTATCAGTGCACAAACTCAGCATATGGCATCACTTGAGCCTCAAGGCATTGACGAATGTATCGGTTGCTATTTAGTGGTGGCACCCATGGTCCCGTCACAGCCTCAAGGTCAGTTTTTCCTTCATTGGAAATTCCACCCCAGACTGTCCATGACCCACTGCCATAACTCACCTTCTCTTCAATGCAACATAGCTGAAAACGTTCTCCCTGTTGTCGGTAAACTTACCTACGTCCATCAATTCGATACAGCATAATCTTGGATTCATTTTTAAAAATAACCTGGCTCCATCGGCGTTGAGTCCAATGAATGCTCATGAATTTTGACTTCGCTACGATTTTATTATATATATAGATCATCCTTATCAATAAGAAAATAGAAAAACTTTTAACGATCCAATTTCTTTTTTCAGACCATTAAAATAAACTAGCTTGTCAGATTTATATCTATAACCAATATCAATTTCAGGCCAATTGCATTGTCTAGACTTTATAAAGCAAAAAGTTCTGCAAATGGCTCCCTAAACTTTTCTGGAGTCGCTGCATCTTTGAAGTCAACTGATCTTTCTTTCACAAAGTGCTTTGTTAAAGTTTTGAAACGATCGAAGTTCAAACACATTATGATAATTTCTTTTTTAACCCCCGTCGGAATCGTAGCTCCCAAACGGCTGAACCCATTTGTTTTTTTGTTTTCTTTGAAAAGTGACTTTATCACGAGTGTTCTTAGCTTTTGATTCATGAAAATCTGTTTATCAATCAGCTCTTTTATTGTTGATGAATGGATGTGAGCATCTAACACAGGCCTGATCCAGTCGAAATTTGGTATTTGATACTTCAATGTTATTAGAACATGGTAACCTTGAGCTGATGCTGCAGGCTCATCTAGAATTTTGCAGGATACCCAACTCCCTCACTAACTTACAGCAGAGGTATCGTGTTTGGGGTCATTGGACTGGTCTATATGAATAGGTTATTTACAGATGATTATCAGTGTCTGATGATGGAGTAGCAAAGAAAAATAAGAATAAATTAGTAACTAGTTTCCCTCCATTCTCCTTCTCCTACTATTTTTACGTGACGCGAATTGTAAGATGCATTCAAAACAAAAGAATATTTTCGTTTCAAGATGGCGGCGACCGATGTCCGAAGCAATCCAAACATACAGGGTGGAAAAAAGGACGGTCAGTGTAGGGACAGAATCCAACTACACGGCATTCAAAATCAAAGTCAAATCTTCTATTTCAAATAGGCACAACCAATCAATACAATAATAATCCTGTCTCCTGAGATACAGGCTAACTACCTGGTTCAGGAGGCAGACCTTTTTTTATGTTACAGTGACTCGTTTGCAAATAAACGAAGTTATTATTATTATTATTTTTAAATGTCTTTGACTTATCTCGGGACCCGGAGGTCCCGGGTCTTTGGAAGGCGTACGAGGGGCCGAAGCCAACTCGCAGAGGCCCGTTAGACGCTTTTAATTAAATGAGGCACCAACCGACGATTATCCCTGTACGCACTATGTAAGTGCACCCAAGGACAACCCCCGGTTTGTGTAGGACTATTGTAGGACATGGAAACAACGATATTGGACTATGGGTTTTGGGTGGTTAAAATGGACTGGTTACCTAAAACTATGGAAGGACTATGGCCCCTGCCTGATCAATGTTTTATTATACACGGATAAAATGGCAGGGGGTGACTTGCACACTCAATAATGGGCCCCCGAAAACGGTCGCTAGCACATAGTGACGTAGCGACAAGGGAGCAACATGTCCTGAGGTGCTCGAGGAGTGGAGAGGTATTCCACGGCTCTCAGAACAATCCCAGAGCCCGGAAGATGGTCAAGATCCCTACAAGAACTTACTGGAATACTTCCTTCCTCCGAGCACGTTTGCTCTTGCGAATCTCCACTCAAGCCGGCCAATAAAGGCAAGAATGAGGTGGGAGCTCAGTTCCTCGTCAGTGCTCACTCCAGCCGGCCAATAAAGGCAAGTCAGAGATGAGGAACTTGACTTCTCCCAGGAGATAGGGTCCGTGGGGTCGCAACTGCCCAACAGCTCGCCACATGCTGCCCTGCAGGTTTCTGTATCTCTCTTGGTCTGGCTCCTCACCCTAGACCTGTTCCGGGAAAGTAAACTCTACCGGCACAGACCTAGAGTTCGGAGCGCGCAAGCCCCACCACGACGTCAACGTAGAGATATGGCGGTGGGGTTATTATTATTATTATTAAAAAAAAATGTTATAGAGGGATTGGATCCTGATGATAATTCCCATCGATTGGTGTTAAAAAATATAGCATACTAGCTTCTGCCCGCGACTGTTTTCGCGTGAAGTTTCTTGTTTTAACATCAAATAATTTATATCCTATGGCACTTGGCAATAGTGTGGCTTTCTGCCACGGACAGACAGACAAACGGACATGGCGAAACTATAAGGGTTCCTTGTTTAATAATAATAATAATAGCATTTATTTCAGGCTACGCCCATAGTGATAGTAACAATGGTCATAAAACTAGTGTTAATAGACATAATTATAGGTTAAGCAGTGTGGAGTTTCATCCAATGTCGCAACATTGGAGACGCCTATCTATTTGCGAACAAACTCAAGATAGTGTTGGTACCGCTACGAAGACGAGCAAGCAGAGAAGCGCTTCTTTTGTGTATGATGGCCGCAAAACCATCAATACTACGGAACCCTAAAAAGCTGTTATTTTGATAATACAAACAGACACTTTAATTTTTTATATTTATTTGTATAGATTAATTTTAGGCAACAAGAAGCGGCTTTAAGAAAAATACCATTGAGTAAAACTATTATGTTATGTTCAGATAATTTAAGGTAGGTATTTTCCCTCCTTTGACCCAATTTATCCCATCCTGTATAAGAACCGTATTTCATCGCTAGGGTCGTATGTATCTGGATTTTCACGGTACACTCCATTTGTTGCCCACTCACGAAGATTTTTCTCGTCGACGGAGTTTTCAGAAAAATTGAAGTGATTTGTGTGCTTGATGTTGCGACAAACGGGTTTTTTGTTGTTGAGTTGTGTGCGAGACTGAAAACTTATAGGGTTAGAAAGAAAAAAGTAAAGAAATATTTTTTTTATTTATTTATTTATTTAATCTTCCTTACAACTATCATTACAGGTGTATACCTAATGCGATAGCGCGGTTTTAAAATTAACTAATTTGGTACCTAACAATTTAAAACTATGAAATACGTAAAAAAACAACTACTACTACTTATTGTACTTAAAATAACATCAAAAAAATATAAAAACACAATATTTAAAAAATTTAAATAAACACAACTACATATTCTAATCTACACTATAACATAAAATAAACAACAGTATTTTTGCGAATTCACTCAAATGGTATGTAAATACATCGATCTTCTCGTGAAGATCGTTAATAACCCGAATTGAGCGGGTCAATGGTGTTTTGGCGAGAAGGTTGGTCCTGGCAACCGGTACGGCCAGCAGCGGCGAGCGGCGCCGCCTCCACATATTGCGGTCCGGTACACGCGCTGCAGTACTCCTGGGTTATGTTCAATGCCACGAAGCAACCTAACCAGATACGCGACAAGCGTGAATTCCCGTCGTACCCTCAGTTGGTTGTACCCGACCATACCGAGCACAAACAGAGTGGGGTACATCAACGGGTAAAACGGATATACCCCATATAGTTTCTTGTACAAGTAGCGCGTGAACTTGTTCTGTACGCGTTCCAGCATTACCGAGTACATGGCTTCATGCGGAGCCCATATGACAACACTATGACTACAGCAAATGTATTGGTATGGACTCGCACAGGAAGCAAACTAAACTAAACACACTTAGTTAGCTGTCTTTGTTTTATTTTAATAATAATGACATATTTGAAAGTACCTATCAGTCTGTAACAGAAAATCGTGTTTTTTTTTTTTTTTTCAATAATATTTTCGCGGGCAAAACGTATCAAAGCTGTCAAAAGTCCAATAAAAAAAGTAGTCTTCAAAAATTCTTCGTCTTACCACACCCAATATTTTAATAAACAATCTTAAGAGATAGGAGAAGAGGAGGAGGAACAGCGCTGAAAATCAGCGCTGTTGACGATACGTTCGTCCGAAGTCACAGCATTTTGCTGAGCAACGACCTATTCTTGCACAGATGCGACGCACGGCTTTATCTTACTTGTAATTTGTTGTTTGTTGCAAATGTAGATAATTTCCACTGCGCTTAACATTTATACCCAAAGTCTCAAATTCAGATAATTTATGTAAACAAAGGGGATAACATAGCAAAAAAATATCTTCGTAATGGTAATTCACATAAAATGACGAAAAAAGAGGTTTCATTTTCTTTTGAGTACTGATTTTAAGAAATAATAATTAAAAAATAATCATACCGTAATAATTTTTATAAAATTTCGGTTTTAAACAAAGTTATTAAAAAAAGGACCTTTTCTGGTATAAAATATTTTATGATACTGGTAACAATGCAGGAGATACAAACATTTTCAATTTTTTTACATCTTCAACAACACTAATATTACAACTCTCATTCATAGATTCATATTGTAAGTAGCATATCTAGCCACATTTTGGATGAAAACCATGAACCATTAAACCATTAAGGCCTAAGTCTAGCACTGGACTTAAAAGGGCTGATTATGACGATCATATGCCGTGTCTCCGACATACTTACTACACAAAACATTGTTTGGCAACGGTATTTTGTTTGCATAGTTCTTATAATTAATTCACTTTAATTTTTGCGATGACTATTTACAAAAAGAAATATGATAAAATGTTTTGTACCACTGTCCTGTCATTTTGACAGTGACATTTCTTGACATTACTTTGTTTACATAAATTATCTGAATTAGAGACTTTGGGTATAGTTTTTGTTATGACGCTATAGATTACGCAACATCTATTGTCTGTGGTTTTGGCCTGACATCAAGGAATGGACAACAGTCAAACTTTTTTATTTTTATTGTTACATTTAAGGTTTTAAATACGAGGCTTTTGGTTACTTTGTATTAGTATGTGTATTTTGTCTATTTTTCATGTAATGTGCGTCTTGGTTGTGCAGAACAAACAATTATTCTTTTTTCTTCTTAGATAATAAAGATAAAAAAATAACTACGTATTTTTATAAAATTTTCTAAGAGCCAATAAAAATAGCCCCCACAGCGATGTACGGACCCACAAAATGTACAACCGCCATAAACGAGCTCGGGGATCTAATTTTGGACCTCGTCAAAGTACAGCGAGACCTTGGCCACACCTCGATTAAAATTTCAACCCTGGGGAACAGCCCTGTAGAATAAAACAAAACACGCAGAAACACCACCCCTAGTTTACCATCCATTGCTGTCTAAACCAACAACATAACTTTTTTTTTCGAATAAACCAAGCAATGGTTTCGAAAGTGAGGGGGAAGTCGTTGTTTGCACACGTAAGGTAGATGTCACAATTAACGGGCATGTTCAACATGGGTGCTTGTTCGATTCAGTATTCAGTATAATGTAATTAAACAGAATTGAGAATGTGTACTTTTGTGAGCGGGATGAGTGTTTAGATGGTAAACTAAATTTTGGTCTGTTAAAATGTGCCGTAGTGTCGTGGCATGTTGTGTTTCCTGCCGCCATCTTGGAAATACTTTTCTTTTGTTAACATCTCTAGCTTTGTGTAACCGATTAACTTTGGGTTTATGTTTTCAAACCTTTGTTATGGACAGGGGACTTTGATCGCGCAAGATCGAATTAAGCACACTTCACAAACAAAAGGTTGGTTTGTTTGCCAGGGGTAAAAGTAAGAAAACGCCCCGTTGTTATTTTATAGCAAGCGCAATTTTTTACACTTATTCTAAATGTCTTTTGACAAATCTTAAATAAAATATACAATTGAATTTTAACTTTAATATCTTAGACAGATGGCGCATTATACATATATTCAGACACTGTTTTATTTTTAAAGGGTGAGCTAAGGCGCCACCTGTTACACGGGGAGCGTCGAGACGGCGACTCAACGTTGTAAGTTAGAGTGACGGCCACTTACTGAACGACTGAAACTCGATAAGAAATTGTTATTTAGTTATTATTGTTAAAGAGTTGATTTCTATTGTACAGCAGCCAATAAATAGTTTCTTTCTACACCCATGCTATAAACCCTCTATAAAAGTTTCTGACACAGTTAGCTTATTGCCAACATTAAAACAACCGGTGTCATAGTAACTATAATTAATCATATAAAAAATAACAATAAAAATATATATCGTCGTTTGGATCATCCAAACGACGATAATACCATAAAAACGTACTAAATTTCACTATGCAACTCCTTTGCGTTTTAGATCCCTTCCTTACTCATCAAACAGCCACATTTATGAATTACAAAAAAAAAAACATTGTCATGCACGCGCGTTTTACTTCGATATTAGTATTGAAATTTTTTATTAAGTTTGTTGTATACAAAAATTAGTGATACAAGCTTGGATAACACACCACCGGACATTTATAATGCAGCAAAGGACATTTCTAACCAATTATTACCAGAAAAGTCGAGAAAACAATATGAAAAGGCGTACCAAAATTTCATTAATTGGAAAATATCAAAGAGTAGATAACATGGGTTTAGATAAAGTATTTTATGCAACTATACATAATTAGGTATTAAAACACTCATGTGATACTATTAAACCCACATTCGTGTTTTAATACCCCTTATTATACAACAGTTGCATAAATAACTATAAGTTTCAATTTATAGAGACCGAAAAAACTATTAATAGTATTTTCTCGTATGTAATACTCTGATCCTCTGAGTCTATAATGTTCCCACTCCTGGAACACAGGCCTCTTCGCTTCGAGAGGGAGTGGGCTGTTAGCCTGTACCCACCACGCGGGTCCAGTACGCGTTGGTAGATGTCACATGTCTTCGAATTTTTGGCTCTAGGACATGCCGGTTTCCTCACGATGTTTTCCTTCACCGTTTTGAGAGCAGTGGTGATGAAATTAAATACACAAAGTAAAGCGCCTGTCTTCGCCTGCGCGGCGAAGGTGGTGTGACGATCGAATCATGTTTGTGGGACTAACATGGCCAGAAATCGCACAAAACAAAGAGATTTGGAAGGAAAAAGGGGAAGCCTTTGCCCAGCTGTGGAACACAATGAATCGCCTGTCGGGGTTTAAAGCTACGACCTAGAACTCGTAAGTCGGGGCCGTTACCACTTAGCTACCGCTGCTCTCTGATCTTTGCCTACATTGACTACAAAAGTGTACAAAGTTATACTTACTAGAAAATTATTCCTACCCTTGTTGTTTGTTGGAATCTGAATCTAAATCTGAATCAAATATAACAATAAATTATCGCCTGAGACAGAATTTATTCATTGACAAAAAAAGAAGCACTTGTACTTAACCAAGTTTAAGTCTGGCTGTATTTCTTTTGGGTGAGCCATAAACCTTGAATCTATGAATATAAAGTCTGCTACGGACATCAATCGTGTCTTTTACCCTACTTCTGTTGAGAAGATGAATTGGCTTTGAGGTTTCTTTTATTCGTATTTTAGGAATCAGAGGAATAAAGGGTCTACCGTTTTGTTTCTTTCAAGGCATAGGTAAATAATTAACAGCCAACTAGTCTCAATAATTTATTATTTCAAAGTTTAAATTTGGAACATAAAGATTCATGCCAGGATACTTCAGATAACATGCCAATACATCGTGAAATTAAGAAAACCTCTTTCTTATTATTCTTCATTGAAGTAGAGAAAAAAATCTAAATTGCCCGTTTTTTTTTTTTTTTTGCAAAATAGTTAGTTTAGTTTGTTAGTCTTTTAATTTAGTACCTAGTGTAAGTTAGTTGCGACATATACCTATTGTTAGCTGCATCCCCAACCTATACCCCTCCGGCCAGCCCGGATTATGACGTCATCGAGTTCTAATCCATATAAGACGACGCGCTGTGTGATCACGGGCTCATTCCCCCGAACTCGGCGGCGCGCGCTTTACTATTAATTCCCCTTTATTTTGTTCACTTAATTAATAACTCCTCAATTTTGTATTTTTGTAACGTAATTATTAATTTGATTAAAAAGACTTCTTTTATTCAACCATCAACCTCCTGACTATTCTTTCATTTTAATTCAATTCCTAAAATCAGAAGCGGAATTCGACTCTCGTTATCCCACTAAACTATTAAAAAAAAAACAAATGTCGAATAATACCGGTCCCAGAAAAAGACGTAAACGTGAGTGCACGCCACCGCCGCCCGACCTAACTCATCTTAGTATTACCTTGGACGCAATACTTAATAGGGTCTCTGCCTTGGAGCGAAGTACAATTTCAGAACCACGATCGAGCGTGGAACAGCAGCCGATTCCTGCCATCACCGGCATGACTAGCCCGTCCGTGCCCGAGCCACATGAAAAGGCTTTGCGCACGGCCAGCCCTCCTGCTGTCTCGCGACCTGCCCCGACGCCACTGGCGCCGGCGCCGGCGCTATCGCTGCCGCCTTCGCCTACAACGACGGCTGCAGGGGACGTCACGGAGCGTCTTATCGATGCGCTAAGGAGCTTAAACCCGGTGAGATCAAACCATTATTACGTATCTGATTTCGACCCTAATGTTCATGACGTCATTGCATGGTGTGAAGAAGTTGACCGCGCTAAATCACAAAATAGATGGGACAATAAAGAATGTCTGGCCCGTATTGGTTTGTGTCTGAAGGGTGAATCTCACTATTGGTTACGCGATTGGACCGAAACGGATCGTACTTGGTCTACTTTTAAATTGCAATTAAAATCACTCTGTCCACGACGTGTCGATGTCGCTAATATCCTGTATGACGTCATGTGCACTGAGTCCGATAAATATTCAACATACGCGGAATACGCGCGCAAATCCTTGTTGCGATTGCGTATCGTTAAAGGACTAAGTAGTGAACTTTTGTGCGCAATCATTGTGCGCGGTATTAAGGATCCTCAGATTCATGCTGCAGCTATGAATGCAAAATTAACTACCGAAACAATTGTTGAATTTTTATCTATTTATGTCATGCCAAGTAAAACCAGTGAAAATATTCAGAACAAAAACAATGTCAATGCTCATTCTAATAGGGGTATTATGAGCCGTAGTGGTACAAAAAACATTGATAAAAAATCTGTGAAGTGTTTTACGTGCGGCGCTTTTGGTCATACCAGTAAGAGCAACGCGTGCCACAAACGTTTTAAAATGAGTAATAATACTTCGAGTTCTAAAGTCGCAAGCGATAGTCAGAGTGCCAATGCCAATTCAAATCTCCTGAACATGAAAAACTCTAAGTGCAACTTTTGTAAAAAAACGGGGCATACGGAAGAAAAGTGTTTTGCTAAACAGCGATCGGAGTCGCGCAATAAATCCAATGTCAATTTCTGTCGTGAAATTGAAGGAGATACGGCAAGCCGTGACGTGACACCCGCAGTGCTGTGTGGTGTACCTACGGACGTCTTAATTGACAGCGGCTCGTCTGTATCCCTCATATCTAACGAACTTCTTAAACATTTTTCTTGCCGCCGAAACCCTAATGCTCAGATGTTGCGCGGAATAGGTGGTCATGAGTTAAGATCAGATAGCTACGTCATTTTGCCTATCGAGTTCGACAATTTAACCTTGGAAGTAGACTTCCATGTAGTACCGGGTGGTTGTTTGAGCACCCCCGTGATAATAGGTACCGATGTTTTGAATCGCAGCGGTATTTCGTACATTCGTACCGGCGATTGCCAGCGTATCTGCACCGACCGTGCATATGTAAACAATATTATGGTTTCAAGTTCACAGACTTTAGAATCTATTAATACGCCCTTACAAGGTCATGATAAACAGCGTCTCGAAAGTATTTTAAATAAATATTCGGAATATTTTCTTAGCGGTACCGCCGCAAGTACTGTAAATACCGGTGATATGAAAATTCGCGTAACAACCGAGACCCCTGTCAATTATCGCCTTTACAAGTTGTCTCACGACGAAAAGTTGTGTGTGCGCGCAATTGTTAACGATCTAAAAAACAAAGGCATAATACGGAATTCGGAATCTTCATACGCAAGCCCAATTCTTCTGGTAAAGAAAAAGGACGGCACCAATAGGATGGTCGTTGATTATCGTGGCTTAAACAGTGTTACAATCAAAGAAAGGTACCCATTGCCTCTTATAGAGGACCACATAGATAGGTTGGGTAAATGTAAATATTTTACAGCACTTGATATGTTAACCCGGTTCCATCAAATCAAAATTAGTGACGATTCTATTGATAAAACTGCCTTCGTGACTCCGGAGGGTCACTTTGAGTATCTCAAGATGCCCCTTTGGACTTGCAAATGCACCCATAGTGTATCAACGCATTATTTCCGAAACCCTCAAGTCCTTCATCGAATCAGGAAAAGTACTTGTTTACATAGATGACGTTTTATTGTTAAGCGATACTGTTGAAGAGGGACTAACCTTGCTCGATTCGGTATTAGAAACGTTAACAAAGTCCGGTTTTTCAATGAATCTGCGGAAATGCTTTTTCTTGACAACAGAGGTTGAGTACCTAGGGAGAACCATTAGCAATGGTCAGGTTAGACCGAGCACTCATAAAATAGAAGCCTTAACTAAATCACCGACGCCAAACGCAATTAAACAAGTGCGTCAATTACTCGGCCGTGCCGGGTATTTTAGACGGTATATCCCGCAGTATGCCACCTTGAAAGCGCCTATCGCAGCCCTAAAGCGGACTAAGACCCTTCTAGTGGGAAATGAGTCTGCTCAAGATGCGCGTGTAAATAAAAATCCTTCAGCACCAAAAACATTCGCTGTGAAGGACTTGACTTATGTGATAAAAAGATCACAATCGATTGGCAAGCTGGAAAGTGGTATACGTGGATCGTATCGTATCACTAAAGTCTTACCGAATGGTCGGTACGAGCTCCAGTTGGTGGCGGGCTCATATGGCAAAACCACACATGCTGCCACCGAATACATGTTGCCATGGCATGGTGAATGGACGCCCGAGTGCTGTACTGCATTCTTCGAATGTAAGTTCGAGTGTAAATCAAAAAGGATGTGTTGATTTTCCCATGCACTTTTGTCACAAGTACGTTTTTGTCCCTTTGTTGACATTAACAAATATCGTTTATTGATAGACGATTGTAGTTAAATGCTAAACAGACTTATATTGTTACGAGTATAAGAAACTCAGCTTATAGCGTAATACGACGACACACGGGCCCGCGGCACTTATGCTATGCGGCAAGCGTCAAAGTGAACTTGGGTCGGTTAATTATTGTGAAGCATGCTGTTCATAATTCACAATTTTAAAGCTATTCATTTGTTTGTTTAGTATGTTTGATCCAAGATTACGTTTCTAAGAACTTAATTGAATGTTTGATCTTTAGGTTTTTCAGACATGAAAAGTCACCACAATAACGAGTACCTAATTACTGTAGCTGTAACTTTAGCCTACGACTTTAGCTTTGTTCCTACCAATGGGTAACATTCGTGACCCAGAAAGTACCCGTGTCAGTATGACATTCGGGGCGTGACTGGCAAAGTACTGTGTAAATCCCGAGGACAAGCTTTGTCATTTATGTATACCATGTAAGCCCATTGCTGCAGCATAAGGTTTTGGTTGGTATTATGGCAAGAGTGCTCATTGATGGCCTTAAAAGGTTTTGAGTGCGTATGGCTAGCCAGCTCATTGATGACCTTAATGAGGTTTTGAGTTCGAATGGCAAATGTGTTACGTTCAGCGAGTAGGTGATCGTTATCAAGGTGTATCTAGACCTTACCTAAAACAATTCACGTCTGATTAGCATTTGATCGAATAAACTCATTCATCCAGGCAATAGCTCATTAAAACAATCATCAGTTATCTGCTGTCATATTTAACATTTAGATGCTTACTCTTGATTTTAAACGTGCAGGTTCTGATGAAGAGGTGGATGAAGTAAGTCTACAGCCGAGCACCTCGTCGGCAACACCCAGAAATGGCGAGTTGGAGGTAGCTCCCGCTGAAGAGTCTCCGAGGGTTGGCGAGGCCTGCGAGGACGCTGGCACGTCAGGAGAGGCCGTGTTAGCTGCATCCCCAACCTATACCCCTCCGGCCAGCCCGGATTATGACGTCATCGAGTTCTAATCCATATAAGACGACGCGCTGTGTGATCACGGGCTCATTCCCCCGAACTCGGCGGCGCGCGCTTTACTATTAATTCCCCTTTATTTTGTTCACTTAATTAATAACTCCTCAATTTTGTATTTTTGTAACGTAATTATTAATTTGATTAAAAAGACTTCTTTTATTCAACCATCAACCTCCTGACTATTCTTTCATTTTAATTCAATTCCTAAAACTATTGTATACTTAAGGGAGTTGTGTTACTAGTTCTATTGATTATAATTCTGTGAAGACATATTTGTTACGGACGCGTATCATACTTTAATCAACATACACCCAGACAATGAGCTGCAAATTGCAAAAACGTAAGAAAATTTGAATTTCGAGGGTTACCTTAGCGCTTCCCCCTTAAGTCACGTATCCTGCACCTTTAATTAATCGGAGGTACATTTAAATAAAAGTTGAAGCTATTTTAATACAACCCAAAAACTTAATTAAGTCGCTTGATTGATTGTAATTGATTGCTTTCAGGGATAACACCACCCACTGTGTCATCCTTTTATGTAAAATTTCTACATTTATAATATAAATGTAGAAATTTTGACTTTGACTTTGACATACAAATTACAGATAATATCTGTAATTTGTATGTCAAAGTCAAAGTCAAATCCTTTATTTCAAATAGGTACATAAAAGGCACTTTTGAGAATAAAAAATTACAAAAATAATTAATTGGTGTTTAATAGTTGGAGAAGAATGGGCAAGAAACTCCATACCTACTTACTCTTTTAAAATGTTAACAGTACTTTGTATACATTAATTAATAATTATATGTATGTGAAGACGATGCACCTAGAACAAAAATAATAATAAATAATAGGTAGGGTGAAGTAATGACAGACAAATTAATTATGTGATAGATACATGGTGCTCACATATTTAAAAACATGGTAAAAGTATATCATTTTCCTAAAAATTTAACAAATAAGAAATCAGTGTGTGAGTTAAAGTATATTAATCACAGAAAATAAAATGAATATCATAAAAAAAAAATATGGTGTATACATAATAAAGCGTACCTATCTAAATATATAAAAGAAGAAACTGACTGACTGACTGACTGACATATCAATGCACAGCCCAAACCGCTGGGTCTAGAGATTTCAAATTTGGCACGTAGGTTCCTTATGAGGTCTAGCGGTGCACTAAGAAAGGATTTTTGGAAATTGCACCCCTAAGGGGATAAAATAGGGGATGAAAGTTTGTATGAAAAATCTTATTCATTTGGTTGATTAACTTGAAACTTGGCACAAATACTTGCCTAAGTAAGTAATAACATTTTTCATTATTAGTTTTTCAAAACTACCCCTCAAAGGAGGATTGCGGGGTGTCAAAGTTTGTAGGAATTTTATCGCGCGGTTCGCTTAACTTGAAACTCAGTAGAAATACTTGCGACCAAAAATAAAGAATAACATGTATAACCATTGGCTAGGGAAGTATCCACGCGGGCGAAGCCGCGGGCAACAGCTAGTTATATTATAATTATTCTAAGATAAATAATATTATGATATTTAATTATAATATTATGTGGATATGAACTTAAGGTAGGCCTTAAGTTCATATCCAATTCATACAGAAAGAGAATAATAAATTATTCCAAAGATAAGAAACAGAACACGTGAGAACAACTTTAATGAATACTTAATGTAACAGGTAGTAGTTAAGTTAGTTCCATGTTCGGATTGTTTCAACAGTTCTTAGAAACTTTGCAAATTATTGTGTTCACTGTAACTACTTAGTTAGAACTTTGTAGGCTCGAGAACTTTTAGAAATTAGGAGTACAATGTTTCTGGCTCCTTCAGTGTACTTACATGAACGAATAAAGCTGTGTGTACAAAACATAATCAATATTTAATTGTTTCCACTGCTTCAACTCAGGCACAGTATAAGTAAATAACAGTATTACGTCTCGGCAATGACCTTGAAATAATTACCTACTGCCGCTCGGTAGATAAACCTTCAACGTCCGTGAATTCCGCGCACTTGAGTCTTTTGTGTACTGGTATACACTGAGATTTCAAAGCGCGTCGTCGTTTCGGCCGTTTTCTATGAAGACGTAATACTGTTACTTTATTATACTGTGACTCAGACTTCATTTCTGTGACAGGAACTGGGCCTTGTTAGTAAATTGATCCCGCTCATTTGGATCCCGCGGGATCAGTTTACTAAATTATTATTTTTATGTCATTTTCTTTAGTAAATTGGCCGCTGCCAAAATAAAAAAATAAAAAATGCCATCGAAATTCAAATTTGAGTAACAGCGTGTAGAAAAATGTTAGAAGAAATAAAAATAAAATCCCGTTGCCCCCATCGTATTTTTAACATTGTATGGGATCGAGTAGTGTTAGTACCTACAGTTGTGCTAGTTACGGGCAGTAATCTTACGAACAGTAGGTACTAGGCTGGCATGAATCCAAGATGGTATTTATTACAAGAAGATCGTACCTACTCAAAATTATTGAATTAATATTAATTAATTTTTAATTATTTTTTGCGTCGCGACGCCACTTTTTTATTTGTTTTTTTGGTTTACCTGAGCCTATAGATATTTCACAGCAATATAAACACCAGCCTCACCATTGTGGACTCGGACAATCAACGGGAATCACCATATAAATTAAATATCAAGAAACTTTTCTACTTGACTATACAAATCATAAAATTGGTCAACGGGATCAGTTGACCAATTCAAAAATTCATTAGGTCGACTGATCCCGTGGGATCCGCCTGTGTGGGATCAGTTTACTAAAGAGCCCTGGGACGTAATCTACCGCGCGGGCCGAGTGGCACACGTCTTTGAATTTTTATTTCTAGGTTTCTTCTGAATTCTTTAAGGATTAAAATAGTTTTGAACGAAGTTAAGTACATGCCTGTCTAGGTTTGAACCCCAGGTGTCGCTATTCAGGGTATGGTTTTTGTTGCAGGTTATATTGTCATTTAGTTTTCAAAGACTAAAGGTCATAGGCACACTATACCGGCAGCGGCACCGCAACGTCACCGCTTCAACCCAGCAGTTAACTCGTTATTCAAATTACAGCATTAAATCGTATGTCGTAATAGTACATTACTTACCAAGGGCTGTAAAAGAAAGAAAGCCCGATATCGCAGGTTGTAAATATGCGACAGAGGGCTCTTTTTTACTGCCCGTGGTGAGTACACAATTTTACAAAATACATCTTAAATATATTTCATAATGTCAATATGAAAAAGCCAATGGCGGGTAGTCAGCGCGCTGGCCGCTACAAAACCGTAAACAAGTCAAAGTAAACCGAGACATTATGAAAACGTGCAAGTCGTAGGCCTGTTCAACATAAATGCCATAGAAAAATTTAATTTTTCCAGATTTAATTCCGTTAAATAGTTGTGTTGGGGCAAGTTCAGTGCTGGGATAAGACCGTACTAACCAATTTCTCCATTTTATTCTGCAAAATGGCGCGGGCCACAAAGTTTTTAGCATTAAAAAATTAGGGGCGTTTAGGGGGACTATCTTATGTTATTTTAACGTTAAAAAATTGCTGATTCTCAACCTAGTTTGAATAAATGACTTTTAATGTTGATTTTAGCCAAATTAGCCGGTAATTTGATTCGGTCTTCTCCCAGTGCCGAACTTATCCCAACATACTCTTTATGCCTCAAATTTTAAGTATTAAGTACCAACTGTACGTATACGTTGTAACTCCGAACTTACCTACTTATTTCCACTCAGTTTAGCCCCAGTCTCTAATATCTTTAGCCGTTTTTCTAGACTGAAGTTCCGTAAGTAGTTTTTGATAGGAGAAACTTTCGAGACACGGCAGCATAACACAACGCTGTTATGCTGCCGTGTCTCGAAAGTTTCTCATAGTTTTTGGTATCATTAGTGTCTGAACAAAAATGATAACATTTCTTCAGAACATATTTTTCATGAGTACTGAATTTGTACAACAATTTGCTAACAGTATCAAGTAGTTAACGAATAGCTCTTTACTTCTTCTTAAAAAGAAAAAGATTTTTTCAAACCTTATTTCAGAGGGATTTAGTTATGGCGCTAAGACTTCGTTCCGGTCACATTCCATCAAAGAAGTTCGGTTTTCTGATGAAAAAGTTAACATCACCCAACTGTGAAGAATGTGGAGTAGTCGAAGATGTGCAACATGTTTTGATGGAGTGTGTGCGGAATGGGGCTTTGAGATTTAATTTGCTTGGCCCTATAAATATGTACGATATTGGAGAGTTTAATGCTATCCTGGCATGTCCTTTATCAGAACAAGCTAGGATACTGTACAAACTGGCATTATTTGTTTTAAAGTAAGTGTTATATGTTTTAGGTTTAGTTGATTGTGCTGATGTTACAGGGTGACGTTATCGCTCAGCGATAAAGCCCTTAAAATAAAGAAAAAAAAACCTTATTTTTTACCTTGATTGTATGTGTGACGTTAAGAAATGGCGACATGCGACTGCGACAGGTCGGCGAAGCAACGACAGGCTACGGCCGATTTTTTTTATATATTTTGTTTTTGTACTTGGCGTCGAGTTGCTGAGTGGCAACGACAGGAACGCTCTCGCTACTTGTCGCAGCATCTAGACCAGGGATGGGCAAACTACAGCCCGCACCCCAACTTCGGCCCGCAAAGGGTTTTAATCCGGCCCGCTAATGTCATTTTGACATAAGACCATTGATATATTAAAAGGAGGAAGCTTTATGTTACGCGCTAACATCGCAATGAGTAAACCTGGGCTCGGCGCACGACTACATGCACCAAAACTCACACATCTGTGATCAGTGTGATCACAGTCGCAAACCTACTGTTACCGATAGACAAGAACAGAGATCGGAGACGTTGCTGTCGTGCGAGCGAAATCGCGTTAGCTGCCGATTACGATTATGAATGACATTGCATGTGGTAGCACAAACATGGCGAAGCAAACATTAAATATTATTATAACTTTTTTTTTTTGGCTGTACTTACGAGTGGTAAGTAATCCCGTGTGTCTTATTTTTCTTCTTTGTGTTATTAAAATACTGTTTAGCTGCACAGGAAGTCATTTTGATGCGTATTTATCACACAAAAAAAATGTAATGATGGAGCTGTTTGATCAACGATATCCCCGTGCGCGACTGAGTGCCAACTATGGGCCATCCCTTAGTTTGATAGGACCAGGCGCTGTTACTAAGTCCCGTATCTACGCTTTTAATACATTAATGCATAAGACCGTATTGCTCTCAGAAGCCGAACCTACCATAATTGGGAAAAGGCTAGGCAGATTGATTGTTATTCATAAAAGTATAACAAAGTGGGCGCCAGTAATAATAAAGAACGCAAACGGGTATACACGGCTGTAATGCGGTATACATGGATGTTCTGCGGTACGTACACTACTAGTAAAGCCTGCGATACCGCACCTGCATGCTTTTGTCGAGTTAGCGGTACTAGATGTGGTAGGAGCGGGTAGCATTTAACTTTGGAGGAAGTCTGTAATGATTAAAGGAGCATATTTCCGTTCGTTACCCCTGGTTAAAGGTTATTTCAAACAGTTTGTTGTTTTCTTGCATTTCAATACATAACCATCTTGCATCTGGGGTTTTGTTCCTTTACATACCGAGGGACAAAATCTTTTATGTAACAGTGGCAGTGGTGTAATAATACAATACTGCCGAATTAAAATGGTAGTCCCTGGAAGGCACCGCCCACAACCCTCCGAGAAATACAATGTTGCCGAATTAAAATTGTACCTAAGTCAATTCAATACAGTCAAAGGCAATATTCATAACAAAATAATATAAAAAAAAGAATCACATGATGGAAAAATTATGAATATATTTGTATAAATTTTGTGTAAATTGTAACATAAGAAGAAGTTGTTCAACGAAAACCTTGTAGCGTCATCTCTTCAGTCTTATTTAATAGAATAAATTCTAAGTTATTTATATTATTTAGTTACGAATAATGCCTTTGACTGTAATATGACTTGACTTAATTTAATTCGGCAGCATTGTATTTCTCGTAGGGATCACGGGTAATGTAGCAATGGTGGCACAGCTCAAAACGGGGAAGGAAAACATCGTAAGGCATGTCCTAGAACCAAAAATTCGAAGACATGTGACATCCACCAACCTGCACTCGGCCCGCTCACACATCCCACTCCTTCTCAAAGAGAGGAGGCCTGTGTCCCAGCAGTCATATCAAATCAAATCAAAATATTTTATTTCACATAAACCTACATGGCCACATATGAAACGTCAGAAGCTAGGTGCACGATTCCAATTGGTCGTTTCCTATGGAGAAGATGCGGCAAGAAACTTCACGGTTACTCTTTAAAAAAATTATAGCTTTATATTTTAAATGAAAGTGTTAATAGGTATGGAAAGACAGTGTAGGCCTTTCAACAAGTACCTACCAGGTACTTAACAAAATAGAAAATTGACAATAAATCTACAATCTACTAGGCCTACAACGTTCTCACATTCACAAAGTAGAAAAGAATCTATATAAAAGATTTAAAAATATATCTAGGAACCAATCAGAATAAGATTTGGTCTGTTAGCAAAAATCTAGTCAATCAGAGTTAAAGATATCCAATGTTACTAGAGCGACTCGTGTTTTTGCAAAAATCCTATCTTTTTCCAGTAAGATTGAGAAATGTTTTCACCATTGTCTAATTATCCGTGTTTTCGAAATATCCCTAGGGTTTTCGCGAAAATTCGAATGATCAAATCATCCTACGACATGTATCATCATTTCAGCCGAAAGACGTCCACTGTTGGACATAAGCCTCTCCGAATTGGGGGGTTTGCCATAATCGCACGCTTGACAGGCGGGTTGGCGATCGCATTATGGTGTTAAAAATGCATAAAGAACGCTGCTGCCCATTCTCTAGTAAGTCCCTTAGTCGCCTTTTACGACACCCATGGGAGGAAATGGGGTGATGTTATTCTTCACATCCGGCATCACACGGTACACGGACATGTATATGAAAATGAAAACCAATTTAAACAATATGACATGATTACGACTACTACGAACGATTAAAGGAGCACGTTTAAGATTATTTTTTTTACTTTAAGCATTCCATACGCAAAATACGTGCTTTGACGTAGAGTTGCGGACACCAGCCCGTATAGTGGGCTGGTGTCCCAAGCGTGTAATAAGGTATTATTACCTACGTAAAACATGAAATTCGAACGATGCGTGAGCGTGAGCTTTATACAACTCTCGGCAATCATTCTAAATTATGCTTTATAACAATCATATGAGAGTTGCAATTACTTAACGTAAATAAAATATCGTGAATGTGCTCTAAGTAAATTGACTCTTCTAAAATGTGTAGCTGTTATGTAGGTAAAAAATAATATTTTGATAAAAATATACTGCACGAGCGGTAAACGTTCGCAACAAAAATAAAAAGGTCATGGATACACGTGTCACCTAATGTTGGCAAATGAATGAACAATTCTGTGAAAATTGAGTTATGTGGAAAATAAAGAAATCGAGGATAGCGAGAATATAAATACTTCACATCAGCGGAAAATCAAATCTATTTGACTAGCTTTTTTAACCCATGTAAAATCATAAAAGCCTGCACAAAAGGCGGCACTCTGCACCCTGGGCAGCCAGCCATCCTACCACTAATTCTTCTTCTTTTTCGTCGTTCCCTCAATGCGGAGGATCGCGACCACATACGACGCTTCTCCAGGTTATGTGTATGTTACCACTTATTACTGATTGGCTAATATTTTTACCATATTTGGCATATTCACATTAGCCCTGGATCGAAAGAGCTGGAAGTCATGGGGAGAGGCCTTTGCGCAGCTGGGGAATGATGCAGGCTAACAGTAACAGTATAGTCCTCCAGACCGAATTTCGGCCATGGCAGCTAGTCTTCGCTGAGTTTGGCCGCGTATCTCCCGCGTGGATACGCGGTAGATATTATTGCACAAGTTTATGAGCAAACACAGATGCAGTCACTCTTCCCTCACTCTCATAGTTCGATTGGACGGCAATCCGACACGACTGGAGAGAGATCAGGCGCAGGACCAACAGATTAGCGTGCTTTCCGAGGCACTGGGGTATCACACCGCCAACTTCCAAACGCCTGGCTGCTACTGAGAAATTCCTTTGAACTTTGACTTTTGTGGTGTCCTGGGTTCGATTCCCAACAGTAAGAGTATGTGGCATAATTAATTCTTCTGCCGTCACGGGAGAAAAAGCAGAAACAATTATAATAGACTGAAACAGAAAATGTTTTTGACAGAACCCACAAATTAAAGCCATGCGTAAATATCAAAGCTGTACCTCATCTAGAAGCTGCTAGGTCTAAAACACTGACCTACTTCATGCGGCCAGGGCGGCTCATTTGTCATGCTGACGCAAATGGTTGTACTGGGATGAAGCGACTTAATAAAATATTAATGGCTGGTCACGCATTAGCTGCCAGGACACTGGCGTAGATTACCATAGACCAGGGATAGGCAAACTACGGCCCGCCGGCCAACTCCGGCACGAAAAGGGATTTAGTCCAGCCTGCCAATGTCTGGGTGTGTGAATTATGTTCTGGCGTTCGTGTACGTTTAGGGCCATGGTGAACTTATTAACTAAACATATACACACATTCGAAATACTGTAACATATAAAAATTGCGTTGTCTCGCTCCACTAATATTTTCACTGTATGTTGTAGCATTTTAGCCTTCGAAGGTTCATACGATAAATTGCAACTTAAAACGCTAGATGAATATATGGTGTATCGACCCCTAAACGTTGGACCACTATTTACGCCACACCCTGAATGCCAGTTCCATGGAACTACTGGGAGTAAAAAATCCCAGTAGTCCGATAATGGAACTAGAGAATGGAACTACTGGGATACGGCGTTGCATTTGATACTCGTATGCCTAAAATTCAAAAATATTCAGGTGATTTAATGGTCTTTTAAAGTTATTTACAATACTATTTCGAGGAGGAGGAGCTCGTGGCTAAATTATAACAGCCGCACGGGTCGATCCATCAGGTTAAGCTACGCTTGCCGGGGTTGGTCTGTGAATAGGTGACCATCTCTACATACCGAGACTCCTCCGTGCCTCGGAAAACACGTCAAGCCGTTGATCCCGGCTGTCATTCGTGGATCTTTGACAGTCGTTATGGGTCGTCAGAAGCCCGAAAGTCTGACAACCAGTCTTACCAAGGGGTATCGCATTACCCAGTTACTGGGTTGTGGAGGTCAGATAGGCAGTCGCTCCATGTAAATTACTAGTATTCAGCTGCATGCGGTTAGACTGGAAGCTGACCCCAACGTAGTTGGGGAAAGGTAAAGCAGATTTCATTGATCTTACAATACTTTCTATATAAAGGCTTCACGTGAAAAATAATACATAATTTTTTCATGGGTAAAAAATGGGTACATGGGTTCTGGGTGGTATGGTTAAGCTGTGTAAAAACCGAAGAAGTGCCGAAAAAAGTTCGCGAGCGGACACAGTGAGTTTCGTGTGTCGGGAACAGAATCGAGTTGCGAGTGACAGTGGTAGCGGTATTGAGCGCAAAAAACGAACAAGAAAGAGGGTAGACCGTTTTGTCTGCTCATAAACACCCACCCGCAATTACTTCAGTTTAGCCGTGATAATGGTGCTTGCAACAGCGCCGAAATATCGGGAACTCATATCAAATAGTAAACATGGTAAATATCCCGTTTGTTAATAATAATTTTAATGGGTAGTAATAGTAGCTCCGAAAAAAATATTAAAATATGAGCATACTCAAAATATGAAATTTACTGCTTTAAATACTAACTTTCCGACAACTTATAAGCGAATACAAATAAAGAAATGACCGAATAAAATACTGAAAATTCCGAAAAAATTATACAATCTTTGCTGACGTAATACCACCAGCTTCGTTCGCCGGCCGCTGCCGCGGCACCGCTCGCTTTTTCCCTCTAACCTAACCTATTTCACCCAATTCAAAATGATGAATCATACCTACAATCTGCCGCAGAAACGTGTGCCGAACGAGCGAAGCGAGCGATGAAAGTATGTTTTCGAAAACTATATATTTTTTTTTCGGAAGTTTATTATTTTTAGAAAGAAAAGAAAAGAAAGAAAAATAGGTTTATTTGTCACAGAAACACGTGCATACAAAAAGATAATTAACTTGAGTTGGTAGGTATACAGAAAAATAAAAAAAACAAAATAGATCTACATTCCAATCACGAGCACAAAACCAAAATAGTCGGCAGCTGCACGTCATGACTGTGACAAGAAGGCTTCCACTCAGCATGATGCTGTGCTATGAGGGACCCATAACACAGCGCTGATTTTCAGTGGTTACCCGGAAGAGACATACGGAAACCAAGTCAGGTTTAAAGAATTGAACATAAATAGGCAACTAAATAAAATAAAACAAACAGTACTCAGAATATAATCTAACTATACAACCAGATATATGAATAAAAATTATTAGATAACATTAAAAAAAAATCTAAAATAAAAAAAAATTAAAAAAAAAGCGCGTAAAGTTTGGTTTTACACGGCTTAGTATAACAGTAAACCACAGATCGCTGGAAGTTTTGTTTTTCGGAAGCTTTATTATTTTCTTTTTTTAATGATCGATTCCAAAATTATTGTTAATGTTAATACATGATTTTATCCCTAGCTCAGTTTCTGATGTCAGACCAATTCTTTATAAATTTTTCCAGCATACAATAAAGTGCATCCGCGTTCAAGCTTCGCATATTTGCTTTCAAAGGCTCCATATTAAAAATACTTCAGTTTTGGAGCCAACTTTGTTTGAAGTTGGACCATTTGAGCTAAACGACTAGTAGCCACTGAATTCTAAACGTTATACTGGTATCGTTCAGCCACGTTCAACGGACGCCATTTTCTTTTTAAAACTAAAATCAGGGCTTTTTTTTTCTTTGTGTTATTTTCCGAATGATTGGTTTTGGGTTCAATTGATTTTATTTAAGCTCATTTTCGATAGTGACTTGTGAATGGTTATTAGTAAGGAGCATTATGAAAACCTATGCTTATAAGATCAAATTATTATCTAGCAGAAATTGACTCAAGAAGAGCCTAAAACGAGATAAACTTTGAGACTACGTTTTTTACATGCTTTATGTATTTATTTTTAAAAAGTAATTTATTTTCTAGTCTCTAATATGCAAAGACTTCATTTAGACAGCAACTGCTGATTAAAACGACAAAATTTTCTTTGTGAAACGTTTTGACCTACTTACATCAAATTAGGGAAAAAGATTTTTGGCTAAAAATTAGTTCGAGAAACTTAGCTGCTGCAGAAACACCAAATAAATGATAATTAGAGCACGAACAGAATAAATATGAATGAGGGACCTGGGAATTGAAGTGAAACATAAATTAGTAAGTGACTTGCTACGCAGAAAGAGCTTCATAATTTATTTTAATATACGCTACAAAAGTCTGTCCTGAATACCTGAGCTATAGGGAAAAAATTGGTTGTCTGTAAAGTTGGTTTCCGGACGATAGTTTAACGTGACAAAGTCATAACAAAACATTGATTATTGAGCGTAACGGGACAATCAGCGTAACGGGACAATGAGTCATCCTTTTTCGTGCATGCAGCCGGCGTTCATCGATTTATTAGACGTTGTCACGTCAAAAAAACCGGCCAAGTGCGTGTCGGACCACGCACAATGAAGGGTTCCGTAGTTGGTATGAATTTATCCCAAGAACAAACTTAACATCGTAGTCGAAAAACATGTTCTTCCATACGGAATGTATGGGAGAACATATTTTTCAACTGTAAATGTTAGTTGGTTGACTATCACTCGGTAACTTGTGACGCCTACTTGGCTGTGATAGTTTTCCTTTTAACTTCGTTATATATACTACTATCGTGAATTTTTTCACCTATGGAAAACTAACCATTTAGCTGGCAGGGGGGGGATACTTAAATTTGCACTTTAAAGCCTAATATTTCGATTTTTTTTTTCCACAATACAATACCCACGACATAGGGTAGGCGAAAAAAAAAACATCCCCACTTTACATGTACAGGAGGTGCCCTAAATAACAAAATTTTTTTCATGATATTATTTTATCACTTTGTCGGCGTGATTAATATGTATATCCATGCCAAATTATAGCTTTCTAGTACTAAGAGTCTCTGAGCTAAGCTGGGGACGGACAGACGGAAGGACATGGCGAAACTATAAGGGTTTCTTGTTGACTACGGAACCCTAAAAAACACAACAAACTCTACATAATCTGGTGCAACAGCTGCTCGTTTAATATTTTTTTGTGACAGAAACATTGCTTACAGATTTGAAATGATTTTTATAATTCCGTAAATAGAATATCAGAAACACTTTAAAAAGTCATGTTAACAATAAAAAAAAATAAGCTACATGGAGTCGACATTTCCTATCTGTCTGCCCATGAACATAAATGGCGAAACAATCTCAGACGTCAGTCTCTTTTAAAGTCTAGACATGTCACAATCTTGGTCAGATCATGTAAGGACCACGTAGATTTGTGTCTAAAATGGTCTTTTGAGGAAACAACCACACAGATTTCTACGATGTCCTTCTCACCGCTCTGGTTTCATTCACTCTTCTTTCTTTGTCCAGGTGGTCTTTCTTTGGAACGCTCTCCCTATGAATATCAGGATGGCAACCAGTCGTTTATCATTTAAAATGAAAGCACGTGAACATGTTCATAAGAAGTTGGCAGAATCACCCCAGCGCTGATTCGTTTTCTCCTCTACCAATTGTTATTTCTCCTGACACTGTTTATTTTGTTTATACGTGTGTGTATGGGGGTGGGTTTTAGTCAGTAAAAGTCTGACACGCTCTACCGCGTCGCCCAGAGCGGGAGAAGTTAGTTCATAATTTCCCACCCAAAAAAGGTACCACGCAGTGTAAACGCATCAGTCACGCTGGTGGCCTCACGTAAAAGCATTTTGTACGCGTGTGAATATTTGATGTTAACATCAAACAGGCCCGCTTACCATCGCTCATTGTTAATTCAAGCAGGTTTGGTCATTAGGTCTTGTGTAAACTGCTGTATAACACACAAACATACAAGTATTTGGACGGACTTTTGTATTGTTAATTACGTTCTGGTATGGTAGCTTTGAGGTCAATCGTCGAATCCGACTCGGCTGACCAGCGTTCGGGAAGCTACGCAATATCTTCTCGTCCCACATACCGCAGTGTCTCAAAGACAAAAGTCTTTGACCAGGGCCTCAAGTCTGCTATTACAATAGTGTCATAATGGTCTCTTCATTGTGAGTTTTTGACAGATTTGCCATACAAACACTGTCAAATACTCACAATGGCGAGACCATTCTGACACTATTGTAATAGCAGACTTGAGGCCCAGTGCGTGTTGCCAGTGATGATCACTGACACGTGGTCGCTCACAATGAGCCTTATTAGAAGGCTTAAAGTCACCCAAAGGGCAATGGAGAGGGCTATGCTAGGTGTTTCCCTACAGGATTGAATCAGAAATGAAGAGATCCGCAGGAGAACCAAGGTAACCGACATAGCTCGAAGAATTGCCAAACTTAAGTGGCAATGGGTAGGGCACATCGTGCACAACAGATGGCCGTTGGGGCCGAAAGGTTCTGGAGTGGCGACCGCGTACCGGAAGACGTAGCGTTGGAAGGCCTCCCAAAAGGTGGACCGATGGACCTTATGAAAGCCGCAGGAATCCGCTGGATGCGGGAAGCACAGAACCGGTCGAGGTGGCGGTGCTTGGGGGAGGCCTATGTCCAGCAGTGGACGTCTTTCCACGGGTTAGCTCAGATACTCTTAGTACTAGAAAGCTGTAATTTGGTATGGGTATACATAATAATCACGCCGACAAAGTGGTAAAATAAAATCTTTAAATATTTTTTTTAAGTTACCTTCCTACACGTGGGGTGGAAGTGGGGATGATGTTTTTTTTTTTCTTTCTCGTATATCCTATGGTGTGAGGTGTCGCTAAATAGGCCGTTCAAAAATGTTGCATATTTGTGGAAAGCACTTTTCGATTCAGGGATCCGTTTGTGTAATATTAAGCTTGAAGCTTAATAGTGCTCATTTTTATTAGAGTCAAGTGTATGCTCCCTGCCAGCTAAATGGTTGTATTTGGACATGTGAAAAAATTCACAGCAGTAGTGTATAGTAGTTTATCTATATATGTGTTGGATCATGTTTTTGACTACAATGTTAAATTTGTTCTTATGATAAATTCATCCCAACTACGGATCCCTTCATTGTGCGTGGTCCTACACGCAATTGCCCGGTTTTTTCTTTTTTAATATTTAAAGCTAAGCTTTTTATTTAAGTCCCTTTAGAAACTTTTAGTAGTCATTGGTGCCGATTCTCTTGTACACCGAACTAAACTAACTAAACTATCACTAAAATTCCTTACTTTTGGCTATGAGAATCTTAAAGCTATTCTGCAAACAAAATTCTCTAAATTTAAAAATAAGTTTGACACAACTAAATCGAATTTGACAATCGTGACTCCACGTGGTATTTTTTTTTTTGGCTTCGCAACGTTGTACTTGTTTGCCTATGATTTTTTTTAGAGCCGGAGGCGCGCAGGGGGGGGGCAGCCGCGACGTGTTTTAATGGAATTTTTTACTTTTTGTGTGGAAAATAAAAAAAAAGGTTACCTACATGTAGAGTAATAGGGGTTTAAGGGATTATAAAAGGGGGTCGAAATTTTCATTATTTTTGCGATAAGACGCATCATTTTGGAGATATAAGTAAAAGAAAAGAAAAATAAATATAGGGATAAACACGAAATGTTTTAAGTGGTAAAGAAGCCATGGAAATGATTTTTTTTGTTATTTTGAGTATATTATTTAAAAATTAAATAATTTAAAATTACTTGATATGATGATTAATTATCAAAATTCACCGCGCTCGTGCCGCCACCCCACCGCACCCCACGGATTTTTTCGCAAAATGTCTCAAGCAATTTTAATATTATGATAATTATGTAAAAATATAAAACACTTAGATAAAAAAAAAATCGTTGCTGTGGCTTTTTTACGACATAAAGATGTTTCTCTTAAAATATTTCGTGTATGAATAGATACACCATATATACAGTACTGGTTTTGCACCAGAAGTCGAGGTGATTGGTATGAATTTTAGTTCATGAAAACTAATTTTATTCCACACCTTTTTAATCGCGATTAAAAATAGTTAGATTTAGTTAGAAAATCTAAATTTTAGTTTAAAAACGTCAAATTCAGAATAGCAAAATTGCCATTTTCACTAAATTTAAAAACTCAGTACTATCTTAGAGCTGTCAAACTAAAATATAGTTAAGTTGTGTCACTTTAGTCAATTTCAGAATAGGAAATGGTCGTTTGACAGGAATAAACTAAATTTTGGTGATTTTTAGTCTAGTTTAGAGAATTTTGTGACAAGAGAATCGGCACCATTACCTACATATTTTAATTTTAATTCTGTGTTATTACAACTTTCCTTTGTTTTGGCTCAGTACAAATGTAATGACTATGAAATATTTGCAAACTCGCTTTGCATGAAAATGTTTATTAACAACACAAAAACGAACAAAGATCCCTTTTATTTAATTATTCGTAAAAAAGGAAGGAGAATACAATTAAATACAAAGGAGAAAGAAAAACATGATTCAATTATATTTTGATAATTAAAAAAAGGTTTTATACAAATGAAAGGTGGAGCTGAACAAAGACTTATCGGGTACCGAAGCAATGTATTGAAGTGATGAATGGAGTCGTGGAATGGGACCATAAAGCTCCCAGTCCACTGACTCGTAACATTCGTAACGCGTGAAATACTGAGGCCATGTTTTATTGTGAATTACTAAGGCCACCGCTCTAGATAGCCTGGTCTTAATTACTACAGTTAGATTGGGTCATAAGTTCATGAAACTTCGCCTATGTGGATGTTATTACTCTGTTAATAGTATTGAAATTCTTCTACAAAAAGTACTCGACTATATTTGTTTTGTCTCTATTATCATTACAGCCAAACTGAGTGTAACTTTGGGGTATTTAGTCTGAACGGCCCAAACCGAAAGGCCCTCGGGTCATTCGACCGTAAACAAAAATTGTCTACGTTCCAAAGGACCGTGACACTAGCAACTGCTAGTTCTAATATAGGTTAACTGTAAGTTGCCTCAACGTCAGTTGTCAAAGTCATATTGGTTACCTAAAGTCATCATTTAATCTGAAAGACGTCCACTTCTGGACATAGGCCTCCTCCAAATACCGACACTTCAGTACTGAGCTTCCCGCATCCAGCGGATTCCTGCGGCTTTCACAAGGTCATCGATCCATCTTGTGGTAGGCCTTCCAACGCTACGTCTTCCGGTATGTGGTCGCCGCTCCAGAACCATTTAGCCCAATCGGCCATCTGTTCTGCGAGTAATCTCGAGTTCGAGTATCGAGTTATCTATCCCTTATGTTGCACCTGCCATGTTTTGTCTCTGCATCACCCTAAGGTTGACTGGTAGTAAATGCCTCAGGCATTAAGTCCGCCTTTGTACAGTATTTTTTTTGCTTTTTAATAAATAAATAAATAATGTGCCCACTGCCACTTAAGTTTGGAAATTCTTTGACATAATATGTCGGTTACCGTGGTTCTCCTGCGGATCTCATCATTTCTGATTCGATCACGTAAAGTATGAACTTAAAATGTTTGTACTACTTTTTACAAAATTTTAAGTAATTTTACCTTAAAAAAAAAAATCGGCCTGTGCGTGTCGGACCACGCACAATGAAAGGTTCTGGGACGAATTTATCCCAAGAACAAACTTAACATTGTAGTTATAAATGTAAGTCGACTTACTCGGTAACTTGTAGTCTACTTAGCTGTGATAGTTTTCCTTCTAACTTAGTTATATACTGTGCTGTGAATTGTTTCACATACAACCATTTTGCTTGCAGGGGAGGGAGGACAAAAATTTGCACTTTAAAGCTTAATATTACGCAAACGGATCCCTGAATCGAAAAATGGGTTTCAGAAACCCGCAATATTTTTGAACGGCCTATTCAACGATACCCCACACTATGGGATAGACTCGAAAAAAAATTACAAAAAAATTTCTTCCCCACTTTACGTGTAGGGAAGATACCCTAAAAAATATATATTTCAAAATTTTCTTTTACCACATTGTCGGCGTACTCATACCAAATTACAGCAGTATTTATTAGTCTAGTACTAAGAGTCTCTGAGTTAAGCCGCGGTTACACAGACAGACAGACGGACATGGCGAAACTATAAGGGTTCCTTGTTGACTACAGCCCCTAAAAACTGATATTTTGAATACTTTTCCGAACATTCTCCCTATAGCACGGCAACCCTCAACATGTTGACCGTTACGTTCTAGTACACGTGAACCTTTAACCCTGGCTCCACAGACCACGACCTCCCAAAACTGTTGATAAAATATTCAATCCACTCTTGTCCGCACACGTAAAACTCTTTGGCGAAACCTGAAGAATAAATACAGAATTTTTCATAGCTTTATTCACGGAATGAAACACCTATTTCCGTTTTAAACATTTGTATACCTCTTTTTATGGCCACTTTGCTCCCGTGTACCTAAAGGCAATGATACGCACGTCTACTTAGATTCAAGTTATACGAAGATGCGGGAATAGCAAACACATGAAACGCACAGCTTTTTTTAGCAAACCTCGCCGTACACATCCTATGCAGTAGAAGACGATCGATAAATGTTTCATTGCATTAATTTATTTATCAGTTATTTTTGGTTCTGTTTTGCACTTTTGTTCAAATAGTAAATGTATGTATATAATTATTATTATGTACATAATTATTATTTATAATTATTATTAATTATAATTAATTATTCCTAATAATTATATTATTATTAATAATTATATTCCTATTAATTATAATTAATTATTCATAATTATTAATAATTATTATTACTATGTACATAATTATTATTTCTATCTGACACAAAGGACATTGACCAAGTGACTAAGGAACCTAGTATCGGTATGAAACATGCGGTGACTCAAAGATTTATGGTTTAATTTAAAGAATGATTTTAGGGTTTTCATATGTTATTTACTATTTTATCATAATTCTCAGCATTACAGAGTAATTAGGTATAAAAATCTAAGTTTCGAATCGAATCTCCTGGTTTTTTGTCACAATTTATGCTGGTAAATTCAAAATAAGAATGAGTAAAAATGACGATTGAGCATTTTTAATACTCGTTAATTTCGCTCGAGAATTCACATGTAACGATCATTGAACATTTAGCAAGATGTACATCTTGGATGGAACATCGAAAATATCAAAGCATGGTTTCCACGAAAATGTAGTCTGTTATGAAATATAAATCGCTTTCAACGCTTACCGTTGTGTTCAACTTAATTTATATACTATTAAACAATTACCTACGTTACAACAAGGTCACAACAATAACATTAAACCGCTGAACATTTTTGGTCTAATAAATATTTAGAAAACACAAATCACGTGTCAAAGCATTTCATTGAGAACTGCGTTACCACTAAAACCCTTTTTTTAAGTGTATGAATATGTTCCAGTTTCTACTCACCTTTAATATGGAGGCTTCTTTTGAGGTTTTGTTACACTTTACAAGAGAAAGGCTAAACTAGGAATGCATAATGCAGGTTACAGACATTGTAAATTAAAACTCCAGTAAATAATATAAACAAGTTCCTCTATTAAGCAAATAAGAAAATAAGCATTGAATTCTATGGCGCGCGTTTGTTCTGTTTTCAAAGAGTTTTTAATGATGAATCAAACAGGCTAAGGTCTCGAAAACATTCTGCCTTTCTATTAACCAAAAGTTTTGCTTAGCTACTTTTAACACTTTATCAGATTGTAATTAAAATGTAATAATAATAATATCTGTTGTTACTAATTATTCTATAAGTTCAATAATCGGATGCGTAATTTAATTATTTTGCGTAAGTCAAGGTTTTATTATTTACATACTCTTTGAATGCCATGCCAATGACATGTGACAATACTTGCGTGAAAAAAAAAAAAACTATGTGTGGGTAAAATAGGAAATCGAAATAAAAACTAATACTTTTATGATGTTTTTTATGCGGAGAATTTAAGGATTCGCATTACCAGATAAAATCATTATATTTTAAAACAAGAATTATCAACATTATAAACTTAAGTCACCACAGAACAAATAACGATACTAGGTCCTGTCAATCTCCTTTATTTTATTTACACGTTGCAGTATAAAACTGATTTACCTACGTCCGTCACCCTCACACTTCAGGTCCATTTGAAAACCAGTGTCAGGTACAGTCAGTTACCACAACTAGCTGGCCTTGCATAAATGGTTGAGATTTTTTAGAATACGGATCGATAGAATTTTATATTTCTTAATTTAATTTAAATACCTATACGAAATCTACCCAAAACTAGAAAAAAAATGAAAATCGTACGATTTGTTAGTAAAAAAACCGCAACCATTTTAGCAAAGGGGGGTCAGCTAATTGTGGTGTAGTTCTTCGTAATTTACACAATTTTTTTTTTTTTAATCTGCTGGGTGTTATATTGTGTCATGTGTACCTTTTAGTATGTGCCAAATAAATGTATTTTCATTCTTTCTTTGATGGGTTACAAAATGCGCAAAATGTTAGCGAATAAAACGTAACATATCAAAATCAAAATGAAAATATTTTATTTCACATAAACCTACATGGGCACTTATGAAACGTTATAACATAAGTATTTTACAGTGTGTATAATTATAAATAATTAAATAAATAACATCACGCCCGAATTGCCCGAAGGGTTAGGCAGAGGTGTATACCTATACTACATCCACATTTCGCCAGTTATTTTAAGTCCCATGTAATAAGGGACGAGACTATTGCCATTAACCGGGCATAAGTCCAAATTCCAGGCTGATACTGAGAAACCAAAAAAGTCGAATGAAAAACTAACCTATAATAAAAAAATATCAAGTGTTTCTCAAACTTTCAAATCAAAACAACCGAACATGTCTAGACTAAGAGTTAGTTAATGTGTGTAGCCATTCGCCAACGTCTTGCGAAGTCGTTGATTTAGCACCAGCAGTGCAGCAGACGCTCCTAATTTGTGAATTTATAAGACAGTCTAGAACATTCACCTTTAATAGTTTGTTGTTTAGTTCATAACTTTTGTTGTTGTAGAACTCTTTACTTTAATTAACTTAGACTAAAATTGAAATGTGAAATTATGCCTGGAGCCGAGTATAGCGATATAGCGCCGTGTATGGTCGAACGACATGGTTGGCGCAGTGGTTAAGCGATTGACTGCTGCGCTGCGTGTCGCGGTATCGATTCCCGCACGCAACAAATATTTGTATGACCTACAAGTAGTTGTTCCGGGTCTGGCTGTTTGTATATGTACCCACGATACAGGAGAAATTCCTAGTGTGGGGAGCAACGTATAAAAAAAAGTATACGCGATCCAGCGTCACCAACCGACTGGAGCCGAGTATACGCGAATCAGCATCGCCGACCGACTGGAGCCGAGTATACCCGATTCACAGTCAAAGACCCGAGCGTGACAGTCCAGTTTCCTCTTCGGAAAGAGCGCAAAGTGCGCCTAAAAGAGTTTTCATTTTAAAAACACGTAGTAAGATGCGTCCATAAACCATTTCCAACTTTCCATGATATAAATTAACGTCGTAGAAAAACATTATTTATAATAGATACCATAGAAAAGGCTCTCAATACTCAGTAATCAGTATCTTTATTGGTTTACCATAATGTGTTCTATATAATTTAGATCATTATGGACCCTGTAGGGCACAGCAAAAGGGTAGGAGAGAGGAAGCCCTGTTTTAGAAGGTCATTAGATTGTTATTGTGGGAACAAGTTTTACTTAAATCTTCATAATAATTGAGATAATAATGTAAATATCATTTTCCAAGAAAATGTATACTCCTACGTTCTTGATTAATTACTTAGCAGGGTAATTATATTGTAATGGCATGGTGTCTACTCGTAATAGATGCGATTAATTAATTAGCAATATTGTAGGATGATATTAGATACACATCACGTAAATATTAATGATGGAAAACATTAAATATGCTCTTCATACAACGGAAGCGTCAAGACCAGTGACAAAATGAATCGATATATCATAGCTAAGAATATTGACTCTAAATATATTAGGTTAGCGTCAAAAGTGTAAAGGGAGGACGCATGACATTTGCGCCCTCCCTTTCGTCAATCATCAACATACTAAAGCAGTTTATTGCTGCATAAGCCGCCGCCATTGCACGCCATTATCTGAACTGGACTCGAATAGGGTGAAGTATGACCTCTTATTAAATATGATTGTGCAACGCTCAAATTTCTTTACCAGTTCAAGAGGAACACAAGTAAAATGTACCTATTTACAAAAAGTTTCTAAAACTCCGCATTCCCATAGAAAAGGCACATATTCCAACAAGAACGCAAAATATGCAGCTTCCCCGTATGTCAATCTCAACTGTTCTCGGTGCATCTGACGCTGATTGATGCTGTCCTAACGACTGACATCATTCTACCATCCGACTTGCAAATCCAAACATTCCAAGCCAAATTGTTCTTTGCCGAGTGCATTACCTTTGATGGATGCATTTGTGTAAATCTTCTTCTTATCTTGTTTTGGCACGAACTATACAGGTGAATATAGACTAAAGCATTTCCTAGTAACATAACATCGAGTCTCTCTCTTGTGTCACCCTTTCACGAACCAAACAATGAGCACAAACGACGGTCGACGCTTTTTTAAAACTTCATTTTGCAAACAAACCAGCGAATCTGTGTAACATTTCATCGAGCAAAACGTTTAACATAAAGACGCGATCAGCAGATCCGACATTTCAACGAATGTACGTCTACGTGTACGTGTACGTACATATTATATGTCTATTATAAGTTTACAATATATTTATGTACTTGTGTATCTATTTTATTTGTTATCTTTTTAATATTTTTATGTTTTTGACATATCTCGGGACCCTGGGGTCCCGGGCCTTTGGAAGGCGTACGAAGCCAACTCGCAGAGGCCCGTTAGACGCTTTTTAATTAAATGAGGCACCAACTGACGATTATCCCTGTACGTACTATGCAAGTGCACCCAAGGACAACCCCCGGTTGGTGTACGACTATTGCAGGATATGGAACCAAAGATATTGCACTATGAGTTTGGGTGGTTAAAATGGACTGGTTTCCTAAAACTATGGAAGGACTATGACCCCTGCCTGATCAAAGTTTTATTATACACGGATAAAATGGCAGGGAGTGACTTGCACACTCAATAATGGGCCCCCGAAAACGGTCGCTAACACATAGTGACGTAGCGACAAGGGGGCAACATGTCCTGAGGTGCTCGAGGAGTGGAGAGGTATTCCACGGCTCTCAGAACAATCCCAGAGCCCGGAAGATGGTCAAGATCCCTACAAGCACTTACTGGAATACTTCCTTCCTCCGAGCATGTTTACTCTTGCGAATCTCCATTTTAGCCTGCCAATAAAGGCAAGAATGAGGTGGGAGCTCAGTTCCTCGTCAGTGTTCACTCCAGCCGGCCAATAAAGGCAAGCCAGAGATGAGGAACATGACTTCTCCCGGGAGATAGGGTCCGTGGGGTCGTAACTGCCCAACAGCTCGCCACATGCTGCCCTGCGGGTTTCTGTATCTCTCTTGGTCTGGCTCCTCACCCTAGACATGTTCCGGGAAAGTAAACTCTACCGGCACAGACCTAGAGTTCGGAGCGGGCAAGCCCCACCACGACGTCAACGTAGAGATACGGCAGCGGGGATAACACAATATATTTTTATTATCTCCTCTCCTCCCTATTAAATCCTGCCATCTTATCTCTTCACTACCCTTGGTTGACTTGTAGAGAATGCCTATGGCATTAAGTCCGCCTTTGTACCTTATTATGTGTGAGAATTTTAAATAAATAAATAAATAAGAGTAAAAGCAAAATAGAAAGGAATGCTACTGGTAAATGCTCACTCACCGTGTCGAGCATTCGCAGGTACGTTACATTACATGGAAATGGCCAGACAACAATGACTGTCTAGGGCTCGCCAGGTATTTTATGCAATACCTTTTGGGTAAGTTACAATTTATTTTTGACAAAAAGCATAACGCTTTTTTAGATTTGTCTACAAAGGTTAAAGTGTGCAATGAGCAGCACAATTTACAATTTAACGTATAAACTACGTAATAAACTGTTGAAAATAAATCAACATTTTGTAAATAACATGCACATAACCTATGTAAATTATTTTTGTGTTCCGTCCGAAACAATTAAGAATCGCTGTGCCAGACACTGCTGGTTTAATAAACATGGTAATCTTGGAACGAAATTATTATATTAAAATTTCAGAAGGTTTCTACGAAATCTTAATAATTTCGCATACTGTACACACAGACTAAAACAATTATTTTGTACGTTTGAGTTTATTAAGACTGTGTACATGATAATTGTTGTTTGCTTCGTTATATTTCTTAATGAAGGTAGGACTAGACTTTAATTAAATAATTAGTTCTCAATTTTGGGTAGTGGAACTCTCTGCCTGCGTCTGTGTTTCCGAACGCATACAACCCTAATCTATTCAAAGTGAGAGTGAACAGGCTTCTTCTGGGTAAGCTCACTCCATCGTAGACTTTGTCTCTGTCATCCAGACCTAGACTAAAGTCAAGAGCAAACTCATAGTAGAATAAAAAAAAAAAACAACCGTTTGTTTGTCTGCCAAATTTCAAATAAAATTGGTATTCAAGTTTTATGTATGAATTTCGCAATACATTCCTTATGAGTGTAAATATGAGGTGAATTATGCAGATTTATGTTAAAATAACTGTTTTACGCGCATCGTTTATTTTTTAAACGTCTATATCTCAGAAATGTAGTTCTGTGGAATAGCTCCATTACCCTCCAAGGCGACGATGTATCAGAAAATTGTGGTCAAATCTAAGGTTGTGATGCAGACCATCAAACTGATCAACCATCTCTATGGCACTAACACCAAACATTATCTACTGTCTCATACAAAACTTCAATACCTACTCGAGCCATGTATAGGACGGCTGATTATTTTCGCGATTAGGATATTGTATGTTGGTCCTATAGAGAAAGTTGTTCAGTTTGATTGTCTGTACCAAACCTATCAATATGACCACACCTTTTTGATACATCCTGTATTTATACATATAGATTTCGAATCAAAGTATTCCAAAATCGAATAATATTGCCAGTCATACATAAACAATTTGTATTTGCTGGGCATCAGATTGAATCTATTAGAATCAAGTAGAAGAGCACTTGGAATACCAATCCACACTAATCCACACTAATATTATAAATGTGAAAGTAACTCTGTCTGTCTGTATATCTGTCTGTCTGTCTATCTGTATGTTACGTTTTCACACCTAAACCGCTGAACCGATCGTCATGAAATTTGGCAGAGATATAGCCTGGGATATGAAGAAGGACATAGGCTACTTTTTTACGCGATAACCGACATCCACGCAGGCGAAGCCGCGGGCAAAAGCTAGTAAGTTCATAAATATTGAAATGTTATAAAAATACCTAATTATTTCTTAAATAAAAACCCATAAAAGTAACAAAATGTCAAAAATTTCATGTGTAAAAGGGTCTATATTTTTATCGATAAAACTACGAAAAATAGGACACATAAAAGGAGAAAGAAGATTGAGTAGAGGAAATGTCGATCGAGTAGAGAGAGTATTCAATTTTCACTCAGTTATCGGTAGCTTGCTATCTAGAGTCCGCGTACTATAGATATGAAGTAGTGCATCAGCGTTCCTACGAATAACTATAAAAACAAAAAGGTATTACATCAAATAAAATAATTATTAACACTACATAATACCTACAGAATAAAAAAACAATTAAGATTGTTTCTCCAATCAAATCAAAATCGTAAACTGTTTTTTATTGCTTCTTTTTAATTGACACGTTCCAAAAGCATTCCAAATTGTATTAAATCCTATTTAATTAAATTAAATCAATAATAACAATAATAATTAAATCAATAAATTAAATAATTATTAATTATTTAATTCAATCCTATTTATTCTTGCCTAACCGAGTTGTAACTGCATGGAATAAGCTCCCGGAAAATATTGTGACGGCTCCCACACTAAACTGCTTCAAGAACCTATTGGACAGATTAAATATCTCCAAGCTATTTGAAACACATGCATCAGCTAATTAGCGGCTAGCGTGTCTTACAAAAAAAAAATATATATATGTAATAATTGAATGTTTCTGACTCTATTATGAATACAACAATTTTGCTGAAACCATGCTACAACAGAAACAACTTATACAAATCCCAGCATCCTTCTGTATAAAGTTGCCAAACTCGTCCCCAAACAAGTCAAAATTCGTCGAAAGCCGATACATCACGTTACCCGGTTCCGGTTAAAACCCTCTTACACCTCCAAACTGTTGCGCTAAGTCGCCCCCTACCCCCGTCAGGGGTGGGTTCACCCTCTTACTCAACCCTGTACAAATTACCATACGTAAGTCTGCTGTAGGTACTTTAGATATTTTCTTTGCATACGGGTCAAAAGAAATGTGCGTTTTGGGGGCAAGTTTGAAAAGGAAATGGTGTGTTAGTTTTTGTGTTCGGCTTGATTATGGGTTGGTTAAGGTCATTAAACCATGACAACATAGCCTTACACATTATAGATTATGCTGGGTTGTCATTGGACACATATGCCATAGAGGGGCCATGAGTCTTAATGGTGACGTAAAATTTAGTGTGTATTGTGTGAATATTCGCCCAGACACGAATTTAAATTGCTTTTAGTTTGGACCTTAAAAAACATTGAATTTCGTAGTAAACGTTTTTGATTGGTTTAACGGCAGCTAGCTTGCTTTTCGCCTTTCGGGATCGGATTTAGCAAAAGTTTAATTGGATTTTCAGTTAGCAAAATTTAAACTTGTCACTCAGTGGTGAAATTGTTTCTCAGAGTTGAAATTAAAAGACTGAAGGTTTGAGATTATTTAACCATTTTTATTTATCTTGCGGTGTTAGCACAAGTCATACTTAGCTTGTTTTATCTTGGGGGTAAGTCAGAAGCATTCAAACTTTGAATGACAATATTTTAATTTTACAATGCATTCTTATTACTGCTCACAAAAGGATTGTAATGTTTCCAGGGTTCATGTATGTATTGAGTTTCTTTATTCCTCCATAACTTGTAAATGCCTGAACAGATTTGGATGCATGGGGTATCGTAGGAATCCTTACATCATCCCGAGTGACACTGGTTAAAAAAATTCTGAAAAAAAAAATAAAAAATTTGGCGGCAGTATGGCTCTTTTTTAGGGTTCCGTAATCCGGTCAGCGGAACCTGTTATATATGTGTCATGAAGGTACTTGAAACGTTATATAATACACAACACAAGTTACACAAGGCTAGCTTAATGACATGGTGTTGATATTCAATTTATGTAGTTTCTCAATAGAATCTCTCATTATAAGGCTTTACTGTGTAAGGTTTAAACGACTAACTAGCTTTATTTTCGAAGCTTCGAATGAATGAACCCAAAACAATTTTCACAAATAACACAAAATCCAAAAATAAGGTTGTACACAATTTATCAAAGGCCGCTGAATAAGCAGCTAAACAAAATTGGGTAGGCATTAATTTTGAGGGTGAAATAATTCATACCTTGACCCGCGCGAGACATCTTGTGAGATTTGAGCGGGAGGGATGCTGACTGCTGGCAAAGGGTGACTGATTGCCGTGGATATGAGATAAACCTTCTGAAATAAAAGGAAGGGCGCTTTTGAAGCTGACGAAGTTGATTTAGATTTACTGACGTTCAAAATATTCTTGTTTATGAATTATGTTTTGTTTTGTTTGTTATGGTATTAATCTATAGGTACCTACTCATCATGTTGGCTATAACTGTGAGATTGAATAATATAGTAGCATTTGTTCTTATATTTGAATCTTCTCTGTACACACGGCCACAAATCAAGCTATAATTTCCAGTACAAGAATTATACTGGACATCATCTCATTGTACGGTAATCCTATACAATGCGAGATCAGCGTAAACTGGTAATGTATAGCTTGATTCAATTTATTATTTTTTCCGTTCCTTAAGTGAATCAATGTGTTTACTACATGTTCAACAATGCAAAAGGCAAAACCACTTGCTTCTTCAGCCTCTATAAAAAAAACATATGACTAGTTTGGCAAAATTAATCAGCAAAAGTCACTCCTCAACCCAATTAAAATTGGACTGCAAAATAAATGGAATATTATAAATTAAAAGGGACAATCTACCATGGCATAAACTCATTTGGACAATCGTGAATATACGTTTGCAGATAAAATTGAAAAGCGCGCGAATTTCGTACAGAAATGCCGGACAGATAATTAAGGAATTAATACCATTCAGCCAGTACACAATGGCTCGCTTCAGTTATTTGCCTGAATTGTTTGTATTGAACCTTTTTGGTGGAATAGTGAAAAACGATGTGAATGGGGCGCAAAAGTAGCCTTGTCACTCCGCTGTCAAATTGGCATTTCGATAAACGTTTTTTTTTTTTTTTTTAAAGCACGTAATTAAAACACAAATAAAATATTCTGGACTTCGCTTGAACCGTCTGTTTTTTTTTTTCTTCTGTTTTACAAATACCAAGCTTTTATTTTCCTGTGAGATATATTTTTAATTAATTCAAATTAAAGGTTATTTTTAAATGTTTCCAGATATTTCAGGATAAAAAAATCGGATTGTTTTAACTGATTAAACAATGAGATAATGCCACAACAAATTGGAATGCTGCCGGAATTATGTTCTGCGCGGTAATACTAGTGGTTGATCTCCTTTGAAAGACAAGATGATGGTAGCTTTGTAGATAATTAATTAAAGCCGTATTACTCGTAGTTTGGCTGCGTATTAATTAGTATTCGAACTGGTTTCCATTTTCAAAGGCAAGGTTGGTAAGTAGTAATGGGAATATCTATATTTTGTGGCTTTGTGTCTTTGTGTTCTTAAGTTTATTTCAATAAATAATTTATAATTCAACCCATTTCGACCCCTCTTAACAGAGTTTGAGTTTGATTAAGAAACGAGCTTGACCATAATCGCACATACTTGTTATTTTAAATGTTTGTTTGGTGATTTCTCATTTAATAAATTCTGCATTAAAAGTTAGCATTTTAGTGCTGATGGTAATACAAAAAAAAACTAAGTGTAATTTATAAAGCGAATGAAAGTATTAAAATATTTACTTTATCACCCATTAGTATATACCAATATGTCAAACTCAAACTCAAACTCAACTTAAAGTCAAATAATTTATTTCAATTAAACCATTTACAGGCACTTTTTAATTGTCAAGGAGTCGGTCAGTAAGAAAAATGAAGCTACATGCAGCTACATTCCCATTGCAAAGCGTAGGTACCTATGGAGAAGAACGGGCAAGAAACTCCATGGACACTATTTTAAATTAAATTGTTACAAAAGTATTAGTTACATCTATAGGTAATGTTGAATTTATAACTAAATGTGAGAACGATGTAAAAATAAAAATAAACTTACATGTTAAAAGCGTCCAAAGTAGGTACAACAAATAGAAACAAAATAAAATAATTAAAATAACCCGTGGCAGCTAAGAGATGACCAGTCCCAACTGACGGCGCCCGTTCACGAACATGACGCATGGATTAGCACCATTCAGTTCAACCATTTTGAAGGGAGCTAAATGATCCAAAACACACGCCACCATCAGCGAGACATCTAAATGAGCATGACATACGCTCAGCCACCAGGGCACATTCAAGTCAATGAAAGACATATTACCCGGTCAATGGTGGCTCTATAGTACATAGAACTCACACCTGTGCTATGCAATTATATAATACAATGGAGGTTGAGTTTATACAATGCAAAGATAGTCTTACACTCTTCAGCAGCTCCAACATTATTTGTCAAATGTCGAGTCAATCGATTCAAATCAATTAGTTGAGGTTGTGGAGCAGGACCAGCATTCAGCCAAGCCTTTTTATCAGCGATGTAATCCCCCAACTTATAATACGCCTGCCTGCATAGTGTGCGTTTTATACAAGATTTAAATTTAGACTCATTCAGTTGAAATATGTGGGGAGGAATTTTATTGTAACATTTTAAACAGTGCCCCATGAAAGATGAGTCTACTTTAGCCAGTCTGAAACCTGGTTGAACTAATAGGTCCCTATTTCTAGTACTATAATTATGTCTTTCACCTCTTTTTCTAAAAAGATGTAAATTTTTGATATAAAGTAACTGAAATAGACTAGCCTCGCGGTATCTATATCAGTAAATTGACGGATTTTTCTGACAGCATATGCTGCTGTCGCAGCCAACTATTAGCCTTTCAGTTAATAGTAGCGCTCGCCGGCCGCTGTCGCGACGTCGCTCGCACCGCTCGCTCGGCATGCGCGCGGTTGGTCACAGTTCTAACCTAACTTAACTAATTTGGTCGAGGTGCCTCGGCTTAGTTACTGCGACCCATTTGGCATGCGCACAGTTTCAATCTGACCTACAGTGAATATCATTCCGGGTGCTAGTTGAACGGCGCCGTTTAGTAATAAAACCGGCCAAGTTCCAATTAGACCACAAACAATGAAGGGTTCCGTAGTTGGTATGAATTTATCCCAAGAACAAACTTAACATTGTAATTGAAAAACATGTTCTTCCATACGGAATGTATGGGAGAACATGTTTTTTAACTGTAAATGTGCATAAGTTGGTCGACTATTACTCGGTAACTTGTAAAGCTTAGCTGTGATAGCTTTCTTTTTATTATCTTCGTTATATTATATACTACTGCTGTGAATTTTTTCACATATCCAAGTACAACCATTTAGCTGGCAGGGGAGGAGACACTTGACTCTAACAAAAATTAGCAATTCATATCTTAATATGACGCAAACGGACGGATCCCTGAATCAAAAAATATTAGTTTTCACAAACCCGCAACATTTTTGAACGGCCTATCCAACGATACACCATGGGGTAGACGAGAAAAAAAATATCATCCCCACTTTAAGTGTGGGGAGGTAACCTAAAAAAATATTTCAAGATTTTATTTTACCACTTTGTCGGCGTGATTAATATACACTATGGAAACCACAACGAAATCGGTCGCGAAAAAAAAAACAGTTTTTTTTTTTGCGACCGATTTTGTAAAAAAAAATTATATCGTCAGAATAGGCGATAACAAGTATGTGGTATAATTTATTGCATATAATATGTGGTTTCCATGATGTATATACCCATGCCAAATTACAGCATTCTAGTGCTAAGGGTCTCTGAGCTAAAGCGTGGACAGACAGATAGAGAGACGGACGGACATGGCGAACCTATAAGTGTTCCTTGTTGACTACGGAACCCTAAAACGACTATGCTTATTATGCTAGTTGGCTGCGACATATATTTATAAGAACTTATACCTGTTAACTTTTAATATTTAATGTACAATGTACCTATTTTATATAAATAAATCAATATAATTTTAAATAATCTTTTTTCTCAGTGTATAAAAAACCTAGTACGAGTAGAGTATGTATGTACCTACAGTATAAGATCTCAGTTTAATAACCTCACTTTTCCAGTTTAATACCCTCATTTTTGCATATTCAAGTACCCACATTTTTGCTCAACAAACGTGTCAGCGAACTGGGTGGTGGAGGCTTTACGACCCAGCTGGCTTCCGGATCCGTTTCCTCATTTCCGGCGTTTCCGTGACGGAGCGGTTAATTTTCGAACTTAGTTCGAGGGTAGGCAGAGATGTGTGACAACGTGGAATATTCGGCAGTAAATTAGTTTTTTGAATTGGAGAGGGGAAATTATTAATCTATACTAATTGTTTGTTTGTTTGAACATACTAATCTCAGGAACTACTGGTTGGAATTGAAAAATTATGTTTTTTACGGAACCCTAATAAGCTATTTTAAATATTGGACTTACAAACAGAATAAATGACCAGATTGCGATATAAACTAAAGAGTATCCACTCAACAGTTTTGTTTCTATCTATTCGCGTTACAAGAAAAGACATAAATCACGCGCTGATAATAAATAGAATAAGCTCATTTAAAAAAGTAACCAACCTCGTTAGTTACCTCATAAAATAGGTTATTTTAACACTAGGAGGCAGATAAAACCTGGCGGATACTATCGCTCCCAATATACTCGTAAAACATATACAGGGAAGCGAAACCTTTTTTTCCACCCGTTGTTTGGAAACCCCTTATCCCGGATCAGCACTAATCTAGATACATAATTTATAAGCCGCTGTTTTTTTTAGATAAAACATTATTGAAAAAGGTTTGATTTAAGGCGAGGTTCTTTTTTTATTTTTTTTATTCTACTATGAGTTTGCTCTTGACTTTAGTCTAGGTCTGGATGACAGAGACAAAGTCTACGATGGAGTGAGCTTACCCAGAAGAAGCCTGTTCACTCTCACTTTGAATAGATTAGGGTTGTATGCGTTCGGAAACACAGACGCAGTCAGAGAGTTCCACTCCTTTGCTGTGCGCATTATAAAAGACGTTTGAAAACGCTTAGTGCGAGTTGGTGGAATATCAACTAGGTAGGGAACCTCTAGGAAACGTAATTTTATTTAGAAACGGTAATGATTAAACACGTGAAAAAATTATATGTTGCTTTCGAGACCTTTGTAGGTACGTCGGGTACTCGTTACATAATTGGACTAGGTTTGCTGGATAGAAAAAAAATCCAAACATACCGTTATTTTGTAGATTAAAACTCATTTTATTTCAATATTATATTACTTTATGTATTGAAAATCACATCGAAATAAACGTCTATGATGATGTAATGTCCGTCGGGGTTAACATGGTTGATATCGTAAAACATAATTTTCAACCCAAAATTAACGAAGTTCACTGCACAATTTACTTGCGCCCCGCTGCCACCCCAAGAACAAAAATGCATGCTTGAAGAACCTCGCCTTAATTTCACACGTAAAAAATTATTTTTGGTTGTGAAAGTGGTTTTAGTATTTATTTCACCATTTATGTACACACAAAAACAGACAAGAAGAAAGGAACAGAAAAATAGGTACAAAGGTGATGCTTACTATACAGACAGAGGATAAAAAGAGATGTACACACTGTGTGTGAGACTAGAAGAGAAAATAATATAAATAAAATCAAAATAAAACAGTTCACTTATATTTATATTTGAACTAAGTAATTTATATAAATGCACTAAACATGTCTTTTCTATCAAGAAACCAAAATTGTAGAAAAACATATACAACTTTTTTTTTCTTTTTTTTTCTTCTTATCTTAGGGGATAAACTGGGATAAATAGGCTAAAAACTCTAGGGTTATATTCTATGAGTAAAAATAATACAAAAAGTCCTAGATTATGTGGTCCAAAAACGCATAGTTTCGAAGATAATTGTCATCAATCATATTAATTTAGGTCAAAAACTGTCACCCGTATGACGAATTGTTTATCCCTCGATGTATGTAGTAGGTATCTAATTTTCATTGATAAATACGAGTAATTCATTTTCATTCAAACCAATCATTAATACTTAAAGCTAAAAAAAATGCGACGTTGTCATATTTCACGTAAGGGTGTTTTATATTAATTATGGTGACTTCTTCGAAAAAAAAAAAAAGTATATAGAATTAAAAAATAATTCAATCAAGCTATACATTTCCAGTTTAGGCTGATCTCGCATTGTATAGGATTTCCGTACAATGAGAGGTCAGCTTATACTGAAAATGTATTGCTTGATTTGTGGCCGTGCGTACTAACCCATATACTTATCCTATGCTTAAATATTCATCTGCCTAGCCTTTTCCCAACTATGTTGCGGTCGGCTTCCAGTCTGACCGGATGCAGCTAAATATATTATTATATAACTAGCTTCCTATTAAACTTAAAAATTCGCCATCCGGAACAACGCAATAAACATACAAAATAATTCCTTAACCAAAACAGTTAAAATATTTACCCCATCGCACCCTTAACTAGCCGCTCATTATATATGGGGGTCAGTTTCGAACCTTTGGGGGCCGATAGAGCTGTATAGGGCTATTTTGACACAAAGTGACCCTTACACAACATATGTAATTGGCAAGTATAAAGGGCGGGTGAGACGGTATGACGGTTATAATAGCTCACTTAGTAGAGGTTTGTGATAAGGTTGTTATGAATTCTGTTATGGTTGACCTATAATTTTAAAACTGATTTACAGTCGCCAGCACATCAGGTTATACGAAACTGTCAAAATTCTCCAAACGATTTTAAACCTTAAAATATTGATGGTTAAGTTAAAAATCGAATGACAAAAATTTTACAGTTTGTGGTAGCTTGATGTGCTGACGACTGTACAATCACAAATGCAATAAAAAATTACAACACAAAATTCCTAATTGCCATCTGCTAGATGTGAATCTAGCATGCATCCGCGTCGACAATTAAACTAAATTAATATTGAAGCTGTTTATGCTCATGGGAAATTTTGTTTGGGTTAATACTTACTGTGTTTGATATGAGGTAGCTGTATTACAGGTACCTAGCCTGTCGTAACAAATACTCAAAATAGTTTAAGTTCCTATAACTAGAGCTACCTAGATAGTTTTCCCAAGCTCACGGCCAAAGTATCAAACTTTGTCTAAACTGTAACATGCCCAGGTTGCTGCTACTTATTACTCGGAATTACATAGTGCATTGCAAGTGCAAGGAATTTTATATCATTTTAAAATAAATTAAAGACTTCTCTAATCAATAAAGCTTATTATAAAGTTAAAGATTATTTAAATGATAAATATAACTAAATTTCAAGGTTTATTAATACGTTGACTGCCTGTGCATTATAATTCTGAACGTAATGTATTTCCGACTCAGCCATGATGTTCGTGCATTACATGTAATGCATTAGGTAATACAAATTAAATTGGCATTTGTTAGTTAGACGTTTGAACTAGAAAAAATATTTGTGCAGACGTATAGGCAAGGATACAAGTACGGTCAGCTGCAGAGAAATCTCACCCCCTAGCAATGAATAAATATATTGCTAGGGGGTGAGATTTCTCTGCAGCTGACTGTACAAACATATTAAAAAAATATATAACTTAAAAACAAACAAATAAATAATACGGACGACTCGTGGTACGTATTAAATTTTGCTTGGACAGTCAACGTGTGATAATAAAATTATATAATTAATCAATTTCATAAATAATCCAGTAATTATATTTGTAATAGTTAAATTAATGAATAATGTAAGAAATATTTTAATTAAGTATAATAGATATTTTCACACCTGTTTAGGTAGGATATGGTTTATAGAACTGTTCTTGTATGTATCACCCCATGTGGGAACATGGGGTGAAATGAAAAAAAAAAAAAAAAAACAAATATTTATTTCCTTGAATATGGGTATATTCAAGGAATAAATGATTGGATTTGATTTGCATTATGCTCTAAGTGTTCTTTGTACCGCTTCATTTGTTCCCTAATTTGCTGAAACATACTCAAATTAAGAGTTAATAAAATTAAAGTGACGATCGTAACGAAACAAAATATTTAGGTTTTTCTTTCACGACTTATTGTTATTCATCACATTCGTTCATCTGTTGCACTTTACAACACACAAATGTAATAGCACCATTTGTCTCTAAATGACTTAAATACGCAATAGATTTCCTAACTTTTTGGGCATTTTCATTGTCTGTCAGTAACCGCTGTTCTTAGCGGTTCCCAAAGTTCAACTTCTAGCCCCCAGCCACTACAAGTTTTCTTGGCGCTTCTCGACAAACTTCGTAAATCTCTTGAGACTGCTAAGAGCTAATTTAACTAAGCGCCTTAAACTTTTCTTCAACTGCGATGGTAAAAAGCTATTAAGAGTCAGTTTGAAATAGTCTGCCAAAAAGTTTGAAGTTTTGAACCGCAAAATTTTGGTACAAGTATCTACAGAAATCTGACTTACGTTTGTAAGACCTACAGTAATCTGGAGTTTGTGCCCGGTTGATAGCAAAAATAGGCTCAGCCCCTACTACAAAAGCCTTAAAAAACTGGTGAAATGTAAGTTTAATATAGATAAAACTCTACCTTACCCTTCGGGGAATTCAGGCGTGATGTTAACTGTTAATCTGTCTTACATTTATACGAAGATTAAATTAAATTAAATTAATTATTTAATTATTAATTAAATTAATTATTTAATTATTAATTAAATTAATTATTTAATTATTAATTAAATTAATTATTTAATTATTAATTAAATTCATTATTTAATTATTAATTTTATTTTATTTTTATTTTTATTATCGAATACCTACAACTACTGCTTGTACCGTGTGATGCCGGACGTAAAGAATACCACCACCCCATTTCTTCTCATGGGTGTCGTTTATGGCGACTAAGGGACTTACTAGAGAATGGGCAGCAGCGTTCTCTATACATTTTTAACACCATACTGCGATCGCCAACCCGTCTGTCAAGCGTGGCGATTATGGCAACCCCCCCCCCCAATTGGGGGAGGCTTATATCCAGCAGTGGACTTCTTTCGGAAAAAATGATGATGATGACTAATACTGCTTCCATTTTAGTTTCGCTCAGTTTTGATTTTTACGACGAATACACAACATATTGTTCCGTATGAACATTCCATTATAACTTGATTGATAGCAACACTGTTGAGCAACGGAAATAGGTACTATATTACCCGTTATCATGTTAACCAGAGGAAATAAACCCAACAAACACAGCAGTACCATTTATATCTGCATTATTACCTCAAAGATCTCTTAACAACTATAACCACGACACCAGAAGTCATAACACTTTGAGAAAGACGGCCTATAATAATAATATGAATTTACGACCTCCATGCAGGCCGGGGGGTGCTATTGCCATTGTCGATATCAAGGGACATCACAGCTTCGTGCCAATGGCCTTTAGCAATGTCACTAGTGAGTATAGATGTAGAAACCTACTATGTATGTGTAGGTGCTGCCTTTTGTTAGCAGCCCAAAAAGGAAAACGTCAGGCATATTTTCTGGCTTCAACCTTATTCATAAGGCTAGGGTTTGTTAGTAATCAAAATGGTGAAGTAGACTATTGTACATCAAATGTTTTCAAGTAATATAAAGTAGTTTTTTCGTGTTTTGTATTTAAAAGTAAGTGCATGCTAATACAAAATATTATTTTATGGTAACTATATTTTTTATTACCGTAGATATTGCACATACGTTACAAAAATCTTGCACAATTTTTTTACCGTATTGCACCTAGGTTACAAAAATACAATTTCGTCCCAAACCTTTAACGATTTTTACCGTATTGCACCTTAGACCTTAGGTTACAAAAACACTATTTGATCCCAAACCTTTCACTAAATTAGAAAAATATCCATGCGTCATTTCCCTCAATCCCGTTCCGCGTTCCGATCATCTAATCTGCACATGCCAATCAAAAATATAAGCCGCTGAATCTAATCTAACCAGTTGTTGAACAATTGGAACATGTCTGTTCGTGAATACGGGATGTAAACAATCAACAGGGGACTGTAAAAACATGTCAATCCAAACAGAACACGAGATACAAAGGAGGTGAGGGTACTCCACTTACATCCTGCGTAATTGGGACCAGCTTTTTTAGAACAGGCCTGATGAATAACAGGACTGCGTGCCGTCATGCTCTTGAAATATAACAATGAGAAAACAATACGTGTAAAGGTAGAACTTTTATGCGGTCATGATCTCTATGAAGCAAATTATTTTAACTTACGAATATTGATACCGATTGAGCGGTATCCACCTCGGCAACATCGGGGAATCCCACCGATCTGCGAACACACTGAGAATACTGTTGGTATTGCCGCGAACCCGCGACATCAGGGATGCATATCTTTTTCTAATAATAGCGGCAAAACCATCAATGTTTTGTCCACAAACATCTCTGACGCACTACAATGCCACGGCAGCCGCAGCAGTACTATCAGTGTATTATTGTATTGAACACTTAGGTCGTTGTATGAAGTTGACTCATGTGTAGTTGGACTGACAGTAAGTATATCGTGCAAACCCGCGGGCCAGCATGCTTGAATGGACAGCCAGCGTTACATACGTTCCCTTTCAATGTTACAGTTATCTTCAAGGTCTTCAGAGATACAGTGGCCCAGATACTTTAAACATGTTCACTCTTCGCAGGGATTCTCCACATAGTATTAAGTAGATATTCAACGTATATGTAACTAGCTGTTGCCCGCGTCTTCGTCTGCAATCCAGGATGAAATGTAGCCTATGTCCTTCTAACATAATTCAATCATGATTCGAAAGACACGTGGCGCCATCTATTATCATAAGAGCGTTATTGTTGTTTACCTCGGGAACAGTACTTTTTTTCGGGATGAAAGGTATATGTCCGTTTCTGCACACCTGACAACGTATTTGCAAAATTTCAGGATGATCGGTTCAGTGGTTTAGGCGTGAAAAGGTAACAAACAAACTTACTTTCGCATTTATAATATTAGTTAATTATGATTATTCAACACGCGTTGGTAAAACACTACACTCTCTTAACTAAACACTAGTCACACTTCCCCAGTTTTCAAAGCCCCACTGAAACGCCAATACCTCTATGCAGCCTTTGCGGTGCGCGCAATAGTTTCCGGACACATATCCGGAATGGTGCCGAACGCTGCCGGAATTTGGCACCCCTGGGACTGCACCTCTCCAATATTAACTTAATAATGACAGAATTTCGAAGTGAATGGTAGCTTGGTGATATTGGACGAGAGAGGCATTGGTAGGTAATAATTAACGCAATGCGGGTATCCTAAATTGTTGTAGTTGGTACACCGTAATTATACCTAGGGTGGCCATACGTCCCGTGTATGTGGGACTGTCACCCTATTTGTATGATGTAAAACGGATAAAAAAATGGGACAAAAACGGGACAAATTAGCAATACGGGACGTAGGTATTGCTAATTTGTCCCGTTTTTGTCCCATTTTCTTCAAAATACACGTAAAGTCTAGGAGCCAAGCGGTGCGGGAGCAAGAAATACTATAGGTATGCGCGGGAGACGCAATGGGTGCGCGTTGTGAGAGTGTGGCCACTCTGCATCGTCGTGTCGCATCTTTCGCTCACTTAGTGCTTACTGAACGCTAATCTACATGGCCCAATTTTATGGTTACCTACATAAAAAAAGAAAAAGAAATCATTAAGAAACTAAAATTTATTAAAATTTATTTAAAAATATGATTGGGCGGAAAAAGATGAACCTCTTCCTGGATGTGCTTCTCAAGCAGTGTAGTATTTAACGTGTTGTGTAATGTTATTAGGAACACTTGATTGTTATAACTTTTGATTCGTTTATGATAATAAACCATTATCAGCATAATTCAGGTTTTATTTAATTTTAACAATTTTGTCCCGTAGCAGTGTCTAACAATTGATTTCTGTCATTTTTAATATAGATAATTTTGACCTTAAAAATAATTATAACTACGTAAATTACAGTCACACTTTCACTGTACAGTCAAAACAAACCAAAATGGACGAAGTACCTACAATGCTAGACCCTTATACATGTGCGTCTGTGTGCGTGATTTGTAATGTGACCACAACTTTCTCCCACAATAAATACAAATAATTTAATTAATAAACAATGTTTTATACATTATATAAAAAAAAATGTGTATGTTTTATGATTATAACATAATATTATAATTGGGGTGTTTCGGGGTATGCGTTAATTCCGGGTCATGTTGTATAACACAACTATTTAAACTAGGTACCAAATTAAAAGACTGACTAACTTATTTTACAAATAAATACAAAATCAAAAGGACACTCAGGCGTTGAAGTACTACTCATCCGTCCGCATTGTTGTCATCCGGAATCGTGCCCAGAAGACTGGCAGTATTGCCACGTTGAATGGAAATGCTACTTCTTACCACAAAGTGATGATGAATAGGGATGAGGACTAAAAAAAATTTGTTTGTCCGTCATGTAGATTATTAAAAAATTTTGGACACGTATTTTTTTTTTTTTTTTTTACGTAATCAAATTACGGCGATACATTGAGTTCAAATGTGAAATGACGTCACTTCTCAGTAGTGTTTATACGTAGCTGTGACATAACGAGTCTCCACTCCCCAAGTTTAATGTGTTTTATCTAAGTATTTTTTTATTAATATGACAAAGCAAAAATACGTGTCTAATATTTTTTTTTTTTATTTGATTGACGAACTAAACAGTTTTTTTTTTTTTTTACCCAGGTCACATCCCCATTGTGCGTAATATTTTTCCTAGTTCCATATCAAAATTATCAGCACGAAAAAAGGATAAAATTCACAAGTAAAGTGAAATATTTTCACCAATAGAAATACTTCATTCCGTTTCAGCTTATAGCCTTATTTCCCCAATTTTCTGTTTATCCATCAACAAAATATGAAGGGAGCTATCCCAATCCGCATAGGGTCGCACCTATGTTATAATATTTTACACCCAGTACTTGTCTTTCGACAGATATTTATCACTCTTGTTTGATCCCTTGTGAGGCTTTTTTAGGGTTCCGTACCCAAAGGGTACAATGGGACCCTATTACTAAGACTCCGCTGTACGTCCGCCCGTCTGTCACCAGCCTGTATCTCATGAACCGTGATAGTTAGACAGTTGAAATTTTCACAGATGATGTATTTCTGTTGCCGCTAATACAAAAAATACTAAAAAACAGAATAAAATAAATATTTAATGGGGCTCCCATACAACAAACGTGATTTTTTTGCTCGTTTTTGTACGATATTGATAACGGCAACAGGTAGACGCTTGAAATATTCACAGAATATTTAGTTATATATTCACTTTGAAAATAAATATCCCATACAAAAGACATGATTTTTTTGCCGTTTTTATAGATTCTCGTATTCCTTTGTGCCGTTCCTTCGTGCGCGATTCCGACTCGCACTTGGCTGGTTTTTTTGTTTACTTTAAACAGGGAATTGTGTGAAGATATTTTTGCAATGTTTGTGGAAAACATTATGCCAAGTTGCAAGTTGGATTTGACCAAAAAAATTGTTTGTCAATATCGTTTTGATAAGGGAAATGTTGTTTGGAAAGCCATAAGCCAAAACCGAAGTTAGAGCTCTCATATATTGTTGTTACAAAGGTTTTAACTATACCTACGTATTTAAAGTCGATATTTCGCACCACAACTACCAAGATACAAAGTTTGCATGGCTTTTGTTTCTTTATTTCTTCTTGCATTTTTTATTTTTACCTTATTCCAAAGCTGGCTAAATTGTACCTATGTTACAGTTAAATCTGGAACAATGTGTTTCTTATGTTTAGACGGGCGTTGATAGCTGCGACACAGTTTTTAACTTTTGTAGCTATCACCGTTTCTATTGTAATTATGTCAATTTGTTGTTGTTCCAAAATAAAAACTTTCAAAATAAAAACTTTTACTTTACTTTATTTAGAAAATTAATCCTTGTTGTTGTTGATGTTTAACCGACTTTAAAAAAAAAGGAGGAGGTTCTATGTTCGACTGTATATTTTTTTTTAATGTATGTTCATCGATTTCTCCGTCAATTGTGGACCGAATTTCAAAATACTTTTTGTAACATAGGTAACTTAATTCTCTCCTACATTTTCAAGCTAATTCATAAACGCCAACTGAAACATTATAACTGCCTCTGTAGTCTAGTGGTAAGACCACCTGTCTCAGACCCAGAGATTCCGGGTTCGATTCCCAGCTTGTTCTAAGTCCGCCTGGCTAGTTACCTAAGTCTGTCGCCTGTAGAATTTGTTGTGTTTCGGCAGTTATAGGTAAGATAAGGAGAAGGTGAATTTAAAAAAAAAAAGTGTTTTTCTCCATTTCTGCTGACGTAACCGTAGGTGAGTAAGTCTAACAGTGCAAAACCTGACAATTCAGTCAAATCTCACTTCAAAACTGTAAATCCACTTTTTAAACAACAACAACACATACACGAAATTCAAACCATAAAGGAGTAAAATTGGGGATGGAAGGAAAGTACGCTTGAAGTTACCTAATCGGAGGGATGAAAATAATACTTTTCGTCCCTGGGAAACGATTTTCCCTGCTGTCAAAAAATTTAAAGCTGATGTCGTGGATAAAAAAAAAAGTGTTTTTCGCCATTTTTACTGACGTAACCGTAGGTGAGTAAGTATATCAGTGCAAAACCTGTCAATTCAGTCAAATCTCAACTTCAAAACTATAAATGCACTTTTAAAACAACTGTAACTGAAAACAGAAATCCGTCATAAAACAAGCTCTTACTTAAAACAAACAGATTTATCTCACATATACGCGCATTTCGCTTACAATGGCTGAACCAACTTCGTAGATAACTTCAAGCAAATAAAGAACTTGTGCTAAATGTAACAACGTTTACGTTTGATTGAAAAGTTCCAGCGTACTTTGCGAAGTCGGGTAGCAATGAAATAAAGGACGTTTGTGTGTTTAAGTTGAATATTTACTGAGTTGATTGAGAAGTGAGGATAAGTTGACACTGGGATGTTTGATGAAGTTAATTAGTCTCTTGGAGTGTTAAATACAAATAAAGTTTAATACTGATGTTAATTATCTGGTTGCCTAAATCCAGGTGGAACCCTGCCTTGATAATAACTCCTAGTTAATAACTCTTGAAATTGGGTTTCTGTAAAATATGACTTAAAGATATACTCGCACGAAACTTTTCTAGTATGACTTGGAGCAATAATTTACTGATCAGTGGATGTTTTGAAGTGGAAACTTTTTGTGTTGAGTGATTTTTGGTTAGGGAAAATCTTGAGGATTCGCGTCACTGACGTGCTACTGTTGACAGTATAATGTTGTAGCTATGATTATGACGTGTTGCGCTTGGCCAGCAGTAGAAGCATATACATTTTATTTTATCATTTATAAAAAAATATTTTACTATACAAATTATCTTATATATATAAAATTCTCGTGTCACAATGTTAGTTACCATACTCCTCCGAAACGGCTTGACCGATTTTTATGAAATTTTATATGCATATTCAGTAGGTCTGAGAATCGGCTACAATCTATTTTTCTTTTTAAGTTTTAGGTAGGTAGGTAGGGTAGGCTAGGGTAGGTAGGTAGGTAGGTAGGTAGGTTAGGTAGGGTAGGGTAGGGTAGAGTAGAGTAGACTAGTGGAGTTTACACTATAGCTTTTGACAGAACGTAGTCTGTCGGGTCAGCTAGTGAAATATAAATTTTTGATACTACAATTAATTTGAAACTTTCATAGTTTTCTAGCTCTCAGTTCCTGTTTTTTAACTCTCAGGAAACATGATTATGACAACAGAAGAGCTTGGATTTTCATGTAGGATTCCTAAAAAGTTATTTGTATTACTTTTCTCAAAGGCAAAAAGTACTTTTCACCTACAAAACAAGAACAAACAATATCTAACTGGTCTGACAATGCCATATTGTAGGAAGAAAATATTAAATTGCAAAATAAATGGTGTTTCTTGGCTCAACAGAATAAAATTCTGTTATAAATCCCCTATTGGAGTTGTATCGAGTACATAATAAGATGAACGTACAAAGCCACTACGCATAGTTACACCTGTAGTAGATACAGGAAAAAGAATACTGTCAACAAAAGAAACTTGTCCGGCTTAACGGATTTGAATGAAATTTGGCACACATTATAGTTTATACCGTGTGGTGCCGGACGTAAAGAATAGCACCAACCCATTTCCTCCCGTGGGTGTCGTAAAAGGTGACTAAGGGACTTACTAGAGAATGGGCAGCAGCGTTCTCTATGCATTTTTAACACCATACTACGATCGCCAACCCGCCTGCCAAGCGTGGCGATTATGGCAAACCCCCCAATTGGGGGAGGCCTATGTCCAGCAGTGGACGGCTTTCGGCTGAAATGATGATGACGATGATAGTTTATATCCTTGTTACACAAACGTTGTACAGGAACGTACTATCGGGATAAAAATTATTCTATGTATTAACATAGAATAATTTTTATCCCGATAGTACATTCCTGTAGGATAATTGCCGCCTTCAATGCGGGCGAAGCCGCGACCAAAAGCTAGTTTTAGATAAATGTGGAAATATTTTGGCTTTCCTGTGTCACTATAGCAGTCGAGTACCTAATTCATTTTGTGGTGATCTTTATAATTATTCTATGTTCACAAGTTAAGGTTTTTTGACTGACGATTATGATCATGATGATTTCTTGTAACATTGATGACGAAAAAGGAAGATATAGTCTTCCTTTTACGACGTCCTACCCTTTCTCCTTTGATACTCTTTTCGTAGCTAAACTGTTTTACATAAATACATTGAGCTGAAATCTCAATTCTCTAACGTAACTTTAGTGAAACTCCGAAATATGTAAATGTAGAAACATTTTGGATAAGCGCTGCTCTTCCTGAATTTCATTTCTCGATATCTTTTCCCTACATTTTGGTATGTGAAAATTAAGCTTAAAGTTATATTTTTAAAGTAATACCTATCACTGTAACAGCAAAGTGTGCTGACAAAATCTACGGGAGATATACTATACAGATTGGATAAGATGTTTACTTATTTATTTATTAAAACTTTATGCACAAGTAAAAACAAAATAAGCAAAGCAAAAAAACCAAACAAAGCAAATAAGCTAAGTAATAACAGCCGCACGGGTCGATTCGTCAGGTTAAGCTACGCTTGCCGGGGTTGTCCGTGGATGGGTGACCATCTTTACATACCGAGACTCCTCCGTGCCTCGGAAAGCACGTAAAGCCGTTGGTCCCGGCTGTCATTCGTGGATCTTTGACAGTCGTTACGGGTCGTCAGAAGCCCAAAAGTCTGACAGCCAGTCTTACCAAGGGGTATCGTGTTACCCATTTACTGGGTTGTGGAGGTCAGATAGGCAGTCGCTCCATGTAAAATACTGGTATTCAGCTGCATCCGGTTAGACTGGAAGCCGACCCCAACATAGTTGGGAAAAGGCTAAGCAGATTGATTGCACAAGTAAATAAAATACCAGAGTATAATCCTGCATTCTCATCCTAATCTGTGAAAAATAAATAAATTATGCAGCAATATTCATAATAATCGTATTTGTATTTTGATTTAAAAATGTCATTTTATTTACCAAATCTGTGATACCAAACTTGGACGAAACGACTTGGGACGAAATTCGAGTTTCAATGTAGTGTTTGCCAATCTATTGAATACATCTAGGAGGAGGGAAGTAGATATCCGCTTTGTTTTAGCTTTTATCCTTTACGGAGAAAGCCAATCTATGAAATGAAAGCCGGAGTGGTTCGCGTCCATTTCTGTTAACATTTAGCAGGTTAACAATAACGCTGAGAGTTTGCTGTAGTGAATAATGTCTACTAGATACAGGGACTGAATACCGATATAATTTGGATACATGATACCAAAATATCGCTATAAATACCGGTATTTAGGGTATAGATATAATACCTACCGTTATTATTAAATTTTCTTGCGTTTTTTGCAATTTTCAGGTCAGCGTCAGGTTTTATCTTGATCAAAATATGATTCGCGACTGTAAAAAATATGTATTTACTTAAAAATCATCAATGAAGGTTCTGTGACGTCACATTGTAGCCTGGTATCAGTACTGAGTATCGATATAATTATCGATATTTTATACCGATACTCAAATTACTGATATAAAATACCAGTATTTATGCCAGATGTCGATACTGTTAGCGGTATTTTCTTAAAAATATCGGTATTCTTCGAGTATCGATATCGGTCCCTGACTATCATATTCACGTGAGGAGGTACTATAAGGTCCGCCCCCTTACATTACCGGGTCTAATAAAAAAAGGCGAAACGCGATTTAGATTTATTTAATCCAATCCAGCTTGTCTATCCGATCCAACCTTGCTGTCCCATAGCGACGCCCTAAGAGGTCAGTATCTACCACACAGGGCCCTTATCGCGTAGTCGTTTAGGTAATAAGTGTATGCCCTGGCAGGAGGCCTTAATGTATTGAGGCACCCACAGGAAAGTCCAGTTAAGCAGACGAAAACCTTTTAGGTAGACCTGCATTTCAAAAAAAAAAAAAAATTCAACGCGTGATTATTCCTATCAGGATGCATATCCGGTACGGCTCTAATAAGCCTTCCATATTCTATGGGCACGTCTTCCCTACCATTATCGTGCCCCCCGGTCTACTCTTGGGTATGTAATGGTCACTGTAGCCCCATGAAACATGAGGCTCCAGGGGCTAGTGTGAATCTTTGGGTTCATTCGAGTAATCGAGTCTGGTTTAACAACGCTGGGGTCGGTGCATTTCATTCATTCATTCATTCATAAACGCGTGATTATTCCTATCAAACAATTGTTATTATTACTTCATGACGCGCTCTGTCAGCTCTAAAAGCTAATCTTTTATTCTTAATTAGCGAGTCGCCCCAGCTTCGCACTGATGTAATTGTTTTTAAATTAATTATACATATGTAGCCCCCATCTGTAATAATGAACCTTTCAAAGGGTGAAAGATTTTTTTTAAATAGGTGCTGTGGTTCCGGAGATTACTATCCACTTATACACAAACTATTAAAATTCGCTCTCCGTGTTTATTAGACGAACGACGTTTTGTCAGTGTAATTACGATTGGTTAGGTTAGGTTAGAGTATGACAAACAACGCACGAGCCGAGCGAGTGAAGTGAGCGTGCCGCGGCAGCGGCCGGCGATGTGCCAGAAGCCAATCGCTTTTGTAAAAGGAAAGATTTAGGTCACATTAAAGATAATGTAAAAAAAAACAATAACTACCTGTATAATAATTTGTCCTAAATGAAAATGGCATCCATGTAAATAAATTTCTTCAAAATTTGATCGAAGACTCAGTATAACCCTACTAGATTTGGTAAACAATAAAAAACTAAATGAAACAAACTAAAACATTCTGCTACTTGAAAGTTGGCATTTTTAAAAGTGTCATTATGAAAAGCAGACCAAACGTACAGTTGGTAACTGTGAGGTTGGGAAATAAAACTATTTATATGATAAGTTGGCAAATGATTATCCGGCGAAATAAAATTCTGCGAAACGTTAGTTGGCAAGTGAAAATCTGGCACATAATTTTCGGCGAAAAGGCAGAGAACCATAAACTCCACTACTCTACCCTACCCTACATTACCCTACCTACCTACTTACCTACCCTACCGTACCCTCCCTACCTACCTACCTACCCTACCCTACCCTACCTACCTACCCTACCCTACCCTACCTACCTACCTACCTAAAACTTTAAAAAAAATTGATAGAAGCCGATTCTTAGACCTACTGAGTATGCATATAAAATTTCATAAAACTCGGCTAAGCCGTTTCGGAGGAGTATGGTAACTAACATTGTGACACGAGAATTTTGTATATAAGATGGTATGGAAGCCTTCGTATAATTCTGTTTAATTTAGCAGCATTTTTTCAATTTTGTAAATATGAATACCATGGAGTCGTTTACTATGCTATTATGATTTATGTTGACTTGAAAGAGCATGGCAGTTGAGAGTATGTCATGCTCACTTAAATGTCTCACTGATGGTGGCGCGTGTATTGGATCATTCGGTTCCCTACAAAATGGTTGAGCTGGATGGTGCTGATCCATGCGTCATGTTCGTGAACGGGCGCCGTCAGTTGGGACTGGTCATCTCTTGACTACCAGGGCTTATTTTTAATTTGTAATTTTATATTTTGAATAGTTTTATTAGTTTTTATATTGTCTCACATTTAGAAGCAACAAGAATAATGTACCCAGGATTATGTAATATCTTGATTTAAATAAGTGTCCTTGGAGTTTCTTGTCCGTTCTTCTCCATAGTGATCTACGTATTGGAATTGGCATCTAGCTTCAACTTTCTGACTAACTGACCGTCTCTTTGACAATTCAAAAATGCCTATAAACGGTTTAATTGAAATAAATGCTTTGAGTTTTTTTGAGTTTTCGTGCTCGAGTGCGACTCGCACTTGGCCGGTTTTTTTGTTATACGTATACGAGTAAGAAGGTCCCGTATATACTTTCATATTATTATGCATTTATTTGTATTTATTGTATAGAATAGATAAAGTACATCGTTGCATTTTCCACACTTTCTACAGCTCAGCTTCCCTGAATCAGGCGGATGCCACTTACTCTAGGCGACAATCTCCGGATCTATCCAATAGTTCAAAGGATTTCAAATTGCTTCCCGAGAGCGTATTCTACAATAAGCTCTCGGGAAGCAATTTGAAATCCTTGAGCGGTATTTAAAATCGAGCTACTCCTAAAAGTTGTCAAAGAAAAAACAGCTATACCTAAAAATGGAATTCGATATCAAAAATGTTAACAAAGGTGTTGCCAATAAAAAAAAATTACCACAATTGTGTAGTTTGTCAAAAAGTACTTTAATATAGTGTAAAAATTGTAGGCATATCTTATACAGGTAAAATATAATATTGCATACAGTTTTCAGCTCTAAAGTGACGTGTTGGAAATAAAATCGTGCAAATAATTTTTATTATACTGCCAATAAGGCAGAAGCTCTAAACATTTCAACTTCCATTTATTATTTTCTATTTATAAAAAGATTTTTCTTCTAAACAAGAGAATCTTGTAATGTTATCTGGAGAAAATTGTTTAATTTTTAAATATGTTGGTTAACAATTGAAATGTAAATTATAAAAAAAAAACATGAGTAACTTGTTTAATCTGCCTAGCCTTTTCCCAACTATGATGGGGTCGGCTTCCAGTCTAACCGGATGCAGCTGAATACCAGTATTTTACATGGAGCGACTGCCTATCTGACCTCCACAACCCAGTAACTGGGTAACACGATACCTCTTGGTAAGACTGACTGTCAGACTTTTGGGCTTCTGACGACCCGTAACGACTGTCAAAGATCCACGAATGATAGCCGGGACCAACGGCTTAACGTGCTTTCCGAGGCACGGAGGAGTCTCGGTATGTAAAGATGGTCACCCATCCACGGACCAACCCCGGCAAGCGTAGCTTAACCTGACGGATCAATCCGTGAGCGAATACATGAGCAACTTGTTGAAAGAATAGAAATCTTTTATTTTCATTAGTTTACGACGGGACCTTGTGCTATAATTGGTTTCATTTTAACACGCCGCTTCAGCGTGCTTTCGAAAGCGTTGACTACCCCTGAAACGTCAGTTTGACTATGATATTTCTTTGTTTAAATTTTTGATCTCGAATTCCATTTCCGACCTTAGATAGCAAGTTCCCAACTTATAAGTTACATGTCATCATCTTCCTGCCCTTGTCCCATGTTACTTGGGCTCGGCGCAACACGTTTTCTTTTTCCATTCCCCCCTATGAACAGTCACTCTATCAATCACTCCCTTCTCTTTCATATCATTCTTCACACAATCCATCCATATTTTTTTGGGCCTTCCTCTCCCTCTCCATCCATCCACATTTATCTTCATCATTCTCCTCGTCACATGCGTTTCCTCCCTTCTCATCACATGCCCATACCATGCTAAACGACGTTCTTTCAACTTTTCTGTCACCGGCGCCACTTTCAAACTTCCCCTTATATGCTCATTTTTGACTTTATCCATTCTCGTCACTGCACACATCCATCTCAACATTCTCATCTCCGCTACATGCAATCTTTTTTCATCCGTCCTCTTCACGGCCCAGCATTCCGATCCATACAATACGACAGGCCTTATCACAGACTTGTAGATTTTCCCTTTTAACTTAAGGGGCATCCGTGGGTCGCATACATGTATTTATTACAAATAAAAACATACATATGGAACGCTTCATAACTTATAAAATTATGTTCTTTAAAACATTGTCCCTTGTATTATCAAATAAAGAAACAATTGAAGGAGCTATAAATGAAACTCTCTCAAGATAAAGCTTTAGACAAACAAGCGAATAATTTCATACACCAGTATATCTCGTTGACTAAATCTCGGGGGTGTCATAAAGAGTTCGTGTGTTTATCATTCTTTATTATATTCGCTAATGTTGTGCTCGAGGGCTGTGTGATAGGGCTGTGAACACTCTGTTAAAGAAAATTTTAATTTTGTCAAATAAAAAGTTTTTTTTTTTTGGTTTACCTTAAGAATATTGGCTTTGACCTTAAGAATGGTTGATTCGACCTCAAGAATGGTGGTTTTGACCGTAAGAATAGTGGATAGAACTTCTTCGGACAAGCCCTTTCAAACAAATATTTAAATCGCTAGATTCGCCCTCACCGTACTTAGACACGCAAAAAAGTGTCCATACTGAGGAGAGTGAGCTATATATATTACTAGCTTTTGCGCGCGGCTCCGCCCGCGTGGATGTCGGTTATCGCGTAAAAAAGTAGCTTATGTCCTTCTCCATATCCCAGGCTATATCTCTGCCAAATTTCATGACGATCGGTTCAGCGGTTTAGGCGTGAAAACGTAACATACAGACAGACAGACAGACAGACAGACAGATAGACAGACAGACAGACAGACAGATAGACAGACAGACAGACAGACAGACAGACAGTTACTTTCACATTTAAAATATTAGTATGGATTAAACTAGCCGCTGCCGGCGGCTTCGCCTGCGTGTCTTAGGTATTCTAAAATAAAAGCCTAAGTTACCCCTTATAATATCAGCTATCTGCCAGTGAAAGTCTCATCAAAATCGGTCCAGCCGTTTCGGAGATTAGTCGGAACAAATAGACAGACAGACAATTTATTTTTTTTAAGTACCGTAAAAAGTTGTCGTTTTGTCATTACAACAGACACTTCAATTTTATTTATTTGTATGTTACATACATACAAATAAATACCTATAGATAACGTTTCCATGACAATCAAGTCAAGTCACTGCGTCATCGTGTGTCAGAGGTGTCAAAACGAAACAGAAATGTGGCTATCTATTGACGCGGTAGGGTGAATCTAACGATTTAAATCTTTGCTTTCAAAGCGATTATAAATTAATTAGCTACGATATTTTGCAAAGAATCTCATTAATTTACATTAAATTCTCGCTTCCCAATTCATATAGATTTGTTGCCGTATTAATCCATCAATCATATCATCAATATCGCTTCAGCGAGTGATTATACGAAAAGTACGAAAGGGAACGGGCCGATAGGGGTCGTCATTTGTCAGGGGTCGCAAATTGCGGGCCCGACGTGATTCATCGTACGCCAATCATTCATAAAGAGTGATAACACGTTGGGAGAAAGGTTACTGATACCTATTTGTTAGAAAATTATAATAACACAGTACTTTTTTTTTAATGATCATGCTTTTGTAGTGTGACTCCTGGTATACCTATTGACCTTTTAGCAGACCAAATAGTAAGTGTTTTTGAGTTTTCTATATATGGAATTTCTCTGGAGCAGCCTGGAGTCTGCATTTGTGTCCGGTTGGTGGCATAATAATAAAAACTTTATTGTTCAAGAGTGCATTACAGAATTCAAATAGCACTAGCCTCCACACTAGAATAGGGATGTGTCCAGGGTAAAAAAAAAAAAACGGTTTAGTCCAATGTTTAGTCCGTCAATCAGATAATAAAAAAATATTTGGCACGTATTTTTTGTTTTATCATATTAATAATAAATGACTTAGATAAAAATTTAACTTGGGGAGTGGGGGCTCGTTACGTCACAGCTATGTATAAAATCTTCTATGTATGAAGTGACGTCATGCCACATTTGAACTCAATGTATCGCCGTAATGTTTTGATTACGTAATAAAAGAAAAAATACGTGTCCAATATTTTTTTATACGATATAGTGGAATGTGGCCGTTTTTATTTAGATCTAATGTTCTTGCTTCGTGTCTCAATATGAAACGTTATAAAAGGAATTAGAAAATTCTAGACACACTTACCAGAGGAAGGGTAAGATCAATTCCTTTCCTTTTTTTTTTAAGAAAAGGATAGACCAACGAAAGAATACTCCCGCTCCGTTCACATACAAGGAATCCAAAAAAGTGGGGACAGAATAAGCAATACACAATTCGCTCATTTGATCCAAATCGACCTTTATGTATTAGTGTGATGGAATGAGACTAAAACATAACTGGTAAGGGCTCGTACACATAGCGATCTGTTTTACAAGTCAGTTATTTGATGGCGTATGTAGTTGTATGAGCGAAATCACACACACAACAGTATTCCGGATTCCGTAATTATGTCGCTCCGGTCCAATTCTGATCCGTTAAAACGGATCCAGTAAAAAATGACCTATATGTGTACGAGCCCTAAAATGTGGGTATACGTCCACCTCTGCCCAACCCTTCGGGGAAACAAGGCGTCATGTTATGTTAAATAGTAAAGATAGATATAGTTATTGTGTCACCGTCGACATAGGAACAGCAGTTCTATTCTGTAACCATCTCACCGTGAAAATCTAGGTGAAGTGAGCTTGAATTAATGAGCTGTCAATAGTGTCAATCTCTAGTCTCAGATGGAATGACAGTTCACTTCGAGATCACTTCACCTAAGGATTCACGGTGTGATTTTTACAGAATCGACCGGCTGTCAATAGTGTTAATCCCTAGCATCTGATGGAATGACAGCTCACTTCACTTATGTTTTCACAGTGAGAATTTTACAGAATAGACCGGCTGTAACACTCACACAGTGTGTGCGTGTTTTTGGAAACAATCGTTTGAATATGGATAAAATATGTTACTTTACTCGCGAATATCGATCCGTCTGCGAAATGACATCTTCAAACATAAATTCCCACTTCGCCCTGGAAAACTCGTGAACCCGTTGGGCCAGAGACTTGAGAGGTAGTAGTAAGTCTTTTATAGTTCAAGCAGTACGGTTATGGAATGCCTGCCCGTGTCGAAAACGCGTGCTCAATCTTTGTCCACTTTTAAAATTCTGGTTAAAAACACTTCCTCTCTCCTTAAACATCATCATTACTTATAGTTCCTTGCTCTATATATTATACTCGTAGATAAGTATCTACATGCTTTATGTATGTATGTAACGTATTTATTGTATACGTAAATGGTACACCACTAATTACCTGCAGTATTGTCTCTCCGTCTACTTTTAATCCATCCAAAGGTTGTCTGTAAAAGATCGGTTTTAGCGATAAGACCGCCCATTGTGTCTGTAAAACTACATTTAAATCTGTAATTTTTATGGTGTACATAATAAAGACTATTCTATTTATAGGTATATCTATCTACCTACCTATGAGATTATTTAAGGCTTGTCGAATCGAACCTCAAATAATTCCCATTTTGCTTTATTTTTTATTTTATTTTTTTATTCTACTATGAGTTTGCTCTTGACTTTAGTCTAGGTCTGGATGACAGAGACAAAGTCTACGATGGAGTGAGCTTACCCAGAAGAAGCCTGTTCACTCTCACTTTGAATAGATTAGGGTTGTATGCGTTCGGAAACACAGACGCAGGCAGAGAGTTCCACTCCTTTGCTGTGCGCATTATAAAAGACGTTTGAAAACGCTTAGTGCGAGGTGGTGGAATATCAACTAGGTAGGGGTGGTAACTTGCAGTGCGTCTAGATGTCCGATGGTAGAAGGGGGCCGGTGGAATGAGGTCGTGGAGTTCATGGGCACACTCTCCGAAGTACAATCTGTAGAAGACCGACAAGCAGGCAACCTTGCGGCGATGAGCCAAGCTGTGAAGCTTGGCATCCACCAGTTTTACGTCGCCAATGAGCCTCTTAGCTCTGCGTTCCACCGAGTCAAGCGCAGCAAGTTGGTACTTTGCTGAGCCATCCCAAAGGTGGCTGCAAATACTCCATGCAGGAACGGACTTGTGCTTTGTAAAGGGTTAAAAGCTGTCCAGGCGTAAAGTATCGCTTCACCCTATTTAGGACGCCCAGTTTCTTGGCCGCAGTTTGAGCTTTGCACTCGATGGTGGAGCCGAAGTTGAGACCAGATGTCAACTCCATGCCTAGAAGCTCGAGCCGATCAGTTACAGGAACAGATGTACCCCGAAAAGTAGGAGTTTGATCAAAACGACTCCTTTTAGCGGTAAGAGACACGCCTGCTTTCCAAAAAATATGATTGAACACTATTTTAATAAATACGCTTCTTTTTTGTGAATCTCTAACAATTCCTATTTTGGGGTCGTAAAAATACTTTTATAGCCAAGTAGCAGTAACCAACTTAGATGTAGCGCTCACCACCACGACACCTTTTTATTTTTTTGTCGGTTTTTGGGGAAAATCCTCATGGATGTCCTCCATTCTGGGGTTGGCAGTGGAGTCTGTCAGATTCTTACTGGAAAATCCCTCGCACACTTGCGTCAGGGGGCTGCGGGTGCGGATGTGACTTCCACTGCCCCGGACTGGTCTTCCCGCTGCGGTACCCGTCCCGTAGGGGGAGTTAAGTGTTGAACTCGTGGAACACTACGCGCCACCATCTCGGGTCCTGTGTGATGGGGGGTGACGGATGCTGCCGCGGCACCTAACCTAAACAGTTACTTGGTTACTGCCACCGACTCTAAGAAAAAGCCAGGAATTTAAAAAGACGCTTCATTGTTAAGTATGGAGTGCATCATTGCCCCAAAAGTTTAAATACGTTCATTCATTTAAAAAGTGTATTAAGGATGAGGAACAGGGTGTAAAGTTCACTCATACTCTGTAGTAAAGGGAGGATCCTCCGGCTAGACGGGTGTTGTGTCTGGGGAGCAACTGCCCGACGGTTGATGTCGAGATATTGTACTTATATAAGCTAGTCGCGCGGTAAACTTTGATTGCGCGATGCAGGATTTATGTGACGTCAGGTCATTGATGCGTAGTTCGCATGTGGCGTGGTAGAATACCGCCACATGTATAGTCACGAGCACCAATATGTATACACTTAGCAAAATGCATAAGCAATTTTCTCGTGAATAACGAGGGCAACTTTGAGATAAGACCTATTAATAATAGATATAATAGTATAAACGTATACTATTACATAATAGGTCTTATCTCAAAGTTGAATTCGTTATTCCCCATGAAAATTGCTTTTGAATTTTGCTTAGTGTAGGTATACATATTGGTGCTCGTGACTGTATATCGTTAGAAGATCAATAAGTTTTTAGAGAATCAGATATTTGAAAAAGTAATCGAATTGTATTCAGAAGTCATGTAGCAGATGCTCGGTGTAAAATATTTTCATTTAGTCCATCTGGTAAAGACTGAATCAACTAAACTACGATCCCAAAATAGTCCACTTAGTTGAAATTGAAAACTTTTGAAAAGTAAAATACCCCTTTTTTCCTTGGAGCGGAATGATCTCGCTTCCAACTTTTTTAAATAAAATAACGAATCTCAATGGGGAACATAAAAGGCTATTAACAGTTTGTCGGGAAAACTCCCGAAATTGGGTAATTTAAGAGATTACTTTCGCAATCTTTTTTTCCTTTCCACGCTGTTTGTTACCACACGATAAGATTGTTCAAAGATTTTTTTCTCGAGCATTATTTTTGATATAAATTTTATACATATTTTAAATAAGGAGATGTTCAGTAGTGGAAAATTATCATGACCAAACAATATCCCAAGCATCCTTAAGCACATTTTTGACGCTACAGAATGTTTTTATGTTTTTGAGGTATTGTTTTGTAGCTTTCGCGTATAAACTATGACTGCTTTCATTAAAAAAAGCCATAAAAAACCGCTAGCTTTTGCCCGCGTTGAGGTCGAAAATTATACCACAAGAACGTACCAGGTACCGGGCTAAAAACTATCCTATGTATTAATCCAGGTTACAAACCATATGTGTGCCAAATTTCATGCAAATCCGTTTAGCCGCTTTTGCGTGATTGAGTAATAAACATCCGAACATCCAAACTTTCACATTTATAATATTTATTGGATGCGCATATGGCATTATGGTTATTTTTTGTATCCATAATGCATGTATGCAAAAATTTTGAAACACAAATAAATCAATTTAAATATTTAATATTATATTGTGACTGTTCTCGCGCACCGTTAACTTCATTTAAATCTACAATATTTATGTCCCAAATATTCTGCACCGTGTGCTGGACCCATTGCTACAATATTGCGCAATCTAAAGTATTCATTGTCTTTCATATTGAATCCGTGAAATAGGGTCTGTTTTATAGACCGGCGATATATTGTGCTTTTTATTGTTTTGAATATTCTCGCTTTTTGTGTGGAAGAGTTGTGTAGATCATAAAGACTGGATGCGTTAAGTGGGGGCCGAAAGTAAAATTGCCTATGGTAAATTTGATTTTATAACTTTTTGTGGAACAAAATCATAAAGCTGGATAGAAAAACATCACGAAGTTATCTGTAATTTTCACGCATTTTCGATATTTTTTTTATTCTACTATGAGTTTGCTCTTGACTTTAGTCTAGGTCTGGATGACAGAGACAAAGTCTACGATGAAGTGAGCTTACCCAGAAGAAGCCTGTTCACTCTCACTTTGAATAGATTAGGGTTGAATGCGTTCGGAAACACAGACGCAGGCAGAGAGTTCCACTCCTTTGCTGCGCGCATTATAAAAGACGTTTGAAAACGCTTAGTGCGAGTTGGTGGAATATCAACTAGGTAGGGGTGGTAACTTGCAGTGCGTCTCGTATATATGTACATAATATGCTAATGACTAATAGGATAAAAATTTGATTATTATTTTTTATGTGTATTTAATACAAGGCGAAACAAATGTAGCACATATTTTTTGAATTTTCATTTATTTTTCGTTTTATAAACTTATTTTTAAGTACCTATTGATTACCAAGGAACTTATTCTTGTACTAAAAAAAAAAAAAACTCTTTTAGATGTGTGTCATCCGGCTCGAAGGACCATGAGTTCTATATTTTCTGTGACTGTTCAAAGTCAAAGCATAGTTTTCTTCTGCTTCTAAAACATTATGTTATAAATAAAGTCCTTAAACCTAGTGTCTAGAACAGTACATTACATTGATGACGTCAGCAATGTCAGCGTGTTAGGAAATTGAGTATCTTGCCGTAAGGGTTTAAATGACCCGTAGCAAGGTCGCGACGCGATTCATTCATCAAAAATATGTTGAGTGATTCAGACGTGAAAACGCTTTTGCTCGTATTTGCGCTAGCTAAGAAAAAACAATGTAAACGGAAGTAGGTGCATGAAATAAAGGAAAACGCCCCGCAACGCCGCTTCTGACTTGTATTCCCGCTCGGCGCGGCGGCGGCGTGGCGGGACGGCTACCATCGCGTCGAGCGGGACGGCTCTGTGTGGCGTCGTCCGTAATATCTAGTACATTACAACTGCGCAGCGTCGCCTCGTCGTCCCGTCCCGCCGCGCTGCGCCCGCTGTGTCCAGAGACCTTTACACAAGCCGGGTCACGTCAATCACGTAGGTACGACGGATGGGTTCGTTCGACCAACGCGGCAACGTGCAAATAAATACTTAATTGATTAATCGTTTGCTTGACCTCTTGCCTGCCAGTGACTAGCCAATGGGCTATTTAATTTCCAGTCACTACGTTGCATTGAGCAAATAAGAAAAGCTTGAGGTTGGGCAGTTTTTTTTTTTTTTGGTTGTCATATATTACTCATAAGTAATAAGTCATTTATTCGTTTAACATAGGTATATACAATAATAATGGTATAAAAAGATAATAGAGAGTGCGTTATGTTATACCAGAGGGCGTACAAATGTTTGTATTATAAGCAATTACAATTAAGGTACGCGTCCATTGGCCCGCGCCGGACGCACCGCACGCACGGCACGCAACGGATTTTAGTTTGCTTTTTATGATTTTACATAGCGCTGCGTCCATTATCCGCGCCCCCCGCATCGAAATCATACAAAGCAAACTAAAATCCACTGCATGCCGTGCGTGCGGTGTGTCCGGCGCGGGCCAATGGACGCATACCTTTAAACACCAATATAATCATACATTTCACAATACTAATTATTTAATAAAAATTATAGCAGTAGAAATCAATGTGAATAAAAAGAAAACAAGAAAATATAAAACGTCAATACAGACAGTGGATTAAGAATAACAATAATTTATTTACAGAAAATATAGGTGTAACCTGTTTTAAAAGTTTGTGGTTTAATGTAAAGTCCATATTTTGCCTGTAATCTAATAGGTACTTATTTTAATAAGATTTACAGAAAAACACACAAAATACACACAAAAAACACACACATACACAAAATATATTTTTTTCGTTATGTAACAATTAGTATTTAAGGTTCAACTACATAAGCAATCAAAGTCACGGGCAACAGCTAGTAGTTCCACATTTTTCATTTTCCCAGATAAAAAGGTAACCGAACTATAATCGGTTACTTTCAGCTTTCATTATTTAGGTCCGTCATCCCTCGAGATAAGTTTTGTCGGTTAGAATGACGGTCGAACGCTAGTAAAAACGGTTATAGTTTCACAAAGCTCCCGCGGGAGGAATTTAGTGGAGACATTATGTTTTGTCGACCGAAAATTGCAAATTACAACGTATATATTTTTTGTGTGAATAAAGGGAAAATCCCTTTATTCACACAAAAAATACACACCGTTTTAATCCCAAAATAACAATTCATAAAGAGCACACGCTGGCCGTGCCCATTAAAAATCGTCTCACAATCAATGAGCATAGCAGGCTTCTACTCGTAGTGTGAGTGTCACACTTCTATAGAGACATCGTTATACTAATACGAACACGGCAAAAATACGCTTCGTGCATCCTATTGGTCAAAACGCATGCTTTGTGCCATAGAGTCGTAAGCCGTGCTATGTAATTATCGCCTTTAGGGTGAGCATGCAGAACTTTGGTTCATTGTACAGTCAGCTGCAGAGAAATCTCACCCCCTAGCAATGAATAAATACATTGCTAGGGACGATTCGGACGTATATACGTCCGAATTAACGTTGTCCTGCCCCGCCGTTTCCTCCAGCTATGTACGGTCAGCTGCAGAGAAATCTCACCCCCTAGCAATGTATTTATTCATTGCTATAACAAGATACTTTGCTCAAAGACCGACCACGGAGCATCAAGGGGGATTTCTCTCTGCGATATTGAAAAGTGCTTGAGGATACCGCGGCGGGATGCGAAGACAGTGCAAGTGGGGGTGCACTCCGAATTTCCGCCGTGGCATACCACGGGATGCCTCGGCAAATACAATTCGATGCCGTCCGCCCGTTTGCGTTGACCTTTACTGTCATTACTTTCAGGTTGAATTTAACCATATGACACAAATTCCTTTGCCCACAAAACCCTGACTCTAATCGCCAACACCACTTGCCACTTGATCGCCAATCCAGCCAGTATTTACTCAAACTAAATCATAATGTTTGTTTGTTTCAGAAAACAACACGCAGTTGGATAGAGAGCACGTTCCAGAAGCGAGAGTGCAAATACTTCGTGCCCAGCGCTAAGGATGAGCATGTGTGAGTACCTAGTTATTTGAGGCAGGTTTAGACGAACAATGTCCTTTGTTTTAACACGTTGACTGTCCGTGCATTATATGTAATGCATTTCCGACTCATCCAAGATGTTCGTATATTACATGTTATGTATTAGGTAATAAAAATACAAATTAAAAATTACTTTGGCTTTTGTGAGTTGGACGTTTGAACTAGAAAAAATTTTTTTTTGTTGACGTATAGACAAGGATACAAGGAAATTAAAACACCAAAAAAAAAATCGAAAAAATAATACCGACGTCTCGTGATACGTAGTAAATTTTGCTTGGACAATCAACGTGTTAATAGGATTATTGTAATTGGCCCATGTGTCTTTGAATAAAATTTTAGATATCGTGTTCTATGCTTCTTTTTTCGTCCCGGAAATCAGGTGGTTACATAAGCGCGATACGAGTATACTAGGTGGCTAATATATCTGTAATATATATAACTTTTTTGTAAATAAGTAAAATATTTCTGGTTATTGTTATTCGGACTTATACGAGTAATTTTTCACGGAACATTTTCAAATCAGTCACCAATATACGCTATAAAGACCGTCTACTGATGCACAATTGCATACCACGTCGTCTGGTTGATATTTTTTATATTTCATTTAAAAAAAAACGTTGCCCCACACTAGGAACTAGGAATAAGACTTTCATCCACAGCAGCAATATTCTCGCCAGAACAACTGCTCCGAGGGCGGCCATGTCCACAACCCCGATCCCGTGTTGAGTCAGTCTCCATAATGCGAGTAGCCAAACGCCTGCGCCACAATGTTTGCACAGTTGGTGTTGCCCGTCCACGACGGGAATTGACGACGAAATTCACTAACAAAGCCATAGGAAGAAATAAAAAAAATCACAATGTGGCACCGCACAGGAGTGCCAGTTTATGCTAAGCCCTGGACGCGTCCACCCGCAATGTGTAGTCGCATCCAGTGCCACCACGTCGGCGAGTCCCAGCGGCCGAACAAGCTCAGAAGGCTGTTCGAGCTGGCCCGCATGTGCTTCATAAGAGACGCACAACGCTTCCGCACGATGGCATGAAAACCATCCACGCTTTTCACCGGAAACATTGCTAAAGCGCTGCAGTGGCGCAGAAACCCAAACAGTACCCTGAACGCGTTATTATACTTTACTCGCAGAGCACTGTATGTAAGCCGCGAGTACTTAGTCCACAGGCTGCAGGTGTAAAAAGATTGACAGAAGGCCTTAAGGCTCGTATACACTAATGTGATATCGCGGGCGCGACGCGACACTAGTAGCACAATTTCTTTGTCGCTGCCTGTTGCGCCCGCGATATCGCGTGAGTCTGTACGAGCCTTTAACGTTTTCTTTCTTTCTCAGTTAGTTTTAATGATGGTCTGGTATTTTTTATACTTTATGCGGCCTACCCAAATGTCCCTTCTTTGGTATTGTTCGTCGAGTCGTTGAACTCCTTAGTTGATTTGAGCTACACAATTACTGACAAATGCTTGCACTGACTGGACTGGTCTACTCAAATTTGTGTGGTTCTTTCCTCAAAAGACCATTTCAAACACGGATCTACATGGTTCTCACATGATCTGACCAAGATTATGTCTAAAATTTAAAAGAGACTGACCCCTGAATTTGTTACGCTATTTCTTCTCGGTTAGTCAGATATTAAATGTCGACCCCATCTAGATTAATTTTAATATTTTTTTAATATGACGTTTAAAATTGATTCCGATATCCTATTTACAGAATAAACGATTTCATTTCATTTCAACGTATTGAAAAGATCCATTCAACAAGATTGTCTGGACTGTGACCGACTGCCCCAAATCTACGAACAGAATTATTATATTGGGCCAAATATAAATTCGCATTGTTTCATAATTCCCTAGGCTCAAGTCCAAATAATACCAACATATTTATCAATCAATACAATCGAACATAAGGCATTGATATTCTCTGGGGATCTAGGCACACAATTCAATACAATATTGACTAAATAAGCACGTCCCGTCTTGTGATGTTTTATCTTAATACCAAAAACAGTGGTATTTTTCTTCCATATTCTTGAAACAAAAGGGAATTTAATTCGATCCCTAATGTATTTTAAACGACGTGACGTGGCGTTAGAGACGAGTTGGCATCATTGGGAAGAGGGAGTATGCCAATAAATATGAAGATTTTCCTTTGATAAAATATGGAAGGGTTCCTAATGATGCAAATAAGCTTAAACCGGCGGCACTGTATGATGGCGCCAATGACAGCTTACTAATTATAAAAACCGGCCAAGTGCGAGTCGGACTCGCGCACGAAGGGTTAGTTGTGAACACGCCATTGTAGCTATATTCGTGCTACGCTGTAGCTCTGTGCGTGCTACGCTGTAGCTCAGCGCGTGCTACGCTGTAGCTCAGCGCGTACTACGCTGTAACTCAGTGCGTACTACGCCGTAGCTCAGTGCGTACTGCGCTGTAACTTAGCGCGTGCTACTGTTAGGTTTCCGTAACATTATCTATAAAAACGGCCAAAAAATCATGTCTATTGTATGGGAGCCTTAATTTTTTTTTACTGTTTTTTCGTATTTGTTGCTATAGCGGCAACAGAAATACATTATCTGTGAAAATTTCAACTGTCTATACTCCATTTACTATAGCATTAGACAAATAACGGCTAAATAACGACAGTTATTGTGTAATATTGTTGAAACTACTGCACTTTAGAGTATTTTTTGTAATTTAAATGGTAAATAGATTACAGTGCTTTGTATTTATCGTGAAATAACGGAGTTTATTAAACGTTTACATTGAAATAACGAAAGGGTGAAAACAGTTATTTGTCTAATGTTTATAATAAATGGAGTATAACTATCACGGTTCATGAGATACAGCCTGGTGACAGACGGACAGACAGACAGACGGACAGCGGAGTCTTATTAATAGGGTCCTGTTTTATCCTTTGGGTGCGGAACCCTAAAAATACAGCTCCATTCGATAAGTTACAGTTCCAGCGTTAAGTTATTATCGCGGCCCGTACGACAATGTAGTATGATATAAAAAGAAAGAAAGAAAATACGTTTATGTACAGTAAACATGACGCATAGAAAGAACACAAAAAATAACAAATTCACTAACTTATTTAATTTAATTCTGTATAAGCGGAAGTAAAACCTATGTTTCAATTAATTTATGATACAAACACTGAGCTGTGTTCATTGCTTTTTTATATGCGAGATAGGCTCGTCTATGATAATGCCTAGCCGACACCTTTTTATACGCAATTAAAATAAGAAAGAATTTTTTAGAAATTAACGCCGTTTTTTTTAGCTTAAATCATTGTTATTCGGGTATGGCTGTTTGTGTATGTGAGTTTTAATGTTTGTAAACGCACCCATGATACAGGAGAAAATACTAGGCATTAAAAAATAAAATGAAATTCTGTCTAATTTTTTTATTAGCTTTTACCCGCGGCTAGTACCCCACAATTTCATCCAAATCCGTGCAGCCGTTTTTGCGTGACATTTATACTATTACTAGCTTTATCCCGCAGCTCCGCCCTCGTAGATATCGGTTATCATATAAAAAAGTAGCCTATGTTCTTCTCCATATCCCAGGCTATATATCTCTGCCAAATTTCATAACCATCGGTTCAGTGGTTTAGGCGTGAAAACGTAACAAATAAACAGAGTTACTTTCACATTTATAATATTAAATATAGTAGGATTAACCTACTAATAAACAGATGTTATTTTGATAAATCTCTTCATTACCCACCCAAAGAATGGAACTGTAACGTAAGCCCACAAAACCCAACCCGATAAGCCGTTAATCAAGCTTCAATGAATATTAATTACATTTTAAACAACTCGTTGTAAATATTAATTTCCCACATTGTGAGATGTCGTCGCCAATGCTACAAACTTTGGGACAAACAATTATATGAGACAAAGAAGAAAATAATCTGTTAAATTAAAACTCAAACGAAGTAAGGATTTCTGTACGATTATATTAGCGTTCATTTTAAATTAAAAGAAACAATGTCTCTAAATGAGACACATTATAAAAGTCGCTCTCTGAGTTTAGAATCAAAAGCTATAAACAGATGAATTTCAAGCTTTAACGACTTTGCTTGTTCAAACTTTATGACAATGCAGAAAAAATACGTTTCTTAAAAACATGTACCTAAATTAAAAGTTTACACTACGTAACGCGGCAAGCCAACTCTTTCTCGTAACTTGTAAACTGTTCTGCGATGTAGCACGACAAGCTACAGCGTAGCACGCGCTAAGTTACAGCGTAGCACGCGCTAAGTTACAGCGTAGCACGCGCTGAGCTACAGCGTAGCACGCGCTGCGTTACAGCGCAGTACGCACTGAGCTACGATGTAGTACGCACTGAGCTACAGCGTAGCATGCTCTGAACTACAGCGTAACACGCGGTGAGCTACAGCGTAGCACGCGCTGAGCTACAGCGTAGCACGCACTGAACTATAGCGTAGTACTCACTGAGCTACAGCATAACATGAATATAGCTACAATGGCGTGGTCACAACACTTTTGAAGCTTTTTTAAAATGTTTATTTTCACAAATCTAATTTTGTCTATGAAATCCTTAACACCACCTTACTAAACGTAGCCAAATTGTAACCCAAAAGTAATAATGCCGGGTCTGAACAGTTTTAAGCACAGTGTGATAAATCTCAACATATAGTGCAGTAGTAGTGAGCGCCACCTGGCGACTTGGCATGAAATAATACTGATGAAACGGGAACACGGATGCTGCCAAATGTTAAATTAAATATGTCCTGTGTGCATTTATTGAATTTCAAGTTAAACTTATTATAATGTAAAAATGTCGGTCTGTTTATTCTTTGTGCGCTTATAACTCGAGCTAAATATTTTTACTATTATTTAAGGTTTAGCCTGCGGCTTCGTCATCGTGGAGGTTGGAAACTATCCCAGAGGAAAGTACTAACGGGATAAAAATTTCCTATGTTTTAATGCAGGTCATGGTGTACCTGTGTGTTAAATTTTATCCAAATCCGTTCAGCTGTTAAGGTGTGAAAAGGTAATAGACAGAAAGAATACGGAAAGACAGTAAAAAAAAAGTATGTCAAAGTGTCAATCAGAATAAAAAGTGTCAGAATAGTAACATGTATCATATTAATATAATAGTTTATCAATCAGTGCAGGGATTTATCAGTAAAGGAAGTCGTCAATTGTGTAATAGCTTTTCTCAATTCATATTTGGTTTAGTGCCCTTTTAAATTTTATTACAGTCATATTTTTTATCACATCAGATACTTTATTATAAATATGTACGTGGGGCAATACCAAAAAACTCCTCCTCGACTGTTGCCCGTAAGCGAAGCGCCAGCACGCGCTATAGCTGAGCCTGTAGCTTTAAATCCCCCTGATAATAATCATAACCCTGATTTTATCCAGCCACCGACGGTCCCTTGCCATCCTCCCTCCGACGCTGCCCTAAGCCGAGGTTCGTACGCCACAGGGGGTGCCCTTAGCGCGCAGTCGTTTAGTTTATAAGTTTTTACACCCTGGCTGGAGGCATTAAGTTTCTTTTAGGAGCTTAAGGGAACCACAGGATAGTCCGGTTAAAGAGTCTCAACCTCTCATGGTTAACTCTGAGATGCTCTAGAAAAAAAAATACTTTTCTGCATAAGTGCGGTTTTACATTTCACTTGGCATAGTTTGTTTATATTGAGTCCGTATCGGATTTTTTCGAACTGCTGACAGTTTTTCAAATATTGTGGATTGTTTTTTTTTTTTTGTTTTTTTTTTTCAGGAGAAGTGTATTCATATTCATCTATCTATCTATCCATATTCCCGAAATCAGTAATGTGTCATCAACTTATAGAATACTAAAGTATAAATACTTTTCCTGAATGAAAAAGTTACTTTTTGCATAAGTGACAGTGTTACACCGGGGGTGCGATATACATATTAAAATGAAAACCTGTTTAAACAAAATGACATGATTTAGGGTTCCGTAGTCCATCATGAACGCAAATTTATTATGATTTATATATGATTCATGTCCCAATTATTATTATTGCAACATTAAATTATTCGTGTCCATATTTGCGGGTACATTATGACAATTAATATCTAGCAGTCAGATGTATCTTTGTTCTTTGAATCTATACAAATAAATAAAATTGAATTGTCTGTTTGTCATGTCAATATAACAGCTTTTTAGGATTCCGTACCTAAAGGGTAAAACGGGACCCTATTACTAAGACTCCGCTGTCCGTCTGTCACCAGGCTGTATCTAATGAACCATGGTAGTTAGACAATTTAAATTTTCACAGATGATGTATATCTGTTGCCGCTATAACAAAAAATACTAATGGGCTCCCATACAACAGGAGGAGCTCGTGGCTAAGTAATAACAGCCGCACGGGTCGATCTGTCAGGTTAAGCTACGCTTGTCGGGGTTGGTCCGTGGATGGGTGACCATCTTTACATACCGAGACTCCTCCGTGCCTCGGAAAGCACGTTAAGCCGTTGGTCCCGGCTGTCATTCATGGATCTTCGACAGTCGTTACGGGTCGTCAGAAGCCCAAAAAGTCTGACAACCAGTCTTTCCAAGGGGTATCGTGTTACCCAGTTACTGGGTTGTGGAGGTCAGATAGGCAGTCGCTCCATGTAAAATACTGGTATTCAGCTGCATCCGGTTAGACTGGAAGTCGACCCCAACATAGTTGGGAAAAGGCTAGGCAGATTGATTGGGCTCCCATACAACAAACGTGGTTTTTTTGCTCATTTTTGCTTGATATTGATAACGGCAACAGGTAGACGCTTGACAGAATATTTAGTTATATATTCACTTTAAAAATAAATAATTAAATTAAAATTAAATATTTAAGGGGGGCTCCCATACAACAAACATGATTTTTTTGCCGTTTTTATAGATAATGGTACGGAACCTTTCGTGCGCGAGTCTGACTCGCACTTGGCCGGTTTTACTAAATGCAAAGTACAACCAAAAAAAAAAAACAATTTTTAAATTTTTTGGTCTGTCTATGTGTTCCGGCTGAACCGATTCTGACAAGACTTTCAGTGGCAGATAGCTGATGTTATATGGAGCCACGCGGGCGAAGCTTTGGGCAGCAGCTAGTTATAGTATATCCGTACTATGACTTCACGTTCACATTAAGGTAAAATGCTGTAAATAAATAATTATCATAGTCACTTGAGTGAAGCCGCGGGCATAGCTAGTCCCTAATAGATTTGAGGTCTATGTTATACATATTATATCCTCCCTCTCCCTCTCCCCCTCTGCAAGAATTAATTCCAACAGGAAACTATTACTCCAGAATTTAACAAGACTATAATTTCCAAACTAGTTACTAGTTTAGCGCGTATGGCTGAGCGAGTTAGTCTCCAACTAGTTAGTGAGTTATTCTCAATATCGTTGCAGCGTTAACGGTAACTAACAAGTTTAAATGCAACCGCTTTAGTCTAGTTTTATCAATTTATGAAGGAGTTATTAATTACATTAGGAGTTGAGTTTGCTAAGTATACTAAGAATAAATTTATTTAGCTATGTTTACATTGAAGTGGATTGAATTACTAGACCTCACACTAGGATTCCCTGTGTTGTGACATCCACGCTCCCGTTCCGTTAACAATTATATAAAAAGATACATTTTTAAACTTAAAATAGTAACCTATAAAAAGATTATATCGACGGTGAAGTGCCAATACCTCCTAACTTACATTTTTCCAGAATTCACTTTTTTATCATTTTGAACTTAAAAGCGTTACTCACATGTTTTAGTGAAATCTCCTAAGTGTATTTTTAGTTACTAAACTATATGTGGAAATATCTCCAACTAAACCAACGTGCCTATTTCATGGCATTACCTCCATGCATGCATCCTCATTCAGTTTGTGTACATTTTTGACTTTGTCAGTTAGGTGTTATTGGCACTTCACCGTCGATATGCATGGTGGTGTAATTTGTGTCAGTTGTGTTTGTGTTGTAAGAGGTTGTCTGTATCTTACACGCATTTAGTGAGTGCATGCACGTGTATTTGGGAATTGTCAATGTGTGTACTGTGATTTTTTGAATTACTAGACCTCACATTAGGATTCCCTGTGTTGTGACATCCACGCTCCTGTTCCGTTAACAATTATATAAAAATATACATTTTTAAACTTAAAATAGTAACCTATAAAAAGATTATATGCATGGTGGTGTAATTTATATCAGTTGTGTTGGTGTTGGAAGAGGTTGGCTGTATGTTACACGCATTTAATGAGTGCATGTACGTGTATTTGGGAATTGTCAATGTGTGTACTGTGACAGCAATAATGCGAACTTGTTTTTCAACTACAATGTTAAGTTTATTCATGGGATAAATTCATCCCAACTACGGAACCCATTGCATGTGCATTCATTGCGTGTGGTCCGACATGGACTAGGCCGGTTTTTTTTTATTCGTTCCTATTTCGTGACGAACTGCTTCAAATCTTATGAGGCTGATCTTTTAACTTTCTTAATTTTATATTTAAAGTTTTAAATTCTAAAATATTTTGAGTTTAAACTATCCTTTATATATGCTGGTTTTAAAACAACCTTATACAATGAACTTCGTGAACATTCGTCCATCCTCGTATAACTTCGTTTATGGTACATCGTAAAGACGACGAACCATTTCAGAAGTTATCGCTGATGAGATAACATGGCGCGCTTCAAGATGCCTTGCCACAAAGAAGGTTTCTTATGAAAATATTTTGTTGTTCCTAGTGTTATTTTTTCTCTAAAAGTGTTATGAAGGTTAATGAACTTCAAAGGTTCTACACAACTGGAAGACAGCCTATAAAAGAGAAAAGATAAAAGAAAAAGTAACATTGTCAACCTGAAAAAAAAAACTTTTTCTTTGTTGATGTACCATAAACGAAGTTATACGAGGATGGACGAATATTCACGAAGTTCATTGTCTAAGGCTGTTTTTAAACCAGCATATATAAAGGATAGTTTAAACTCAAAATATTTTAGAATTTAAAACTTTAAATATAAAATTAAGAAAGTTAAAAGATCAGCCTCATAAGATTTGAAGCAGTTCGTCACCGCCATTGCAGCTTTGAAATGTCAAAAGATTAAAAACCGCCATGGGGTTTTTTCTAAAAACTTTAAAATGCTCTAGTGTAAAGTTGCTAACATGTCGTTTGGTTAATATTGCCTTTATAGCTTCGATATGCTATTCTAGGTGTTATGGTCCCACTTCCATAATATCTGCATGGAATAAATTGTGAAAATATTTTGGACAAATGTTATTTTTATCCATACTAATATTAAAAATGTGAAAGTAACTCTGTCTGTCTGTCTGTCTATCTGTCTGTCTGTCTGTCTGTATGTTACATTTTCACGCCTAAACCGCTGAACCGATCGTCATGAAATTTGGTAGAGATATAGCCTGGGATATGGAGAAGGACATAGGCTACTTTTTTACGCGATAACCGACATTGCGCGAGCGGAGCCGTGGGCAAAAGCTAGTGGAACATAAACTTAACGTTTCTGGTCGAATAATACTGTAAAGAAATAGGAACGAATAAAAAAAAACCGGCCTAGTCCATGTCGGACCACACGCAATGAATGCACATGCAATGGGTTCCGTAGTTGGGATGTATTTATCCCAAGAATAAACTTAACATTGCAGTTGAAAAACAAGTTCGCATTATTGCTGTCAGGTAACCGACATAGCTCGAAGAATTGCCAAACTTGTGGCAATGGGTAGGGCACATTGCTCACAGAACAGATGGCCGTTGGGGCCGAAAGGTTCTGGAGTGGCGACCGCGTACCGGAAGACGTAGCGTAAGAAGGCCTCCCACAAGGTGGACTTATGACCTTGTGAAAGCTGCAGAAATCCGCTGGAAGCACGAAACCGGTCGAGGTGGCGGTGCTTGGGGGAGGCCTATGTCCAGCAGTGGACTTCTTTCGGCAGAAATGATGATGATGATGATAGAACTACATAGTAGAACTAATATTTTCTGTATTTTTTTCAAAATTTTAGGTTCAGTAGTTTCGGAGATAATGGTCAGTTTTTATCTTACTTAAATAACTTTTATAGTTTATCTATATATATATAAAAATGAATCCCTATTTCCCTTGGTCACGGCATCACGCGTGAACGGCTGGACCGATTTCGCTAATTATTTTTTTGTTGTGTTTGTTATTGTCAGGAGAAGGTTCTTATGTAAGAAAAATTTAAGAAAGTTAAAAAAAAAAAATTGTAAGAAAACGACCATATTTACATTTTTATTGTAATAATAAGTAGGTAACTCTATCTTCTAATGTAACTTTATGGCGTTTGACATAACGTGTCAGTCATCATTTGGTAGGTCTGAGAATAGATTTTATAAAAAAAAAAGTTAGGCAGGGTAGGGTAGGTAGGGTTGGTAGGGTAGGGTAGGGTAGGTAGGTGGGTAGGTAGGTAGGGTAGGGTAGGGTAGGGTAGGGTAGGTAGGTGGGTAGGTAGGTAGGGTAGGGTAGGGTAGGGTAGGATAGGGTAAGGTAGGGTAGGGTAGGTAGGTAGTTTCCTTTGCGCGTAGACAAACTGCCACAGTCAAATAGCTTTTGACAGAACGAAGTCTGTCGGGTCAGCTAGTATATATAAAAAAATAAAAAAAATACATATGAAATCCTTACAATAAGTCCTTTCATTTGATATGTCACTCAGCAAAGTATATGCAAAACTTTCAAAAAAAAATCTAGTTTACCCCCCAAAAGTGACCCTCATATATTCAAATTTCAATTATCTACGATACACGTCAGAGTTTGGGTCACAGAAGTTCAAATGTGTACCAAATTTCAACTTAATAGGGCAAGTAGATTTGGCGCAAATCGGCTGAGATCATAGAAATACTTACATATATCTATGGCTGTGATAGACGGACGATAGACACACGAGTCGAAGAGACGACAAGTCAATAAGGGTTCCGCTTTTTCTTTTGAGGCACGGAACCTTAAAAACATTTGTTTTAACTTTAGTCCTTTTGCCTAAGATATGGTTTAAGGAAACTTGTTTCAAAAGTGTTTCAGTTAAACATCAATGTTTTTCTTTTTAAACACAAGATATTTCATCAAATCGTAGTTGTAACTCAGATAAGAATATTAAATGCATAAGAGAACATAACGAACCTTTGGCTCCAGAATATTAAAGTCACGTTCCATGGATGAATCGTAACATAATGCTCTCATATATTTGAGCAGAAGAGTAATTAGAAGCAAACGTACGTTTAATGCGCGGTAGCACGGAAAATGTGAAATTTTAAGATATTTAAGATTGGATTTTCATGCATGAAAACCATGGAGCTGAGCGCGAAAGGCGCGTGACAAACTAATAGCAGCCACACGTGTCGATAGATTAAGTAAAGCTACGCTTACCGAGGCCAGTTCGTAGATAGGTGACCATCTATTTCATATCGAGACCCCTCCGTGCCTTGCGAAGTACGGTAGCCGTTGGCTGTCATTTGTAGATCTTTGGCAATCGTTACGGGTAGACAGAAGCCAGAAAGTCTGGCAACCAGTCTTACCAAGGGGTATAAGTATTATCCAGTAACTAGGTTATGGAGGTCAGATATGCAATCGCTTCATGTAAAATACTGGTATACAATTGTGTCCGGTTGAACTGGAAGCCGACCCTAACATCACAAGAACAACTGCAGCCAAGAAGCTGAGCATCTTAAATTTGTGAGGCGATACTTCACGTCTGGACAGCTTTTAAGTTTGTACAAAGCACAGATCCGTTCCTGTATAGAGTAGGTATTGCAGCCATTTATGGGATGGCTCAGCAAAATATCAATTTGCTGCACTTGACTCGGTGGAAGGCAGAGCGAAAAGGCTTACGTTGGTGTCTTAGCTCATCGGCGTAATTTTGCTTGCCTTTCGGTCTTCTACAGACTGTACTTCGGAGAGTGTGCGCAGGAGCTTCACGACCTGATCCCATCATCGCCCTTTTATTACCGGACTACCAGACGTACTACAAGGTATCATGCGTGCTTGGTTGATATCCCGTCCAGTAGTACTCAGCGCTTCTCCTCGAGAATGATAGCTTTGATGCAGGCAAAATAAGACAACCAATCAATCAACTCAGCATATCGCAGTCCACTGCTGGACATAGGCCTCTCCCATGCTGTGCCACAACACCCTGTCCTCCGCCTTCTGCGTCATCCAGTCTGTCCCAGTCACCTTGAGGTTGTCGGTCCATCTAGCTGGCGGGCGTCCCACACTACGCTTGCCGATACGCGGTCTGCACTCCAGGACTCGTCTGCTCCACCGGCCATCGGTCCTTCGACAAATATGGCAGCCCACTGCCACTTCAGTTTGCTTACTCTGCAAGCTATGTCGGTAACACCGGTTCTCTTCCGGATAATTTCATTCCTGATTTTATCCTTCAAAGAAACTCCGAGCATAGCCCGCCAAAAGATAAAAAGCAAAATAAGACCGTAAACGGCTTACAGTTCTCCAGAAGCATTAAATAAACTATCAATTTCTGCCAGCGAGGCCGCATTACTCTTGGAGTCTTAGAATTCCTGGGGGATCGTGGCTTCGTGAGGTATGTGGCTTTGAATCCCTCGGAGGGATTCTACGTCAAATAGATGAACTGAAAATCAATTCTCAGAAACCTGTTGCATGATACCTACATTTTGATACCAAATATGTACCTACTTGACCTTCCAAAATACTGTTGTAAACATGAATAGTCTGCTAGTCAGATGCGCAACGGAAGCTAGATGTGGTCATACTAAATTCTATCTATATTATATGGTCAGCTTAAGAGCGCTGTCACCGGTCCACTCCTTTAAAACATTATCTCGTGACTGAGAACAATTTATGAAAAACGGCTTAATCAGCTACCTGGGTAAGTGTGTCTAGAATTTTCTAATACCTTTTGAAAAGTTTCATATTGAGACACGAAGCAACAAAATTCGATCTAAATAACGCATTTCTCTAGATCGTATTTTGTTGCTTCGTGTCTCAATATGAAACTTTACATTTTAAAAGTGACATTCGTTAATTAGGTACCTACTGTAGCTAATTAACTAATGTCACTTTTAAAATTAAAATCACAAATTGATATGGGTATTTTTTCCAGATGTAATTTTACTAATAAGGGATAAAAAGAAGGGTAAAACTTCCCCGATATTTGCAGACTGACAGTAATTTCCATTAGGTCCGAATATCAGCTACCCGTGTTAGAACATTGCCAAACCTCTGGAGACAGGGGTGCCGAACGTGAAGCAGAATAATTTATTACCAAGTGTGAAATGAAAATGATTCCGTATTAATATTTCCGCGTAACTTTTTACGATTTAACTTAATTTCCGTCGCCATTAATTTAAGATTGAAGCAAAATAAAATTATTAATTAAAGATTGAGACAAAATTTTCCAAAATATGAAGCAATGTTAATACGTTGCTTCATATTTTCGAAAAATTTGTCTTTAACATTATAGATGTAACTAATATTTTTGTAACAATTTAATTTAAAAGAGTCTCCATGGAGTTTCTTGCCCTTTCTTCTCCGTAGGTACCTACTACGCTTTGGAATGGGCATGTAGCTTCATTTTTCTTACTGACTGACTCCTTGAAAATTCAAAAGTGCCTGTAAATGGTTTAAAGATTTTTTGTCTCTTAAGATTTTGAAGGATATTGCTAATACAATATCCTTCAAAATCATTCAGATTGTGATTAAAAATGTGTTACGCAATAAGGGTGCTGTATTGTCCCTCTGCAGGAAAAAGCCTCCTTCAGAAATAAGTAACAATTTAATTAAACTCTTCCGTAATAATAAACTTTATTCCGAATGTAAATTTAATAAACTAAACGAACAAAGTAGGTAATGAAAATTAGTTTCTGAAACGTTTAATGTGTACTACCGCGGACAGCCGAATCGGACCACCGACCGTAAGGACTATTTCCGCATGCAGCGCTCGGTCCTCCGTCGATTTCTCGTGCTTGGGTCTTTTATTGTTCTATTTCTATTGATGGAAAAAGGATGGTCAGACATCTGTGATCATTGTAACAGAGGCTGCGAATTTTTTTTTAAACAAAATATTCCTGTGTTTTTGTTTTATTGATCGATGCATAAAGGGGAGGTAAACAGATGTGGGCACCGTAAGCATGGGATTTTGGTTTGAAAGTGAGCCAATTCGGCTGTCCGCGATAGTACCTAAACGAGGTCACCTTCGAATTCGGCCCCTTTTCTTGTGTCCGACGGCAATTCTGAGTTCTCTATCTGAAGATTCTGAAAAGAAAACATTGGATAAACTATTATTCATTTATTCAACCGACGATTATCCCTGTACGCACTATGCAAGTGCACCCAAGGACAACCCCCGGTTGGTGTAGGACCATTGCAGAATATGGAAACAAAGACTATGGGTTTGGGTGGTTAAAATGAACTGGTTACCTAAAACAGGGAAGGATTATGACCCCTGCCTGATCAATGTTTTGTTATACACGGATAAAATGGCCATTATTGAGTTTGAGTTTCCGGGACCCATTATTGAGTATGCAAGGGTGAGTTGCACACTCAGTAATGGGTCCCCGGAAACGGTCGCTAGTACTTAGAGCCGTAGCAACAAAGGTCAACATATCCTGAGGTGCTTGTGGACTGGAGAAGTATTCCACGGCTATGAGAACAATTCCAGAGCCCGGAAGATGGTCAAGATCCCTACCAGCACTTACTGGAATACTTCCTTCCTCCGAGCACGTTTGCTCTTGCAAATCTCGACTCAAACCGGCCAATAAAGGCATGAATGAGGTGGGAGCTCTGTTCCTCGTCAGTGATCACTCTGTCCGGTCAATAAAGGCAAGCCAGAGATGAGGAACAAGGAGTTAGGGTCAATGAGGTCGCTACTGCCCAACAGCTCGCGACATGCTGCCCAGCAGGCAGCATTTCTGTATCTCTCTTGGTCTGGCTAGCCTAGCAAATTGTTTGTTAAAAAAAAACAGTTTAACACGTCAAAAATAACGTATGTTTTAAAACTAGATGAGTGGAGTGTTTCCTATACGACTACTCTGAGAAGAAAGACCGAAAAAAACTCTTAGCCGTGGGCTCCTGTGCAGCGGCGACTTTAAACTTGTCGCAGCTCGGTTGCCGTCACTGGGGAATCGTAAAAAACACTGGCGTGATAACTTGAAAAGGTTTGTAAAGGTATGAGGAACAGGGTGTAAAGTTCACTCATCCTCAATTGAAAATGGAGGATACTCCGACCAGACGGGTGTTGTCTGGTTGGCAACTGCCTGACGGTGGATGTGGGGATGTTATATAATATGCTAGTTGCGCGGTAAACTCTGATTGCGCGATGCAGGATTTGTGACGTCAGGTCTTTGGCGTTGTAGATACCGCCACAGCCCACAAGTTTATGATTGATTGGTCAGAAAAGGCAACACAGGGAAGAGGGAAAGGCTATGGGGGAAACCTTCCACTCTTCCTTCGGCTGATCATCTTACCGTTTCCCTCTTAGGAATAGGGCGGAGCGTGTCAGCGTACGCTTTCCAGAAGAGAGTTACGTGGTTGGGGGTCAGCTTGCGTTGTTCCAGCTCTCCGACCAGGGACCAGTAGTCCTCTTTCGTCTGACTCACAATGCCTTGGCAGAAAAGAAATTTACTTCTATAATAAACAAGGCACACCAACGATATTGAGAAGGATAGTATCGATAGGTAATCACGAATCTTCATTACTATGTAAATACCTCACTTATAGGCATGCACACAATTATGTTATACGTATAAATAAAGAGGTAGATATCGCACTAGCGCGCCCAAATTGTTGCAGACAAATTCAGACAATTGTTGTAACTTGATTTAGTCGGCTAATCGCAGCGAGCGAAACGAAGCGTGTCTGTGGCGTGACAATAATAAATGTCTAAAATGCCAAGTTGTGTGTTAAGAAACTGTCAAAACTATGTTCCATAACCCCAAAAGTTCATAGCGCGGAACTGCATAATACGACCACGTTTGACCGAATGCAATCATTGTTTGATACCACCTCACTGATCACGTGAACTGATATTTATTTGACTGAACACCTGATTTTGGTGGAATCTGTGTTAATGTTTCCGGTTCCAAGTGGGTTATTTTTTTATTTTTAAGTTACTAAATGGAAATGATGTGTGATGATGTAAAGGAAGAATGGTAAAGTTGAGATTGTCTTCTCGCTACTTAGTAATAATTGAGATGCACATTAAGTACAAGACAGTGTAATTAAAAGCAATGTAAATTGTCTTTGGTCCCTAGTCCTGACAACAAGCGATGGACTAAATTATCAATCTTTTTTGCTTGAATACGAGCCTTTTGGCAAATTTGTATACCTATGATATATACATATATATTTTTATGCAGAATAAACAAAACGCACACTTTTGTTTCTTTAAATACTACAAAAAAATAGAAAAAAAGAATGAAAAATATTTAGGTATCGCTGCTTAATAATAATTGAGATACACAAAAAATGCGACATAAAAATATGTATAAATGGAAAACATTAGGTATATAAGTAGGTACATGCATCCGGAGCAATCAGAATAATAAAATCTTAATACACCTTGGAAGCCACAAAGCCTTCTTATTTTGATAAATCTTTGATATCTTTAATTTTAATCTTAGTGGGAGGTAAGGAGATTTGTTACGATTTTAATTAAAAAGAAACAACAGTAGAAAGATAAAACAGCCTGTTTTTCTCAAATTGTTAAGTGGAGGCGTAGACCCACAGTCCCCCAATAAGTAGGAGTAATAAAAAGATAAATTAACCAGAAAAATCCAGATATAAATTAGGTTAGGGAAAAGGAGGGGTTAAATCTACCCCTCCTTGGTTGTCACGGGGATCCCTTAAGAGCCACTTAATCTGAAAAGTTGTGTGAATTCTGACCAGGACCCCCAAATTATTCGTTTTTTTATTTTTTTTGGCAAGAACTCCAATGTTTGGGAGAGACAATATCAAAGTTAAATCATGATACAGTTTGACCGTAATCGCTGTACCATACTTTAGGCTACGGACACGAAGTCAGCGGGCGCGGGATGGCGGCGGCGGTGCGGGGAGCGGCGCGTTTCAATACATAGATTTATATGGACCTGGCTCGGGCGCGAGGAGCGGCGTACGAGCGATGCGCACCAGTCTAGAGGTGCCTGCGCGTCTGTATTGACGTAGGTGTTTCCTTGCCCGATTATAGGAATTCACATCTTCTTTTGCCCACAATAAATGTAACGTTAATACTCTAAAATTTGTATCAAATAGATGTTGTCGTCGCTGTTTAGACATTTCATTCGCAAACAAAGATACTAATTTCCAACACTATGCCTACGCCGCTCTATAGCACCGCGTGACCGCGCGATCTGCCCGCTGGCTTCGAGACCGGGGTCTGAATTGCCGCGCCGCTCCGCGCGCTGCTGCCGCCTCCGCCCTATAACTGACTTCGAGACCGAGGCTTTAGAAATGCGAGTTGAAGTGGTGGGCGGGGCGCTGTGACCGTTGACGAATGAGCGGCCTGCACTGCCGGGACAAACTATAATATGTGATGTTTAAACAAAAAGTATTAATTACCAATATCATTATTTGTCACTTTCGCCAAGTGCGTGTTGGACCACACACAATAAAGGGTTCCGTAGTTGGCACGAATTTATCTCAAGAAGTTGAAATACATGTTCTTCCATACATTCCAACTGCAAATGTAAGTAGTTTGACTATTACTCATTATCCAGTAAAGCCTACTTAGCTGTGATAGTTTTCCTTTTAACTTCATTATATACTACAGCCGTGATTTTATTCACATATCCAAGAACAAAAATTTAGCTGGCAGCCCCCCTACCCCGTGCCAGCTTGACTCTAACAAAAATTTGCATTTCACACATTGCCTAGAGGCGTTGCGTCACATCGCAACATAGGACACATTTTTGTAGAATGTTTTTTTAACGTCACGATATTTATTCGAAGTTAAAATTCTATATGTGGTGACATTCCAGAATGCTCTTCCTTGTAATAATATAAATAATATAACCATGTTCAGGGATTCCCTAAAATAATTGATATTGTACTAGCTCTCACGCGGTGTTTTATGTTAGAAAGAACTGAAGTAGGGAAATTACTTGAATGGGCTTTCAATTACTTTATAGTCTATAAATTCTTATTTCGAGGCTCGTGAATAACAATAAAGAAACCTGAACAGATTAAAAACAATGTTTACGTAAGCATAGGAGCTTTGCTTACTTTTGCTGACAAGAGGGCGGGGAACAACCCCCCCCCCCCCCCCACCCCGTTGAAATTTACTAAAGTTCTGCTTACGTAATACTTGAATGGTCCCCGTATAAAAATTAAATGGCCAGTTCTGAGCTATGAAAGTGTTGTTCTAAATAATAATAATAATATTTTTTTTAACAAATGTGGGTACAACTCATCTATCCCAAACAAAAACACAGTGTACAGAGTTTTGAATGTTTTAAAGATAGTTAACGACGATGTCTGTGCTAGTATAAACTGTGTGACAGACACGAAACTCAAATGTCAAATCTTACCAACAAGAGCAGCTACTCTTAATTTTTCCCTTAATTCGATGAACAGCTCATTCTTCGCATTATTTACTGGATAGTTTCTCTGAAAGAAACAAAAAAAAAAATTGATCACTTAATTTAAATTAGGTACTGTAGTAATAAAATGTTGCATTGGATCTTTGAGTATTTTTCGCATCAAAAAATCCTAGAGAACATTTTTAGGGTTCCGTAGTCAACAAGGAACCCTTATAGTTTCGCCATGTCCGTCTGTCTGTCTGTCTGTCCGCGGTTTAGCTCAAAAACTATTGGTACTAGAAAGTTGTAATTTGGCATGAGTATACACGTTAATGACGCCGAAAAAGTGGTTAATGAAATTTTGAAAAAAAAAATAATACTATTATTTAGGGTACCTCCCCTACATGTAAAGTGGGGATGATAATTTTTTTTTCGTCCTTCCTATAGTGTGGGATATTGTTAGATAGGTCTTTCAAAAATATTAGGGGTTTGGGAAGACCGTTTTTTGATTAAGTAAACCGTTCGTGACTTATCAAGCTCTAAAGTACTAATTTTCGTTAGAGTCAAGTGTCCCTCTCCCCCCTCTACCAACTAAACGGTTGTAGTTAGAAATTCAACTGTCACGGCATTAGTACCTATATATAACGAAGTTAAGAGGATTAACGCCGGTCCACTAGCGACACTCCTTTAAAAACATATTATCTCGTGACTGAGAAGGAATTATGAAAAACGCCTCAACAAACTATATCGGTAAGTGTGTCTAGAATTTTCTAATACCTTTTTTAAAGTTTCATAATGAGACACGAAGCAACAAAATTCGATCTTAGGACAGCATGTTTCTCAACTACAATGTTATGTTTGTTATTGGGATAGATTTATCCCAACTACGGAACCCTTCATTGTGCGTGGTCCAACACGCACTTGGCCGGTTTTTTAAGTATACTTTTGTGATTCACAAATATCCTGATGAGGTATGGATAGGGATGTGTCCTGGGTAAAAAAAGGAAAACTGTTTAGTCCGTCAATCAGATAATAAAAAAATATTAGACACATATGTTTTGCTTTATCATATTAATACAAAATTACTTAGATAAAACACATTAAACTTGACGTAACGAGCCCCCACTCGTTACGTCACAGCTACGTATATAATCTACTGAGAAGTGACGTCATGCCACATTTGAACCCAATGTATCGCCGTAATGTTTTGATTACGTAAAAAAAGAAAAAATACGTGTCCAATATTTTTTAATAGTCTACATGACGGACAAAAAATATTTTTTTAGTCATCATCCCTATTATCTATCCAACGGACTCTTAAAAAAAACATAACTCAATTTCCCGATAGATCTATTTATCAAACCCATCAAATAACCAACAGGAAACGTTCACAGCAAATACACCTAAAATAGACGAAGTTTTCTGTTTTCAGCGCGCGAATGCTCTGAAAATACGAGCTTGGCACTCAAATGGCTCTTTGTGCCACCTCCGTGTATACTATACCCTTCCCCCCTCCCTCTGTTACTTCAACCCCTCCAAGACATGAAATAAGTAGTTGCAGAAGGTCAGCTCCATGTAACGACCGAAAACGCACACACTCAGACGAGCTTCACGTACAATTCGCATCACGTAAAAAGACCGCTGGCCAAACGTACAACTTTAATGGGCCTGCCAAACACTCGACGAGTGGCATGGGAAGTGGCGAGGAAAGGAGGCAGAGACGTAGTGAGGCAACATTACTCGTCATGCCGCACGTCATGCTCCTCATCGTACCCACCGCTCCCTACTTTGTCGGGTTTTTGCGCACGAGTCAAAGGACCGGCAATACCAGCGCTAGTGGCTGGCCACATAATCACGCGGTCGCAGTCCGCATCGAGCGCTCACGTAAGACGCACGCGTACACAATTTTGGCATTTTCTACGACAAAACTGAAAATCACGTCGTCGCCAAGCGCCATAGAATGGTCAAATGAAAAAGTCTTAATATTTATTGATTTGTTGTCCGCGGAGCCAATTATTTGGGATCCACAGCACAAACATTATCTTTTTACGACATTGATATAATTAGCTATACTAAAAATGCATAGCGCGTACGCTGCCACAGTTTCATCGTCCATTGCCCAACAAAGGCAAATGACAAGTGAGGAGCGTCGTGATTAATTGCGCGAGTAGAGCATTGTGTGGGCAGAGAGGGCAACATCGCGGCAAATTGCGGCAGGGCGAGGAGCATAACGATGAGCAGCGCAAGGAGCATAGTGTGGCGGCCGCATAACGTTGTATAGATCGTGTCACGTAAAAAGCGCGCTGGCCAACCGCAAAACTGTGACTTTTGTATGTGACGGGAACTATAATGTACAGTACAGCGAGTGCAAGCGCACTAGCGACCATCATTCGTTTGAAATCGCCGTGTGTCTGTTTGCGCTCGGTGAATAGAGCCGACCTTCTGTGCTTACCTACCTATTTTAAGTCCAAGTCTTGGCAAAAGTCGGCGAACTTTAAAATTTAATGTTGGACGCCCCACCCACGAACAAAAGTAGATTTTTCCATGAAGGAATATTTTAATTAGAATGGATTTATTATTTCTCGGTAGGAGTTTTCTGTGCTCTTCCTTATTAGCGGCGGAAGACAGAAATTGTACAGATAAGTAGGTAGGTAAAGGAAGAAAGTTTTGCTTTATTAAAGGAAGTCCAATGCAGAAGTTTTTATCTTCGAACTATGGGTAACAGATGGGTAAATTACTTGCGATCAAGTACAGAAATTTCAAATAAGGATACCATATTTTGCTGCTTGTACGAGTACAAAAAGTCGTTTTGGCTCAAAATAAAAACACATAAAAGTACTCCTTGTGCTAAATTCAAATAACTGTTCGAAAGAATATTATTTACTGACTAGCTGCTAAAGCCACGGGTGGCTTTTTCTCAAATAAAAGTAGCCTAAGTTACTCTTCATAACACCAGCTGCCTGCCAGTGCAAGACCCGTCAATATCAGTCGAGTCGTTTCGGAGATAACACAACAAAAAATGTAAAAGTCTAGGCTAGGCTTCTTCTGGGTAAGCTCACTCCATCGTCGAATTTGTCTCTGTCACCTATGACCTAGACTAGAGTCAAGAGCAAACCCATCGTAAAATAAAAAAATTAAAACCAAAAAAATGTTTTTTGTTACAGTACCGTATATCAGTGGCGTAGCGTATATTTCTGCCACCCGGGGCCAACCCTAAATTTGCCGCCCCCCCCTATTTTCGAAACTAAGCATTATTACAATGTTAGGTTAGGTTCGCACTTTAATCTGAAAGTTAGAATTAAAAAATAAACTTCAATAAACCCAAGGGGCCGGAATCAATAAACTCTTCTCTGTCAATATTTTAACACATTGACTGCCACCGCGGTCACCGGTGACCGCTAACAATAGTTTTTCTATTGTGTCTGTTGTCAAAGCCTTAAGGAGCTTGGTCGAGGTTGCATTCTTCGTCATCGACGCCCGACAATTTTACTATTATTGCTAGCCTTCGAAAGGCATATTTTTCTGCCCAACTCTAGAGCTGCTGGAATCATTCTCGAATTTCAGCAGTTACTCTATCTAACGAAGAAAAACATTCGTTTATCTTTGTACTACAAGCCAACATCCCTAAATACTTCTCCAAAAATGTGGCTTCTAATTTGTCTTGGAGGTTTGATTTCTGTTTTCGTTCGTAAATACGATCACATTTCTACCTCCCGTTCTCAGCTTAAATGGTTGCCTATCCGACTCAGGAGGTCCCTCAGATCTCTCTGCTTGCTCTTCACGATTGTGAACGATCCATGTGCTCCCGATTATGTAAAGAATTATTTCAAAGTGTTGGGCAGTTCTCATAGTCGTAACCTACGAGCTTCCAAGAATCTACTTCTTCAAATTCCTTCACTCTGTACCGGTTTTATGTCAAATTCTTACGCTATCTCTACTATAAAGCTCTGGAACGCGCTACCTTTTGGCATTAAAAAAGCTGAAAACAAATTTACTTTTAAAAGAAAAGTTCGTACAGTCGCAGAATGAAAAGGTTGACCACCTTAAGATCTGTTTTTGCTTGCGCAGTTTAGGTTATCAGTATCTGCTTTATCGACCGAGTATGACAAATTCCGTCATAATGAATGTCATTTCACCACATGAATGAAAAAAAAATGGCAATGACATTTGACATTGATAGGAACTGTTATTCACATTTATAGTTTTAATCATTAAAAGCGAAGAGGATGTAATTAGATTTATCAAACTTGACACAACGTAATGGCAAGAATAAACGAATAAAAAGGTTCTTGTTCAACTATTAATAGTCAAGGAACATTCGCATAAGTAAATTTGAACTTTGTTGTCAAACAGTTTAACATAATTTTCAATATAACACTCTCGTCTGTTACACAGTTTAAAAACGTAATATGTGCTTGCAACGCGTAAATGAATTTATTTGAAAACTGGTCAACCTTTTCATTCCGCGACTGTACATACATAAGTCAGACCAAATAACTGTCAAATAATAGTCTAGTCATAGTAATTATTATTAGGTGGTATTTGTTAAAATATCTATTAGTTTATTTAATTTGTATATGTGTATCAATAAAACTATATACATTCTCGTAATCAAGAAGTTATTATTTTAGACATTACTTTTGTACCCTATCACTGTTTTTATATTTAACCCAAAGGTTGACTGGTGGAGAATGCCTTGTGGCATTAAGTCCGCCTATGTACCACTATTGTACATGAAGTTTAAATAAATAAATAAATATAAAATGAACTTTAGTTTCATAATTTGAATTAAAAAAGCTTATTTAACCTCACATGATATTTTTTAACGAACACTAATGTATACCAATTTTTTCGCGTCAAATCTTGCAATTCTATTTTGGTCAACTTAAAATTATCTTTAAAAAAAATCTTGAATAAATAGGTACCTACCTATGTAGTCCTGGTGACAATAGTTGCCTTATGCATTTAGTAAAAAGCTGTTATTACGACATTAGAAAAAGACACTTCAATTTTATTTATTTGTATAGATAATGATGAAGAATAATAAAATAATAATATAATTATAATAAAAGACTCAATTTATGTAACACTTCAAAAAGCCGCAATTTTGAACACCTGCAGAATAGTCAGAAAGTTCATGCAAATTGAGTAAAATGAAATCTCCTCTCATAACATTAAAATAATAATAATAATTGTTATTACCAACATTGTTACTTACTAACATAGATTATAAGTGTGTATGTATTACTAACATCATATGGATCAAGGTCTGAATTAAAGAAATTTTATTTTTATTTATTTACTAGCTTTTTCTCGCGGCTCCGCCCGCGTGGATGTCGGTTATCGCGTAAAAAAGTAGCCTATGTCCTTCTCCATATCCCAGGCTATATCTCTGCCAAATTTCACGACGATCGGTTCAGCGGTTTAGGCGTGAAAACGTAACATACAGACAGACAGACAGAGTTACTCTCACATTTATAATATTAGTATGGATTAGTATGGATTTATAACATTCATTCTTCGTGATAAAAATTCACCACACACGCTACATTCACTTGGCTTGGGCCCGTTAATATAGCTTAAACTAGCCAAAGAGCTAAGAAACAAAACTTGATTACCAAAAATAATAATAAAAAGTTTGTTGTTTTACATTATTTTTATTTATTTTTTGTTACTGATTGGGCCTGCTCGTGACCTCGTTCTCATCTGACGGAGAGCAATGGATGAGGTCTACGATGGAACGAGCGTGCCCAGGAGATGCCTGTTCACTCTTGCTTTGAAGGCAGTTGGGTTATATGTGGAAGGGAACACAGACGCTGACAGAGAGTTCCACACTTTGGCTGTGCGCGTAATAAATGAGGAGGAGAAGCGCTGAGTACGACACAAGACACTACATTTCGTCGCCTATATGGCTGTTCGCTCTGCGTTCCACCGAGTCAAGTGCAGCAAGTTGGTATTTTGCCCCATAAGTGGTGCAACACTCCATACAGGAACGGAAGAATACTTTATATCAAATACAATTTCTAAAGCTCAGTACAACAAACTATGCAACCAGAATATAATAAAATGTTAGACCCATATGAGATTCCTCCTACACATTTGCTTCAAGTTAACAATAGGGCTACATAAGTATTGCAGTCGGATATCATGGCAATGCATGCCCCATTCGATCCACGTACCTATTGCACTAACATGTTGATATTAAAAGTTGCAATCATGCATTGCAGAGAGCATGTTACCTTTCAGATCGAACTCGCTTCTGAAAGCTATACAGAGTGATTCATTGAGCTAGGTCAATATGAACAGGATTCAGGCCGCCGTTGTGCAATATTTTTTTACTTGTGCATAAAGTTTTAATAATAAAAAGGCCTGAAATTAGAAATAGAGAACACTATCATCGGGCTTATAATAAAACAAGATTTCTCTTTGGACTCATGTTAAAACCATTAAGCCATTTTTGAATTTGAAACTTTAAGTCGACTATTTTAAACTTTTAAATACAAATACTAGTTTTAAACCCCAGTTTTAACTTTATATTGAGAGCTTTAACTCAGTTTGAATAAGGTTTAAGAAATACAAAAACCGGCCAAGTGCGAGTCGGACTCGCGCACGAAGGGTTCCGAATCAGAAACCTTAGTCAGTTAAGTTTATTCTTGGGATAAATTCATCCCAACTACGGAACCCTTCATGTGCGTGGTCTGACACACACTTGGCCGGTTTTTATTTTATTTTTATATTTGAGTTGATTGAATGGAAGGTAAATTGCGGTTTACGATTAATGACGTATTAAAAAAAAAACTACTTACTAGATTTCGTTCAAACCAATTTTCACTGGAAGTTTACATGCTAATGTACATAATATATTTTTGAAAAAAATTATACTAGAAACCTCAATATCATTTTTGAAGACTTATCCATAGATAACCCCCAGAATGGGTTTGATGAAAAAAAAAATTGAGTTTCAGTTCTAAGTATAGGGAACTCCCAAAGTTTATTGTTCTTTTTCTATTTTTGTGTGAAAATCTTAATTCGGTTACAGAATACATCTACTTACCAAGTTTCAACAGTATAGTTCTTATAGTTTCGGAAAAAAGTGGCTGTGACAAACGGACGGACAGACAGACAGACATGACGACTACATAAGTGTTCCGTTTTTTGCCATTTGGCTACGGAACCCTAAAACTGGCTGGCTTGGACCAAAGTAAGAGCTCGTTTTGTAATACAACACTAAACTTTTATTTTTATTTTTTCAATGAACTTTGTTTCTACATTTCATTAAATCACGATCACGAATAAAATTTCTAGAAATGCGAGGTTGCTAGCCCGCGACGGACGAACGCTCTTAAGAAAGTCACGAATAAACTATTAATTCATTGTGGTCTTTCTGTTTATACTCGTAAAATCAGTCGTCTCTGCCACAATTGCATTTTGATTCAAAAGTACTCTAGATATCCATACTATCCATACTAATATTATAAATGTGAAAGTAACTCTGTCTGTCTGTCTGTCTATCTGTCTGTATGCTACGTTTTCACGCCTAAACCGCTGAACCGATCGTCATGAAATTTGGCAGAGATATAGTCTGGGATATGGAGATGGACATAGGCTACTTTTTTACGCGATAATCGACATCCACGCGGGCGGAGCCGCGTTCAAAAGCTAGTATATTAATAATAATAACTTTTTAATAAGAATAAGAATCACTATCTTATTACTTTTAAATGTTTAGTGGTTTCAAAGCTACGCCGTCGCGTTTAAATAGTGGTTACCCTTTTTTGACACACTTTAATGAGGTTTGCTTCTCTAGTTATTTAACTCAGTGGTTAGTAATGTCAAAAATTAATTACCGGATCAACTTGGGATGGATGAAATGGCGACAGGTCACAGGAACAACTTGCGACCCACGGATACCCCTTAAGTTAAAAGGGAAAATCTACAAGTCTGTGATAAGGCCTGTCGTATTGTATGGATCGGAATACTGGGCCGTGAAGAGGACGGATGAAAAAAGATTGCATGTAGCGGAGATAAGAATGTTGAGATGGATGTGTGGAGTGACGAGAATAGATAAAGTCAAAAATGAGTATATAAGGGGAACTTTGAAAGTGGCGTCGGTGACAGAAAAGTTGAAAGGACGTCGTTTGGCATGGTATAGGCATGTGATGAGGAGGGAGGAAACGCATGTGACGAGGAGAGTGATGAAGATAAATGTAGATGGATGGAGAGGGAAAGGAAGGCCCAAAAAAATATGGATGGATTGTGTGAAGAATGATATGAAAGAGAAGGGAGTGAATGATAGAGTGACGGTTGACAGGGGGGAATGGAAAAAGAAAACGTGTTGCGCCGACCCCAAGTAACATGGGACAAGGGCAGGAAGATGATGATGATGATGATGATGATGATGGTTAGTAATGTCAAAATAACAGCTTTCCCCGTTCATAATAAACAGAAAATGATATTTCTGATTCACGCATTACCAACTCCCAAAATTTGGATCCCTCTAAAGACCTTATTAATCTCAGTCGACTTGCCTCTAATTAACGAACGCCCAAACTTCTCAGTATCACGAGATTATTAATTAGTTTTTCAGAAGTACGTATTTCTCGAATGTCAAACAGTTAGGAAGTTTATTATTAAATCGTTTGAATTCAACAACAACTGTTCAATGTTGGTTTGATTTGTAATCGGCTTTCTGTTTCGTTTGTAGGATTAATGTAAGGTTATTTCATCTGCCAAATGTGATACCAACTTCGGAACCCTTCATTGTGAGTGGTCCACTTGGCCGGTTTTTTGTTTGAATTTTTTCTATGCGTCATGTTTAAACTATACATACTATAACAAAACAGTAGAATCCGGTGTGTCTGCACATTGAAGAAAAGTATGTAAGAAAAGTTTTCTGTCTGTTTGTTTGTTTGTTCGCGCATCTCTGGAACTACTGAATGGATTTTCACGTAGTTTTCACAGGTACATAGAGATTAATTTGGCGCAAAATGTAGGCTTTGTTTCATTAAAATCGGATATTGAAAACAAAAAAATTATCGTCATTTTTGGAATTTACTTTTATACTGTTAGAAGTTACATAGCCAATAATAATTTCTAAGTGGTGAAAGATAACACTAAATTCCACGCGGACGAAGTCGCAGGTAACACCTTGTCGCAAATAAATCATCTATAATAACTTGCCTATTAATATTTATAATAAACCAATCTCGATTATTCTCGATGTTTCGTCTATTCGTAAAAACTGTGCGAAGCAGGGGCTTTTAGCTAGTTTATTGTGGGTGTTAGCTTTTGGTGTCGTTAATAAAAATACACAAATTATGTTCGTAAATATTGTTACTTCAGAAAACAAACAAAACATTCTCGAGGTAAGTAATAGTTTAAGGCAAAGCCGTTTCTATTAGCAATCTTTGCAGGAATACCAGTAGGTACATCAGTTGTGGATACTTATAACGTTCTGTTATTGTTGTAATAAAAAATAAATAGGTTTATTCAAACGAATAAATGTGTCACTTCTTATTAGTAACATTAATTCTAAGCGAGACTTCTAGGTGCCAACTGAAACAACACATCCATAATTCACCATTTACGACTTTGTTTACTCTCTAACTAAGATCATTTTGTATACCTACATCCATTTCCACTGTCGCGGCATCTACAACGCCACATGCGAACTACGCATTACATTGACGTCACACAAAATCCTGCATCGCGCAAGCAAAGTTTTCCGCGCGAATAGCCTATACCAACCTACAAAACCACAATAAGTACCATTTTAACCGATCGCATGACCTCAACCAATCCCAGCAAAGAGCCACTTTAAGCTGCAGTAGTAGGTACGACAGTACTGATATCTTGCATTGCACGAAAGACTCTCTCAAACCTAATTGATACTCCAAACATTGCCATTTAAATTTCAACTCTCTAAGCTTTTACACAAAGTGCAATTTTCTTTAAGTAGTTTGTTTTGTTTCTAGTGTTTCTCATCATTTGTTGGCTTTGTTAGGTCCCTAGACAATTAGCGTGCGATTGGGAGTGCAGCGTCAAAAAATGGAGTTTAAGTCTGACGGAAGACGCTTAATTCAAAACGTCTCCGAGTCTCCAACAGAGTTAAGGCTCTGTTTGATACTATGATGACGCTATTAACATTAATTGTTAATTGTTTTTTCCGCCAAGTTGCGTGTGTGGCTGCGTGTCGTTGATCAGTTAAGTATAATGTGGCTTTAGTTGGTATTTCAATCAACATTCTAGACAAATCTAAAAAAACATTTAACAGACACGGAAGAAGGAAACTCGGTTATTACCAACTTCAGAATCGAAAAGGCCAAACTTAAAAGTAACATGGGTGGAGTTCAGAAACAAAAACACTAGTTAATGGCAAATCAATTTTGTAATAAGTTGGCATCAAACACATGTTTGAAATTATCTTTAAAGAATCTCAAATTCAGAACCTGAAATCTCTGAAATTCCGTTTAAATATGAGAAGGGTGGGTTATGTGGTCTTTAGTTGAGACGGTTAGAAAAAATATATTTATTTAATGGAACTAACCCTTATATATTCCAATATGATAAGAGTCTGGACATCTTCCTTCCATAAGTTAAGGACACACAAGGATTCAAAGATCATCTCCGGAGACACCTAGAAGCAGAATGTAACTATATAAATGACTTATGAAGTTAATAATTATTAATAACCACATTTCGCCCAGTCCCATGTGCAGATAACTCGACTCTGCTGCTAAGAAATTCCCGATGGAAAAACCCAGGTAACTCAATAAGACTTTGCCCTTCCTGAGAATCGAACCCAAGCATTAGCGCTTGCGACCATGAGACCAAAGCACGAAGTCGGCGCCCATGTGTCAGCGACCAAATTTATATGCGCGCGCCGCTAGCCGCAAAATGTGCGCACTTGTATTAATCGTGGAAGAAGTAACCGACCGCTGAGGGCCTAACATGAAATGTTCTTGTAAAACCTTTGATCCTGAATTATTTAAAATTGGCACAAACAATAAATTTGGTACACTGAAAGAAATGTTTGCATGACTAACACATGTTTTGGTTACTGTTTACACAAAAATTGTGACTTGCGAACTAGATGTTATCGGTTACAAAACCCTGTTTTGCACACTAAAAATCAGTTTAGTTAATTTAAGCAAAGTTTATTTCCTTATAACTGAAGTTGAGTTATTTTTGAAGTAAATTAGTTCGGCTAATTATTTCATTCAGTGTAGTAAAAATATTATCCAGTCAGCAAGACAAATCACGGAACTAGTTTAAAGCCTAGTATTGCTTTGAATAATCCTTACCTCACAATGTGTTTGCGAGAGCGGGATCTCTGCTTCCAAAATTGAGTTTGTGTTTATGAATAGAGGCGACAACATCTGGCTGCGGGACCCGGTCTGAATCTGCTTTGAAAAAGCTGTAAATATTACCAAAATTGCTGTAATGTAACCTTCATTTGATGGGTGGGTTATTTAAGGCGTATTGTCAAAGTTTCTACACAAGTGGTCTATGGGTTACACACAAAAAGCCTACAATGCCCTCAGAGTCCAGTACAATAACATTTTCAGGGCACTGTTGCGGCTCCCGCGTGCTTGTAGTGCATCAGGTATGTTTGCGGACGCGCATATATGTAGATGACTTCTATGCAATCATGCGGAAGAAAAGCGCGTCAGTCTTGAAAACTGTGCGGGGGAGTAGCAACGCCATCCTGAATATGGTAGCAGATAGGTTGGACACGGCCGTGTTCAAACGATTCATCATCAATCTGCATGTGAGAGGTGCGGGTTGATGAAGTGATATTATTATTATTTTTTTACACTTTTATTTTGTACCTACTAACATATGTTTAAGTTTGTAACTAACATTATGGGCCCTGGTTGTCTGTTAATATTTTTTTTTATCAAGTGTTATTACTTTGAAAGAACATACATATTATATGTACCTCTTACCGAAACAATATTTGTGGGGATTAACCCTTTGTTTTACATGATATCTATAACTATCACACAGTTCAACACCCCATCAATTCTCTTTGATGTACAATAAGCCACTGAGCCACACATTATGGCTTTTCTCAGCCACGAGATCCCATTTTCAAACTGATACCTTTCGGCGCCACAGAATAAACACTGAGAACAAAGGATCATCAAACATGATGCTAATAGGCACCAGCTTAGTGTGATACTCCCTGGCCGCGCCACAGTGTAAAATTAAAAAAACATATTTCTAGATAAATTGTACCGTTTATGTACTATTCAGCACGTAAAATGAAAAAAAAAAAAAATTACCTCAACGAATAATGAAAGTTTTGGTGGCGTGGCTGGGGAGTATACTCCATGGCCGCGCCACCACGGTTTTTGTAATGTATGAGGCGCACCTATACCCAAAGTCTCAAATTCAGATAATTTATGTAAACAAAGGGGATACATTAACAAAAAAAATATCTTCGTAATGGTGATTCACATAAAATTGCGAAAAAAGAGGTTCTATTTTCTTTTAAGTACTGATTTTAAGAAATAATAATTAAAAAATAATCATACCGTAATTATTTTTATAAATTTTCGGGTTTAAACAAAGTTATTAATAAAAGGACATTTTCTGGTATAAAATATTTTATGATACTGATAACAATGCAGGAGATCCAAACATTTTCAAATTTTTTACATCTTCAACAACACTAATATTACAACTCTCTTAAATAGATTCATATTGTAAGTTGTATCTAGACACATTTTGTGATGAAAACGGCTGTAAACTGTTTCGATTGGAAATCGATTTTGGGACGCCTACGTCTAACACTGGGCTTGAAAGGGCTGATTATGACTATCATATACCGTGTCTCCGACAGACTACAAACTAAACAACATCGTTTGGCAACGGTATTTTGTTTACATAGTTCTTATAATTAATTCACTTTAATTTAATCGACGATTATTTACAAAAACATTTAATGATAAAATGTTTTGCACTACTGCCCTGTCATTTTGACAGTGACATTTCGTGACATTACTTTGTTTACATAAATTATCTGAATTAGAGACTTTGGGTATAGACATAGTATAAACGAAAGAATTGAAATAGTATAAATGAAAAAATTGTACCGAAATTGTTCTTTTCCGTACGCTATAAAGAGATCCGATAATTTAATTACTTGGGAAATTATAGCCTTGCGTTGGTGGCGCGGCCAGTTAAACGAACTCAAACACAATGTTTTGATAGGCGGTCAAAGATTTGGTCTGTAGCGAGCTTGTTACAGGCTCGTTTAGGATGTTTGCAATTTTGCAGGCCGCTCGTAATAATGCTATTTTTATTATGCTAACCTGGAGCCCGTCGCGCAATAAGTTTTTTCCCCGGCTTTTTCTTGAACTTTTTAGCCCTCATAATTTTCTTTTTGGGCATTCTTCTTTTTTTGTGTCTTCTGCACGTGCATCTCCGCTTTGTATATTCGTATCTCATGACTTCAAGAAATAACTAGTAATTTTGTATTATAAAATAAAAACCACAAAAAAAATAACTAAAGTTTGCCTGTCGAATATAAATGTACTCTGTGGTCGAAAGGTCACAGGTAAGTACAGGTCACACTCACAGCCAAATCTTCACTTGTTTTTTATTTATTCTTTTAGATGTGTCAGAATGAAATGGTTTTATGACAGAAAGAAGTTTTAATGAATTTTTGATATGATTCGCTGGCTAGTACGTCAAATTGCCGATACCAAAGACATTAAACTATATTGGCCGATAGAATAGAATACTCTTTATTATGTACACCATAAAAATTACAGATATAAATGTAGAACTGTTACATAGGGTGTCACAATGGGCGGTCTTATCGCTAAAAGCGATCTTTTACAGACAACCGCCGATATGAACAAAACCAAAAATCAAAATCAAAATATTTTATTTCACATAAACCTACATGGGCACTTATGAAACTTCAGAAGCTAGGTGCACGGTTCCAATTAGTCGTTTCCTATGGAGAAGATCCGGCAAGAAACTCCACGGTTACTCTTTTAAAATAATTGGCTTTACAATATTATTAAATAACAGTGATAATAGGTATGGGAGGACAGTGTAGGCATTTCAAAAATTACCAGGTAGTTAATAAAATAGAAAAGTGCCAACAAATCTACACTCTACTAGGCCTACAACGTTCTCACACGAACGTTCGGTAATGCTATGGTTCGAATTCAAGTCGAGCTGATAAATTATTTTTGAAGTATTCTTTAGATTATTCGTAACGAATTCAAAATTGTAGCAGTGTAACATTTCAAAACTTGAGGGGTTAGCACATAATGACACTGCTGGGCAAAAGTCTGCCCCATATCTTTCCACTGTTCCCTGTGTGTTGCATTCTCTTACCAATATCCCGTAAACGAATCTAGGTAAGTCATCACGCCCGCGTTTCCTTAGTCTTACTCGGCGACGAGGCTCGTCTTCTGGCACCCACTGCGCCACAACTCTGGCCTATCTGTCTCTATGCATCCTACATACAAGTGTGATTTATGTGTAGAAATTGTTTTTTTTTTTTTTAAATCTAGTAATGAATGTCCACAATCCAACTCATTATAATGCAGTTCAAGAAATTAACAATCCATTTCTGTTACAGATGCTGGTGCGGACTTAGCAAGACAGCTCATGGCTCAAACACTCAGACTGCCAATCTTGGGGAAACATGGGTACCAGCACGGCATACGCAGTCAGCTCCGACCGACGCATACGGAACTGTGGAGTTCCAGGGCGGACCACATCCAACCAAAGCTCAGGTGAGCAGCAATCACAGAAAGGGGTATTGTTTTTGATGTTATGGCGCTTACCCCCCGCGAATGTTGGATTTTGTCGCCATATCTATATCTATACTTATATTTATAATATAATATTATATTATATTTAAAAATATGATAAATAATTATATTTAAAAAAAAGTCCGCGACAGCATATTATGTCTATCTTTTAAGATTGACTCACTATAACCTTTTTTATGGTCATCAAGTTTGTTCGAAATTAATGCATTATTTGCGAAGGAGTTTTCATAAACATGGTATTAATCCTTATCCAAATAAGTACGTTATTCATCACAAGTATTTAATTTTGAACAAAGTTGCCCTTACATCATTTCATTTCAATGAATATCTTAGGAGATACTCGTATAACTGCTTTATAATAACTCCGCAGCAAAATAATGATCAACTCTGCGAGGTAGTCTATTCTAAAGCTGAAGAGTTAGTTTTAGGGTTCCGTACCCAAAGGGTGGGACCCTATTACTAAAACTCCGCTGTCCGTCTGTCTGTCTGTCTGTCTCTCCGTCTGTCACCAGGCTGTATCTCATGAACCGTGATAGTTAGACAGTTGCAATTTTCACAGATGATGTATTTCAGTTGCCGCTATAACAACAAATACAAAAAAAAAATTAAAATTAAAAATAAAATAAAATTAAGGCTCCCATACAACGGACATGATTTTTTTTGCCGGTTTTATAGATAATGCCCGCGGCTCCGCCCGCGTGGATGTCGGTTATCACGTAAAAAGTAGCCTATGTCCTTCTCCATATCCCAGGCTATATCTCTGCCAAATTTTATGACGATCGGTTCAGCGGTTTAGGCGTGAAAACTTAACGTATACGAATAGTATGGCGGACCAATGGAGACTTGTGTAAATGTGTCGTGCACCAAGGAGTGCGATTACATTTTATTGAATTTAAAACTCATCAATAACTCAATATCCAGAAAAATCGTTTTAGCGGGGATTGCAATTAGACGCCTCAATTATTTTTAAAAGAGTAACCGTGGAGTTTCTTGCCGGCTCTTCTCCATAGGACCTTCGGCCACTTGGAACCGTGTACCTAGCTTCTATTTTGATTTTAATTTTGACAGCTCTTGTCGCTGTGACAAACGAGTATCCGCCGACAGTGTGAAAAGTCAGCGATCAACTATTAATATATGTATCTCTTTTACTCACACGGGACCTATTCTTTTGAACCTTTCATGTGCGAGAAAATCGCTTCCTCACACAGGTGTCTTACATCTACTATTTCTTTTCCCAGTATGTCCGTCTCTCCCACGATACACGACCCGAACTAATAGTCCAGCTGCTGACAAGAGAATGGGCCCTCGACCGACCAAAGCTCCTCATCACCATACAGGGTGGCAAGGCCAACTTCGACCTGCAGCCAAAGCTAAAGAAGGTTCTAAGAAAAGGACTGCTGAAAGCCGCGAAGACTACTGGAGCGTGGATATTTACTGGAGGCACTAATACAGGTAACTTGACTTATTGTCTTCTGTATGAATTGTGCCGGTACTCAAATTCGTTACTTGGTACTTATTAATTAATATCCATGTTAATCGACGGGTATATCGCCGGGTTAAAGGCAAAACCGACTATCTGCGTTTTTTGTTTTTCACTTTAAATAAGTACACACGGCCACAAATCAAGCTATACATTTCCAGTTTAGGCTGATCTCGCATTGTATAGGATTTCCGTACAATGAGCGGTCAGCTTATACTGGAAATGTATAGCTTGATTTGTGGCCGTGTGTACCATTCGAATCGGCATTTGATTCTTTATCTAATGGTAAACCAATTAAACCGCAGGACTTACTGTTCCTGAGTTATCGAATGTAAAAACCGATTATAATATAATCGGTTTAATCAAACCGGTCAAACCAGGTTAATCGGTTTCGGCAGATAGTCGGTTTTGCCTTTAACCCGGCGATATGTTCTATGTTAGAGGGTTTGGTTTCCGCACTTAGCCCTTAGTCATTCTAGTGTGTGTGTGTTGTATTCTTCTTAGTGCTTCTTAGTTGCACTTAGTCCTTCAGATGGACCATTGTGCGTGGGCCATGGCGGCCGTCGGTGGTTATTCCAACCATCCCACCCCCTTCCAGAAGTTAATCACGTCTCCTGGTCATCGACGGATATAAATTTGGACCCCGTCAGTCAAAATAGGACAGTCCGAAAATATTTCATTTTGTTTTTGAATGTGGCAATTGTTACTACATTGTTGTATTGGGTTCATGGTAAAATAATAATTAAATAAATAAAATATTACATATGGCCTATATTCCTCGCAGACAGAGGCGAAAGAATATTTTTGATAGGTACACACGGCCACAAATCAAGCTATACATTTCCAGTATAAGCTGACCTCTCATTCTACGGATAAAGCATAAACGGAAAAAGCATAATTCTGATTATACACTGGAGACGTCGTGCGGTCTTATTTGCGATAACAAAGTAGTTGCGCAAGAATTTGTAAATTTCTTTACCAGTATCCCACTCAAAACGACTGAAACCTTAAATTCCTCACCCTCGCTCTCTTTTGATTTAGTAAAGGCGAACGTTTCAGCCTGCCCGATTGAATTTAACTTTAAGCATATTAACCCCATAATAGTAATAAAAGCTTTTAAGCAAATCAAGATCAAATTAACCGAAGATCTTTGGGGAATGTCTGTTAAAGTCTGTACCTCTATAATTGAGACTATAGCCCCTTACTTAGCCTTAATATTTAACTTGTGTGTAGATCAAGGAGTCTTCCCGGATTTAATGAAATACAGTAAGGTAATACCTCTTTTCAAATCCGGGGACAGTAAAGACACCAATAATTATAGACCCGTATCCGTGTTGCCGGTTTTCAGTAAGGTGTTTGAAAAGGTAATGCTTAATCAAATGCTCAATCATTTTAACACGAATAAAATCCTTCACGAACAACAGTATGGTTTCACCAAAGGACGTTGCACGACCGACGCCGGTGTAACATTATTAAGACACATTTTTAACGCGTGGGAAGAGGCCCAAGACGCCATAGGAATCTTTTGTGACCTCTCCAAGGCATTTGATTGCGTCGATCACGAAACCTTACTTTTGAAACTTGAGCATTACGGACTTGGAAAACTTGCACATAGTTTAGTAAAATCTTATTTAAATGATAGACAACAGCAAGTTCAAATAAATGGTATCAATTCACTCGGTTTAAAAGTAAAAATGGGTGTTCCACAAGGCTCGATATTGGGTCCTTTCCTTTTTTTAGTGTATATAAATGATCTACTCCATTTATTAAAAAATCAACCACAAATGGTGTTATTTGCTGACGATACTTCCTTAATTTTTAAGGTAGATAGACGTGCTACAAATTTTGACGACGTAAATAACGCTCTAATGCAGGTCCAAAATTGGTTTACTGCTAATAATTTAGTATTAAATGGGAAAAAAACGAAGTGCATAAAATTTTCTTTACCAAATGTCAAAAGTAGTGATTGTGAGATAGTATTGAATCAAGAGAAACTAGAATTCGTCGATAAAACTGTTTTCCTGGGGATCACGCTGGATTCAAGACTACAATGGGGTCCTCATTTAACATCTCTTGCAGGACGGCTAAGTTCAGCAGCATATGCTCTCAGAAAAATCCGTCCATTTACTGATGTAGATACCGCGAGGCTAGTCTATTTCAGTTACTTCCATAGTATAATGTCTTACGGTATTTTACTTTGGGGACGGGCTGCAGACATCGAGTCTATTTTTATTCTGCAGAAAAGAGCCATCAGAGCCATATATAATCTCCGCAGGCGCGATTCTCTAAGGGAACTGTTTAAGGATATTAACATCATGACGGTACCTTGTCAATATATCTACGAAAACATCATGTACGTAAGGAAAAATTTACATCTTTTTAGAAAAAGAGGTGAAAGACATAATTATAGTACTAGAAATAGGGACCTATTAGCTCAACCAGGTTTCAGACTGGCTAAAGTAGACTCATCTTTCATGGGGTACTGTTTAAAATGTTACAATAAAATTCCTCCCCACATACTTCAACTGAATGAGACTAAATTTAAATCTTGTATAAAACGCACACTATGCAGGCAGGCATATTATAAGTTGGGGGATTACATCGCTGATAAAAATGCTTGGCTGAATGCTGGTCCTGCTCCACAACCTCAGCTAGTTAATTAACATTTGACAATCATGTTGCAGCTGCTGAAGATTGTAAACTATTTTTGCATTGTATAAACTCAATGTCCTTGAATTATATAATTGCATAGCACAGGTGTGAGTACTATGTACTATAGAGCTACCATTTACCGGGTAATATGTCTTTTATTGACTTGAATGTGCCCTGGCGGCTGAGAGTATGTCATGCTCACTCAAATGTCTCGCTGGTAGTGGCGTGTGTGTTGGATCATTAAGTTCCCTTCAAAATGGTTGAGCTAAATGGTGCTGATCCATGCGTCATGTTCGTGAACGGGCGCCGTCAGTTGGGACTGGTCATCTCTTAGCTGACACGGCTTATTTTAATTTTTGAATTGTTTCTATTACGGACGCTTCTAACGTGCACGTCTTTCTACATTGTTCTCACATGTATAACTTCAACATGAATGATGTAACCCATATTTTGTAACAATATTTTGTTTTAAAAGAGTGTCCATGGAGTTTCTTGTCCGTTCTTCTCCATAGGAACCTACTACGCTTTGGAATGGGCAACTAGCTTCATCTCTCTGACTGACCGACCCCTTGACAATTCAAAAGTGCCTGTAATTGGTTTATTTGAAATAAATGCTTTGAGTTTGAGTTTGAGTTTGACGGAAATCCTATACAATGCGAGATCAGCCTAAACTGGAAATGTATAGCTTGATTTATGGCCATGTGTACGTAACCCTAAAAATATTGATTATTGATTTTTCAAATCAATAATTTGTAACTATACATAAAGTCCAATAACCAAATTGAGTTTTTTAAATCCCGGGATTTAATCGTCATTATAATTATTTCGGAATTTGAAAGGAGGTATTATCCACTCTATGTTACATCCTTCCTCGAAGTTTAGGTTAATTAGCTCTACCTATTCCGATCGCTGATGATGATCATCTGATCAGCTCAGCCAATATCTGATGCTGCGATGCTATTGGTTGATGAGCGTCTATAGCGGCCGACCGCTGCAAGTAGGAATACCTACTCCTTCACTGAAAAAAATGTTTACTTATACATAACCAATCTTTCGTCAACATGTAACACAAAAAAGTGACCACATAACTTTATGCAACATGTAACCAAAACCTGTGCTGGCTGTTTTGTATCACTTTTATTAAATCAAGTTAACTTTTATAAAGTCTTGTCAAACTTTGATTATTCCTGAAATAGCCGAAGTAGTTAGGCTAAATATTTTTTCAGTGTAACGGTGCACTATGGAAAATGGTAGAACAAGCGCATATCAAAAATGCTTTTTACGAATATCATAATTTGGCTAATATGGCTATTCTTTTAGGTTTTCTAATAGTCAAATTATAATATTCATTACGATTTTTTTTCTTAATACGCGAAATTATTATTTTTTTCTTAGATAGAAATACATAGAAGACAGAAGTGCCAAACTCAAGTCTTTGCGTATACATGTTTCAATACCATATTGTGAAAAAAATACTTGGTACAGATATGCAGTATTATACATTTTTAGAAAGGTTATTTTATGCTTTTTGCGATACAGCTTAATGATTTTAAAAGTAAAGAAAAATATTTCAGTAATTACTTAAAAAGTGACATACCTTTTTTTTCACTTGTATGTTTTTTCGTCGAAGGTTTTCAGTATTACCCACGTTTGCCCAAGCGCTACTTTTTATGTCGACTAGTAGTCTAACTATTCATAAATAGAATGCAAAAAAAATCAGCTGCGGATATTTGCGGTTTTAGAAGATATGAGAAAAAAACTGATAAAAGTCAGAACCCGAAAATTAGTATCTTTTGCGGTTTACCACTGACACCATTCACATGAACAATATAGAACTTTTTGGATATTTTCTTCATTATTTCGTGATAACAAAGGGACCTTATCAAATTTGCACTCGGTTTGCGTGGGAAATTACAAGATAATAATGATGTAGGTACCAATTCGATATTGTAAAATGAGTATTTAAAGGGAAGCAAAAACTATTCGAACCATCTACATCAGTGTAACTTCAAGTGAAGCAAATCTCATCTACGCCTATTATTTCTGCAGATTGTGAAGTGTTAAAATGTCTTCCTTCAGCTGTACCAAACGAGACTTCATAATCCCCTATATAGAGGGCGGCAAGACCATGGAATCATTATCCAAAGTTTTAGTGGAAAAGCTGAATGTTTCTGAAAACAACTTGTGTTTTATAATTAGTGACATACAAAGGCACATTCTTCCTATTTTCAACAAACGCTGGGCCCTGGCATCTCGGAAAAAAGAAACATTTTTACAGAAGTATTGTACTTGGTTGAACTCAAGGTATTCGTTAAATTTACCGGATTCTGAACAATATTCTACGCCATCAACATCTGGCCAACGAGGACGAGCATGCGTGGCTTATGGAGACTCCTCAGAATCTACCAAGAAGAGGAAAAACACTCTTCTACTCCAAGACTATGGCTTCGAGCATATAAAAAACGCCTATCTGCAGGGACTACGGGCTTTACGTGAGTACACAGAAGCTCATCTTGTCGAAGAATTAAGAACCGCTGACACTCAAAAGAAATTAGATATCTCAAGTAAGTGGAACGACTCAGACCAGATGAAGATTCTTTCCGATACAGAAGCATTGAGTGCTTTTATAGATTTAGATCTAACAAAAGCACAATATATGTACCTGAAAAACTTAACCAACGAACGAAAGTGTTGTATATTCCCGCCTTACTACAAAATACAAGAAATAAAAAGATCCTGTTATCCACCATCTTCTACAATCGAAATCACGAATACTTATGCTAAAGTGATTAGTATACAAGATTTATTGGATCATACTGCTGCTAGAATTTTAAAAATCGATTCTGTTTTCCAAAAACAACATAGAACATTGATCCTTTATTCTAAATGGGGATGTGATGGTTCATCTGGTCAAAGCCAATACAAGCAAATACTTGCAGAAGAGTCAGAAACAATTTCAGATGCCAATTTGTTCATCACTTCATTAGTCCCCATCAGATTAGTTGATGTGCAATCGGGATCCGTTGTTTGGCAAAATCCGGTACCTTCATCTGTCCGTTTTTGCAGACCCATTTCTATTGAGTTTTGTAAGGAAACTCCAGAAAAAACCAAGGCAGTTGTTGATGATATTAAAAAACAAATTAGGGCTGCACAAGCATCACTTATAAACAAAGATGGTGTTGTAGTAAATGTGAAGCATGAACTATTTCTAACGATGATCGATGGAAAGGTGGCTCAGGTCCTTACAGATACTCCATCTGGTTCCACATGCACGATATGTGGGGCTACTCCACGGCTAATGAATGACCTATCGAAAGTAACTGCCAGACCCGAAAACGAAAACGCCTACCAATACGGATTGTCCACCTTACACGCCTGGATTCGCTGCATGGAAATGATATTGCATATTTCCTATAATCTTTCGTTTAAGACTTGGTCTGCTTCAACTGAGGAAAATAAGAGATTAAAAAAAGAAAAGAAAGAAGTTGTTCAAAAACGTTTCAGGGAGGAGTTGGGATTAATCGTCGACAAACCTCGGCAAGTTAGCGGGAATACGAACGATGGCAATACCGCACGAAGATTCTTCTATAATAGCACTTGCTCATCGGAAATAACAGGTGTAGATGAGGCATTGATTAAACGCCTATACATTATCTTGCAAGTTCTTTCTTCTGGAATGATGATCGACCCTGAAAAATTTGGGGAATATGCAATAGAAACTGCAAGAATCTATGTAAGTAATTACGATTGGTATTATATGCCATCCTCCGTTCATAAAATACTCATACACGGGCAAAACGTTATCAAACATTTTGCGGTGCTTCCTATTGGACAGCTATCGGAAGACGCACAAGAGTCTCGCAACAAAGACTACAGAAACATACGACTTCATCATGCCAGAAAATGTTCCCGATCTGCTACAAATGAAGATGTCTTTAAAACGCTTTTATACACGTCAGATCCATATATAACAAGTTTGAGAAAACCGTACGTAAGAAATGTGAAAGAACTTGAAGAAGAGGCACTAAGTCTTTTAAACGTGGCACCTGAAAGTGAACCCACATTTACTGACCCTGATCCTGAAGTGGTATAAGTTAAAAATAATATTTATATTTAGTTATTACTTATATTTGTACCTAGCTACATCATTTCCTGAAGCCAGAGTATAGGATGTACCTATTAGTAATATGATTTTAATTTAGTATTTTTTTTTCATACATATATATTTTGTTTACTTTGCTTGTTGTAATTAACCATGGTTTAATCTTTTTAGTCATTATAAACTTGTATTCCACTTGAAATAAATTTTTAACTATTTTTTTCGTGATTTTTTCCCATTTCTTTCATTCTATGCAAAAAAACATACATAGATATACAAGAAAACCCTATAAACTACACATCGTTCGAATCTCCGAACCTTGCTGCATATTTGTGCCAAATTTCATCACGATACAACAAAAATTCATGAAGTTACAGATTTTTGATCCGATACCGACCTATATTTTCCATAGTGCGGTGGTCCAATGTCCGCGACATCTATTATTTTTATTAATAAAAAATCTTTTTTACTAAAATTTGTTGAAGTTTAAACATACCTACCACACAAACCATCGCGGGTTTAACAGCGGTATGGTATCTATAGTACTCATGTACTGCATAACCACTCCTTCGGAGAATATATGCATGTTTCTACATATATTAATTTTATAATTCCCATTCCAAGTGTTACGATAGTCGTTTCTGTTCCACCTGCTATCCATTACCTGAAATACACATTTTTATGCAAAAAGCTAAATTAATACGCTATAACGACTTTATGACAACATAATGACCTTCTAGGGGCGCGGAAGTGCTATTAGTAAAAAATATTATCTTCTGTGGTAATAAAAAGTAAAATTATGGTACTTTCTGGTACAGAATTATTTGCCAACTTTATGCAGGCTATTCAAAATTTAAATAGCTAAATGCAAATAGTATCTATAACGTGTAATTCGTGTGTTCATACCAGTGTTGCCAACCCGTACGATAATTATGGGGGCGTACGATAATTTGGGCAATGGTACGATGTACGATAGTGAATTCTAACGTACGATAAAGACAAAAAAAGTTCCATTAACAAAACGTATTTGTCAGACAATTTAAAACGCTAATAAAAATCAACAAAATGTCAATGTCACGTATGTCAACAAGTAAGTTTATGTCACAGTGTTTCTCTCTTTCCCTCACATTTCTTTCACTCGCATTTCGTCCGAAACTCCGTGTTTTATCCTGTATTCCTGTGGTTATATGAAATGCCTTTCTATTTGCTTCTATCTATACTCCATTTATTATAAGATTAGACAAATAACTGTTCTCGCCCTTTCGTTATTTCGATGTAAACGTTTAATAAACTCCGTTATTTCACGATAGATATAAAGCACTGTAATCTATTTACCATTTACATTAAAAAAATAACTCTAAAGTGCAGTAATTTCAACAATATTACAAAATAACTGTCGTTATTTAGCCGTTATTTGTCTAATGCTATAGTAAATGGAGTATAGAAAACAAAAAAAAACAACTAGACTGACAAAACATGTTTACGGTTTGTGCTGCTAGCGCCACTAGTGGTGAAACTTGGCATAAACTTCCACTTCTTTTAGTCTATAATAGTTTAAAATTCATTGACGTTTGTCAATCTATCAATTTATTTTTTATTTAGGGCTGGTTTTTTTTATCGACAGATAATTTTTATTCGTGAAATAAAATTGACCTCTGACAGTTTTTATAAGAAAGAACTGTAAAAATTTCCTCCGATAAAATTATCTGGCGTTAGAAAATTCATCATCATCTGCCTAGATGATGATGATACTAGTTAAGAGGTATGGGCAACAGAGTGTAAAATTCACTCATACTCTATAGAAAAGGGAGGATCCTCCGACCAGATGGGTGTTGTCTGGTGGGCAACTGCCCGACGATTGATGTCGGGATGTTGTACATATATGTATATGCTAGTCTATACTCCATTTACTATAACGCATTAGACAAATAACGGCTAAATAACGACAGTTATTGTGTAATATTGTTGAAATGACTGCACTTTAGAGTTATTTTTTTAATGTAAATGGTAAATTACTGTGCTATTTATTTATCGTGAAATAACGGAGTTTATTAAGGGGCCGTGCACGAAATCGATTGATTTTGATCAATTTTGTTCATTGTTTGTAAGAAAGGGAAGAATAATTTATACAAAATTATTTGTGATTTGAAAAGTCGTGTTCTTTGTTTTGCATGTGGCGGAAAGGGATTTTTCAAAAAAATTAAGTATTCACGGTAAATCACTAATATTCGCAACAAGTTTTCCGAAAAATGACGCGAGACTGACATTTGATCATCATTCTACAAGAAACTACTTTTGATTTTGAACATTAAAAAATATCATCAACAGCATTATATGGTTTACTTGCATGTGGCGGAACCACTTTTTTCAACTTCCATACAAAATATAGTAGAAAAATAATATTGAAAAAACTGTTTTTTTGTTTTATACCCCGTCAGTAATATATTTTTTCCTATTATTTAGCAAATCATATCAAGAAATTTAAAAATCACAAATTAGACTTCAGCTATCCTTGAAATATAATCAAAATTTCATTTAATGATTATACAATATCTTCATTAAGCAAATCAACGGCGAAATAAACTATATTTTGGAGTGCACAAAAATGATGAAATTATTAACAGCTGCTGTGACTGACACGAATGGTTTAGCACCATGAAAACTGTACTTTTATAGTTACACAGACTTAATGTTTCGATTATTTCTAGTTTTCTCACGATTAGATAAGAAATTGACAAAAAGAGTTTTTTTCGTGCACGGACCCTTAAACGTTTACATCGAAATAAAGATAGGGTGAGAACATGGGTTATTTGTCTAATCTTATAATAAACGGAATATAGTATACCAGGATTTGTGTGACGTCTTTCTTTCTTTCTATCAATAGAAAGACAGCAAGTTCTGTCCTACAAAGATAGGTCACAAAAGCACTCTTTTAATAAGTTGGCTAGACATTTTATAGAATTAGTTTTTGCTACATTTGAACACACATTTGAATCAACGTGCGATTTATGATAAAATCTAATAAGTCTTATAGAGGTATGAGGAACAGTGTGTAAAGTTCACTCATATTCTATGGAAAAGGGAGGATTCTTCGACCAGACGGGTGTTATGTCTGGTGGGCAACTGCCTGAAGGTTGTAGTCGGGATGTTGTATTGTATAATATGCTAGTCGCGCGGTAAATTCTGATTGCGCGATGCAGAATTTGTGACGTCAGCTCTTTGATGCGTAGTTCGCATGTGGAGTTGTAGATGCCGCCACATCACTCCCCTCCAACATAATAATGTCTAATTTATCGTAGAACATCGAATTCCATAATAAGAAAGACTTACAAAAGTTTCATTACCTCTTAGTGCAGGTAAGTTAGGAACGCGCCATCGTTAAATTTCATTATGTGTAGGAGCGAGCACTGTTATAACATTAGCTGCCTACATGCATAGGCGTACACTTTGGCACCTACAGCGTGTAAAGAGTAATGCAGTTTATCGTTAGCTTACCAAATACCAGTTAAAATATAATTAATAGAATGGGATATGTCACCTGCAATTGCCTGCAATGTAATTAATATTGTGGTGATTAATACGTAGTGTTGGGCTTTTCCCTGCACCTGAAGTAATTTTTTGCTCCGTTGGTGTAATTGCTATATGGCGTTTCAGTGGGTGAATAAATTAATAAGTAATAAAGAGCGCTATCACGGGTCCACTAGCGCTACACACGCAGACAAGAAGCAACAAAATACGATCTAGACGAATGTGGCCGTTTTTCTTTAGATTGAATTTTATTTCTTCGTGTCTCAATATGAAACTTTATAAAAGGTATTAGAAAATTCTAGACACACTTACCAGAGGAAGGGTAAGATCAATTCCTTTCATTTTTTTTTAGAAAAGGATAGACCAACGAAAGAATACTCCCGCTCCGTTCACATACAAGGAATCCAAAAAAGTGGGGACAGAATAAGCAATACAATAAGGTAAGTGTGTCTAGCACACTTACCGAGGTAGCTGATAGAACTGTTTTTCATAATTCCTTCTCAGTCACAAGATAATCTTTTTTTAAAGGAGTGGCGCTAGTGGACCCGAGATAGCGCTCTTAAGAATGAGAAACACGAGCAAGCTCTTTTAGTGACACTATAAACTGTGGATGAGTTAATTTTATTATGCTAGAAGATGAGTCTGAAATCGCCAACCCGTCTTGAGGAAGCGTGGTGATCAATACTTGTGCCTTATCTGTATGAAAAGAGGCCTTTGCCACATGAGTAAAGAGACAGAACAGAGACAAAGCTTCATACAACCGCTATGATAGGTACACTATACAAGCATGAGGTGCGTGTGTGCGTAACACTGGCGGCTTCGTCGCGTACGAAGAGAAACCGGTTTGTACCGGCTCTGCCAGTTGAATCGCTCAGGGCTGCGCGTACGCGTCTCGCGTCTCTTACGTTTCACGTTTTAATTTAATAATAGCACGTGATGAGTAAAGAATAATTGTGTTTTAATATAAAAAAGTGTAAATATAGTTTACTGTACTGTATGTATGAACAATAATAAAAGGAATAAAAACATATAATTTTTGAATTACTGAATTTGATCACAGTTTATTATTTTTAATTTGTAGTACACAGATACCTCATACCTCAACATCGAAAGAAAACTCAACCCGGTAGTGCAAAAAGTTTCGTTATTGATACCAAAACTTTTTGCAAACTTTTTTCAAGAAATGAAATGAAATGAAATCGTTTATTCTGTAAATAGGATATCGGAATCACTTTTACACGTCAATTAAAAAAAAAAAAATAAGCTAGATGGTGTCGACATTTTCTATCTGACTACCACTGAGAAGAAATGGCGAAACAAACTCACTTTTAAAGTCCAGACACAATCTTGGTGAGATCATGTGAGGACCATGTAGATCCGTGTCTGAAATGGTCTTTTGAGGAATAAACCACACAATTTTGAGTGGACCTGTCCAGTCAGTGCAAGCATTTGTCAGTAAACGTGTAGCTCAACTCAGGATTTAAGGAGCTCAACGACTCGACGAACAAGAGTAATGATAACGACTCTTTGAGAACTTTTATTTACAACTTATGCCAGATAATTGGTGTTTATGATTTGAAATACGTAGGTAATACCTACCGACTTATTAGTGATTAAATAATTATGTTTTTAAATTGAAACACGTAAGCTGATTAAATTGCTATTTATTTAGTTTTGTTCTGCTGGTGGCAATCCTACCAAAATAGGTATAAATTTTGCACGCTCTTTAGAAGCTTTATCTTTGTTCCGTTTCTTTACTCGGTGCCTTCGCCCTGCAGTGGGATAATAATAGACTGATATTATTATTATTATTCTAGAAATATCCTGCTGAGTCGTTTATCAAAAGTAACAATGATGTTTTGTTCAAAAGTTCTCTTTAAAATTATAATATTCTACCTAAACAAAACTGAGTCGAAGCTCGTAGTATTTCATTCCCATTGTTATGACTCAACAGATGAAATGATATTAGGTACTTTATAATTTGTCTAGAAGTTTTCCTCGCAGTGGCACGTTTTCAGTACAATTGTATGAAAACAATGTCTGTTTTTGTTAAATTATTTGGGCGTAGTTATTGCTTCTATTCCATTTTTTATGTTTTTTTCCCTTTCAAATTTTAATCCATAGGGATTAAAATTTAAATGATAAAGTGGAAATTGTCATAAGAGTTATAGGGATTTCCATCTGGAATTTCTCAGTAGCAACCCGGAGTCTGGGTTCGTACCAGGTTGATGGCAATAGGCTCGCCCCCTATTACATGGGACTTAAACATAACTGGCGAAATGTGGGTGTACTATAGGGCAGCTCTGCTTAAACCTTCGAGGATTAAAGGCGTGATGTTATGTTATGTAGGTAACAAAGACTGGTAGGTACTTATTCATCAGCTCAATGAATTGAAATGTTAAAGCGTGTATCTACAGCGCCACATGTGAATTACCCTTCAAAGACCTGACGTCACACAAATCCTACATCGCGCAAGCAGAGTTTACCACGCGACTGGTGCGTATACAACATCCTGACATCAACACCCGTCTGGTCGGAGGACCCTCTCTTTTCTATAGAGTATGAAACTGTACACCCTGTTCCTCATACGTCTATAAGCGCAAATTACCATAATAACCAAGATTGGTAGATAGTTATTCCATACAGGATAATTTTAAAAGGAGTGCGTATATTTTTGTTCGTAATCAGGTGCATAAAACTGAACAACTTTCCCCAAAGAACATAGGTCGAAATCTAAAAAATAAAATTCAACTTCTCATACAAACATAAGTTACGTGACCAGTCACTTTATATGAAAAGTCAATTTTCAATTTTAAGATTTCTACCTAAGTTCCTTGGGGAAAGTTGTCCAGTTTTATGCACCTGATTACGTCCTAAAATATACGCACTCCTTTTAAACTTACCCTGTATAGGCAAACTATATAAGCGGTACGGTCCACAACACGTACACTATGAAAATCGCCTCTATTGATACGCGAAATGGCGCCGCCAATTTCAAATTCTTACCACAGATGTCCGTTTGCCAGCACCAAGACGATTTCAGCACTATCCCTTTCTTGACACTTCGAACTGTCCCAAATGAATACCACAATACTAACCATTTTTTCTTCCACAGGTGTCACCCGTCAAGTAGGTGACGCATTACAACTGGAGCGGTCACAGCGAGCAGGCAGAGTGGTCAGCATCGGTATTGCCCCCTGGGGCATCGTTGAGGGCGCCAACGAGCTCATAGGCAGAGGGAGAGATGTTCCGTATCATGCGATAGCTTCACCAAGGTAAGAATCATCATCATCATCATTTCAGCCGAAAGACGCTGGATATAGGCCTCCCCCAAGCACCGCCACCTCGCCCGGCCTCCCACAAGGTCATCAGTCTACCTTGTGGGAGGCCTTCCTACGCTACGTCTTCCGGTACGCGGTCGCCAGTCCAGAACCTTTCGGCCCCAACGGCCATCTGTTCTGCGAGCAATGTGCCCTGCCCATTACCATTTAAGTTTGGGAATTCTTCGAGCTATGTCGGTTACCTTGATTCTCCTGCGGATCTCTTCATTTCTGATTCGATCACGTAGGGAAACTCCAAGCATAGCCCTCTCCATAAGGTAAGAATAACTTGATGTATATGGGTAGGTGTCGTTTAGCTTTAGACTGAACAAACTGCGAGCCCACCGGCCCCAACTTACGTAACGGCCCCGACTTACGAGGGGTTCGAACCCACACCGGCGCTTTATTTTGTGTAATAATTTCATTACCACTGCTCTCAAAACGGTGAAGGAAAACATCGTGAGAAAACCGGCATGTCCTAGAACCAAAAATTCTATGACATTTGACATCTACCAACCCGCAGTGAAGATTAAGAATTACTTAAATTAAGAGTAATTATCTTATTATTATTATTAGGATGGTCAACTTGCAAAGCGATATTTATATCCGGTCGATGGTCAGAATTTTCTGCTGGAGGAAACTCTGGGGCATCTTTGGACGTTGAAGGGCGTGGAGTCCATGGGTCTTCAGGTTTCTTCAGGTTTATGCTGCTTGCTATCTGAAGGCTGCGTTTCGATTTATTTTCAATAGAATCTTCGATATAACCTTCAGCCATGGTAGTATACTTCCATCCGCCATGTCGTTTTAATTCCATCATATCTGCACCAGTATTCGCTAATAACGTTGCAGAGGTCCTTCGGAAAGAATGTCTTGTATACATCTCGGGATATGGTAGCTCCAAAAATGATGCAATTTCTTTTGGCATGGAACCTATTTTATTTATTCCAATCGGGATTTTCGTGCATTTATTTTTAGAATAGAACAAAAAGAATCTATTATTCTAATGCTAAACTCCTTGTCGAAAATGTCGACCAATCAAATCTCGAGGAGTTATTTGCACAAGGAGTTTGTATGTCGAGTATTCTTTGCACAAGAAGTTTGTATCGAGTATTTTTTCGCAAGGAGGTTGTATAGCATTGAGATGGAGGTCGAATATATTGGTGTGCTCTAAATTCAAACACCAAAATAGTGATTAAAAGTGCTTTTTATTCACTGTTTTTAGTGAATAAAATAAGCTTTTTAGAGGGGGAATAGTATAAAATGAGTGGTAAGTATTGTTAGCCTCAGTAAAACCCCAGGAGTTTTGTTAAAATAAGGCAACAAAACCTAACACAGACATCTAGACTAGAAACAAACAGAGCTAGGTATTGTAAACATTTGGACTGCCCCAACCACACGGTCCATGCTCGCTCCACCATCCGATGTTTACATAGGTCTTTATACCGTTAACAGGGCGGTAGTACATGTTTGCTTTGTATTTACTAGTATGCATTATTTGTACTCCACTTTTCTATTTGGTTTGGTCCAAGATTTTGCAGGGGGCTGCATTAATTTTTGGTTTAGTTGTATGAGTAATTATGTGTTAAAGTTGCAGTCTCAAAATAATGTATTGGCAATCGAGGACTGAAATGGTCTTTACCACTTTAAAGTTTAGCTTTTGTTTTGCACATAATCTACTTAAGAGGGCGCTCACAAGTCCACTAGCGCCACTCCTTTAAAAAAATAGTATCTCGTGAGTGAGAAGGAATTATGAAAAATGGCTCAACCAGCTCCCTCGGTAAGTGTGTCTAGAATTTTCTAATACCTTAAGTTATAAAGCTTGCTTCGTGTCTCAATATGAAACTTTATAACAGGTATTAGAAAATTGACACACCGAGGGAGCTGATTGAGCCGTTTTTCATAATTCCTTCTCAGTCACGAGATAATTTTTTAAAGGATTTGCGCTAGTGGACCGATGATAGTTCTCTTAATTAATCTGCCTAGCGTTATTTTTAATTTGCCGCGCCTTTGCCCAACCATGTTGGATTGGCTTCCAGTCTAATTGGATATAGCTCAATACCAGTATTTTACACGGAGCGTCTGCCTATCTAACCTCCACATCCCAGTAACTGAGTAATACGACACTTGCCTACTTCAGACAGCTCAATAAAATCTTATTTATGAAAGATAAAACCCATTGACAAATAGAAAGGCACTACAAGCTTCTTTACCAGCGAATATCCGCAAAAATCCCTGAACATTCGAGATTCTTATCACGTTAGCAATTTTTGCAAAAGAATTTACACACACTACGTACAGCTATCTGAGATGGACCAATTTTGTCCACGTTTTCTCTTTATTTCTCACTGTGTTCATATTAAGGGTAGATATAGCGGTCGGTGTTTATATGTTAGTATGTGAGAGGTGTGGAAAGTAAATAATTTCGTTATTTCTTGGTTTAAGGAGGGAAGTTAGGAAACTGGTAGAGCGATACTGTCTGCCTATGACGACTTGAAAATCGTCCACCTTAAAATGCGTTGTAAATTATGTTATTGAAAAGAAATAGAAAGGGCTAATTCCTCGAACTTTTTTATTAGATAAGTATACAACTATTAAAAAACTACACAAATATTTAAAAATAATATGCCATCTATTAAACGTATTCGGCTTGATAGATACCACCTTATAATGGTGAACATTGTTGGATATTTAAATGCAAATTAGATCATTTTCGGAATAGCGCCCATGGAGATTGAGATAGGACCAGTCTGGTGGACTAGGGTCAAAGCACATCAGTGCAGATTGTGATGGGCAGCATGACTTCAGAGTCTTGCATATACGTGACCTGAGTGGACATCTGTTACTGACGCTTATATGCTTTCTTTTCTTCTTATACTACTATCGAGAAAGATTGTGAGGATGGATGGATGTTTGTTATTCAATCACCGGATCGTGCAGATACAGAACGGATTAGGATGAATTTTGGCGCACAGATAATGTATAAGCTGGATTAAGAGGGTTGTCTCGCGTCCACTAGTGCAACTCCTTTAAAATAATATTATCTCGTGACTGAGAAGGAATTATGAAAAACGGCTCAATCAGCTCCCTCGGTAAGTGTGTCTAGAATTTTCTAATACCTTTTATGAAGTTTCATATTGAGACACGAAGCAACAAAATACGATCTAGAGGAATGGGGCCGTTTTTTTTTTAGATCTAATTTTGTTGTTTTGTGTCTCAATATGAAACTTCATAAAAGGCATTAGAAAACTCTAGACACATTTACCGAGGCAGCTGATTGAGCCGTTTTTCATAATTCCTTCTCAGCCACAAGATATTTTTTTTTTATGGAGTGGCACTAGTGGACCCGAGACACCCCTCTTAAAAATATAGAATACTTTTTATCCCGATATTCCCACGGAATCGAGACTTATGTGGGTGAAACCGCGAAGCGCAACTAGTATTTTACATGCTTCAACTTTCATCTGCCTGATCATTCAGTCTATTTAAAGGGATCGGGTGTTGTTATAAAAGTAGCATTTGTCAATCCGTTCGTCTGAGCTTGGTACAGCACATCATTGATCAGCTTCTCTGCCAGAATCCTCATGTTTCCTGGAAGGTTGCGCAGTTTTGCGGCCACGTTTACGCCTGGAAGACAAAAAATAATAATTTTACCTTGTCATCGTGATTTTAATGGGGAGAAGGCTCTTTAGAAAATATTGTGAGGAAACACAAATTATCTTGTCTTTGGTTCTCATTCTGTAGATAGCCCATGAGTTTAGTAACCTGACAGTTATCGGCTTTGCACGTTCTCGTCATGAAACGGGCATATTGTCCAAACGAAAGGATCAAAAAACTTGTGTATTAACTTCAATTCACATGCTTAATTGTTGCTTCATTTCGAATTAGTTTCTGTGTATATGAATAAGTTCTGTTGATTACCTATGTTTCTGGGTTACTGTTATTTTAGGCCTGGGTACGGGTCCATTTTGTCTTGAAGTTCATTGAACCGAGTTATTACAGTCAAATTAACTACTGAATCATGTGATGTGAGTATTTGAAGCCTAATTTGTGTGAGATTTTGGTCAATGTATTGTATTTTAAATTACTTGATATCATTTTTGAATCGCAATGTTTCGAATTTAATGTACTAAATCTATTTCGGAATATTATCATCCAACTACACAGTTTCTCTCTCTTTTACTGAGATAAGCTCATGTCAGTACAACGCTTTCCACCTCCTATACGCCGCGACATATACTCGTATTTAGTTCCTTTATTTGAGCGATGTAACTTAACTTAGGGTCGTACTCTCTCTCTATCTCTCTCTTTCTTTCTTTCTTTCTCTCTCTCTCTTTCTTTCTTTCTCTCTCTCTCTCTCTCTCACTCTTTCTTTCTTTCTCTCTCTCTCTTTCTCTCTCTCTCTTTCTCTCTCTCTCTTTCTCTCTCTTTCTCTCTCTCTCTTTCCTTTCTTAATGTGCAGTTACATAATTACCCGATATAACTTTGACCACTTTATAGAAAAAGTCCCTGTACAAAAAAGGACAGGATCTGCTAAGATGGTAATTTCAGCACGCTTTTTCAATCCTACGCGTGCTAAAGTTCAGGTGAAAGTTATACTACTAACGAAAAATCTGATGACTTACCAATAGCATCATATTCATCATCAACTTCAGTACAATGTCTTTTGTTCTTATCCTCATCCAAGAATCTCTTGGAGGAGGTCTGGGCAGGGCCGCAAGTACTCTCAGGCACCTCGACTATGTTGCTGGCGATACTGAAGGCAGCTGATGAGTAGTTGTCGTCTATGGAAGCTTCGAATGATGCATCATCGTCATCCGCCAGGGGTTCTTCATCCGGATCGTCGGGATCTGATTCCTGAGAAAGAAAAGTTTTTATTACTAGGCAAGGAGTCCAAAATAACAAAGTTAAAATACAATACATTGTTGCTTGAATGTACCGTGTGATGCCGGACGAAAAGAATAGCACCACCCCATTTCCTCCCGTGGGTGTCGTAAAAGGCGACTAAGGGACTTACTAGAGAATGGGCAGCAGCGTTCTCTATGCATTTTAACACCATACTGCGATCGCCAACTCACCTGCCAAGCGTGGCGATTATGGCAAACCCCCCCGATTGGGGAGGCCTATGTTCAGCAGTGGACGTCATTCGGCTGAAATGATGATGATGATGTTGCCTGAGTAGCGGCTTTTTCTAAAATATTAATTATAAGGAGTTTTATTCCTTATAACATCAGCTATCTGCCAGTGAAATTTCCGTCAAAATCAGTCCAGCCGTTTCGGAAACTAGCCAGAACAAACAGACAGAAAGAAAAACAAAAAAAAAATATATTTTGTCTAAAGTATCGCATATAATTATTATACTTTCTTATGCATTTAGTAAAAGGTTGTTATTTTGCAATAACAAACAGACACTTCAATTTTATTTATTTGTATAGATATATAGATGGATTAGAGTTAATACGTACAGCACCGCGCCAATATCGTCAGCTAAGTTCTGGGGACGATCTGAGATCAAATTGGGTCAAAGCTGACGTGACTAGCAGGATCTAAGCAGATTCGGTTCGTATATGTTTGTAAGTGATCAAGACTTTCGTAAAATCTAATGTTGATGAGTTTAGATAAAATGGGAATTGGGAACGGTTTTTGGTTAGAAATTTGTTTAAATGTTTTTTTTTTTTTTTTTTTTTTTTAACTTTTAGGACTTTTAGAACATACTCGGACGCAAAACCCCGCTTTCATTTTATGAGGAACCGCAAGATAATTTAAATTATTGTATATTATTTTAATCATTTCTTCATAATTTATTTTGATGAATTGGTACCTTATGCAATCTAATATCAAGTGGAAAGAGGAATATGACACCCTAGTCCTTGCTATGAGACTAAACTTATTCCCAAACATTTTTATTTCTGCACGCACAGATAACTCTAAGCCGGCGGCGCATAAGCCGCTGCCGACGGAATGGAATGTTGCCATTTTTAAATATTTAAAATATTATTTTTATAAAAACATTTAGTAATATATTTACTATATTTTTTATTATTATTATATCTATTGTGAATTTATGTTATTTTTTACTCCCTTGTATGCTGCACCGGTCGTCGTCATCACGTCAACGCCGGCTGTTGCTGAAAACCAGCGCTGGGGCTCTGTCTCGCATAGGGTCGCAGCATTATGCTGAGCGATGGCCGTTTTGCGTGGATGTGACGCATACTTGCCCCAATTTGTTTTTTTGTTTTTATTGTTTTTTTGGTCTTTTTTTGCGTCATTTTTATCGCAAAAAAAGGTTTTTTTTTTTCTTCTTTTTCTTTTTAAACCCAATTATAATAATAAACGAAAAGGCATATGAGTGAAATCAGACTTCAGTCTCGTTTCACTCATATGCCTAAACTAACTGCTGCTTTCGGAGATTAGCCGGAACAAACAGACAGACTGACAAAAGATATAAAAATTGTTTTTTTTTTTTTTTGCTATGAGTAGGTACTGTATATATACTTTCATATGCATTTAGTAAAAAGCTATTATTTTGACATTACAAACAGACACTTTTATTTAATTCATTTGTATACATTAATAACTAAAATAATATCAATTTAAACCAAACCAAATAACAGATGCCACAAACGATACATTAATTAAATGCACAAATCAACCAGACCGTTAATACCGTCACAATACTAATAATGTTTACATTTGCAAACAATTTCAGTTGTTGGTACTGATAATATAACAGCTACCAGCTGCGTTTGTATCGCTGGAGGGCACATCGCAGTACATGACTACGAACTGACATGTTTTCAGGCTACCTGTTATGATTCTTGATAGGAAGTTCTATATTGTCTGAATCATGCTTCATTAAAATATCAAAATGCATAATGCTCAATGCCCAATTCTATTTTCTATTTGATTTAATTAAAAACTTGGTTTACTGGAACTGAATTTATGTCGAATAGGAATTAGAGATTGTTTGTCCCGAATCTTGAAGTTTTGTCGCAAAATAACATCACGCCTTGTTTCCCCGAAGGGATGGGCAGAGGTGTACCTATAGTACACCTTAAATCCCGTATAATAGTGAGCGAGACCAAGTATCAAGTCTCATAGTGAGTTTCTAGGTTTAATAAGTGTTATATATCATTTCAGATTTTTTTAAAGCCATATTTTTGCAAGTTTCGTTAAATATCAGCAAAGGCCTCCCACAAGGTAGACCGATGGCCTTGTGAAGGCAGCAGAAATCCGCTGGATGCGGGAAGCACAGAACCGGTAGAAGTGGCGGTGCTTGGGGGAGGCCTATGTCCAGCAGTGGACGTCTTTCGGCTGAAATCATGATGATGATGATGATCTTTAAATCCTACACCTATGTTCAGAGTTCGGGAGCGGGGCAGCTTTATTAGTGCTCTAACATAAACCTAATTCATCCTCATGTCACAACACATCTCATTACAAATCCCTCACAGAATATTAAAGCTACTATCAAGTGGTGGCACGTCACAAATATCACGGGCTCAGTAAAGTGTGTCGCGAATCGCGGTGGACAAATCAAACATAATATGTCATTTAGAACGAGATTGTCCGCTGCATTCAAAGAGACACATTTGTATGCAGCAGATACCGCGTTTTAGAATTCAATGGAAAGATTCTTACGTACCTGCTTCTAAACATTTCGTCATAGGTTTTCAGAAGGATAAAATAAAACAATAATCGAGCTGTGCCCGCCGTTGATATTTTATACTTAGAAACCCTAGCCGACGGACAGAGAAAAGATAAAAGCAGATGAAATGTTTACAAAAGAAACCGTTTTTCATCCCGTGATTGTTCTCTTGTGCATTCAAAGTGAAACATTTATTAACGTCACTCCAGCTACCTTCCGAAGGTAGTTTTATTCATAAGTGAACAGACACTCGTGTTTTGCAAGTTTTCATTTATAAAATGAGAATAGTAAATTAGGAAAAGTAATGTAATATATTCTTCTTATGAGGAGCTCGTGGCTAAGTAATACCATTAACCGGGTAATATGTATTTTATTGACTTAAATGTGCCCTGGCGGCTGAGAGTATGTCATGCTCATTCAAATGTCTCGCTGGTGGTGGCGTGTGATCATAAAGTTCCCTTCAAAATGGTTGAGCTAAATGTTGCTGATCCATGCGTCATGTTTGTGAACGGGCGCCGTCAATTGGGACTGGTCATCTCTTAGCTGCCACGGCTTATTTTAATTTTAGAATTGTTTTTATTAAGGAAGCTTCTAACGTGCACGTCTTTCTACATTGTTCTCACATGTATAACTTCAACATGAATGATGTAACCCATATTTTGTAACAATATTTTGTTTTAAAAGAGTGTCCGTGGAGTTTCTTGCCCGCTCTTCTCCATAGGAACCTACTACGCTTTGGAATGGGTAACTAGCTTCATCTTTCTGACTGACCGACCCCTTGACAATTTCAAAAGTGCCTGTAATTGGTTTATTTGAAATAAATGCTTTGAGTTTGAGTTCGAATAACAGACGCAGGGGTCGGTTCATCAGGTTAAGCTATGCTTGCTGGGGTTGGTCCGTGAATGGGTGACCATCTTTACATACAGAGACCGTTCTCCGTGCCTCGGAAAGCACGCTAAGCCGTTAGTCCTTGCTTTCATTCGTGGATCTTTGACAGTTGTTACGGTTCTCAGAAGCCCGAAAGTCTGACAACCACTCTTACCAAGGGGTATCATATTACCAAATCACTGGGTTTTGGAGGTCAGATAGGCAGTCGCTCCATGTAAAATACTGGTATTCAGCTGTATCCGGTAACACTGGAAGCCGACCCCAATGTAGTTGAGGAAATTCGAGGCAGATTGTATGTAGATTTGTATGTAAAGATGGTCACCGATCCACGGACCAATCCCGGCAAGCGTCGCTTAACCTTATGTATAGACCCGTGCAGCTGTTATTACTTAGCCACGAGCTCCTAGATTACACACAGCATTATCCAATCGAAAAAGAGCAATTTATTTTAAAACATCCCACAATGGAGTGCAATGTCCGTTTTATTTGTAAAAATCTACAGCGTTTTTGTGTAGCAGAAGGCAATTCGTTTAGCTGATTGGTCCACTGTGGGACTAGGGCATGTTGGTGCTAGTGTTCGTGTCTTGTTTTTGTTTTAATCGATTTTGTTGTAAATAAAAGGTTCAAGAATAACAAAAAGATGTGAGTGGAAAAGCCGGGAGGGGACGCCCTAGAAGGACATTCAGTGAACTTATTGGTCGATGTTCTTCAGAAAGGTCAGGTGCGTAGTACTCGCAACCAGGGTGCGTGTTTGATCAGAGGCCCTAGTGTGAGTGTATTTTAACCATCTCGACTGATCGACCGTGTTCAGTACTCCGATTAGTGAAGGGCCAAGCGGAGGCCAATCGTATGATCAAAGTGTCTAACTTTCAATTCGTCTACGAAGCAAAATGCCTAAAATTAATGTCTACACAGCAAATTGCCTAAGCTGTAAATCGCCTAGAGATCAAAATGTTTGACAAGCAAAATGCCGAAAATGCAATTATTTCTAAGTAGTCGAGATGGTTAAAATAAACTCACACTAGGGCCTCTGGACTTTAGGTTAGGTTAGGTTAGAACTGTGACCAAACAACGCACGAGCCGAGCGAGCGTAGCGAGCGTCCCGCGGCAGCGGTCAGCGAGTGACAGAAACGGTACTCCCTTTCTTCTCCTAAAATAATAGATATATTGCAAGGTAGGCATTTTGATTCATAATCAGAATAAGGTTTAGTTCAAATACTTTATAGAAATAATGCAAGGTAGGCATTGTGCTTCCTAGTTTAATATAAGGTTTGACGTGCATAGACGTTTTAATTTCTAGTCAGCATGATCATAAAGGAATCGGAGCGCCTAACGCGGTTAATAGAATAGAATTTCTTTTATTGGAGTAACCAATACTCAACAAGAATGTTAGTAAAACTTACGGCTATGTTACGAGTAGTAAGCACAGACACTAAACAAAAACAATGCGTAAAGTCGAGATGGTTAAAATAAACTCACACTATACCCAAAGTCTCAAATTCATATAATTTATGTAAACAAAGGGACATAACAAAAAAATATCATCGTAATGAAATCGTGGTTTAATTCACATAAAATTGCGAAAAAAGGGTTTCCATTTCTTTTAAGTACTGATTTTAAGAAATAATAATTGAAAAATAATCATACCGTAAGTATTTTTATAAATTTTCGGTTTTAAACAAAGTTATTAATAAAAGAAGATTTTCAGGAGATACAAACATTTAAAAAAAAAATTACATCGTTGATGATGTAATTTTTTTTTAACACTAATATTACAACTCGCATACATAGATTCATATTATAAGTACCATATGTTATTTTGGATGAAAACGGATGTAAGCTGTTTCGATTGGAAATCGATTTTGGGAGGCCTACGTCTAGCACTGGGCTTAAAAGGGCTGATTATGACGATCATATATCATATATCATACTACGAAAAACATTGTTTGGCAACGGTATTTTGTTTGCATAGTTCTTATAATTAATTCACTTTAATTTTATCGATGATTATTTACAAAAACATTTAATGATAAAATGTTTTGTACCACTGTCCTGTCATTTTGACAGTGACATTTCTTGACATTACTTTGTTTACATAAATTATCTGAATTAGAGACTTTGGGTAAAGGGCCTCAGATGTATGAGTGTAGTAGACGAAACAAAAGAAGTACGTATGTAAAGATCGTAGCAGGTGGCGTTCTGTAGTTTCTGCCTACCCCCATGGGAAAAAGGCGTGAGTTTATGCACATAGTTCGATACGAATTTGTGTTCAGCTTGTTTGGTTAAGGCTTGAAATATGACATGGTGTCGAAATATTGATAAAAGGATTACTACTTACTTGTTTTTCTGTGCATATATGATTCAAACAATGTTTCAAAAACTGTGTATTTTTATGTATGTTTAGAAAAATTGCTCTCATATTTCAAGCAAAAATAAAATACATTAATTAAATATTTGTTTACCCCTTAAAATAAAAAAGGGCCTTTTATTTGTGAAAAAGCTTTTAATGATATCTAAGCATTAGCACAATAAAAACAGAAACAATTTAACCTGATAAAATCTAATCAAAAATTAAAAACGATTGCATGTCCGCCAGATCCTTAAATAATATTTTGTTATTTTTTTTTAATTTTTTTTTTTTCAGAATTTTATAACACTGTTTTTTTGTGTTTCGTATGGATTCAAAAAACTAGTAAGCGCGGTCTCTGTCGGATAACAGCGCCTTAATCGTAATGCCCTGTCAAAAAACACTTCCTCTCTCCTCAAACTATGTAAAATTTCTACATTTATAGCTGTAATTTCTATGGTATACATAATAAAGAGTATTCTATCTATCTTAAACGTAATTAATTTAGATTAAATGTGACGCAATCAAATTGCAATTTCCCAATACCAGTCGTAAAATTAACTTAGTCTTATACCCCACAGTTTAATTTATTATATACAGCCTCCGAGAGCCGTTAATTGTTATTAATCTGGGAAACTAAGAACATAAAGCCATTATGACTTGCCTTTTGTAATTATTACTAAGCTTTATCTAAGAACGTCTACACACCAAGGGATATTCAGACGGATTCACACTGACGGCTCTTGTCGAAAATAAATAAACTTAACTATTTACATAATTACATGCAGGGCTTTAAAGACCGGTAAATTTTCATAACGTTACCTTGTATTCACGATGTAAGTAGTGTACTACTACTACATCTCACCCATTTAAAATAACGATAAAATTAATAGTCGTATAAATAACGTTAAATCGATTACCGTTTTTTTTAAATGATAACTTTAACTCTGTGAATACAGTAGTAGTACACTACTTCAGTAGTAGTAGTACACTACTTACATCTCACCTATTTAAAATAACGATAAAATGAATAGTCGTATAAATAACGTTAAATCGATTACCGTTTTTTTTTTTCGATAAGACCCGTCAGTGTGAATCTGTCTGAATATCCCTTGGCTATCGTATTTTCGTAAATGTTAATTAACGTTATATTACTGGTAATGTTATCAAGTAACGTTAAATTTTTGTAACGTTTGTAGGTATAAAATTGAAATTTAACGTAACGTAACGGTTATTATTTATATTTTAACGTTAACAAGCTCTGATTACATGAAGAAGAAAAAAAACGTTTATGAAATTCAGTTTTTTTTTTTGTGTTTTACGTCCTGAACCTGACTTTGATTGAACCTTATTTTTACTTATTTTGAGTTTATTTTCACGTATATATTTTACAAAGTTTATATTTTGGCAGTGAAAGCTGCACGAACGGCGCGGGCGTTTCGCTTCGCCTGTTCTGCATCGGCTCATTATAGGCCACAGATGCACAATTTTGCCCTAAATACACTTCATTATTCGAGCCATTTTTTTCTACCCCTACAAAAACCATTTGATTATATTTCCCCTAATTACTCCATGTTAAGACAAACTTCCTAAGTATGTGGTTTTAGATTGTCGAAAACTTGTTTGCCAATATGTTCGGGCTAATCGCGGAACTTAGGGAGTTTCTGAACGGATCCCAAAACTTTTGCAAGGAGACATGGTTGTATTTATGGTATCATCACAGATCCATATCTGTGGGTGTCATTTATGGTATCATCTATGGATCCCCAATATTAAAATTATCTCTCGTGGTCGTGACTAGTTCAATCCCAAACAAGTTCTGGCCTCCTGTCCTGTCTGACCATTTTTAGGGTTCTGTGCATGTGTATGTGACTGATGGGATTCGAGAATGGTTTAGATTCACAACTAGACCCGGTAGGTGGCGCTGCAGGAAAATTGCTGTCCGGTCATGTAGTATCCGAATTAAAAAAACGGAACCCTTATACGATCACTCGTGAGTCTGTCTGTCTGTCCAGCTGTCTCAGCCAATTTGCTACGAAAATACTGGACCAACTCAAACACGGATTTTTAACGTAAATAAATGAATATGGGGGTCACTTTAAGGGGCAACTCAAAAAAATTTTTTTTTTGCAAACTCTACCGTGTGATATATCAAACGAAAGTGCTTGTTGTCAGGATTTCATATATATATTTTTTATAATTTAAAACAAAATCCTTTTAAAGTTATTTAAGAAAATTATATGAAAATTGACCATTCCCCCCTTATCTCCAAAACAACTGAGCCTAAAATTTTGAAAAATATAGAAAACAGTTCTTTACTTATAGATTACAGAAAAACCTATAAGAACTCTATGGTCTTTAAATAAGACGGTAAATCTCTCAATATTGTGCGTACAAACTTACATTTGCAATAAGAATTTATATGAGAACATGTTTTTCAGCTGCAATGCTGTTTTTTCTTGGGATGAATTCATCCCAACTACGGAACACTGCATTATGCGTGGCCAGAAACGTACTTGGCCGATTTTTTTTTGTAGATCCAACTCTGATTTTGTTTTATTCCAAACCTCAATTTTGAGCGATTGGAAATAAGTCCACATCCTGACGCCACCCTTGCCGTCCTAGATCTATAAACGTTACTTAGCTCGTGCTTTGACTGAGATATGTTCCATTCTCTTTCATGCACTTGTAGTTTGACAGGGAGGGGAATAACGCGTAGCCTAAGTACGCGCGGAATATGATCAGAGTGTCGTAACTTTCAATTCGTCTACGAAGCAAAATGCCTAAAATGTATGTCTACACAGCAAATTGCCTAAACTGTAAATCGCCTAGAGATCAAAATGTTTAACAAGCAAAATGCCTAAAATGCAATAATTTCTAAGTAGTCGAGATGGTTAAAAAAAACTCACACTAGGGCCTCTGAACTGTAGGTTAGGTTAGGTTAGAACTGTGACCACACAACACTGTGGCCAGAAACGGTACTCCCTTTCTTCTCCTAAAATAATAGACATATTACAAGGTAGGCATTTTGGTTCAGTCAGAATAAGGTTTAGTTCAAATACTGTATAGTCATATTGCAAGGTAGGCATTGTGCTTCCTAGTCAATATAAGGCAATACTCGGCATAGACGTTTTGATTTCTAATCAGCATGATCATATAGGGTAGGCGCTACGTAACGTTTATAGATCTCGGCCCGAGTCTCAGCTAAGCGAGTCAATAAGTACTTTGGGGGACATCCGAATCGGCACACTTCAAAACAAAATTTCGTGCTCACGGCTGTCCACATCTGATTACCACCCAATTCTGCCATGACCAATAAAAAAAACTTTTGCTTAAATCAATTTCTCAGGCTCTGTTACAATGATCACAGATGTCTGACCACCTCGGCTGGTTTTTTACGAATTATTTTTTTCATTTACAAAAGCAAGGAGTTCAACAAAAATCTGATGCTGCGAAGCTATTTAATGAGCGTAGGTAAGCGTTACTATAGCGGCCAAACGCTACAAGCAAGAATAGTCCTCATGGTTGTCCGATTCAGGTGTCCGTGATAGTACATAGCAATCCATGTAATTTTGTTTGTTTGTTTGTTTCAGATCAAAACTAGCAGTTCTAAACAACAGGCACGCTTACTTCCTTCTCGTAGACAACGGGTCAGTCGGCCGGTATGGTGCGGAGATCGTACTGAGGCGGAAGCTCGAGAAATACATCGCGGCGCAGAAACTACATCCATGTGAGTACTGTTGTATGTAAGAGGCTATGGATAGCAAACGATTTTTGGAGGTCGTCGTATTTGCCAGATGCCCAAAAGTCTGACAACCAGTACCAAAGGGCTTTCATTGACTTGAATGTGCCTTGGCGACTGAGAGTAAGTCATGCTCACTCAAATGTCTCGCTGATGATGGTGCGTGTGGGATCATTTAGCTCCCTTCACAATGGTTGAGCGTGAACGGGCGCCGTCAGTTGGAACTGGTCATCTCTTAGCTGCCATCACGACTTATTTTTAATTACCTGTTTGATTTTAAATTTGTTTTTTTTTTTTTTGTTGCCATTTGTACCTACTCTGGACGCTTTTAACGTATACGTTTTTTTTTACATCGTTCTCACTTATATATAAATGCGTTTGTACCAAGGGGTATCACCCAGTAACTGGGTGGTGGAGGTCAAATGGACTTATTGTTTTTGCTAACAGACAGACAAATTAAATAAAATAAAATTCATTTATTTCAGCTCCTTGACCTATATTAATTCATACACAGTACACAATTTTGTCAATTTTATAAACAATACCTAAATTGTTGTAAATATTAAGACTGCGCCGAGCGCACAGTGGCGCCCTCATCGTTATTTCAGTGATTTATTTTATTTTAGAATGAAAATGCAGAAAATAAGCTCGTCAAGTTGTGCTTCACAAGACTATACGTTATTATTATTACAAACAGTAGTTTTAAATTGTTATGTTTTATTGTAATAATTAAAACGGAGCAATTATTATGTAACGAATAAATTACAGATCAATTCAATTAATGTCAAAAGTACAAGAGCAAAATAAAAATTCATAAAATAGGACAATGAATTAAATTAAGTTAATGAAGTTATGTCAGAAGCAAATATTATAATAATTATCCATAAGGCTCATTCAATCAAAGAACATTACACAGTTATATAGAAAGTTCAAAATTTAATATAAAAAAAGACAAATCAAACACCAGCAATGCCCTACAACAATGCCCAACGTAGGGGCAATCCAGTCAATTAAATTAAGTTGGTTTTGTATTATGAAAAAGAGCCCTTAAACACTTTAAAAACAGCAATGGATAGCGGGTGGTTTTTTAGCTTCGTTTTTTTTTTTGTGAGGTGGCCCGATGACATCAACTCGTTTAGTGGTGTGAAATCGTGCACCTAAACTTGTCAAAATGCCCGTTATTTTTATTTTGCAAGAATTCGATTTATTCGCAAAAATGCTGAATGTTTTTTCAGCAATTTCAAATGTCAGCTTGTCTATCTGTCAGTTTGCCTTTAACTTCAAATGCAACTCAAAAATGAATATTATGAGCAACACAACGTTAGTTAAACTCCAAAGTGTTTACTTAATACCCCTTGCAATTAGCAGATTTCTAGACCGACCTTGATCCAGCTTTCAGACGTAAACATAGATGGTGTTACCGTGCTTTCCATTGTCAACGTAAAAAATTAGGATTATTTTTAAATCTGTAGGCAGCGATTTTTTGTTCTGTGTCTGTGGGCTCAAAAATGTCAAGTCAAACCCAACAATACTTTCACGAAAATAGTTAAATAAGATACTAGTGCGGTAAGTTGGTTTTTACAAACGAGTAAACAAATGTAAGCCCGGGACGAAGTCGAGGGCTTACCATAGTCACGAGTTTGTAAATACCAAAAAAAATATTGTTGTATTTAAATCGTGTTGTTTATTATCTCCATTACCTAAATTACAAGACGTTAATAATAGTTTGGTTTTTCATTCAACTTTCAACCTGATCAGCCCATGCGTTGTGGCTAATTGTGAAAATATAGGAACATACCGTTTCCCTTAGGATTCATTACGGAAAGAACAATGGACCTTAGCTATAATACAATCATGTGAGGCATAGATTAACCATATAAATGAATTCGCTCATCTGCTTAACTCACTTCCGTCCTAGATTTTACTGAAAAAAAGAACAACGAAGCATCATTGTTTTGCAAAGACGAAATGCAATTTTTTATTTTTTGCCAAAAAATTGTGGTAATTAAAATAATCTAGAGTTGCCAAAAATACATTTTTGACACCTTTAGTACAGGCTGCGCCACTTATCGAGTCGTTTGGTACTTTATTTTTATTTTTCTATGAATATAATAAAATAGAATACGAGTACTACCCCCACCCTCCCCCTTACTCTCCTCCCTGTTCTCTTTAAAAACCCCTAATTACGATTAACTTTGCTCCAGATACGCCCAGTATAAAGCGTTAATTGTTTAAAACTAGGTCAGGCAAAATACCAATCAGCAGCAAAAAAACATTGACCACAGTATATCTACTTTAAAAGTTCTACTAACTTGGTTCTAGCTATAAATAAATCTCCAAAATTAACGTCCAACTCTTTATCTATAACTTTGTCCTTTTCATGTTGAAGCAGCTTCCAATTTACATCTTGATGGTCTAAATGAATTTCAACATTGTTTAACCTCAAAGTTGGGCAGGACCTTTCAAAATTAATGCCTGTACACCTGGCTGTAAACCCACAAGATTGTTGGTCTACTAAAACTTTAGGGATTATGTTTAGTGACGTGAATTTAGGCAGAATTAGGGAAGTCGAAATCTGGACAATTAAACTAGAAAAATTTAAATGTCAATACTATAGAATAGAACATACATTTATTTTTCAAATACCATGTAGAGGAATGTGGCCGTTTGACTTTAGCTCGAATTGTCAAACTACTTTGATACGGTAACTGACATAATTTACTATTGCCACGCCTATTTCTTGAAAATACATTAGCGAGACGTTCAAAACGGCTTAGATTTTGAACACAAATCAAGTCAAATCGAGTAAAAAGATTGTAGGGGTTGAACATGGACTAAACCGATTTAATGAGGTCTCCTAATTTTATGTTGAGCTTTGGGATCACCGATGGTCCTTCAACATATTCTCAGTATGATTTCTTGTAACGTTATTGTTTACAGCTTATATGATTGAAAAAAAAATCTAGTCACTGAATGTTCTTTCATCGTTAAATTCTTAAGTGCATAATAACTTTAACTTTATTTGAAAATGAACTACGATGTCCATGTTGATGTCCACAATGTAGATTCAATTCGGAATAAAAACTACCCTACATCCTATTAACACCTGTGTCGCATCTCTAAAAAGGGTCGTACGTCGTACCCAAAACACACTGTACTGCAACTCGTCTCAATCTTTCTCAAAAGTACTCTGGTGTCGGTTTTCAGTCTACGCAAATGCGGGATGTGGGCAATCAGTGTTTTACTTCGAAATACCTGTGAAGTACTGATTACCTTTGCTGCTTGCTAACCCCTGTTACCAAACCAGTGGCCTATCCATAATCTGCGGCTTTAAATTACAGATTACAATAATTTGTTACGTAAATAAAAGAAACAATGGAAGAATTTTGTGAAAGATGGTAATATGGCTGGATAGGAAGTGAATATTGAGAAGAAAAAAAGACATGCTGCGCCAATCGTTAATATCCATGATATAAGGGCTATACGAGTAGGGGGAGGACCAAAGAAACTATGGATGGACTGTATGAAAGATGATATCGCTAGAAAGGGAGTGACTACCGAGATGATGATTAAAGACAAGTATGGAAGAAAAATACAATGCGCCGACGACAAATAAATTGGGATAAGGGCAGAAGAATGATGATAACCACGACAAATACGACGATGAAAAATCTATTCAAGAAAGGGTTGCATGAATTATGATAGATACTTATAATACCATACTTATATTTAGAGCTTTGGCATGACAGAAATCGAAAGTTTGCATTCAAAAATCGATTACTTACATAGTTTACACAATACTACGAGTTGTATTGTAATGTGGCAAATAATTTAATTTAATGTTTTGTGTTTCTTTGTTTTGTAATGATAACGACTAATAGAGAATTATGGGTGAAAAACACAGTGCGTTGACGATAAATAAATTGGGATAAGGGCAGAAGAATGATGATAACCACGACAAATACGACGATGAAAAATCTATTCAAGAAAGGGTTGCATGACTTATGCTAGATACTTATAATACCATACTTATATTTAGAGCTTTGGCATGACAGAAATCGAAAGTTTGTATTCAAACATCGATTATTGACATAGTTTACACAATACTATGTTTTATTAACGAGTTGTATTGTAATGTGGCAAATAATTTAATTTAATGTTTTGTGTTTCTTTGTTTTGTAATGATAACGACTAATAGAGAATTATGGGTGAAAAACACAGTGCGCTGACGATAAATAAATTGGGATAAGGGCAGAAGAATGATGATAACCACGACAAATACGACGATGAAAAATCTATTCAAGAAAGGGTTGCATGACTTATGCTAGATACTTATAATACCATACTTATATTTAGAGCTTTGGCATGACAGAAATCGAAAGTTTGTATTCAAACATCGATTATTGACATAGTTTACACAATACTATGTTTTATTAACGAGTTGTATTGTAATGTGGCAAATAATTTAATTTAATGTTTTGTGTTTCTTTGTTTTGTAATGATATACTTTGCATACTATTATATAGAATCAAGTTCTTCTAAGTTAATACCTTCTTCTGATTCTCAACCTAATTTGACTAAATAACTTTTGTTTTTGATTTTTGACTGTTCATCACCATCGACATCATCAGCATCGATAGAAACAAGTTGTGGTACAATTTGTTTAAATACAGTCCATCCATCGTTTCTTTGGTCCTGCCCCTACTCGTATAGCCATCCACATTCATACAAACTTTCCTGACGACTTTTCCCTTCTTCCTCCGCATCACATGTCCAACAATTCGTCGTGCCCTTATATCATGAATATTAAGGGTTGGCGCAGCATATCTTTTTTTCCACACATCTCTGCCGTCATCTCAATATTCACTTCCTATCCAGCCATAATTAATAATGGCCCCTGGCTCTGATCTTTATGGGTTTATTAATGGCCCCTGTAACACAGGTCCCACCTAGCATGGGGTCATTGATAAAATCTCTGTGCACTTGTAAGTTCCACGTTGTAAATGCCGCGCATACTAATTGTACTGTACTTTGCTTTTTGGAAAAATTTAGTTATTATTATTATTATGACGTTTATTTATTTTTTATCCATATAAAAACCATTTTTAAATATTTCTTAAAAAATATATAAAAAACATTTAAAAATATAAAAAATAGTGGTCCGCCGGTGTCGGGAGCAGGATCCAAGCTACCGGTGGTCAGGGCTGCAGAGACAAGAACCTACTCACAATGCGAGCCTATCAAGGAGCCTTCTGAATCAGGCCCTTGATTCTACCGCCTAACGAAAGTCTCGAGAGATGTTGATCGAGGTTTTCGGCCATTAGGCCATTGGCCGTCACGACAATCGGCACAATGATAGCTGAGCTCACATTCCACATGTCAACAACCTCGTGTGCTAAGTCGAGATACTTTATTTGTATCTCTTTCTCAGCTTTCACGAGGTTCTCGTCATGGTGAATGGTGAATGTTGAAGTAAATAAAGAATGCCTGAAACGTCATCTTTGGATGTGTCACACAAATCCCCATTATTATGATAAACATTGAAATTGGCATTTAAATCCAAAAGGTAAACTCAACTAAATCCAGTTAAAAATTTAGACTTTTAGCATACGGGCCTCACTAAGTTTCTTCTGACTCTTTAGCTGGAATACTTGTAGGTAACTTTACTATGAAGTTAAGTTTCCTCTGCGTAAGTTGGCTAAGTGATTTATCGCGACTTATTTCCTGACTTGGTGCGTTTAACTTAGACCAAGATGACGGTAGTGAATCATGATTCTGAAATTAAAGTTAAGTATTGCTCTACTTGATGTAATTATTCATCGACGTCTTTTAGGTAAAATTTACTTCAGGAGACAGTCCTGTGCCTAATACCTTATACCAGCCTATTACTGCCCCACTGCAGAGCAAAGATGTGGCATTTTTTTTTTAAATAAAAGTAGTTACTCCTTATACCATCAGCTATCTGCCATTGAAAGTCCTGTTAAAATCAGACAGAAAATCATTTAAAAAATTGTTTCTTTACTATAACTACCGTATATACTTTCTTATGCATTTAGTAAAAGCTGTTATTTTGACATTACAAACAGACACTTCCTTTTTATTTTTTGTATAAGTAGATTAATAACTAAAATATTAAAAAAACTAAACTGCCCATTTCCCTGCTGAATGTTTTTTTTTCAAAATCTTTGAATGCAGATCAAAATATCTCAAAAAGTTAAGGACAGTCTCCTAAGACCATTTCCTTGTAGCGACAACGGTTAGTCTTGCTGCTCCATTTCAAAAATCCACCCTATATAAGTCCAGATTTCTTCACGATGTTTTACCTTCACCGATTTCAATACTGTCCAAAATAAACTCAGTAATACTTATTGCTTCAAAACAGCATTATTATTAAGTACCTGTCCTTCCATTTTACTCCATTTAACTTGGTCGTAGCAAGTTCTAACCTTCTTTTCTGTTTTGCTTTCCTTTGTGGTGCGAGATTTACGTGAAAGCAGTTGAAATATTGAATTTTGTTTAAATTCTTTAGAAACAGTGAGTTGACAATAAACAGACTCGAGTCTTTCAATATTTGATATACTTTGTGAATTTGTCAAAGTTAATTTCTTATCATTTTACTTATTAGCTGTTGTTGCTTTTTTCAAAAGCAACTGGGCTTTAATATATCTATTTCTTATGAAATAACTTCAGTCCGAAAGTTTGTACAAGTTTGAAACAACACTACGTCCAGATTTCTTAGATTTGTACTCTTGCCCTAGTTTTGTAGGCTTTTGAATGGATTTACGTTGTCGTCTGTATTTGTAAGTTTTCTATTATTTCGTATGGATTCTTCTCAAGAAGTTTCTATTTGTAGAACTTGACCAACAATCTTGTTACCGCATATAAAGAAAATGAATATCCTTCCTACTAATATGAAAGTTTAGGATGGATGGATGTTTGTTACTCAATCACGACAGAACGGCAGAACGGATTTGGATGAAAGGCACACAGTTTATAACCTCGATCAACACAATAGTTACAACCTTTGAAGATGCTCAATGCCCTTCTGACTGCCAACCCTGAATGTGTTTGCGGATGAATGGAGTAAAATTGGACGTAGTTAAGCAGAAAGGACTCAACCCACGTTATGGTCAGGGATGAGTTGTATATACCAAATAGGTCCTAACGGTTAACGGAAGGTACCCAGCTACATGTGGGTTGGTTCCTAACATTAAAAAATCAACCTTCTCTTTGTAGAGTCACGGATCTTTTTTGCCGAGTTAAAGAACCATTTTGCGTATATCGACGGTGAAGTGCCAATAACTCTTAACTGAAAAAGTCAAAAATGTACACAAACTGAATGAGGATGCATGAATAGCGGTAATCCCTTAAAATAGGCACGTTAGTTTAGTTGGAGGTATTTCCACATATAGTTTAGCAACAAAAAATACACTTAAGAGATTTCACTAAAACCTGCGAATAACCCCTTTAAATTCAAAATGATAAACAAGTGAATTCTAGAAAAAATTTAGTTAGGAGGTATTGGCACTTCACCGTCGATATGTCTGGTGTTCTCTGAGAGAAAGTATGCAAGGGAGTCTACTGTTCCTTGTTAGTTTTAATTAAATTGTATACAAAAAATGGCAATATTTTAATATTTTTTATGTTTCTATCTTTCTATGTTAATTCATGTAATTTGTGTTGTACCGTTTGAACTAACTATAAATAAATAAACACATAGGATACTTTTCATCCCGATATTCCCACGGAATCGAGACATACGCGAGTGAAACCGCGGGAGCAGCTATTAATACTATACCGTTAATTCTAATGGTCTGTACCATTACCTCTTGATAAGTTGCGATAAAGTTTTCTGGTAGGTACATAATTTCATTCAATTATTTCCTTTTATTAATCTGACTTGTCCCATCATTTTGAAAAACGTAAATAAACAAAATAACTCATTAACGGATGTTTTTCAGCATTTCCCGTGCATCAGACATATCACTATAGCACATACCTACACTGAATATATCCATATCGCTGGTATTTAGTTTTTTCAGCACTCTGTGCGACGATTTCCTTTTGAATCGTGTCAAGACGAAAGTTGACGGTTTCCACGCCGTGCTCCGCAAGCGATGCGCCGTGGCACTCAGTAGGTTGCGCCCCAGCACCAACAGCATCCTGTACCTCTATTATGACGTATTAATGCCATCATGATTCTAGTGCAAGAAAGAGATGGAGCTATACATGACCGCTAGCACCGTCCCTTTTTCAGTCAGGAATCATAATGGCATTTATACTTCATAATATGGCCCCTGGCAGTCATTGCGGATAGGCTAGACGCGTTACGTCCAACACTGGGTTATTACCCACATTAGGAAATAAGTAATTATAAGTTTTTTTTTTTTTTTTTTACTACTAATACTAGTTTCATAAGTTTTTCTGTACTAACATTCTATAGATTTGAAAAAGCCTGAATTAAAAAGTTTTTTTTTTTAATTTATTTATAATCATAAAAATCATAAATCAACTCTCTAATTTCATATCACCTTATTTAATGACTATTCCATGAAGTTGTTACTTTTAGGATTATACTAACTCAAGGAGTACTGTATTACTGATTCTAATGTTTAATTATGTAAATACCTAGTTGTTACGGTTGCGAATTACACTTTAATCAACATACTCCCAGACAATGAGCTGCAAATTGCAAAAGTCGTAAGAAAATCCGAATTTCGCGGTCTACCTTAGCGCTTCTCCCTTAGGGTCAGCTCACACCGAGACGCGACGCGACGCGACGTGTTGCCAACGATTTTACTATGCGCCTCGCGACTTTGCGATACGTTTCGCGGCGGTGCGCGCTCACTGGCCTCTTCCAATATCGTCGCGTCGCGTCGCGTCGCGTCTCGGTGTGACCTGACCCTTAAAACAAACCCGCAAAAATAGAACCGACAAAGCGCAAATACGCTAGTCGATCTAGGAATACCGATGTGTTTTACTAAAATTACAAGGACCATTTTAATGCCCCATTATTTAAAACAACTTGTTACCGCACATACGCGTTCGTGGTTGTAACATATCGGTAGATTAATCGGCGGACCGTCACGTGTATGAGTTTACTTACCTCTACAGCTGGCTGAGGTGAAGAAGTGTGTGGTTTCGTTTTATCATAATCTTCATTCATCTCATCAGTCTGGAACATGAACGAGAACAAGTCGTAGTACCATAGATGTGGAGTGTAGATATCCGCCTCGTTCTCCGCAATCTTCTTACTATGTTGCACTCTCTTATGTTCCCTCCTCACACAAGCCCTCAGACTCTCTATTTTCCTCAAAACATGCACTCTTGTAGCACTGGGATCGTATTCTTGAACAAGCTGCGTCAATTTCGTTATTGCTTCGTGTCGTTTGTGCTTCATTTTGTACGAAATGCAGTGTTTGTCCCACAGGCATGGTAGATTCTGGTATAAGGTGATGAATTCCTTGACTAGTTTGCGCGGGAAGACAACGTTTACTGCATCGGCCATTTTGTTGGCGCTTGACGCGTTCGACGAGCGGCGCGGCGCGCAGGTCACTGAGCGTGTTGGGTGGGGTACTGCGCAGGTTTGCCTCCTCCCGCACCCCGCCTGCGCTGCGTCCCTCCGCTATGGCCTGTCTGATTGCTGGCTATACAAAGTACGTTTTGTGCGCCAACATGTTTGTATACACGGTCGATACGCGTGCTCGGCTAACTGGATAGCCGAAAATATTTACGGAGGCGAACGAACCTGTGTTTTGGAGGGATCCGTGGAATATAAAAATGTATGTTATGTTTTATATTCCTTTGGCTTTTTATTTATGGCTTGCTCTGAAACTACTTTAATGGACACAAACCTCACTAATTTCACGGAACTAATTACAAAAAAATCTAAACACAGCCTTATTGATACAGCTTCAAAGTCAACTTAATCCTACTATATAATATTATATATTCTACTATAATATTATAAGTATGAAAGTTTGTATGTTTAGATGTTTGTTACCCAATCACGCAAAAATGGCTGAACGGATTTCGATGACATTTGGCACACAGATAGTTTATAATCTGGATAAAAACATAGGATATTTTTTATCCTGGTAGTTCATTCCTCAGGGAAAATCGATGCTAAAAAAACATGCTACGACTTTTTGCGTGGGAGATATCGATTTTCCCGTTCGTTTTATATAAATGCTACACATTCTTAAAAACTATATTTTCATATTTTCACTAAAAACCGAGTTTCTAACCCGCTAATAGTTTTATCATTATGTTTTGCAGCTGATCAACACAAAAATGACGTTAAAAATCTCTCCTGAAAAATCACAAATTTAAACATACGACCTTATGCGCGGGATGTGTCGAAATATTCGACGACAACACACGGGCGAAGCCGCAGGTAAAAGCTAGTAACAAAATAATTCCCATTCGCAAGTACACAACCCTGACTTAAAAAAGTAAAAGTAGACAAGGAGGTCGGACATAAATATTTACATCATTAGGACCCCTGTCCTTGGATACGAAGCATGCAATTTGCAAGCATTTTAACGAGGGATCCTTTGCTCCTGACATTTTTCGGACGCTGGAATAATTAGTTAATATTATAGAGTAAAAAATGGTTGGCTCCGGTGGCGTGGCGACGCGACGGTCTGTTCCAAAGCATAACAAATATAATTTAATATGCATTTAGCGATGATACGAGAATAAAGAACGGTAACCAGTTATTTCAGTTTCTACCTCTCCATCACAGACAGATACATAAAAAAATTATTCAGTGCACACAAAAGACATAGCACAACACACATAAATGATAAAATGTAGATGAATATTTATAAAAACAAGATAGGTACTAATAACAAATAATAAAAAAACATACTTAAAGAAATAGAGTGACACTATGACATTATTCAAACCAATTATCAATAAACATGGTGCGGTGTGCATCTCAAGGTTGCAATATTTCTTAGTTGCACCAAATGGGAGTCCAGCTCAGCATGTGTCATGTATTGTTTGTGTCTCTGAGTGAGTTCACAAAGAATGCATTATACTTTACTTAAGATACTTTTATTTTAGAAAGTAGCTATGGGGGCGAAGCCGCATTGTATGTACACAAAAATATATCAAATTTTAAGAAAATGTCCGATATTCATAGTCTAAATACCAGAAATAAACAACATCTTGCTGTACATCGCACTCGCCTCCACAGAGTAGGCAACTCATTCATGGGTCAATGTATACGCTTTTACAACAAACTTCCCATTGAAATTCGAAACTTACCCATTAAACGATTTAAAAGCTGTATTAAAACCAAACTTTGCAAAAAAGGGTACTATAACATTTTTGATTATTTAGAAGACAAAAAAGCTTGGGATTGAACTGTTCGCTCTGCTTAAAGCCGTTTGATTAAACCATAAAACTTGACATTTTAATAATTATACAACGTTTTATATACATACCTAATTATTGACATGATTAAATATTATATACAAAATGACATGAATATTTACTTTGAAAAGTATTACATATATTACTTTAATTATTGTGAATGTGAGCACTATGTGGGTCATTTGTTTTCTTTAAGATTATCTCTTTTTCCTCTTTCTCAAGTAGTTTTAATGATGGTCTGGTTTTTTGAGTACTTTATGCGGCCTACCCAAATGTCCTTTCTTTGGTATTGTTCGTCGAGTCGTTGAGCTCCTTAAATCCTGAGTTGAGCTACACGTTTACTGACAAATGCTTGCACTGACTGGACAGGTCCACTCAAAATTGTGTGGTTCTTTCCTCAAAAGACCATTTCAGACACGGATCTACATGGTCCTCACATGATCTGACCAAGATTATGTCTGGACTTTAAAAGAGACTTTGGCCCCTGAGTTTGTTTCGCCATTTCTTCTCAGGGATAGTCAGATAGGAAATGTCGACTTCCTCAAGCTTGTTTTTATATTTTTTTATATGACGTGTAAAATTGATTCCGATATCCTATTTACAGAATAAACGATTTCATTTCATTTCCGTGGGCACCAAGTTCACCAACTAGTTAATAACAATACGTCAATAACTTAAGACGGGATCATCGACATCATGATTTAAATATAGTCTCATCCCGCAATTAAATTATTGCAGCTGTTTTATCGCAAAGCCTAAATCGCATATTACGGGCACACAGGGACCCAACGGGTTACCTTCAGAAACATTATCATTATTATAAGTTTTTAAACAGTCATTGTCACTAACATTACTATTAACACAAACGGGATATTTACCATGTTTTAAACATGGTAAATATCCGTGTACCGTGTGGTGCCGGACGTAAAGAATAGCACCACCCACCCCATTTCCTCCCGTGGGTGTCGTAAAAGGCGACTAAAGAACTTACTAGAGAATGGCAGCAGCGTTCTCAATGCAATTTTAACACCATACTGCGATCGCCAACCCGCCTGCCAAGCCTGGCGATTATGGCTGCCCCCCCCCCCCCCCCCAATCGGGGGAGGCTTATGTTCAACAGTGGACGTATATCGGCTGAAATGATAATGATGATGAAATATCCCGTTTGTGTTAATAGTAATATTATTATTTGATAAGACACACTAGCAGCTTATTAGCAGATACGTGAGGTATTTCAATTAGCTTAAACTAATTTGATCTATCCAGTCGGTTCAGTTTTCACACGTCACAATATTTTCCGGAAGCCTATTCCTTGCTGTTACAACTCGGCAAGCACTTAGGCATGAATTGGTTCAAGGCTTTTTCTTTGATGAATTTTCCCATAGCTTTAGAGGAACATGGAAAACGTTTCCTATCATTACAACTATATCACCCATTAACTACCACTAAAAAGGGTCAGACACACGGCATTGTTGTCATCATTACCCTAAAAAGGTTATAGCAATAATGCCGTAACAGGTGTGAAACATGCTCAAAACAAAAGACTAAAGCCACCTGTCACGTGTAACATGCGTTACTTAGGTAGCCACGTCCTTAAAATATACATAATATACAAAGACTTATTCTACATTGTCTCTCCCGATGGATTATCCGATTATAATCCTCGTAGCGGTAAATGAGGATGAAAACTCAAAATGCATGTCATGGTAGCGACCGTATTCGTAGAAGAAATTGTAAACAAAGATAGAAGAAACTAATACCTATATAAAAAAAAGGATAGAAGATATGATTTGAGATTTTAGATGAGGCTGACCTCATAAAGTATGGAGGAGGGGAAGTTGAAAAAAAAAGGGAAAGTTGTTAAAGGCCAAGCACAATGAAGGCTTCAGATTGCAGTCGGGGTGAATTTATCACAAGTTTATAGTTGAAAAAAATGTTGTCCTACACATTGATATACGTCACGGTTAATTCTCCAACTGAAAATGTAAGTTTGTAATGGCAAAAAAAAAACTATAAAACTACAAATTAACGATTTTTCTTGATTTGTGCTGTGATACCTTGCTTCTTGCCAAATTCCACGATTCTAGGTCATCGGGAAGTACACTATAGTTTTGATTTATTTACGAGTATCCATAAAAGTCGCATAAATGACCGTATTTTTTTTTTTTTATTGAGTGTAGAAGCTTGATTATTTTTGATCTCCAAGGGACCGTAGATCTAGTACGTATTTGATATTAATTTCAACTCGATACCTCCTCGCGTTACTGAGAAAAAGTGTCTTGATAGACAGATGGACGGACAACGAAGTGGTCCTCCTATATGGGTTCCGTTTTTTCCATTTGAGGTACAGAACCCGAAAAATAACAAAAATTTCGAGTGAAGAATGAAAGAAAATACGTTTATTTGCGGTAAACGTGACACAGAGAAAGAACACAAACACGAAAATAACAAGTCAGGGCAAAATATGCGTCACATCCACGCAATCCGGCCATCGCTCAGCATAATGCTGCGCATTAGCGAACGGTACAACGATTCCCTAACAAGCATTTCCTTGTCCACCTCAACAATTACCTTACATACTCATATTACTGAATGAGACCGTCATCAAAATTTTAAAATGAAATAACTGGAAGACCCAAGATTTTCTTTACCAAGACAAACAAACCGTATCTTGTAATGTCTGAAAAACACACGAGAGAAAACAAAAGTTAGCACATTATTGCTTCCCATGTTCCATTATACGCGCGCCATTCATATTCAGCACAAAAGCCATGGGAATGAGACCCTTATATATGTCCCTTCATTATAAGATACGAGCTTGTTAACGTGCGGCTTCCAGGATGTTGTGGGGAGTGTGTAGTAAAACTGTACTAGCTGCTGCTTGAAGCTTCGCCCACGTGACTTATTCTAAAATAAAAGTAGCCAAATAAGTAAATTGCTCCTAATAGCATCGGCTATCTACTGTTACAGCAGTTAATTAAATATTACAAACAGACACTTATTTTTTTTTATTTTTTTTATATATTTAATTAATTTTTAAGTAATAATAATATGTAGAAGTATATAAAAAGGAGGAAAAAGAATCAAAGGGCATCAAAAATTTCCTCCACATCGATGTCAACAGGAAAAGTGCCCAAAGGCACAGCATTGTTATATTGTATGGCAATGCTGATTCTTTGCCAAAAATAGGCCAGCCCTCAGGGGCCCAAGTCTGCTATTTTTATAAATTCGTCACTCCAACACGATCCCATTGTCATTTTGTTAAAAGTTCGTAATCTGCTAAATTCATAATGGTCGATCATTGGTCGGTCAATGGTCTCGTAACAGAATTGTATTACAATGGCATTGTCGTATTTCCATTATTATAAAATCCGTTAGTAGAAATGATTTTCGAAAAACTACTACTAAATTTGAACATTTATTCATACCAGATTTCATTTATATATATATTTTTTTTTTTTTTGGTTGTTGATTGATTGGTTTCGAACTGTTTGGGGTTGAAGTACTAGGGCCATGGAGTCCGAGTACCCCTTGGATTTTCGAGTCATGCTAAGCGGTTGGTCAACTCCACGTGACCAGGGCCTCAAGTCTGCTATTACAGTAGTGTCAGAATGGTCTATCATTGATTTCATAATTGTTGATTTTGACAAGTTTGGTAATCTACTAATATAATGGCGTCATTATGACTTTCCAATGGTCAGCCACTGACACTCCATTGAAAGAATTGGTAATCTCGTACATAATGACAAATGAAACTTCCTACTAAACTTCCAACTTCCTACTACTTCAGATTGCTTAAATATTATGTAAAAATATATATAAATGATATCTGGCATGAATAAATGTTCAAAATGCCATTGTAATACAATTATATTACCATTCATATTACCGTTTTGCGTGGATGTGACGCATATTTACCCCAAAATTTTTTTTTTTTTGTGTTGTGTTCTTTTTTTGCGTCATGTTTACCGCAAATAAACGTTTTTTCTTTCTTTCTTTCTTCTTTTCTTATTCACCGACTAATGATCGACCATTACGAATTTAGCAGATTACGAACTTTTAGCAAAATGACAGTGGGATTGTATTGGAGTGACGAATTTATAAAAATAGCAGACTTGGGCCCCAGTTACCCTTTCAACAATAAAATGAAAAATAATAAAAAATCGCAGACACAGTAATGCAGACGAGCCTGGTATGAAGAACCAATTTCATAGGCTCATGGTTTTAAGATTCAATTTCAGATAATATGAAAACTCACAATAAACAGTTTTTAGGGTTCCGTACGTCCAAATGAAAAAACGGAACCCCAATTAAGATCACTCGTGTGTCTGTCTGTCCGTTAGTCACAGCCATTTTGCTACGAATCGAAAGGACAGATTAAGTTGAAACACATATGACTTCTCAAACACGGACGAAATATTTTCCAAATTGTACCATGTGACAAATGAAAGGGCCTACTGTGAGAGTCTTAAATATTTTCTTTTTTATCATTTTAAAATATTTAAGAAAATTTATATCACCCTTATCTCCGAAACTACTGAGCCTAAAATTTTGAATAAAATACAGAAAATAGTTATATAAGTTAAATATCAGATTAAATACCTACTTATGATCCACAATAAAGAATATGAATATGAATATCTCCCAGCTATTTGAAACACAAGCATCAGCTAATTACCTGCTAGTGTATCCCGGAATCCCGGAACCCAGAGCCGACGAAGATGTCCAATATACTTCTAGATCCAGATAAACGTAGGTGTCGAACCCGGAGTCCTTTATTTAAGTTTTGTTATAGACCGGTTTCTAATAGTGAAAACCGGTCCAAAGTAATAAACCGGTTCTTACTTAAGCCGTATTTAAATTAAAAAATATGTTAAGGGATAAGAAAAAAAACCGTTCCAAATAATAATCATAATAATAGGTACTTATAGATTACAGGAAACCTAGAAAGTCTATGGTCTTAAAATAACATGGTAATATTGTAATAGTCTATTTTAATAGTCTCAATATTGTACGTACTAACTTACATTTGCAGTTGGAATGTATGAGAGAACATGTTTTACAACTACAATGTTAAGTTTTTTCTTCATTGTGCGTGGCCCGACATGCACTTGGCCAGTTATTATCTCTCAAATTATCTATTAGACCTAAAGTGTCTGATCGAACTAGGTTGAAAATTCTTGAGTAACTATTCATCAATTTTATTGTTGTCACGAAAATTTTCACGTTCAATTTGACATTGACCTACACGAAGACCGCGTATCGGCAAGCGTAGCGTAGGATGACCCCCGGCTAAATGGACCAAAGACCTTAGAAAGGTGGCTGGGACAGGCTGGATGCGGAAGGCGGAGGACAGAATGTTGTTGCGCAGCTTGGAAGAGGCCTATGTCCAGCAGTGGACTGCGATACGCTGAGTTCATTGAGGTATAAGAAAAGTCATCCAATTCAAAACCTCCAAAAATTCTCGGTTCAGAGAACATACATAGCACAAGTTTTCCTCCATATAAAAAATCTGCAATAAATAACTTAGTGTTCAGTTAACACCATAAGCTTGAATGTGCGAATGCCACGTCCTAGTAAATATCTTCCGATACTCGACAGAGCGTAAGGTGGCACTCCCCTAAATCCGGTATAACGGCCATAAAGAAAGATTTAAGGTGAGTTTCTTTGTGTGCCGAAATTGATAAAATACCGATCAGGTTCGTAAGTGTGGTTGGCTTTGATAAAAACCTTCTATGATGACAGAATGTACTGGCTAAAGCTGTTTATTAGTATTTGAGCCAGTATGAGACCTAAGTTTGATGGGAATAATCATTGAAAAACAAAGGGATTGTTTAATGAACAACTCTTTTCATAGGTAAGAGGAAAAAAGAAGTGTGATGACAGCATGGAATTAGTATCTACTATATAAATTCCTATACTATAAAAAAAAACTAATAATGCCGACCCCAACAAGTGGATAGTATACCTAACATTATTTTAGAGGGAATAAAAGAGTGTCTCTTATAGATACATGGATAGAATACTCTTTATTATGTACACCATAAAAATTACAATTATAAATGTAGAAATGTTACATTGGGTGACACAATGGGGTGTCTTATCGCTAAAAGCGATCTTTTACAGACAACCTTTGGATGCCATAGGTAAGAGGGAAGGAGAGACAATACTGCAGGTAGTCAGTGGTGTACTATTTACATATACAATAAATACATAAATCATATAGGTACTCTTATCTACGACGTCTATGTCTATCTATAAATAAATTTATATATGTATACAGGAAAAGTTTTTAACCAGTGAGTAAATTTTGACAAATGAAACTTAAACGAGTTTTATTAACCACCTATTTCTTATTTTGATACGTCTTAGTACAAAAAAGTTAAGTTATCGTTAACGAAAGATGTCTATTTTGAAACTAAATTATTGGATACACGCCGCGCGACGGCGCGTGCAATGAAGCGGAACACAGTTGCAGGTACCTATCAGCTGTATGCCCGCGCAATTCGCCGATGTAGATATTTAAGCAGGTTATTAATCGTATTTTTTTTTTATTTAAAAAAATTGTATTGAGCAACTAATGGAAATGTATTCTATTACTGATACTGATACACAAAAAAAAAAAAATTGCGCACTGGTTAAAAACACTAACAACCTTGCAGGATTCTATTACTAACATCATAAACAACAACTTATGTTCTATGACTTTCTTACAAAACATAATAAATTTACCAAAAACAAACCTTCAAGATTTCGTTGTTCTATCTAACACTAAGTATTTTATTGTACCTACTTACGCCTGCCGGGCACTTTGGTCCTGCCTTTAGCACTAGACACGGCAGTTTGTTTTACTACGCATAGAGTTCGTAACATTTAGAGCGTTCAATTTAAATATTTTTATTTTTGTATGAACAGTTTTGTTTAAAATCTGATGAATTCTTAATAGTCATAGAACAATAGTTTGTTTTGTGCCAATCACCCTGTACATACAATAATCAACATGAAACAAGAACAAGGAACTTTAAGTTAATGACGATGTTTGAGGCAGGGCTTGTTAACGTTACCAAATAACAAAATAATAACCGTTACGTAACGTTAAATTTCAATGTTATACCTACTAACGTTACAAAAATGTAACGTTACTTGATAACATTACCAGTAATATAACGTTAATTAACATTAACAAAAGTTCGATAACTAACGTTAATTTAGCTACGTTGCCGTTCTGTGGGTAAGAATCAGGCAGATTCAGGCAACGTTTTGATCGGCACGGCATCAGAGAGGCGCGAGGGCGGCTCCCGCCGTGCCGCACGCCTTAGGCCCACTATTTACATCTCACCCGTTTAAAGTAACGATCAAATGAATAGTCGCATAAATAACGTTAAATCGATTACCGTTATTTTAATAATAACGTTAACTCTGTCGATACAAGGTAACGTTATGAAAATTTACCGGTATTTAAAGCCCTGGTTTGAGGAGAGAGGAAGTGTCCTCATCTATACACAGTCAAATTTAAATCGTTTACATCCTCATAAGGGATCATTGTACTCATCATTATGAATAACTTTTACTCATCATTATGAATAAATTTTACTATGGGACCGAACCTGAAATCGCGAAAAAATAATCATCTGTTCCCTACAATTTGACCAGTTACGCGGACATAAATGTAGGGAACAGCAGATTTTTTTACACAACGTATATGCAAAATTTCAGGATGATCGGTTTAATGGTTTAGGCGTGAAAGGGTTTGTTACCCTTTCACGTTGTTTGATTGTGACAAACAAACAAACTTACTTTCACATTTTTTTTATTTTTATTTTTTAAGTAAAAGTTTTTATTTATAATATTAGTTAGGATAAGTATCTAAAGAAAATACCAACTGGAGAACTTGGTTGCTAAGAAATATCCTAGAAATATTAAAATGTCAAAACTTTTGTAATATTCTACCATATATTCATTATTCATATCTTATACCTACTCCTAACTTCTATTCATATTTCAGTTCAGCGATATTTTATCTTTTAATATACAGTTTCAACTTCAAAGAATAAAACATAACATCAACATTAAAACTTCGGCAATAGTTATTTTAGAAAATATATTTCTATTACAGGGATACCAAAATAAGTTTATTAGTATTTTATAATTAAAAATAAATTAACCTAAACTAAATAAAACTAATAACAAAATGAACTAAAATATGGCGTCGAAAAATTCCTCCGCATCGCTGTCGACTGGTAGTGTACCCAAGAGACTGGCAGCATTGCCACGTTGTATGGCAATGCTTAGCCTCTGGCCAAGATAAAAGCCAGCCCTTGGGTCACGGGAAGTGTCAACCAGCCTTTTGGAGATTTCATTGAACAATAAATGAGCACTGGGACCCCACGGCCCGAGGGTTTCAACCCCAAACGGCTCGAAAATATAGTTACCGATCAAGTTACTATACTTTCGCCGCTTGAGGTTTTCAGCAGCCGCAGCAGCAGCGCCAGCACAGCACGCCGAGCCAGGAAGATGGGATGGCGCAAGAGTATCGACACAAGTTGCGTCCCACACTAAAGGCCTACCTACCTTCCAAGGAAATAAAGACATGCCGTCCGGTCTCTTGCCATCGTCGCGTGCCAAGCCATTGGGTTCTAATACAGCTGGAACGCCGACGGAGACAAGAGCTCGTCGGATGATGTCATTAATGTTTGCGTGCCGCGCTAAGCGACCCGCACTTCGACTGCAGGACAGGCCGTGGTGTCCTAGGCTGTTGACAACCTCGCCACAGTGACAGCGATGGGGAGAACAACAAGGAGCTCCTAGTCGTAGGGAAGCAGCGAGGCGGAAAGTAGTGTCGTCAATCAAAGTGCCTATGTTCGACGATGGTAGTGCATGAAGCCAAAGACCCGACTCCCACCTACCCACAGCCAGCAGGCGCGCACGCTCCGCAGAAGTAGCAGAAGTGTCAAGTAAATTGTTCTGTACTACCCTACAGAGCGGCTCATCCCACCGTCTCTGTGAAGATGGATTGTCGGGTGGATCTGAATTCGGGCAAGCAAGTTTCCAGGCATCCAATGCCTCGGTAAAGCATGGCACATCAAAATCAATCAGTGTGGAGGCTAGGATTTTCCTGATTAATTTCTCAGTGCCATGAACCGAGGAAATGAAAGCCGGTAAACTAATACTAGAAATTTTGCGGACGCCGAGGCCTCCCATACGAATGGGAAGAGAAGCTTGAGCCCAAGCTCGGTCGTCCATGGCCACATTTAAAATCGAAGTTAATGTATGCCGGATAATTTGGTCCATTTTGTCTAAAAGGTGAGTGTACTTCCATAAATGGGAAGCGCGAAGGAAATATATTAATTTAGGGCCGAAACAGCAGTAACGAATTAAGGTTAAGGCCGAATGCATGTTAATTTGGAACAATCTTTCCGAAACGTCATTGAAATTTTGTATTTTTTCCTCAATAAAAAAGGGAAAGGAATTTTCAAAAATAGGAGATCCAAGGAGACGAAGAGAGCTTTTTTCAATAATTTTGATTTCAGGAGCTATTGCGTTAAATTTGGGAAGAGTCAGATGTCTGTCAGTACTGTCAGCTAAGTATAGTTCACATTTAGAAAGGTTGAGATCAAGACCAATGGAATGAAATTCATTTTTTAAGAATTGAAGGTCATTTAAAACAGTTTCTACATCGCCTCCCAAGGTTCCATCATCAAGATACCAAACGTTAAATTTGGAATTTAGCTGTCGAATAATTGGGTGAATGGCTAAACTGAAAATCACTGGCCCGAGAGGGTCACCTTGTTGACAGCCAACAGCAGATTCCAGAAGGTTGTTCCGATACATTAATTTAGAAGGGTGTCTGTAACATTGCCAAAGGAAACTATAGATTTGGGGAATTTCTTTTTTAGTTTCTGCCAGCAAGGTGTCCCTGTTAACAGAATTGAAGGCATTCTTTATGTCAACCTTCAGAATGACCTCTCCTTTGCCAGAATTTAGGTAGGTCGACAAAGCGTGTACGGCAGCCTCACAGCCCCCTTTGGAGCCATAACCTAGCTGCAGGGGCTGAAATTTTTCCGAAACAACCTCACCAAAAAATTTACAGCAAATCTTGGCTGCCATACGACGATAAACAGTTCCCACGGCAATGGGACGAATGCCGCCATCTCTCTTACGTAGGGCGCATAAATTGGCCCCGTACAGAACGTCGATGATGGCCTCGTTCACCTTGCCGGAGAGCATTAAGTTAATCAGAGCCGTAAGCTCCTTCAAGAGCAACTCACCAGCAGCCCCGGCGCCTGAACAGATAAGGTCCTTAAGGTGTTGAGGATTCAGGCCGTCGAGGCCGCCAGCGGACCCATTCCGGAAGGAGCATACGGCTGTGACCAACTCTCGACCTGTAATGGTGAGGGAGTGATTAACCGGATTAGGGGGGTCGGGAAATGAAAGGCCATCCGCTGGGGCAGGGTGTTTGCTCTCCAGAGCTGCGAGCGTTTCTGGAGAACAAGGAGCCAGCACATCACTACTAAAAAGAATCCTGGCTGCTCCACTAATGTCACCTTCCCCTAACTTAGATTCGACCTGATGAGATATACATTTTGAAGAGGTATATGTCTGTAACTGAAATTTTGAATCTAAATTATGAGCCGAAATATCACAGTTTTCTTTAATTTGTGCAGTTAATGACTTTTTAGAAGCCAAATTCTTTTGTACGTGTAGAATTCGGTAAGGGAAGGTGAGCAGCTGTTCCCAAGCACTTTGCGAGTTCTCCTGGGCGGCAAGACGAACGCAACCTGCCAGATGTTGTGCCACAAGAGGCCTAGCACCGCGGGGAACTCGCTTCAAAACAGGAACTGAGTTTTTGAATTTTGAAAGTTTTTTCCAAAAAGGGTCGAAATTGGATGAAGCTGGAGTTGAAGGTGTAGGTGTTGAGACAGGGTCTGAGGAGAGTGCATTTTGTGGTCTGTGTACCTTGCCAATATGCACATTCAGACCCCGCTTACCTTTAAAAAACCGTGCCTGGGTACACAGCTGACATCTCTCCAGGATGCTCAGCGATGTTGAAGGTTGACTAGCACTACCACTATCATACACCACATCGCTGCTTCCACTGAGCATTTATTAACATCGATTAAAACTTATATATTAAACTTAATAACAAAAATAAAAAAAAATTGCTAGATAATAAAGTAGAGAGAAAAAAGTCAATAAAAATTAATTAAAACAGGTGTTGATCAACTCTATGGAAGGTAAAGGCAGCCCCAAAGCGTCTACTTTTAAAATGAAAGCCCCACCAGAAGAAACGCACCAAACTCTCCAGCAACACGACTCTGTCTGCTACAAACTGATTAATCTGAATGTACTTTGTTCAGCGAGTACGTACTTCAATACTTCACTCAGCAGATCATGCAGCTCCAACCGACCTCCTCGCCGGATTTTTAACAACAATGCTCAGAACTCAGGCTCAGAACTAATCGGCGTATATCGCAACGTATCGCTACATGCCGCATCACATCACTGTCCCACAGCCATGCGAGGCAATGTGCCGCTGTAAGAACGTCTGCGTCACGTTCACACGATAGCAAGACTCGCAGTTTCCTCATCACCTTTTAAATGAAAATTGTGTCAGGCGTCCGTACCTGTTTTTATGGTACTCGTATTGTTGAATAATTGTCTTATTACTAGCAAATTCGCACTAGCACTGAGGTCGCCTTATTTATCTAGTGAAAGCCGTTTTAAACTAAGATATTACACTGAAACAGATATTACTACTCACTCCGAGTGAAATTCTATATGTTTAGGCCATATAAATGGATAAAATTTAATAATTATTTATTAAATAACTTATAGCGATGTTTGACGTATGTCAACCAATGTCAGGGATACCTAATATACTGTCGGGTTCACAAGTAAATCTAACATTAGAATCCCTAGAGACGCAGAAATATCTATTAACAGGCATTTAGTGTAATATTTCTGGATTCTACTCGGACTCGAAATATCTAAACACGGCTTCTTCTACTAGTAGGTATACCTTTTCCTAGTCAAAACAAAATACTTTTCATTTCTCACACTTGTAAAGTACGCTTGTAGTTACCTGATCAGAGGGATGAAAACATTACTATTTGTCCCTGGGAAACGATTTTCCATGCTGTCAAAAAATTTATAAGCTATGCAAGCTATGTCCGAACTTTTTATACAGCCACTCTGTTAAATCGCGGCGTAAAATTGCAATTCAAAATGATAAACAGTTTTGTAACATGATTTAAAATTTACTTTTCACAAAATTATTATTTTTACATCAATTTGAGCGAAATATTTACTATCATCAATGATAAAAAATACTGGCTGGTAGAATGCTACAGAAAAATAAACATCAAAATCGGCCAAGTGCGTGTCGGACTACGCACAATGAAGGGTTCCGTTGTTGGTCGACTATTACTTGTTAACTTGTTAAGCCTACTTAACCGTTTTTTTTTTTTTTTTCAAATTCGTTACATATACTACTGAGTGATTTTTTTCACGTTTCCAAAAGTGTGTCTCTCCCCGCCAGCTAAATGGTTATAGGTACCATTTAGCTGGCATGGGGGCGGGGACACTTGACTCTAACAAAACTTATCACTTAAAAGCTTAATATTACGCAAACGGATCCCTGAATCGTAAAATGGTTTTTAAAACCCGCAATATTTATGAACGGCCTATCCAAAGATACCCCACACAATGGGATAGACGAGAAAAAAAATATCATCCCCACTTTACGTGTAGGGGAGGAACCATAAAAAAACAAGATTTCGTTTACTATTGTATCGACGTGTATAATTACCCATACCAAATTACAGCTTTCTAGTCTCTCAGCTAAGTCGCGGACAAACAGACGGACAGACAGACGGACATGGCGAGACTATAAGGGTTCTTTGTTGACTACGGAACCCTAAAAAGGCGGAAAAGTGGCAATTCGATCTTCAGTTGTTTTGTCGAGTGCTAATTATTTACGTATAAGTACAGATATTTGTATAAAATGAGTTCATAAGATTCAGATAATATATATTTTGTTTAAATAATCAGGTTTTTGTTTACTTTCCTCATATTCGAAATGAAAAGCGGAGTGTGAGTTTTTGTTCTAAGTATTTGTATAAATGCATATTAGATCTGCTTCGCTACGCGTCGAGCTACGGCGTAGCTCGCTTGTGCTACGATCGCGTAGACTCACGCGTTCGATATTTGAATTTATGACGATATTTCTTTGTTTTTGTCGTGTAAACTCACAGAACAGATAAAAGAGAATAGAAAGGAAATATGCCTGATTTGTATTAAAACACTAGCTGACCCGACAGACTTCGTTCTGTCAAAAGCTATAGTATAAACTCCACTACTCTACCCTACCCTACCCTACCTACCCTACCTACCTACCTACCTACCTACCTACCTACCTACCTACCCTACCTACCTACCTACCTACCTACCTACCTACCTACCTACCTAACTAACTACCTACCCTACCCTACCCTACCCTACCCTACCCTATCTACCTACCTACCTACCTACCCTACCCTAATTTTTCGTAAAAACCATAAAAAAATCCTTGGACTTCAACGAACATTAAAAAAAAAGAATTGGTTAAATTGGTCCAGGCGTTGTTGAGTTATGCGCTTACCAACACATTTTGCGATTCATTTTTATATTATAGATAATTTGTATCGCCGCTTGTCTCCCATTCTCTTACTCCACTACAAGCAAGAGACCAATACTTAGGCGCATTACGCACACAAATAAACCACACGCATTTAGATCGCGAGTTTGCTATCGGTTGTCACACTAACGCAAGGACTGCGTTTGACGAACACTCACACACTCACATTAATTTCTCATTTATGTTACGGTGAGAAAAAGGTCGATTATTAGTATCGATAAAATTACTGTAATTTTATTACTCTCAGTTTTGAAATTATCGCTTTTATTTCGGGACGGGTTACGAATAGTGTGGACTTCCTAAATACATAAGTGGGAACGTCCTATATAGCCGCGAAAATCAAATTTTCATTAATTTTTAGCTAATTGCAGCTCTGTTTTATGTCATAATTATTATGTCACAACAAACAATAAATGATGGGAATAAACAAAGTTATTTTAATTATAATTTTACTGATAATAATCATTTGTGTTCATAAACACATACTTAATATCGACATTTTTTACAACTTGGTACAACACTGGACTTTGCTGAATTTAAGCTTTGGCTCGACGGACGCGACTTTCGCAGTGAATGCAATACATTGCGCGATAGCTCACGTAGTATAAGATGGTACCCATGTATTGAAAGCAATGTATAATTTTGCATCTGTTTGCGATTGTATCGGTTTTGTCTACAAACTACATAATACTGTTGTAATAATTACAAATATCACTTGTATTTTGAGGTTTTTGGTCTTACTGGTGGAAGAAATCCCTTTTCGGGATACATTACACACCTGGCTTTTTTTCCGACACGTTATAATAGCGTAAGACGGCATAATTATTTATTTTTCGCGTAGCTTCGTATGCTGTCACAATAAGAGCGCGATTGTTGGCCGGTGAATCAAATTTCGGTTGTTTTATGAGCGTCTGCTCATAAGTGCGGTGTGCCTACCCCGCCCACAAGGCCCTTCTAACCTCTTTTATCTGTTCTATGTGTAAACTAATCGCAATCTCTTGAAAGAATATATAAATTGATCATTATACCTAATGACATAGAAAATATGCGAAGTATAATATACGCAACGATCGCACTTTGACATTCAATCAATCTGCCTAGCCTTTTCCCAACTATGTTGGGGTCGGCTTCCAGTCTAACCAGATGCAACTGAATACCAGTATTTTACATGGAGCGACTGCCTATCTGACCTCCACAACCCAGTAACTGGGTAACACGATACCCCTTGGTATGACTGGCTGTCAGACTTTTGGGCTTCTGACGACCCGTAACGACTGTCAAAGATCCACGAATGACAGCCGGGACCAACAGCTTAACGTGCTTTCCGAGGCACGGAGGAGTCTCGGTATGTAAAGATGGTCACCCATCCACGGACCAACCCCGGCAAGCGTAGCTTAACCTGACGGATCGACCCGTGTGGCTGTTATTACTTAGCCACGAGCTCCTCGATCGCACTTTGACATTATTGATCCATAATATTCTTTAAGTTATGTTACACCAGTGACTAACTGCAGTATTGTCTCTCCTTCTCCCTTTAAATTCACCCAAAGGTCGCTATTAGCGTTAAGACCGCACATTGTGTCACCCTGTGTAAATATTATACATTTATATCTGTAATTCGTATGGTGTAGGTGGCAGTGGCGAGGCTTGACATTTCATAGGAGGGAAGCCAAAGAAGAAATTGTTCAGTTCTATAAATATATTCATACAATTACGTCGAATATTAATTAAATTACTCGTACGCAGAAATAAAAATCATCCCTTTACTTCAATGCTAACAATAGGCGTATTTGTTGTTTCAATATTCAGGTGTATTATATACCTGTAGTATATCTACATTATTTGGCAATCGTACTCGTGGACACTACTGAATGTGCTATTTTTTAATGGTGGTAGGTGAAATTGCTCTTCCGTTCGTCCAAAAGGAAGCCGGTAGGAGCACGCTACGCCTCTGGTGTAAATAATAAAGAGTGTTTCATTCTGTTTATTTATTTATATATCCTTTATTGTACACCACAAAAATACATAGGTAACAAAAAATTAATCAAACATTACAAAACCAATGGGGGGCCTTATCGCTCTGCAATCTTTTCCAGGCATCCTTGGAATGGACAGTGATTATCCTTGACATAAAATAAGGCTGTCGTTGGTGCAAATAATAAGTATACAATATAATAATAATACACAATAAAATAGATACACAGATATATATACTATATACTAAATTCATATATACTAAATATATAAGCAACGAAAATAAATGAAGACTATAGATAATTACAGTTACGAGAACAAGATCACAACGACAGGTAATGTTCCTTCACGAGTCTTAAACACAGGTAACGACTGCGCGCGTTTTATTTTAACTAACAATGTATTCCACAAACGACTTCTATTCTAAGATGACACAGCTGATACTCGTAAGTAACATCACAACGATTTCACGCTACGAAATATACCGTGTTAATCTGGGTTTCCTCTCTCTGGCCTTACGTCCTACAACCCAATAACTATAGGCATGCTCACAACGTGTCACCGGACGCCTGCGGTGTACCGCGACACGAATGCACAAATTACGCCCTATTTCACTGATTGTGATTGGTGGCTCGTTACTCTAGTGGTCGCAAACGCTGCTGCTGTCCTGAGTTCGATTTCCGGGTCGAGCAAAGCGTTATTGGGATTTTCCATGTAGAATTTCTCAGTAGCAACCCGGAGTCGTGATTTGTGCCCAGTTGATAGCAAAAAGGTCGCCCCCTGTTACATGGGACTTAAATATAACAGTTGAAATGTGGGTGTACTGTGACTTTGGCTCTGCATAGCCCTTCGGGAAACACAGGCGTGATGTTTTGTTATCAACTTATCACTGATTGTGATTGGTAGATCGTAAAGGTTAATGTGATTAGTATGATTGTAAACTGACCTTTGGGTTGAGATTAAATTCATTCGTAGTTGTGACGACAACTTCATTAGTTAATCAAATTTACAAATAGAAGCCCTTTTTTGGACATGGTTCAAGTTCCTTAATGCAGTACCTAGTAGCAACAATGGTGTTTGTATATATCATTTGAACTTTTAATCAGAAGAAATAACACTCAGACATAACCTATAGTTTGACCGGTACCGCTGTACTGCGCCTTAGGTATGTGCGTGGCGAGACGAGGTGGCAGTGCAGGCCGCTCATTCGTCAACGCTCATGGCGTCCCGTCGCTCATTCGTTAACGCTCACAGCGTCCCGCCGCTCATTCGTAAACGCTCACAGCGTCCCGCCGCTCATTCGTCAACGCTCACGTTGTCACGCCCCCCGCCACGCCGCGCATTCCTAAGACGCGGTACAGCGGTATCGGTCAAACTATAACTCAAGAATCAAGCATTACTTAAAAATGGTTTGAAACCATTTGATAGATTGAAACTAGAAGTAGCTCGAGTCTTACATAAGGTTCTGTTAGTTCTGTAATTCTGGCCTTAAACTCTGTTCTTGTCTTGAAAGCATATTATTCACTGCCTAGCAACTACATTTCTGACAAAACATGTTTCCCAGAGTTTGTAAGCCTCAAGTAAATTAGGTACATAAATTCTGTCCCAGTTTTTTTTCGCAGAAGATTTATTAAGAAACTTCTGATAAAGCCAGGGATGGATTAGCTAATTACCGCACCTAAACCAATCAATCTTATCAACACCTTTTTACCCGACTGCGCGACGGCAAAGACAGGATTATGTTTTGACGTGAATACGTCTTTTTTGCTTCTATATTAGGAGGCAATTCAGAAAATTGACGATAACAATTTCGTGGGATACAGTTTGGTGTTGCAGCTACCTATCTACCATCTACATCCAATGGTGTAGTAACACCACTCGATAGCTATAGAATCAAAGAACTCGTTACGTTGAATGAGGACTGTGACGCATCGCGCGCGATTGAGCCGCCATTTTGAGGACGTTTCGCCGCGTCAAATAATTTCTGTTTGGTATAAATTTTGTCTCGGAGAAGCTACGACGTTCTTTTGAGTTTCAATCGTCAACTCTCCTCAAGACCTATTGATTGAGTAGGTATGTAAAATATTAGGGTCAAATAGTTATAGTGAATATATATGTAAAGGAAAAAAAAATGCTGTGTAAATATATTTTTTTAATAAATAATGCAAAAAGCCAAATCAAAATTTTATATTTAACGGCGCGTGACATCATTGAATAATGAAAATCAGTTAATTGTGAGAGTTTTTTAATCATTGGTCATTATTTTGTTATTTTAATCGATTTATATTCGACTAAATGGTAATTTTAATTAAGAGCGGGTAACACCGAATGGAGTTGCGTCTGTCATGGCGGGCGAACGTAGTGTCAATTGATTGACAGCCGTTGCACGTAGTGGTCACTCGCAAACCCATTGGCTCTGAATCGCTAATTATTACTGCAATCCTTAATTGTTTAAGTAGTTTCAGTGTCTGTATAATTAAAATAGTGAACAGTCAACGCTACAGTGTATTTATTTCAACGTTTCCTGAAGTTTAACGCCCACTATGGATTCCCGTGCTGATGAGGTCACGAATCAGCAATCAGATGCAACAGCCCGGTCTCCCGATGTCCCGTTATATTATTATATATTTTTTATAGATATCATATACGGTTGGAAAGGGCTTCTTAAAAGCAATCTAGTGATACTCGATATGGGATTAATGGGACCGCTTCAGCGGTGCTGGGAACGCAAAAGAATGAAAGCTTCCGAGGGGATCAGCGATGGCGCCAGTACATCTGCAGACGCACACGTAATCACGTAAAACATACGGCCGTATCCATGACACACCCCTACTCCGTTTCTTTTTCTATACTTTGATTAAAAACTACAATAAATTCACAATGACATGTCCCTGTCCCAAGCACCTTACAAAAACACTTCAAGAAAATAATATATGTACCTATTCATCCGAAAGCCGTATAAAATACATAAAAAAGGCTTTACGACTTCAAATAAAAAGTTCTTTTTGACTAAAACCTAGTTCCGACCAGGTGTTGTCGTCGAAAGTTTTATTGTATTACAGTAAGCAGTTAAAGCAGTATGATCCTAGAAATTGGCAACTGGTTTGGGAAATAGATACGTGAAAAGTATAATGTACAAGTATAAAGGGGCTCGTGGCAAATTAATAAAAGCCACACCGGTCGATCGAAGGTTAAACACACACTGCCGCGGTCAGTTCGTGGATGGGTGGCCATCCATTACATATCGAGACCCTCAGTACCTAGGAAAAAAACTTTAAGCCCTTGGTCCCGGCTGTCATTCGTAGATCTTTGACAGCCAAGGGGTATCGTGTTACTCAGTAACTGGGTTGTGGAGATCAGAATGCAGTAGCTCCATGTAAAACACTGGTATTTGCCTGCATCAGGTCAGAGTGGACTAGGCAGATTGATTTTGATAAAAGGACTTGTACGAGTATTACACCAAACTCAAACTCAAAGCATTTATTTCAAATAAACCAATTACAGGCACTTTTGAATTGTCAAGGGGTCGGTCAGTCAGAAAGATGAAGCTAGTTGCCCATTCCAAAGCGTAGTAGGTTCCTATGGAGAAGAACGGGCAAGAAACTCCACGGACACTCTTTTATAACAAAATATTGTTACAAAATATAGGTTACATCATTCATGTTGAAGTTATACATGTGAGAACAATGTAGAAAGACGTGCACGTTTGAAGCGTCCGTAATAAAAACAATTCAAAAACTAAAATAAATTCAAATAAGCCGTGGCAGCTAAGAGATGACCAGTCCCAACAGACGGCGCCCGTTCACGAACATAATGCATGGATCAGCACCGTTTAGCTCAACCATTTTGAAGGGAACTTAATGATCCAACACACACGCCACCACCAGCGAGACATTTGAGTGAGCATGACATACCCTCAGCCGCCAGGGCACATTCAAGTCAATAAAAGACATTAACCGGTAAATGGTAGCTCTATAGTACATAGTGCTCACACCTGTGCTATGCAATTATATAATTCAAGGAGACTGAGTTTATACAATGCAAAGATAGTCTTACAATCTTCAGCAGTTTCAATATTTTCAAATGCTAATCAATTAGTTTATGCGCCCTTATGGAGCAGGACCAGCATCGAGCCAAGCATTTTTGTCAGCGATGTAAGCCCCCAACTTATAATATGCTTGGCTGCATAGTGTGCGTTTTATACAAGATTTAAATTTAGTTTCGTTCAATTGGAGTACCATTATTTAGAATAGATCATAATCTCGATTAGGGTATGGGTATTGTTGCTTGCCTATCGGTCTTCTACAGACTGTACTTCGTCGAGTGTGCACAGAAGCTCCACGACCTGATCCCACCATCGCCCTTTTATTACCGGACTACCAGACGTACTGCAGTGTACCATCCGCACTTGGTTGATATCCCGTCCAGTCGTACTCAGCGCTTCTTCTCCACATTTATTATGCGCACAGGCAAAGTGTGGAACTCTCTGCCAGCGTCTGTGTTCCCTTCCACATATAACCCGTCTGCCTCCAAAGCAAGAGTGAACAGGCATCTTCTAGGCACGCTCGTTCCATCATAGACCTCATCCATCGCGTTCCATCAGGCGATATCGAGAATAAGAGCAAGCAAAATCACAACAAAAAAAAAAAACTTTAAGAGTTGTTTTATTTTATTCGTAGATATTTAGAGGTAGGTATTTAAGATCCAACAGTAGCTCAATTCTTATTTCGTCGAAGCCTCCTTATAAGATAGTATTGTGTTACAACTTACAAGTGTTAAGTTGTAGAATCATTGACACAAGTCGCTTGCAGGCACATTATTTTCTTTGTCCTTTCCTTTGTGGCTGAATGGGCGTTTTCCTTTGCCTGACCGTTACGACTTCCCTTTGATGTATAAGTACCCCGTATTTCTCGCCATTCTTTTATAGCACTTTCTTTTGGGGTTTTCCCTTTACAAATAAACGAATTTTTACGGCTTTTACGGTAATAAACGTAACTATTCTTCTACGCAGTGTCTCAAGACGAGTCTTTGACCAGTGCGTGTTGCCAGTTATGACCTATGGTACTGAAACGTAGTCGCTCACACCATGGGCCTTATTAGAAGGCTAAAAGTCACCCAAAGAAGAGATGCAATGGAGAGAGCTATGCTTGGAGTTTCCCTACGTGATCGAATCAGAAATGAAGAGATCCGCAGGAGAACCAAGGTACCCGAAATAGCTCGAATAATTGCCAAACTTAAGTGGCAATGGGTAGGGCACATTGCTCGCAGAACAGATGGCCGTTGAAAGGTTCTGGAGTGGCGACTGCGTACCGGAGGCGTAGCGTAGGAAGGGCTCCCACAAGGTGCACTGATGACCTTGTGAAAGCCGCAGGAATCTGCTGGATGCGGGAAGCACGGAACCAGTCGAGGTGGCGGTGCTTGGGGGAGGCCTATATCCAGCAGTGAAATGACAATCGGCTGAAATGATGATGATGATTCTTCTACTCAAATAATAATAATATTTATTAGACCAAAAATAATACTCGTTTAACACAATTTATCTTAGCTACTTATAATTATGCTTAATCCTAAAACAGTTACAATTGTGTCTAATATTAACATCTGCGCCTGTATTTAAAATTTAAAAAAATGGCAAGTACTTACTCGCCACCTATCACATTGACGCTTTCCGCTAAAAGAGGACTTCCCAGAACTCAATTTTATAAGTAGGTATAAAAACAAAAGAATTATAAATAACTCTTTTGTTTTTATACTTAAAAAATTAAAGCAAAACGAAAGAAAATCATACTTTCTTAAAAGAATATAATACTTTCTTATAATAAAGTACCTATTATTTTCTTTCATTTTCACTCATTCCCAAAATTATGGGATTTGGAGTTACGCCCTTTGTAGCGGAAAGCGTCGACATGGGTCTTAATAATAAACACAAAACGTGGGATTACAGACTCCTGTAAACTCCGGTAACACCTCTGCATACACCTCAGGCACCGCAGGTGTGACTTAAAAGTCACAACTACAGTGTGAATCGCAAATCAAAAATGTCTTTCAAATAGAAATCCATGAAAATAGTCATTATTATCTAGTACTAGCTTTTGCCCGCGGCTTCGCCCGCGTGGATGTCGGTTATCGCATAAAAAAGTACCCTATGTCCTTCTCCATATCCCAGGCTATATCTCAAATTTCTAACGTAATATTAATTCTAATGTGATTCACTACGTGAATAGAAACCGAAACAAATAATTTAATATGTTAAAAGTACCTACTTATGATCTGAACGTATAATGAGTCTTTACCTAAAGATAACAAACACAAAATCAAAATACGAAATTTCACTCAAATTCTTAAAGCAATCAATTGTACCAAATTACAACACGAAATAACAATGCGACACAAATAATAATTTTAAAATAATTCACGTAGGTATCAACAATGTGAAAACAAAACAAATCCTCCGAAATGTCGCACGATACACCGTTTATGCTGAGAAAACACTCGAAATCTAATGAACACCATTGGTGCATAACTTTTCTCAGGGTCACGTTCGCAATTGGACGAAATATTTGACATTTATTTTGTACTTGCAACACGATCTGGCTGTAGAATTCGATTAATCGACTAATACTTGACCGGTACTAATACATTTTAGCGGGAACACCACTAAACGAACGAAAAAAAAAAAGAAAACAAAATACGTCTGTACTCTGTGGTCGTGTGGCGGTGTGGCGCGATGTAAACATTCAACAAGGTTATACGTGCGTAAAGTAATGGATAAAATGAGAAAACGGTTTAATCATAGAAGAATCATATACAGAATTACTGAGAAATAAGTGTAGATTTCGTATTGAGTGTTAGTTTATCGAAAAGTGATAAATATGTCAGTGAAAAAGTAACGAAAGTTTTGTAATGCGCAAATTTTAGTCATATAGCCGCCGTGTTTAGTAATGTTTTTATGATAAATATTCTTTTATACTGTTTGAAATACACGTAAGTAGCTAGCTTATTTAGCTACGAACAAATTTGGCTAATAGCTACTGATATTATAGCGTATTGTTATCGTTATCGTATTTCCAAGAGTAAAATTCGGCAAACAAATACCTACAAAAAGACAATAAAATGGATATAGTATGTTATCCTTAAGAGATAGACATATGCCATTGCGGACTTTTTTGAAGACCTTTATATGATACACAATTCCACCATACATTATTTTGTTATATCTCAAAGGGTTTAGACAGCGTTTTCGTTGAAAGCTCCCAGACGGCTTATTTTTTTCCGACACCTCCAACAAATATCGTATATGTATACAAAAACTTAACAAATTATATACTAAAATCTTCCTAGAGAACCAAGCTATCCATTGATGAAAACAGCATGCGAATTGGTGCAGTAGTTTTTGAGATTATAGCGAACAGACAGACAGACGCGGCGGAGGACTTTGTTTTTTAATATGTAGTGATAGCGATTTTCATGGATTTGTATTTGAACGACATTTTTAAGTGTATTATAAACAATTTGCAACGTTCTTCAGACGAAGGAGAAAAAAAAAAAAAAAAAAACAATAAGCACTTAAAAACTTTATAGGTACAACAAAGATGGTATCAGATAAGTTCAATCTCTAATTGCCTTTAAATTATCAAGATAAATATCATAGCAAATCTTATAAACTTTTCAAATAATTAACAAGCTATCATAACTACTGAAAGTAAATCTACCAAAAGTTTGAACGCAGGAACTTCAGAGAAACTTTGGAAACCTGTTAATTAACCTTACAGGTATACCTCCAAATCATTGATTGGAATCTTAATTATACTTTAATTAAGTAAACGAGAGGGTTGGGTATTTAATACTCGTATTGGAAGAAAATATGAAATATTTTCGATGTAAACTTTTTAAACATTTGAGAAAATACTCCAAGCTGAAAAAAACCATTAGATTATTATATTTTTAGGGTTCCCGTACCTCAAAAGGATAAAACGGAACCAGGATCATTCGTGTGTCTGTCTGTCTGTCTGTCTGTCACAGCCGATTTGATCCGAATCTACTGGACCGATTAAGTTGAAATAAACAATAAACAAAAATCAACAAAAAACGCAATAAACATTTTGACTTTGACTTTGAAATTGAATTTCTATGACCCCTACACGAACGTGTATCGTAAATAAATGAATTTTGAATAGAGGTTAAAATTTCGGGAAAAACAAGAAAATTAAAAAAAAAAGTTTAGCATACGTGTGACACATCAAATGAAAGGACTGGAATGTATGGGGGAACATGTTTCTCAACTACAATGTAAGTTTGTTCTTGGGATAAATTCATCCCAACTAGGGAACCCTTCATTGTGAGTGGTCCGACAAGCACATTTTTAATTATTTCCTTTTATTACACTTTAAACATACCAATTACATTTAAAAAACACTTGAAAGTAGAACACCGGTATCGGGAACAAGGGTCCAAGCTACAGTGAGCAGGGTTCCAGAGAGACGAAAATTATTCTGTCTGGAACGGGCTATGCTTGGAGTTTCTCTGAGGGATCGAATCCGGAACGGGGTAATTCGGCAGAGAACCAAAGTTATCGACATAGCTCACAGAATAAGCAAGCTGAAGTGGCAATGGGCCGGCCATATTAGCCGTAGAACCGATGACCGTTGGGGTAGACGTGTTCTTGAGTGGAGACCGCGAATCGGCAAACGTAAGGTAGGACGCCCTCAGGCTGGGTGGAGCGACGATCTTCGCAGGGTGGCTGGTAGCAGCTGGATGAGAGTTGCCAAGAATCGAGCTGAATAGCGTGCAATCGGAGATGCCTATGTTCAGCAGTGGACTGATAGCAGTCCACTGCTGGACATAGGCCTCTCCAATTGCACGCCATTCAGCTCGATCATCATCATCCTGTAGAGGCTGATGATGATGATGATGATGATGATTTATCGATGGAGAAAAACAAAAAAATGGACAGACAGACGCACGAGTGATCCTATAAGGGTTCCGTTTTTCTTTGTGAGGTGCGCCTAAAAATATAATAATTTAATGGTTTTTTTTCGGCTTGGAATATTTTCTTAGATACTTAAAAAGTTTTTTTTTTTTGAATAGGGGTTAAATTTTCGGGAAAAATAATAAAATTAAAAAAAAAGTTTAGCAAACGTGTTAACCATAAAATTTTAATTGTATTGTAACACCGTGTTATTGTTACAGACACACACTCCTCCACCCCTGTGGTCTGCCTGGTGATAGAAGGCGGCACCAACACGGTGCGGGCCGTGCTGGAATACGTCACCGACACGCCACCAGTGCCCGTCGTCGTCTGTGATGGCAGCGGCCGAGCGGCGGATCTCATCGCTTTTGTTCATAAGTAAGTTATACTGTTTTAATTCACCTTTTATAAGCAAGTTGTAACACCTAATGAAGCCTAACAGGAATAGATTATTTTCGCACCTAAACCAATCAATCTTGCCTCTAAAAACCTTCACGATCTTCTTAGCCGAGTGCGCGACAGCAGAAACCTTACCTTCTTCCTTTACTTTGAATTGCAAATACAATGAATTCACAATGACATGTCCTTGTCTCAGTTACCAACCTTAAACCCTTAAACCATGAAGCCAACACCTGCATGGAAAAACGGTAAAGCATTGGCCTGGACATAACCCATACCAACCATAACCATATTGGCCTGACTTTTTATGTGTTAAAAATTTAATTTAATCATCAACTCTAACAATATTTGTAAATATGTGACCACTATGTATCTAACACATAATTAATTTATCCGTCATTACTTAATTTTTTATTGTTTATTACCTGTTGTGGTATAATGATTTTATTCTGGGTACATCGTCAAAATATTGTAAAACAGTTCAATAGAGCAACGGTGGAGTTTCTTGCCAATTCTTCTCCATGCGAAACTACCTTTTGGAAAGGGCAACTACAATCAATTTTATATCCGTGTTAATTTGATATTCAAAAGTACAATTACACTCTACACACTCTCTCTATACACTCTATGGTACTCAAACTTACAAAGGGATAGACATTTTCGTTAACATCTAGAAATGACATGGTTTAAGCCCAGTCTCACTCTTTAACTGATTAGTGTAATGCAATTTACAGTCTTATCTTAAATACTCTTGAAGGGGGATAGTGATTAATAATTAATTTTGGGGAATAAGAAAATACTGTTCGTAATTCATACGCTCTTTAGATCAGAACGATTCTAATTCTTATAAGGAAAAGATTCTTGAAGTGTCCCTTCGTATGTATCATAATATGCACTGACTCAGCCCACTATCGAGGGGAGTGATGTGGCAAAAATCTACGACGCGTCATGCGAATTACACATCTAAGACCTGACGTCACACAAATCCTTCATCGCGCAAGCAGAGTTTACCGTCCCCCCCCCCATCTGGTCGGAACATCCTCCCTTTACTATAGAGGATGAGTGAACTTTACCCCTGTTCCTGATACTCCTATAACATTATTACAAACGAAACTCATACTCCAACTCATAGGATAGCAATTTGGGTTCACTATAATATCGCCAGACCATTTGTCACCAACAAACTCGGTACTATTAAAATTCCTCTACGAATCATTTTAATAATCAAACTAACTGCCACCTTGACAAGCCCACACATAATCCTCAACTACCCACATATCGAAAAGTATTACCAGTTCGAGTACTACCGAGTTATTTGTCAAAGGAACTCCAATACTCTTTGATATTTGGTTCGGAAGAAGTGTTTCATAGGCGTCTAGACTTAGTTTACGATTTACTGCTGCATAACTTTGAAGGACCAAGTTGTTTATTTGTATCGGAAATGTGTTTGCTAAAGGATTTTGTGCTTACGTGGTGATAGTGTAAAGGCTAATTACATTGATCTAGTATTTGAATTCAGAGCACTGAATCGGCAACCATACTCTTTATAATCAAGTCCAGAATCCCGTATCCAGAGCTGGATTTGAATAGAGCAGCCGCTAATTGGTCAATGGCTCATAGATTAATGTAAGTAAGAAAAATATTTTATTTGGGCCACGCACAGGAAATGTAAAAATTAGTCAATGTTAAGTTTGTTCTTAGGTTAAATTCATCCCAACTACGGAACTTCGCCAGTTTCACACGCACTTCGCTAGTTTCATAACATATTATTTTACTTGTCAATTAAAAAACAAATAAAATGGTCTGAAAATTTCAGAAGTAAACATTGAGATTTACTTCTTTTTTATTTATTTCTGGATTCAGTTTCGTTTCGGAAGAGCTGCTGCTTCGAAAAGATTGAAATTTAGTTTTCAGAAATTGAATTCGGATCGTACCCAAGAACCTGCTCGCATGTCAATCATGTTGTGCAAACATAGTGAAAATAGCAAAAACTAAATTTTAAATAGTTGAAAGGTTCCCAGAAATGAAAAAAAAACATAATATACTCCTTAGTATTGTTAAAAGCTCTGAAACAAAAAGTAGGTAGCCTAGATTTAGGCCAAAGAATCAGCATTGCCATCTTTCGTGGTTATGTTGCCAGCCTTTTGGGAACTTTTCGTATTGATAGCGATGTGGACGAATTTTCCCAAAGAGCTCATCGCCGTTTTTATATACTTATAAAATATACGTTTAGTGTTATCTTATCCATTTCATTTAAAATGACCAGCTATTGATTGAATTAATAAGACTATGATTTCATATCTATCTGATTTTTTGGTCGAGTACAAAACTTTTGATGAGAAATTATTATTTACCCTTTTTTCGTCGATCTTGAGATTTATTTTAAGAGAAATATATTTTGTTTCTTAACTAAGCAGGGATTAGGGACTTTTCTTAGATACTGTCAAAGTAAATGTCAAGAACTGCTTTACATTGAGCTTATGATTGAGTTTAAGTACTTGTTGATATTTACTTTTACGCTCAAGTTCTACTGTAAATACTTTAAAGTTTTTCGTTGGATAAACTCAATTTTTAATGAAGTAGATCTTAAAATGTGATAATAATGTAGTGAGGACTATCGCGCTTGAATTCGCCACTAGAGGCGCTAGTGTAAAGTGAGGCCTCTGGAAATGTCAAACGTGGAACTGAACGTTCACTGAATGCGGGATTTTCTATCGCAAATTGTTACCAATTATTCATTATTATAAAGATTGAGCCATTCCTGATTAATTATGGCTTAAGATTTTAAGTAACAACTTAGGATCTAATATCGTAGCACAGAATAATATTTGTCTGCTTAATGCTTGGCAATTTTAGGTTTGTTTTTTGTAAATATTCATTTGATATTTTAAAATGTAATAAAATACAAATTTTATGAAGTAATGAGTACTTAAACATATCCAAAATATATTAAACTAGCTTTTGCCCGCGGCTCCGCCCGCGTGTATGTCGGTTATCGCGTAAAAAAGAAGCCTATGTCCGTCTCCATATCCTAGGCTATATCTATGCCAAATTTCATGACAATTGGTTCAGCGCTTTAGGCGTGAAAACGTAACATACAGATAGACAGACAGACAGACCGACAGATAGACAGACAGACAGACAGAGTTACTTTCACATTTATAATATTAGTATGGATAATAGTACTGACATGACCTTACTTGCCAGTGGCGCCAACTGGTGAGCACAGAAACGATAATGAAAAATTACTTGAAAACGTGAATTCAGAGCTTATCACCCCAAAAGTTATTGCTCATTGGTGTACCTTCTCAGGTACACCAATGAGCAATAACTTTTGGGGCAATGAGCAATAACTATTTATTTCCTCTGAATTAGTAAAATTCATAAAATATGAAGCCAAAAGCCTCCACACGGATAGTATTAATGCAAAACCATCTAACAAACCACACAAGAGTTCAAAGTTTACTGAGCTTACCCGAGTTCTGCGGCTAGATTTAATACTTTTTAAAGCTCCGCCTAGTTAACCTCTAGGAAATGTAATTTTAATGTCATTTTATTTAGAAACGGTAATGATTAAACACGTGAAAAAATTATATGTTGCTTTTGAGACCTTTCTGTAGGTACGTCTGATACTAGTTACATAATTGGATAAAGTCCGCTCGATAGAAAAAAAATCCACACATACCCTTATTTTGTAGATTAAAATCTTTTTTTTATTTTTTCAATATTATACCACATTATGTATTGAAAATCACATGAAAATAAACGTCTATGATGATGTAATGTCCTTCGGGTTAAACATTGTTAATATCGTAAAACATATAATTTTCAACCCAAAATTAACGAAATTCACGGCACAATTTACTCGCGCCCAGCTGCCACTAGAACAAAAATTCACGCTCGAAGAACCTCGCCTTAAGCCCAGTTTTTAGTCTTCTGCATTCAGTTTACACAGAAGTCCACTTTTGGGAACCTCGCGCAGTACACTGCGATGGCAACGAATGGCCGTGTACATTTTCACTTGCTTGTTGCAGTCAAGAACGCGATGCGCAGGTATCTATAGTTTTGTGGCGGCATCTACATCGCCACATGTGAACTACGCATCACAGACCTGACGTCATACAAATCCTGCATCGCGCAAGCAGAGTTTACCCCGCGACTGATATATATACAACATCCCGACATCAACCATCGGCCAGTTGCCCACCAGACACAATACCCGTCTGGTCGGAGGATCCTCCCTTTTCTATGGAGAATGAGTGAACTTTGCACCCTGTTCCCCATACCTCTGTACAAATAAATTCAATCCCACAGGTATGCGTCAGAAACAGGCGAGCAGACAGTCCTGGAATCCATGCGGGACTACCTGATCAGCACCATTCAGAAGACTTTTGAGGTTGGCTTGCAGCAGGCAGAGCTATTGTACGGCGAACTGCTGCAGTGCACCAGGAAGAAGAACCTGGTAAGTAGTTACCTGATAATTTTATTATATTGTCGATGGTTGGTGAACCGTCGCCTGGCTGATGGGAAGTAGTTGCTGTTGCCTTTACAAAATTTGAGCAACTTAAAGCCCTGGTTCAGGACCTCGGGCGATGTGACTTTCGACGCGATTTGCGTCAATCAACTCGCGCACATACGACGATAAATTTGATTCAGGGCCCGTCCCCATCACCACGGTGCGGCGCCGCCTCGTAAAACGGCACGGCGCCGTCACCGTGAAAAGGCACGACGCCGTGCCCTTGCACGGTGCCGCGAACGGTGCGACTTCTAAAAACAGAAGGGTGGAAAGATGTTTGCCGAACAATTTTTGAAAATTTTGACGGCGCCGTGCCGTTGTACGGTGGCGGCGCCGCACCGTGGTGATGAGGACAGGCCCTCACTCGCGCGCCAAATCGTTCGTCACCTGTTTCCATGGTACGAGTAATACACTGCAAACCGTCACCGTCGCTCCGCAAATCGCGACCGGCAGCCTGCACGGTAACTCGTTGCATGCTCTAAAGTGCTCTAAAGTGCTTATTGGCGATCACGTTTTAATTTTTTTTGTGAAGAATTAGTACATTTAAAGCTTTAATTCAAGTAAAAAAAAATTAAAAAAAAAAGTGTCGAAGTTACTTAAACATCGATTTGAAATTTTCACTTCCGGTTTACTATACGTAAAAAAAATCAAATTTAGAATTCGACAAAAAAATTAAAAACTTTAACTTTTTTACTAAAAGAAACAATACTTTCTAGTGTTTTTTACAAATTAGCTGATAACGATAATAAGTATCCAAAAATTTATGACTACATTCTTAGTAAATTTTTAAAAGCTCATAACTCAGCAATAAATGATCATACGAAAAAAATATTGGGTGTACACATCCACGTCTTTTAAAAGTATAACTGACCAGAGTATAAACAAAATTCGGGACCTCACTTTTTTTTGGTTGTCCGCTTGACGTGAAATGCCCCATCTACTTCCTCGGAAAAAGCCATGTCCCAAGAAGTTGTATTTCACGTCATCTGGGGTACGGTAGTGCCCCCGCCAAGATAAGCCAAGCGAAGCGCAAGGGCACTACCTACCTTTTCTCGAAGCGCTACGTCGTTTTTTTGAACCCTCATAACTTGGGTTTGGATTATACCAGATAAATAAATCTCGGGATATGATGTCAATAGTTAAATATGTAGTTTCAATTGCATAGCTCTTTTTTCTGGAAGGGCCACTATAGCACTTTAAAGCTTAATATTACGTAAACGGATCGCTGAATCGAAAAATGGTTTTCACAAACCCGCGATATTTTTGAACGGCCTATCCAACGATACCCCGCACCATGGGATACCCGAGAAAATAAAATATATTCCTCACTTTACGTACGGTCAGCTGCAGAGAAATCTCACCCCCTAGCAATGCATTTATTCATTGCTAGGGGGTGAGATTTCTCTGCAGCTGACTGTACCTATAGTACCCTAAAAAAAAATATTTCAAAATTTACCACTTTTTATTTTACCACTTTGTTGGCGTGATTAATATGTATAGCCATACCAAATTACAGTTTTCTAGTATTGAGAGTCTCTGAGCTAAGCCGTGGACGGATAGACAGACAGACGGACATGGCGAAACTATAAAGGTTCTTTGTTGACTACGGAACCCTAAAAATGTAGTTTAGGAAATCGTTGTTTAGGTATCGATTACCATCACGTCTGCGGAGTTTCGCTAACGTATTTAATTTGACCCTGTAGATTTGATCACCACGTGATCCTATGGTACGCTTCACCTTTTTAAAATCCGCACCATATCCGCCGTTACCGCGTATATTTGGAGCGAGCTTTACCGTTTCATGTGTGTATCCAGTCAGATCGATCTGACCCAGGTTCACCTATTCAACTTGGCCTCTCCATGTATTAGGCTTAGTTCATTATTTACGGCTGTAAGTTACCGAGATACGCACTGTGCGGGTAACCGCATTGCGGTCAACCGCACGGCTGACCGCAAGCACAATTATGTACGTTATATTCATTTCTATGCGCACTGCGATGCGGCTACCCGCAAACTGCTCCGGTCGCTCGGAGGGCTGCGGCCCGAGTGACGGCCAGCCGGACGGTTGTGACGGTTGTTTGAGTAAGATTGTCTGCACGTGGTACGTCTATTAAAAAAATATTACAAAATGCTTGCTTTCATCTCGTGTTTGCAAATAAGGATGCATCCAGTACTTCTTTCTTTGTTTTTCTTCTTTACGTAACGTGTGTAAATGTAGTAAATAGCTGCAACTTCTTCCGCGTCCATCTGTGAAATGACTCGATATAACCGCAAATCGCAACGGTTCTTCAACCGCACTATGCGTGTGCGTATGAGCCCTTAGAGTCATTTTGCACAGATACGCGCGTGCGATTTTAACGAGAAGATTTTTTTATAGCGCACTGAATTTTAAACTCTCGGTATTGAGCCGAGCATTTAGAATCCAACAGTGTACATCGCAGCGCGTCAAAAAAACATAGGTACTGTTTGATTTTCAACTCTCAACGCTAAGCAGTGCCATGCGTTAAAAATCTAATGCGAGCTAAAAAAAGAGCCCATGCGTAAGTACCTGGGCTTGCTTTGGCGGTTCCGGATTCTGAGTTCGTGAGCAACACGGAATGATAAATGATTTTATTTCTGTAATTAGGTTTGTACAAATACATACGTTTACACGTTAATCATATTTTCAAAACTAGATGAGATCTGCGTTTCCTATCTGACTACTCAGAGAAAAAAGGCCGAAACAAACTCAGAGGTCACAGTCTCTTTTAAAGTTCTGACATGATCATGTGAAGACCATGTAGATTGGTGTCTGAAATGGTATTTTGAGGTAAGAACCACACATATTGAGTGGACCTGTCCAGGCAGTGTACGCATTTGTCAGTAATCGTGCAGCTCAACTCAGAAGGAGCTCAATGATTGACGAACAATACCAAAGAAAGGACATTAGAATTTAACAATAATGTTACGAGCTTGCGGTTCGTGACAACAAAAACTGCCGATTTACAAACCAAAAATGACACTTTAATTAATCAACACTGATAACAATTCGAACACACTAATTATAAAGCACAATCACACTCAAAGATCGCTTGTAGGCTTATTCGCTTCGACTGTCCGTAGTCGGGTCCTTACCGGTCTTATATAGTCCTTAGAAAGTTCCAGAACCTTGTAGAAACATCTAGAATGGTCGAGTACATACCGGTCCCTACTGACCAGATGTCGAAAGTTCTAGAAAGTTCTCGAGTCTACTAGTTCTGCTATTCGATACTAGATGGCGCTAGTGGTACTTAAACTTGTGTGGCGCGTAACAATAACAAAGAAAGGACATTAGGCATTTAGAATGTTTTGACTCATAACTCCAGACCATAATTAAAAATAAATGAGAAAATAAAAAACAATAAACAATGAGCCACATAGTCTTCACATTCACAATAACACAAAGTCCAAAGTAAATATTTATGTCATTGTATATATAAAAATAAACAAATAAAAATAACAAATTGCTACCGACGATTTCATCGATCCAGGGCCCTGTGTTGAAAACAAGAATTGTTCGGTGTACTTACCTTATAAATAAGCAACCTTTCGTTTGAGGTGAGACGGTCTTGCCATTTATGATGGGATTTAATAATAAATATTAATTTCAGTTTGATCCCGGTTAAGAATAGGCAACCTTTTCCTCCCGCTTTACAATCTTTACAATCATTCCTATTACAATATCATCAAAAGGGTCGTTCCTATATTCTGTCGAGATGTATTTATGGAAAACTTATCAGTCATATTTCTTCAGAGGTAATGTTAATATAGCCTTTCCTATTTTACAATATTGTGTGATTATGTAATAATAATGTTACGAGCTTGCGGTTCGTGATAATAAAAACTGCCGATTTAAAAACCAAAAATGACACTTTAATTAATCAACACTGATAACAACTCGAACACACTAATTATAAAACACAACTGCACTGCTGATCGCTCTCGAAGATCGCTTGTATCGTTCTTGTCGTTCGACTGTCCCGGGTCGGGGTCCATACTTGCCTTATATAGTCCTTAGATAGTACCAGAATCTTGTAGAAACATCTAGAATGTTCGAGTACATACCGGCCCCTACCTACCAGATGTCGAAAGTTCTAGAAAGTTCTAACATCGAATTCTCTAGAAGAATCTCGAGTCTACTAGATCTGCTACTCGATACTAGATGGCATTAGTGGTCACTAGTTATGCTATTCGATACTAGATGGCTAGTGGTATTTAGACTTGTGTGGCGTGTAACAGTAATTTAGATTCACCCTCCGGGAGAAGGATTATGGTAGCGTGTAATTTCTAACATTTCACAATAAAAATACTACTTCTGCAGCGCTTTTACTTCGGGAACGTAAATGTAAATACAAGAGTTTTCACTTAGCGCTCTCTTTCTATTTTCATGATTTTTTGTACCTACCTATTATGACAGAATTAGATAAATTCTATAGATATTGAAGTTTCAATACTAAAGGACGAATATATCAGTTTAAATAATTTAATTAGAAGAACACGTCATCCTAAATTAAGAACTTAAGCTAATATAAAACCTTTACCTTGCCTAGATGTAACAATACATATGCTATGAGAACATACACCTACATACTACCAAAAATAGTAAACGAACTTCCTACGGACATACAAAATAAATACCTCTGTAACCCTAAAAAGCAAAATGTTTATTAAAAAAGCATTTTCTGCAAATTACAAACTATGAGTATGTACTTTGGTTTGATACACTAACTACCATCTTTATTTATGCTATTAACATATTATATGAAGAGTAAAGACTTGCAATATTCTTTGAATGTAAAACTTACAAACTTAACGTCTAAGTTTTTTGTAGTTAGTACCTATATTAGATATATTTTTGTTTCGAACTCACTAGCCATGTATAAGCCATCAAAGGCTTCTGTGGTTCTAAGTATATTACTTTAAACTCTGCGATCTCCTTTCTGAACATTAATAAAAAAAAATTGCAAATATTTATTTGCCCACAGAATGGCGATTAGATTATTACATTAAATAGTACAGCAATAACACGACACGCAGCGCAGCAGTCAATCGCTTACCCACTGCGCCAACCGTGTTGAATTATTGTAGTGTACCAAGAAAATTCTGATCTTCTTTTACAGAAAATTAATAATTCATGTTTAACAAATGGGGGTCTGTTCAAAGCTCAAATGAAATGAACTAGAATAAGAAAAAATATAAATGGAGACAAGTTTAAGACTATAACGAGGTCCTTTTTCCTTTGTTGCAAGTTTTTCTGGAATCTATTGCCATTGAGTGACTTTTTTGATGATTGAAAAAGTTTCCTTAACAGGAGACACCAGGTTTCTGATTGCTAGACGTTTTCCTGCGAATTTCACTAGGTGCATATGTCGTAGAATATTTAAATGTATATATTATTATTTATTTATTTTTGCGAAAATCCTAGTATTTTGGATCAAGTTTCCAATCGTCCTAAACAGACAATTTTTTTTTTTTTTGCACAAATCCTGATTTTAGCTCGTATTATTACGAAAATCTTTCTTAGTTTCCATTAATCAATTTGACGGCACGGTTGGCGCAGTGGTTAAGCGATTGACTGCTGCGTTGCGTGTCGCGGGTTCGATTCCCGCACAGAACAATTATTTGGATGACCTACTATACAGGAGAAATTCCTAGTGTGGGGCAAAGATTAAAAGAAAAAAAAAAAAATCCTGCTACACATTATAACAATCTAAACTGCGGAATGTCTCTTTATTTCATTAATGTTTTCTTGTTATTAAACTTTATTCAAGTAATTATTGTTCATACGCAACCCCATTTATAACACGTAGGCATCCTTATCATGAGCAATACCACCCTCAAATGCATGTATTGGCTTATACATTATTCATATATAATCATTATTCACTATTTCACCCATGAGTTTCATCAATCATAAATATCACGGAAATCTTTTAGTACAAAATAGATAGTTACAAAAGGTCGGCTCCATACAACACGCACAGGCACTACCTTCTTAGAGCTCTTACAGACGAATGGCATTTTGTCAGCAACAGAAGTATCTGCAGCGGTCGTCACTTGTGGGCTGTCGTTGTCACTTAGGCGAATGCAGTCGACTTAACTTCAAGTGCCACTATTGGTCGGAAGCAGTGCCTCGGAAAGCACGTTAAGCCGTTGGTCCCGGCTATCATTCGTGGATCTTTGACAGTCGTTACGGATCGTCAGAAGCCGGAAAGTCTGCCAACCAGTCTTACCAAGGGGTATCGTATTACCCAGTTACTGGGTTATGGAGGTTAGATAGGTATTAGCTCCATGTAAAATACTGGTATTCAGCTGCATCCGGTTAGACTGGAAGCTGACCTCCACATAGTTGGGAAAAGGCTAAGCAGATTGATATATTTCTGTCTCAACACCATTAATGTGGACATCGTCGTCAGTGTATATTACGGTGTAATCGTAAGGTGGACACAAATAATTACGTCCGTATCTATCAGATCCATGTGGCAAGTTATTAGGCGGTGATGAAAGGGTCTATACACAACAGGCCACATTGAATACAAGCCTGGTCCATTCATAGTATTTGTATGTTAAATATATAATAAAATGTGTCAGTTTCAGTATCAAAATTGATCAGATGGGGGCTAGATAGATATCGATATTCCATACTGGGAAATTTCAGACCGTAATCTTAACACAGGAGATGTTTGCGGTAACTTGATATGCTGGAGACTGTACATACGCATACCAGCGAGTAATCGCTCGTCGCCGTCGCGCACTCTTTTTTAGTTGCTAGCTATACTCGCTTCTCGTTAATCGCCGGCGGCGGCGGTGGGATAAGTGACTTTATGCTTGCTGTTGCTTTTACTGTGTAATTTCATTTGTTTACGAGTATACATCACAGAAACATTGTATTTGCTTTTAAATTTTATGCTTGAAAATCTTATCAAGTTAAGCCCTGAAACACTGCAAAAAAATGTCGACGAAAAACTACCACAATATGAAATTCAAATGCATCTGGGCATAATAAATAATAGCTTCTGAGCATAATAAATAAAAGCTCCTGGGCATAATAGATTGCCACCGTAGTCCTTCAGAAGTTAAACCTCTTTCAAGGCTTGACGTTTCAATTTCTTTTGACCCAGTTCCTGCTCTGTACTGCTTTAGTTTTGTTTCTCTAGAAACATAATTGTTGTGTCAAAGTCAAAGCATTTATTTCGAATAGGCACATAAATGGCACCTTTGAACGTCAAAATTTATAAGGAAATAAAATTGATTCTAGTTGCCTCTTCCAAAAGGCAGTTTTTCTTCAGTTTCAGTTCAGTTTTTCTTTCTTCTTTACAATACTTTATATACATCAATTATATCATTATATTATATGTGAAGACGATGTACCTAGAATAAAATTACTTAGTAATTAATGGTTAGAAAAATCTACCAAATAAAAACTCATTCATCCGATCAGACTAATTAAATAAATATCAAATATAAATAATTATCCCAAACAATTACTTCTAGTTGATAAAGATTAATAAGAGCCTTCGTTTTTAATTATTTAATAATAATAATGTAGCCAGCTTGATACGAAATTCATAATTTATATTAAATTAATTATTAAAAATTTATATAAGCATCGCTTTGCAATAATTTTACTAAATTAATATAAAATGGTACACTGGTGAGTGGTGTTGCCAATTAATTAATAAATGAATATTTAATTCTGTTTTAATAAGGTTTGCCGGAAATATAATAAGATTACAAAGTATCGCATTGATACTTTATTAACACATTGACTGCCACCGCGGTCACCGGTGACCGCTAACAATAGTTTTTCTATTGTGTCTGTTGTCTGGCAGTCAAAGCCTTAAAAAACAATACGTCCAGGAAGAGTAGGTTTGTAAAAAAGTAAAGTTAGAGTAAATTTGTAAAAAAAAAAAAAAAAGATTTTAAGACATTTAAGCTACATTATGTAGCTAATAGACAAACATTCTCAAAAATTACCAATTAAACAAACAATGTCGTCTGACCAACCTCATTATTTAAAAATCCTCTCTCATAAATTTAAACGAGAGTCACCACAAAATAAAGAGACCTCCACCTTAGTCATTACAATTCCAAAATACGAGTAAGCGCGAACAAACAACGAACAGACAATATATTATAAAACCAGGAGCACAACTTAAATTTAAACGGCTCGCAACCAAATTTTTTATTTTTTCAACAACTTCAGAGAATGTTAATCATAGTGGTAATGAAGAATTCAGTTTTAAGAATCTGATTTTCTCCTTCAGAGATAGTTTTCAGCATAATGGAAAGGTCCTAGTGATGGGCGTCTCGTTAGCACGTTTAATGGACGACCCGGGGTGGCGACAAAACAAAGGCGTTTCGCAGGGAGACATTCTGGGCCTTGCACTTTTTATTGCCACTCTTGTTAAATTTCGCTTTGCGTACCGTTTAAATTACACTTTTCGTCGTTTTAAAATTCTGCATATTGCGGATTAATTTCGTACAGAAAATTATCTGCTAAACTGGTTATCTTCATATTTACAAAAGCCAATTGTATTGTAGGTATAGTTTGTTTAACAAACATATTTCGTGTACCTATTACCTGATACCTATAGACCTAAAAGTCAATAAGTTTTGCTTACCCTTCTAGCTACGTTGATTTGATTACTAAGGCAGGTAACAATAGTAGTGATTTTCTATTATTTTCCCAATTACAGTCCAAAATTGGAACTATGCCAAGTTCCAATTTTGCCACAAAGGTGTTAATTTGATACGGGTGTCCCTATGGACTTGGACACCCGTATCAAATTAACACCTCTGTGGCTTAGAGATAGAGAGTATTTTATGAGAAAATGTACTCAGTAATATCAAATATGGCGTCGTATATTTTTAATAACATAATATTTTTCTGTAATAACACAAATTAAAATCGCCTTCGTTAAAAGCAATTTAAGCACTGCAGTGTCGAGTTTTACGATATCAATTTACTGCTAAATAATTTCAGAAGTGACTGTCCATTGAAAGGGTTTATGGACGCATTCACTACTGCGTTTTATTGTCTATATTACCTTCACCATGAAATTGAATGAGCTTTATCTCGACAAATATGTACTGTTGATTTTTTTATTTGATTGCTCCATTCCTTTTAAGGTGGTCTCGTAAAAACAATCTCTTAATTTCTTTTGGGACGCTACTTCTTTTATTATAATGAATACCTAAACCGTTTTGTGAAAAATTAAAATTGAAGCAGCACAGACCCTTAACCAATGTATAATTAGGTTAGGTTTAATTACTCAAACAAGAATTTGAGGTATCGTTAAATCGTTGTTGCGACCTCTTATGTGTCACTTCTTGCAAAATCACTTTTTCACGCCAACCTTTTTCACATTTTGAAGCTCTATCAAAACCAAAAACTCTCATGTGTATACAAAGATTTAATCGTCATTTCTTTACAAATTTCAAGATCTATACAATGTGCTTCCTAATAAAATGTTAGTGTTTAAAATATCGATTTTCTCATAAAGTTGAATTTTACACATAAAAGGTCTTAAAGTCGCAACGACGAAATAACACCTGTTGATGGCAAATTTCGCGTTGAGTGTAATTGCATTGTAAATAGACTACAAGATAAATAAGGTTAGTACTAATAAAGGTATTTATTATTTAACCACGTGTAATAATATATAGCAAGATAAACTGTTAAGTGAAACAAAGTTTTCACCGCGTTCCGAACACGTTCGTGCAATAAACACTTGGCGCTTACCTGTTTGTAGTAAAGCTACCTTAAGCCTGCGACTGTGCCTGTGGAATATAAATCTATTATTTCCATAAAACGTCTTTGTTCTAGTAAGGTATAGCTTGTCTGTATCACATATCCAATTGCATTTAGTATTACTTTTCTACAGCCTTAGTATTATACCGGAATACTTATATCAAATTGGCGTGGTTCTTGGTCTTGGAACTTATTTCAATAAATACTTGGCGCTTACCTGTTCATAGTACTGCCGTCCACGGCATGCACTGACCGAACCAGACGACCCCATTACTCTCCTCCAGGAGAGTCATAGGGAAACTAGTACAGTTCGTAAGAGAGTACATACTACACGATCGTTATTCCGACCTCGCCGCCGAGGCCCCGCGCGAAATCCACGACTAAATAGTCCTCCCCGACCCTTGCCCGTAAGCGAAGCGCAAGCACGCGCTATAGCTGAGTCTATAGCTTTAAATCCCCCTGATAATAATCATAACCCTGATTTTATCCAGCCACCGACGATCCCTTGCCATCCTCCCTCCGACGCTGCCCTAAGCCGAGGTTCGTACCCCACAGGGGGTGCCCTTATAGCGCAGACGTTTGATTTATAAGTTTTTACGCCCTGGCTGGAGGCATTAAGTTTCGATAGGAGCTTAAGGCAACCACAGGATAGTCCGGTTAAAGAGTCACAACCTGTCATGGTTAACTCTGAGATGCCCTAGTTAAAAACTAAAAAAAACATCGTAAAGCTGGCTCATGCCTGCGACTGTGCCTGTGGAATATGAATCTATTCTTGCCTTAAAACGTCTTTGTTCTAGTAAGGTATATATACCTTCTTTGTATAACTTTCCAATTATAGTAGTGTAAATTACTATTCTATAGTCCTAGTGTTATATCGAGCTGAAATTCTTGTTCCAACTTTGTGTGACCGAAAATTATTTATTGTATACTAACTTAGCGAATATTTTGTGCCCTGAGATTTACATATACATCAGAATAAGGACAGGTAATTAAATAAGATGTGATATGAAATGACAGGTGAAATCTTTATAAATTAATTTAGTGAAGTTGTAGTTAGTATCTTAATTTACATTTGTGAAACAGATAGCCAGACATGTATCAAATAATTTATGTAGAAAGGACACTTTTGAGAGAGAGACTACTGATTCTGATACTATTTTTGCAGTTGCAGTAACCAACAATATATTCTAGGACAAGTTAAGATTACTTCTAAAATGCTTATATTTGGTTTAAACAATTAACTATTTTAAAGTGTATTATTTCAAACCGGTGTATTGAGTAAGGTAAAAAGTGCAACAATTAATTTAATAAAAGTGATCTTAAAAAGGTTAAATTTTTATAATAAGTTCCTTAAAAATGTTCAATATTCTACTTGGTGATCTTCCTTCTTCTCCTTTTCAATTGGATCCTCAAGGTGAAGAGTGCGAAAACGTAAGTTTCGAAATGGTTGACAGCTTATGTTTCAAAAAGATTAATATTTTTCGTATAGATTTAACTTATATAGTTATATCTTTGCGTACTTTTTCTGCTAGGTAGTATATTCCAGTTTCAGGGGTTGTGTTGTTTCGCCGGCAAATAAACATGCATAAAAAACGATAACATGGTGCCATTTTAGGAATATGTCGGGTGCGGGGTCCCATACAAGTCAGAGGTTTGCCGGCTTTTAGTTAAATTAATAAGTTAAATTATTATCTATAGTTATATAGATAATAATTTGTGCAAAGCCTTTTCCTTAGCTACTGTATGATCCGTATAAACACCCACGCCAATAAATCTGAGTGTTTGACTTTAAGGTTTATTTTTAGAAAAATCTTAAAATCCTTTTATCTTTTAACTAAGCACTTAATCCTAAAAACCTTTTCAGGGTGACATCAAAAGGACAATGCTTAAATTTAACCCTTCATATTTACATCTACAGGCGCTGTTTGCGAAATTAAATTATGTCTAGACGCCGACGATGGCAGTAGTATTCACACAATTGAACAACAAGTATCTATGGATCAACCTTTCAGAATTGAAACTCTTTGGATCAAAAGGTTTGGGATCAAAATGCGTGTAGAAGAAACTATGCTGACGATTTTCGATTTTCACCTACGTCACTATAAGTAAAATAAGATTACTCGTATTCATATTTCGTAATCACATTATACATTTATAATCACATTATACATTTATAAATTTATTAATATTCAAGTAATCTAAACCCAATCAGCAAATCAACGAACAAGAACGTTTCTTAATGCGAAACTTACTGTAGAATCCATAGTTATATACACACAGGTATACTTGCCTAATCCGCGCCTGTCACAATCACAACACCAATTTTATATCGTCAGCTCGATGTCCGTATCTGATCACTGCAGGGATCCAGCAGAATATCAGAGTCAGGTATATCTGCCTGACACATGCTGAGCTGGACTCCCATTTGGTGCAACCTTGAGACGCACACCGCATCTTGTATATTTGTTATCATTTTAATTGAATTATATCATAATATCACACTATTGCTGTATGTTTTTCCTATTGTATATTTTACCCTGTTTTCTAATATTCATTAAATTTTTAATCGTTTGTGCTCTTGTGTTGTGCTATGTCTTTTGTGTGCTCTGAATAAATGTTTTATCTATCTATCTATCTAAAGACAATTCTTTTGTTAACTTTTCATTTAACAATCTATCTTCAATTAATTAACATTAAGGTGTGACCAATCGTGCGCGGCTGCCGCGCGCGGCTGGCCGCGCTACGATTGGACGACTGCCGTGAGCTATCTGCCGCGCACGGCGAACGCTGCGAACGGTATAGTGTTGGTTCGCCAGTGGTTGTGTGTGGACGGACGTATTTTATCAAGTAAAATGGATAACGAAACAGCAATTCGTCTTATTGAAATATATGGCTCCCATAGTCCATTATGGGATACTAGGGAGCTACAACACAGGCGGCCGCTTTCATTGTGGTTTGAATACGAAATAAAGAGCGCGGCGTGTCTCGGACATGCTGCGCAGCACTGCCAATGTCTAAACTAGTCGCGCGGCAAATTTGTGCCTTTTACAACTACCGAAACTTAACTATTTACTTAGGTTTATTTGTAATAAATATATAAATGTACTTACTGTACATGGATGGATATGAACTACACTAGATTATTACAAAGTGTATGAAATTATGTACTAAACCTTGCAAGATCACTATTAAAAAAAAATATTATGTTTAAATTATCAATAAGCAATTGATAACAAATTTTTAGGCACTATTTCAAAGCTAAATACGACTGTTGACCGGCGATTCTGACGCTGACAGTAAATCGCTTAGAAACAAAATCGCAAGCAGGGAATGATTTTTAGCATGTACCTATTGATAAGACAAGATATTGAATTGTATGAGACAAGAAATAGGAGAAATTAATAAAGCCACTGTCAATATTTACAATCAAATAAAAAAGTGAAGTGCATGGTTGACTCCAAAAAAGACTATGGAGAACCACTACATAAATCACCTGTCATTCCTTCTCACCTCACAACGGCGTACGTTGTTTACTTTCTTAATTAATGCTGAATGATTGACAACCAATTACGTCAACACACGATTGATTTTACAAAGGAGGGAAATTTTGAGTCCTGACTGATTGGTGCAATACTCCATCATTCATTGCGCTTTGAATTAGCAGAATTTTCTGTAATTACAACAGTAACCAGTACACACCAGCATCCATTCAATTTGTACTAATAATGATTATTCCTATTTTTGGTCTGTTAGCTTTGTACATATGTGTATATATTATCTTGTGTAAAAAAAAACTATAAAGCATCATTAAATATTAAAACTTTTTACAAAAACAAATAAATACTTCAAAAAAAAACACTACATAATGAAAAATAACTTTAATTTCGGAAGTAGTTGTCTTTGGTTTTGTATTTTCTTTTTTTTTTGACACCGACAAGTTGTGTTTTTTTTTTTTAATAAGGTTTTATTTTTCACTTTTTGTTGTGGTAAATACCCGACACAAGTACCACTATCTGCTATGTAAGTAACAGTGACATGAAGTTATGATAACAATACATCATCCACATAGACTAAGTGGGAAAAAATACGTATTAATTAAGCTAACTCGAAAACTACTCAAGCAAAGTTAATACAATTTATATGGGACTGTGGCGGCATCTAAAATGCCACATGCGAACGGCGTATCAAAGACCTGACATCGTGATACGTGGATATACAACATCCCGACATCAACCGTCGGGCAGTTGCCCACCAGATACAACACTCGTGTACCTCTACCACCGCGCAAGTTTCCTCTACCAAAAGGAAAAATAATTTCCATACAGACGAATATAGAACCTCCTCCTTTTTTTAATTCGATTACACATTAATTCATAGACCAAAAAAAATCTTGGAATACTGCTTTGTAAAACTAACACCCAGTATATGGAACAATTAACAATATAACAATTAACTAACAAATTGCAAACACGCGTAAACTTCTGTGATTGGTTAACTGAATTACCAACAGCCAATCGGATCACTTGACATGCGTCAAATTTTGACGCGTCTTTGATTTTCGTTCCAGAAATCGGGTGTAGTCCCGCGAATTTTTTAATGTGGTTCGTGCAGTGCTAGCAGAAATAACATTCATCCTATCCTGTCCGTTCGAAATGTAGGACAATAATAGAAAAAAATTGTTCGAGCTGCACCATACACGTGATTGAAGAGAAAATACTCAAAAAATCTATACTAATAATTGATTTATTTATTCTTATTTTATTTATTTTATATTAAAGAAGGCTTACAGACTAACATACCAATGATATAAAGAAAGTAATATTAAAAAATTGCTAATAAAGCTGAAGAATTTTGTTTTTTTTATATGTTTGTTTGTTTGAACGTGCTCTGGAACAACCAGTCGGATTAAAAAAAAAATCTTTTTGCATTTAATAACCTAATTCTTGAGGAAGGCTATAAGCTAACATAACGCTAAGACCTTTGGCGGCGAGCGAAAGAACGCTGTGAGAAAACGAAGTCATAGCGCGGGCGGGCGATGTGATGCGATGCGACGGGGTGGGTCAGGGGAACAAGAAATTTCACGTGGAAGAAGTTGCGGGTTCGTTAAGAATAAGAGAGATTTAGTGTGTGAGAGACAGATAAAGTAATATCTTCCTTCTCTCTCATGTAATGAAATGCCAAAACGTGATGCGTCCTTGAAATGCTACTCTCCAATTCTCGTTTAATTATCAAATCGCCGCGAAAGAAGTTTCACTTCAAAAAAATACGCAGGTACTTCATGGCAAAAATAACTTAGGCAAACTTTGGACTTGATTAAGGGTCCGTGCACGAAAAAAACTCTTTTGGCAATTTCTTATCTAATTGTGAGAAAACTTGAAATAATCGAAACATTAAGTCTGAACTATAAAAGTACAGTTTTCATGGTGCTAAACCATTCGTGTCAGTCACAGCAGCTTTTACTAGTTTTATCATTTTTGTGCTCTTCAAAATTTAGTTTATTTCGCCATTGATTTCCTTAATGAAGATATTGTATAATCATTAAATAAAATTTTGATTATATTTAAAGGATAACTGAAGGCTAATTTGTTATTTTTAAATTTCTTGATATGATTTGCTAAATAATAGGAAAAATATATATTACTGACGAGGTTTAAAACAAAATAAGGTATTTTCAATATTATTTTTCTGCTATATTTTGTATGGAAGTTGAAAAAAGTGGTTCCGCCACATGCAAGTAGACCATATAATGATGTTGATGATATTTTTTAATGTTCAAAATCAAAAGTAGTTTCTTGTAGAATGATGATCAAATGTCAGTCTCGCGTCATTTTTCGGAAAACTTGTTGCAAATATTAGTGATTTACCGTGAATACTTAATTTATTTGAAAAATCCCTTTCAGCCACATGCAAAACAAAGAACACGACTTTTCAAATCTCAAATAATTTTGTTTAAATTATTTTTCCCTTTCTCACAAACAATGAACAAAATTGATCAAAATCAGTCGATTTCGTGCACGGCCTCTTAAGTAGACGAAGTAATTTACCCAAAAAAGTTTGACGGAAGCTCCGCCAACTAATTAACCCAAGCAATTTTATAGAAAGGCTTCATTGAATTAATTTGATTCCTGTTACACAGATTTTCGTTTGAGCTTTTTAAGAAACCAATAAAAAATTAATAAATCACGTTGCCAATGAGGCCGACACAGGTCGTTGATTTATATACTTATCAAAATAAAGAACGCTCTTTAGTTAAAACTAATTATATTCAAATAGATTGTAATAAAACTTCGTTGTGGATGTCTGAAACGTTTCCGTTGCCCTTACCACAAATTACCACGAAATTCGCGCGCCAATTTCTACAATCATAATCGTTACTAGGCCGCAAAAAAGGTTTGCTGCTCGGAAACATTTTGTAATGGCTTTCATTCAAAGTTTCCAATTTAAATTTGCAATTGGGTTAATAGTTTAGGGCCAATCAATACAGTGAATTTAATTATTGATATGAGGTGAGGTTAGTTGATGTATTTTCGATTTTCGACATAATAATAAACTTGAATGAACGAAATGCTGGCAATGAAAATAATATAAACGCCCAAAAAAAAAAAGAAAATTCATGGAACGAAGCACGAAGTTGTCTATGGCCCGATGGCGCCAGTAACGCAGATTCAAAAATTGTTTTAAAATTTATTTTTAATTATGATGAAATATTGTTTAGCTGCATTTAAATGTTTCGACATTTCGTCTCCATTTTGTTTGTTGTTTTGATTATAATAATTTTTTACAAGATCCGTCTCTGTGTGAGTGTCTAATAATTATTAATAGGTACACAAAAGGTATGTGGTTTCTCTAATACTGGTAATTGATTTTCATTTACAACACATTCTACATTAGGAAATTATGTCACTTCTAACTCCATACTTAATTTTACCTTCTCATACTCAGGAAAATCGTTATAGGTATAACTAACCAGTTAACCTACCTATACTCCATTTATTATAACATTAGACAAGTAACTGTTCTCACCCTTTCGTTATTTCGATGTAAACGTTTAATAAACTCAGTTATTTCACGATAAATACAAAGCACTGTAATCTATTTTTTTTTATTTTATCATTTACATTAAAAAAAACCTCTAAAGTGCAGTATTACACAATAACTGTCGTTATTTAGCCGTTATTTGTCTAATGGATTATAAACGAAATTGAGCGTAGAACGTATCGCTTTTCTGTTAAAAAAATGTCCACCATTTTCTAGTTTTTGTTACTCGACCTGCTTTTAAAGTGAAAATACTTTTGTTTGTTATTTTTCATGCTCTTTTTAAAAAACGTGATTAGTTGTTCGTGTCGGGATTTTGGTAAACAACTGTTTGTTGGGTCTATGAGCCTTGATAATTTGTGGTTGTATGATAATTTGTGGCTGACATTATAATTGGTGGCGTGACATTTTGTGACTGTTTACTACGCGCTGTGTTTTGTTTTTGTGCACTAGTTAGTTGCTGTGGTAGTGTGAATTACGATTATTATTCAGGACTGAACGTTATTTGTTGACAAAAGTTATTTAACGAAGTTCCGGACGCACACACACACTCGTATATAATAGAAACAGACACAGAGACAGAAAATCGCATGGAGGGGGCATAACGGTTTTTTCCTTACGTGACGATTTCTACTAGTCAACTCCAACCGCAAGCCGCATTAAGGAATTTTTCCCAATAAAATAGACTCAATGATTATAACTTGTTCGGGGAAGCATAATTTTTATACAAAATCGGTATACTAGGTACCTACTCATCATCATCATCATCATTTCAGCTGAAAGACGTCCACTGCTGGACATAAGCCTCCCCCAAATGGGGGGGTTTGCTGTAGTCGCCACGCTTGGCAGGCGGGTTGGCGATCGCAGTATGGTGTTAAAATTGCATAGGGAACGCTGCTGCCCATTCTCTAGTAAGTCCCTTAGTCGCCTTTTACGACATCCACGGGAGGAAATGGAGTAGTGCTATTCTTTACGTCCAGCACCACACGGTACCTACTATATACCTACTTTATTAATTATTGAAAAGATTACCATTATTTACTGTGCAACCGTACTATTTTATTTCTTTTATTAAACACCACTATATAATTATATCTAATCATTTTTTTTTTAAACAAATAGGTATGTAGTCGAGTTTATTTTTATTTCGCTACACAGTCACAAATCTATTTTTTACTTAAATATTTATACACATTTTTACACACATTATAAAACTGATTTACATCCGTAAGACGTCTTCGCAACACAAGGTCCAGTTGAAAACCAGCGTCAGGCACTAGTTGGCTGGCATTTATGCTGAACTGGGCCTATTTGGCGTAGCCGCGAGGCACACATTTCTATTTTAAGTTTTTTCTGTCTTTTTTGTGTTCTGTGTCAGTATTGTGTGCCTTAAACTGCGTCAAATAAATTTATTTTCTTTTCTTTCTTCTTTTTTCTTTTATATGAACTTAAAGATACTAAAACAGGAGGTGACAGCAAAACTCGATAGCCGGTAGCCACTAATTACGGCAGAGCAAAGTGAGCACCACCAGCAGTCATCAAATATTTACAACTGGCGACTTCGTTCGCGTGTAATTTCATGTTCCCCCGACCCTGAACCCGCCCGCGATATTATGTTGTTTTGAATTAGCGTTTTTTCTGACTCCTTTTTTTTTGTATTCGGCTCCGATCACAGCGTGAAGTTAAAAAAACTATAAAGATTTATATTAAAAAAAAAAAAAAAATATATATATATACTCAAACTCAAACTCAAACTCAAAGCATTTATTTCAAATAAACCAATTACAGGCACTTTTGAATTGTCAAGGGGTCGGTCAGTCAGAAAGATGAAGCTAGTTGCCCATTCCAAAGCGTAGTAGGTTCCTATGGAGAAGAACGGACAAGAAACTCCATGGACACTCTTTTAAAACAAAATATTGTTACAAAATATGGGTTACATCATTCATGTTGAAGTTATACATGTGAGAACAATGTAGAAAGACGTGCACGTTAGAAGCGTCCGTAATAGAAACTATTCAAAAATTAAAATAAGCCGTGGCAGCTAAGAGATGACCAGTCCCAACTGACGGCGCCTGTTCACGAACATGACGCATGGAATATAAAGATAAGCCTATAAACTTCCTCAAGAATTGGGCTACCAAATACTAAAAAAATAATTCGAATCCGACTGGTAGTTCTAGATACAAACTTACAAACCAATTTTACCTCTTTATAAGATTATATAGTATAGATGATCTGTTTTAGGGGTAGGTATTTGCCGAGTATCATCCATACTAATATTATAAATGTGAAAGTAACTCTGTCTGTCTGTCTGTCTGTCTGTATGTTACGTTTTCACGCCTAAACCACTGAACCGATCGTCATGAAATTTGGCAGAGATATAGCCTGGGATATGGAGAAGGACATAGGCTACTTTTTTACGCGATAACCGACATCTACGCGGGCGGAGCCGCGGGCAAAAGCTAGTACTTGATAATTTATTATATTTATCTAGGTATACAAATTAAAGTCGCTTTTCATATCCGTCTGTGTGACCGCGTTGGTCTTTTTAATTACGCAACGGATTTTGATGAGGTTTTAACAATCATTTAGAGAATTTATTCCGGAAAATTTATGGGTATAATAAATAAATATTCAATTCAAATATAGCACAGAAATCTCGATGTTTTGACATCATTTCGCAATTCAGTATACAGGGTGTAAGGGACAGCCCTCCGTAGACTGATAGGGTGAATTCAGTATATCATACTAAGGCCTGTGTTCACCAACATTTAAATCAACTTTTTAGATATTTAATCAGTTATTTACTCAAAATTTCTTAGGAAATTTGACATAAACCAACTGTTTAAATACCTAACCGGTGGTTTGAATGTTGGTGAACACAGGCCTTAGAAGACCGGTACATGAATTATTTCAGGAACATTATGGGAATCCAATAAACCTGATTTGTATTATTACCTCACACGCAATGTATCGTTACCGTGGCAAAACGCAGGTAGCGAACGGCAGCGCAGCGAGTAAGTTCGATGAACTCTGTAGCTAGGCAGAAAGTGAACAGCTGATTTCGCGTGTCGTTCGTTAGAGTATTTCAACATCCATTGCTGGTTTATTTTTTTCGCTGTTTTATTTACATAAATGGAGTACTTCGTACAGAAAATGTAATTTTATATTAAAATAAAGGAATCGTAACTGAAAAAATGATAAAGAAAATGAAAATTTTCCTGAGCAAATTTCCAGTGGAATATTATTCAAAATAAGGAGCTGAATGCATCCTGTTAATTTGCGGAGGGCTGTGCCATACACCCTGTATACTAGACGTACGACGCAAGGGCAGGTCACTAGTGTACCAAAGATAGCAGACGAACATATGGGTCACCTTGCGTATCTTAGTGATACATCAGACCTTTGACCTTTTTGTTTATGCGAGCCAATTCCACCATTGGATCCCGTCAATAAAAATCTATTAGACTAATCAAACAAAGGGACGACCCAATTTGTATCAATTTCTTAAGGACATCGTCCGACTTCTAAGTAGGTAGGTTCTCAAGGTCAGCAGCCGACCTAAGCAAACCCTTTATGAGTAATTAAATTGAGTTCGTGTTAAATTCTTTGCGTTCCAGGGGTTTATTAGAATAAATCATTAAAATTCCGAGGTGATTACGGAGTTAATTGATTTTAAGTTGTTGACCTTTCGTTTTTAGGGTTCCGTAATCAACAAGGAACCCTTATAGTTTCGCCATGTCCGTCTGTCTGTCTGGATATGAAGACGGACATAGGCTACTTTTTTACGCGATAACCGACATCTACGCGGGCGGAGCCGCGGGTAAAAGCTAGTATAGTATATAGCTCATAGCACAACAATATCGCGCACCATACATTCCAATAATATATAGTACAGTACAGTGTGAACGTGTCCATAACAATGTATGGTGCGCGATATTGTTGTACTATGAGCTATATACTATACTAGCTTTTACCCGCGGCTCCGCCCGCGTAGATGTCGGTTATCGCGTAAAAAAGTAGCCTATGTCCTTCTCCGTATCCCAGGCTATATCTGCCAAATTTCATGATGATCGGTTCAGCGGTTTAGGCGTGAAAACATAGCATACAGACAGACAGACAGACAGAGTTACTTTCACATTTATAATATTAGTATGGATTAGTATGGATTCTATTATATTATAGCGTAAAAACAGCTTTACCTATTATTTTTTTACAAATCCCAATCCGCCTATTACGTTCCTACTGCTGGGACATGAGCCTCCTCTCTGTGAGAGTGAAAATCCATCACGCAAATCCAGTGCGACTTGACGCTGGTTAATTCTACAGTCCGATGCAAACTTTGTGATGTCTCGGAACGGAACATGAGGCGAGTCGCTGTGCAGTAACAATTTCACGTGTCAGCGGGGGTGAGAGGGGGGTACAATGCGTGCCACGAAAAATGAGACTTGACACACCACGTGGTTTGACTTGCGCAGTACACGATTTTAGGTCTCTAGCGGTATGAGGTCTGTGCGCGGGACGGGATCGGTCGTCATCGGGGCGATGGAAAGGGCGCGGGAGGCACGGTCAAGTCTCATCTTTCGTGGCACGCATTGTATTTGTACTGCGCAGCCAGTAGCTCATTTCATAGACGCCATTAAGTTTGACGCTTACTACACTTAACTTGCTATATCTAATAATAATATAATCTCCTTCCCCAGATCACGGTGTTCCGAATCCAAGAGCGTGCAGAAGGCGGCGAGGTCCAAGAGTTGGACCAGGTCATATTGACAGCATTGTTCCGGGCACAGCACCTGTCTCCAAGCGAACAGCTTTCATTGGCGCTCACATGGAACCGAGTGGATATCGCCAGGTCCGAGATCTTCGTTTATGGGCAAGAATGGCCTCCAGGTATGTGGAAATAAGAGTTATCCAAACTAATAATCGCCACTCCAGAACCTTTCGGCCCCAACGGCCATCTGTTCTGCGAGCAATGTGCCCTGCCCATTGCCACTTAAGTTTGGCAATTCTTCGAGCTATGTCGGTATCCGCGTACCGGAAGACGTAGCGTAGGAAGGCCTCCCACAAGGTGGACCGATGACATTGTGAAAGCCGCAGGAATCCGCTGGATGCGGGAAGCATGGAACCGGTCGAGGTGGCGGTGCTTAGGGGAGGCCTATGTCCAGCAGTGGAAGTCTTTCGGCTGAAATGATGATGATGATGAAACTAATAATATTAATGTGAATGATTTGTGATCTTTTTAATAATTTTTAACATCACGCCTTGTTTCCCCGAAGGGTTAGGCAGAGGTGTACGAATAGTAGAATACACCTCATTTCGCCGGTTATGTTTTAAAGTCCCATGTAATACGGGGTGAGCCTCAATAGGCTCACCCCGTATTACATGGGACTTTAAAACCGGAACACACAAAGCTGTGCCCGGTTGATGGCAATCCATCAACCGGGCACAGCTTTGTGTGTTCCGGACAGGTACGTGTGGCGACCACGACAGCCAAGGCTGCTGGCGGAGCCGCGCGCACGAAACAATCTTTTAAGTGAGGCGCCACTGACGCGTGCACTCCGCACTCTTAACCTTATAGCTAGTGACTCGGACCTATTATTTTGTTCTCTGAGTGAGTTCATAAATGCTTTATTTGTAACTAGCTTCTGCCCACGACTTCGTCCGCGTGAAATTTCTTGTTCCACCGTCCCCCGTCAATCGCATCGCCCGTCCACGCTATATCTACTTCGTTTTCGCTTAGTGTTCTTTCCTACTTTTTGCTCGGCTCCTAAGAGAGTCCTAGCGTCATGGTAAATAGCCTAAAGCCTCTCTCAAGAATTGGGCTATTAAATGCAAAAAGAATGTTTCAAATCCGACTAGTAGTTCCTGAGATTAGAGCGTTCATACAAAAAAAAAAAAAAATCTTCAGTTTTATTACATGATTATTATTATATTTGGATAAGGATTAATACCATGTTTATGAAAACACCTTCGCAAATAATGCATTATTTTATAACAAATATGATTACCATTAAAAAGTTATAGTGAGCCAACCTTAAAAGATAGAAATATGCTATCGCGGAGTTTTAGAACCTTTTAAGAGGAACAATTCCGTCATACATGATTGTTGCGTAACTTTAACCGTTTACGCAGCGCACGCAACGGAAGCTCTCAAAAGGAATACATTTTCCCCGTTTTTGCAACATTTTTCACTTATGCTCCGCTCCTATTGGTCGTAGCGTGATATTATGTAGCCTATAACCTTCCTCGATAAATGGAATATCCAACACAAAAATAATTTTTCATTTTTTACCGTAGTTCCTGAGATTAGCGCGTTCAAACAAACAATAAAAAAAAAACTCTTCAGCTTTATAATATTATATATAAGTATAGATAAGTTACAAAATATAATATAATAATAAGTTAATTATATGTTAGAATAAGATTAGGTAAGTACGATATCGCAATAGGTTACCCTGTAAGGATAGACGTAAGGTGAAAAAAATAATATCTAAATAAATCCAGACTCCGGGCTGATACTGAGAAATTCCAGATAGAAAATCTCAATAACATGTTGCCCGACCTGGGAATCAAACCCAAGACCTCATGCTCAGCAGTAGCGCTTGCGACCACTAGATCAATGAGGCAGTCAACTTTATAAAAGGTATTAGAAAATTCTAGACACACCGAGGTTGCTGATTGACCCGTTTTTCATAATTCCTTCTCAGTCATGAGATATTTTTTTTTAAGATGAGGTGCTAGTGGATCAATGAGCGTCCTCTTAACAAGAGAGTTCCCGCTACCGTTTAGCGAACTACTTAGTACTTCAAACCATTTAGGTAGCAAATTAGTTACATCATAATAACGCGAACTTGATGTGCTATTAGCATTTTCAACGTAAGTACAGGTAAATGATAATTTTTAGAGCTGTGAGAAGTAATTACGTCGGTAGTTTAGTTTACCTAGACTATTCCTGGAGGTGGTTTTAGCTAATTACAGGCAAAGGTAAGCCGTACACACACAGACAAGGAAACATTCACAAAATGCTCAGATTAAGTTGTATAATCTACTAGCTCTAAATCGGTCCAGCCGTTTCGGAGATAAACCGGAACAAACAGACAAACAACATTAAAAAAAACGGGCCTAGTGCGTGTCGGACCACACACAATAAGGTTTCCGTAGTTGGGATGAATTTATCACAAGAACAAACTTATTGTAGTTGAAAAACAAGTTCTCCCATACATTCCAATTGCTAATGTAATAATGTATGGGAGAAAAAGAGCACGGAATAAAGTGAAAACTCATATCTCCCACTCTAAAACTCATATCCCCCACTCTAAAACTCATATCCCCCACTCTAAAGCTCATATCTCCCACTCTAAATTCTGTAGAATTCTCATTAGTCATCATCTACCTACCCTCTTCGCAACTATGACTTGGGGCCGGCTTCCAGTCTAACCGGATACAGCTGAATACCAGTATTTGACATGGAGCGACTGCCTATCTGACCTCCACAACCCAGTTACTGGGCAATACGATACCCCTTGGTAAGACTGGTTCTCAGACTTTCGGGGTTCTGACTACCCGTAACTACTGTCAAAAGTCCACGAATGTCAGCATAGACCAACGGCTTAACGTGCTTTCCGATGCACGGTAGGGTCTCGTTATGTAAAGATGGTCTCCCATCTACAGACCAACCGCGACAAGCGTAGCTTAACCTGATCGATCGACCCATGGGCTGTTACTAGAATTCTCATTAGTAAACTTCGCGAATAAACACATTTACGAAGTCCTAAACCAGATAGAGACCTCACAAAATTAATACATACCAAACTACTAAACTTAAATTAGTCCACAGTTTAAACAGTTGAATCAAAACTTTAAAGGGTATATTCATTAACAGACCCTAGCAAGTCGCAGCGTTCATAAATAAATTACATTTGGGCCTTACGGAATAAATTCATGGATTCTGGACCCTTATTGGGTTTTGGTACCAAATGATTTACCGTCATATTGCCATTTGAATTGGACGTAGGCAAATTCGCACAAATACTTTATTTGTATTTTGTTTGTGGGTTTTATGATAATTTGAGACTACTTCGTATAGATTAAATAGACAGAAAACATTCCTGATGGAACAGTTTTATTTTTCTGTGATTTTTTATTTAGTTTGTTCGATAGAAGTTATTATTGGGATCCAATTCGATAGGCCGATACATATTTCAATGAATGAGATACAATTACCTGCAGCAGTTATGTTAAACTTATTATTTCCTAGGAATTTGCGTTCATTATGTTTTTGGTGTGAAAAGTACCGAAAAGAGTTTTTCTGGCCATTCAGTTACTATTTAAAAAGCTGGAAATGTCGATAAAATTCAACTCAAACTCAAAGCATTTATTTCAAACTAGCTTTTGCTTGCGACTTCATCCGCGTTTTATTTCGGAGCCCAACCTGCCGCGTGGCATCCCGTCGCTCGCCCGTGAATGAAGTAATAGCTTCATTTTCGCTTAGCGTTTTTTCTAAATTTTTATCTTATTGCTCGGCTTTTCTTCTTTTTCCTCTTCTTTTTATCTAATGCACATATGCTTACATGACATGTTTCGAGTGGTTCATAACGCCAAGCTACTGTGAGTTATGGCGCATAAAATTCAAATTTGAAAGAAATACAACGGTTTATGTGCCTAGGAGCAGTGCAAGGAGCAGTGGTGGCCCAGTGATAAGGGCTCCGACTTACGAGTTGTAGTTGTAGGTCGTGGATTCGAACCCAGACAGGCGCTTGCACGTCCTAGAACCAAAAATTCAAAGACATGTGACATCTAACAACCCTCACTGGGCCCGTGTGGTAGATCAGAGCCCACTCCCTCTCGAAGAGAAGAGGCCTGTGTCCCAGCAGCAGGAACATTATAGGCTGATTATGGTATGTCCCTAGGTGGGTCTGGCAGACCCTATCAGACATGGCTAGGGTTAAACCAAAATATGGTTACAAAATATTGGTGTAAGTGAATAATTGTCAGTCTCGTGTGAATATGAATGCGTTTACAAGTAATAAAAGAAGAAACACATCTTTTATTAGTAAGTATTCAGTTTGCTGTCAATATTAGAACAATATTTTCTCTTTCTCCGACAGTTGGCATATGACCCTTGTGGTATAAAGTATTAAATATTAGACACGTGGAGGCGCGCGTATCGGAAAACGAAATAGCTTTTGTTGAGGATTCCCTAAGGTTGCCTTCTATTTTCCAGGATGAAACTTTTCTGTTTTTCTATTATTTTCTATGGAAACGGAATAACAAGTTGTGGAGTTTGATTATGCAATGACAGTTCTTTATCTACTATATAAAAATAAGTCGGGTTTTCCTTCCTGACGCTATAACTCAACAACGCCTGGACCAATTTAACCAATTCTTTTTTTTAATGTTCGTTGAAGTCCAAGGATGGTTTTTAGGTTTTTTTTTTTAATGGTTTTTACGAAAAATTTGGGTAGGGTAGAGTAGGGTAGGGTAGGTAGGTAGGTAGATAGGGTAGGGTAGGGTTGGGTAGGGTAGGTAGGTAGGTAGGGTAGGGCAGGGTAGGGTAGGTAGGTAGGGTAGGGTAGGTAGGTAGGGTAGGGTAGGGTAGGTAGGTAGGGTAGGGTAGCGTAGGGTAGCGTAGGGTAGGGTAGGTGGGTAGGGTAGGGTAGGGTAGGGTAGGTAGTTAGGTAGGTAGGTAGGTAGTTAGGTAGGTAGGTAGGGTAGGTAGGTAGGTAGGTAGATAGGTAGGTAGGTAGGGTCGGTAGGGTAGGGTAGGGTAGAGTAGTGGAGTTTATACTATAGCTTTTGACAGAACGAAGTCTGTCGGGTCAGCTAGTTCTGCTATAATAATAAACCATCCTCAATTCCTTGTTGGCCTCGTTAGCCTGTCTTTCCCAAATCTTAAGTTCAAACATTTCTTGTTTCGTCACTCGCTAAACATTCTTGATTGAATATTGATAACTTCGTAAACTGACACTCAAACGGCATCATTTTTTTTTACAAACTACTAGTAGTTTATAAGTGTTTATATTAGTCTATATATAGCTATTCTGATTTAATGTTCTTTTTTATTCTTTTTTCTCTTCTTCTCTTACACACGTTGTGACTTTAAGACCTCTTGTGTCACTTTTGGCAAAATCACTTTTTTACGCCTTTTTCACATTTTGAAGCTCTATCGAATGCAAAAACTCTCATTTATGTATATGACGACGATTTGACCATCATTCTTTACCAATTTCAAGATCTATAATGTATGCTTCCTAATACAATGTTGGTGCTTAAAATATAGATTTTCTCATAAAGTTGAATTTTACACATAAGAGATCTTAAAGTCGCAACGACGATATCTACTTTCCTATCGCAGGTATGCTGGAAGAGATTTCATTAGAAATAAGCATCACCTTTGTACATATTTTTCTGTATAATTTCTTCTTGTCTGTTTATATGTGGCCATAAATTGTTAAATAAATAAATACATATATTCTTTGAATTAGACAACTTCCAAAACATCAGAAAATACAAAAACCTTTAGGAACCATTCACCCGTAAATAACAATAGCAGATAACATAAAAGCGAGGCAGTTGTAAGATTAGCGTCCTGTTAAATTTGCATAGCACAGACATAGGGATCCGTTACCGCCTCCCAGACTTCTGTTTGATTAACGGAATTTGTATAGGGAATCCCTCCTAATTGGATTCCTCCATTTTATACCAAACAAAAGACGAAAGTTTTAACGCGTAACTTTGTATAAATATTGGAACAATCGAATCGTAAACATTAAAAAGGTTCAATCGTTTTATTGTATTCTCTAGTTAAAGGTCGTGGAAACATCAGAAGCTTTAGTTTTTGTTAACCGCCTCTGTGGTTTAGTGGTAAAACCACCTGTCTCAGATCCAGAGGTCCCGGGTTCGATTCCCAGCGGGGACAAAAAATTCTTCAAAAAAAAAACCAATAAAAATATTCTGCAGATTTTTTTTCTAAGTCCGCCTGGCTATCTACCACCATCTTATCTAAGTCTGTCGCCAAAAAAACAATGTTAACAGCATTTGTTGTGTTTCGGCAGTTAGAGGTAAGATAGCCAATTCCTCTGTGGTTAAGGATTCCGGGTGAAGCTCGCTTCCATCTTCGTCCTTATCATCACTTACCATCAGGTGAGATGAAGGCCAAGCTTCCCAGTTGTATGTAAAAAAAATACTCGTTGATAAATACGTTTAACGTCCATGTTGTTCTCATCGACGAAGAAAAGCCCAACACTTTTCTACCCGTAGATGTAAAATCTAATGTAATTTACACACATACATACTTAAACTCACGCCTCTTTCCATGGGGGGGTAGGCAGAAACTACGCCACCTGTTACGATCCTTACACACTCCTTTTGCTTCGTTTACGTTCATACATCAGAGGCCCTAGTGTGAGTTTCTTTTAAACATCTCGATTTTACGCATCGAGCGCGTTCGACGTTCCGATCGGCCTCCGTTGGCCCTTCAGCCCTACACCAATCGGAGTGCTGAACGTGCTCGATGCGTAAATTCGAGATGGTTAAAATAAACTCACACTAGGGCCTCTGGTCATACATACCTAACGTGACCATTAATTTTTCTACTCAAAACGGGACATCGATTTATTTATCTCAATTCGGTCGATTCATAAAGAAAACTAAATTTAAAAAAAAAAACTATTTTTAAGTAATATTTTTATCAAAATTATGTATTAATTCAAAAAGTTAAGCACGATAAATTTTCAGTAATTTTTATATTTGTCAGCAGAACAAATTTGTTTTAACACAGCTGGTGATGACGGTATGAGTAAAAATAAAATTCTTGGCACGTTTTTTTTATGTATATCGCCGCCAATTATCGCGCAGTTTCTGAAAACGAGACAATTTTGCGTCCCAGGTTTTTTGACACCGGGACGAAGAAATCAAATGGATATACAGGTTAGGTAGCATTTCGCCTAACAACAACAATCTCTCTGCCAAGTCTGTTGAATGAAGTGTCAGTGTGTTGGTTAGGGTTGCCAACCATACTTTATAATAAAGTATCCTACTTTATTTTCGATAAAATATACTACTTATGCACAAAAATAAAGTACGCGAAAATACTTTATTTCTAAACTTTACTGTAATACGTAAAACTAAAACTTATATGGGTAATTACTGAACTTATAAGTCAAAAAATAAAATCTATTAATAAACATAAAGAATTTTCAGAGAAAAATATAAGTAGTTATGTTTAAGACAAAGCAGTTGCTTATATACTTAAAAATGTATTTTATAGCTTACCAAATGTAAAAAAAATATATTTCTTATTTACTATCTGTTCCTACCACTTCAGCTTTCCCTGAGAGTTTTTTCGGTAATAAATCTGAAGTAGCGAGAAGAAAGAAACAGATCGTCCGTACATTGAATAAAACATTAGATATTTATTTATTTAAATCAAAATGTTGGTTGCAAAACTAGCTTTAAAACTTTTAAAGACAAAAACAAATTGATAATTCTTCCAAATACTTTTTGTTTTCCTATTCAAAGAATTTTATACTTTTTTTTTTTTTTTTTTTAATTGGCAACCCTTGTGATGGTTGTGAGTTTGCAATTTTCCGCTTATGAATCCAACAGAGTGCTAATGGGTTAGATGATGCCAAATGCCCCAAAGCTCACCACACATTTGGCACGAATATAGTAAAGGTTTCGATAATTATTGTACCTACTGTATATTGAGTTTCCTGGCACCTAAATACTACTTTATATTAGAACGAAGTTTCGTAACTTAATGCCTGTGGGCTCATTATACGCAAAGATCATTTGGCGCCCTGCGCGTCCAGTATAACAATGCGTTCAGGGCGTTGTTGGGGCTGCCGCGCTGATGCAGTGCGTCGGGCATGTTCGCGGACGCACACGTTGACTGTTTCCACGTCGTGCTCCACAAGCGATTCGCCACGGCTCTCGTTAGGTTGCGCGCCAGCACCAACAGCATCCTGACCGTCATTGCGGATAGGCTGGACACGCGTTACGTCCAGCACTGGGTTAATACCCACATTATTTTTTATTATTATTTCCTTTATTTCAATAGATACATACTCGTATAAATTATTAGAATATAAAAAAATATAAAAACTTTTAAAAATATAAAAATAGTAGCCCACCGGTATCCGGAACAGGGTCCAAGCTACGCCGGTCAGGGCTCCAGAGAGAGGAACCTCCTAACAATGCGAGCCATGTCCAGAAGTACTGCCTTCTGAATCAAGCCCTTGATCCAGCTGCCCAAGGAGAGCCTTTTTAGGTGTTGGTCGAGGCTCTTGGCAATTAAGCCATTGGCTGATACGACTCTCGGCACAATAATCGCTGAGTCCACATCCCACATGTCGACAACCTCGTGAGCCAAGTCAAGATACTTGATTTGTTTATCTTTCTCGGGTTTCACGAGGTTCCCGTCATGCGGAACTGTGATGTCAATAATCATTGCGCGCCTCTCTGTTCTCTTTATTATTATCTCCTCTCCTCCCTATTAAATAGAGCACCTGCCATCTCATCTCTTCACTACCCTTGGTTGTCTGGTAGAGAATGCCTATGGCATTAAGTCCGCCTTTGTACCTGTGTGTGAGAAGTTTAAATAAACAAATAAATAAATTAGGAAATAAGTATTTAAAAGGTTTTTACTACTAACACTATTTTCTTAAGTTTTTCTGTACTAACATTCTATGGATTTGAAAAAGTTTTTTTTTTTTATAAGGACTAGATGGAATTATTGCCATCACTGCAGATTTTGATAATAATCAGCAGAAAGCTATTTATTTCCTGCTACATACACTGTAAAACTTATAGGTAAGCATAATTAGCTTATAATGTTCCCACTGCACTGCTGGGACACAAGTCTGTCCTCTTCGAGAGGGAGTGGGCTGTAATATACCACGGGCCCAGTGCGGGTTGGCAGGTGTCACATGTCTTCGAATTTTTGTTTCAAGGCCATGCCGGATTCCTCACAATATTTTCCTTCACCGTTTTGAGAGCAGCGGTGATCAAAGCGCCTGCCAAAGTAAAGTCGAGGCGTTACCACTTGGCTTAAAACATAGGTAGCTCCTGAAATAAAGAATCTTATTTATTATTATCTGTTAAGTTGTTCCCCATTCAACCAGCAACATCCCCCTTAACTAGCGTTACACTTTTATTTTATCTTTTACACGTTATAACTTAAGAACCAACTAGTCGCGGGCTCGAACTCACTGGTGGGCGTGGCCAAAAAGCACGCTGTCTCACCTAGCATCGTGTCCGTCATCGTATGTTGAGTGAAATACACGATAATTCATAGTAAACCGCGCGCAAAAAGTCTTTTGGAAGGTTGAGTTTTATGAAAAAACTAATGGATAAATCAATTACAAATAAAGTTAATTGAAATCTTCGATAATTGAGCTTTGTCGGAGCGGACTTTATTTTGGAGATTTTATACTTCTTTTATTACTTATTTACGCCCAAAGTTGCGCTAAAATTAGCAGGAAAAACGAATCTATGTTGGCTCATAACTTTTTAATGGCTTTTCATTTTAATATTCTGCTTCCGTACAAACAAAATTAATATTTAGACAAAACGATATCGGTGTTTATTTATAAACGCTGCTTAAAGTTAAGTAATGATTAGCGACTGTTTAACCATACATTTTTGACGTTTGAACGTCACTTAAATTTAACCAACGTATATGAATAAACCCCATCATGTTTAACTTTGGATGTACAATGTCAAACGGTGGAGTAATACCCCCCCGAATTTTGTATGGAAAAAGTATCGACTAGTTTCACCTTAACTCAATGTTGCAGAACAACTATAAAAACTACTTTGTTATAAAACCAAGTGGTCAGTGTAAAACTTTTTACTTTACACACAAGTTAGTTATTGCTCGTTAACTTTTAGGTTAAGTGTTCGGCATGATTGCCTTGTCATTAGAAGAAATACACGATTAATACCTTTTGTGAGTTTTCGCTGTGTTTTTGTAGAAATAAATGATTTTATAGACATCTTATTCCTAAAATTAAGACCCTGTAAGGTTCTTGTTACGTCTGTTCCTCCATATTTAAAGTTCTTAAATCCTACCTTGAAGGATCAATTATTTTTGCAACAATCGATCAAATTCATCTGCATCACAGTACACGTTTTGCATATTCTGAGCGCTAAGAGCAAGATAATCAGTTTTTACTACATCTTTATACTGTTCTTCGGGAACAGCCTTGTTGAAAATATGACTTCCAAATCTTATTTTAGTATTCAACCACCAAATTCATATCTATGTTCTTTCGCAAAAGTGCCAGAGATAACGCCAAAACGACTCCATTCTCAGCACGATTCTATTCCATTTTATTACGTCTATATTTTACGACGCTCATAAACACAATATCGGGCCGTATGCGGCGTGAGATGCGTAGATAGGCATCAGGTGTCCTGTAAATAGATTCTAAGAAGCCGCTTCCTTGCGTACTGAAGCCAACGAAGTAAATACTGACAAAAGCAGTTGTATAAAAGAAAAAAAGTTAGAAAGAATAGTTATTTGTTATGCAAGGCTGCAAAAAGTTGTTTTTTTGGCGCGAGTACTTGTATTGAAATCTAAGCAAGCGTAGGATTCTAGAATTGAATTCAAATATAGAATCCTGAGCGTAGCGAGGGTTTCAAAGGTACGAATCGCAGAATAACTTTGCTGCCAAGCGAAACACACGCCTTTTTACTTCATTACAGCGAGGAAAATGCTAGGTGCACGAAAAACTGCTTCAATAATATATCGAAGTAACAAAATTCTATCTAAATGAAAACGGCCACATTCCTCTAGATCGTATTTATTTTGTTGCTTCGTGTCTCAATATGAAACTTTTAAAAAGGTATTAGAAAATTCTAGACACACTTACCGATACAGTTGATTGAGCCGTTTTTCATAATTCCTTCTCAGTCACGAGATAATATGTTTTGTGGACCGGTGAAAACCCTCTTAATGCATTTTTAGTGGACTAGTCGTATAGAAAATGATTGAATAGAAAGGTGCGAATTTAAAAAATCTTTAAACGCTAGCGGATAAAATACAGTTTTGCACTCAGATTTCGAATGATAAACCGAATCTTTCCGAGGTCGTGAGGTGAAAAAAGGTGTTTGAGTTACTCTTCCTTATGAGGTAAAAGGCATGGTGTTCGTATTTAGGTCGTCCCTAAATAGCGCTATTTAAGGGGAATCCAAATGCACCTATGCCTTGTCAAACTGCCCCAGTTTTCAGTCAAGTACATCGTTTTCAGCTTCGTCTGTCGCATCCAATTAGACTATGGGTCCAAACTAGCCATACTATTATAGCTATTCGCAGTTTCTAAGCCTGAACTAACTTATCAGAGGCTTCGGCTGTCGAATCCAATCAGGCTGAGGCTGAATATACGAGTACTTATACAAAGAAGTCTATTTCCAAGTTCTTTGCCCAGGTCTAAAGATATACCAGTTCATGGAGGCTTTTAGTTTCGGAATAATTTATCGATGTCACCGCTGCCAGCATTTCAGTAATTAGTTATTTAAAACGGCAACAAATTGGCCTATCTTTAATTATCAAGGCAATTGCCATTTCCGCCGAGGCATATTTATTGCTTTTATCAAAAGAATGCAGGGAAATGAAACATTTCTGGAGCGTTGATAACATTGCTGGAGCGTTGTAACATTGCTGGAGCGTTGTAATGTTCCAAATTCAAAAAACGCTCCTGCAATGGATTTGATTTTCTTTGTCCGTAAATTCGATAATTCGCGTGTTCTTTTTTCGAAAATAATGACAGTATTTCGCGCATCTCGATTGACCTTCTGTCTCTTCCTGTTTAGTGAAATAAATACAGGTCACGTCTGGGGAATAAGGATGTTGCTTCAAAACACAAACAAGGGTTGTCTCTCTCGAACAATGGATGAAGCTCACAGTGGAATCCATTGTTGGTGGATTATGTTGGAAGACGGTGGAAAGAACTGGAATTTATCGGCATATCCAATAGTTTGAAAGCGAATCGGGAATTTGAATCTTTAAGATAGTGTTAGTTACGAGTACGTGCATGTAGGCGTAGAAAGCTTAACAAGAATTGAATCAATTATACATTGATAAAAAATCAATGTATAAATAAATTATTATCAATCAATTATCATGTATACCAGTGCTTTTCAACCTTTTTCATGGCGCGGCCCCTTAGTATAGAAACATATTTCACGACCCCCTACCTTGAAATTGTAATTTATGTTCTAACTTGAAATTCAAGTCTGTCACTTTAGGTACCTTTTGGTTAAACAGGTTAACAGAATACCCACGATTAACCACAGAAGCTTTGAAGTGTTTCATTCCATTTGGAACCTCCTACTTGTGCGTTTTCGTCGATGGCTCAAATAAAAGGCAAATAGAGAAATCGCCAAAATTTTTGAAACGATTTAATTCTAATCATTAAAAATTTATAACGATAAACAGGAGTAACCAACACATTAATGTGAATGGGTACGCTTGGTCCTCGTCACATTAATGATTTATGTGATTTTTTGGTATTTGTTGACTCGTGTTAATGTAAGCTTTCAATTAACTTTTTCTTAATCCTTTTTTCTTAAACCATCTTTAATGTACTACAATTCTTGCAAATAAATTTAATTTAATTTAATTTCAAATAATTAATAATAATATTTAAAAAAAAAACATAACATTTTGAACTAGTTTATGAGCTTTAAATATTAACGGCGACCCCCTTTAAGAGGCTTGGCGAGCCCCTAGGGGGTCGCGACCCACATGTTGAAAAACACTGATGTATACATTCAATGTTCAGACTTAGGAAAAATTGTTTATAAAAATTTTGTACACCTATTTTTTTTGCTAAAAGTCTCACCCCTAATAATGTTCCCACGAAACTTGCTCTGTTAGCCCATCTTTATTACAAAGTGTTAGTGTCTTAGCAACATTGAATTAATGTTTCAACTCAAGTCTTACTTTATGATAATACTTTGCCCACAAACTTGCAACGAAGTAGTGATAGCATCAGATGGCGACACAAACTTTTAAATTGCCTTCAGATTTAACTTTTTTCTTGGAAAAGAACTTCGATGTCGTTCTCTTCATTTTGTGCATTACAATTATAGCTACACTAGATTTTGCCTTCGGCTTCGCCCGCGTGGATTTCGGAAATTATCCCGCGGGAACGAGTACTCCTACCAAGATAAAAACTGGGCAAGTGCGTGTCGGACTATGCACAATGAAGGGTTCCGTAGTTGGGACGAATTTTGTTGTTGAAATACATGTTCTCCCATACATTCCAACTGCAAAAGTAAGTTGGTTGACTATTACCTACTCGTTATCTGGTAAAGCCTACTTTTCTGTGATAGTTTTTCTTTAAAGTGCGTTATATTGACTCTAACAAAAATTATCTTTTTTTCACTTTAAAGCAATTTTTTGAACGGCCTATGCAACGTTATCCCACACCATGAGATAGACGAGGAAAAATAAAATATCATCCTCACTTGTAAGGGAGGTACCAAACCAACAAAAAAATTTTTTTTTTTCATGATTTTTTAATCACTTTGTCGGCGTTATTAAAATGTCCGAGGTCATGGTCGATTCGTGTGCCAAATTAAGGCGTGAAAAGGTAACAGAGAGATAGACAGACCGACCGACAGACACTGAGACACCATTAGTCTTGCCAACCGTCCCGCGAAAGCCGGGACCTCCCGTTTCTAGGGCTTTAGAGGATGCGTCCCGCGAAAGGCGTGTGTGGGACGCCAATTGTACCGTTTTATCGTACTTACCTACGGCTAAACCTTCGGACAGAAGCTATAGTGATTACTATTATGTTTTGTTCGATTTCCTTACTGTTTCAACTTTTGTTATATTCTAAGTCTTGTACTTTCTTTGATTTCTTTCCGTGGGTGCCGTAAAAGGCGACTAAGGGAATGGGGAGCAGCGTTCTCTATGCATTTTAAAAACCATACTGCAATCGCCAACCCGCCTGCCAAGCGTGGAGATTATGGCAAATCCCCCCCCCCCCCCTTTGAGGGAGGTCTATGTACAGCAGTGGACGTCTTTAGGCTGAAATAATGATGATGATGATGAAGTCTTGTACTTGTATGCCAAAGTAAAAAATTCAATAAACCCATTTAAAATTGTTTCTAATTGTATTTTTCGCCTCCCCTTGACAGCTGAGTCCCCTTTTTTATTGCCATGTCCCGCACTTTGATTGCAAAAGTCCCGGTAAATTCGGCTTATTCCACAAGTCACAAGGAGGAAAAGTGGAATTTATAAAAACAGTCTAGAATTCACTTCTGATAATCCCGCTTAGGGGGAAAACTAAAATTGAAAAAAAAACTGACCCCCTGAAAGTGTTTTTTTTTTACATTAGGTTTCAGTTTTCCCCACTGAGGGGGATTCTCTTAGGGGGGATTAGTGGAATAAGCCGGATTATCAGGGGTGAATCCTAGACTGTTTTTTATAGATTCCACTTTTCCTCCTAAGGGGGAAGCCGTAAATTCATGCATTAAGATTGGCAAGCCTAGACACCATGGTGGCGCAACCATTGTCGCGCTCCAACAAAATGTATACAGCTATAATTATGGTGGATCCCTGCCAACTTATTAGTTGCTTTCGCAACCATCCACATATTTCGTTGGTAGCTCTTAGAAAAAAGAGTGGTAGATTTTGTCAATTATAATGGTTAGTTGGTCTTCTCGTTAAAGTTTTTGTTGTTACTGGCAATATAAATGTCAGAGCGTGAAAATTATTGTTGCAGCCAACTGTGATGTTAATTACTGCTCAAATGTATTATTCTAGAACGTAAATGCTGTTTGTTTTAGTAGATTTATGTTTCCAGTAATATAACTCTAAATGGTTATGTTTCTGGATATTGATTTATTATTTATTTAATACTTGAGCACAACAAAAAATGTACAGAGGCGGACTTAATGCTTATTGTAATCCATAAAGCATATTTCCATAATAAATAAATCCATAATCCATATTTTTCCCATAATAATTATAGTTAGAAACCAATATAAAACAATGGTCCTCACATTTTGTGACGAAAAACCAACAATTTCATAAAAACTCCCTCACATGGGCACCACCTAGGGCATGCAGAACCGGAACCGGATCCAGAATTTGAGAACCGGTTCTGGGAAATGTTCCGTCGGAACCGGGTAACACGGTTCCACCCGGTTCCGACTGAAAGTTATAAATAATCAGAAAAATTAGAGAAACAGAGGATACGAAATTATAACGAGGTTTGAAAAAGTAAATTGGTAAATTATATCAAATCAACATTTTTTTTTTTTTTTTTTTAAATACGTTACCCTACACTAGGAATTTCTCCTGTATCGTGGATGTGTTTATAAACATTTAAACTCACATACACAAACAGCCAGACCCGGAACAACTACTTTTAGGTCATACAAATATTAGTTCCGTACGGGAATTATTATTATTTATTTTTTTCGCAACCGCTTCTGAGGAACCGGGTATACCCGGGTATTCGGAACCGGGTGTACCCGGGTGCATGCCCTAGTACCATCGTCATACGGCTTAGAATTTATGTACGGGCCAATGTTTGTAGGCACCATACACTGGCATTTTATTTTGGTTAAGTGAGTAAATTATTGGAGCACACATAAATAACCACAAGTAAAGTTAAAAGTTATTACACATAACTTTTCAAAAAACAAACGACGAGGGCGCCACTGCGCGCTAGGTACCCTCTTAATGCTTACGCGCACGCTTGACATCTATAGACATCATAACAATAAAACTTCTGTTGTGTCTTATCTCTTCTATTGTGTCTTTTACCGTCCGTGAACCCATCAAGTACTAATTACGGTACAACATTGGTGACGCACGACATCACGGTTGATAACACAGTGTCTGTAACACAGTTCATACTAGCACAGACACAGACATTCACTCTGTCTCAAAAAATGCATAGCGTTGTTCTTGTTAAAATGGCGTTTTATTTATTTTTTATGTTTGATTGAGATGGACAAATTGTATTTGGCATTTTTGTTTTTTTTTTAATATGTATTTACATTTCTCGGGACCCTGGGGTCCAGGACCTTTGGAAGGCGTACGAGGAGCCGAAGCCAACTCGCAGAGGCCCGTTAGACGCTTTTTAATTAAATGAGGCACCAACCGACGATTATCCCCGTACGCACTATTTGAGTGCACCCAAGGACAACCCCCGGTTGTTGTAGGACTATTGTACGAGTAGGATATGGAAACAAAGATATTGGACTATGGGTTTGGGTGGTTAAAATAGACTGGTTACCTAAAACTATGGAAGAACTATGGCCCCTGCCTGATCGATGTTTTATTATACACGGAAAAAATGGCAGGGGTTGACTTGCACACTCAATAATGGGCCCCGAAATCGGTCGCTAGCACATAGTGACGTAGCGACAAGGGGGCAACATGTCCTGAGGTGTTCGAGGAGTGGAGAGATATTCCACGGCTCTCAGAACAATCCCAGAGCCCGGAAGATGGTCAAGATACCTACAAGCACTTACTGGAATACATCCTTCCTCTGAGCACGTTTGCTCTTGTGAATCTCCACTCAAGCCGGCCAATAAAGGCAAGAATAAGGTGGTAGCTCAGTTCCTCGTCAGTGTTCACTCCAGCTGGCCAATAAAGGCAAGCCCGACATGATGAGTGGGTCTCCCGGGAGATAGGGTCCGTGGGGTCGCAGCTTATTATTATTATTATTATAAAGATTATTATAAGACCGAATAACATATTATATGATCCAAATGATCATTTCGTTTTGCGACAGCAATAAGATTAAAACAAATGTACCACTACTGTAAAATATATAGAGCGTTATAAGTACTATCTAGTACCATTACAGTCTGAAACCCCAGTATATTTTGCGGAACAAATCCAACGTAGATAAAACGCAATGTTTTTCTCTCTAAAGTAACTAATGTGGTGGCCGGTTCTCCTCTTAATGCTTGAAAGAAGCGAGTTTCGCTATTGCACTGTATTGCAAACGGGTAAGCCTGCAGTATGTATTCACTACTGTTGAAGCTCCTTGGAGAATGGACTCTTTTTGTGAAATCCGAATAGCGTACCTGGGAAAAGGAATAAGGGGAAGCGAATTTAATAGAGAGCTAGCATGGAAGATTTTAAATTATCTGCCGAAATATCTTTTCGTACATCCTAACTAATATTATAAATGCGAAAGTAAGTTTGTTTGTTTATTACCTTTTCACGCCTAAACCACTGAACCGATCATCCTGAAATATGTCATATACGTTGTCAGGCTCAATCAGCTGTATCGATAAGTGTGTCTAGAATTTTCTGATACCTTTTATAAAGTTTCATATTGAGACACGAAGCAACAAAATTCGATCTAAAGAAAAACGGCCACATTCCTCTCCTCTAGATCGTATTTTGTTGCTTCGTGTCTCAATAATAAACTTTATAAAAGGTATTAGAAAATTCTAGACACGCTTACCGAGACAGCTGATTGAGCCGTTTTTCATAATTCCTTCTCAGTCACGAGATACCTAATATTTTTTTAAAGGAGTGGCGCTAGTGAACCCGAGACAGCGCTCTTAAGTAATTCTTACCATGTCTAAGGCTTTGGCTTTAGTAAAGATGTTTAGGGGCAGACAAATTGCAGACCCGAAATGAAACAAGAGGTAATTTGTGGTCCCGGATCTCGCCAACAACGTTTATCATTATTAGTCCTTTGCAAAGAGAATTTTCTTATTTCCCTCAAAATAAAAGCAACCAAGTAAGAAACAACAAAGTATTTGATACAAATTTTTTGATGTATGACATTTTTGATTTTTGACATTTTGAGCTGTGAAATTTTGATTTCTGACATTTTTAAATTATGTAATGATAATGGTATGATATTTGTAATAGTGATAGACATGATATAAAATTATAATCTAATGATACTAATTTATATTTTACTTTTAATACAAACATATATTTTTAATTAAGTTGATGATTTCAAAATTTTATACTAGTAATTTATAAATTGATCTAAATACATAAGTGTAATAATAGTGATAATTTTAAATGTTTGCATGCCGATTGGTAAAATGTGGCTGAGCTAAATCTACCCATATATGCAAAAATAAAAATTCTATTCTATTCCATTCTATTCTAAAAATAACAACTCTTTTTCAAACAATGAACACGTAAATCAACAAAAACCGATAGTCGTACACCATTCAAAGTACCTTTTGTAACTTTGTACTGGTATCGGTATTACCAAGTTTTAATTGCAGCTTTCATAGTTATTGCAGTACAGCGGATCGATACTAGTAAAATATTTAGCGACGTCGAACAACAAAGTTGAATTGTTGAGTTGTTAAGTTGTTGGAGTTGGTCGAAGTTGGTCGCCTTCAATTGTTTAGAAGGGAAATTAACAGCTGTTGCCGCAATATAAAATATGGTAAGTAATAGTGATAGGCCAAAGAATCAGCATTGCCATCCAACGTGGCAATGCTGCCAGCATTTTGGGCACTTTTCCCGTTAATAGCGATGCGGGCGAATTTCGTTATGTCCAATGAGCTCTTCCTTTTTTTAAGGTTTAGTTTTTTCAACAAAGAACCCTTATAGTTTCGCCATGTCCATCTGTCTGTCTGTCTGTGTGTCGGTCTGTCCGCGGCTTGGCTCATAGACCTAAAGTACTAGAAAACTGTAATTTGGCATGGGTCAAAAAAAAAAAAAAAATTAAAAAAAAAATATTTCGATTAGCGCGGCGCAAGCTGTCGCTCGTAATTTACCCGCCATGTGTGAACTTGTGGCGAATGAGCTTCTGGCGTTCTTGCAGCAGAAGCTGGATGTGATGGACGAAGTGTCCGCTATTCAGATCTGCGCAACGAACTTCAGCGAGGATGATATAGCTGCTGCCAAGCTGTTATTGTTCAGTGTGCTGAATAAGCGCGACCAGATGGTGTCCCGCCGGCGTGACGGGACTTAGAGGAGCCTGCAGGATATTATCACGCTGTTCAAGGTGACCGACCCTGACGACGTGCCGACGTTTGTGGCGAAGCAGCTACACAAGCTTCCTCCCGTCACCTTCGACCACGTCGATGTAACGAGCCTTCTGAAGGACATTGTCTTCCTGAAGGCCCGCCTCGCGGATGTGCTGACGAAATTGGATGCATCTCAAAACACCGTCGCTGATTTGCGCAAGGAAGCGAGTTAAGCAACAGTGTGGCGGTAATTAGATCACCTGTCGATGCGTCAATCGTAAACACGTGTCGCGGAGCCGGCCTCAATATATCGTCGTCGAATTCCGCGTCAGCAGTTTCGTCGCCAGCGCATCCGGTGATTGCTGAGCTAGCAGAAAACCGCGCTGGGGCGCCCTGCAGCCCCGTGCTCGTCACCGCGGCTCCTTCACGCAGCGCCTCCCGAACCCATCACCCCGTCCCGTTGCCAGTGTGTGCAGCCCTGGCGAAACCCCTCCAAAGGGATTTCGCTAGCATCACCGCGAGTGCCCCTGGTGCTCCTAGTATCAAGCCCATGCCAGAAAAGGCGCTGAAAAGGGCTGATAATGATGATGGTTTCGTGACGGTGCAAAGGAGGAAGCGCCGTTCGCGAACGAACAAGAACCGCTGTGGCAAAGCTCCTCCGGAGCCCGAAGTGAGTCTACGTGCCGCAAAGCCGAACACACCGGTGTACATCTCCCGCCTGCACTACACCACTAAGGCGGAGGACATCGTGGAGTACGTGCGCCAAAGGACAACGTACATGCCGAGGGTGCAGTTACTGGAATCGCACCGGAACGTCAACTTCAAGGCGTTCATTGTGCGTGTTCCGAATCTGTATCTGCCCGTCGTGATGGAAGAAGACTTTTGGCCGCAGGACGTGGTGTTCCGTCGCTTCTGCGGACAAGTTCCACAGGACAGTACAAAGTGCAGCTAGTGCTAAGTGAAGTACTAAGTTTTATATTAAAATATGTATGTTTAGGTTAAGGTATATTTCTATGGGCCTATGTTGCCTGAAATAAATGGTATTATTATTATTATATTAATCACGCCGACAAAGTGGTAAAATAAAATCTCGAAATATTTTTTCTCATCTATCCCATGGTGTGAGGAGGTATCGTTGGATAGGCCGTTCAAAAATATTTCGGTTTTGTTGAAACCATTTTTCAATTCAGGAATCCGTTTGCGTAATATTAAGCTTTGAAGAGCAAATTTTTGTTAGAGTCAAGTGTCCCTCCCCCCCTGCCAGCTAAATGGTTGTACTAGGATATGTGGAAAAAATCACAGCAATAGTATATATAACGAAGTTAAAATAAAAACTATCACAGCTATGTAGGCTTTACAAGTTACCGAGTAATAGTCGACCAACTTACATTTACAGTTGAAAAACATGTTCTCCCATACATTCCGTATGGAAGAACATGTTTTTCAACTACAATGTTAAGTTTTTTCTTGGGATAAATTCATACCAACTACAGAAACCTTCATTGTGCGTAGTCTGACATGCACTTAGCAGGTTTTTTTTAATATATCGATTGTGATGATTTAATGAAACGGTTTCCAACGAAAAAGTAGGCACACGAATATATTTGACGAGTGTTCGTAATATTATTCAATTTTAGTTATCTACTCTTGGAACTTGAACTAGATATAATAGTGGACTCCTCGTTGGTCTAGTGTTCGCAAGCGCTACTACTGAGCATGAGGTCGTGGCTTCGATTCCCAGGTCGGGCAAAGTGACATTGGATTTTTCTATCAGGAATTTCTCAACAGCAGCCAGGGACCTGGATTTATGCCCTATTGATGGCAATAGGTTCGCCCCCTGTTACATGGGACTTAAACATAACTGGCGGAATGTGGATGTTGAGCAGAATTTTAGTAAATTTGAACCTCCTACCTCCCCCTTGTCTTGTCCCGTCGGTATAAAGTGTTTTTTTTTTTTTTTCTTCTTCTGAATATGTACTTTTTTGTCTTTCATATAACATGCGTTCATTTTCATACTCCGATGTCAATCCGTGGACAATAGTGTGGGTTATACGTTTTTACGACTATAATATAACTACTTTTTGTAAATGCTGTAATGAACTGTTTTTTGTCCCAAATAAATAAACATAAAATAAAATAAAGTAAGCAAATCTCATCCCCCCCCCTCTTATGCTTACGTAAACATTATTTTTAATCTGTTCAGGTTTCTTTATTGTTATTCATGAGCCTGAAATAAGGAATTTATAGACTATAAAGTAATTGAATGCCTATTTAAGTAATTTCCCTACTTTCGGTTCTTTCTAACCATAAAACACCGCGTGAAAGCAAGTAAGCAATATCAATTTTTGGGAAATACCTGAACATGGGGTTGCCATCTTTGTTCAAATCAAAATCGACTAAATTTTGCAGAAAAATCTGAAAAAGTAAATAAATAAATATTGCTGACGTAATCACCATCCAGACCCCCCCCCTTTGGTGCTTACGTAATACTTGAATGACCCCTTACTATACGTACACCTCTGCCTAACCCTTCGGAGATTACAGTACAGGCGTCATGTTATCATCATCATCATCATTTCAGCCGAAAGACGTCCATTGCTGGACATAGGCCTCCCCCAAAAGGGGGGGAAATTGCCACTATCGCCACGCTTGGCAGGCGGGTTGGCGATCGCAGTATGGTGTTAAAAATGCATAGAGAACGCTGCTGCCCATTTTCTAGTAAGTCCCTGAGTCGCCTTTTACGACACCCACGGGAGGAAATGGGGTGGTGCTATTCTTTACGTCCGGCATCACACGGTATGATATAGTGATGGTATGATACGTGATGTTATGTTATGTTATAATATCAACCGACAGACGAACACCATCTGCTGGACAAAGGCTTCCGCAAAACATCACCACAAGAATTGATCTTACGCTCCCAATATGCACACTATCATAGAAATTGGCACGTCTAAAACAGTGCTTCCGCATTCGTAGCAAACTCTCCAAAGCATACCCAACATAAATTGGGATAACGTTATGATTCTCGAGATCTCGCAAATATGCCTCTAAATCAATTTATATCAGAATCTTTGCCGTAGAATCGAAGTACGGATATATAAATGGATCCGTAACGGATTGCAAAGTTGCATTTGCTACGATTGATGAGATTGTCGGAGACTTTAGGATTACGTTGAATTGCACTGCGAAGCATTCCTGCTTTGATGATTTGTTGTACTGCTAAAGCCTTTTTAAATTGGCAAAAGACTTTCACCGGCGCACAAGGTCTAAATATAGTTTACTTTTGATAACATAATTATCATGAACACGTTTTTGCATGCAGTTATGTAGAGCATACATTGTGTGTAGGTAAAACAATCTACATTTACTTCCTCAATGTATATTATTATCTCAGATTGAAATATTCAATTAAACGTGCATATTACTCTATCCCAGCTAACCAGGTGCATCTTCAACTAGTTTGTCTATAATAAGACAAATATATTATTTAATCGCAGGTATCCTATCTCTTCTGCGTCCTTAGGAATGTAAGGTTTAATACGGACGATTTTATTCCAATTTAAGTAAAATTCCTGCACATAACCATCGGAGGATTATACCGTAATTGGTTGCCCGTTGCTAGTTCAATTACCGTACGTATAAGAGAATTCTAAAAAGCTACCATACCATAGATATAAACATAACACAGGCATGCAAATAATTTTCCAAGTATTAAAGACACTTATTGGAAACAAATATCTTAAGATCCGCGTCTTTTCCACGAAAACATTTAAGGCGAGGTTCTTCAAGTTAACCTCTAAGAAATGTAATTTTAATGTCATTTTATTTAGTAACGGTAATGATTAAACACGTGAAAAAATTATGTTGCTTTTGAGACCTTTATGTAGGTACGTCGGGTACTCGTTACATAATTGGATAAAGTTCGCTCGATGGAAAAAATCCATACATACCCTTATTTTGTAGATTAAAATCATTTCATTTCAATATTATACCACATTATGTACTGAAAATCATAACAAAATAAATATCTATGATGATGTAATGTCCGTCGGGATTAACATTGTTATATAAGGAAAATTCGTCCCCAGGAGGGATACCACAACTAACAAAAAATACAACTATTTCTTAATTTTCTTTGTTCCAGGTGCTCTCGACGAGGCTATGATGCAGGCGTTAGAACATGATCGTATAGACTTCGTCAAGCTTCTTCTTGAAAATGGTGTTTCCATGCGCAAGTTCTTAACAATACCGAGGTTGGAAGAGCTTTATAACACCAAAAGTGGGCCCAGTAACACCTTGAGGTATATTCTCAGAGACGTCAGACCGCACTTGCCGAGAGGATATGTGTATACCTTACACGATATTGGGCTGGTCATCAATAAGCTTATGGGTGGTGCTTATAGGTAAGTTAAAAATCTTAACAATAGTTATTTACTCAAAGAAAAAAAAAATCGCTTGTTTAAAAGAGAAAATGAAGTCATTGCCATAAACCCAACTATTAATATTTTATTTTTATTTTTTATCTGAACGTTTGACTTTATTTCAAGTAATTTTAAAGTTAATTCTAACATTGCTTTGAGTGCATAAGAGTAAAAGCTAGAAGCGTATTATCACAAGTCTGAAGCGCTGCTATCATAACTTGGTAAAATTCTTTGAAAGCGGCAATGTTTTTTCTTAAAAATAAGCATATTATTATTATTATTATTTATAGGTTAAGTTATAATAGGTATAACTTACTAGTACAGGAATATTTGTCAAAACTCAATTACGCAGACACGGAAAAACGACTAGAAATTTTAAAATAATATCTCTAGCTACTTACTCTAATAGAAGTCTCTTCAAACTCAAACTCAAAGCATTTATTTCAAATAAACCAATTACAGGCACTTTTGAATTGTCAAGGGGTCGGTCAGTCAGAAAGATGAAGCTAGTTGCCCATTCCAAACGTAGTAGGTTCCTATGGAGAAGAACGGACAAGAAACTCCATGGACACTCTTTTAAAACAAAATATTGTTACAAAATATGGGTTACATCATTCATGTTGAAGTTATACATGTGAGAACAATGTAGAAAGACGTGCACGTTCCTTTACCTTATTAATAATAGTGTCCACTTTATCTACTTTAATATTATTTGTTAATTTATTTAAACACAATATATCTTACATAATCTAGTTTTAAAGTAATAATCCTATTGTTGTTTTCTTTTTAAATGTTTGATGTAAATTGATGGCCTGAAACACAGGTTTTTAATAAACCTAGATCAGGCAGGTCTACATTACAGTTAGAATAAAATGTTCCTCGATTGTAATTTTATTGATATAAATCATAATTTTACTTTATACTTTATATTTTTTTTTTCATGCTTTTTCATTTGTTGGATTTATACAAATATGTTTTGAATATTTACATTACAAAGGCTCTTGAACTTTGAACTCTTCGTACTTTGAAATTCATGCACTGTGAGCTCCTATTTAGATGAATGCCGAAAAAAGGAAATGTTATATTTTCAAGTTTCATGTATACATTTTCTTTCTGTGTCACCAGGTGCTATTACACAAGACGCAAGTTCCGTCCGATCTACGCGAAGGTGATGAACAAGAGTGTGAACGTCCATCGGAACAGTGCCTCCTTCACCAGACACAACGCTGGTGGCCTATCCCTCATCACTGGTTTTATGCCTGTTACCACCGAGATGGCGCTATTCGACTATCCTTTTAATGAACTTCTTGTAAGGGAACATTTATTTTTCAGTGCTTTTTATTATCTATTTCAGCCTGACTTTCATAGTACGGCTTTTGCGTTTCTTAGAGATCGTCACAAATAATATTTTTACTTCATTTGTAAGAAGTATCTTGTTAAATTTATTTTAATATTTATATACACACAGTAAAATACATAGAGATACGACATAATTATAATTTGAGTACAAAGGTACTGCTTATTTCTTAAGTTTTTTTTTCTAGCAGACCTCCAAAACGAGAAATAGTAAATAAAAGACAATAGTGTGTGAGAACTTAGATTCATTTAATCTTCTTGTATATTTTAACAGTTCGTGAAGCACAATAGTTAAACAATCGCCGTGACCTATATAAGTCCCTGGACTGGGAAAGGGTAAAATTGATTTTAGGGGGTATCATATTAGCCCAAAAAGTATTTTGGGCTAATATGATGAATATACTACATGTTCTAAATGAGTTCGTTTTACCACCAGATGTGGGCAGTATTAACAAAACGGCATCAGATGGCGTTACTAATGTGGACGCACGGCGAGGAAGCATTAGCTAAGTCATTGGTGGCCTGCAAGCTGTACAAGGCGATGGCACACGAGGCTGCTGAAGATGACATGGAGACTGAGGTCTATGAGGAACTCAGGCACTATGGCAAAGAGTTTGAGAACAAAGGTGAGGATTCTGATGTGTTGGAACGACTACTAGTTCTCTCTTGATATTGAATACTTGTTCTTCTTCTTTAGTAAATCCTTAATTAAGTCATAATCTAATTTGTTAAACTAAACACCTGATAATATTACTTTTTATTATTATCTTAATTTTTCTAGTGTTGTCTGTTCAACCTTGAACTCTTAACTCTCTAACTCAAAGCCTAGATCAAATAAATCACATCTGAGTTGCTTCGCTAAGCTGAGTAATCAAAAAAATTTCTGAAAATTATAAGTGCACAGCATAATAATCGATAATCACCAAAGTTTTGATCACATTTTATTTTACGACTAATTTGAATGAAAACTTCTTGAATCGTAGATTACTAGAACATGACGAACTAATTTCACTAAGTTCACAAGTAAAAGCACGTGTAAGCAATCTCAATGTTCGCTAAAGAAATATTTGTGATTCGCAATTTCATAAAGAAATATTTGTAAAAATTAAAACTTTAACCACGTAGATATTTACACTGTATAATAGGGATGATGATAAAAAAAATTTTTTGTCCGCCATGTTGATTATTAAAAAATATTGGACACTTTTTTTTTTACGTAATCAAAACATTACGGCGATACATTGAGTTCAAATGTGGCATGACGTCACTTCTCACTAGATTTTATACTGAGCTGTGACGTAACGAGCCCCCACTCTCAAATGTTTACACTCTCCGTGTTTTATCTAAGTATTTTTTTATTAATATGATAAAGCAAAAAATACGTGTCTAATAATTTTTTATTATCTGATTGACGGACTAAACAGTTTTTCTTTTTTTTTTTACCCAGGCATCATCCCTATTGTTAGGTGGAAGAGCGGAGTCACCTAACACAAGCATCTTCTTGCTTAAAAGGTGATCTCCAAATCACGCATATTAGCGCTTTGTGTAATTGAAATCAACCTTTTTTTTTTAGATATAAGTTCTATTTCTTAACGGAGCACGTCTAATTAATGGCATGTCAAAAGTTCACTTTGGCGTTAAATGACAAACGTTTACCCGTTAATACTGCAAGCTATTATAAATTTAACAGCCTCATAAAACTAGAGACGTGAGGGCTAGACACCTAATATATTAGACCGTAAACTTTAATTAACGACTTTTCAACAAGACTCATTTTAAATTTTATCGTATTTATCTAGCCTTGGAGCTTCTAGACTACTGTTACCGTCAAGATGATGATCAAGCGCAGCAGCTCCTCACCTGCGAACTTCAGAACTGGTCTGGTCAAACCTGTCTTAGCTTAGCCGTCGCAGCCAATCATCGTGCGTTACTCGCACATCCTTGCTCACAAATTATACTAGCTGATCTATGGATGGGAGGACTCAGAACAAGAAAAAACACAAATCTTAAGGTAATTGCATATTGATTTCTATTTTTTATCTCTTTTCTTTTAGTCATTCATCTTATTAACGCACAGACTTGTCATTCGCACATTTCAGAATGCGAAAATAAAGGAGACGTGTTTTGGTAACATGGGGAATAGTGGTCACGTAGTCAGCAATAGTTTTCCGCGTATGTCACGAATACGTCCAATTAGAGAGCTTCCTCTTTGTGTGGGTTTGACATAAATATAACACGTCTCCCTTGTTAATAGTAAAGGGCACGATCAGTAGATTTCGATGTTAGATTATAACTTAGACAATAACAGAGAAACTCGATTGTAAACATATATAATTTGATGTCTGTGTGTCAATGAGTCGCTTTATATATTATAATCATTTGGAAATTCGCATGCACTTTGTTTATGACGCCGATTTATGCAAGTCCAATTTGATTTTTCAGAAATTCATTATTGTATTGAAGAATGTGTGTCAAATTAATGGCAGATTAAAATCTTTAATTCGACTCATAGACATGCACACAAGATTTTAATATAAAAAATATATTGCTATCTCACTTGCACATAATCGGCGTCGAAACCCCGTTTCAATTAGAAACATAGCATGTACCGCTTAAGTCAAAGTGAGTTAGCATCGACGAGCGTTTCCTTTGCCACATCGGCTTTGTCGTGATGTGTGAAGGTAATTCTGAGCCTGCTGTGTCCGCTGTACATTCTCCAACTGGAGTTCAAGTCGAAGGAAGAACTGCAGCTGATGCCGCAGACGGAGGAGGAACACCTCGAGAACGAGAGCATCGAAGATGACAGGAGTACCAAGGACCCCACTGACGCAGAGGTAAGATTTCGTGTTCTGTTGCTCACCATCTTAGTTTTACATTCACAAGAGAAGTATGACGTCACGCCATTACGTTGCCATTTATTTATCTAGTCACTTTTATTGCAAACATAATATATATTTCTCAACAGGGATTATAAATAAAGTCTCTTTGCTGTGTTTTGAATTAATGGCTCCTCTACAAAAGTGACCTTTATTTGAAAGAATCTTTCTGTAGCGGAAAGCTTTCAAACTAAACTGTTACAACTTAATGAAATTCAATTTTTTTGAGTAAAGAGACTAATCCATATAATGATCGGTGATGGAATTATTTGTGTTCACACATATTCTATGTTCATTCATACAGAAGCAGATAATATTATGTATATGTAATATTTTCCAATTTCAGAGCTTAGTTATAATGTTAGAATAAACTATGTGATTGTTGCGTATGTAGGTTGGAGTTGCGAAAAGGCGTACGCTCTCTATCAAGAAGATAATTCCGCCTGGACAGCCGTGTAAAGTAACGAAGGTAGACGAGTCTTTGAGATCTGAGTGGTCTGTGATACGAACACACATCGCACTTATATACTACACATTAGTAGAAACGTAGATACTATACATAGCAGTTTAACGTTCCACTAAACACAGTATCTTACAGTCTGCACTATTCTATACGTGTTTAGTTGAAAGAATAACAGATTTATGTGTGACATCATTATTGGCTCAGTCATATTCGTATTCATGATGTCTTTACACTTCACATGGCTTACCTTCTTGTGTTCGTATTACATCAAAGTGCACACACAAAACAACATCTTTGTTGCTTTACGTGATAGTAGGCTTCCGTGGCGTTCCGTATACTTCCATTCCAGCCTCTCCGTTCACTCCCTTTCTATCTTTACGCCCGTCTTTATGGGACACGTCATTCGTTTATAGCTCACCTTGAATTTTAGCACTCCAAGAACATTTTCATACAAGACGACCCTCTAAAGAAGCTCAATTTACGACGTCTTTCTAATTTACCCAGAGACATCGATATTAAAATTGCAAGGAGACATTTTCTTAAGATACTCGCTGCTTTTGAAAGTTCTAAACATTCGCAGCGGTTTACTGCCGCCATAAAATATAATGACGAGACTAATTAAAATGGTTTTTAATTAAAATAAATCCGAGGTGAAGCTTAAACGGTGACTATAAATTTCTCTGTACTTATACAAAATTTAAATTTATTTCGATGTGAACCGTAGTTAGATTTTGTTATAATTTTCAATTCTTATCTCAAGCTGTCGTCTCAATATTTCAAAGATATTTTCTATATTTGCTAGCGTATCGTTCGAGGCTTTTACTTTTACAATTATTTTATAACTGTCTTTATATTCAAAATATGGATGACTTTATTAAGATTCAGCTTGTAAACGTCGCCGTCGACTCATACACTTGATGTGGTGTCGTGAGCTTATATTTGGATATTGTATGTGTTGTTATTATCAATATTCTGCTTATTATCATGCTTGCGTCTTAATACTTGTACTAACGTACTGTCATCATACTCGTTGTAATCTCGGCCTAGTCTTGAGGAGAATGATGCCGCAACTGTTCAAATCTAGTCACTGTTTACTGTTAAATTCAAGCTTACTCTGAATGTTTTCTATTACCAAGTCTTGTTCTATTTTATTACGGTGTGAACATATTGTTGTAACGTTTAAATACGATTTTGTCTGGACTCAAGCAGGCGTTGATTGGCTCAGGGGCCGAATGCGAAACTCGTGTCGATCAGAACGGGAAAGTTGGTAAAATAGGGTGGGACATACCCTCGTACAGAGAGCTGCCGGAGCCCCATTCGCCTGAAGACAAGATGATGAGGCCGCTGAGGCTCAAGAAGAAGATTTATGAGTTCTTTACAGCGCCTATAACCAAATTCTGGGCCGATTCGGTGAGTTTATACATTACTTATTGGAACTGTCACTCTAAAAGCTTTGATAATCGAACTGATAGGTTTATAAATTGATGTCTTGGTTCTACCAAGTTAACTTCGATATGATTGACGTAAAAAATCTTATGAGAAATAACTTCACTGTTGTTAGTGGGTGCCAATAGGTACTATAGAGTAATTCTAATCATCCAAATCATGAATACTAGATTACCGACCGAAAAATTTTGCGCACAATTTAAGCACAATGGATACACAAAGGCTCCTCAAGTTTCGCCGGTCACACTTCCTTGTTTTTTCGAAAGCCCATGCTATTTCTAATATAATACAAAAAGAATAAAGGAATCTCATATTCCTCCATTTCCGACGGTAATTACTGTAGGAGAATTGCCGACCGTTGCCTTATAATTTTGTAAGATTAGCATAATTTTGCCTTCATTATTTTAATTTTCTCCCTTCTCTCCAATTTCACTTTTATTTCTTTTGTTATTCTTTTGCTGTCCATGGCATTCCACCATTGCTTTTGAAAACCATGGCTTTGGTTTTTTATTTTTATTTTGTCGCTACCGTTTTTATTTTATTCTTGTTAAAGTCATTCAGAATTAGACATTAGTACATTATGATACGAGTGTGCTGTGTGATCAATGCACACGCGTTTCATACGACGTTTTTCAACACACTTGCGAGGAAAAATACAGACTTGTTGTAAAAACTTATGCTACAATAACGTAATTATAGAGATGATACATTTAGATTTATAAAGTTCAACTGACCTTTGTTGCCAGGTACTGGCAATCCGTAGGCGTACCCGGACGTTTAAAAAAAAAAAAATAACGTCGGTTGGTGACAATCCTTTAGATTTCGTATTTTTAATAGTAACTAACAAGTAACAACACAACGAAAACGTTAACAAATATTTAAAGTTTTTAAACCAGAGTTTTTCTATTTGCGCAAATGATGCTGAATTTAGTTATTTTGTTCGTAAGCAACTCGAATTCAGTTGGGAAACTTCTTTACATACTTACATGAAGCCAATTCGCAATTGCGACACAGTTTTAACTTAGCAATTGCAGTTAACTCAAAAGGTACATTAAATTACATTCCCTCAAGCTGTACATTTTCCGTTAACGACGCTACAACTGCATGTATTTACAATTTACATGTTAAGTTTAGCTGACTTTGCACTGATTACCCATCTCCAAATAGATCAGTTTTTACCTAACCTAATTTCTCTAGCAGATAGTTTCATGTAAATTCGGTTTCATTTTTTCAATTTATCTGATGTATAGTGCCTCTGGAGACTGTGCATTATTACCCTACATAATTGGAACCTTGTACGAATGGAACATTCTGCGCCAGCGGGACGTTTTGCGAATGGTACATTCTGCGTCAGATCTTTAGGTCTTACAGTTCCACATAATAAAATAATAAGTTATAACATTATCCCAATGAATTTTAAAGTCTAGTGGTTACAAATCAATACAATATACAGTATGAACATTCATGGATACTTTGTCGCAGTGCACTATAAATGACAAATCAATATCCAACCATTCTGATTGTTTTACAATTCCCTTCTGCGTCACTTTTTACGCAATAGTGGACTGTATTTCATTCTGTTGGCATTAAAAATTCACGCCGCGATGCTTTGTTAATGCGTATTTGTGTGAATACCTACTTTATGATATTTCCGGGAAGTCACTAATTAATATAGTATAAGTCGTCTATAGGAAAAGGACTTCAATATTAAATTTAATATGAATAGGTGAGGTCTTTAGAAAGGTCAGGTGCGTAGTTCTCGCAACCGTCGTGCGTGTATGCCTAGATGTATGAACGTAAATGAGGCAAAAGGAGTATATATAGTATAAGTCGTCTATAGGAAAAGGACTTTAATATTAAATTCAATATGAAAAGGTGAGGTCTGTAGAAAGGTCAGGTGCGTAGTTCTCGCAACCGTCGTGCGTGTATACCTAGATGTATGAACGTAAATGAGGCAAAAAGAGTATATATAGTATAAGTCGTCTATAGGAAAAGGACTTCAATATTAAATTCAATATGAAAAGGTGAGGTCTGTAGAAAGGTCAGGTGCGTAGTTCTCGCAACCGTCGTGCGTGTATGCCTAGATGTATGAACGTAAATGAGGCAAAAGGAGTATATATAGTATAAGTCGTCTATAGGAAAAGGACTTTAATATTAAATTCAATATGAAAAGGTGAGGTCTGTAGAAAGGTCAGGTGCGTAGTTCTCGCAACCGTCGTGCGTGTATACCTAGATGTATGAACGTAAATGAGGCAAAAAGAGTATATATAGTATAAGTCGTCTATAGGAAAAGGACTTCAATATTAAATTCAATATGAAAAGGTGAGGTCTGTAGAAAGGTCAGGTGCGTAGTTCTCGCAACCGTCGTGCGTGTATGACTAAATTTATGAACGTAAACGAGCTATAAGGAGTACACAGGGGTTATTGGTAAAACACTAACCTTGCAGGACTGTTTTACTAACATTATAAACAACAAATTTTGTTTTATGACTTTTACAAAACATTTACCAAAAACAAACCTTCAAGATTTCGTTGTTCTATCTAACACATTTCAATTCTGTATTTTGTTGTACCTACTCGTACCTACGCCTCCCGTGTACTGTCGTGTCCTGCCTTTTGCGCTAGACACGGCAGTTTGTTTCGCTACGCATGGAGTTCGTAACATTTAGAGCGTTGAATTTAAATATTTTTATTTTTGTATGAAAATATGATAAATTAAAATCTGATGAATTATTAAAAGTCATAGAACAAAAGTAGTTGTTTATGATGTTAGTAGGTACTCGTAATATAGTCGTGAGAGGTTTTTAATGTCTTTCTTATTTTCTTTACATACGCCATCCATAATCTTTTCCTTATTTTTGTGTAAAATATAAGGTGACTAATTCATGTATTCTTGTTTCCAGATAGCCTACATATTGTTCCTATTGATGTTTACATATACAGTATTAGTCAAGATGGACCCGACGCCGTCTTGGCCCGAGATATATTCTATATGTTATATATTAACTTTCTTATGTGAGAAGATAAGGGAAATTATTACGTCCGAACCTGTTGCTATTAGGTAAGTTATTGCTTCTTTGTTTCTGTAAGTAAGTGTATGTCATCATCTGCCTTTTCCCAATGACTATGTTGCGGTCGGCTTCCAGTCTAACCAGATTCAGCTGAAGTAGTACTTAGTAATTTTTTTTTAGGGGATTTTTAAGTAATTATGGCGATTTTAGGGGATTTTTACTTTAGCTTTAGTGTGTAAATATTATCGTAGTTGGTAACCCTGTGTCGCAAAGTGTCCGCAATTTACCGTCGGATAACGACACTGAAAACTTATTTAAGATAGCAAGTATAATAAAATAAAATAAAATAGCTTATTTGCACCTTCATATAAAAAAATATGGTTTGCAATAAAAATAAAAACCATTTTTGTAGGCCTCAAAATAAGTAAAGCTGCATGTTAGAGTTGCAGCCAATACCTAAGCTATGATAACGTAATATCTTGTAAATAGAGGTATCAGCGCCCCACCCTCGTTATAATTACAGCCGATGTTATTGTGTGTTTTCCTAGAGAGTGTTTTTTGACACCGTAAACCCCGCTACCATCATTTTTATGACTGCCGTCACAGCGGCCGTTATATGGCGGCCGTCACAGCGGCCGTTATATGGCGGCCGTCACAGCGGCTGTTATATGGCGGCCGTCATAGTGGCCGTTATATGGTGGCCGACGCAGCGGCCGTTATATGGCGGCCGTCACCGCAATCGTTATAAGACGGCCGTCACAGCTGCTGTTATATGGCGGTCGCCGCTCTTCTGGGAAACAGTAGCATTACCGTGTATGCTTATTACAAGCAACCAATCAATATCTTTTAATTCTAATAAAGCCAGTTTTATTTTTCCACTATGAATTTTCTATTTTGCAGATTTGACAATGTTAATATCCCATGGTGATTTTATTAATTACAGTAATATTGAAGGTCAAATAATATTTAAGCATAGCTGTCTCATTATTAACCTTAGCTGTCAAATCAGGATCAAATCAAAAAGTTCCATTACCCCCACCTCGTAGTTTCGATCCCCTTCCTTAGTTAATATTCAATTTTCCCCTCATCTCAATTAAGATCATAGGTCCATTAATCATTCTATTAATTTGAGGATCGTTGGGGAGACTATCAATAACAATGTGAACTTCGACATTGTTTGAGGACGATCTCTGAATTTAAGCTCATCGTAGTTAATGACTTGTCACAGTTAACTCTTTCTATATGGTTTTAGATCGAATAGATACAAAACAAAATTACACCATTGTTAGTTCATGAAACTAAATAGGTGTGTGTGATTCTCATAGACAAAATTGCATATACCTATATAATAACATTCAAATCCGTCGAATGTCCACGCAACAGTGTGATCTATCATTAAACCCAGCAATAGCAAATTAGTATTCTATTTGCAAATTAGTGGTTCCTGCTAATCTGTGGCATGCAGGACACATTCCAGTAATGAAACTGCATATTAATTAAGTTTCAGTCATTATAGCGAGCTGGAATAATATTTACTCCCGATTAAATGGCACACTGAAATTATGAATAAATTAAAGAAAAGTTTCAAAAGTGGTTTAACTGACTGTTGTGGTTATTTATGACCAATAAATAAAAGACTAACAGTCTTATTCATAAACGCCTCTTAAATTTTAATCATTTGCTAAGCAACTGATTAGCAAAATTCTTATTCATAAACGCTATTTAGCGCTAAGAGGTTACTAAGCAATTGATTAGTAGCTGTCAGAATTAAACACCACTGGTGCCCTGTTAAGAGGATGCTAAGAGGCAAGATGGCGGATTTTACTTGAATCAGCTGTTCGATTCAATAGATTTTTGTATATTTCGAAGTTATTTTGTTCCTAATATCGAGTTGTGCTATATTAAATATGGATTTCAACAATATTTTACGGGATTTCCAAAACGACGTAGAAGAATTGAATAATTTTGAAACGCTGCCGGCGGGTAGTAGGCAGAAGAAGACCTACAAAGCTAGTTTAAATACGCTACGAGACTGATTACCTGTTACATATTCTTCATTCGAAGTACAAATGACGAAAGGATTTATTGGGAAAACTCAATCAAGAGGAGGCTCAGTAGGTGCTCAGGAGGTTTGAAGAGAATGAGTTCATGAGGAAGCTCATCGGGGATAGTGATTATCCAGTGTGCTATCCCATGTGCCCCTCCATCTTATGGCGCCAGTTCTAAGGCCCAGAACTAAAGAAAAGCCACGTTATGGCAGTCACACACAAATAAAAAGAGACATTTTATAGAAAACAATTTATTTTGATACATAATAAAGCCACACTTTTGTTTTAAATTCGTTTCCAATATTCTTCCTCCAAAGACATGTGTGCCATTCTTTTGTCATGCCACTATCATTCCTCATATTTTTTACGTAGCATGGTCTATAGCTCCCTCGCCGTCTTTGCGAAGTTGAATTGTATTGGTGCTAGTGGCTTTTATAGCAGCAGTCAAACTTGTATCTGTAAACAAGAATAATAATTGTTATTAAAGGACACTGAAACCCCGGTGCAAAAGCAATAGGAAGTAATATAAAATAGACACATGTACCTACATACACTTCTTAAAGAGTATATTCGTGTTAACAAGCGTGTAGGACATGAAAATACATAGCTATTATCGGCTACTGCTTTCAACATTCATTTGGTCAGTTTACATTAGTAAATAGATATAAATTCAGAGATAAATACCTTTTCCTGGTTACTCCAATTATTGGAGCTTATTATTTACATTGCTACCACCGCAAACACAATGAAATAAACATAATAAATTATTTTATTCAATTTCAAATTTTCCGATAATTTATTTGACTTGTTTGTCAAAGTCACGACAGATACAAAAATCGTGGTTTTGACGGCTTTATTCTTAAAGTTATGTTTTTTAGTCGACTATTTTGATTATAATCTGTGCCGAACGCATAATTTCACCTCTATTTCGTTTCGCAACTAATCATCTGCTAACTAGCGTTTATAAATAAAGAAAAGTTAATCATTGATTAAGAGCTAACCAATTAGTTAGCTAAACAGTGGCTAATCAGTCATTAGCGAGATTTTTATAAATAAGGCTGTTTAGTTTTATTATTGTAAATGTTAATAGAGTTAATATAGTATATTATGCAATTAGTGAATAAAGGACGGATTTAAAGCGAGAGCCATAGATGAATCACGAGCAAGTGAAGGATTCTAACGACTGAATCACGACCGTAGGGAGTGATTTATGATGATTGAATTACGAGCGTAGCGAGTGTTTCAAGTGTTAGAATCCCGAGCGACGCGAGTGCTTCATGGCCCTCGATATAAATCCGTTTTATTCAAGTGTTGCATACTATACTTTATACCATGACTACGAGAAAAAGAAAGATTTATGCGAAAATAGACATTTAATGAAGAAAAAAGGAAGGTTAAATTAATTAAAATGCACATTAAAATTTAAACAATTTTGGAGTAATTTTCTTATTATTAGGATGGTCAACCTGTAAAGCGATATTTATTTCCTGTCGATGGTCAGAACTTTCTGCTGGAGGAAACTCTGGGGCATCTTTGGACGTTGAAGGGCGTGGAGTGAACAAGATTTTTTTTTTAACTTTCCCCCACACTAGGAATTTCTCCTGTATTGTGGGTGCGTTTACAAACATTTAAAGTCACATACACAAACAGCCAGACCCGGAACAACTACTTGTAGGTCATACAAATATTGGTTCCGTGCGGGAATCGAACCCGCGACACGCAGCGCAGCAGTCAATCACTGCAACCGTGCCGTCGAGTATTGTTGTATCGAGTACCAATTTTTCGCAAGGAGGTTGTAGTATAGCATTGAGATGGAGGTCGAATATACTGGTGTGTTCTAAATTCAAACACCAAAATAGTGATTAAAAGTGCTTTTTATGCACGGTTTTCGGTGAATAAAATAAGCTTTTTAGAGGGGGAATGGTATAAAATAAATTAAGAGAAGCTTTGCGATGTAGAGCCTGAACGAATCACACAATGCTACGTATTTATTTAGACCGGGCACTATTCTTATAGTACACACTCTTACAATACACTTGACTAAATTGAGAATTCACTTACCTACTTGGATTAATTTTTCATTAATATATATATTTCTCAAGTATGAGTTCAACTATAATATAACCTTAATTAAAATTATATAAAACTAAATAACCCTCGTACCTTATGAGACAAAATTTCGATTTTTCTTTTGGGTTTTCCTAAACCACCCCAGTATTGATGCGAACAACACAAAGAAAAAATCATATTCATTTATTGCATTCCATGTTGTAAAAAATATGTTACAAAATGCTTAAATGCTAGGTACAAAAATATGGAACCTGTAAGGGCCCAGCAACAGGATAAAATTTAATTAAATAATGACAATAAACATATCGACCGATCGATCCGATTCAAATTGGTTGAGCCATTTTCGAGTTTTTGCGAGACTAACGCACGGAAATCGTTTTTATATATAGATTATGATGATTATTATTATGATTGTGTCGTGTGGTGCCGGACGTAAAGAATAGCACAACCCCATTTCCTCCCGTGAGTGTCGTAAAAGGCGACTAAGAGACTTACTAGAGAATGGGCAGCAACGTCCTCTATGTTATTTTTAACACCATACATAGTGATCACCAACCCGCCTACCAAGTGTGGCGAACCCTATTTGGGGGAGGCCTATGTCCAGCAGTGGACGTCTTTCGGCTGAAATGATAATGATGATGATGATATAGATTATGTTGCCATAATTATGCTAAACAACGCATGGGTATTAAAATAAGATTTGATACATTCTTCAACTACCAGCTATATTATTATTTCTTCCAGACATAAGTTCAGCGTATGGGCGTGGAATCTATGGAACACGTACGACGCGGGTTTCATCATATTCTTTCTGGTGGGCCTGACCCTGAGACTGCGGTCCGTGTCCATGGACGTGGGCAGGGTCATCTACTGCGTCGATATTATTTATTGGTACTTAAGGATATTGAATATATTGGGTGTTAATAAGTACTTAGGTAAGAACTGCCCCTTGTGTTACTTTAGCTAGCTCTCTCTCTCTCTCTCTCTATCCATCTTCCTATTTATATTTTTACAAAGTTAATTTGTTTTATAGACTCTTTCTCGTCTATGAAACGATAATGAAGGATACCTAAATAAATATGATTGGAAATTCACCATTGTAACAGCTCACAGACACTATGTCAACCACTTCATTTTCATGTTCATCCAAATCTAGTCTTCTACATATTCCGTTTTCCCCAACAGGTCCTCTAGTCACAATGATGGGTAAGATGGTAAAAAACATGATATACTTCGTGGTGCTATTACTGGTGGTGCTAATGTCTTTCGGCGTAGCGCGGCAAGCCATATTGTATCCAGACGAGGAAGCGAGCTGGCATCTTATCAGAGAAGTAAGTCTGAACTTTTGTTTGTAACAATTTAGCTATTGATATTGATGTATTTTATTACATTAAAAATTATAAAGAAGATAATAAAGATTGATTTGTTAAAAGAAACGTTAAGTATTCAGAACATTAAAAAGATATTAGTGAAAAAAATTCTGCACTTGGACCTATACTAAAAACTGTTTTGTTTAAAGGCGCAGTGGTTATCCCTTTACCTAAGCATGAATTAGTGATGGCAATATGTTGTTATCAGGAAACATTGAGTAAGAAAACGTCAGGATCAGTTATTTAAAGTCAAGAGTCGTTTAATATTTGTCAATATCATATCTTTTTATTCCATTACTTCATAGAAAGAATATGCTAGCACTTAAAATAAACACTAACAAGATCACAAATCATAATCAAATATACCATCCAAATCTACTAACAATTGCAGGTATTCTTCCAACCCTACTTCATGCTATACGGAGAAGTGTTCGCTGAGCAAATGGCCCCCCCTTGCGGCCTGCCCGGACTCGAAGAGTGCCGCGTGGGCCACTGGGTCCCCCCCGTGGTCATGAGCGTGTACTTGCTCATCGCCAACATTTTACTAGTCAACCTTCTCATAGCCGTCTTCAATAACATCTTCATTGAAGTCAACGGTGTGTCGCATCAGGTTTGCGGCAAACTCGATAACTGTCGTAGCTTTGATGTTGTTATAGTGCCTGTTGCGAGATTTGATTACGTTACGGTTGGAGTTCGAGGACTTATTTAGTAGACGGTAGATTTTCACTCTGTATTTAGAAAGTATGTTTTTATATTTAGAGATTTAATGAGTAAACTATTTACAATTTCAACAATACATTTAATTTGGTAATAGTAAAGTTGGGTTAACGGAAACAAAGCCTAGTAAATTTAAAAGAAATGCTTCTGTAGTACAAAGTGAAATAGTCAACTGTAGTTCTATCGTTATCATCCTGAGTAGATTAGCACCTGGGTAGTTATAGTTTATTAAGTTGATTCGTATTTAGTTTCCCGGTATATTTAGTTGGATTGAATATTATTTTACATTAAATTTTTATTTGAACTATTTCCTTTTTATTATTATTGCCAATTTTATTTTGAACGCCATTTTAGTTTGAGCTCCCGTTGTCCGTAGGTATTCTTCCAACCGTACTTCATGTTGTATGGCGAAGTTTTCGCTCCTGAGATCGACCCCGAGTGTGGGAAGAACCCCGGACAGCCTAAGTGTGTGACCGGCAGGTGGATCACGCCCGTCGTCATGACCATATATTTGCTCATCGCGAACATTTTACTCATAAACCTACTTATTGCCGTCTTCAACAATATATTTAATGAAGTCAATGAAGTCTCGCATCAGGTTTTTTATTTTATTTTTTCTTATTTGCTTTTTTAGTTGTCCGTACCAGAGTAGGAGAACTTTCGTTTTACGTTACTTACTTATATGGGAATTCTTCGGCATTTTCCTTATAAAGTTACAGATGTTTCCTAATAAATGAAAAATGGAATTTCAGAAACAATTTCCTATAGTTTTAACGTCTATACCTACATTCTTGAATGGTGTACGATACTGTTATCTAACTAAAAGCTAATTTGAGTTTAAGATGTTAAAATAACTGATGGTACGGAAAACTAATTTCGCAAGAATGATTTGCATTTTGCTTTTTTTGTATTTTGTTAGAATCATTTTCCCTTTCCACAGTAATTATTGATTCTAACAAACTTGCATGGTAGACGTTTTTGATTACTTGAAGAATTTGCTTTCCTGCAGATATATTTAGTAGATGAGTTATTTTGTAATCAAATACGTCTGCGTTAGTTGTCTTTTATGTTGTTACTTAATTTTTGTAACATCATTTTTTTATTATCAGTTTTTTTTATAATTCCACTTTTAAACATTATTTCAAGTTGCCCCTTGACAATTATTATTTAGATTATTACAAAAGTGATTAAATATTTAAATAAATTTTACCGATTACTGCGTTTCCTCATCCTAAATCAGCAAAACCAACCTTTCAGGTATGGATGTTCCAAAGATTCACAGTGGTGATGGAGTACGAACAGAAGCCGGTACTACCTCCTCCGTTGATAACTTTATGTCACATATACGCAATAGGCAAATGGGTGACCAGGAATGTATCGCACAAACGGTTCCAGTATGACAATGGTCTCAAACTATTTTTAGAGAAGGAGGATATGGAAAGACTTTATGATTTTGAGGAGGAATGTGTTGAAGGGTACTTTAGGGAACAAGTAAGTAATTAATCAAACAGAAAAGTTTAAATAATTAATCTATTCAAAATAGTACTTCCATTAATTCATACAATTGATTATTTCAGGAAGTTAAATTATCTAATTCTATAGAAGAGAGAGTGAGAAACACAACTGATAGAGTAGAACATATCACGACCAAAATGGAAGACTTGAATCAAAAAGCTAATTGCCAAATACAATCGGTTCAGGTAAATTACTTAAAGCGAGTGTTTGTAACTTTTCAGATCAATATGTCCTTAAATTCAATGCACAGTTTATTCAAGTTAATGCTTTGTTTTGCTTTTATATTTTTAAAAGAGTAACTTTATTAAACACAATAAAACCTTTCCAGAGTGTAGAATTTAGGTTAAGAAAGTTAGAAGATGTGGCAGAGCAGACGATGAACCACTTAGCGGTAATCCACCGGTTCATGGCGACGCACCCGTCACTCGTGAACCGAGGGTCTACTGACACCCTAGGACCTCCACCACCAACCTTCCAGGCAGGAGCTGCCAGGCTAAGGACTGCCAGTGATCGATCTGAGGTAAATACTGTTAAGATTTGTAAAGATAGTATCATGAAAGAGTTGTGTTAGAATTACTTGGTGGTAGAATATCATATCCTTAATAACTTGTATAAGAATTATGTAATACTTGTTGTCTATATTCATTAATTTGTGAATGTTATTTTCTATTACGTTGATTGAACCCTAAAAAAAAGTTTAACGTTTTGCCTAAAAAAAATATGTCATCGAGGTAAACTTACCAAGATTGTCAGAAAAAAATGATATTTGATGAAACATTCAACCCAAATCCAAAACAATATCTTCATCAATCTTTGTTTTCGATGTATTTATTAATTTCATTATGTGTTTGATGTCGACCTCAACAAGAATGCTTGAGAACACTAATTGCAACGTTTTATGTTAATCATTAGCATGATAGTCGATGTTTGCGTTAATGCTAATTTCAATTTTTGTCTTTCATTCAATGTTTGTGATCCCCACTTAACTTGCAGATTGTCAGACTTTTTTAACTTCTCTGAACTGTACTTCTTTTTATCAAGAGTAAATCTTGTAGTTCAATTTATACACTTAAAGAATAATCTTCTTGTTCGTCGAGACATAAATTACAGGAGTGGAAGTCTAAAAAAATATGACAATTTGCACTCGCTTTAGTGTATTTGGTTGAGCGTCATTCGGAGATTTACACCTTATCAAATATGCAATGTAGTTATAATCAACATTAATATGCATTATGCAGCATCAAGTTATGCTCATACAGCCCAACTTGGATCAATAGAACTCCCTCGATTCCCTCTTGCACTAACAACTTTAAGATTAGCAAAACTGTTGCTTCCTTCTACAAATTGTATGATATTGTATTTAATGTTGGTGTTACTTTACAACTTCTAGTTTCCCTACCAAGAGAGTTGTGGTTGAAATTTTTAAACGGAAATTAGTTTCTGTAATTTTATAAATCTCCTTTTCAACAGTTTATTGTTCAATGAGTATTTAGTCATTTAAAGCATTATTTGCCTTTTCCCTTCGTTATGATGGGTCTGTCATATCAAAAGCGTCTTGCCATTCCCTATATTTAATTACAAACTACATTCCAATCTATAAATAGTTAATGCATACCCTACTATACTTCCTAAACCAAACAAGACTTCTTACGTCTACAGAAATACGAACGATGAGTTCACAATTATTCCCCTCGGGCTCAATTAGTATTCCAAATCAAGGTTTAGCGTAGTTTCAACGCTCAGTATTTGTCCTTCTAAAACAAAGCTATAGCCCTTCGCCGAAGTCTGAAACTGTGCAATGTATGAAATTTGTAAACGTTTTATAATTACACGTGTAACAAAGTCAATCCCATTGCTTTCATTGTCGTTTATAGCAGGATTCTTTTGGATATTCATGGCCTGTTCCACAGTATCCGATTAGGCACTATCTATCAAATTTATAAAATGATCAGAAATTTTATTTGAAATTATCTGCTACTGGAATTTATTCAGTGGTAAAACAGCTCATTAGACTGAAGAAGATCATGGTCTAACAAAATCTCCGGATGACGTTGTACCCAATGCTAGTTAGGTAGCTATGTGTGACGTCACGACAGGTGCTGTCGGACAGCGACACGGGCGTGGCGCGGTTCACCGTGCGACCGGTGCAGGAGGAGGATGAGCGGTCGAGACCCTCCGATGTAAGCACCCCTCTCGGCCCTCTCTGCCGCGTAGCTGCCCGAACAAGCTGCACGGGTTTCATAGGCCATGACAAAGAACCAATGATTACTGTAGATGAAAGTGTAAGCTATATAAATGAACATTAACCTGTCATAACATCGGCGTCTGAAGGGACTTTAGGACTTTTTGGTGGAAATATTTTTATATAGATTTCTTTACAAAATCCAGTATAATCCATCGCATTTCCAAACTGAGCAATAATTGATAGAGCGTCATTACCTGTCTTGTTATCTCATTTCCAAAATTTTACTTCCTTCTATAAATTATGATGATGCAAATTATTTGTTTCGACCATAGGACGACGGTGAAATATCGGTTGTACATCAGGCAAGTTCAAACCATTTGGTTGACACATTTTAGAGCACTTAGGTGGAGCTTCTATCTTCTAGAGTTCCACCTAAATATGAACAGGATTATCTCCTTCGTGCACAAATGCAACTTTGTATGAAAGCTTTTTAATTAACAGAACTGGAATAGGCTCTGCACACTTAGCATTTGCTACAATTTATATATTATTGTCCAACTTCCTCGGCACTAGTGTGTCATACGTTTGTTTGGGCAGCCAGCGAACTAGTAGGCTGTAGGTATTTTAATTGGCTATTAAAACTAGTTATTCAATAAAAGAAATTAAAAGCTAAGTGCAAAAAAAATAAGATGCTTTTGTGTCGTGTGGGACAGCACCGTGAACCTTTATGTTTTTATTCTTGTTGATTTTGTTTAATATGCAGATTTCTTATTATTTTATTTTAGTTAGCTCTGCAGATTCATAATCTTGTAGTTATTCTATTTTATGTTTACGTAATTTCTTAAGTAAATTATGTTTATTACTCTCTATCGTACTATGCATATTATGCAAATTAGTTTTAATCACTGCATAGCACAAAAGCTTTTCAAAATTGTTGAATCATGCGTTAACAATTTACGCACTTCTGGCTTTTAATTTGGCTTATCGGCGCAGTCTCACTTGGCTTCTTCATTTCCACCTAAGAATATAATTGAAACTTCGATTAGCAATAAAACCTTGAAGTTACACCCTTTATTATTCTTGATCATCGAATTACATTAGGTTGTTAAAAAATACTTCGAATGTTTCTCCTCTAATCCGAAATTATAAACTCGCTCGTTGAAACTCAAGGTATTATTGTCCCTGCATTATTTCTATGCTTACCAACTTTCATTATGCTTCCTGCTACATCTTCATCGCTCATTAACAGGATGAAATGCCTCAATCTGGGCCGGAGGCGCCTGTGGAGAAGGAACCAGATGCGGACTCGATATCAACATCATCTGGGGAAGGCCACGCGGGTCCTAACATAACGGTGGTCAAAGTACAGCCGCCCATCACGCCGGCCAGGCAGAGGTCCTCCGATAGCAACCGGACGGAGCCTAGTGACGAGAAGAAAGGTAAGTTACCAAAAGTCTTGAAACAGAATTCAAAAATACATTTTACCTTTGCCATTCGAAACTTTAATTTTATTCATCGACAAGAGTGAATTAAACACTCTTTTACAAGTTGAGTGAATAAAGACATTTTGAATTTGGAACAATCACGAATTATGTACAAAAAAAAACGTGCTGAAAGTACGTACTGTGTGGCTGAATGGAGTTATTCCATTCCAAATTTATAAAAAAATATCCCGCCAACTTAGTTCTTTTCTGTCTGTTATGATCGTGGTTGTTTTGTGTTATTGGAAAATATATTAACATAAATTATAATAAAATGAATTCTTCCGATGACAAAAATGAGAGACTGACTCCGGAATCATTTCGTTGGAGCAGTTATAGTAGATGATTTTAATGTTCTTATTTAATCCGAAATTAACTTCTTATTCACATCTTCTCTTTCTTTCTTTCTTTATTATTGACTTTTTATTTATTTCTTCTTGTTTTATTACTGATTATATAATAAAATGTGATAAATATAAATACCATGCTCCTATTTTTTTTATCACAGTCAATGGTAAAAAGTACACAACACATGTTATTTTTTTTTTATCTCGGTCTTTGTATCCCTCGCTCCGCTCAGGATCCTAATCTAGAATCCCTCACTACGCTCGAGATTCTACTCTAGAATCCTTCGCTGCTCTCGAGATCCAACTTCGTCCCTCGAATTAAATTTCCTTTTTATTCACTTGTTGTATAATCTACTATTACTTTTCCATGCAAAATACTCCAAATGGATAAAAAGAATCTCCTTATTGCCCAGTCTTACTCTACAAATTTGTTTAGATATCTACCCTCATCCTCGTCTAATAGCGTCATCAAACGATGATGCTTTCTTGCCGGAAGTGAGTGAGATACCAACAGATCTTCAAAGCCTGCGCCCACGTACCACTTCCGCTGGAACCCGACGCACGGCCAACACAAGACGGTAAGTAACGCAAACATCCAACTTTGAATTAGGTATCACGTGTTTCACATTTTGAAGGGTTAAGTAAAACGGTATACTGAGTTAGACGACTTTGCAAAGCGTTCATTATAGTTAGAAGAAGCCAATGATATTATACCTAAAACCTTCTGAAACTGATTTGATTTTAATTGCAGTTTCAGTAATGTTCAGGCCGTACTTTGGATTAACTTTTAACTTACAATATAAGTGATTATGTAGGTCTGTGTAATAATATGTAAATAAGCCCATTCGAAAGAATAACATTAACTAAATATCACTAAACATGTTTACTCAGTATAGTCTGGGCACCAATTCCATGTCACTAAAGGTAAGCGAGAAAACAATAGAATCATGAAATTCACGCAAAGAATTCAAAGGAGCATGTGCATTCATTATCATGGATATCAATTACATTAAGTGCGAGAAGTGCTGAGTACATCTACACTGCGTTCAAGAGCTGAGCTGACAGCGTCAAAATTGTTGTGGAATCTTTACGCTGACAGCTATTGAACGCGGTTTTATGGGTTTTATTTGTGAAATTCACCCTAATGAAGTTTCCCAATACATAGATACAGCGGGACAATGATTGCAATGGAAGCTAGATGATCTCATGTCGTTTCGTCAAGCATGTCTGCGTTACCTTTTGTTCTTGATTGCCATTCTCATTAACCATTACTTCATTTGTTTTGGAAGAACTATATTTGATGGAGTTTTGGCCGCTCTGGACGGAAAGTTTTTGATTATCTTCGAAAATATCTGGGTATAATTAATCTTGAGATAGAACTTCTAGTTAAGATATTTTATGAAAATTGGTCGAGTCAAGTAAATAAGATACAGGACGACTGGTTTTCTACTAAATCTCGAGTATCTAAACAAAAATCTTGTCGATTTTCGTGAATGCAATCATCATTATTTTGCATTTTCCACAGCCACCAAACCTCACTCATTTCAATATAATTCATTCACAAAATCGGCAAATACCGTGTTTATTTGTATAAAACCAAAATTATCATCGCCATGATTGTTTTTAATTTTATTTTTTGTTACCTTCTTGCATCTGTTAGGAGACGGTTGTGGAAACAGTAAGTCAAATAGAGTCATTGGCGATTGGCTTAGCTTCTTAGCGAACGTAGTTAGACGTAGTTGCCTTACTGTATAATAAACATTCACTTATCTACAGCTTGTGTACACGCTCGATATCAATATGTTTAGCATTAACAAGCACTACTTTCGACAGTCACACACAACACGGTTTTTAATGTGACGCAATTTTATTTGAGCATCTGTCTGTGTTTCTGTACATCTCTACACAAATCAAATCTTACTTCAGCCTTATCAACATTGATCTTTCTATTGGCTATTGATTTATATGATCAGCTGTTATATTTCCATAAAATGCCAAATTATGCCAACTTGGAAAGTATTTACTGCAATATTATATTGTGGCTATCATTTTCAACATTTTTCTCTTTTGATGTAATTATAATGATTGCTATAAGGTAAGCTTCGTGTAAATTCGAAATTTCTTCATTTACAAACTTCACAGTATTAAAATTATTTAATCTTCTAACGTCACTGTTGTTCTCTGTTGTATTTTCGATTGTCTTGTCTACACATTACTTACTAATCACAAGATTATAACCACTTTGATTATTTTCCAACAAAGACTTCTACAAACTTCTACTAAACTGTCACTGCACACATACTTCTGCCACTTTCTTGTGGGAACATTATTATTTTACAATTCTGTGAAGATGCGCTGACTTTGTCATTGCAATATTCCCTTACTTAATTGTTGCAAGCTAAAAAAAAGGCAAACATTAGTTTGGTTGAAGATAGCGCACAGAAAAACATAATTAAACAACTAACAATCATCTAAGAGGGTTTATTAGTTACATGATAAACATTTAGCCCAGTCAGCACATCTTCCAACGTCAGACAGTCCAATTGGTACTGTCAAAAGTATAAAACGAGCCGATATTACCAGGCGTTCGGAGGGAGGCAACGACTGCGGCATGGGCGGCCACTACTCGGCACAGCATCTGGCGCCCCGCCGCCAGCACAGTCAGACGCACTCCGAGCCTGACAACTCCGCCGTCGACGCTGGCTCCGTGCACAACTCCGTCACTGGGACAAGTACGTATACTGATGCATAAGAATAAAAGCATAATCAGCCTATGCTCCCACTGCTGGGACTCCTCTCTTCGAGAGGGAGTGGGCGCATGCAGTGCGGGTTGGTAGATGTCACATGTCTTCGAAATTTTGGTTCTAGGACATATCGGTTTCCTCACGATGTTTTCCTTCACCGTTTAAAAAGCAATGGTGAAGGAATTATTTACACAAAGTAAAGCGCCTGCCTGGGTTCGCACCCACGACCTACAACGGTTTATGATCAGTCTAACTTTCAATTCGTCTACGAAGCAAAATGCCTAAAATAATGTCTACACAGCAAATTGCCTAAGCTGTAAATCGCCTAGAGATCAAAAGGTTTTACAAGCAAAATGCCTAAAACGCAATAATTTCTAAGTAGTCGAGATGGTTAAAATAAACTCACACTAGGGCCTCTAAACTGTGTAGGTTAGGTTAGAACTGTGACCAACCAACGCACGAGCCGAGCGAGCGTAGCGAGCGTGCCGCGGCAGCGGCCGGTGAGTGCCAGAAACAGTACTCCCTTTCTTCTCCTAAAATAATAGACATATTGCAAGGTAGGCATTTTGGTTCATAGTCAGAATAAGGTTTAGTTCAAATACTGTATAGACATATTGCAAGGTAGGCATTGTGCTTCCTAGTCAATATAAGGTTTAGGCAATACTTGGCATAGACGTTTTGATTTCTAGTCAGCATGATCATAAAGGCCTACAACTAGTAAGTCAAGGCAACTGTTACCACTGGGCCACCACTGCTCCGTATATTGATGATGATGATCTATTGTTGAACAATAAAACAGCATGCTACTGCTACAATGAATTTTTATACGCTTGAGTCACCAATAAACGTCATCGGTCACATACTGCGTCTTGCCGTACGATGCATCAAGATGAGTGCGTATGTGATGCGGAATTGTACTAATGCGGTCTCTTTGGAACGCTCTCTGCAGCAAAACTGTCACATTTACGCTGAAGCTTAGGGAAACCCCACCGCTTTTTGTTTCACCACCATTACCTTAAAACAGGTCGTCAGTCCGGTTGGGAAGCAACGGGTGGTGCTACCGGAATCCCATCAGGCCAGAGACGAGTGGGTGGAGCACCCCGGTCCTTACTGCTGGCCATGCACGAGTATACCAGCATCACTGATGAACTGGAGACCGTGTATGGACTCTTCTCACCGCCGCATACGCCAAGGTAAGGAAACCTGGAGCGGAGTACATGTGTATCTTAGGGGCATGGGTGCCAGGAGGGGGTTGGAGGGTGCGCGTGCACCCCCTAGCTTTAAAATAAGATATTGGTACAAAACATTCAGAAATAAAAAAATATACCTACTCAATCTATATACACAGATTTACTATTTAGGCACCTGCATCTTTTCAAAAACATATCCAATTCGAGAAAAAAAAAACCTATACTCTACTACTATACAGGATAAGTTTAAAAGGAGTGCGTATATTTTTCTTGGTAATCAGGTGCATAAAAATGAACAACTTTCCCCAAGGAACATAGGTCGAAATCTAAAAAATAAAATTCAACTTCTCATACAAACATCCAGTTACTTTGTATGTTAAGTCGATTTTCAATACCTGATTCCTGATTTTTATATTATTTATTATTAACTATCCTGTATATACTCGTATAACAATAGACAGACTATTTAGATGAATGTATGAAAAGTTTTTATTTATTTTTTTCTTCAAACTGAGTATCAATTCTCAAAAAACCAAATAAAATATTCAAACTTTTGCTCACAGAACACCAATAACCTCTCGCCTCTTGTCACCGGCCCGAGCCGCCTCCCCTTCAGTCCGTCGCCGTCACGCCAGCGAAATGTCCAACCCCGAGTTCGCGCTGTTCATGGAGAAGGAACACCTTCGAGGGGCCGAAGAAGATGACTACATCATCATGGAGAATCTTATTCAGAGGCGGTGAGTGATCCTTTAGGAGACGGGGCGACTTTGTGCGTTGCTTGCGAAGAGGTTACACTGATCATGTAAGAGGTGGAGGGGTATTTGGTTTGCGCATACTTGTTTATATTGCTGTAAATATGTTAAATGACGTTCTAGCTGAGCAGTACATTGTTGCACAGTTTAGAAATGATGAGTCTGTAACAGCTGCGAAAAATGAAAGTTTTTAGGTATTCGTACACTCATATACCTACTGCTCAACTAGAACAAAGCTTACATTGAAGATTTTATGACATATCGTAAGATTTTAGCACATAATAATAACATTATTCGAACAAAATTACTATTTAAGTGAAAACAACAACGACGTGGAAGATTACTGAAGAAACAAGTAACGTAGACATAAAACCAAAGTTATCCTTAAAATCGAAATACTACGTTTTTGCCTAATAAGAAATCAAACAAAATCAAAATGTTCCCCTATAAATCTATAGATTTAGATGTCTCGTGTTCAAGACTCGAATCATTATTACATACTCTCACATCGCCCCAAGAAACTTCAAATATTAAATGATATATTTGGTCTCAATAACGACGGTCCCAGAAATTCCAAACTTTCCAAACTGTTGCGCCATATTGGTTTGTGATATTAAATCTCATTCATCAAACTCGCTGAGGTTTTTGAAGTAGAAGACCAATTGTTTGACGGTAAACACAAGAGGAAATATCACTTGTCGATGATACGTTGAAATCGCTTGTAGGTACTTGCTGTAATAAGTATAATTTTATCGAGGTAAACTGTACTTTTATATCTGTATAAAACCTTCATAAAATTAAAGTTTTGAATAAATTTAAAAAAATGATTGAGTAAAACAGGACAATATTGTAACATTAACGTAAACATGCCTAAGTAGACCAATGAAAGAATGTCCGTCTTTCTCTTCTCAACAAAATTATAACAGACAAACATGACTCAACCCTACGGACTCATTCGACCGCGGTTCCTCATAAACCAAACAACGGAACTGCACCAGCAAGGCATGGCCAGAAGAGCTGAGCTTGATTCGGCTTATAGCTTTTGTGAGCGTCCTGAACTCGATCCTTACTCACCAGCCGTTTGTACTGTAGCCTAGAAATGGGTGGGCTTGGCAGATACGAGGAGGAGGAGGGCGAGGGGGCTGACGCGGCCGAGGGTGGCGTCAGCGGCATCAGCATCAGCGTGTGCGTCAACAGCGGCGGCGCCGCCGAGCTGGGCGTGCCGCCGCAGGCCAGCTCGCACCTCACGGTGGCGGACCGGCGCCTGCCGCACCAGAGGTAGGCATTAGCATTAACGTGTGCGTCAACAGCGGTGGCACCGCCGGCGCCGAGCTGGGCGTGCCGCCGCAGGCCAGCTCGCACCTCACGGTGGCGGACCGGCGCCTGCCGCACCAGAGGTAGGCATTAGCATTAACGTGTGCGTCAACAGCGGTGGCACCGCCGGCGCCGAGCTGGGCGTGCCGCCGCAGGCCAGCTCGCACCTCACGGTGGCGGACCGGCGCCTGCCGCACCAGAGGTAGGCATTAGCATTAACGTGTGCGTCAACAGCGGTGGCACCGCCGGCGCCGAGCTGGGCGTGCCGCCGCAGGCCAGCTCGCACCTCACGGTGGCGGACCGGCGCCTGCCGCACCAGAGGTAGGCATTAGCATTAACGTGTGCGTCAACAGCGGTGGCACCGCCGGCGCCGAGCTGGGCGTGCCGCCGCAGGCCAGCTCGCACCTCACGGTGGCGGACCGGCGCCTGCCGCACCAGAGGTAGGCATTAGCATTAACGTGTGCGTCAACAGCGGTGGCACCGCCGGCGCCGAGCTGGGCGTGCCGCCGCAGGCCAGCTCGCACCTCACGGTGGCGGACCGGCGCCTGCCGCACCAGAGGTAGGCATTAGCATTAACGTGTGCGTCAACAGCGGTGGCACCGCCGGCGCCGAGCTGGGCGTGCCGCCGCAGGCCAGCTCGCACCTCACGGTGGCGGACCGGCGCCTGCCGCACCAGAGGTAGGCATTAGCATTAACGTGTGCGTCAACAGCGGTGGCACCGCCGGCGCCGAGCTGGGCGTGCCGCCGCAGGCCAGCTCGCACCTCACGGTGGCGGACCGGCGCCTGCCGCACCAGAGGTAGGCATTAGCATTAACGTGTGCGTCAACAGCGGTGGCACCGCCGGCGCCGAGCTGGGCGTGCCGCCGCAGGCCAGCTCGCACCTCACGGTGGCGGACCGGCGCCTGCCGCACCAGAGGTAGGCATTAGCATTAACGTGTGCGTCAACAGCGGTGGCACCGCCGGCGCCGAGCTGGGCGTGCCGCCGCAGGCCAGCTCGCACCTCACGGTGGCGGACCGGCGCCTGCCGCACCAGAGGTAGGCATTAGCATTAACGTGTGCGTCAACAGCGGTGGCACCGCCGGCGCCGAGCTGGGCGTGCCGCCGCAGGCCAGCTCGCACCTCACGGTGGCGGACCGGCGCCTGCCGCACCAGAGGTAGGCATTAGCATTAACGTGTGCGTCAACAGCGGTGGCACCGCCGGCGCCGAGCTGGGCGTGCCGCCGCAGGCCAGCTCGCACCTCACGGTGGCGGACCGGCGCCTGCCGCACCAGAGGTAGGCATTAGCATTAACGTGTGCGTCAACAGCGGTGGCACCGCCGGCGCCGAGCTGGGCGTGCCGCCGCAGGCCAGCTCGCACCTCACGGTGGCGGACCGGCGCCTGCCGCACCAGAGGTAGGCATTAGCATTAACGTGTGCGTCAACAGCGGTGGCACCGCCGGCGCCGAGCTGGGCGTGCCGCCGCAGGCCAGCTCGCACCTCACGGTGGCGGACCGGCGCCTGCCGCACCAGAGGTAGGCATTAGCATTAACGTGTGCGTCAACAGCGGTGGCACCGCCGGCGCCGAGCTGGGCGTGCCGCCGCAGGCCAGCTCGCACCTCACGGTGGCGGACCGGCGCCTGCCGCACCAGAGGTAGGCATTAGCATTAACGTGTGCGTCAACAGCGGTGGCACCGCCGGCGCCGAGCTGGGCGTGCCGCCGCAGGCCAGCTCGCACCTCACGGTGGCGGACCGGCGCCTGCCGCACCAGAGGTAGGCATTAGCATTAACGTGTGCGTCAACAGCGGTGGCACCGCCGGCGCCGAGCTGGGCGTGCCGCCGCAGGCCAGCTCGCACCTCACGGTGGCGGACCGGCGCCTGCCGCACCAGAGGTAGGCATTAGCATTAACGTGTGCGTCAACAGCGGTGGCACCGCCGGCGCCGAGCTGGGCGTGCCGCCGCAGGCCAGCTCGCACCTCACGGTGGCGGACCGGCGCCTGCCGCACCAGAGGTAGGCATTAGCATTAACGTGTGCGTCAACAGCGGTGGCACCGCCGGCGCCGAGCTGGGCGTGCCGCCGCAGGCCAGCTCGCACCTCACGGTGGCGGACCGGCGCCTGCCGCACCAGAGGTAGGCATTAGCATTAACGTGTGCGTCAACAGCGGTGGCACCGCCGGCGCCGAGCTGGGCGTGCCGCCGCAGGCCAGCTCGCACCTCACGGTGGCGGACCGGCGCCTGCCGCACCAGAGGTAGGCATTAGCATTAACGTGTGCGTCAACAGCGGTGGCACCGCCGGCGCCGAGCTGGGCGTGCCGCCGCAGGCCAGCTCGCACCTCACGGTGGCGGACCGGCGCCTGCCGCACCAGAGGTAGGCATTAGCATTAACGTGTGCGTCAACAGCGGTGGCACCGCCGGCGCCGAGCTGGGCGTGCCGCCGCAGGCCAGCTCGCACCTCACGGTGGCGGACCGGCGCCTGCCGCACCAGAGGTAGGCATTAGCATTAACGTGTGCGTCAACAGCGGTGGCACCGCCGGCGCCGAGCTGGGCGTGCCGCCGCAGGCCAGCTCGCACCTCACGGTGGCGGACCGGCGCCTGCCGCACCAGAGGTAGGCATTAGCATTAACGTGTGCGTCAACAGCGGTGGCACCGCCGGCGCCGAGCTGGGCGTGCCGCCGCAGGCCAGCTCGCACCTCACGGTGGCGGACCGGCGCCTGCCGCACCAGAGGTAGGCATTAGCATTAACGTGTGCGTCAACAGCGGTGGCACCGCCGGCGCCGAGCTGGGCGTGCCGCCGCAGGCCAGCTCGCACCTCACGGTGGCGGACCGGCGCCTGCCGCACCAGAGGTAGGCGATTTGTGGACTCTTGTGTTTTTAACGAGATTTTATCACCTTCCAAGTTTTCAGGGTTACTGATTGTAAGTGTATTCAAAATAAATTCTCATCTATTCTATCCTGTCTTTCTCGTAAATTCCCTTTGTAGACAATACATTATAACATTTTATTTGTATATTTACTCACGTAATTTGATAGACCTTTTAAATTCTTCATAATAAATTATCTTTCTTCCTGAACCTAATCTAATTTGAGGTCTTGAATATCTTCATTGTTTTCTTCAATTCTTTCTAAAACTAAGTTTTATATTGTATTTGTCACTTCATATCTACCTCCTGTATAACAGTAACTTCTCGTAACTGTAGGCACTCGCTAAGAAGATCGTCAGCTATCGACAGCCGTGAGCTGCCTTCGCCGCTGCAGCCGTTGTTAGACGACGATGCATGCGGAGAAGTGCTGCTGCCCGTGCCGAGGCAACCTTCTGGTAAGTCCTCAAAACTTATATTTATAGCCTTTAGAATTTTATTCTTAAACAGTTTTTTCTGAAATAGAAGGAAATGCTTTGATGTTTTCTCTTAAGATGGATGCGCAAAAGTAGCCCGCGAAGTTTTTTTTTTTTTTTTTTTAATTGTAGATCATTGTCATGTTGTATCTTGATCAAAATATGATTCACGACCATAATAAATATGTATTTACAGAATTATATTCACTAGAATCAGTAATACAACTCCTTAAGTTAGTATAATCCAAAAAATGGTTTATGATCAGTGTCTAACTTTCAATTTGTCTACGAAACAAAATGCCTAAAATTAATGTCTACACAGCATATTGCCTAAGCTGTAAATCGCCTAGAGATCAAAATGAATAACAAGCAAAATGCAATCATTTCTAAGTAGTCGAAATGATTACAATAAACTCACACTAGGGCTTCTGAACTGTAGGTTAGGTTAGGTTAAAACTGTAACCACACAGCGCACGAGCGTAGCGAGCGTGATGCCGCGGCAGCGGCCGGCGAGTAGCAGAAACGGTACTCCCTTTCTTCTCCTAAAATAATAGACATATTCATATTCATTTATTCACATTTAAATAGAGTAATTACAATCGGTGGTTTCACATGTTACATTATTTGATCTTATATTCTATTTAGCCTAGTATGGCATGTGAAGCTTAATCATGCAACGTAATATTAATGTAGCATAATAATTCAATATAATAAAAAATAAAAAAGATGGGTATTTAGTAAATTATTGCAAGTAGTCATTTTGGTTCATAGTCAGAATAAGGTTTAGTTCAAATAATGTATAGACATACATATTACACAAGGTAGGCATTGTGCTTCCTAGTCAATATTAGGTTTAGGTAATACTTGGCATAGACGTTTTAGTCAGTATGATCATAAAGGCTAAAAATCATGATTTCACGAAATGGTTATTCAATAGGATTATATGAACTTAAGGAATTTTATTGATAATTTTTATGAATGTATATTTATAATCATATTTAGATCAACATAAACAACCTGATACTGACCTAGAAATTCCAAAAAAAAAAGAAAATTTGATTTTCGTGGGCTACCCAGACGCTTTCACCTTAATGCTGTTCTTCCTCAGTTTGAATCATTTCTCTGTCCAGGAGACACGAACGCCTCGAGCGAGCTATCTCTCTCGCACATGGTGAGCGAGAACCTCCCCCCGCGGCCCTCCATCGTGCTGGACTCGTCGCAGCTGCCGCGCCAGCGCTCCGCCGACCTGCCGCCCGCGCAGCCGCCCGCGCCCTCCCGCCCCGAGACCATGTGCTAGGACCTGGTAAACATTAAGTAGACTAGAGAGAATACACAACCATGTAAACTAGGTATCCAGCCGTAAATATGGCGCTTCCGAGTCAAAATTAATTGTACATTGTGATACAAGAGTGGGAAATAGGTTATTGCAAACGGGCTGTCATTAACAAGCCCGAGCCGAAGACGAGGGTTTTTAATGACACGAGTTTGCAATAACCTACACACCCGTGTATCACACGACGTTTTTCAATACAGTTGTGGGAAATACGAGTAGTAAAAAACAAATCAAAGAATTAGGTAAATATGAAAAATTAAAATTTTCAGAAAATGGCGTGTTTTTGCTACTGGACATTTTTTTTACAACAACAACAGCCTATACAGCCTATTCGATTTTTGATAAATGTTGATGTGAAAATAATTAAAGGAAAATTATTAGGTGCACGGTTCCAATAAAATTGGTCGTTTCCTATGGAGAAGAACCGGCAAGGTTACTCTTTTAAAAATAATTGGCTTTTACAATATTTTCAAATAACAGTGTTAATAGGTATGGGAGGACAGGTTTCTACAAGTACCAGGTAATGAACAAAATAGAAAATTGACAACAAATCTACAGTCTACTAGGCCACATTCACAAAATAGAAAAGATGCTACATAAAAGATGAAAACTTATTTAAACCAAATGACAAAATTGCCTTTACAACTACAGTAACAAAACTGAATAAACAAAAGTCACTAATAAAGAGTTGAAATCAGAATAGGGATAATGACTAAAACAAAATTATTTATCCGTCATATAGATTATGAAAAAATATTGGACACTTATTTTTTTCTTTTTTTACGTACCTAATCAAAACATTACGACGATACATTGAGTTCAAATGTGGCATGACGTCACTGCTCGCTAGATTTTATACGTAGCTTTGACGTAATGAGTCAAACTCCCCAAGTTAAATGTGTTTTATCTAAGTATTTTTTTTTTTATTAATATGATAAAGCAAAAAATACGTGTCTAATATTTTTTTATTATCTGATTGACAGACTAAACAGGTATTTTTTTTTTTTTTAACCCAGGACACCTCCCTATTGCTCCATTCTTGATTACTTCATTTTCAAAAACGAACCCTTAGCCATGCCTGCATTTATGGTTAGCCTTTTTTTAGCCACATCGCGGAAGCCATTGGCCTTCATCTCACATAATGGTAAGTGATGATAAGGTGAGCTTCACCCGGAATCCTCGACCACAGAGGAACTGGCTATCTTACCTCTAACTGCGAAACACAACAAATGCTGTTGACATTGTTGTTATGGCGCCTGACTTGGACAAGATGGTGGTAGCTAGCCAGGCGAACTTAGAACAAGCCCTACCACTAACCAAACCGAGCCGAAAATTTTGCCCCTTGCCTTTTGTTAAAAGATTTGCCGCTTTGTGTCTCTGCTGTGGAAAGGCCTACCTTTTTCTGATCAACTTGATCCAACAGCAATGGTTCTAATAAATAAAATTCTTTTGCAGTTAACAACAAAACAGTCACTACTCCAAAGAAATCCAGCTCTTCAAGGTGACTACCAAATAAATTAGTAAATTACAGAACAGCAGTAAAGGACTGACCTAGTGAAGTATTAGCCATAATAATTGTTAACACCAAATACTTAACGTTAGAGTTTCGATGACTTGTAGAGCCCTTTGTAGGCCTTTTGGGACCCTTTTCAATGTTACCTAGTTGATACTTGATACTCTCGTCTCCTGCGTGATGCTAACAGACTGAATTGAACTCAATTCTAAAACTTATCATATCGAACCTTTTCAATTAGTACACATTTTGTATTTTTTTTTTTTTTTTGTGACGAAATTTAACGAATCCGTTCATAAAGTTTCAAATTAAAAACACGTTAGTCGTTCATGATACTTCTGTTTTTATTTTATATTCATGAGCAATATTCATTGTAGTGACGTAACTTATGGATAAGTTGCTCAAACAATACTTAAAAATGAATATTGTTCACAATATATTTTAGGTCATTTTTGAAAAGATCATCATTCAGATCTTTATTAAAAACATTTACCGCGACGCTTCAATGACGAAGACTGTGAATTACGTCTATTTATTTGAAATTGTACAAAAATGGACCTTGTGCTTAATATGTAAGGGTCAAAATCACTTCAAGCGTTCTATCTTTCCTCTTGGAGGGAATTTATATTTAGCTGTAAATACGCCAAGTGTCGCTATTTAATATATCGTCTGTAGATACATGGTCCAATGCATGTCATTTCGTACTCGTTTCACTTAGATCGAATCTAAGGAGTAGGATAATTTTATACTTACCTACTTTCTTACTTAAACTTGAGCGTATTGAACATTTAGCATAATGTAAAAGTGCCGAGGGGACAAAGTACTTCAATACAAGTTGTCCTACTCTCAAGATTTGTACATAGGTTTATAAAAATAATGTACAGAATATAAACGGTTCAGAAATAAGAACTAGGGGAAAGACAAACGACAATACTAGTGCTCACGTTGTAAATACTGTTGTCAGAGTTAAAGGATTTAATAAAAGGTACTGAGGTTTATAAATTAGGACATAGTAGTTATAACATTCGGAATCATATAATATGAACATGTTGAAACTTAAGAGTTTACGCTTCTTCAAAGTTTAACGAATAACTTAAATAACAGTGAGCACTAACAAGCGCATCTCAATTGTTTTAAGTACCACTTTCTACCATTTTGAACATATCAGACACAATTACTAAAATAAGGATTTTATGTTCTGAAATGTAACATTACGTATATTGTTAAAGTTTTATACTTGCGTATTTCATTATGAATACCATCATTTTATTTGACTAATTGTTGACCAATTTATATGAATGTACAACGCATTTTAATAATTTTATACACAATAATGAAACACAGCTATAATCAAATTCCGACAATGGGCTTTAACGAATAAGAAATAATAAAGCTGTCTGTATTTTAATTATTTTGAAACCCTCGACAAATAACGGTCATCACAATGTGTTCAATTATACCAAATATTTTGTGCAAATTTAACCTTATTTTTTTTACTATAATTGCAGTACAATGAAATAAAATGCATCTTTGTATATACTTGTAGAAACATGAAATAATATGGAGGTGATTATTGTATATTTAATAGGAGGTTAATAATATACTGATTATTACAACATAATTAAGCATCGATGTATTGTTAAGGTGAACAGATGCAATAAATTATTTTACTTTTTAGTAGACAGTGAATAGGGATTTTATCATATCTTAAAGTCGCGTTTGGTCGGGCGATTAATGAAGCAATAATTTTTGTACGTACAACATTTATTTCTATATTCCTATGGCTTTGTAAGTGCAGTAAAAGTAACAATAATTTAGTACTATGTATTAGATTTTCAGTCAAGTGAAGCATAAATTTATATTGTCGTTTACCTGGATGACCGTTTGAGAGTATGTGAACTCAGGTATCCAACGAAATATTTTCCGTTCAGTGATTCGGGAAAACTTAGTGGGAGACATAATGCTTAGTTTGGGCAATAAAAGAACTGTAAACGGCCACGATGGGCACACTATCTCCTATTACCTACCTACAGATACTTCTGTGGACTTCTTACTTTTCTAGAAGCAGTTAAAATTGTTTATGTTAATGTCTTCTGGGAAACCAGCGAGTACGATGGAAACAAAATCCATATGAAATAAATATAATAAATATTGATTGGCTACTATGCTACTTTATAAAATGATTTGATTGATTCACCTCTAATGTAAGAAACCTTAAAAGTCACACTCCAGGTACAGAAAATCTCAAAACAATTAAAGTTAAGAAACCATGTAACTGTTAGCAAAATTCATTATTGTTTCCATTACATTTTACTGGGGAACATGATATTGTTACATAATACATATCCTAATAGAAAAAAAAAGTGTGCGGTCGGGAGACCCCCGTCAGGGACGAAGTTTCTTACGCGATACTCGCACGCACTCATACACTCGTATATAATAGAAAGAGATAGAACGGAAAGAGAAAGTCGCATGAACGGGCATAACGCTTTTGCCTTACGTGACGGTTTCTTCCAGTCAACTCCTGCCGCAAGCCGCGTTAAAGAACTTCGTTCCAATAAATGTCACCAATCCATGTATCGAGATTCGTATAACCGAGGAATTGAAACATCAAGTTATATGTTGCGAATAGTCCAATTATATTCCATATAGTTTATTAATAAGAAATATTTTACGAAGAATAGCTATTAATGTAATTGTACATAATGTGTAAATGTTAAAGTTGTTATTTTTTACCAAAATGAAATGTTGAGAGAGAGCGAGCCGAGCGCCACCAACATCCTGATGCTTCATCAGCACAATCTTTTAATAATAATTTTTAAATCTTTGAATCATCTTTATCTTTAGCACAACGTTTTGATTATTCAAGAGAAACGACTTGTCCTTATTGGGATATTTTATTCTACTCGATTCATTCAATATTTTCCAGAGTGATAAAAACTACTTCATCTGAGTTATATAAATAATGTACAATGGTAAAATAAATATTATATTTGTGATATTACAGCCTGTTTGTTTTATTATTCCCCATTTGTTCCCAAACTCTTTTACTGTCTCTCAGTACATTACCTAAATTTTTGCGATCCAATAAATAATACGATAAAAGGGTCATATCGTGATATTTACTGATCATCTATAAACTATTGTATCGGTATTTATCGACAGTTTATTGCTTCTCGTAATAGCCACTCGGTTTCACTGCTTAATTACGTAGGCACCAATAATGTATTTAATGGATCTCTCGGTCAATATCTGCGTCATTGGCGATACAGTTTTCAATTATGCGACATGCAGTAAATAATTACTTATTTGTACGTGATTCTCAGCACGTCGCATAATTATAAGCTATGGTTCCATGATTCATATTGTACGAATTTATTAAACACACAAAAGAAAAAAAAAGTATGATCACGTTTCTATCTTTCGCAAGATTCTCAAGTGGCTCCCTATTCGACTTCGCAGGAACACTCGAATATTGTGTCTGCTATTTAACATCCTTCACAACCCTAAAAGGCCATCCTAACTGCGTCAACGCTTTTCCTACGATCGTCCTTCGGATGCACCTTGCTGATCGCATCTTAGAAATCTCCTTAGACCCTCCCCACTCATCCGACTTCTACTCCTACTCCTTCACTGTGCACGCGGCTCGGTTGTGGAATTCACTGCCACCTGACACACTGCCAAACTGTTGCAGCCTTTAAAAGAAGAGTAAGAGATCACTATCTTTCCACTTCGTCATAGTTGCATATTATTATGTATTTATTATTTTCCACTACATTGTAGTTCTAAGTATATATTTGAGGGATATTTATTTTAGAAGTATGAATGTAAGTATATTCTCTTATTGTATGTTTATAAGTATTTATATTAGTGTATAGCTTATTTTGATTTTATGTATATTTTTTCTTCTCTTCTACTCTTACACACGTTGTCTACATCTCTATATCTACTTTCCTATCGCACGTATGCTGAAAGAGATTTCATTAGAAATACCTAAGCATCACCTTTGTACGTATTTTTCTGTTCCTTTCTTCTTGTCTGTTTATATGTGTGTACATAAATTGTTTAAATATATAAATAAGATGTCGAATATAAAAAAACATGATACAGTAAAAGTTTTATTGAACGTAGATAAAAGCAGATAACTTTCTCTTGTGCTTATGTACCTACCATTAAAAAAAAATTGCTTAGTACTATTCACAATAACGCTGAAACTATATTTTCTACGCTGACAGTTTTTTAATGGAGTTATTGGTTTACTCTAAAAGGCAATTAACTCTTGCTTGACATAAAAAAATTACACCGAAGATATGTGCTAAGAATATGAAATACTCTTTACCACGCAGCAATGGATTCAATATAGGTAAGCTCCACCGCGTAAGTCCGCACGACAGTAAATTAAGAGGATTTTGCTCGTAAACCAACGCTTCTATTCGGGTTTGTAAATGATAAACAAATCCCATTCAAAACTGACGCCATTGAAACATTGAACAAAGGTTAATTGAGCTATTTATTAAAATTGATTTGCTTTAAGATTTAGTTGGAAAGGCCAAACAATGTAGAATTAATGAAGTAAGTGAATTAACATCTGTTGTTAACTGCGGGAAAATAAATTAGTGTAGTGTAGTTGACAGGGTGGCGTTTTAATATTGTTGTTAATCTAAGGGCTAAGGGGTTGCTACCTATACAGTTGTTCGGAACGTACGTTCTTTAATAACATAGCCGACCCGAAGCAATCACTTTTTACGTATACACATATTCAGTTTTCATTCGGCTCATGTCAATCGGCAAACAGAAGTCGAGCGGCTTTTTCCCGAACATATCTACATCCATACTCCATACTAATATTATAAATGTGAAAGTAACTCTGTCTGTCTGTCTATGTCTGTCTGTCTATCTGTCTGTCTGTCTGTCTGTATGTCTGTCTGTCTGTATGTTACGTTTTCACGCCTAAACCGCTGAACCGATCGTCATGAAATTTGACAGAGATATAGTCTGGGATATGGAGAAAGACATAGGCTACTTTTTTACGCGATAACCGACATCCACGCGGGCGGAGCCGCGTGCAAAAGCTAGTCATAACACATATCTATTCGATTTCGCCGCCAGGGTAAATCATGCGAACCCAAACGTTGCATCCTTTACTGAGAGCCTAATAGAATGAGTCAACTAAAACAAAACTTAAAAAAACATGTAAATATGTACTCTGTAACGTCACCAACGCCCCAGAGGCAAATATGATACCTAATTATAATCATTTAGATGTAGGCACTTTGTATCTAATTTTAAGTTAACTGTTATCTATATAAGTAGTTCATATGAGAAATAAGTTCTTTAAACCTATAATAGTTCTCAGTCTCCTGACACGTTTGTGCGTTTAAGAGAAATGTTACTATCTTAACTTACTATTATACTGTAGTTGAAAATGGCATGTAACTAGGCTAAAGCCGTGCCTGAGAATTGTGAGAATACTTCTAGGGAAATTGCGGCATAAGGAGCTCGCAATGCAATATGGCAGTGAAATAGAAACGTAATCCCTTAGACGTAAGTAATGATACGAGTATTTTAGCAAGCTCTTACGTAAAGGAATATATTTGTATCTAGTTGAAATGTTGGTCCTGTTGGCTACCGTGACACTCATCGATGCAATATTAATTAGGTACACTGCAGCTTTAAGTTAAGTGAATTCCCTATGATCTGTATGTACTTAATTATGGAAGTATACCTGAATCCAGGTAAGCGTGATACATAGAAACATAACTTATCGTCTGTATTCCCTGAAGAGTTAGGTAGGCAGAGGTGTATGGTAACTAAGACCTTGTCCAGAATGAGTGAATTCTCCGCGAATCGTTTCGCGCGAAATCATAGGCGCGTTAGCGAGGTACTGATGATGATGATGGGGCTCCCTTTTCCGCACTTAGACTCCTATTTGGTCCGTTGTGCGTGGGTTGGCGAGGTACTGGTCATCGATACATTACGTCCACAAGTAGATATCGCGCGAATTTAAAATACTCGCGTAGATCGCGTGCACTTCGTGTTTCGCGCGAGTCAAGATACTAAACTCTTTGTTGGTTCCATGTTACGCGCAAACTTCAGAGCGAGTGCACGTATCAAGGGAAATGGAGCGAAATTTTCTTGATACGGAATACGCACGTTGGCACGCTCCTTCTGGACGCAACATATTCAGCGAACAGAATCGAACGCCAGCGCAGAGAGCAAAGGGCGCCTTACTACCTTGTTTTCATATCTTGACTCTCCCACTTCCCCTAGTTAGCTAGTCCCCCACTTTCAGTACATTTGTCTCAACCACAATAAAAATCTACGATCGTCAAATAATCGCCTTCTTCAATGCCCCACTCACCGCAGACTTTATTCTTACGTCATGTTATGTTTTCTCATTGTTTGTCTTATTTTTAACCGACTTTCCAAAAAGGAGGAGGTTATCAATTGGGTTGTTGTTTTTTTTTTTTTTTTAATGTTTTTTACCTCAGTACTCCGTCGTTTATCTACCAATTTGGAAAATTCTTTGTTTATTTGAAAGGATATACTTCCAGATTGGTCCCATTTTTTTCAAAATCCAGTTCTGATGATGGGATCCATGAGGAATTGAGGGAACTCCTGAAAATTTTATAGGCAAAAATCTAGCGATTTTTGTATTTTCATCAACAACTCAAGCATTTGCATTCAGAAAGTATCATTTGATGAAGTGGAACTGATGAAGAAGACCACAAATGGCCACCGGAACTCCTCAATTATAAGTATTTCACGGGTGGCGATAAGATATTTAGATTAAGATAGTTAAGCGACTATGAAGCAAATTTAAATAAATAATTCTGATGAAAATGGTACCATTGAACTGATCTGAAGATGAAGCCGGAAGGTATGCACCGGAACTCCGTAAGACAACAATGTATCCTAGCCGTGTTTGGACTTATTGGAATTGTCATGAGATGCACTCGGGCTATAATAAATGATTATCAACCGATTTTTATTAACTTTGCTTGGGTAGTTTTTGAGTTAGCTTCGATAATACGTATTTAATCCACTTCGTATAGCTATCTTGTGTCACTGTTGTTTGTGCGGTGTAGCAAGTAGTGGTAATCGAATTGTTGTGGGTTTAGGTAAAATAACAAAAAAGTGAAAAATAAAAAGCTTTTTAACAAAAAAAGACAACCGACTATCAAAAAAAAAGTGAAAAATAACTTTATTTTTGGAAGTCGGTGTCAAAAAACGAAAATACAGAACCAAGGACACCGACTTCCGAAAATAAAGTTATTTTTCACTTTTTTTTTTTTTTGAAAGTCTGTTGTCTTTTTTTGTTATTTTTAGTATATTCGTGTATTTATGTATGTTTATTTGTGCTTGTATTTATAATTGGAAATTTGGTTATATAAGTATTACATTTATAATTTGTATGGATCTTTATAGTTATTCCCAGATATTTCGTAATTGCACCTACCACTGATTGTCTCTGCATCACTCAAAGGTTGACTGGTAGAAAATGCCTATGGCATTAAGTCCGCCTTTTTAGTTACATTTCTGTGCTTGAAGTATTAAATAAATAAATAATCTTTCTGGACAAGGTCTTAAACACACATTTTACCAAGTTCCCATGCTGGCGTGCAGTGACGACACACTGTATCTAAAAAACCCAACTGCAACAAAAAATGTAGCCGTCACGGGGCGCCCGGCAGATGTGAAACATCGAAAAGAGCGGCGGCGGAAGGGGCCATCACGGCATAAGAGAGCGTCGTGCCATTTGCCGTCACGGCATACGAGTCGGTCTTCATGGCACGACAAACGCACCTTGAGGGTACCAAAGCGCGTTTACCATCAAAAAATTCCAAACAAACTCATATTTCAAGCAGTCTCATGCAGTTTATGTAAGGTCAAACAGACAGTGGTGCCGATTCCCTTGTTCACAAACTAAACTAAATTTAAGTTCAGTGCATCTTTTTCTTTCTATTTCATTAGGAAAAGGACAGAAGATAAATTTTTGATTGTGTCGTAAATTGACGTAATTTCAGTCGACAAGTTTTTAATCACGTCTAAACTTGTATGTAGTAGTGACAGGCGCTGATTAATTTGACAGGACTAAACTAAAATTTATCTTTTGTCCCTTTCTTAATGAAATAGACAGAAAAAGATGCACTGAATAAGTTCCTGGCATCAATTTAGTTTAGTTTGTGAACAAGGGAATCGACACCCATACCTACTAACAGCAATGACTGCCCATAGAACAGCAAATAACAGTGGCCTTCAGAAACTAGTTCACGTATTCAAAGAATATAATCATTTATTATAAATAATTATATTACTAAACAATAATCATAATACTTTCATAAAAATACACACATTACATTTTTTACGCATTTTTTGCGCGCAGTAACGACCGCAGTCTATATGGCTCGATTTTGTCTTCAACTGTCGAGTTTTCTATTTACGTACTGGTCGCTTTTTCGGTTTATTTTTCCTGATTCTACGCTGAAACGAACTCTTAACCACAATCCCCTTGGCAATTTTCTGCAGCATTTTGTAAGCCTTGCTCTTCGCCTTTCGCGGCAGACGGGAACGAATAACCCTGAAGAGCTGGTGTTTCTTCACGTCATTGCTCACTCTGTTATGTTTAGACTTGCTTGAAGTCGCCAATGGAGTATATAAAACATAGTCTTGTTTTCCAACAGTTACACCATCCCCGTAGTGCGGTATCTGTTCAGTAGCCATGTTTATGGTCATGTCTCCTGAAGGAGGCATTGTGGTTTGAATTTTCACAGAAGGAATTTCATTAATTATATCATCTTCATTCACGTTGGGTACTTCCTCAACTTCCATTACTTGGAAATCAATAGTCTCTTACAAAAATCTGTAAATTCAATAATACAGTTTTACAAATAAGCTATCAAAATAACAAAAATGCGAATGAACAAAAAAAAAATGTTTTTTCAACATGACATTGGAAGAGCAAAAAGGTTTTTCTAATTTATTAAATGGCTTTTTGACTAGGATTTTTTCACAGAGTTCGATTATTTTTCCAATGAATGAAAATGAGGTACTTATACAAAACTAGTTCACAGTATAGAGGTATGGAAACAGGGTGTAAAGTTCACTCATCCACCATAGTAAAGGGAGGACCCGCCAACCAGACGGGTATTGTGTCTGGTGGGCAACTGCCTGACTGTTGACGTCGAGATGTTGTATATACATATACTATTCGCGCGGTAAATTCTGATTGCGCGATGCAGGATTTGCGATGTCAGGTCTTTGATGCGTAGTTCACATGTGGCGTTGTAGATTCCGCCACATCACTCCCCTCCAGAGACCGTAGGTCGATAGTGGATTGAGTCTGTGCATATTGTGTTGCTTGCCAGGGCCAGTTGTGGTTCCAGTGAGTCGGAACCGGGTGCCGCATAGTTCACAGTGAGTCGGAACTGTCTGCGGAGATTCCCCAGTGAGTCGGGATGACGCTGTGCGTTATGCTCCAGTGAGTCGGATGTGGTACAGCGCCGGGTTGAGGCTGACTGCTGGCGTCGACTAGGAGAGGTTTCATGAGGTCTTCTTATTGACCGGCCGAAAATGCAGTGTGCTGTGCCAAGGTTGCTCATGAGGCTGAGGGAAATGACCAGGTATGCGCGGTCACTACATGCTGGTGGTCAAGATAACCTTTGAAGCCGTAGGTGCTGGCTGGCTGTGTTACTCGCCGCTCGAAAGCTTGAGGAAGTGATGATGACGCGTGACGTCACGCTGAACTAGCTGCTCGAAGGCTGCGCTAATGTCCATGTTCGGGGTCACCATTATAAAGGTATGAAGAACAGGGTGTATAGTTCACTCATGAACATTGAAAAGAGAGGATCCTCCAACCAGACGGGTGTTGTGTCTGGTGGGCAACTGCCCAACAGTAACGATGTCGGGATGTTGTATATATTATGCTAGTGGCGCGGTAAACTCTGATTGCGCGATGCAGGATTTGTGACGTCAGGTCTTTGATGCGTAGTTCGCATGTGGCGTTGTACAAACAAACAACAAACAAACACAAATAAACTGGAAACCTCATTGCAAACCTTTTCAAACTCGCAAGAATTTAGCATTGCTTTAACAATAAAGATCGCGTCAGGCCCATTCTACATGGCACGGTTGTTTTGCGGTACGGTACGAGGCGTATAAATCGCGCCGTAGAAAAAACGTGCCTATAAACAAGCTTCCATAGTGATCCATACAACACTGCCGTGCCTACACACGGCGAATAAACCGTAGTTTTTCAGGGCAATAAAAACGTGTGTACAAAGGGCCTCGGAGTCTACAAAATTGTACGAGTACAGTGTCCTCATATTCCCTCAGCTCCCTCAGCTCAGCTCTCAGTTTCCTTTTATGCAGAACTTGGAACATCAGGTTCCGAATAACGAAGTACTTGTAACGATTAAACACAATCAATTGACCATTGCAATACACATTCAAGTTTAATAAGACAACAACCACACCGACGATTTAGCATCGGTTTTTATTCATTGAGACTACGACTTGCAAGGAATAATTATGGATGAAGAAAATATTTAAAAACAAACACACACATAAACTTATAAGTCAACTTTATTGCATTACTGTTATATCTTAAATCTAAAATTAAACTTATAACAATTCACAGGATTGATGATAATAATCCACATTGTATACAACTCAATTATTTGAACAACAAACAGGATTCGAAACGTCAAAGCTTTTAACGAAACACACTCGACAATTGTATTGAAAGGTCTCTTTGATTAGTACAAAAATGGTACCCAATGTAAATACAACTGTTTTATTTATTCTACGCAATGTTGGGAAAGTATTTTTTATTTATATATATGTACTGGAAATGTTACAGGATTATTATTGTGTTATTTGCTAAACGTAGACGAAATCGTGGTCTATTTCGAAGTTGTTCCTCGTTGATAGCTCTGTTGCGATGTTTGAAGGAATTTTATCTGTGAATAGAAAATGGTTTTCTGAATTAAAAAAAACACTCAAATACAATTCGCTCTAGATAGCCTTGAGTAGTAGAATTTTAAAATGGATGTCTGGAGTAACGAGAATGGATTTAGTAAGGCCATTCTCACATTACGATACTTGTAGGATACAATACTTGAGTAGAATACTGGTTGGATACTAATTCGCCACTCGACGCTCGCATATTATGCTTCTGAAAAATTACTAAATTCATCATTTGTGCTAACTCGTTTTTTGTGGACGGACGTTATGTCAAGCGATTCCAGTGACGAAGAAGCACTTGCGGTTTTTCTGTTTTATAGAAACAGAAGACGTCATCGCAAGAATAGAAAATACTGGATTCATCCATATATTGAAAGGAACATAAATTGTAAACTTTTTGTAGCAGCACAAGAACAACAACATGATGATAATAATTTTTTACAAGATCTGCCCAAGTCCTGTCTATGATTTTTTTTCGCATGTATTCTAGTATGTATAAACAAGCATTTTGTTCAGCTTCTTCTACAAATTTAATATTAATTTCTTGCTCCGCCGCCATCTTGTCGAGACGCGGAAGAGACGCGACGCCCAAGCGACCGACACGGCGAGTCGCGCGATACTAGTCGCGGACGCGTAGGATACCAGTAGCGCAGTGTGCGAGCCTGCATTCAAATGTATGTGAGATACTTGGTGGTGACTAGTCTCCGATAGTTGCAGGATACTTGAGTCGCCTGTGCGTATTGTAATGGGAGAAGGGCTTTAGGAATAAGTATATCAGGGGAAGTTTGAACGTCGCACCAGTGACAGAAAAGTTGAAAGGAAATCGTTTGGCTTGGTACGGGTATGTGACAAGAAGTAGTGAAACGCATGTAACTAAAAGAGTGATGAATATATCGCCATATCCTACGAATAGGGGCGTAACTGCATAATAGCTACTTTTCAGGAGACACTTTTTTTGTGTTTAATTAAATTAAATATGAAAAAATTTGTATTGGTGATTTCTTATAATGTGTATTGGTATTTAAGGTTCGGCTAGGATTATTTTCAATAAATTATCTTCATATTTTATACGCATTTTGGCCTTTAAATCCCGTTTTTAATTGTTTTGTTGAACTGGTTATATGTGGTATGGTGAGCAGAATTGAATTATGCAATAAAAAAAGAAAGCCCCTATGTTCGTTAGGGCACTATTCGTAGGATACGACGAAACGACGATTTATGTTGCGAGGGAAAGGAAGGCCAAAGAATATATGGATGGACTGCGTGAGGAATTATATGAAAGAGAAGAGAATGAATGATAGCAAGACGGATGACAGGGGAGAATGGAAGAAGAAAATGTCTTGCGCCGACTCCAAGTAACATAGGACACGAGCTAGAAGATGATGATACTTGATAGCCTACAAGTAGTAGCCAGAAGGTATATTCAGAATAACCTTATTAGATTTCAGAGATTATATAGCATAAAGGTGTGTCGAAACACGGCGTGCAAGGAGCGCGGCAGCTACGCGCGGCATTTGCAAGACACAAATTTACCGCGCGACTGATTTAGACCTTCTGTCATGTTCATGTCCGAGACACGCCGCGCTCTTTATTTCTTATTCAAACCACAATGAAAGCGGCCGCCTGTGTTGTAGCTCCCTAGTATCCCATAATGGACTATGGGAGCCATATATTTCAATAAGACGAATCGCTGTTTCGTTATCCATTTTACTTGATAAAATACGTCCGTCCACACACAATCACTGGCGAACCAACACTACACCGTTCGCGGTGTTCGCCGTGCGCGGCAGGTAGATCGCGGCTGCCGCGCGCGGCAGGTGTTCAATCATAGCATGGCCAGCCGCGCGCGGCAGCCGCGCACGATTGCCGCTTTATGTTTGGTCACACCTTATGACAATTATGTTAGTAATCCTATTAATAGAGCGTACAACGGTCACATAGCAGTATACATAGCTCATGGAAAGCGTTCGGTGACGATCGCAAACCCATAAGTTTTTCGTCTACCAAAAATCGCTCAACGCGCCTAAAGAAGTTTTCACTTCAAAAATATTATCTTGTGACTGAGAAGGAATTATGAAAAATGGCTCAATAAGGAATCCTAGTAAGTGAGTCTAGAATTTTTTAATACCATTTATAACGTTTCATATTGAGACACGAAGCAACAAAATGCGATGTAAAGAAAATCGGACACATTCCTTTAGATTAGTCTAGATCGTATTTTGTTGCTTCGAGTCTCAATATGACCGTAAACAACAATCAATAGCTTCAGAAAACATTCGTACGATATCAAAAATCTATACTTAATAATATAAAGAGGTAAAATTTGTGAGTTTATATGAAGGGGGTAATCTTCAGAACTGCTGATCCGTTTCCGAAAATTCTTTCACTAGTTAGAAGCTACAGTATTGCCGAATGTCATAGGATATATTTTATAGTAAAATAAAAACGAAGTCACGGGCAGAAGCTAGTCAGTAATGAAAACAGTTGAGAGGTGTCGTAGGAAACCCGTTTGGAACGAAGTTTCTTTAGCTTTTGTAACAAAAGTGTGGCGAATCTTTTGTTACGTAACAAAAATGCGCAAAACAGCGTTCCAAAAGTGGAGACACACTTGGAAAAATATTCATAACACCAATATAACTTACCATTACACCTATAGACGAGATTGGACCAGATGATCATCTCCTGCGAAAAGCAGAACACTCCGAGCCTCCCTCCCTTGAGCGTGAAGTCGTACACATTGCCCGAGTCGGCCACCAGGCGGTTGTTCTCGTACACCTAATTACATTAATATGAATTACTTTGTAAGTATATAACAAAGGGTGCAAAAAGACAACACAACAGGGGGAACTGAAGGAACACGAGTGGGTTTTAGTCAGTAAAAGTCTGATACTCGAACTTTGAACACTTTTTCTGTTACAGGTATTTGAATAGTAACTGAAAAAACATGATCCTCCTTTTGGGCTCCGCTGCAGAAAGGAATCTTAGGCCTGTTATTATGGCCTGGCCTGGGCTACGGGTTTGTCCGAAAGGGATACCGAGGCCCTGCTACACAGGCAACTGAAGGAATACGGATGACGAGTGTCATTCTATAAAAAAAGGCCTGTTATTATGCTCTGCCAGGGTTGCGGGTTTGTCCGAAAGGGATACCGTGGCCCTGGCACAGAAGCAACTGAAGGAACACGGTTGGGTTTTAGTCAGTCAAAGTCTGACTTGCCCTCCCGCTCCGCCCAGAGCGGGAGCAGTTATTTGATCATTTCTTTAACTTTTTTCTGTATTTTGTGCAAAAATAATTGCTGGGTAGCAATGTATATTTTGACGTCTTTTTTGCTTCCATCAGAAAACTGATGATAAAAAACCGGCAAAGCTACTGCACGCGGGCAAAGCCGCGGTCAGCAACCTGTATTATATATCGACACCTCCCGCGCATAAGATCGTATGTTTCAAATTGTGATTTTTCAGAAGAGATTTTTAACGTTATCTTTGTGTTGATCAGCCGCAAAACATAATATGATAAGACTATTAACGGGTTAGAAACTCTGTTTTTAGTGAAAATATGAAGATATAATTTTTAAGAACGTGTAGTATTTATAATTACATTATAGTACTAAAATCTCATTTTACCAAAAATACATGTTACGACTTTTTACGTGGGAGGTATCGATATTTTAGTCATATTAAATAATTATATTTAGTTATATTATGACTATGACTTGGACGAAAAACGATTTCCAAAAATCTTTTTCTTCAATTTGTTGTGAGGTTTCGCTAGTTAATTAAAAAGACATATGTATGCAAATTACCTTCAGTCTGATGAGGCCGAGCTTCGGCCGGTGCAGCAGACGCCAGCGGTAGGCGGTCTTCTCACGCCAGCCTACGTTGCGAGGGTCTTTCCAGAGAAGTGTCACCTGGGTCGAGAAGATTGTGAAAATAAGTCTTTTGTCACAACCAAATGGTGAAGATGAATGTGGCACTGGATTAATTAACATGGACAACGCATTGTTAGGTTTACGTTAACGCTGAGTAGATATACAACGTGTTTTTTTATATATCCCATCACTCTCTTTATTCTATAAGTAAAAATAATACACAAAATCCTAGATGCTGTGGTCCAAAAATGCATAGTTTCGAAGATAATTATCATCAATCTTATTAATTTAGATCAAAAATTGTCAACCGTATGACGAATTCTTACTTTTGCGACGTTACCAAACTGATGAAACTGTGACCCTCGATGTGTGTAGGTATCTAAGTTTCTTTGATAAATACGAATAATGAATTTTCATTCAAACTAATCAATCAATCGTCAATTTGACGAATTATTTTGTATGAAAAAAAAAACACAATTACTATTGAAAAATAATTCATATGCCAGTTGATTCCTTGATATGGTCTCATTCATACCCTAGAGTTATGGGATATAAAAAAAACACCTTGTATACCTACGTCAATTAATCTAAATAAATAAAACGGTCCAGATTTCTGCCTGGTTGATGGCAATAGGCTCGCCCCCTATTACGGCTCCAACAAACAGGCAGAAATCTGGACCGTTTTATTTATTTAGATTAATTGACGTAGGTATACAAGGTGTTTTTTTTTATATCCCATAACTCTAGGGTATGAATGAGACCATAGTCTCTTTGTGTCGCGTCGCGTGTTGCGCCTGTTTGTAGGAGCCTTTACATTGGACTTAAACATAAATGGCGAAATGTAGGTGTACTATAAGTACACTTCTGGCTAACCCTTCGGAGTCTCAGGGCTTATGTTTTTTTATTTTTTTTATATAAAACAAAGTCGGGCTAACTAGCATAAAAAAGGCGTTCCATACAAAATTAATTAAGTATGAGAAAATTAATTTTCTTCATACTTTTTTTTTCTCGATTTGTTGGATTTGTTCGTGTAGCAGAATAACTATTATATTAATACATGCGAAAAATTCTCGAGAAAAAAAGTATGAAGAAAATTAATTTTCTCATACTTAATTAATTTTGTATGGAACGCCTTTTTTATGCTGTCTCGAGAACGGATTGGAGAACGGGGAAACAAGAAATTTCACGCGGATGAAGTCACGGGTAGAAGCTAACTTTGGACATAAAATAAAACTGTTATAAAATAAAATGAACGAGTTGACGTACTAAGATGAAATGAATTTCTTAAATATATAGGTAGTTTCAGAATTTTAAGCGTTCAGATATTGTATCCCTATTGCACATAAAATCATAGCAAGCTTTGAACTATGATAAATAAATTAATAAAATCAAATATAATAATGATATGTGAAAGATTAATAACCCAGTAGAGCTCTAGCTCTACTGAATCGTCTGAATCTATTCAGTATTGCCTACTCATCACGAATAGCAAGCAATCAAACATAAACTCGTCACGACTCACGGATTCTCGGCCATAGACAATGTAATTTACACTGTATTCAATTTGCATTCCCCTTCCGCGCGTCACGTATGCTACCGTCGTGTTTGTAATTTAGTTTAATTAGTGCATGGGAACAGATGGCTCCTACCTATTTATTAAGAAGGCGCTCTAAAAAAATACTATCTCGTGACTGAGAAGGAATTATGAAAAACGGCTCAATCAGCTCCCTCGGTGTTTTCTAATACCTTTTATAAAGTTTCATATTGAGGCACAAAGCAACAAACCTCGATCTAAAGAAAAACGGCCTCATTCCTCTAGATCGTATTTTGTTGCTTCATGTCTCAATATGAAAATAAAAGGCATTAGAAAATTCTAGACACACTTACCGAGGGAGCTGATTGACCCGTTTTTCATAATTCCTTCTCAATCACGAGATAATATTTTTATAAAGGAGTGGCGTTAGTAGACCGGTGAGCATCCTCTTAAGTAGGTAAATTAATTTCTGGTCTAACAGAAAAGGTAAAAGTCAAATTCTTTTTATTTTGGAACAACAACACATTAACATAATTACAATAGAAACGATGATAGCCACAAAGATTAAAAACTGTGTCGCTATACTATCAACGCCCGTCTAAACATAAGAATCACTTTGTTCCAGACTTAACTGTGACGTGGGTACAGTTTAGCTAGCTTTGGTATTTAAATCAAAATCGTAAACACGCAATTTGTTGTCCTCCCCCCGACGCTGCCCTAAGCCGTTCGTACCCCACAGGGGGTGCCCTTAGCGTGCAGTCGTTTAGTTTATAAGTTTTATGCCCTGGCTGGAGGCTTTAAGTTTTCGCTTAAGGCAGCCACAGGAAATTCCGGCTAAGGAGTCACGACCTCTCAAGGTCAAATCCGAGATGCCATAGTTCTTAAAAAATAAAAAATGCAAAAAAAAAGACATGCATACTTTGTATGTTGGTAGGTGTGGGGCAGTGAGCAGTAGCAATGTGAGTGAGGGTGTATTGTGTGTGTGAGTGAGGATTTGTGTGGGAAAGGATATGCAGGTACTGTTCAATTCTGTTGAGTGTTGTCCATGATAATTTATTATTATCTCAAAACTTAGATTCTGCAAGCGACCCAAGTTTACATTTTACAATCGATAGTAATACATTTTTCAACCACAGAAGTTGATCTAAGAACAACTTTTAATTTTCTTTCTAACGAACTGGCTTGATTATAAAAGCCGCACGGATCGATCTTTGGGTTCGGTCTTCTCTAGAGAAGGCACGAGCATTGATCACCACGCTTGCTCAAGACGGGTTGGCGATTTCAGACTTATAATAATTATAAGTCCAGGTATCCTCACGATGTTTTTGCTTCACCGATGTCAGTAATGTCCAAAATATCAGAAAGTACATAAATATGAATGGAAAAAGTCACATTGGTACTTGCCCGGATTTGAACCCACAACCTCATGCATGAGAGGCGAGGCCTTAACCAACGGGCCATCACGACACTAGGTAATATGTTAAAACTTAATTTTCTTCTGCTAATAAGTAACTCATACCAAGTAGATTAATGTCTAGATGAAAATCCGAAATAACTTTCGTATTTAATAAACCAACCTTAGAAAAACTTGGGTTTTTCTTTTTATTAAAATAATAAACTGTTCTTGAAATTAGGTTCTCAGGTCCCTACTAAAGAAAATTAGTTTCTTTTTAAGTAAAACTTAATCAAGCTTAGGATATTATAATAATCTTTTGGTCTATGTGTTGTCATTTGTGCCAAAATATATAAAATTACTTGATTCGTCATTATAATAATATGAAGCTTAGATTCAGTCTTTCATAATATGAGGATTAATTGACACAGTGTCGCTTATAAACGAGGCATTTATTTAGAAGCCTCATTCACTAAGACACTGACAGACTGTATTGTTTTTCTCAAGAATACATAATCATGGAAATTGCTGTTTGTAGTAAAAGCAAAAAAAATACGTAATTTCTTTATGTCTAGAGCTGCTATGTATTACTCACCTGATCAGGAGTAGTTTCCGTATTCCACAGCGCGTTTCTCAATGTCTTGCCTGGCCCAGTCTTAGAGTTAACCAGCTTCAGTTGTATGCCGGGCTCGGCGACCGCCCTAAACGGCGTCGTCTGCCAGTAGGTCTGTGTGTTCTTCTTCCACATGACCACGTAGAAACGCTTGTTGTTTTGGTAGCTAGGCAAGAGTTTTAACATTCATTATTGATCTTTACTGATATTATAAAGAGAGAAAGTGAATTTGGTAAGTTTGTGTATATGTGGAGGGTAATCTTCGAAACAAAGACGTTATTTAGAAAAAAAAAAAACACCATTTGACAGGTACTTTATTCCAAAGGACAAAAAGGGCTACATATTATGTATAAAAAAAAATGCAACAGTGCGAAGGCAGGGCGAGTTGCTAGTGTTCTATATAAGGAAAAAATAAAAACAGAGGTTTCTAGAGTCCCTTTCAAGTACATGTAGAAATTGAAGCGAATAAATAATCTTCTGCTTCATGCATTTTGTATGTACTCTTGGTATAAAACAGCAAAGTCCATATTCATAATAACTTTCACTGTCTGGAAGGATGCCAGAAAGTTCAAAGTCACCCTTTGCATCTGATTTTACAACTTATGTTTATTCATTTGGTTTGTTGTTAGTGTTTTCAAACTTTATAGCAAATTAGAGACTTGATTAGGCTTTCAGGGGTATGTTGTAGAGGCTCTTCTATTTAATTAGCACATCTAGACAAACAAACTAGACTGCGAATAACAAGATTAATTTGCGGTCCGGTGCCAGCAGTCCTAAATATGTAGATGAATATCTCTAGAGGGTGTAAATAAATCATCCTCTTTTGTGATGTAGTACTCGAATTTAATCAACTAATATAAATGCTGCCAGCATAATAAGATATCGCGCTTTTGCGTCCGTTCTACATTTTTATGAGATAAAGAAACAACAATATCATCTATGTAAACAAAACTAAAAACGGCATGCATAATTTACTGAATTTAAATTCAAGTGGGATTAAAACAACTTTACGCATCACGTATTATATTCATTTTCATTAAAACGATGTAACTTTTTTGTACGTTTAACGGTTTACGTAGTTTAAGCACAGACCGTCGTCAAGTTTATTTGACAGAAACCTTTTGCCATGTCAAGCTGAGTAAATTCTATTACATTTTAGATTTCAAATAGCTTTAGTTCTGCGCGATTATTTTTTATTAAGGGCTCCTGTACAAGTTTTCAAAACCCTAACAAAAATGTTGTTATCAGAAAGACACGAGGTACACGTACATATTTTACATACAAAGTATACGACTATTTTGTCTCTTGCCAAGAGGTAAGATAATAAATCATGAATCTCTCTCAAATTGGAAATAAAGATCTTTGAATTTTCAAAATAAATTTGGTTTAGTAGCCATCCTAAGTAAAAAAAACTTACCCAAATATAAATCCAACATAATCGTCATCGATCTGTGTGTCCACGAAAAGCGTCCCTTCGAAGTCGACTCCACTGAAGCTTTCGAAGCCCACAGCTAACCCGGGATCTGAGTTCAGTGTCTGAAGGATCTCCGCGCCTTGGTTCGCGATCTCCCAGTTAGGATCCTGTTGAGACTCGCCCTCGGGGTCTAAGCGAACCGTCATGTAGTTTCTAGAAAAGTGTTTTTTAAAGGTATGAAATTAGTCACGTTAGAAAGATAGTCAATTTGAATCATGAGTAGGCAAGCCAAGACTATCATCATTGTCGTCGTGAAACTTTACAGAGTCATCCAAGGCGATGTTATAAGTCACAATGTCTAGACAGATAAACAAAAAATAAAATGACCTGTAAGCAAAATTACAAGGGATTAAATACTAATAACTATAACAATTTTATTATATAAATGACAACGTTTAAAATATCAGACCTGCAAAACCTGCCAAACCTGCCAAGATTCATTAAAATGGCACACCATTTGAATGAATCTTGGCAGGTTTTGCCAAATACATCCTCCGATACCCGTAATAATGTTAACAATACGTGCAGCTCGTGACATAGGGGAGTGTGTACTTGAGTAGATTCGTCCTAGCCGCTGGCGCGTCGAAAATAATTATGTTAAACTAAACACATCACTATTTACTACTATCTATTATCTACACAACTATTTGGACTTGTGATCAAGAACAGTTTTATAAGAATATATCTAAATGTTGGCATTTACAATCTTATAATCTTCAAAAGTGTGTATTTATAATAATACACGACTAAATTCAAGTAAATTTAACTGTGAATTCCTGAACGGGTTTTGCACGCTCTAATTCAGTTGTAGCTCGACTGGGCTTTAGAATGTGCTATACTCGTTCAGACGTACACTATCTTGTTTTCATAATCGCGCTTTGATTAAACTTTAATCCTTTCCTCGAGTGCAAAACTTCCAGTGAAGTGCATTAGATGCTGACCAGTAAGGGGTTAGTGATTTGTTGCAAAACAATCTTCACCGTTAAGTTTATTTATCCTAGAAACTAGACTAGACTTCCTCACTCATAGTAAATATAACTTACAAGCAGTGCGCCCGATGCTATTTCTCATGTTTTGCCCATCGGCAAAAATTACGAACTTCCATACAAACTTTGATCCCCTATGAATGAATGATTCAGATTGACTGATTTGATGATGATTTCAGGGGATGAATTTTCAAAAATCCTTAGCACGTATCCATACTAATATTATAAATGTGAAAGTAACTCTGTCTGTCTATCTGTCTGTCTGTCTGTCTGTATGTTACGTTTTCACGCCTAAATCGCTGAACCGATCGTCATGAAAGTAAAAGAAGCTCTTGTACAATATTTCAAGCTTCTGAACGCAGCGGTTTAGGCAGTGCGTTACCTGGCAGTGCATTTAAGATTTGTATTAAGTAGATGAACAATAGAATCGTACCATCGTAACAGTCTGTATTTTGATAATTTACAAATCAAATTAAATCAAATCAAATTATATATTTTCTTAATACAGGTAGGTATTTTATAAACAGATGTTACAAATAAATATAAAGTACTCTGTATCAATACCTAATATGGTGTGGCTCTCTGAGTATATATGTTCTGTGCGCATGCCGTGGCGATACGTCGCCATGCTATACTTGTACAAAATAATTAAGATATTTCACATCTGCCAGGCGTGTTTTTTGGCACGTAATTGTCTATAGTAACTTTTAAAAGCAGTCTTATAATAAGCAGGATTCAATTTCACAATAACATTTAGTTCATACATGTATAACGAAGGCAGTGTCAGATTTTTTAAGGCTTTTAACCCTTCATATGAAGAACGTAACGTAGGTAACCGGAACGTAGATCTACGCGAGAGACAATTGGTGTTTAATTATGTCTGTAATTACGGCATACGAGAGGTTAAAGAAGGGTTGACAGTTGGTAGTGTTGTCTACATTACACATTGCTCTAATGCATTTCTTTTGGGCCTTAAATACAGACTCCTTATCGACAGCGTTGTCCCAAGATATAATACCATATCTTAGGATAGGTGCAACAAGTTCGTGATAAATAGCTAATACGGCTTCTTTATTACGTGTTATATTCCATTGTTTTCCTGAACCATAGTTATGATCTATCGAAATTGATTTTCTCGATTTTTTCTCAATAAAATTAATAATAGTATGACCTTACCTGAAGTCAGTGCGATAAATCTTGGAGTTGTTCGGACAGTTGTCGAGTTCGTTTATCACATTGTCACCATCGTAATCATTGTCGCAGGCATCGCCGATGCCATCATCTAGTGTTTGGAAAAAAATATGATGAAGTATATAGAACGAATATTGCTGTAATGTATTGGAAGACTTTTCGAACTATACAAAATAAATCTCGAATACAAAACGGTTTATAGCTGTCATAACAATAAAACTACTGTGGCAGCAACGCCACATACGAACTACGCATCAAAGACCTGACGTCACAAATCCTGCATCGCGCAATCCGAGTTTACCGCGTGACTAGCATATATACAACATCCCGACATCAACCGTCGGGCAGTTGCCCACCAGACACAACACCCGTCTGGTCGGAGGATGATTAAACTTTACACCCTGTTCCACATACCTCTATACTACTATTGAGTCATCATCTGCCTAGCGTTTTCCCAATTTTGTTGAGGTTGGCTTCCAACCTAACCGGATCCAGCTCAATGCTATAGTATTTTACATGAAGCGACTGCCTATCTGACCTCCACAACCCAGTTACTGGGTAATACTGGTTTCGGGCTTCTGACGACCCGTAACGATTATCAAAAATCCACGAATGACAGCCGGGACCAACGGCTTAACGTGCTTTCCGTCCGAGGCACGGAGAAGCCTCGGTATGTAAAGATGGTTAAAGTTGATTAACTCTTAAGTAAACGCAAAACTTTTGACCATTCTCTCCAAAAGTTCTCAATTCTTTACATACTACATATGTACATAAACTCAAGCGTACTAACTATTAGAATCCTTTTGATCCCTATTCTTGATATAAGGACAGTTGTCGTCCACGTCAGGCACTCCATCCCCATCGTCGTCATCATCGCACGCGTCCCCTATACCGTCCTCGTCCACGTCCAGCTGGTCACTGTTGGGCACTGTTGGACAGTTGTCTATGCTGTCTTGGATACCGTCCCTAGAAAATATTTTAAGGTTAGCACATTTTTTACATAATAATATTGTGTAAACTTTGATATCTTTATGGTATAAACTACGGTATCTTTTATGAATTAGCGTGGTGTTAAACGAGACACATAGTTCATGGTATGTTAGGTTAACACAGATATTTGGCACAAGAACCAACAATATTTCTTCCTAATTCTATTCCTGGCCAAACATCCATTGTATAAGTATGGGAAACCCTATCTCTTTCTCTGTTGTAGTATATGGATCGTTAATTTGTTATAGTTGGACCGATACCGCTGTACCGCGCCTTAAGAATACGCAGCGCGGCGGGCGTGACGCCGTGAGCGTTGTCGAATGAGAAGCCTGCACTGCCCCCCGTGAGCCACGCACGTACCTTAGGCGCGGTACAGCGGTATCGGTCAAACTATAATCAATATTCATTTATTTATCTTCCTTTTCGACGAAACCGAACCGACTTTTCCGAACACAGACAAAAAAAAATCAACTGTCCATACATTATGTCCGAACAGCTGATCGAGTTTTGTATGAAAAGTCGTTTTTTTTTTCTTGTTTTCGAAAAAGTCGTAGAACAAATGTTGTTGTTTATGATGTTAGTAATCTAGTCCTGCGAGGTTGTTGGTGTTTTACAAATAACCCTGTATATTTATAATATATCAGGATATATATATATATAAGTATAATATATATATATATATATATATATATATTTATACTATATATATTATACTTCATATCTCCCGCGCCGAAAAGGCTGGTCTCCGAGGAGATTCGGTCTGGAGGACTATTGTTATTATTATACTTACTGATCTCTATCAACATCGCTATCACAGCTGTCACCCACGCTGTCTCTGTCAGCATCTTCCTGCGCAGAGTTCCGTATACGAGGACAGTTGTCACAGGCATCGCCTACGCCGTCGTTGTCCAAATCTTCTTGAGCCGGGTTGTAGCGACGTGGACAGTTGTCCATTTCGTTTGGTATACCTGGACAAGGGACATTGTTGATGAATGAATACTGAAGATGTATGTATTTAACGCTGAATTACACTAATATTATATAAAGGCGAAAGTTTGTGAGTGTGTATGTATTTTGTCTCTATGTAGTTTGTCTCTACTTCACACTCAAACGGCTGGACCAATTTTGATGAAATGTTGTATGGAGGTAGCTGACACCCTGGATTAACATATAGGCTACTTTTTATCTCGGTATTCCCACGGGATCGACATTTATGCGGGTGAAACCGCGTAATACCAAACCATAGGCCCTTGTGAAGTCAAGTGAGAAAATAAAAAAATATTAGTTTTATTTTCAAAGATGCTGAAGTAAAAGTAGACTTTACCAATGACTAGTGACGAGCCCCTGCTTCGCACAGTTGTTACGGCTTCACGATTTGACAAGACATCGAAATTTCTTATAAATATGCTAGTTTAATATTAATGGGTTATACAGATAAAACTACTTATTACTTTATCTACTTTCCTATCGCAGGTATGCTGGAAGAGATTTCATTAGAAATAAGCATCACCGTTGTTGACATGTATAACATGTCAACAACGGTATATGTGTGTACATAAATTGTTAAATAAATAAATAAATCTGCCGAAATAAATTCTTTAAATGATGGGGGTACACCGCATCAAAATCCGTTGTGCAGTTTAGAAGAACAACGCGGTCACACAGACAGACTCGAAAAGTGACTTTAATTTATAATGTGTATAAATTTATGTAAATTCTGTATATGTTCTGCTTTACGTAGCTAACCTTTTCAATTCGTTTAGGAATAGCGTTAACACACAAATTTGCTTACAAGCTTCAGGGCCTCAAAACCAATTTAGAAGTAAAACGATTCATAAATTTGATTTTGATGTCACCGAAATTATACCTTCATGAAGGGTAAATACCAAAAAAAAAAAAAACAAATCTCGAGTGAAAAGGTCACTTGTATGTATGTGTCCTCCTTCCACTGCCACTCTTCTAGAATGCGTTAGAAATCGCATACAATCAAGTACGAGTATACTCGTAGGTTGGCAGTTAATTCAGTGTATGTATTATGATTATAAAATAATATTCTAATTGAGGTGTTTGGTAGTGTGCGTTAATTCCGGAACATGTTCATCATCATCATCATCATCATTTCAACCGAATGACGTCCACTGCTGGACATAGGCCTCCCCCAATTGGGGGGGTTTGCCATAATCACCACGCTTGGCAGGTGGGTTGGCGATCGCAGTATGGTGTTAAAAATGCATAAAGAATGCTGCTGCCCATTCTCTAGTAAGTCCCATAGTCGCCTTTTACGACACCCACGGGAGGAAATAGGGTGGTGCTATTCTTTACGTCCGGTACCACACGGCACCGGGACATGTTGTAATGCATTAATATCAAACTTACATATAAAACAGAAATCTCAATGTTTTATCAAGTCGTGGGAACCGTGTGAAGTAAGGGTGGGTCATTAGTTAAATATAAAAAAGTTGCATCTTACCATCATTGTCCATGTCAGGATCACAGACGTCTCCGACCCCGTCTTCATCAGTATCCTCTTGTCCAGGGTTGTACCTTCGAGGACAGTTGTCACATGCGTCACCTCGCTTGTCGCTGCGGTCTTCATCGCGGTCCAGTTGGTCAGGGTTGGGAGTCAAGGGGCAGTTGTCCTGAGAAAGATTTTAAGGTTTAATAGGGATGTGTCCTGGGTAAAAAAAAATAAAAAACTGTTTAGTCCGTCAATCAGATAATAAAAAAATATTAGACACGTATTTTTTTTTTAATTTATCATATTAATAAAAAATGACTTGGATAAAACACATTAAACTTGGGGGGCTCGTTACGTCACAGCTACGTATAAAATCTAATGAGAAGTGACGTCATACCAAATTTGAACTCAATGTATCGCCGTAATGTTTTGATTACGTAAAAAAAGAAAAAATACGTGTCCAATATTTTTTTATAAGCTACATGACGGACAACAAATATTATTTTAGTCTTCATCCCTATTCGATAACACCATGCTTGTGAGGCTTGCATGAGTATATTAGTCCTCCAGACAGAATTTCGGCCATGGCGACCAATCTTAGCGGAGACCAGCGCGGGAAATATTATAGTGCACAAGACACAGGTGCACTCTCTCTTCTCTCACTCTCATAGTCCGATGGGACGCAATCTGACACTCCAGGAAAGAGATTAGGTGCAGGACCAACGGCTTAACGTGCGCGCCGAGGCACGGGGGTCTCGCACCGCCTACTTCTAAACTCCGGGCTGTTACTAAGAAATTCCTAACTAAACCCAATAACACTTTACCCGATCCGGGAATTGAACCCAGGACCCAACGCTCAGAAGTCGCACTAGCGAAACCAACGAGGCGGGCATTTGTTTACGTAAATTGGATGTTGTCTGCAAAGTACAAGACAACGCTTACGAAATTCGCCGTATCCCAGTAGTTCCATTCTCTAGTTTCGTTATGGGACTACTTGGATTTTTTTTCTCCCAGTAGTTCCATGGAACTGGCTTAAAGGGTGTGTCGTAAATAGTGGTCCGCCGTTAAGAGGTCGATACACCGTATATTCAGCTATCACATACCACAATGTGAACTATTTTTAATCTCCGATTTTTTTATTTTTTTACTTGAAAAATTTTCAGCTTGCTTTACTAATTTGGCTGTAATTTCTATATATGACATTAAGTATTATAAACAAAAAAAATATTAAAAAATAATGTCATTTCTAGAAATTACAGTTAGTAAATGAGTTGTTTAAATTGTAGTATGTGATAGCTGAATCTCGAATCGATAAATGGTGTATCGACACCTAAACGTTGGACCTCTATTTACGCCACAACCTGTATGCCAGTTCCATAGACCTACTGGAAGAAAAAATCCCAGTAGAGCCATAATGGAACTAGAGAATGGAACTACTGGGATACGGCGACGAAATCGACCAACATACTCAATTCAACTCTGTAATACTTTCCAGCACAAAGAGCGAATGCAATTTGAGCTGAACTATGCAAAAACCCAAAAATTGCAGTTCTCTAAACACTACGGCAGTAGTTTTAAAAGATTGTAAAAATTTCTCCAAGTCCATTTACTTACCAACAAATTTTTTTATCGTTCATTTTATCCGACGGAATCGCTCCTACGTAGGAGCGAATATTTTATTGTACTCATAAAATATTCTCATTATGAATAAAACGGCGGTTATTGTCTCTCTGTAATTAAATCCGTTGACTTCTACAATTCTTTTATCCCCGAGCTTCGTGAAAATGAGAATAATTAAGTACTATCATATTGTAATATATTGTAAGCCCGGGATTTTATTTGAGCCCAGTAAGCCCTTTGAGACAATGGTCTCAATTATTAAGATGTACAGAACAAACTTATTTGCATGAGAACTTCATAAATAAATAAGAAGAAAGGCGTCGAGTAGTCTAGCCATCTGCTGCTAACTAATAAATAAAAAACGAAATTCCCACAAACATTTTTGAGAAAATGTATCATGGCTTGCAAAAAAAAAAAAAAAATAACTAAAAAATCTTTTGTACAAGAAAACTGTTCCTTCATTGTTTTAGAGATTACGGCTGACATAGCTGCTTAGCCAAACTAATCTTACATTAATGACATCTAAGCTACATAAGTAATTTTTCTGTACACCTTCGAACTTATATGGTTATAAGTCAAAGGACTCGCACTGGTTACAAACTTTTGATTAGTTTTGAAGGAGCTGGAGTTAAATAGATAAAAAAAACAAAATTGTTTGAATATACAAAAATTATATAATAAATAATAATACAATACCTCTCCACTCCTCGAGCACCTCAGGACATGTTGCCCCCTTGTCGCTACGTCACTATGTGCTAGCGACCGTTTTCGGGGGCCCATTAATGAGTGTGCAAGTCACCCCCTGCCATCTTATACGTGTATAACAAAACATTGATCAGGCAGGGGCCATAGTCCTTCCATAGTTTTAGGTAACCAGTCCATTTTAACCACCCAAACCCTAAGTCTCTCTCTGCGAGTTGGCTTCGGCCCCTCGTACGCCTTCGAAAGGTCCGGGACCCCAAGATCCCGAGATATGTGAATACAATACAATAATAATATAATATATTTTTTGTCTATATATGAGGAGCTCGTGGCTAAGTAATAACAGCTGCACGGGTCGATCCATCAGGTTAAGCTACGCTTGCCGGGGTTGGTCCGTAAATGGGTGACCATCTTTACATATCGAAACTCATCCGTGCCTCGGAAAGCACGTTAAGCCGTGCGTTGGTCCCGGCTGTCATTCGTTACGTGTGTGGATCATGTGTTGTGGATCTTTGACAGTCGTTACGGGTCGTCAGAAGCCCAAAAGTCTGACAGCCAGTCTTACCAAGGGGTATCGTGGTACTCAGTTACTGGGTTGTAGAGGTCAGATATCGCTCCATGTAAAATACTGGTATTCAGCTGCATCCGGTTAGACTGGAAGCCGACCCCAACATAGATGGGAAAAGGCTAGGCAGATTTTGATACAAAAGCTTTCAATATATTCAACACCATTTCAATAATTCGCTACCGCCAACTTTACGATACATCACTATCTTTCTCCTAAACTGTTGTCATCACTATTCGCCCTAAAGTTTGCCTCCTTGTTAAATCAATGTCACTCTCCGGCAGATTAGAAATGCGAATCAGCATCAGGGTAACACTAGTTTCCAATGCCAGCGATCGCCATCATCCATAGTTGAATGGCTCCATAACTTCACTACATAGTATAAAACAAAGTCGCTTTCTCTGTCCCTATGTCCCTTTGTATGCTTAAATCTTTGAAACTACGCAACGGATTTTGATGCGGTTTTTTTTAATAGATAGAGTGATTCAAGAGGAAGGTTTATATGTATAATAACATCCATTAAATAGTGGAGAAGTACTGTTATTTTTGAGGTTTCTAATGTGATGTCGCAAATAATTACATTTTTTCCGCTTACAATGCAAACGCAGGCTGAACCCTACGAGTTTTATCAAAATAATGTACTAAGTATTGTACACATTGAAAAGGTCTACAGAAAAGTCTGTGATGGTATATGTCTATCTCTTATGGATAACCCACAATAACTTTTTTTTGTCAGCATTGCACCCGTGCGAAGCCGGGGCGGGTCGCTAGTAGATTATAAAGCAACTAAGGAATTACTTATCCAAAATAGTCCGTTCCGCAAATTTCCCGCAATGTTTTTCACTTTGATTTGGTTTTATCAATCTCAAACTCAAACTCAAACTCAAAGCATTTATTTCAAATAAACCAAATACAGGTACTTTTGAATTGTCAAGGATTTATATTATATGATCTATATTGTTATGCTCCTTCATATTTACTGTATAAATAATTATGTCTACATTCCGTGTGGTGATCTGCTACGAGTATACAGGTATTCCTAGTACAGACACCGGTCCCTCATAAACTTTGTCACGTAGTTTTTAAGCTTATTTTAAATAATTTATCATGTCATTGTTTGTGAAGAGAATAGTAGGTACTGTTTGCCTAGGGAGCAAACAACTATTTTAAAGGCGAGAGTGTTTTTTTTTCCAGAGCGGATTGAAGAATCCACGAGTAAAGTAGATTCCTGAGTGCAGCGAAGGATTAAAAGTACGCCACTCGAGCTTAAAATAGTGTTGCTCCCGAGTTGGACACTCTACTTTTTATCATCCTCTATGTGAAAATAAGTAAGTGCAACTTATGAATAAGATTATTATTTAAATTTATTATTATTATTTACGTTTATTTATTTACATACAATTAGTAACTAAGTATATGACATAACACAGAAATAATTAGAGGCTGTTTATATTTGAACAATTACACAAGTGCATCGTAAAAATTTTACGAAGACGGAATGCATTACGCATTTTTTTTTTTCGCTCTCGCTCTGTTTACTTTCTCAGCCTGTTACTGTTTCATACAATGTTCGTGATGGATCTCTTTGGTGATTGGAACTTTTACCAAAAATATTCCAAATTTAAATCACTTTTAGTCCCTAGGGATTAAAGAGCTATTTAAGTTCCTGGTTACGAAGAATAATATAGCACTTTTTGAATAGATGTGATGAAAAATAAATTATTTGAATTTAAAAAAAAAAACAATAGAAAAATCTGCGTCTTCTTGTCCCGTGTTAGACACCTCAGTTGTCAGCTTCGCAGCGAGTAGTCTCCTATACTATCTCTATATTTCTTACCCTGAGCGAATAAAACCATGAAATCTAAGTCACTCACCGGAAGATTAGCAATGCCATCACCATCAGCATCAGGGTCACAAGAGTCTCCGATGCCATCGCCGTCAGCGTCTTCTTGTCCAGAGTTGGAGACGTCAGGACAGTTGTCAGCCTTGCAACGAGGTTCGGAACAGTCTATCTGGTGGTCAGGGTAGCCGTCCAGGTCCTTGTCGGGACCGCAGACAGTGCCGTTTCCTGCCCAGCCGGTCTGTAAAAGAGATTTTTCCAGTGAATTCGACGAAAACGGGGAGTATTTAATTTCTCTTTTCCGATAAATTTGCTTGCATAATCAGCCTATAAAATTCCCGTTGCTGGGACAAAGGCCTCACTGTGAGTGGGAGTGGGCCATAATCCAGCTGCACACAACGCTGTACCGGCGAGAGCGTGCGGGGTCGCAGCACTGCACGAGCTTGCCCGGACCGAAGCACGGCCGCGTTATGTTCACGTAGTAGCTACCCACTATATACGGTACGTACAGACACACTTGTACCCATAGCTGCACACGGCGTTGTACTGGCAAAAGCGTGCGGGGTCGCGCGCAGACACACTTGTACCCGTAGCTGCACACGGCGTTGTACCGGTGAGAGCGTGCGGGGTCGCAGCGCTGCACGAGCTTGCCCGGACCGAAGCACGGCCGCGTCATGTTCACGTAGTAGGTACCCACAGTATACATACCGCGCAGACACACTTGTATCCGTAGCTGCACACGGCATTGTACCGGCGACAGCGCGCGGGGTCGCAGCGCTGCACGAGCTCGCCCTGACCGAAGCATGACCGCGTCGTGTTCACGTAGTAGCTACCCACAGTATACGTACCGCGCAGACACACTTGTATCCGTAACTGCACACGGCGTTGTACCGGCGACAGCGCGCGGGGTCGCAGTGCTGCACGAGCTCGCCCGACCCGAAGCACGGCCGCGTCTTGTTCACGTAGTAGCTACCCACAGTATACGTACCGCGCAGACACACTTGTATCCGTAGCTGCACACAGCATTGTACCGGCGACAGCGCGCTGGGTCGCAGCGCTGCACGAGCTCGCCCGGACCGTAGCACGGCCGCGTCGTGTTCACGTAGTAACTACCTCCACATGGCACGCACGTGTAGGAACCCTGAAAGGAATCCATATTTAGCCTAGAGAAAATTAGTGAAAAGCGGACATACATATTCTCTTCAAAATAACGATCGTACTAATACCTATAGTCGTTCATATTTTAAATCTTCTCTAAAGTTTTCATTCAGAATGGTTGCTAATTCTCGTAATTAAAAACTTCGAAATCTAACGATCCCATCTCAGTGACCATCAATGTCAAAAATGTTGGGATATTAGAGGTATTTTTGATAAATTGAGACAAATATTAGAATGTGAACGTTCTCTGGTTGGTCCAGCAGCCAAGAACGGTTGCTGACTCCTATGAATCTTACCGGAGTATTAACACACAGCCTCCCTCTCGGACAATTGGCTCGTCCGTCAGTACACTCGTCCACATCGACGCACTGCTCCCTTCGCCGCTCGTTGCCAGCTCCTCTCCATCCGGAGCTACCCTCGTACCCGGCGGGACAGGCTCCACAAGTGAAGCCGCCTTCTTCGTTCCGACAGGACACGACCTCGTCACAAGGACGTATGAGGTCGCATTCGTCTATGTCAACGCAAGAAAAGCCTGGAAGAAAAAACTTTTTGTTCAGATTGTGTCGTTTGATTTTGTCTTTCCGTGCCTCGGAAAGCACGTTAAGCCGTTGGTCCCGGCTGTCTTTGACAGTCGTTACGGGTCGTCAGAAGCCCGAAAGTCTGACAACCAGTCTTACCAAGGGGTAACGTATTACCCAGTAACTGGGTTGTGTTATATGATTGCTGGCCTTTCAACGTTTATAGCGTCCAATTCACAATTCAGAGCAATTAAAACAACTGGAAATTGGTGCACATTGTTTCGAGTTTATGCAACATCAACAGCTTTGGCTTTTGCACCATGATCATTATCATTGCTGCCAAATGATAACTTTTCAGACAGCTTAGCAGAATATTATGTCATTCTTATTATCACTTACCATTCCATTCAAATCCTTTAGGACATGCTTCACATTCATAGTATGGGCTGCTGGACTTGGGACTGCACCGTCTAGTTCCGCAGGGTTTGTGGGTGTCACAGATGTGCTGACACTGTTGTCCGTTGCCGTTGAACCCAGCTGGGCAGGTACCGCAACGGGGACCTGATGCTGTCTCTGTGCATTCTACACCTGAGAATTCGAAATGGGAAATGATTTCAGAATCAATGCATCTAAGGACTGAGCTTTCGATAGCTGCGCAAAAACGGCTCATGAAATTATTACAGGAGTAGGTACTTCATAATCACTGCTTACCTTGGTAGCAAGAATTCTGGCGACATGACACTCTATAGCACTTCTCTCCATTTCCATGGTAACCCTCTGGACAGGAGCCACACCGGTAGGTACCATCCGGCAAGTCCTGACATTGTACACCTGGCAAAAACATCATAAATTCTTTACAGTTATTTTTTGTAGATTTGTTTATTTCTTGTCATGTTAGAAAATATTAATTATTCTTTTATACGTATAGACCACCCCATTTCCTCCCGCGGGTGTCGTAAAAAGCGACTAAGGGACTTACTAGAGAATGGGCAGCAGCGTTCTCTATGCATTTTTAACACTATACTGCGATCGCCAACCCGCCTGCCAAGCGTGGCGATTATGGCAAACCCCTCCCAATTGAAGGAGGCCTATGTCCAGCAGTGGACATCTTTCGGCTGAAATCACGTATAGACGATCTTGAAGATGATAATAACATATCATCACGCCATGTTTTCCCGAAGGGTTACGTTAAGCAACTGTAACATAACCGGCGAATTGTGGGTGTACCTACTATAGGTACACCTATAGTAGGTACACCCACATTTCACCAGTTATGTTTAAGCCACATATAATAGGGGGCGAGCCTATTGCCATCAACCGGGCACAAATCCAGACTCCGGGCAGCTACTGAGAAATTCCTGATAGAAAAACCCAATAACACTTTGCTCGACCTGGGAATCGAACCCAGGGCCTCATGGCCCGCAGTAGCGCTTGCGACCACTAGACTAACGAAGCAGTCGAGGAAGATGATAATATTTCTATCAAAACCACGTCAATAGCAACTAAGAATTGAAACATTGAACTTATAGTACTCACGTCCACCGAAGCAAGGGTTGGCACTGCAGGCGGTGTGACATGTTTGCCCATCACTGGTCAATCGTCCCGGACATCTTTCACACCGGTATCCCTGCTCTGTGTCCACGCAGCGTTCCACTGGAAAACAGATGAAACGCATCAACATTGGCATAATGTTTAATCATAACAAGACGTATCTAATACGTCTTATGATAAAGGGATATGTTACTACCACGTACTGCTGTTTGTCATATCCGTAACCTACGAACTCTTGGGAATACTAAGTACCAGTTTTAGAGATATTGTCACAATCTGCCTCGATTATGCCAAAGGAAATATTTTTATTTCGTAAGATAATCACTAGAGGTACAGAAGTACTTGAAGGCGGAAACGTGGTGCATTAAAAGCCGCGAGAGCACTAAGATCGATGCTTTCGAGATGTGGTGTTAGCGGAGGCTACTTTGTATACCATGGACCGCCATAAGAACGAATGAATCCATACTAAAGGAACTCAACATCACCAAGCGGCTATCTGCTATATGCCAGGAGCGTGCCCTTAGCTTTTTCGGACATATTATGCGTTCACCTAAGCATGATCTGGAAATGCTTATGATACTGGGCCAGGTAGAAGGAAAACGCGCTCAAGGCAGAGCACCGGTAAGATGGGCAGACGCGATCAAGAGGGTTGTCGAAGGCAACATTTACCGAGCGGTCCACACTGCAGAAGAGCACATAACTTGGAGACGCGTCGTATGTGGTCGCGATTCTCAGCATTGAGGGAACGACGAAGAAAAATACAGAATTACTCGCTCTGTGTACACTGCAGGTATCAAACTTGCTTGTGATGAAACGCACCTTGCAATAATACTAAAAAGCCTGCTTTACTGCGAGCAACTTGAAAGTAGCGCTCGCAAGCCGCTTCCGCGGCACCGCTCACTACGCTCGCTCAGCTTGCGCGCGGTTGGTCAATATTCTAACCTAACTTAACCCAGTGCTGACGCTAAATACTAACCTAACTATTATAAATGCGAAAGTAAGTTTGTCAATTTGTTACCTTTTCACGCCTAAACCACTGAACCGATCATCCTGAAATTTTGCATATACGTTGTCAGGTGTACAGAAACAGACATAGGGTACCTTTCATCCCGAAAAAAGTGTTATTCCCGAGGAAAACAGCAACAACGTTATTATGATAATAGATGGCGCCACGTGTCTTCCGAATCATGATTGAATTATATTATTATAGAAACTTTAGTAGTGTGTTAAGAGTTTTTTTATTTCATTATTTAAGCTCGAGCGAAGCCGTGGGCGAAAGCTAGTATCCTAAAAATGTAGCACAAAATAATTTTACTCTTATACTCTAAAAGGCCCAATACGTGTGTCGTTTTCTTGATAAAGTGATGTACTGATCCGCATATGGCTCATTAAACGACACCGGGTAGCTTGTAACAATGGCAGTTAATGGTTCTTTGAACCTAATGTTCACCGCTTGTAGCTTTGCCAGGCAGTTAGCATCTGGACTTGGAGTTTTGCCAAAACTCAGTGACAATATAAAAGTATACCTACATAATAACCATCCTTTTTGTGATCGTGGCATTACTTAGCTAGCCCTACAAACATGACTTTCTCTTAGTCATCATTACAATCAGGTAAAAGATTTATTAAAACTTTTTCTATACCGGGTCAAATTGCAGATGTTATGGGTATCGGTACCTAACAAAGACATTAAAAAAAAGGCTAAATGCGTGTCGGACCACACACAAAGGTTCCGGTAAAGAGGGTAAAGGTTGGGACGAATTAATCCCAAGAACAAACTTAATATTGTAGTTGAAATACATGTTCTTCCATACATCCCAACTGAAAATGTAAGTTGGTAAAGCCCACTTTTCTGTGATAGTTTTCCTGTTAACTTCGATAGAATATATTACTGCCATGTTTTTTTTTTTTTTCACATATCCAATAACTACCACTAATATTTGACAAACCGACGGACATGGCGAAACTGTGTTGATTACGGAACCTTAAAAATTTTCTATTTACGCATAATTTCAAGCAACTACACTACCAGCGGCTGTTGAGCCTGTAGTCACCGGTATGTTGTAATAGTTATTTCCAATATGTTGAGTTCAAACAATATTTTTATTGTTTGTTTAATCGTCATTAAATATCGATATCCATCTTCTCTGCAAAGTTTCTCCAGCTAATTTAATATATTATGACCCCGCCATTGATGTATTAAAAGCGTAGATACGGGACTTAGTAACAGCGCCTGGTCCTATACAACTAAGCGATTGCCCGTAGTGGCACTCAATCGCGCACGGGATACCGTTGAACAAACAGCTCCATAATTAGTTTTTTTTTTGTGATAAATACGCATCAAAATGACTTCTTGTGCAGATAAACAGTATTTTAATAATACAAGAAATAAAAATAAGACACACGGGATTACTTACTACTCGTAAGTACAGCCAAAAATGCTAATTTGTTGATAGTTATAATAATATTTAATGTTTGCTTCGCCATGTTTGTGCTACCACATGCAATGTCATTCATAATCGTAAACATTCGGCAGCTAACGCGATTTCGCTCGCATGACAGCGCCGTGTCCTATCTCTGTTCTTGTCTATCGGTAACTGTAGGTTTGCGACTGTTATCACACTGATCACAGATGTGTGAGTTTCGGTGCATGTAGTCGTGCACCGAGCCCAGGTTTACTGATTGAAATGTTAGCGCGCAACATATCGTCATCCTTTTAATATATCAATGGACCCCGCATAGATATTCCTGTTTGTATCCCCAAAAAGTATTTAGTATCACTTACCTTGTGAACAGGGTCGTCTGTTGCAGCTGATGGGTCTACATCTCTTGCCGTCGCCCTCCAAGCCTTGCGGGCAGGAGCCGCAGTCGTACCCAGTGGCTGTATTACGGCATTCCACGCCTGTATCATACGATTGTATCGATAACATGGTTCGAAAAGATTTGTCACCATGTTGTTAAGGGCACGTGGTTTCTGTAGTTTCTACCTACCCTCCTTTTTTTCATCTTACCTTATTAGTATGGGCAACGTTGACAATCTAAGAGTGGACTTGTTGTTGTTGTTCAGTCTAAGTGTGTATCTATTGTTGATGTTATTCACTGTTGTCGATATCTTTTAAAGCCAGTCTTTTCATCAACTACATATTCAATATGTTCTAAGCTAACTAGTAAATCATCGATTACAACGTCACTAAGCTTCTGATTTAATACTGCCTCGCAATGATAATGTCTTTATCAAATTAATGACTATCTTTCTTTTCAAACTCCTAAATAATATAGCTTCGATAAGTTTTGATACTCAACCCAGAAAAATAGCATCAAGTCCTTAATTAATTTCCAATATCAAAACAAAAAGCTATTTATAAATAACTCGAAACAAAACGAACGTTGACTATCTTCGTTTACCTCAATTACGTTGAACAAGGAACATCATTACACTTTCGCCTACAGAGCCACCAATCATCCCGACATCATTATAATTGACAAATCTAGTTATTCATTCACAAATATGAATAAGGTTAATCAAGCAACTTGATATTAGGTGGGCGAGACTCGCGACTCTGTAGGCAGACTTCTGATATATATGGACTAGTACATACGACGATATATCAAACTATATATTTCCAGAATTAGCTAACCTCGCATTGTATAAGCATTCCGTACAATGAAAGGTCAGCTTATACTGCAAATGTGTAGCTCAATATAACGTCGTGCGAACTAAGTATGAAATAAAACGAGATTTTAAAAGAACACTTTTAATAATAACCCACACTTTGAATATATAAGTTGCTTGATACACCTTAAGTTAGATGAGGATGTGATATGGCAAGAACTAGATGATGTTACTAAAGTTGATGAAGCTAAAATTATTAATGGTTGTAATGAGAATAAAGATATAGGATACGTGTTACTTAATTCTGAAGTACAAAATATGAATGTTAAAAAAGACGATTAATGAGATTCATACATACATAATGAAATAAATCCTAAATTCAAAGCTCAACTATGGAAGATCCTAAAAATCTTTTCTAAAGATACTACTCTGAACTTACTGTAAAAAACAAACTTTGAACACAAAAAAAAACTTCTTTTTTTTTCTACTCTACTTTTAAAATACGCTAAAGCCTAATGTTTCGATAAATGCAAAACTCATTGAATATTTTCAATAACCTACTCGTCATAATCTTGAATATATCGTTTTTCAAAGTAATATTTAATAACCAGGATAGCATGAAGATCCAGTGCATCTGTCAACAGGTGGCGGAGTGGGCACGCGGTTGCAGCACTGACGCAGTTGAGTGCGCAGGTTATCGATGATACCCTTCTGTTCGACGACCTCACGCCGAAGGAGCTCGATCGTTTGGCGAAGAAGAGTCAGCTGACGGATTACTTCATCTGCAAGATGAACAGAATTATAAGACACTAGAGGAGTGTTTGAGATTCCATTAATATAATTATTATATATAAATTATTGTGACAATGCTTGGGGAAGGGCTAAGCGCAGTAGTAAATGACTTTCGGCGAATGATGTTGATGATGAATTCAATGCTCATGGATATAGGTGGATCCAAAAAGTATGTTTTCAGTTTCAACTGTAGTTTTTTTTCGTTTCGAGTTATCATTTGAAATTTATTTTTGATTCCAAATAGACAAAGGTAGATACGTAGATGAACAGTAACTTCGACGCCTAAGAGTCCTTTTATTGTTGGATACATTTTAGTACCTAATTTAAATAGTTGAATAATATTTTACTATTGTATGTGTTACCTGTTAATTTAAGAAAAAATAAAAATGGACAAAACATAACCATACTTACCATCACAAGATTCAATAGCGTTCGAAGGTATATCGCCTCTGTTAGGGACCGGCTGGGGCAGATTGATATTAGGATCAATATAGTTTCCTCTGTAATCGTCTCCTTGCATCTGTTCCTCACGCTTCCTCCTTGCATCTTTCGCCATGAAGTCTCTAACTTCTTCGTAGTCAGTTTCTTCTACGGTCGTGAGAGCTGGAGGTCTCATGGTATCTTCGTGGTGGTCACAGTTAAGAGAGTCCAATACTGCTTTTTCGCTGTTGTATACTTCCACAGGAGCATTTTCTTCGTGGTACTGTAAAAATATTGGAATACTTTCAAAAATACAAAAAACTTTTTTGAACCTTCTAAACCTAAATAGGACAACCATATTTTTTTTTTCTTTATTATTATGGTTAAATAAAGTCCTAGATATTTTTTACGCACACTCTTTAGTATCGTGAGAATGGGCCTTGCTCAAGGGTGCTTGAAAATAAAACGCTGGCTACTCAAGTATTTAAAACTGGTTTATTTGGGTACTCGAGACTCTCATTTGCTAATCAAATATTCTAAGTAATAATTCCAAAATAATATTAAGTTTCCTATTGACATGATCGTGAGTTTTCTATTCTAAAAGAATTGAAGACTGGAATTCTTCGAAAAGAAAATTTAAATCCCAACTAACGAAAATATTACTTGTTTCGACCTTAATAGACCGCTGCCGCTCATCATTCGTTCATATTATTGGATTTCTGGAATAGTCATGTTATTAGGGACGACAATAATCCATTCATAAAAAGCTGTTTCTTACCAGTTTCATTTTCTGACTAGACAACATCGCCAGCATATCGTGTCTGCCGGACATGGTGTGCCAGTGCAGGGGTTTACAGCCTGCGACCAGCTTCACTCTACTCGAAGTGATAACCAGGGCCAGGGTGCCTCGGGGATGTTCACCCAAGCCCCAGGATACGGACTTCAAGTGACCACCATGGAGGCTCTCCAAGGACACTAGGAAAGTCGAAAATATTTAAGGTCTAAAAATATAAATTTAAGTGTCAAAAATATTCACTCCTTGTTTTTAGTATGTACCATAGTTAAAACAAGAAGTAAAGATTTTTACACATATAGGTCTATTTTGCACTTTCTGGGAAGGCACTACTTAGATAGGTATCAACAAACAGGTATCGTAATAAATAAAAACATTACAGAATTAAATACAGGATTACATAAGAAATTATCTGCCAGGATGGTGGTGATAAAAGCCATGAGACAAAGGGAGATTATATCGATTTGGCTATAAACTTAATAAAATCGTACTTTTGAACAATTAAGCGGTCATCATTTATGTACCTCTTATTAACTGTGAGTTTAACTCTCTTTAACTGAACTAAATTGAGTTAGTTAACTGACAAGCAGAGTAGCGCGCAAAATTCAAAGTTTCTTACTTTTTTTGCAATTTTCAGACCAGTATTTTAAATCAAATTAAATTATTTATTTGCTTAAACAGATGTTACAAATAAATATAAAATACTCTGTATCAATATCTAATAAGGTGTGCAAATATTTATATTATTGTTAATCTAATTAAATAATTATTAAAATAACATTACAAAATTATTATACTCAAAATAAAAAATATTAATTGTCAGATGAATACATAATAATAATAATACATGCACGTGTGTGTGTATGCGTGTATGACTTAGAGGCTACCGAGCGCACAGTGGCGCCCTCAGGAGCTTAGTGGTCACTATTTTCCGTTTTAATGATTACAATAAAACATAACATTTAAAACTACTGTTTGTAGTAATAATAACGTATAGTCTTGTGAAGCACAACTTGACGAGCTTATTTTCTGCATTTTCATTCTAGAGTAAAAGAAATCACCGAAATAACGATGAGGGCGCCACTGTGCACTCGGCGTAGTCTTAACAATCAAATAAATTCAGTTAAGATATTGGTCCAAATTAAAATAGAATTATACAGATTTCAAATTAAATTATTATCCGGCGGTGTTGGGGCTGCCCCGCTTCTGCAGCGCCTCGGGCATGTTTGCGGAAGCGCGCACCGACTGTTTCCACGCCACCATGCGCAAGCGGTGCGCGTCCTTAGTGCACAGGGTGCGAGCTAGCTCCAACACTGTCCTGGCGATGATTGCTCAGCGACTGGATTGCCCCTACGTTGGGCATTGTTGCATATTGCTGGTACTGGACTTGATATGTCATTTTTTTATATATTTAATTTTGAATTTTTATATAACTGTGTAATGTTCTGTGATTGAATGAGCCTTATGGATAATTATTATAATATTTGCTTCTGACATAACTTCATTAACTTACTTTAATTCATTGTCCTATTTAATTAATTTTTATTTTGCTCTTGTACTTTTGACATTGACAATTGAATTGATCTGTCATTTATTCGTTACATAATAATTGCATCTTAACATTTACAAAAATTTAGGTATTGTTTATAAAATTGACAAAATTGTGTATTGTTTATGAATTAATATGTGTCAAGGATCTGAAATAAATTAATTTTATTTATTTACAGCATGTCACCATGTCATGTCATTGTCATATTATTTTACTGTCAATAAATGACTCTTACTATAGGTATGTATCTATCTATATTTTTATCCTGTATGATTCGCGACCGTAACAAGTCCCATGTATTTACAGAATTAAAATCATTAGATTCAGTAATACAACTCCTTAAGTATAATGCTCAAATGTCAAGATTTCAATAGCGATTTTTTTTTTAAATCTAATTTATTTATATTCTTACATAATTATTATAATTTTAAAATTGCTTGAGATATTTTGCAAAGGAGTTGCATTTTCCAAAATTTTACTTATTCTATGAATAACCCACCCGGACGCGGCGATGGTGGCAGCATATCAAGTATTTTTTTATTTTTATTATATACTCAGTTTAAAATAAAAATATTTTCTATGGCTTCTTTACCACCTATGTATATAAGTATGTATCTCTTAAAATATTTCGTGTTTGAATAGATACACCCACATATATAATGCATTTCGCTATTCATGTTTACGAATTAAAAGATATCAAATGAATTTTTTTCAAGACGATAAACTGCGGTGGATATCGTCTATTCTATTTGAATATTTAAAATCCAACTTTAAGCTTCTCTGCCCAATGAACAAGTATAAAAGTAGCTGTAGGTAATACAGCTGGGTGGTTTTATTCGTTACGGCACATATGTTTTGGCAGTTTTAGCACAAAATGTGGCCGTTTAGCACATAATGTGGCCGCTCTAACAGTAATGCCTTTAGGCGTTACTACAATAAAAAATTTACTCTTTTCCTTCTCACCCAAGCTGTAAATTTCAGCCTAAACTGGCTGAAATTTACTATATATATTTTTCATTATTATTTCAGTATTTTGTTATGTTTTTGTCTTAGTTACTGGCACAGGACGAATTCTTATTAAGAACGTAGGAAGCAGTGGAACGATGAATCCATCCATTGTACTTAATATAAATTGAAAATGGCTTACGTGTTCATTCAGAGGTAAAATGTATCCTGTTTCCTTTGCGTGAAAGCAAATACATACCTACCGTTGCGAGGGAGTGGTTATCATTTCCTCAGCATTTATATAAGAATAACATTTTAGATAGGAATTCATGCTCAAGCTTTCTCTCAATATTTATAGGTACTTTGATAGTAGCGTGGGTTCATGTTTATATCATAATCAACTTGGCTCTCCTGACTCCTCTACATAGACTATCTCCTCCATGTAGACCAGCCAGTCCATTTTTTGTTTGAAGTGAACTGTCATCTCACCTGACGCTAAGGATTGACAGCTCACTTCCAACTCACTTCACCTAAGTCAATCCCTGGCGTCAGGTGAGATGATAGTACACTTAAATCTCACTTTACCAAAATTTTCACGATGAGATTTGTATAGAATCGCAATGGATCTTTTGCCTTTATCTTCTTTACAGTCTTACTGTTAACCTTTTAGGGCATGAAAGTACTCATCATTATGAGCAACTTTCACTTTGAGACTAAAGATCGTAGCACATTTATCAAATCGGAAAGGGATCGTAACCGTATCGCCTTTCGCGTCGCCGTCAAACAGTCGTCAACCTTACGTAAGCACGTAACCAAAGCGGATCAGAAGCTCCGATACGTCGACTCGGCTACGGCTAGGCGACGCCGCGCTTACGGCTCGCCGACCGCTGGTTGACGGCTAGGCGGTACTAGTTCAATCATTTTGAATCCGAACGTTAAGTGTAGCGCACGGTTATGTCTCGGTTCACAATACGTGAGTTGGCTATCATTGCCATAGCACTTGATGAAGAGGAAAAAGAAAATAGAAAAAAAAAACGAAGAAAAAGAATATGGGTACACAATATGAATAAAGCAAGAAGAACTGAAGGAGAATTTCGGACCATTATAAAACATTTGATAGATGATGAAGAGAAATTTTATATTTATTTCCATATGCCAAAATAGCTCTTTTATAACATACTGCAACCTATAGAAGAATGTATAAGAAAGAAGCATACAACATTCAGAGAAACGTTCGGTAACGCCGACCGCGGGAGGGGCGTGGACGAAGAGACGTAAGCTAGGGTACGGAGATCCGTAAGCGCGGGAACTGCAAGTCGACCACGCACCGCACCGCGGTTAGTGAGCATATCCCGAGGCGAGGTGATTACGTTACGATTCCGATTAGTGTGCGTTGCAATAGGGAGTTTCATACAAGTAATAGTGAACGGCTCGTGTTGATTCGGTGACGATCCCTTTCCGATTTGATACGTGTGCTACGACCTTAACTCTAAAATATCGAAAAAAATATCAGCTAGTCCATACAAAAATGCAATAAGTATTTACCCGATGAAAATGAATGAAACAGATGTATTTCTTTTTTGTTGCTATTTTGCAGTTGGTCCCATAGTAAAAGTTGTTTATAATCATGAGCACTTTCAGCTCGAGAAAGGTAAACAATGAATTAAAAATCAACGTGTATAGACAAGACTAGATAGATATAAACTCTATATCATGGGGATCAATGACCGTATCTATTGATCGAAGCCGTGTATCATCGGTCTATCTTACTCACCCTTATTGCTCTTCCCGTTATAATAAAGCGAGATGGCAACATCCTCAGCTCCCTTCGCATGAAGCAGCTCCTCTCGCCGGGCACTGCTGCCATGAAGACCGCGCACCAGGATGGCCAGTTCTCCACCGTCGCGGGCGTTCGTAGCTGCTGCTATTAAGCTGCCTGTTGCGTCTGGAAATAAGTTTGGAGGAATTTAACTTACATAGAACTCATACACATATAATATCACGCTTGTATTCCCGGAAGGGTTAGGCAGCGGTGTACCTTTAGTACACCCACATATCGCCAGTTATGTTTAAGTCCCATTTAATTGGGGACGACCCTAATGCCATCAACCGGACACAAATCCAGACTCCGGGCTGCTATTGAGAAGTTCCAGATGGAACAACCCAATAACACTTTGTTTAACCCCAGAATCGAACCTCAGCTAGGATCTCATCCGATTCCCGGCCACCGTAGACGCGGGCTTGCGGACGGCGAGCTATGGGCAGCTCGCCGTCCTGTAATGACCAGGCCCGGGTCGACGGCGCGTTGTGTTCCACGCGCGCCTCAAAGAGATGTCAGCACGCACTGACGGAGTCCGCTAGGACCAGTGCCGGCCAGGGTTGCGGGTGTGTCTGAAAGGGATACCGTGGCCCTGGTACGCTGGTACACAGGCAACTAAAGGAACACGGGTGGTTTTTAAATCAAGCGAATTTATTTTCTACTTTTCGCTTTTAGGGTTTCGTACCAAATTAGTAAAAAGGAACCCTTATGGTGCGACTCCGTCTCTCTGTCCGTTTTTCTGTCACAGCTGGATATCTCAAGAACTACTAATGCTATCAACTTGAAATGTTGTATAGTTTTAGATGACCTTTGCCCATTTTGTAAATAAGAAATAAATATATATATTTTTTTTTTTTTTTTGCAACAGGGACTGAACTGTGTCTTAAAAATTCGAAGTGGGGCTATTATGTGGGGTATCATATGAAAGAGCGCTATTTGCACATTCTCAAACATTTTTCTTTTTCTTAGGCCGCATAAACTTCGACTTTTGACAAAAATTTTAAAAAAAAATACCGTTCCCCGACTTATCTCCGAAGTTTGCATAGATTAAAAATTTAAATTATTCTATTGGATAGAAGTTTATGTAAAGATTACAGGAAAAATAAAAAGATGTCTCTAAACTACACACAGATTACAGTGCTTTGTATATATCGTGAAATAACGGAGTTTATTAAACGTTTACATCGAAATAACGAAAGGGTGAGAACAGATAATTGTCTAATGTTATAATAAATGGAGTATAGGCTATCCATTCTTGTGACTCACATAAATCCGCAAAACTTTATTCGGAATAAAAAAAAACTTTCTTAAAGTAATTCGTAAAAGATAGGTAGCAAAGTTTTCTGTAAAAGCAAGATAACAAATCTGAAATCTTACTTCAACCGAGCGAATAATATACTTTTTCGACAAAAGAAGCCCACGAAATGATCCAAGTAGAAATTCGTTGAAATTGTCACAAAGATCACAAGTTCAGTAGATAAGAGTTCCTACCTATTGTATAGATTGTATTGGATTCGTGGTTACGAAAGATAACAGCTCGTCAACCCATTGAACCGAGAGATACGCGGATATTGTTGCTAAATCGAATAGTGAGTATAAAACGATATTTCTTAATTTAGCATTGAGACCCGATATTAATAAACTTAAGTTATTATTACAACCTTTAATTTTGAAAGTAATACATACCTACAAAGCTCTAAATAACCTATACTCCATTTGAAATAAGATTAGAGATATAAATTTAAAAAAATTATAGTCCATTCAATTCAACCGATTTTGACTTCTATTGCGTTGGGCAGCTGCAGTAAACAGTTGATATTTTAACTACTTTTTTGCTTTTAATGCCATCCTTATGCCTACGGAATAAAAACATCGATCTAGTGCTTGGCTGAAAAAAACAGTACTTTTTTTTTTTTACTATGGGTTTGCTCTTGACTTTAGTCTAGGTCTGGGTGACAGAGACAAAGTCTCTTATGGAGTGCGCTTAGACCTAAGGCTTAGACAGAAGAAGTCTGTTCACTCTCACTTTGAATAGATTAGGGTTGTATGCGTTCGGAAACAGACGCAGGCAAAGAGTTCCACTCCTTTGCTGTGCGCATTATAAAAGACGTTTGAAAACGCTTAGTGCGAGTTGGTGGAATATCAACTAGATAGGGATGGTAACTTGCAGTGCGTCTAGATGATTAAAATTGAAATGACTGATTAAAATTTAATATAATAATCACGAAAAATCTCTAGAAATGCGACGCTCTTAAATATTTGAAAGACTTTAGTCTTGTTTGAATTAAACCTTAGCATTGTAACTAGAAGTAAGTTAGTCATTTCGCCGTCAGTGGCAGGATCTTCAAAACATTAAAACACATGTATTTTAAAAGCAACAAGAACAAGATAGGCAGTTCCAATAAAACGCTTGTTGTCGTCGGTTGCTCTTGCTCCCAGGAAAGTTATTCTGAGCCGTATGACACAACTGTTGACTCACACGAGACGGATCACTGTTTTAACTTGTTCCTTACTTATTTACTTAACTATCGTGTACTCCAGAATCATAATAGTAGGTACATTACTTACCAAGGGCTGCAAAAGAAAGAAAGCCCGAAATCGCAGGTATTTGTGACCCGAGCCGCAGGCGAGGGTTGTAAATATGCGATAGAGGGCTTTCTTTTTTACTGCCCGTGGTGAGTTACAATTTTACGTCTTCACCTGGCCTCAATGCGAGTTTGTACGCGTAGCGTGCGGTAAAACTCACACATTATGGCCAGGTGTGACGTAAAGGTCTTTAACAAAAAAAAAAAAAAAATCCTCAACGGGGTAGCTCTTGGCTTTCATCTCACTGGATGGTAAGTGATGATAATGCCGAAAGTGGAAGTGAGTTTCACCCACAGACTCTATCCTCAGCCACAGAGGAACTGGCTGTTTCACCTCTAACTGCCGAAACACAACAAATGATGTTAACATTGTTTTACTAGCTTCTGTCCGCGATTTCGGACGCATGAAATTTCTCGATCGGCAATTCAATCGGTCCAATTGTGAATCTTAACCATCCAGGGACCCACCAAAATCGTTCCGTTTAGGAGGAGTTCAGGGACATACAGAGGTACAAAAGAATTTGTATATACAAAAAAGATTAAACAGCACCTTCCGTGAATGTGTCAATTTTGTTAATTTTTTGTCAAATATGTCGCATTGTCAGTAATGTGAAATAGGGCCCTGAAGTGACACCTTTTTTTGTAAAAGGGTGAACAAGAATTTGAAATCTTCTCTGCAACCCAAGAAATTCCCGTTACTATATAACAGCTGTCCGCTGATATCAAAGCCACGCACAGTTAGTAATTGTGGCGACATAGTGATGTCACAGAGGAGCCGATGGCGTAACGGTACGAGATAAAAAGTAAACTCGCATCGCCTTGTAGGGCCTTCCTGCTGAGCGCGCCGCGCGATCCGCGATCCTGACCCCGATGTGATTCCATAGCGTTATGCTTTTTTTTCTTTGAAGACTTGTTTATGGTATGGCTAATGTTGTGTTGTGGACAGCTAGGGTTTTTTTATTTTCATCTAGGTACTGCATGTCCGTTGCCCTAGTTCTTGTACTGGCACAAACACCAGTCGGTGCTACAGTATAGTAACTCAATAGTTTAGAATTTGGTAGGAAACAGAAAACAAAATGGAGTGTGGCTGTATCGTGGACACGGCCGTGGATTTTACGTGAGTACGTGTACGTAACGGGTAATATTTTTAACAAGATGTGGGTACTGGCACCGTCGTTGATCCGTTCGGACGCCTTCATACTTTAACGTTCCCGGCACCGCTTCACTCTACCATATTATGGTGTTTCATATCACTGGATTGCTCTTGAGAAGCCCTTTCCAACCGTATGCGTCTTCTATATTTTGATTTGTCTTTTTCACGCCGACATTGCATTTTTTTTTTTTTTTTTACTTTGACTCCATACATATTCATGATAACTATTTCACACTAATGTTTTATATACGCAATCAATAGACCTTGACAAGAGCTGACGATTGAAACTCAAACGAACGTCGTAGTTTCTCCGAGATAAAATTTATACCAAAAGGAAATGTGACGCAGGGAAACGACCTCAAAATGGCGGCGCTTCCCCATCAGCCGCTCGCGATGCGTCACAGTACTCACTCAACGTAATTTTTTTTCTTTTATCCTTTAGATATCGAGTGGTGTAATTAAATTTTGGATGTAGATGATAGATATGTAACTGCAACACCGAACTGTATCCCCCGATTTTGTCATCATCAGTTTCCTGAATTACCTCCTAAAATACGTATTCATATCAAAAGTGGAAAGATTTATCTAAAGTCCTAAATCCTGAAGGATTTAGGACTTTAGATAAATCTTTCCACTTTCACTTTTCACTTTTTTTTCCATTTTTACAGAAAGAATGGGTGTGAACACCCATTCTTTCTGAATACAAGCCATGAACAGTGTTAGTAGGTACTTTGATCGTTTACGAGTATAAGGATTCTAATGCATAAGGAAACTTAATTGATCGTCAAGTGTCGTCAATCAACGTCGGTAGTGTTTATCAGTCCATCCAATAGCGACTAAGTTTACCGACAGGTTGTTACTGTAATTATCTGAGCTGTTTCCCGACATACCTCCTTACAGGCCCTAGCTAAAGTATATCTATCCTGTAGAGCAATTCTGTAAAAATCTCACGGTGAAAACTTCGGTGATGTGAGCTTGAAGTGACATGTAATTCCACCTGATGCTAGGGATTGACACTATTGACAGCTCACTCCACGCTCACTTCACCTTAGTTTTCACGGTGAGATGGTTACAGAATAGCACTGCTGCACCCTAATTGCGTAAAGCACTATCAATCACAATCTTAATGATTCTGAAAGATATATATATTATTGCTATCCATTGCTTCATTTGTTCGAAAAAATTAATGTTAACCATCTCGACTACTTAGAAATTATTGCATTTTAGGAATTTCGCTTGTTAAACATTTTGATCTCTAGGCGATTTACAGCATAGGCAATTTGCTGTGTAGACATTAATTTTAGGCATTTTGCTACGTAGACGAATTTAATGTTAGACACTCTGATCATAAACCATATAATCATTGACTGTGAATGAAGCATAGACTCAAATCACATCAGCTAACACAACGTCCAAATATTTAGCAACTGGGTTTCCTTCACACCCAAAAACTAATACTACAATTCACAATAATCTGTTTGGCCATTTTCTATCTCGGTCATAGTTAATTGCAAGTCTAGTCTGACTGTGTTTAATTAATGATATCATTCCATACGCATTTGTTTTTTCTAACAGGAAATCTCTATACATAACTACATAATATACGAAGGTAGTGCTCATATATTTGTAACAAGGCTCATGGGTAGTGAAGGCGGTGCAAATTAGGCTATCAAAGCAGCGCGTGGGCAGTGTTAGGGTCCGCCTTGCCTAATATAGTAACGAAGCTTGGCGGATGCATTATCAACTGTTCAGACCGGTTCTTGGGACATTTGGGCTGATTTTTATAAGAACCAGAAGTTTGATAAACTCGGAGGCTTTATGGAATTTTTCAATATTTTAGGTGACCAGGGAGCATTCACTACTTTTTATCATTTTATGTTCATGCAAAATGTGCGTCTTATTTGTGCAGGATAAACAAATTTTCTTTCTCTTGTTTGTTTTTTTTTTTCTTTCGCACACAAGAAGGATTTTGTCAGTGTCATGTGTTTGTTAGTGACCTGGCGACTACCGCCAGCTTCCTAGGGCTGGAACAGTTTGGCTGAGTTTGGTTATCTTAAACATCAATGTGTCAGCAGAAAACAAGTTCTTTTTTATATCAGTGTGCTTTAAATGTTACTTTCATGAACGATGACGTGTCGTAGGCACGTTGCTTAGTTGCAAGCTAGCTGCTCTTAATAGTTTTGTTAGCAGAATTCCAATTAGCGCTTAAATCCTACAATGTTCGAACGGTCAGTATAAAAATCTTTATACAATAGATATTTAAATTCCTAATTCATCTTCCCGAATTTCTAACGATCAAACGATCCCCGAGAAAAAAAGTCTTATTAACATTATTTTCTTTTATATCTGCGGAGGCCTTCCGGCATTTTAAAGTTCCGAAGAAATTATAATAACAGATTGTATCGGCTGTTCCGAAGTAAAAATGTATTTTTAATGCAAAGATTATGAAAATCGATAGAGAGTATTAAAATGAAGAGAATTCGTTAGCTAATACTCCAAAGTTACCTACTTTTTTTATCATGAATGTTTTTTACATCGCATTGTTTTTAAACACATCATACAATTTTTATTTTATTCAAATAAGGTTTTTTTTTAAATGTAATGTGTGTATGTGTAGGTATGTGCGTATCTGAATGTTTGAATTTAAATAACTGAAGTTATTATACTCCTATTTTTAAAACAATTATTGATAGATTTAAAAATGCAGAATTTCCCGTAAGAATTATGCAGGACCTCCAGTTTTAGTTTATCTCAAAAGCAGTTTAGCAAAATATCCTTTTATTTCTAAACTCTTTAATTAATTAATCAACGTTACATGTAGCCGGATATTTAAGGCGAGGTTCTTCAAGTGAACCGGAAATGTAATTTTAATGTCATTTTATTTAGAAACGGTAGGTAATGATTAAATACGTGAAAAAATTATATGTTGCTTTTGAGACCTTTCTGTAGGTACGTCGGCCTACTCGTTACATAAATTGATAAAATTCGCTCGAAAGAAAAAAAAATCCAAACGTACCCTTATTTTGTAGATTAAAATAATTTTATTTCAATATTATACCACATTATGTATTGAAAATCACATCAAAATAAACGTCTATGATGATTTAATGTCCGTCGGGTTTAACATTGTTAATAACGTAAAACATATAATTTCCAACACAAAATTAACTAAATTCACGGCACAATTTACTCGCGCCCAGCTGCCACCTCTAGAACAAAAATGCACGCTCGAAGAACCTCGCCTTAACAAAATGCTTCGAGCCGGCTTCTTTAATTAAATATGTATTTACTAATTATTCGATCAGTAATAGTAGTAGGAGTCGTTTTTTGATTTTATGTATTTTGCATTCTCTTCTACTCTTACACGTTGTCTACATCTCTTTATCTACTTTCCTATCGCTGGTGTGCTGGAAGAGATTTCTTTTTTTGTAAGCAGCACCTTTGTACGTATTTTTCTGTTCCTTTCTTCTTGTCTGTTTATATGTGTGTACGTGAAATAAATAAGAACTTCCGAACATTAACGAACCATACCAATCATAATTCGCTGCCCACATGGCTACATAGATGATTTCATATTCCAATTTCATAACAGTTCATTGTATGCATGATACCATTAATTAAGTGCTAAAATAGCTAATTCAATTATGATGTCATTCTTAACAAGTACTACCACTTCATTTAGCCTCAATTTGGTATTTGGATTTCCGTATCTCGAAAATAAGATAAACTTGAAATCATACACATCCTGATCAAAGCCGATTTCAGTTGTTATCACTTTTAACTTGTTTTTTTTTTTTTTTTTGTTTTGTTTGAAAAGTGTCTTGATCGAGAGTGTTCTTAGCTATGATTGAAGAAAATCAGTTCAGCCGTTTGAAGATTATCAGCTCTTTTCAAGTTGATGCATGGATGTGAGTATCTTCCACAGGTCTGATCGAGTCGAAATTTGGTATTCTAGTACTTTAATTATATACCGAAAATCACGCAAAATCTATCAAGCGTATTTTTCTAAAACCTTCACCTTTTTAAAGATAATTTAATTATTTACCTTTTAGTATACGTGTTTTATTAAAATACCTTTTGTTTTATGATAATGCGTTTTATTTGGGACAGCGCTCCTGGATGGGCTAGTCCTATTACTGGCTAGACGTACGACGCGTTGCATGAGCTCAGTACAGAGCACGCAAGCTAACCAAGGTCACTAACATATATCTGAGCCTTAATGTGGTCAATATTGCCCACACGGTTGATTTTGTCGGCCAAATGTGGTCCGCGTGAATAAGGTATTCATTTTCATACAAAATTAGCGCCCGCCCACGTGTTGCCTTTGTGGTGTCGTTGGGGTTGTGTGTGGTTGTAATTAGGGATGCATCCGATACCGATACCGATGCCGATATATCGGCGATACTCGAAGTTTGCCGATATATCGGCATCGGCGATATTTTTATGGCCGATTCAACGATACTTTTCTCATCAATGTTAATTTTAATTACTAAAACTATTAACTAATCTCACCTGTCTATAGTTTTAAACGGTGTTATTTAGTTTGTCCTGTTATTTGTTCTTTTTACTTATATTAATTTAAAAAATAAACTGACTTGTGTTTTATTTATTTTACCTTCATATTTGAATTCAATAAGCGTATCGGTATCGGTATCGGTATCGCCGATATTTTTATAAGAACATCGGTATCGGTATCGTATCAGCAAAAAGGCGTATCGAGGTATCCCTAGTTGTAATACGTGTGATCGGTCCCTAAAAGTCTGTAAAAACTTGTCATCGGTCGGAATAAAACCCCAAGAACCTACCAATATCCAACAGCAATAATTAAATACAAAACATAAATAAAAACTTGAATTATTGATAGGTAAGGTGTACAATTGTACACCTTACCTATCAATAATTCAAGGAATAATAACTCTTAGGCTACATAATAAACTTGCAGGACCCAATTCCCGACGAGATGCGTAGGCGCAGACTCGTAAAGTCGTAACTAACCGCGCCGGTGAGGTCATTTGCAACCTGCTCACTGCTGGATTTTATTAGCGAACCTAAATACGTATTTGGTCAAAAGATATGTTGTATTAACATCGTAAATAAAATTAACTTCGAAGTGATGAAGAGATGAGGAGTGATGATTTTGATGTTGGATTGGTTTCGAAAGTGTCTTCCGTTTACCAACTTTAAGGAAATGAGATGCAAAGGAATTGACATAGCGGTAATAATTTATTTCTTAGTAAACGGGTGACAGTCGGTACTGAAACATGACTAGAACAATGACAGATTTATTAGAATATTAAATCATCACAAATGATTAATCACCAATAATATTAGGTCATTGTCCAGTGTTGACTCAAGTTTCCTAGATTCCTAGACTAACACTTGGTTTCTGAAAGGCTAGCTAGTCAATGTCGAGGATTATTAAGTGAAGTTTTTATGGTGTATTCCCGCTGTCCCCATCGCCCGTGTCACGGGTCGAGTTGTTCAGCAGTGCTATTCTGTAACCATCTCACCGTGAAAACGACGGTGAAGTGAGCGTGGAGTGACCTGTCAATAGTGTCAATTCCAAGCATCAGGTGGAATTACAGCTCACTTCAAACTCACTTCACCTAAGTTTTCACCGTGAGATTTTGATAGAATAGCACTACTGATACCGCTCAAATAAGTCTCGTGTGTTGAACACAATGTTTACGTTACCCAGAACCAGAGGAAAACAAATATTTTTCATGTAAACAAGGACCAAATTATGCAACATGCGGCTTACAAATTTGTAAGCAGTGTTGCATAATTTGGTCCCTTCTGGAGAAACCTCAATATTTTGGACAACGAATTTTCGCAGATATTTAAATTGTTGAAACTATCTTTTGTTCAATATGTCAAATATTTGGAGAGTATTTCCTTTTGAAACAGTTTTATAAAAATGATATTCAGGAAAGTATAGTGTCCACTTAACATGTCTGCTTTCGTGAATGTGTTTGGTAAAAGTTATGTCTGTGGACTGAAACTAGAACAATATCTTGAAGTGCGAATATTTTTAAAGTTGATACTTTAATTTGTAAGATCTAATAATGAGAGGTTTAATTTGTACTAAATCACGCCTATCTTTTCGCTACGATATTAAATAATTAGCTTATCTTGCAAATATAAATAGTCGACACAAGCTGATTTATTTTAAAAATAATATTGGGATCAAAACCGCGTGTTGCCAGACTTTTATATCTGCAGTCTGTGGACCAGATACACGCAAAAAACTTATAATGCCCTGCGTGTGCAATACAACAATGCTTTTAGGATACTGCTGTCGCTGCCACGTTTCTCTAGCGCGTCAGGGGATGTTCGCAGCAGCGCGTACAGATGACTTCTTTGCGATCATGCGTAAAAAATACGATCTAGAGGAATGTGTCCGTTTTTCTTTAGATCGAATTTTGTTGCTTCGTGTCTCAATATGAAACTTTATAAAAGGTATTAGAAAATTCTAGACACACCGAAGCAGCTGATTGAGCCGTTTTTCATAATTCCTTCTCAGTCACGAGATATATTTTTTTTTTAAGGAGTGGCGCTAGTGGAACCGAAACAGCCCTCTTAATTAAATCTGCACTTATATTAATTGGTAAAACCATTATGTTACACATCTGTGAAACTAATCAAATAGCAGTTCACATAGAACGCCATACTGTTAACATTTCCTAGTTCTAATACATGTGTCTTTGTAAACAAATATGGAGCCAAATAAATTATGTATAATGTACCCACCAGATGTGTTGCTAGCCATCTGAAGCGTTTGAAGTTGAATTTGGGTTAGCTGTCATTGGGAATCAAATATGTAACCGAATTAACAGAACCTAGACCTAAATGTATGTTGCTCTTGGGTCTTTCTTAAGATATAAAGAAAATGTATCTTTATTAACCTCCATCCATAGAATTCTAAGATAATGGTGACTAGGTACTAAATGGTGCATAATTTATAAAATACAATTCAGCTAATCTATTCCGCAAAAAAAATTGTGAGCTTGAAGTAAACTGTCAATCAATGCTTAGGGATTTATACTATTGACAGATGACTTGAAGCTTACTTCACCTAAGTTTTCACGGTGAGATTTTTGCAGAATAGATTAGCTGAATTGTATTTTATATATTATGCACCATTTAGTAGTCACATTTTCTTAGAATTCTATGGATGGAGGTTAATAAAGGTAAATTTTCCTTATATCTTTTACTAGCTTCTGCACGCGACTTCGTCCGCGTGAAATTTCTTGTGCCCAATCCGTTCTCGAGATATCATCAAAAAAGCCGTTCTGTTGAAAATGTATGAGAAAGTGAATTTTCTACATAATTTTATTTTTGCGATTTTTTCGCATGTTTTAATTCTGCTGTTCGGGGCGGAGACAAATCCAAGATCATAAAAATCGGTCCAGCCGTTCTTGAGTTATACATGGTGTAAATAACCCGACTTTGTTGTAAATATTAAAATGAGAGTCCCAAGAGCAACTTACACTGAAGTGAGCTTGAAGTGAACTTTCAATCAATGCTAGGGATTAACACTATTGACAGCTCACTTCAACCTCACTTCACCAAAGTTTTCACGGTTTTTTTTTATAGAATAGATTTTCAGGGTGAGGATTTCACAAATATTTATAGGCACTTGAGAAGTATTTCTTGGATGAAAATGATAGATGATAGTCAATCGTGAACATGTGATAAATGATAGATGAAAGTCAGTCGAGAACTTCGTGAACATGACACACAGGATGAAAATGATAGATAATACATTGAAAAACTTTTTAAGTTAATTTAACCTACATTTTGGGATAATATAGCACCTACCGACATGATTTGTTAAATCAACAAAAATTTTGTCAAAACAAACGTCATAGAACAGTTTTTTTAACACAATTTAATGTCAACTCAACCAAAAGGAGATCAACAATAAAAAAATCAACTATTCGGTTTTTCAGTGTAGTCAATCGTGAACCTCGTGAATATGTAGAAAGACACACAGGATGAAAATGATAGATGATACACTGAATTTTTTTTTAAGTTGATTTAACCTTTTTGTAACCTATATTTTGGGTTAATATAGGCATATAGCACCTACCGACATGATTTGTTAAATCAACAAAAAATTTGTCAAAACAAACGTCATGGAACAGTTTTTTTAACACAATTTAATGTCAACTCAACCAAAAGGAAATCAACAATCAAAAAATCAACTATTCGGTTTTTCAGTGTAGTCAATCGTGAACATGTGATAAATGATAGATGATAGTCAATCGTGAACCTCGTGAACATGTAGCAAGACACACAGGATGATAATGAAAATTATTATAGTCAATACCCACACTCATGATGTAGGTATTGACTTAAGGCGAAAACGTCAGAGTAGCCCGTGAAATCTAGGTTGTATGTTGATCAAAATATGATTCGCAAGCGCAACTGTAAAAACTACTTATGTATAGACAGAATATAACCATTAAAATTATCAATACAACTGTCTCAGACCAAGTAACCCCATTGAATGATTATTTCATGAAATCATTACATTTGAGGGAAATTCTAACTTAAGGAGTTGTGTTGCTGATTTTAATGATTATAATTCTGTAAATACATATATATTTGTTACGGTCACGAATCATATTTTGATCAACATACAACCTGCCACTGACCTTCAAATTGCAAAAACGCTTCCTCCGTAGGGACGTTGAATTAATTAAGGTAGGTATCAAGTTTGTAATATCCCTTTGAAGTCGGAAGTTTTTAAAGTAGCCGTTGCAAATAAGAATCCTTAGAAATGTATCATGACATCCGCCAGTCCATCTGTCACTTATAATTCCTTCTACTTTAAACTTTTCAAACTTTCAAAATGTTCTTATCTGAATACACTTTTAACTTAACGAGTTATATTTAAATGTTTTTAACAAGCCTTCAAGATGCTCGCTCTGCTAAGCTCGGTGATAAAACCGTAAAACTGACATTTTAATTATTATTATATACCTACCATTTTATATACATATTGACATTGCTGAATATTATATACAAAATTACATGAATATTTATTTACTTGAATAGTAAATATTCAATTAAATAATACTTAATAATATTTTAATTATAGTGAATGTGAGCACTATGTGTGTAATTTTTAAGGTTTTCTTTTTTTTCTTTCTCATTTAGATTTATTGATAGTCTGGATGCGTTCTACCGAAATGTCCTTTCTTTGGTACTGTTAGTCGAGTCGTTGAGCTCCTTAAGTCCTGAGTTGAGCTACACGATTACTGACAAATTCTTGCACTAACTGGACAGGTCCACTCTTTGTGTGATTTTTTCCTCAAAATATCATTTCGGACACGGATCTACGTACATGGTCCTCACATGATCTGATCAAGATTATGTCTAGACTTTAAAAGAGACTTTGACTGACCTCTGAGTTTGTTACGCCATTTCTTCTCAGGGGTAGTCAAATAGGAAATGTAGACTCCATCCAGCTCATTTTTTCATTTTTTTTTATGACGTGTAAAAGTTATTCTTATAACCTATTTACAGAATAAACGATTTCATTTCATTTCTTTAAATAAGTTCAGATGATGATTGACTGGCCAGACAGCGACTCTAATCGTTCTCCGTGTTACGCTTATAACCAAAGGATATAGCATCTGTGAGGCCATTAAGTTACGCTTATAACCAAAGAATATAGCATCTGTTAGGCCAATGTGTTACGCTTGTAACCAAAGGATATAGCATCTGTTAGGCCATTAAGTTACGCTTATAAACAAAGAATATAGCATCTATTAGGCCATTGTGTTACGCTTATAACCAAAGGATATAGCATCAGTTAGGCCATTGTGTTACGCTTATAACCAAAGGATATAGCATCTGTTAGGCCATTGTGTTACGCTTATAACCAAAGGATATAGCATCTGTTAGGCCATTGTGTTACGCTTATAACCAAAGGATATAGCATGTGTTAGGCCATTGTGTTACGCTTTTAACCAAAGGATATAGGATCTGTTAGGCCATTGTGTTACGCTTATAACCAAAGGATATAGCATCTGTTAGGCCATTGTGTTACGCTTATAACCAAAGGATATAGCATCTGCTAGGCCATTAATTTACACTTATAACCAAAGAATATAGCATCTGTTAGGCCATTGTGTTACGCTTATAACCAAAGGATATAGCTTCTGTTAGGCCATTGTGTTACGCTTATAACCAAAGGATATAGCATCTGTTAGGCCATTTTGTTTCGCTGTCAAAAATACAGTTGACGATGAAGCGAATCGTCAGCTCCATCCTATCTCCGCTCTCTTCTTTCTTTGAGAATTATTTAGAACTTATAAGCGATGGTTTGGCTGGTGGCTTTGAATTATTTATGGCTTTCGTTGGGGCCGAAAGGTTCCAAGGTTGAAGGAAGTGGCGACCGAGTACCGGAAGACGTAGTGTAGGAAGGCCTCCCACAAGGTGGACTGATGACCTTGTGAAAGCCGCAGGAATCCGCTGGATGCGGGAAACACGGAACCAGTCGAGGTAGCGGTGCTTGGGGAGGCCTATGTCCAGCAGTGGACATCATTCGGCTGAAATGATGATGAAGCGATGGTTGCTACATATATAAATATTCAAATAAATGGACGTAGTTCAGTAGAAAATACCTCTTTGGTACTATACAACTAATTTTTGACCGTAATGTGGGTTGAGTCCTTTCTGCTAAACTACTTCCAAATAAAATTGAAGGGTCTGTTTGTAATGTCAAAATAATAGCTTTTTACTAAATGCATATGAACGTATATAAGGTACATTATAATAAAAATCTTTTTTTTTTTTTTGTCTGTCTGTTTGTTCCGGCTAATCTCCGAAACAGCTGGACCGATTTTGAAAGGGACTTTCACTGGCAGATAGCTGATGTTTTAGGGAGTAACTGACTTTTATTTTAGAAAAAAGCAACGTGGGCGTAGCCGCGGGCTAGCAACTAGTAATATACCTAGGTATCTATGATGTAACATCCAAATAGGTACTTATAAGTAAAGGCAAATCATTTATTTCAATTAAACCATTTACAGGCACTTTAGAATTGTCAAGGAGTCGGTCAGTAAGAAAAATGAAGCTACATGCCCATTCCAAAGCGTAGTAGGTACCTATGGAGAAGAACGGGCAAGAAACTCCATGGACACTCTTTTAAATTAAATTGTTACATAAATAATTATTAGTTACATCATAATGTTGAATTTATAACGAAATGTAAGAACGATGTAAAAATAAAGCTACTACACGGTAAAAGCGTCCAGAGTAAAAACAAACAATTCATAAATAAAATAAATAAAAATAAGCCGTGGCAGCTAAGAGATGACCAGTCTCAACTGACGGCGCCCGTTCACGAACGATCCTTCACTAGATACGTCATTTTTCCTTAACAGTAAACAAATTCCAGTAATTTTGACTCACTGAATTACGACACCCACAACAATATCGTAATTCGTAACCCACAAGATTGTAAACATTTTGATGCGCTTGAGCATTGTATGAAACCAGTATTATGCTCCCTGTATGGACTACCATATGTCCCTTGACCTGATTATTGTGATGTTTCTGCTTTATTTGGACTTTAAATATAATTTTGTATTACTTTGCATATAGACACTGCTAGTGACATTAAAGGGCAGTAACATGAAGCTTGTATTGCGAAACCGTTGTTCCGTAAAAACAAAGATTCTTTGCGATATATTTATATATATGCATTATGAATATAGGCATGTCAATGTGATGGAGAAGAATGAAGATATTAATATTACCTACGCGTAGGCAATAGATTTTTATAATGCTTATTGATTTATTTATTTTTATGTATTTATTTGGTACATAAAAAACATTAAAACAGAACAATAACACGATAAAAGTACTAGTACCTATGTATTCTTATAGCAGAAGCATACACCAAAAAAAAACATCGTAATTGGAGTGTTGAGCGCTAACTCCACCCAAAAAAAGCGCTTATAGATTCTGCTATACCCAAAGTCTCTAATTCAGATAATTTATGTAAACAAAGTAATGTCAAGAAATGTCACTGTCAAAATGACAGGACAGTGGTACAAAACATTTTATCATAATTTTTATTTTGTAAATAATCATCGATAAAATTAAAGTGAATTAATTATAAGAACTATGCAAACAAAATACCGTTGCCAAACAATGTTTTGTGTAGTGTATCAGAGACACGGCATATAACCGTCATAATCAGCCTTTTAAGTCCAGTGCTAGACGTAGACCTCTCAAAATCGATTTCCACTCGAAACAGTTAATAGCCGTTTTCATCCAAAATGTGGCTAGATATGCTACTTACGAGTACAATATGAATCTATAAATGAGAGTTGTAATTATTAGTGTTGTTGAAAACGTAAAAATTTGAAACGTTTGGATCTCCTGCATTGTTACCAGTATCATAAAATATTTTATACCAGAAAGTCTCCTTTTTTTAATAACAAAGTCAAAGTTAAAGTCAAATAAAAAAAAAAATATAAAAATAATTACGGTATGATTATTTGTTAATTATTATTTCTTAAAATCAGTACTTAAAAGAAAATGTAACCTCTTTTTTCGCCATTTTATGTGAATTACCATTACGAAGATATTTTTTTGATATGTTATCCCCTTTGTTTACATAAATTATCTGAATTTGAGACTTTGGGTTATAGATCTAGCCCTGAAAGCGCTAAAATGGTAGCACTATCAACCTTACCTAGGGACATTTTGTAGCTATTTCTCTTACACCAGAATATTTGTCCATGTTAATATCATTTAATCCTGAGGTCACTCGACGCAGCCCCGACTAAGCGTGACAAATAGATTACGAGACGGTTTGTTTACCTCGCCGGGTAAATTAGGTAGCTTTGTCTATCATAATAACGTATTGCTGGCGCTTTGGGGTCCTTTTACTACCTTATCATACTGATATAGAGGAAGGTTTGTTACTACATAGGCTACATGCTTAGAGGTTTTATCATTCTATGCTACAGGATGTATCATAATATATCAGCTAGTGTTGTGCTGAGCACAAATTTTTGCGCGATGAATAGTCTATTGTTATACAAGGGATGAAACGGACTTATTTAGGCACGAGATAGTTTGGCGAACGAGCGCAGCGAGGGCGCTAATAGTTCGAATGCCTAATATAGGTTCTTTCACCCGAGGTAAACACTCTGCTTTTCATTTCGAATATGAGGAAAGTAAATAAAAATGATTAGTTAAACAGACACATATCTGAATCAGGTGAACTCGTTTACAAATACATATATTGTCTACGAGTATATGTAACTGAAGATCGGCCGCTTTCCCGCTTTTTTTATGTTTCTTTTTTTGTGGCATTCTACCAGCCAGTGTTTTAATCATTTATGACGGTAAATATTTAGCTGAAATCTATGTAAATTAAATAATTATTTAGTGAAAAGTAAATTATGATGCCCCCAAGCAATAAGTCGGTAATGTGCTATTATGGAGTTTTTATTGTTATGTAAAATTCAGCACTACAGGGATACATCTTAGTAATTTATTTCAAATTTTTGTTAGTGATATTTACAAAGATATCATGAAAAACACCTTTACCTGTAATATTTTTGCAATTTTTTTTTCTTAAATAACAAGGTTTTTCACATACAAAATTTAATTTTGACATTGTAATTGAATTACACAAAAAACTAACTTTCGTTTGATGTATCAATGACCTCAATAGTCCGACAACTTAGTTAAAAAGATATTCAACACAAAACAGAAAAACATTTTTTCTGTAAAATTTGAGTTTTACAATTACCGACTTATTGCTTGGGGGTGTCGATAAGTATAAAGACATGTTACAAAATTGATGATAATATTATATGCATATAATTTTTAAATTTTTTGTCAGCAGGGAAATTTGTTTCCCAGGGACGAAAAGTACCTACTTATCAAAGTACTTTTCATCCCTCTGACTAGGTAACTTCAAGCGAACTTTCCAAGTATGAGAAATGAAAAATAAATTACGATGCCAAAACTGTACTTAGATACATTTAAAACCATTGTCTGACACATGAAGAAGTGCAGAAATTGTTGGTGTATGATATAGGTTATATAATATAGGTAGGTTTGGAAATTATATATGAATAGCTTTTGCCCGCGGCTCCGCCCGCGTGGATGTCGGTTATCGCGTAAAAAAGTAGCCTATGTCCTTCTCCATATCCCAGGCTATATCTTTGCCAAATTTCATGACGATCGGTTCAGCGGTTTAGGCGTAAAAACGTAACATACAGACAGACAGACAGACCGACAGACAGATAGACAGATTTACTTTCACATTTATAATATTATATACAATGGATTAGTATGGATTAGTATGGATGAGATCTATGTTGCACATTGACTTCTGTTATCGACGAAATGGTCTTCAGGTATATCCCTAGAGATATTCCTAGGAATATAAAGATGCCTACTTATCCTATTCTTCCTAGATATCCCTAGGGCTACAAAGACCTATTTCATCGATAACAGAAAACAAATTAAAAAATAAATCCCATCAGATATAATTTCCAAACCTATAATAAATAATAGCACCTAAATTACATAGCAATATATACCCGCCCCTGCTTCGCACAGTTTTCACGACTTGGCAATACATCAAAATTTCTTTATTATATAAACCTTACGGAATAAAATCTCTAAATTATGGTGAAAACCACATCAAAATCCATTGTGTAGTTTAAAATAACAACGCGGTCAAGTATAGATTTAGAAGGACCAACAACACAACAGCCAACCGAATGAAAAGTATCTGCTTGCCTGAAAAACTGAGGTTGTTGATTGCAACAGATTCCGTTTTTCAGGCAAGCAGATTAATTTCATTCGATTTTTCTTAGGCTGGGAGCTGGAAGTCCAACAACTGACTGAACGTATGTACCTATTGACGTTAGGTCAGTCGTTGAACACGGAACACATTGTCGTTGAACTTCCAGCGCACATCCTAAGAAAATGCCTGAACTTCCGTTCCATCTAATTATGCCATTCTGTGTGTGCATTCGTTCTATTTCTCTTCGGCTACTAATGACTCCAAGAATAGAATCGCGGCTGTCCTAATGGGAATTTATGTTTTCTTTGACTGATGTATTTCTGTGCCCAGGGGTGAACATTTTAATTTTTGAAGCGTAAGAAGCTTGTGGATGAGGAAAGTGTGTAAGTTCTTGTTGTTTTTTTTTTGTTTTTGTAATTATATTTGATTACTAGGTTTATTTATTTATATGTATACAAATTATGTATTAGATATGTTGAAGCTGTTTGTACTCCCCGTCATTTGTCCCTAGAGGTTCGTTAGGAAACTAGCGTCAGACAGCATCTATGGCATTCATGCTGAATTGAACCTTTTTGGCGCAGCCGTGAGGCACACACTTTATTGTAAAACATTATTTTCACTTTTTATTTTGTTATTTGTATTTTGTGTTTCACGAACTGTGACCAAATAAACGTTATTCTTTCTTTCTCTTTTCTTTATAATGTGGTGAGTTAAGGATGTTTGTAAATACTTATGTATCGCATAATTAATTTGTCTGTCATTGCTTCACTTTTCATTCTTTTTACCTATTGTGGTATAGTAATTTTATTCAATGTAAGTGCATCGTCTTCACATATAATTAATGTATACAAAATATTGTTAACATTTTAAAAGAGTAAGAATGGAGTTTCTTGCCTATTCTTCTCGATACACCCAGACCAATGATCTTATATATAACCTCATTGACCCAGACGATGAGCTGCAATTTGCAAAAATCCCAAGAACATTTGAATTTCGCGGGCTACCTTAGCGCTTCCCCTTTAATTAAATCATTATCTACCCATATTAAAGTTTTAACATCTATAAAAACATCGTAAATTAAATAAGTAATTGCATGCAAACCAATAAAAAGTAGCTAGGCCACCGCCTACAGTCTTACGCGTACCTACGGTATAATAGTAGGTACCTACGTACTAGCACTAGTTGTAGTCATATTTCTTCAACTGACTCCTACGCCTACAGCTAGCGATAAGATGCGGACTCGCATTGTTTATTTTTAGTAATTAGGTACATTTTCTATCTTAACGACCTCTACCCTTACAGATTGAGCAAAATTACAACAAAATCGAATTGAATGAACTCATACCACAGCCTCTTTAAACTATCATTATTATTCATAGATCTTCTCAATGACGTTAATGTTCACTTACATAATGTAATGGATTAAAACCTTGGTTTTATAGTTACACCAATTTCTCTTGTTTAGCTTATCAGCAGAAACATCTTTATATCGAATAGTGGTTTTCAAATGTAGTATATTTATTATATACCTACTTACTAAATTTTTTCCCCTAAATTGACTGGAAAAAAACTGAATTGGTTGTTCGGCAATATTAATTTTATGATATAATAATAATAAAGATTTATTGCTCAAATAGGACTAGATTACATGGCAAGGTAATATGCACAAGCATAAAGTTTCTAAATCTAGTTAGTGGGTGCCGTACTGTTCTCCTAGATAGGTTACAAAATAACCTGTGTTTAGGAGAAACAGTTATCCCCGTCATAAATGGTTGACTTATAAACACATATGGTTATGCTTATGGTTTATTCACACTCAAGAATTTGACCAGCAACAGCATTTAACCATTTTCATTTTAACATTATCTGCAATTAGGGTTCATTCAAGTTGGGCACGCCACAATTGTGGCGATAAGACCTCTCTTTGAGGAGTGGCTAAAGAGGCGCCACGGCGTCCTCACCTTCCGCCTGACATAGGTCCTCATCGGACACGGTTATTTCGGGTGGTTCTTGTTTCGGATAAAGCGCCTCCGCCCTCCCGCTCTTCTCTCTTCTCCCGCCGCAGAGCTGGAGAAGTTATTTGATAATTTCCACCCAAAAAAAAGGGTCATTCAAGTATTACGTAAGCACCAAAGGGGGGGAGGGTCATTGCTTTGATTATTTTTGACGACATGGGTGACCGGGAGGTCTGAATAGTGATTACGTCAGCAATATTTTAATCCATACGGACACGTTTGTATAATGTTGTTGATATTTGGGACAATAATTATTTTAATAGAAATAAATAAAAATAATATCTAATTGTCGCCATCACATGCTGTATGACTTCTGTGACGGAAAAGTTCACGAGTTTTCGCCCATTTTGAAAAGTACTAATTATTTAATAGGTAGGTACTATATTGCATGGGACTTACCATCATCCATGGTGAGTGATTGTGTGACCACCACCACAGCAAGTAGCGCCAAGGCTCGCGCGCACATGGCTGAAGTAGCCATGTCTGAAACGCCATACTTTTTTGTAAATCATTTCAAATATGTAAACCATTATCAATTAAACAAAATGTTAAATCATAAATTAACATAATTGTTTGAAATGCATCCCAATATAATATATGTTTTATGTTTAAAAAAAAAAGAAACAGCCATAGATTTTTATTTTTTATTATCTAGAAGCAGGTTCTTTTTACAAATAAATAACTGATAGGCGATAGTTTTTCATACGTAAAATTTGAAAAAAGTATTATCTAACTAGGTAATTTCTACTAATCTTTAAATTATAATAAGATGTGTGAAAATATAATTTCCAATTTTATTTACCGCGTCGTTCGTTTTATTGGAACACTATTTTCCCGCGTAAAGTTTCGATTGTGCGCAAGCTCGGGTGGACAAAGAGCGCGTGCGCGAGCCGCTTACGCGCTTTCCAACTGCCACGATCTCGGGTCAAACGCAAGTATTACAGTTTCATAATGAATGAGTTATCATGTTTTTTACAGCTGTATAGAGTGTATAGCATCACTCACGTAGGTAGGTAACTGACTAGGTACTTAAAATAAATCAAAATACCAAGGATACGGTGAATAAACGTGTAAAATGGCAAAAGTGAGAATACGACAATACGTGAGAATAATAAAACGATGTACAGGATCAACTGTAATTCGACGTATTCCTTCCTGGATGTAATAGTGACCTTTACAACATGTAAGCACCCAATATAGCGGAAATCCATGGTTTTCGAGAAAACCCAAGATTTGTCTCTGATTTCCTTCCAAAATACGTTATTTATAAATTTTCACTAAACATGAGTTTAGAGAAAAATTATTTATATTCTAGTCACACTGTTTATACAGGGTGGTCCAAATATAGACGTCATAAAAATTGGTTCCTCATGCTCAGGGTATCCGAAAATACCCCATGCATGTTCCGCGATTCTTGATAGTTTTCGAGTTATATATATATATTATTATTTTTTAATTTCTTGCAATGGCGCGTGGCTATTTAGTCACCTGCATCCTTTAAGGTGGTGATTCTACTCGTCATACTAAACAACTTTCGCTATGAAAATCATATCCATATTGTAAAAATAAAATAGCATTGATGGCCATTCAATTTTAGAGTTATTTTCAACCTGAATAGATTACTTTCTATAAATACTTGTCGAAACGTAAATAGAGAACATCAGACAGGAGAGAAACCTATATAAGCAACAAAAATCTTGTTTTGTAATCAACCGTTGTTGCTTTTGTATGAAGATCTTGGATTTTCATCATCTTGAGAATCAAAGTTTTTGAATGTCCCGCCCTCAGCCAGCCAAACTCATACGTCACTGAATCAACTCTATGGTATTTAATTTTAACGATTGCAGACTTCATCGATTCACTCTATTTTTAACCTGTGGTTAAATTTAATTTTCTTTTTTTTAATATGGCAATAATTTGCTTCTGCCGTTTGTCGATGGTCAATGTTTGAGTGATTTGTCGCAATCGCAAATGTCATAGTATTTTTTGAGCTGAATATTATCAGGATGGCAGAAAATAGAGAGGAAATTCTAGCAAATTTTCAGGTAAGAGTGCCTTTATATGTTAGCAAAATCCTAATTTTCCTATCACCACTCTTTAGTGTTTCAAAAAGGTTATGTAGTGTACAACAACAGTGACTCTTAATTCTCGTTTATCTCTTTGTGCTTTGGTCTTATCGTAGTTTTCAAAGATTTTTTCAAAATTTCTTTGTCCTTTTTGTATAACTGCATAGGTTTTTCGATCGTAATCATACTTTGGACACGTGTTATACGTTACAAATTGTGCCTTTATTGTTTCTTTGTGCATAGTCGTTGTTCACTTCCTTGAAACTACTAAAGCTACAAGGTAAACCTTGCGGTTTACTGCGTTCTTCAATTGCGTAGTATACGTAATTAAGGCAACGTTATACTACGTTTGTAATAATGAAACGAATAATTATAGGGTATAACAGCCATAGAAGATGTTGCAGAAGCTATATACCACCTAGAAGAAGCAAATTGGGACTTACTCGTAAGTACACTACTTTTTCATTCTTATTTTAAACTAGAAACTATAAAACATAGTATAGGATGACAGTTTTTAAAATCTTCATCATACTGCAAAATATTAGTTCTATTCAAAGGTTTTCTGACTTTCTGTCATGTCCATGTATGGGTTTGTTTATATTTTTAGTTGTTTCAGATGACACATGTATCATTGATCAAAATATTTAACTAATCACTTATCAATCTTAACTAAACCCCATTATGTAAACATTTTAATTTACAATATAATTCTAAAACAATTATTCCAGTTAAAATTAAGAATGATATCCATTTGATGTGGGAAATATGGTTGTTCAACCTTCTCAAAATCTGCATGTCATCTCATGTCACAGCCATATGTATCATTATTATTCATAGATCTACTTGATGTTAATATTCACTTGGGTATATAATATAATGGATTAAAACCTTGGTTTTATAGTTACACCAATTTCTCTTGTTTAGCTTATCAGCAGAAACATCTTTCTATCTTAAGAGTGGTTTTCGAATGTAGTATACACTTGAAAACAGAATTACATTAGATACTTACTTCAAATGAATTGGATTGCATTTAACAATTCCTATTATAACATTATCTGCACATATTAGCGCTGAATATAAGGCAGTAGACACTGACCGCAGTCAAGCTTCATCAATACTCAACTTATTTCATTTAAGTCTTATAATTTCAAATGTGCTTACTACAATATTCAAGTACAAAACTCGTTGGTTTAATGCAACCCACTAAAATACCAATTCAACCTTATCTCATCTTATCTTTCTTATTATTTTATTTATACAAATATTATAAGTTTAAATTTATTTATTGGTATCGGACTGATATTGGTATATCTGCAATGCCATATTTAAGCTCATGTTCTGTGTCCCTAATTCCTGCCGCCCAACCTAGAAATTGGCTTAGGATACTTAATTGATCTATTGGCTGTAAAGTCATCCATAGTAAATTTGATAAACACAATCCAGTTTCAAGAGAGGTTCACTGGACTGGGCTGGACACGCATGCAGCACTAGGTTAATAATAATAATACATTTATTTCAGACATAATCAATTGTCCATATAATGTTAGTAACAAAGGTCTTAGAAGTAATGTTAGTATACACAACAAAAGTACAAAACACAACACAAAAATAGGTCAATGCGTCATCTCGTCACGTGAAGCTGAATAAGCCTCCCCAACACTACAGACTCCGGCCTTTCTGATATCATCTGCAGAATTCCGTTGGGGCTCCCTCGGATCCTACAGAACAGAGATGCTGCTTTTTTACGCATTATGGCATAAAAATCGTCGACCCTTGCGTCAGCAAACATGCCTAAAGCGCTGCAGAAACGCGGGAGCCCCATCAGAATTCTGAAGGCGTTGTTATATTGTACGCGAAGAGCGTTGTAGGCCCACTGCGTGTAGCTGGTCCATTAAGTCTATAATACCCACATTAGGAAATAATTTAATTTTTTTTTTTTTTAGCTAGTTTCTTAAGTTTTTCTGTACCTACAACTATGGATTTCCAAGTCTGAATTAAAAGTTGTTTTCACTATTTTGAGAGCAGTGGTGATGAACCCACAACCTACAACTTCTAACTTCGTAAGGGCCACCATTGCTCTTTAGAGAAACAGAAATAATAGAAAAATAGATAGATATCAACACCAAATTAGGTTCCATGGTTCCATCATACTCAAAACTCTGAAATGACCATAGATTTTTGTTGGTAAATGTACCTACTTTTATGCTGAAGTTCAATTAGTCATACTCATAATAGTCAAGCCAATCCATTATAATTATCAGCTTTGCAATCTCTCCATCAATCCACTTATCTCGAAATATTAAGTTAAGACCTGTTCCTACACTTCTTTTATTGTTGACTATTTTTAGTCATTAAATCAAGTTTACCTATTTACAATAGGGATGTGTCCTGGGTAAAAAAAAAAGAAAAACTGTTTAGACCATCAATCAGATAATAAAAAATATATTATACACGTATTTTTTGCTTTATCATATTAATAAAAAAATATTTCAAACTCAAACTCAAAGCATTTATTTCAAATAAACCAATTACAGGCACTTTTGAATTGTCAAGGGGTCGGTCAGTCAGAAAGATGAAGCTAGTTGCCCATTCCAAAGCATAGTAGGTTCCTATGGAGAAGAACGGACAAGAAACTCCATGGACACTCTTTTAAAACAAAATATTGTTACAAAATATGGGTTACATCATTCATGTTGAAGTTATACATGTGAGAACAATGTAGAAAGACGTGCACGTTAGAAGCGTCCGTAATAGAAACAATTCAAAAATTAAAATAAGCCGTGGCAGCTAAGAGATGACCAGTAGATTAAACACCATTTAGATAAAACACATTAAACTTGGGAGCATCCCTATTTTCTTAAAAAACAGCTACTCAACTCTAAGATATAAATAAAACATTTCTTTGTTTTTCCTTTGCTAGGTTTCTTCATTTCTTCAACTTTTCATTATTGAAGTAGAACCTATCAGAAATAATAGAATTATTTCTTTGTTTTGTAGCTAGTATTACAACTTCCTGTAAGGAATGGTAACAAACATGTATTTATAAAAGTACTTATATAACAGATTAGAATATTAAAATCAACTGTTTTCTAGACTCCATTTTTTTTAACTTATATAACAAGTACTTGTTTCTCAATCATTTTAATTAAATAAAAACTTGTAGAATGTTTGAACAATGTTTTCCTTGCATTCCATGTATGGAATTGATTATGGTGACTTGTTATTACCATACTGGAAATGTACATAAATATATATGTAATGTATACAGAGTGGTAATTTAAAATAAAAAGTATCACTCTGTATTTACAGTGTATAATATAAAGGAAAAATAGTTACGGGGAATTCGCTAAGGTAGCTCGCGACATTCAAATTTTCTTACGTTTTAGCGGGTTACCCTGACGCTTTCACTTTAAAAGGTCGCGGTAAACAATAAACTGAAGCCAACCAGCTGAAATTCTTAACAATGCCAGGCTGTATGTACTTGCCCTTGTTGCGTCAACTCCACGCTGTTCGTAACACAACGGGAGTCAAGCGGCTCGGCACAGCGCGGTGTTCTATTGTTTTTGATTTTGAATGACCGTACCTTCGATTTTGTATAAAACACAGCACACCGACCGCACCACGCCTCGCCGCTCCTCGTCCCATCGCGCCCGTTGTGTGTATCTCTTGAAAACCTAATAGACTACCGAGTGATAAGTCGTAGACTTTGTCTCTGTCACCCAGACCTAGACCAAAGTCAAGAGAAAACCCATAGTACAAGATTAAAAAAAAAAAAATGCACTAGGTTGCAAAAGGCAGAGTGAAGGATATTTTCTGCTTTTAATGATCCTACGACCAAAAAGATGTTGGGCGCCTTATGTTTACGCGACACAAAATTCGTTGAAGTCATCGAGTGTCATATTGAATTTCGACAGTTAATTATTTCAACACGGTCCCAATTGCGAAAAACGATAGTTCGACTACTCATTGCTTCGACAGGACATATATTCGACTAGCATTAGTCCGACAGAACATACTTCGACAACACACACCTTCGAAAAACTCTCTCACTTCTCTGTCTCGCATAGGGTCGCAGCATTATGCTGAGCGATGGCCGTTTTGCGTGGATGTGACGCATATTTACCCCAAACTAATTTTTTTTTTTTGTGTTGTGTTCTTTTTTTTTTTTGCGTCATGTTTACCGCAAATAAACGTTTTTTCTTTCTTTTTTTCTTTTACTTCGACAGAACCCTTTTATTTATTGATTTATGATCTCCAACAAAAGATGTACACAATACAGGTATTAAGCAGGTGTACTCCTTAACTAAGAGGAGACCACAGCATGCACAATGAAGTTAACACCCTTCTTCGATATGCACTTGTTCGGCGGATCTCTATTTCGTCGTCGATATCTTCGACATATTACTGCTCTGAAATGTGTCTATAATAATTGAATTTCGCTTTATGGTTTTAGGTACAAAATAAAAACATAAATAATAATTAATTATGTTTTTAATTATAACCAGTATCAAATCTTTGTACCTACAGTTTAATCATTTCTTCAGATAATTTAAATAACACAATATAATATTAATAAGTGTTCTCTATTATTTATTAAACATGTGAGTAACATATGCTAATCTGCTTAGGAACGAAATTGCATCCATGTAATTTTTCAGTAACAAATGGTTTTGTAGCCTTTTGTTCTACTGTAACAGTTGATGACGTCAAGTGACGTCATCAACTGTCATGTTCCATAAAATTAAGCCGTTTTCTCACTCTCACTGTGTGATGGTTACAAGCTAGAGATGGTGAATATAACTTTTTATATAACATTTTATGTCCATAAATTCACTGTCCATGCCAAGGTTGCCTAGAAGAGATCGCAGTATGCGATAAGGCCGCCCATTGTATATTTTATAGTGTATAAGTTTTCTTTTCTTTTGTAATGTGTAATCTGATGTACAATAAAGTATATATAAATAAATAAATAATAAATAACCATTAAATTTAACTAATATTGACAATTTAATAAACACAATTAACATTAACGAATACAAATCGTAGCAACTTCTCCGAAAATCTCCACAACTTAACAATTTCAATATGCATTAGCAGTATATTCGACCATTCACCATGTTGCAGATACTAGAATAAAATTATTAACTAATATTTCCAACCGATGAAAAATGTTTTAATTTTTTTTAATCCATTAACTATTAACCAATAAAAAAATTCAACCATTATTCTCATCTCTATTACAGGCAGCCATCAACCGAGTGATGCCACAGGATGCGACTAGCTCGTCAGTACATGATAACGACACACATGATGTTGAAATGATAGATGATGATATATCTGTGATAACTCCAAAAACTCACCCACCAGGTATGAACTACATGATTATTATTAATATGTAATACAAGCAAATAGATATTTCCTTAAGGTGGAAGCGTCAGCGTATCCCAATAAATCAAAATTAGAATTTCGCGGGATACCCTGACCCTTCCCTCTTTAGCATATAAAAAGGACACAGTATAAACAGTTACAAGTACAGTGTGCCTGCAGTTCTTTGCAAGTGCACTTTTGCAGCAGTCACACTGCTAGGATATTACTTGATATTTTCACCTGACCCTGCTGTGTTTAAACCATAATTTGCTTGTAAGGAACTTTCAAAGATAATGTTTTTGCAACCATTAAAAATAAATCTTATCCCTTTCATTAACTTTACTTAACACTTGAATGTTTATTCCGCAGACCGGGAAGACCGTAATCAAGCATCAACCTCGACGCCTTTAAATTATACCCCCACTCCTTTTGTAGAACTACAAGTTCATTGTAATAATAAGATACATGAAGTTAAAATATCTGCGAATGCGACAGTTGGTGAGTACTTTTATACTTAAGTCAAATACATCGAAATGAAATGAAATCGTTTATTCTGTAAATAGGATATCGGAATCACTTTTACACGTCATATAAAAAATATAAAAACAAGCTTGAGGAAGTCGACATTTCCTATCTGACTATCCCTGAGAAGAAATGGCGAAACAAACTCAGGGGTCAAAGTCTCTTTTAAAGTCCAGACATAATCTTGGTCAGATCATGTGAGGACCATGTAGATCCGTGTCTGAAATGGTCTTTTGAGGAAAGAACCACACAATTTTGAGTGGACCTGTCCAGTCAGTGCAAGCATTTGTCAGTAAACGTGTAGCTCAACTCAGGATTTAAGGAGCTCAACGACTCGACGAACAATACCAAAGAAAGGACATTTGGGTAGGCCGCATAAAGTACTCAAAATACCAGACCATCATTAAAACTACTTGAGAAAGAGGAAAAAGAGATAATCTTAAGAAATCAAATGACCCACATAGTGCTCACATTCACAATAATTAAAGTAATATATGTAATACTTTTCAAAGTAAATATTCATGTCATTTTGTATATAATATTTAATAATGTCAATAATTAGGTATGTATATAAAACGTTGTATAATTATTAAAATGTCAAGTTTTACGGTTTAATCAAAAGGCTTTAAGAAGAGCGAACAGTTCAATCCCAAGCTTTTTTGTCTTCTAAATGTCATCACAATATTCGCCTTATTTGCATGGTGATTGTCAGAGTAATTAAATAAAAGTTAGTTAAAATAAAATCTGTAAATCTTAAAGTTCTAGGACATGGCGGTTTCCTCACGATATTTTCCTTCACCGTTTTGAGGGCTGTGGCATTTCAATAATTTACACAAAGTAAAGCGCTTGTCAGAGTTCGAAACTTCGACCTACAACTCGGTAAGTCGCGGCCGTTACACTGGGCTACCACTGCTCCCAAGAAATCCCAAGTCACCTGCGTCAAATTAGATCAAAATCGGTTTGAAAACCAAATATAACATCCACAGGACATAATACAGTGAAAATCGCGCTTTGTAGCCAACGTGCTACAAAGCGCGATTTTCACCACCATAAAAAAAACTGATTTCTGAGTGCAGCAATCATTATAAAAAATATAATTGCTAAAAACATTATACGACAAGGTGGATAGTCTCTTTATTATGCACTGGGTGCGGAGGCACGTGCCAACATGTGTTGAGCCACGATGCTATTAGTTTTTAAGTTTTACTAACATAGTTTTTTAAGTTTTTGTTACTAATACTATATGGATTGTGTGTATTTTTATGTGTGATCCGCAATAAATGAGAATAATAATAATAAGTACAACACAATCTCAGACATTTCAACTAGCAACATTACATGCAACCTCTTTTATCCTCCAGGTGATTTAAAAAAGGAGTTGGAGACCAAATGCGGCGTGCCTATATGCCGGCAGCAGCTGTCGGGATTGGGCGGCTCGCGGGCCACCAACAACGCGACGCTACAAACGCTCAACCTGCCGCAGAATGCCGTACTCCGACTCAAAGCTGCTGAAGCTCTAATGGCGGATGATGAGTGAGTAGTTTCATGGTGGAAGAATCATAACTGTCAAAACCAGACAATAAAAAATAAACAATTTCCTTCTTCGAAGGCCCATAGCGTGTTAGTATTACTAATTACTAAAAACCACCCAGCCCAAAACCTAAGACCTCAGCATTCGGTTGATATCAAAAATCAAATTAAAATAAACCCTTTTGTTGATCCTTGTAATATATTTGGTTATATGACGACGACAAGCACGGCACGGTACGGCACGGTGCGGGACGGCACGGTTGGCGCAGTGGTTAAGCGATTGACTGCTGCGCTGCGTGTCTCGGGTTCGATTCCCACACGGAACAAATATTTATATGACCTACAAGTTGTTGTTCCGGGCCTGGCTGTTAGTTTATGGGAGTTTAAATGTTTGTAAAGGCACCCACAATACAGGAGAAATTCCTAGTGTGGGGCAACGTTATAAAAAAAAAACCCTTCTCTGTTGTTTTGAATCTACAACTTATCAATCATTGTATGTACCAGGGTTGCAGAAAGGCTGACAACAACATACGTCCTGCACGTGCATGTGGACGACAAGGAGTACACGCTCAAGTATCCGGGCACCAAGACTGTGCAGGAGGTCAAGAGTGACATATACTCGCTCACAGATATACCTGTCAGACATCAGGTCAGTGATATCATCTGTCAGCTACAGTAGCGCATTTTTTATATATCCCGTTGGCCGTTATGTCGCAACAACTTTAGAGCCTACCTCAAATGGCTTAGCATGATCCTCCGTTATGTCGAAAATACTGCAGCATTAATTTTGAAATAAATATATGGTAAAGTTGAGGATTAATGTTAATCTATGTTCGACGAAAACACGATTCCATAAAATTTTCTCGATAGAAATAAAATCCAAAGTTACGTCCAAACCGAACAGTAAACCGCTGGTGTTCAGAAAATACTTCAAATTAGATGATGAAACTTTGCATATTTACTGAACTAACTATAAAGCTGGTCTTATGTTTTTTTTTTTTTTAAACTACCTTTATTTTCACCGTAAAAAGAAATTATCTAAACTAACGGCGCCTTTGGAGCCTTCTCCCTGTCTCGCTTGCTCGCGTGACGTCCCGGTCAATAGTGTGCGAGCGAGATAAAGAGTGAGGTGGCGATGAGGTAGTATAGACTCTTAAGGGTGGAACTTTTTCAATCTACATAGCCTTTTGCCAACTATGTCGGGTCAGCTTCCACTCTAACCAGATGCAGCTGAATACCAACATTTTGCTTGGAGCTACTGCCTATCTGACATTCACACCCCAGTTACTGGGTAACACAATACCCCTTGGAAAGTGTGAAACTTTTTGGGAGTTGTTGATAAAAAATCGAATCGTTGAGCTCCTTATGTTCTGAGTTGAGCTGCACGATTACTGACAAATGCGTGCACTGAATGGCCTGTCCATTCAATCTGTTTGGTTCTTTCTTCAAAAGACCATTTCAGACACCAATCTACATGGTCTTCACATGATTTGACCAAGATTATGTCTGGACTTTAAAAGAGACTGTGACCTCTGAGTTTGTTTCGGCCTTTCTTCTCAGAGTAGTCAGATACGAAACGCCGACCTCGTCTTGTTTTAAAATATGATTGACGTGTAAAAGTGTTTGTCAAAAACCTACTTAAAGAAATAAAATCATTTATTATTTATAAAAAAAATTGGTAATTTTTACTACAATACAAATTCATTGAAAAAATATCTTACTAAATTTGACCAACTACTTCTTGTACAGATTTTGTTATCCGATAAAAAATGTTGGTCAACTATACTCATTTATACAGACAATTGGCACTTGAACAAAAAAATAATTATGCCTATTTTAGCATAATTCGATTTCGATTGAGGTTTTCGTGAAAAAAAGAGCTAATTCCTTAGACAATTCTAATAAGGACCCTCGGACATTTTATTTATTTTTATACTTTGTACAATAAAGTCTAGAGAACCAGAAAATACATAGCAATTTTTTTTTTTTTCTTATTCTTTTAAAATTATTTTTCCCCGAATCTACTATGGATTCGGATTTCCAAATACTGTTTCAGTAAAAAAAACTGTATTTTAATAATAATAATAATAATAAATTTATTTATTTCAGGTAAATAACAACCATCGCCAAACATTTAAAATCATAAAACATAAATCAAATCACATTAAATCAAAATAAATTAAATTAACGCAAAATAAATTAAATCAAATCTACTAATTATAATAAAAATAAAACAATTAATACCTTATCTCCGACACTGACACAGCAACATGTTTGCTGGAACAATGCCGGATGAAGGGGCAGTCCAGCCTTCCCGCAATCATGGCCAGTACGATGTTGGGGCTAACCCGTACCCTACGCACGCGCGGACGCGGCACGCTTGCAGATGGTCGCATGAAAGCAGTCGGTGCGCGTCTCTGCGAACATACCCGAGGCGCTGCAGTATCGGGGTAGCCCCATCACCGCCCTGAACGCGTTATTGTACTGGACGCAGATGGCGCCGTAACTTCTATTAGAGTTAACTAAACGTAACTCGTAACTTTTATTTTGGGGGTCGTATGGAATTATGGAAGAAAAAGACATGGTGCGCCGACCCCAAACAAATCGAGATTAGGACATGAGAATGATGATGATTTTGCGATGTCTAAGCTCTTTCTTTCTGTCTTCCCCAGCAATGGACAGGCTGGCCCGCAGTAACAGGACTGGACGAGACAGTTCTAGCGATGGCTGGTCTAGACCTTCCTCAACATGAGTTCACCGTGCGACGCGCGCCCGGCAAGCAGAAGGAGTATAAGAGGGTAAATAGTACGGTACTGGACCCTTTTACTAACATATCTATAATGCTACAAGGTTCTAACGCCGCGTGCCTAGAGTCACTTCACAAGACAATAGGGATCATGACAATTTTTAGGGTTGCGTACCTCAAAAAGAAAAAAAGAAACCCTTATAGAATCACTCGTGTGTCTGTCTGTCTATCACAGCCAATTTGCAAATTTAAGTTGAAAGGAGATGTCCGCTTTTTATATGGACGTCGATTTATTATTCCGAGAAAAATCTAACCAGCATCAACCTAAACCTAAATAAAAGCGATAAAAATATGTTTATCCATTGATGGCAACCCAAATCAAACCTCCCACACACTTTGGCAAAGTCTTAATTGACATATGATTCTATTCATCCATAAAAAATTACTTTGTTATCCTATTTCTTATTATATATTATGGTGCATAGACAAATATTCTGATTTTAATAACGTTTTGTTTACTCTTACATCAAATATTAATTGACAGTAATGACAGTACCATGTGTCAATTTTGACGAGTTTACAATTTTTTTTACGGTGTGTTCATGTTTCACATAAAAGTTTATTCGTTTTAGGAGTAAATTCACACCAAAATAAAATAAGATTTTTCTCAAAATCGGAGGTCTTTAAAAATGTATGATACAGTTAAATCACTACTTTTTAGGATGTCTCTCAAAACATATTTAACTTATCCTGGTTAGAATTATTGAATAATAAAAAACCATTTTCGGACATGTCCTTTGGTACATATATCAATTACTGTGACGTAAATAAAAGAATTTTGAATATGGGGGTCCCTTTTGCGAGAAAAATAAGAAAATTTGAAACAAGTTTTGCACACTGTACCGTGTGACATATCAAACGAAACGGCTTACTGTGAGGGTCTCAAGTATTTTTAAAGATAATTAAAGAAATATATGAAAATTTACCAAAAATTCGAAGACAAGTGATATTATAGGCTGAATTAGTCTTTGAAATTACATTATTTGTTGAAACATTTCTAATATTAGTAATCATCCCTATTGCACAAATGTTACCAACAGCGCTCCCTGTCGACGTCATTCGAACACCAAAAGATCCTTGTAGCAATGTATTTGCACATTCGTGGAAGGAAAGGGTTATGCAGCTTTAGGTCAATATTGACCTTATTTTTTAGACTACGGATTGATTGAAAGTGATAGTTCAAAAAGGTGGGATAGGTAGTAGTTAATACAAATACAACGCGCGTATTTTGCGTACGGATGGTATATCGATTATTCGATCCACCCCAACTCCTCAAGGAAGGTAGATAGAATACTCTTTATTATGTACACCATACAAATTACAGACATAACTGTTACATAGGGTGTCACAATGGGCGGTCTTATCGCTAAAAGCGATCTTTTACGGACAACCTTTGGATGGATCAAAAAGTAGAAGGATAGACAAGGCCATTACTGACAATCTCATGTAGCGTACCTGGGTTACCGAAGTACTTGGCCCTGTATGTGGTGACCACCAGGTAGTTTAGTAGCACATGAGCTGCTGTCTCGTCGTCCACCATGCAGGCCCTACACAGCGGACTGTCTGTGACTCCTATGAAAAAGAGGTGTTTATTAAATGACCCATGGCCAGTTATAGCAGCTGTTACTGTACGCAGCTCTTGTTTCGTAAAAAGGTGGGATGGGAAACAAATGTATTTGTAATGAAAATTGCTTAATCGTTTCCTTCTGCGAGTTTATATTTTTTTACTAACACACTTCCTACTTATTTTTTATCCAAAACAGACTCGTTAAACATGTTATTTGATATTCCTTAATCTATTCAAATAAATAAAATTTAAGTGTCTGTTTGTAATGTCAAAATCCCAGAGTATATAATACTAGCTTTTGCCCGCGGCTCCGCCTGCGTAGACGTCGGTTATCGCGTAAAAAAGTAGCCTATGTCCTCCATATCCCAGGCTATATATCTGCCAAATTTCATGACGATTGGTTCAGTGGTTTAGGCGCGAAAACGTAACATACAGACAGACAGACAGAGTTACTTTCACATTTATAATATTAGTATGGATGGTACGTATAACAAAAAGACGAATAAAAAAAAATTGGCTGTCTGTCTGTTTGTTCCGGCTAATCTCCGAAACAGCTGGACCTATTTTGACAGGACTTTCACTGCAGATAGCTGATGTTATAAGGAGTAATTTAGGCTACTTTTATTTTAAGCTAGTAATAAAAATGAAAGACTATAAAAATTACTGATATTTTTCGTAGTTTTTTTTTGTGTTCCCCTGCAGTATTAAACTCTTTCCATAATAAAGAATGTAATAAGTCAAATCATTTATTTCAAATAGGCACTTAAAAGACACTTTTGAACGTCAAAAATTACAAAAATAGTTAATTGATCCTAGTTGCCCCTTCCAAAAGATAGTTATGTATGGAGAAGAATGCTGCCGCACTAACGAAAAATGCAATAACTCGATTTTGCCGCTTCCGTGAATTGTATTTTTGATTATTGAATTTGTTATGATGTTTTAGTTATTGCATTCTTGCTTACTGAAAAACCGAGTTCCTGAAAGATCAATAAAAAGTTGCTTAGAGAGAGTTAATAGATTTCGATTTGCTGACTCCAAATATATAACTCAACGAATCTTATAACTCAAAATCGAGTTAATGCATTCTTCGTTAACGCGGCAGAATGGACAAGAACATACTTACTCTTTTAAAATGTTAACAATAGTTTGTATACATTAATTAATAATTATAGTTGAAGACGATGTACCTAGAATAAAAATTACTATAATTCCAGATAATAGTCGAGAGTTCGGATAGTGAAAACAGTTCTGTCGAGGAGGTAGAGGACACAGCTGAAGGCTACACCGGCGAGGATGACATGTTCGTCGACCTCGTACAGTCCGAGAGGCTGCAACCGCTAAGTGAGTACACACTTACTACACTAATGAAAACAGTTCGTTTGATCAACTTCAGGGGGAAGCGTCAGGGTAGCCCGCGAATTTTAAATTTTTTCAATCCGCATGTCTAGGATTATTGCAAAGGCCGGGAAAAAGGTAATTGCAGGTCGAATATGAGTATTCACTAAACGCTCCTGCAATGGATTTGATTTTCTTTGTCCGTAAATTCGATACTTCGCGTGTTCTTTTTCGAAAATAATGTCAATTATATTTCCAAGAATGTTTGAGAAAATTCATATTGCTTTTTATGCATACTGCTTCTATTGTATTGAAAAAATGGTGGTAATTTCGAACACTTACTAAAATAAATTAAAGGATATGAAAATTTATGTATTTTATTAATTTTAGACATCATGTTTCATAGTAACATTTACTGCTTAAGACCTACACAATCGATATCTAAACATAAATAGTGTAAGTTTTCTTTTTCAAAACGTCGGGGTTCGATTCCCGAATTAAGTACACGTTTTTTTTTAATGTATGTATTCAGTTTTTCTTATTACTTTAAGAGATTTTCGTATGTCTTATAGTTTCAGACTTTCCCATACTGACCGATCTAAATGTGCCACCCTGTATAATAATAATCTTTTACGTCACACCTGGCCATAATGTGAGTTTTACCGCACGCTACGCGTACAGTAAAACTCGCATTGTGGCCAGGTGAAGACGTAAAATTGTGTACTCACCACGGGCAGCCCTCTATCGCATATTTAGAACCCTCGCCTGCGGCTCGGGTCACAAATACCTGCGATTTCGGGCTTTCTTTTTTAATGTACTATTAGTGAGTGGAAACGCCGGGACGACGGGTACACCCTAGGGGGACATAATAGTGACCTAATTGGTGATGTTCTTCAGAAAGATCAGGTGCGAAGTACTCGCAATCGGCGTGCGTGTATGACTAGATGTATGAACGTAAACGAAGCAAAAGGAGTATTTATGGAGCGTAACAGGTGGCGTTCTGTAGTTTCTGCCTACCCCCATGGCAAAAGGCGTGAGTTTATGTATATTATACTTATTTTTCATGTTGTAGTGTCAGACAGCGTAGAAGACGAAGCTCTGGGCTGCATCGAGTTCTCGCAGCGGTTCCGGACGCGGTACGGACCCAACACGCCGCACTTCTTTGAGGGCACTCTACAGGACGCCATCAAAGAGTCCTGTCTCAAACCTGCCAAAGAGGTGAGCCGTTCATTGGACCAAAAACAAATCTTAACAGTCCCCATAGTCAGTACCATGTCGTATTGTAACTATTACAATATACCTTTGTGGCGGTATATACAACGCCACATGCAAACTACGCATCAAAGACCTGACGTCACAAATCCTGCATCAAAAATCAGAGTTTACCGCGCGATTAGCATAAATATACAACATCTCGACATCAACTGTCGGGCAGTTGCCCACCAGACACAACACCCGTCCGGTCGGAGGATCCATCCTTTTCTATGGAGGATCAGTGATCTTTACACCGTTCCTCTTACCTCTATACCTTTGATATCATAAACAAATACGTTTAAGTAGGTCAAACAATGAAAAAAAAAAAACATTAAGTAATACGACGGACATAAAAGTATAAAGTACGCATCAAACTTTATGGTGGCTCTGAAGTGCGCTACTTGCTGCGTAGTTCTGCACCCCCACCCCCGCTGAAACGTGAAATTATGACTGCGCAGCGTCTCGCCGCAGGTTCCGAGCCACCAGCAAGTTTGAGTCTGACTGTATAGTGCGAAATAAAATTGTAGAAATTAAATAAAATGGAACTAAAAAAATTCCAAACTAAATTGTTGCCATTTTTAAGCATTTTACGTCAAAAATTGTGATTTACGTAGAAAGTGACGCCCTCATTTAATTTCAACTATTTTATGTCGCACTGTACATGTCTACAATTTCGGATGTTCTTGTCTCAACTTTAGACCATAACATCGAACTCAAAGGCCCTCAGCAATACGCAACATAGAATTCCCCTATATTCCCATTCAAATATCGCCACTAATGGAGTTAATTTTGTTACAAATATGTATAATGACAACTATTTATTTCAGCGAAAACTCCTAGGCGTATACTTGCACCACGAGCAGTCGGTGCTATCCAATGTGTTCTGCGCACAGTTACTGGGCTGCGAGGCAGTACTTCAGACTCTCGCCGCTAACTTCATAGTGTATGGCTGGGACCTCTCACATCCCGACAACAACAACATGTAAGATACAAACAATACTCGACCTTAGCAGATACAACTTGTAGGCTACAGTCAACTGCGAGGTAGTACTTCAGACCCTTGCCGCACAATTTCATAGTGTATGGCTGGGACTTCCCACACCCCGACAACAATAACATGTAAGATACAAGCAATACTCGACCTTAGTAGCTACAACTTGTAGGCTACAGTCAACTGCGAGGCACTAAGTACTTCAGGCCTTCGCCGCCAACTTCATAGGGTATTATGGCTGGGACCTCTCATACCCCGATAACAACAACATGTAAGATACAAGCAATACTCGACCTTAGTGGCTAGAATACATACTTGTTACGGTCGCGAATCATACTTTGACCAACATAAACCTGAAACTGTTCTGCAAATTGCGAAAAACGTAAGATAATTTGAATTACGCGGGGTACCATGGCGGTTTCGCCATAAAAGCTAACTGGAAAGACAACGACACAGTTCTCAGTCAATTTGGAAGATTGCAACTAGCTCTTCCAGATATTTTACGATATCATCATTGGGAAAAATATTGCAGTAAATAACATTAAAAAAGATAATTAAACCGTACTAAAATTATTTGTATTATATGTTTCCAGGTTATTATCATCAGTGGCGAACGCATTAGGGCCAGTAGCGAGCATGACGATACGCAACATCCCGGTGGACCGCATGCCCGCACTTGTTATCATCATGCGAGTGCGGTCCAACACCGAGATATACTCCGTTATCAACGGTGAGTGATAAGATAACAGTGTTACCATCATTAGTGCTGTATTCCCCCAAAGGGGTATGCTGAGGTAGTGATGCAAGAAGTACCAAAAAGTATCGATATATCGTATCGATATTTAAAAAAAAAATACTATTTCGGTATATCGATAAAAATATCGTTATTTTTGTGACATTTTCAAAAAAATATTTATAGGTACTTTATGAAATTCAATTGTTTGTTTTTTTTTTAATCCACAGCAGCAAGGATTTTGGCATTCACAGTAAGGCCCACTTGCAGTGCATTAAAATTATTTATTTTCCGATCAAGCAGACACAGACTAAAAAAAAAAACAAAAACAAATAAAAAAATACTACTTTTTTTATACTGTTTTTACGTCTTTAAACTCAGAGGTTTTAGTCAGTGGCGACAACGGTGTTGCTTTTGGAAATATATCGTATTTGATACATTTTCGATACTAGATATTTTATATCGATCTAACGAACAAAAACAAATAATAATGGTAATAAAAATTTATTACCGTAAATTGTATTGATCATCGCCGTGTAAACGAGGCTGCTGAGAGCAGTCTGTTAGTGGTAACGGCCGCAACTTACTAGTTGTAGGTTCGAACCTAGACAGGCGCTTTGTGTAAATTATTCCAACATCACTGCACTCAAAACAGTGAAGTTGGAATAATAAAATAATAAAACATCGTGAGGAAACCCGTATGTCCTAGAACCAAAATTCGAAGACGTGACATTACGAACTCGCACTGGGCCCGCGTAGTTGATTACGGCCCACGGCCCCTCACTGAAAGGAGGCAGTGTCCCAGCAGTGGGAACATAGGCTGATTATGCTGTGTGAACCTTACGACCACAAGACCAAAGACACAGTCCATCTTCTAAGGGTGGGTTGTTTCACATCTACTTGACGCACGCGTATACGTCATAAATGGCGCTAACTATCGTCAAATCGTTGATTCACAAAATTATGCCCTTGACGTTCGTTAAAAAATAACGATTACAGTAACAGATGTCATACCCACTGGTTAACGTCATTTTATTTTTTACATTTGAACTTTGACGTTCGGTTTTTATGCAGTGAAACAACGCTTTGTATTTAACGAACGTTAAACATCATATTTATGTAACCGTTATTATTTGACGTACGTATGTTACGTTAACGAACTGTTTGAAACAACCGGCCCTTAGTAACATAAATCACGCCTGAAATGAGACACAATTAATAGGGATGTGTCCTGGGTAAAAAAAAAGAAAAACTGTTTAGTCCGTCAATCAGATAATAAAAAAATATTAGACACGTATTTTTTGCTTTACCATATTAATAAAAAAATACTTAGATAAACCACATTAAACTTGGGGAGTGGGGGCTCGTTACGTCACAGCTACGTATAAAATCAACTGAAAAGTGACGTCATGCCACATTTGAACTCAATGTATTGCCGTAATGTTTTGATTACGTAAAAAAAAGAAAAAATACGTGTTCAATATTTTTTAATAATCTAAATGACGGACAAAAAATTTTTTTACGTCACACCTGGCGATAATGTGAGTTTTACCGCACGCTACGCGTACAGTAAAACTAGCATTGTGGCCAGGTGAAGACGTAAAATGGTGTAGTCACCACGGGCAGTAAAAAAGAAAGCCCTCTATCGCATATTTATAACCCTCGTCTGCGGTTCGGGTCACAAATACCTGCGATTACGGGCTTTCTTTCTTTTACAGCCCTTGGCAAGTAAAATACTATTACGTCACACCTGGCCATAATGTGAGTTTTACCGCACGCTACGCGTACAATAAAACTCGCATTGTGGCCAGGTGAAGACGTAAAATTGTGTACTCACCACGGGCAGTAAAAAAGAAAGCCCTCTATCGCATATTTACAACCCTCTTCTGCGGCTCGGGTCACAAATATCTGCGATTTCGGACTTTCTAGTCATCCCTATTTTAATATCAGTCTTTTTCTTGGTAGTCGGTAGGTCAAGTTAAACTTAATTTTCAATTCCACATATTGACAGGCAACGTTGGCGTATCAGAGTTACTAGGTGGTCTAGTAGAAGCATTAGAACGGTTCAGCTCGGCCCGAGAAGACGAGGCCAAGATGGAGAGAGAGCGAGACGCAAGACAACGCGTCAAAAGGGAGCAGGACGAAGCATATCAACGCAGTTTAGAAGTTGACAGGTACCACTAATGATACTACACATAAGTATAGGTTTGGATTGCATGTTGCATTATAACACTGGTAAATGGTAAAAAGGAATCCTTATGGTGCGACTCAGTCTGTCTGTCCATCTGTCACAGTTTTTATTTTATCGTGTTTAGTTATCCACACCCATCACGTCTGCAGAGTTTCGCTAACTCATTTAATTTGACCCTGTATTTATCGTACCATCTGAATGTGCATATTTTTGCGGGCGGAAGGGTGGTGCTGCATTCTGCATCCAAGCCTAGATCTAGGTTTTGCGGAATTAAAACTCAATTATTATTAGGCTAGTGGTAAGTGGACTATTATCCGAACTTAGACTCTCATTCGGTCCGTTGGGCGTGGTGGCTCCTGGCTAACATAACCAGCCTTGCTCCGCCCACATAAATAGGCCAATAAGAAACATTTTTGGTTTCCTTGCGATGTGCGAGTGACTTAACATGGCGTGAGTCATTGGAGATACCGGTGCTGTTCTTATAAACTAAAAACCAGATACTGGTTTTGGTCATTAGCTGTCCCATATTACCTTCGTTTCTGCTTTCCGCACAGAGGGAATATTTACTTTACTACATGATTGTCTTATAAAAATCACGTGTCACTATGTTCGTACACGCTAATCACCGAAACCATCCAACCAACTTACAATGAAATTTTGTGATTGTGTGTGGTTGGTTCCAGCTAGAAAGATAGGATAGTTTTGGACCCGATAGGTGGCATTCCGTGCGAAGCAGGGGCGGTTCGCTAGTTATCCATACTAATATTATAAATGTGAAAGTAACTCGTGTCTGTCCGTCTGTAAAGTTTTCACGCCTAAACCGCTCAACCTATCGTCATGAAATTTGGCAGAGATATAGCCAGGGATATGGTGAAGGTCATAGGTTATTTTTTAACGCGATAACCGAATCCATGCGGGCGGAGCCGCGGGCAAAAGCTACTTTAATATAATAATTGAGTTAGGGCCGGTTGTTTCAAACGGTTGGTTAACGTAACATACGTACGTCAAATAATAACGATTACGATGTTTAACGTTCGTTTAATACAAAGCGTTGTTTCATTGCATAAAAAACCGATCGTCAAACTTCAAATGTAGAAGAATAAAATGACGTTAACCGGAGGGCTGTAATCGTTATTTTTTTACGAACGTTAAGGGTATAATTTTGTGAAACAACGCTTTTTTTGGTTTGACGATAGTTAGCGCCATTTATGACGTATACGCGTGCGTCAAGTGGACGTGAAACAACCCGCCCTTAATGATGCGCTTTTCAAATTACAGGGCTAAGGAAGAAGTAAAGAAAAAAATAGAATTAGAAAGAAATCAAGAAATAGAGCGAGCGGAGTCCGAAAGACAAATGGAGCAAGCTAAAAAAGAGGTAAGTCCATTTATTGTATGATGCATCTGTGGCGGCATCTACATCGCCACATGTGAACTACGCATCATACTGACGTTACGCAAAATCCTGCATCGCACAAGCAGAGTTTACCGCGCGACTTTACAACGTCCCGACATCACAGCCTATTTCCAGACAAACATACGCGCACGCTTCACAACTGGTCATCAACTGCGCTGGCGTTCGATCGTGAGACCGCCTGGCGCCACTCCCACGCCTCTCGCTCCCCAGCCTTACTCCTATGAGCGAGTGCGCAAAAGAAACCTACCTAGAAGGGTCATTCACCTTGCTATGTCAAGTCAAGTCAAATCATTTATTTCAAATAGGCACGAAGATGCACTTTTGAACGTCAAAAATTACATGAATAGTTAATTGATTCTAGTTGCGCCTTCCAAAAGGTAGTTATGTATGGAGAAGAATGGGCAAGAAACTCCATACTTACTCTTTTAAGATGTTAACAATAGTTTGTATACATTAATTGTGTCGCTTAACTTCAAATTCGGGTAAATCCACTTTACTCTCTTGGGAGATATTAAAGAAAAAGTGATAACAGTCTTAATTCCATGAATTAAAAGGCGGTTTTTTATTTATTATGTCAACAATACTGAAGGTAACGATCCTATAAAGCAAATTTAGTATTATAACCATACATTCTTTCAAAAATGTAAAATTAAGATTGGATTTACCTTCATTTGATCTAATGGAATGCAATTTATCTATCTTTGAAAAAACTCAGTGTGGATTTTTATATTAGGCTGCTTGCGGGCATTGCTCGGTGTAACTATTTTAATGGCATTATCCATGGGAACTGTCTATGATTAAAAAGAAACAATAAAAAACGGGAGCGTACGGTGTTAATGTCGCAGATTTGACGACGACTGACCGCCATGTTGAACAAACGCGGTTAGCTGATTGGCTCTCATGGACTTATCTGCATTTGAATAAAACTGTCTCATGGATCTATCGGAATTAGATAAAAAATTATGACTTTAACGGTTTTTTTCTCAAGAACTATGCGGATTTTTATACAACTGATAAAATTGTTTTAAAAGTCTGTTTTTGGCCTTTAATTTGGTACCAAAGTCTTAAAAATTCTCAAATTGGATTTACCCGAGTTTGAAGTTAAGCGACACAATTAATAATTATAGGTGAAGACGATGTACTTAGAATAAAAATAAAAATTACTTACCACAATTGGTGAAAAGAAAAATTAATAAATGCGATAGGTGGTCACATATTTACAAACATGGTATATGATTGTAAATAAAAATGAATATCACAATATGTATGGTAGCCAGTGTTCTAAATAGTAGTGTCCGGCAGGCGGAGTGCTCGCTGGCGGCGCGACGCGTGCCGCCCGAGCCGGCGGCCGGCGACGTGGCGCGCATCCGCGTGCGCCTGCCGCCGCCGCACGACCACGCGCTCGAGAGACGCTTCAACGCGCACGACACGCTCGCCGTACGTATATTGTGATACCAACGTGTTGCCCGCTGCGCATGCTGCCGGGCATCTTTACGATGCTATAATACAGTGTGTCTTTATAATGTGCACATATCGAAATGAGGGAATCTATGCTTAATTTTATCTACGGCAAAAAAAAAAAAAAAAAAAAAAAAAAAAAAAATAATTGTTCCCAGCGTAAACAAAGCAGTGTAACTTTTAAACTAAGGGGTTTACATAAACGCTGCTTAAAGTCAAGTAATGATTAGCGACTGTTTAACCATACATTTTTGACGTTTGAACGTCACTTAACTTTAAACAACGTTTATGAATAAACCCCTAAATGATCTTTAACGATGAAACAAACTCCATAATGATTGGAAGTAATTAGGCGTCCAAAAATTGGGGAAAAAACTACCCTCAATTGAAAAGAATCATGTTTTTTAGCCAAAATCTGTTTTTTTTTTTTTAATTTTTTTTTTTTCTTCATTTTTTACAATAATTGTAAAATTTCTCATTAAGAGGTCCTATTGAGAAATTATGAAATAAAAATTAAAAAATAAAAATTCCATAAGAAATAAAAATAAAAATTAGATTTTTTTTCTATTTTTTCCGTAGATAAAATTAAGCATAGATTCCCTCATTTCGATATGTGCACATTATAAAGACACACTGTATAAACTTCGTGTTTCTAGTGATTTTAATGTTCAATCCTTAAAACATATTTTTTTTTTTTATCAAAACCAGTCTTACGATATATTATTTTTGTCTTTACCCATGATTGTCCAAACTACCGTGTCGTTAAAAACATGTTAAAAAAACTTGTTTTTTTTTTAATAAATTTCAGGCATTACTAGACTTCCTCGCATCTAAAGGTTATCCACAAGAACGCTTTAAGGTCATCTCCAGCTGGCCTAGGAGAGATGTAAGTACATACTTGTTACAATTTATACACTATCGTATTTTTATCTTACGAAACGACGCGCGATCTACTTGTGATGACCAAGCGTACAAACACGCTGTTAATGTGTGTGTAAGTACAGGAGCTCTCGGTACCGTCCGAGACAACGGCGATGTCGGAAGTGTGTGTGTGTGTATTATGTGCTGACGCTACTCGTCTTCACGTACACATTCACAGCGTGTTTGTACACATGGGTACCACAAGTAAAACACGCGTCGCTTCGTGAGATAAAGACACTGTATTATTCTAAGCTGTCCCACTCCTGGACAAAGATCTCCCTCGTTCTTACACTTTTATCGATGTTGCGCTCTTTGTTGCCGAGAAGCCATCAAAGGCGGCCCGCTATCTTGCCCGCAGTCTACCATGACCCCATCTAGCTATGACAGGATTTCAGTCTTATGATATATATCATTAAAAGTGAAAGTTCGCGACCACATTTGTAAGAAGCTGGCAGTATCATCACAACGTTAGAAATTATATTTAAATAATCGACCTTTTCGTTTTTTATATAATTATTCTCTATGATTGTGTCATTCCATTTAGTTTGTGTGGAGTTTCTTGTCCGTTCTTCTCCATAGGTACCAACTACGCTTTGTAATGAGCAACTAACTCTCACTGACCGACTCCTTGACAATTCAAAAATGCCTGTTTAATTGAAATAAATGCTTTGAGTTTGAGTGTTCTTCATGTGCAAATACTTTTTATTTGCTTCTTTATTTGTGTAAAAACGTCACATCTGACTAAACTCTTACCTCTTACAGCTAACACAGGAATCTCCGCTCAGCACACTGAAGGCACTAAAGCTGTATCCGCAAGAAACTGTGATGCTGGAGGAGCGGTGAGCCGCGCCGTCCGCTCCGCTGCACGCGAAACACTCCACACTCCCGCGCAACACTACTAGACAACCGCATTCCAGTCCGCGTTCAGATAATTTTATTACGTATGTCGTTTGGAACTTAGAAACTACCTGATTCGGGGCCTCGTTCACATCAGATAACATCACTTCTGTATTCCTCAAAGGTATGAGCAGTTCTCGGTTCTCGTTAAATTTTCTTAAAAATTAAGATCTCTTAGGAGTCGGATCTTCGATTGTAAAAAAATATAAAAGACTACCTAACTTTTTTATGTTATTATTTTGTATACCATCAATTTACAATCGTCACGTCAATTTCTCTTGTAACCTTTTTAAATATGATTTTATATTATAACATAATAACTGCTCGGTTCTGAATCAGTATATTAGAATCTTAAATAGGAGTTTAAAGTAATGTTCATGGAAGGCGAAGCGTTTAATTCAACTTGCCTTCAGTGAACATGATTTTTTTAACTCTTATATCCATTCTGCAACAGCGTTTGCAAATCGTCTAATGACATACGTTATAGTTTGACCGATACTGCTGTACCGCGCCTTAGGTATGTGCGCGGCTCACGGGGAGCAGTGCAGGCCACTGATTCGTTAACACTCACGGCGTCCAGCCGCTCATTCATCAACGCCGCCCCCCGCCTCGCCGCGTATTCCTAAGGCAAACACAGCGGTACCGGTCAAACTATAATCCCGCATTTCAAAAACTGCGTTAATTCAAGGGTTTAATATGTATTAGGACTGCTGATGAAATACCTTTTAATCATTATGACTTCCTGTAAGGCTGCCCCTTTACCTCTTTAGTATTAAATAAAGAAAAGAGTAAGGTTCTTTATGATGATGATGCAGCTACTATACACGATGTGTAGACGAGGCAGCCGCGAAGGAAGTTCCTACGCGGCATACGTTTCTTGTTTATGCTTAAGCAGAAATATAACACTAAACTGTTTAGTAAAAAACGTGGTATCACCAATTTAATTCACCCAAACGAATGGTACTATAGTTATGCGTGTTGTAACTTCAAACAAATTATTTAGTTGAGATTGAGAGTTTTAACATTAACTGTTATTCTAACATTCGAATTTGAAACTTATTGTACATTAATAGTGTTTATATTGCGTTGCGCACCCATCGCGGATAACGGAGCTCCTTGTGTTTGTGAGCTTTTTAGCGAACAATACTGTCAAATGGACGGACACTTGTTTGTATTCAGTGCAGAGTTAAAAATCTTCATATATACCAATAAATGATCGTTAGCTTAATATTGTACATTGATTGTTCGACTGGGTTCAAGGGGCGGGGCTTCAAATACAATGTAGTGACGTCATCTATTAGTAAACAAGAAACGAAATAAAAACATCACAATATTTTAAACAGCTTAAGAGCTGCTTTTAAATAATGTTATTTGTTGCGACGTTTGTGAACAATGTGTTTAAATTCCCGTCTCATAGTCAGCCATGTACTGATCTTATGTAAACTACATTCAAGTTCTATGGCCGACTGAAATATTTCACGTTTAGTCAGCCACAGTGCCGTGTATATATACATACATGATAATAGTATAAATTATTACGAATTATCCGTACAGTTTTGGATGATATTTGTAATTTTTTCACGAGTCCACTCTGGAGTGTAACTGTGTAACGCGAGGAAGTTATGTACCCAAAATAATAAACAGATGGAAGATTATTCGTTCATTTTATTATTTTAAACTTTTACACTACATACTACACCACTTGCAACCTAATATTTATCACTATTTTAGGATAATATACATAAACATCGACCTACATATTGATACATAACAAAACAATGGTGCCGATTCCCTTGCTCACAAACTAAACTAAATTTAAGTTCAGTGCATCTTTTTCTTTCTATTTCATTAAGAAAAAGACAAGATAAATTTTAGTTTAGTCCTGTCAAATTAATCAGCGCTTGACGTAAATTGACGTAATTTTAGTCTGCAAGTTTTTAATCCCGTCTAAACTTGTATGGAGTAGTGACAGGCGTTGGTAATTCATTTCATTGTGCCTGTTTTTTAATACATAATACACAGCGAAAGGAACTTCGTTTCAACCGGGTGTCCAACAACACCTCTAGACATTAATCATTGACGTGCGGGTGACTGTACTAACTCTACTCAGACTCTAAAGCGGTGATATTTATTCTCGTTACAAAAAAATGGGGTGTGGCTGTGTCGTGGACAGTGTTTTACGAGAATACGTGTACGTAAGGGGTAATATTTTCGGCCAGAAGTACTGGCACCGTCTTTGATCCGCAAGAAAACCTTCATTGTTCTTTAACGTTCCCGGCACCGCTACACTCTGTCATTATGGTGTTATCGTATCGATCTCCATCTTTTGGCCATATAATAGGCCGACATTGCATTTTTTGTTTTACAAAACACCAATATTTTCACTATTAACTATTTCACAAAAATGTTTTATATACAAAATCGATAGATCATGACGAGAGCCGACGATTGAAACTCAAACGAACGTCGTAGCTTCCCCGAGACAAAATGTATACTAAACCGAAATTATGTGACGAAGCGAAACGACCTCAAAATGACGACGCTTCCCCATCCGCCGCGCGCAATGCGTCACAGTCCTTAGTCACCGTAAAGACGATTCTTTGATCCTTTAGCTATCGAGTGGTGTAATTATTTTTGGATCCTTCGATTTTGTTATCAGTTTTCTGAATCCCACTATGGAAGCAAATTTAAAGACGTATTTACGTCAAAAGGTTATTATTGGGTTGCTGCTGTCAGAGCAGCCTTTTTGCAATGAGAATAAAGATCACTGTGTTGTAAAATCATAGGTAATATAACTAAAACGACTATACTCTGAACCTACTCATATAAAAGCAAAATACTAAATCAATTTCTAAACTGTCTCACACTACTCTTAACGAACCTTTCGACTACGAGCTCGCACATAAGGACCACTACAGACGTGATCATACCAAGTGAGAGCGCCAACAGCGGCGTAGAGAACTCTCTAATGCCGACACAGAAGACACTAGAATCCGGCGTGTGCGCGCACTCGGGCATCGGCTCGTCGATCTCTGATTGGATGCGGGGAGGCAGACCTACTTCGTACATCTTGCGGATACTGAAAATAGCCCAGGAAAGTAATAAAATTCCAAGTGAAGAACTCTTACCGGAATCACCTTTGCTTAAGCATTAGTAAAACTATGTGAAAAATCCATTGCGATAAAATGTGAGAAAACCCGTCAGGAACGATTTTCCTTACGCGATACTCGCACGCACACATACACTCGTATATAATGGACAGAGAGAGAGAGAAAGTCGGATGGCGGGACATAACGCTTTTTCCTTACGTGACGATTTCTACCAGTCATCTCCTGCCACAAGCCGCATTAAGGAAATTCGTTCCAAAAAAAAAGATGCTGTCAAAGTTCCCACATAAATCAAGTTTATTGCAAATCTCGTAAAGTATTAGTTGTACCCCAATTCATGCTACCACAAGTTTATTTTGATTACATTCTGCAGAAAAGTCTCTTGCAAAAAAAAAATCTTTATTTAAGTTATCCTTGGGTTAAGCGTGATATACCTATAGGGTTAAACTATAACTCAACGTGCAATGCAAGGACGCCTAATACCGGCTAATATTATTCCACATAAGGCTTTACCTATAGGGCAGTTTTTTTTTTTCAGTAATTGTTTAAACTTTTGGCATTAAAACGAACTTACGGCTCTAATAAAAAAAAAAAAGAATTTTAACTAGTATAGTGTTAACGGGTTTTGCCTGTACGAGATGGTTTCATGGGTGTACTCCCGATTGCAATTCACATAAAATGGCGAAAAATGTATCCATTTTCTTTTAAGTACAGAGTTTTTAATGTTAAATCAGTACTTAAAAGAAAATGGAACCTTTACCATAAGGGTGGTCATTCTTACAATAGCTTTGATAAAATAGACCATACAGACCGACTAGTCGGGTGGTTACAAGTGCTGTACAAATTTCGTTTCTGCCCTGTAAAGGATTAAGTTTAAGAAAAATTTAACTTGTAATTCCACTGATGCATAGGTTGTACATGAACAGGTTATCTTATTTAAGTTTAACCTAATTCAAAAGTGGAGGAGGTTATGTATCCAATGCGTATTTTTATTTTTACAATGTGTACTTACGCATAAGCAATATGTTCTTTAAACGGCGAGTTCTTCCTAACAACTACGCCCATTCGCTGCAGCGGATACAACTGCACCAAGTTTGTCTCGCAAATCTCCCTCTCAGTAAATGTCGCCTTAATTAACGGAAAGGCGAAGGTAGTTTCTACGTGGAATGCAAAGCCTCCCTTCTTCACCAGAGCTATGCCTTCCTCAGGCGTAAAAAAGTTGTATTGGGTTGCGGTAGCCACCTTTTTGTGGTAAAGTTCTATGGCTACTGGGTCTGTTGTGCGCTGGAAAATGGGCCTCGATATAAAATGCTGTTAATTATTAAGTCAGGGTTAGGATATCGCAACTGGCTTGCCAAACCAGACCTTCCTAGTATCAGAAAGAAGAAAAAAATTAGCTAACAGCAGCTACTTTAGGTACGGCAGATGAATCATGATCGATCTGAACATAAACTCTCCGAACTTTCGCGCATGTACTGTGACGGAAAAGGTTTACGAGGTTAAAAAGTATATTTGATAAAAAATTAATAAAGGGGTAGATAGGTTTATGGTCAGATTCCTTTAATTCTCTTGGGAGTAGTGCAGTAATCGCACACAAACACAAACGGTTTGGCACCGGCTCGCCAAACCATCATAAGCTGGCTTCGCTGCGCACGATCGACGGCTGGCTGGTCTGCCGGTGCTGCAGTGACAGGGAAGAGGGATAGCTAACCAAACGAGTTCTCCTGTGGCGACCCAAGGTCACGCGCATTGCGTTGAATGATAAACATTGGCAATTTGGTTTTAAATATGTCAACAAACTAACAAAATGCTTAAAATTTATAATTTATTATCTTAAAACGGAACGTTACAGTACCTACTCACACTCACTCTCACTCGCCTCATGTCAACATTTGGAGCCAAAAAAATGTTAGGTATTGCAGTCTTCTGAGCAAAGTTCCGATCGGCCATGATTCATCGGCATATTGTACAGTCGCCAACACATCAAGTTACCACAAACTCTCAAATTTTCTCATTCGATTTTGAACTTAACAATCAACATTTCATGGTTTAAAATTGTTTGGAGAAAGTTGACAGTTTCATGATGTGCTGGCAACTGTACCTACCACATTTCATTTCCTGCTTACTCAAATTATCGAAGTCAGTTACTGCAATTAGCTGACCCCCCCCCCCCCCCCTTGCTAGAATGGTTGAGGTTTTTTTTACCAACAAATCGTATGATTTTCACATTTTTCTTGTTTTGGGTAGATTTCGTATAGGTGTTTAAATAAAATTAAGAATTATAAAATTCTATCGATTCGTATTCTTTAAATTCTCAACCATTTTTGCAAGGGCCAGCTAATTGCAGTAACTGACTGCTACATAGTTACCTTAAAAAAGTCTTTATCATACACAATATCATGAGAGCCGGCTTTCAAATCGCTGTTCAATAAATCCTTCAGTGTCTTGATGTTCTTGGGTGCTTCCAGCAGCAGCGAGGACACTATGGTGGCGTTGTAGTACTGGTACAGAGTCACAGCATACACAAAAGTGGTGAAGATCACCAGTTTTGTGGAGGTGGACTGACGGTTTATGGAGACGCCTAGAAGTTAAGCAAGTTTTGGATAGGTAAGTACTGATGGACCGCATAGCAAGTAAGAGAAAGAAGCCGAGGCAGACCAAAATATGAAAGATGATTGAGTGAAAGATGATAAATGCATGGGATGAAAATAAACATTTATGGCGGTTGTTGTACAGGCCAGCACATCAAGCTCCACGATACTGTCAAATTTCTCCAAACGATTTTAAACTTTAAAATGTTGATCATTAAGTTCAAAATCGAACGAGAAAATTTGACAGTTTATATACTAATTATAATAATATTTTTTTATTTAAAAACGTTAACAAAAAGTGTAGGTACTTACCTACAATTAGTCACAGTGGTAATATTTCCCTTAATATAAAATATATATTTATTACATGTGCAAGTATGGAAGAAAAATACGTAGGTTCCTATACCTACTACGCTGACCCTAAATAAAATTGGCAAACTAATATTGAAATATAATTATCGCCTACCTGATGTATAAAAAGGTAAAGCATGAGGTAGATACGCTAGTGTTACCTTGTTGACAAATCGCCCCCCAAATCAACAGCCCAGCCAAACTTAACGAAGAGTCTTCATTATCGCCCCTATTATTCTGCACTACCAGCATGGCCCACAGTGTGACAGCCGTCACCACCAGCATGGTCATGACGCAATACCACACGACGACGCTCAGGGGACGCGTGTAAATCGTGTAGAAACCACCCGGGTACTTCGGATGGCGGAAGATGAAACTGTGCCTATGAAGAAGAAATGTGAAGTAGCTGAAAGTTTTGACAATGCCTGCATTCATGACGAAGTGTCACGTCCATACGAGCAAAAACAGCAACGAAAGACGTAATCGACCGCTTACTGTCGGTCGATTACGTCTTTCGGTGCTGTTTTAGCTCGTTATGTAAAAGGGTTGACAGAATTTCGTTACTGATCGTACCGTACGAATAAATATGGACAGCAACACACGTCTCGCCATTCGTGGATGCCTTTCTCAATAGGATGTACAGCACAATTTTCCACTGCTGAATGAATATTGAACATATTGTTAACATAGTTTTTCGTCAAGGTGATTCCGTCAATGTTCCAACTTCGACACAAAAACGGTCTTATCAACAATGGATGTTAGCACTTTTGCCAACCGCCCAGCAAGCCACAGCAGCAAGATTTACCTGGACATCCAGACCTCGGAGATGTACTGTACGTGCTGCCCCCTATCGATGCGATAGAAGACGGGGGCTCCGCCTATCTCGGCCATACCACTGTACAGAGCATTCACCATGCCATCGAAACTTCCGTTGCGTTTGTACCCCCACGTATTCACTCGGTGCATGTCGTAGCTATAAAAAGTTAAAAACAATACATATATAAGGTAGACTGGTAGATAATGCCCAAGGCATTAAGTCCGCCTTTGTACAGTTTTTACTTGTGCATAAAGTTTTAATAAATAAATAAATAAATATATTTGTCAGCGAGATTCAGGCAGTGGCGTAGCTAGGCGTGGGCGAAGTGGGCCCTCGTCCACGGCCTCGCACTTAAAGGGGCCTCGCGAGGCCTCTTTAAATGCGTTGCCACCAGACTTAAAATCCCCGTTTATTTTTAAATTAAATTCAATACATAATTACAAATGAATTGGAAGACATCTATCCTAATGTTTACAATGCTATTAGAATTATGTTGACTATGCCTGTAAGTACCTACAGCTTCCGCCGAAAGAAGTTTTTCTAATTGTAAGTTAAAAATTATAAAAAACTACTTAAGAAACAGTATGAAGCAGGAGCGACTGTCTGTTTAACAATACTCTCAATAGAAGCAGATTAAGCTGCAAAAATCAATTACAAATCCTTACTAAAGGACTTCTGTAAAGCAAAAAGCCAAAGAACATTTATTTTTGTAAAATATTTAATCACGTTCATTGATATATAAAAAACCCTATATCAATGCTTATGTTACAAAATAAAACCTTTTTTCAAATCTATATGCTTTTCAATATTCTCCCACCGCGCATTTATATTTTTTCACTATCATAAGTAGGTATGTCGTGTCAAAGCATATTTAGTAAGTTATATTTATTGGGTAGATCTTGGGAACGAAAGAAAAGGGGCCTCGCTGATGCGACTTTGCCCACGTCTATATTCATACGTCCACGCTACGCCACTGTATTTCAGGAATATCTTGACTGCAAACTAAACTATTAAACTCCTATATAAGAGAGAGCAACCGGCAAATGAATTCAGTATCTACAGCATAGATAATAAGGATATTTTTATAGGCTTGTGGTAATTATTTTCAGAATAAAACATTCCGTATATTGTTAGTACCTAAATGGTACTTATAAATATGTTAGTAAATTATTAATTTATTCATTATTATTATTATTTACAATTCCGCTATTTAATATTATACATATAGGGCACCTCCAGATCCTTAAACGGTGGTCGATAATGCCCGATGGTTGTAGGTATCGGGAGCTCATTCTGAGCTAGTCGCAGTGAACGTCAGGATCGCCGGTTACCATTCATATTTCACTTTAAAAAAGATCTTAAAACTTGCTCCCTAATTGCTAGTATTTACTGTTAAATATTTTGTCGTTAATTAATTGCTATCAAAGTATTAAAAAAAACCGGTCAAGTGCGTGTCGGACTACGCACAATCAAGGATTCCGTAGTTGGGATGCATCAAACCTTTTTTTTTTTTTAAGTTCTTGAGACCCTCACAGTAAGCCCTTTCAATTGATTTATCACACGGTACAGCCTGTATGTTTTTAAGTTTATATTAATTTTTACCCCCATAATTATTTTTTTACGTAACACGTTCGTGTTTGGGTCTCAGAAATTGATGTGTGCAAAATTTCATCTTAATCGGTTCATTATATTAAGAACAAATTGGCTGTGACAGACGGACAGACAGACAGACACACGAGTGATCCTATAAGGGTTCCGTTTTTTTATATGGACATATGAAACCCTAAAAATTAACCACTTTTGGGGAGACCAGGGGCCTAAGTCTACTAATTTACAAACGTTGCAATGGTCTCGCCATTGTGAGTATTTGACAGTGTTTGTAAGGCAAATGTGTCAAAAACTCACAATGAAGAGACCATTGCAACGTTTGTACATTAGTAGACTTGGCCCCCAGCTAGCCTAACGTCAAAATCATAAAATACTGGTATTCAGCCGCATCCGGTTGGACTGGAAGCCGACCCAACCATAGTTGGGAAAAGGAAAGGCAGATGATAGGTAGCAAATAGTAGTAATTTAATTTAATTAGGTAGCAATTTTTAAGAACTATTTCAAAATGAAATATGAGTGGCGACCGGCCATCCTGTCGTTCACCAGTCGCCGTTTATAATTTATGCAGACCCTGAAGCATTTGTGCCGTGTGGTGCCGGACGTAGAGAATAGCACCATCCCATTTCCTCCCGTGGGTGTCGTTAAAGGCGACTAAGGGACTTACTATAAGAGAATGGGCAACAGCGTTTTCTATGCATTTTTAACACCATACTGCGATCGCCAACCCGCCTGCTAAACGTGGCGATTATGGCAAACCCCCCCCAATTGGGGGAGGCTTATGTCCAGCAGTGGACGTCTTTCGGCTGAAATGATGATGAAGCCTTTCGCCAGGTAGAGTTTCAGATCTGGGGTGCAACTGATAATTTGAAAACAAAAATAATGCCCACGGAAGTTGAACCCAGGACGAAAGCGCAGCAGCCTATATAGCTCCCTAACGAAACAATGTCTAACAACCATGAGACAGCAGTTTAAAACTTACCTGATGTTGTACATATCACGCATAAACTTCAACATTGTGAAATATTTCATTCGATGCACCGTGTCTACGTCAATCTGCGATTTAATGGGCTTCTCCATGTACTGCTCTATAGTCTGGTTAGCCAACCTGGGCGACGAGAGTATAATTACGGCGGTTGTGACGAACGCGCCTTGTAAGTTCCAACGTTTCGATTCTTTGATAAATAATGCAGAATCCCAACGTCCTACCATTCTAACATTATATTTCCCCTTGAAATTAGATCCGGTGTTATAGACTTCATACAGATTGAAAGTTTCATTCATCTTATGTGCGACGATAACATCAGAGTCGACTTCTGCTGGGTACCGAGATAAAGTTTCCGTAGTTACCGACAAATGTTCCGTGATTATTATATAGGAATACCCCTGAAAGGATATGGTGCTAGAGTCCAATACTGAAGTCCATCCTTCGCAGGCAGTGTCTATCACTAATCCAACTCGAGGATAAGACTTCGTGACCTTATAGGTAACATTATAATCAATTTTAGCACTCGCGATCAGGATATCGTGATCGTTGAATATTTTATGCATAGCATTAACGAAATAGTTATCGTAACAATGAAATATTACTCCGTTTTTTATATTTTTATGTTTAAGAATGTCGATTATTAAAGGAACGCCTGTTACCGAAAGAGTTAGTAATACGTTGCAGAACAAATTCATGTTGAAGTAAAGCCGATTTATATTACAAAACCGTGGTCACTTTTTTTATTCACTCCAGCGGACTCTGTTTAAACAACTGAAAGTACTGATACTTATCAGTTATGTGTAAACAACACATAAGCTTCAATTATGTGGTCATCATCATCACATTCGATTAAACTTTGAAACGTGACTGACAATAAAATGGGCGCGATTATAAAATAACTCCTATTAGGCCACCCAAGCCACTGCGGCGCACGAACAATTTATGCTCGCTCGGATGTGGTGGCAGTTTGCCACGAGCACGATGTTCAGTCTGCAAGCATATTCATTACAAGCTACACTGTATACATAATACAAAGGTGGTTCTCGGCCATGCCATGGCATGGCCGACAGAGTACCTATAGCACACATGGCCTAATTATATACGCCCGTCATTGCTATGGATAGATGGTAGAATTATGAATTATCGTATTCATGGTAGGTAAAAAGAAGATGCGCAACATGTATTTGGGTAGCTGGAAATATGTCGCATTGCAGGCAACCGGAGTTTTGCAATGTCAGAAAGGTCGCGAAAACAATGTTTAGAAACTGCTGAACCATTTTTATTCGCCAAGTTGCGAATTTTTGCCTGCGTGGAGGTCGAATATTACACCACGCAAACGTACTACCTGAATAAAAAATCCTAGATAATATTTATATCCTATGTCTTAACCCAAGTCATGGTCTACCTACATCTAGTCATTGACCTACATATATGTCAAAATTCATCGAAATCCGTACAGCCAGATTCAGACGTTAAGATTTAAATAGGTAATAGACAGTCAGAGTTGCTTCTGCATCTTAATCAATCATATAAAACAAAGTCGGGTTATTTACACCATTTATAACTCAAGAAGGGCAGGACGGATTTTTATGATGTTGCAGCAGAATAACTATTTAAAAAAACCGGTCAAGGAGCGAGTTGAACTCGCGCACCGAGGGTTCCGTACCAACCCAGAAAAACTACAACTGTGCTTCACCCAAAGCACACATAATTAATACTACGTACGATACCCAATCCCATACAAAGAAATGACAATCTAGGAGTTGGCCTAGATACTAGGTGTCATTCTCGTGATTTATGAGGGTAAATAGATAAATCAACATTAAACAAGGCAGTTTTGATTTTTACTAATGTTACTTGAGCCAAAATCGGCCCTATAACGCTTTTTATTGATTGTTAATTTCATAATTTTTACCTATGCTGCCATCTGTGATTTTTTTCAAGACTAATTATAATTTTGGGTCAGTGGGGCATCTTAGGGGCGGAGTTATAATTTGTTCGACTTGAGACCCCATGCCCAAAGCAACCTGCTACCTACTAATATGTAGGAAGGAGGACATTTTGGTTGTGAAACGTGAAATGTTTTTAAATTTTCACCAGCAAAGAAAAGAAAAAAAAAAAGAAAAAGAGAATAAAAAGAGAGAGAGAGAGAGAATTTTAACACTGCGGTGTAGAATATTGCAGTTTTAGGTCATCGCCATCTCTTGACAGATAAATGAACTAAGTAACTTTTGTTAATTTCTGAAAAAGTGTGCTATTTAGAGACATGGTTTTATTTTTCCTGTAATCTTTACATAAGCTTCTATCACATAGAATAATTTAAAAAATTTATATGGTATATTTTTTTTTACTTTTTTCATCAAAAGTCGAAAACTATGCAGCCTAAAGAAAACAGAAAAAATATTTCAGAATGTGCAAACAGTGCTCATATGATACCCCATATGCCCTAGTAGCAGCATTTCGAATTTTTAAGACCACGTTTCAGTCCCTGCTGCTGCAAAAAAAAAGAACATTTTTGATTCTTTCTTATTTGCAAAATATTTGGGCAAACGTCATCTAAAACTACTCTAAATTTCAAGTTGATAGCATCAGTAGTTCTTGAGATATTCAGCTGTGACAGACGGACAGACTGAGTCACACCATAAGGGTTTCTTTTTTTATGGAACGGAACCCATTTTGGTACGGAACCCTAAAAATGCGAAAATTCACGAAAAAAAAATATATGTAGAAAATTCCCTTTATCATGCATTGTACAGAACGGCTTTTTTGATGATATCACGAAAACGGATTGAGGAACAGGGGAACAAGAAATTTCAAAAGAAGCTAGTTTATAATATAATATTATTAAATATGGATAATGTTGCGCCCCAATGAGGTGGCGCCTTTAATGCCAGCAAGTCAACTGGAAATATGAATATAAAATGAGGGAAGCTTCTGTTGACGTTAATATGTATAACCCCTATTAACGTCAACATCATGTCGACTTTGATGAGAATAACTACCTATCATGGAATACTAGTGCAGCCTTTAGCTTTGACAAATTCTATTAGGCCATGCAATAGTACCTACATTAACTTGCTATAAAAAGGAAAATTTCCCACAGTATATTTAATAGAATTTTTGTTTGTTGTTTACTGTTACTGTGTACTTCGTAAATAAAGAATTTCTGCCAAGAAACATTTTAATAAATATTAAATAACTATTCTAAACAGGACAAGCAAATTCAACAGAGACACACATTCAAAAAGTGTAAGTAGAGAAAACATCTTGGAACGGAAACTCTGCCATATCAGGGATAAGGAGATCGGCCAGAAAACAGACAGTACCAGCAGTGCCTTCATACAGACTCTCCGGATTATCTGGTAGCCTTGCATCTCTAATAAACTCATCTGAGACCATGAAATCAGCAAACATTTTTGCTCTATGCAGGTATTTTTCCTCACCAGTTATTCTATGCAGAAGTAGGAATACGTAACCGTTGCCGCCTACTCCATGGCAAATGCCAGGGCCCTTACGTAACAACCCCTTCTGCCACACCAGATCACCAGCCTTGATGATAGCATCATAAAATCTCTTATCTTTGTAAATTAAGTATGCTTTAGCCATAACATAGATGGTGCCAGGAGCACCATGACACCAATGCACTAACTTGTGGTCGCTCAGTCCAATTTCCTCCATACAACAAGGCCAGTTTCCATCCACAGTTTGCAGCGAAGCAAGGTATTCTATTGTTTCTTTAATTTCAGTAGCAGCAGTCTTGTTAAATTTTAAATATCCAGGAACAGAGAGGAGCATCTGTAAGATGAAGCTCATTCCATGTGCGGCTCCAAGGTACTCAGTGTTATAATAATGAAACATCAAGGGACAAGGACTTCTGTGTTTCATGGAGTATTCCCTTCCCGAGTCGACTATCACATCACAAATCTTATGTAACTCCTCATTCGTAAATACTGGTGTTTTAAGTTCTCGGCTCATCCACAACGCCCCAGCAAGGTAGCCAGCACGCCCAACAAAAAACTCATCTCCACCACATTTGAGGAACTTGGGGTTAAGATATTGCGTGTACAAAGACTTGTATGCCTTCAACATGTCAGCAGATTTTTCATCACCCGTTTCTTTGAACAGAACAGTGGCTAATGCGTAAGTACCGGCGTCGCCCAATAAAAACGAAGTCTTATCTCCAGCCGACGTATCCAAGGCTGGCTTTAAGTATTCGATGCTCTTTTCTAAGTACACAGATTTATTATCCGATAAAAATGGGTTTTTAGAAAGATAATAATACATGAAAGAAACGCCGGTCACTCCGACGTACAGACCTCCATCGACGTTCTTTCTTGTAGGATGCAGGCGTTTGGAAATACTATTGGTGTACTCATGTAATTGAGCAGTCACCTCGTCTCTATCAATCGTTACAGAGTCTCCTGGCTTGTAATCATCGTATGTGTTTAGAAAGAATCGTACCATTTTCTCTTCGAACGTAATGGGGGACAGCAAATCTACTGTCAGCAAGCTCTTAAATGTACGAAGTACAGTTGAAGAAATCTTTTCGAAGCTTCTACGCATCAATACAACTTTTAATGAAATACCTTTGTAAGAAAATAAAATATATTAGAAATAACTTTTTCTAGCAAACTTCTCTTTCGTTAGGCAAGATGCGATTTTGTTTTGAAAAATCTGACACTTTATTGACATCATTACAAAATTGCCAACCGAACAACAGGGAGCAGGAAACCCTAAGAGGAAACCAAACAATAAACAGTTGCGTTCATGTTCTCAATTTTAATAAGGACGTGTGATCAGCAGCACAAGTACTTAGGTAGAATATACAATACTCTGGGATTATTTGAGACATCATCAAAATAATTTAATAACGTTAATTGATTATTGATTAGAGAAGAGTCTAAATAAAGAAATAAACACCGATAACTCGATCTCAACAGATTTCTACTAGGTACCGAATTAGTCCAAGGGCGTTAGCGTTACTAAGCAACCTGTTTTTCTGAGTGATAAATTATAATGGACCAAAACTGTATTTTGTACGAATTTATTTTATTTTAATAAAATAAAATTGTATCAAATGGGGCCAACTGTTTCTTAAGTCTTTTTGTACCGTTGTTGTTATATAATATTATAATAGAATAATGCCTATCACGCACAACCGGGGAAATGTAAGTAACAAGGACGTCGAATTTGAAATTATATAAATGTGTAAATTAATATTTTTTTCCGCTATCGATCGGTGTATTTTTTTTTTTTAATAAAGGTAAGGAAGATTGCTTTCCGTACAAGGGGCAGGTCAGCTCAGTCTCTTGATGCGGGTGGGCCACGAGTTGACCCTGGTGCTGGTGGTGACGGCCGCTTATTTTTGCAAATAAGACCAGCGCTACCAGATCCAAGAGCTGCACTAGCGCAACGGTCTCACACAACGCTATCAGGGTAAGTGGCAAAATTTTTACTATTCCTTCTCAAACTAAGCATCAGATAAATTATGTATAATTTATCTCGATTTTCTTTTACAAATTATTTCTTCGAACTCACTATTAATTAAACTCACTAAGAAAAAATATTATTTTTATAATTATTCAATTATTAACCAAAGATCGTAAAAACTCATAAGACCTATTTCTATCGTATTATAAAGACTGGAAAGTCCTAAACCAATATTCAATTTTGACAATTTACAGCAATGATTTCGTGCTCAAAGAAGATAGCAAAGATGAAACAATCAATTTACAAGCTGTGGGTGAAGGAAAAGTTCAACTTTCTAGAACACCACAAGAAAAAGATCGATTACCCGACAGGATCAGCCTGGACAGGTAGTTAAATATACCTAGATTATTCATTAACTAAGAACGCGTTCGCTAATATGATGTTACGTCGCTCTTCCCCTTTTATTTCTAAAATCATTTCTGCTTTATACTATGCTTCTTTTGTATTTAGTTTCAATAACATTTCATCAATATTATGATATCTGATGTTATCATCACTAATCACTAATTTAATAAAAATTGGTTTCAGGAGAGGCCTCTCGTCAATACCTCATATAGTCGGAGAGCCTGGCTTACGACTTTTGTCTTTACAACACAATCTAATTAACAGTTTGTCGGGATTATCTCCTTTAGACTTAGGTAAACTTGTGTTTCTGGATGTGTATGACAACCAAATTGACAAAATTACTTCTTTGGAAAGACTGTTTGGCTTGCGAGTGCTTTTAATGGGGAAAAACAGGTAACCAATACATTAATATGACGAAGTATTGTATAATTGAATAAGTAGGGACTTCTCATTTGTATATTATAATCTTACAGGATAAAAAGGATCGAAGGCCTCACAAACTTAATAAAGTTAGAAGTTCTAGATTTACATGGAAATAGGATAGGAAAAGTTTGCGGTTTATCTAACTTAAGTGAACTGAAAGTGCTCAATTTAGCAGGTAATCAGATCAAATGTGTGGGACAAACGGATCTTCAGGGTCTTGTTTCTCTAAGAGAACTGAATTTAAAACGAAACCGTTTAAGGAAGCTGCTTGGATTTCAAAACACGCCAAAATTACAAAAACTGTATCTTGGTAATAACGATTTACAAAGGTATATTATATCTAAGAGTGTACATTTCGGATCCACTATATAACATCATACTGGTTAGCAGTTTATTTTATTTATAATTTCCAGTGTAGAGGATATGTCGTCTCTTGCTGAAGCGGAATCTCTGGTTGATGTGTCTCTAGACGGAAATCCTGTGGCTTTGGGTGGGGATTGCGTGCCGTTTCTTGTCTCATATCTGCCTAATCTACTTACTTTGAGCAACATGCATGTTACTGAACAGGTAAGAAAATATCAATAAACATGACAAGTGGAAAAAACGACAAGCATCTCCATTTTTACTTTAAAAACAAACGAATAAAAATAAAAAAATATCTGGATTTGATGACATACTTTACGTTATAAATCAGAGACACGTTTCAAAAAAATTTTACAACTTTACGTTTGCTACAGGTGCGTAAGGCTGCAATGGCTTGGAGAAATAACAAAGAAGCAGCACACGCAGCTTACTGTGCATTAGGCGGAGCCGCGCAACAAGAAGCCAGACGTGATCAAATTATCAACAATGCTCGTACTAACTGGGAATTGCTCAGGTTGTCATTTCATTTTTGTATATATTAATATCATAAAAAATATAAATTACAAAACAAAATTTGAGCCTTTATATCTTGTTTTTAGATCGGAAAATAAATGCTTCGTCCCTGCAAGTAGTCTAACTAAAAATGTAGACACTGACAAAGAATTCTCCATAGAAGCCACTACAGTGATCACACAAAGTGGTGGAACTCAAACATTGGAAGCGGCAGCACTTCCAGATGTCGTTGTATCTATGCAACAAGCCGAAACCGAAGACTCAGATTGTAAAATTAATAGCAATGCAAAAACGAGCACAGACCATGTGCCAAAAGCGTCACCAATGAAAAAATTGCAAAGAAGTTCAACAGCCAGAAAACCTTCGGAGAAGAGAGTTAACTTTTCTGACAGAAGTGCCTCCCAAGACACAGACGCATCTCATTCCACATCCACTAGTAGTGATTTGAGACTACCACCTATATTACTACCGTTAATTTCTTCATTGGAAAACGTTAAACTGGCAGATGGCTCAGAACCGATACTAAAACGCTGGGAAAGTATTTCAAGTGTCGAACCAGTAGCTGATTCTTCGTTCAGTTCACTGCCATCTTCCAGTAGTGACAGTGAAGAGGAAACAAAGAAAAGACCTGTTCGACGCATGCCAACAGCTTTGAGGCGTCGAGAAAACTTTAGTACAATGCGGTCAAAGTCTGTTTGTGATCCAGAAAGTCGCAGATCTAAATCCAAGAATTCAGATATAAGTGAAAACGCAAGCAATATATCAAGTAGTACAAATGTTGGTTCTGTTGCCAATTCCTCGACTTCAGGAAGTGATCACAACAGCAAGGTTCTGCGACGAGAAGGCTCCTTAAATAACAGAACGAGTAGAAACATAAGGAGTGCAACAATATCGCGGAGAAATGAACGGGCATCTTCGGCAAATAGAGCATCTACTGCTAGAGCAAAGTCGGTAAAAAATTTGAATTTAGCTAACTTCAAATCTTCAGAGCCTGTGCCGAAGACATTGCCTGCATCTAAGGACAGAGAACAAGGTAGTTTGGTTTTTAACAAAATCAAATATCTTACTACACGTTGACTACATAATAACCTCCTTCTTCTACAGGAGTTGATTATCTAGTGGAAGTCTGTGACGGAGTAGTGAGCGCATGGGGAGCTGGTGCTGTGCGACGTCTTGCTCGTGATTGGGACTGGGAGCGCGCGCGCACGGTCACTCGTGCTGCCTACCACTACATACATTATAATGCAGTCGCCCAATCATTGCCCGAGCTAAAGTCCAAGTAAGTAAAAACAAAAACCTTCATAATATATATTTTTTGTGAAATTCGAACTAATAATTTACTTTATCAGGTTTCCAAATGTCAGCCACATATCAGTTCGTGCGACAGGTCTGCAATGGCTTGGACAATTGCATGCTCTAGCTGAATTGCGAGGCGTTACCGGTCTAACAGTACTACCGGAGGGTAACCCCATATATGCGAAAATCTGGAGAGAATATGCTGTGTACAGGCTCGCTCATTGGGGATTAAAAGAGATCAATGATGAGCCGGTAAGTAATTTAACATACATACATACATTAAACTCACGCCTTTTTCCCATGGGGGTAGGCAGAAACTATAGAGCGCCACCTGCTACGCTCATTACATACTCCTTTTGCTTCGTTTACATTCATACATCTGGTCATACATGCATGCCGGTTGCGAGTACAACGCACGTAATGATTTTAAATGCGAGTAAATGCTGGAGTATTATGGAGTTAACAAATTGAGGATCCCACAGGTGACGGATGAAGAAATAAAATTGGCAAATAGAACTTATGGAGGACTTAGTGATATTGTACTTCGAGCTATACCAGACGCTCCATTACAACCTCTTTTGTCGAGATTGGGAAGAAGTGGTAATAGCGCTGCTAGTGCTAAAGCCTGGTTAAGAGCTGCTGATCCAGCTTTAAGGGACGTCATTGCAAAAGAAGCCTTACAATATAAGAAAGGAAATGTGTCGCAGGTAAAATAACCAGATCAATAACTTATTAATTACCTTGTATGTATGTGCCATGGTAAATGGATACCTAGCAAAATCAATCTGCCTAGCCATTTCCGAACTATGTTGGGGTCTCGATAAGTAATGGATGGTCACCCAAACACAAATCGACCGTGGTAAGCCTTCGACCGATCCGTGCAGCTATTATCATTTAACCACGAGCCCCTCCTCCTATCATGGATACCTATATATATGTATTTCAAATGTATTTGTACTTTTTATCATTAATTATGTATTTGAAATTGGATGCCGTTATCAATCAAATCATAAATAGTAAAATTATATGTATCAAAATTATTTTTTCCACAGGAAGACATGAGCTGGCGTGTTCGTGGCCGCGGTCAACTATCTCACGCAATTGATTTAGCCTGTGGGGCTGCGCAAAGACTTAGAGCACTCGAAGTACAATGGCCGACAATATTAGTCGAAATGATTGAAGATATTCTGAGGGATTTTGCAGACATGGAAACACATGTAAAGGAACAAATGAAAATGCTTATGGATACAATGTGAACTAGAATAGAAAAAAAATTGCTTTATTTAGACTAGAACTAGTGTCAAATATCGCGCCGCCAAATTCTAGATTATTATATCGATTAATTACAGCATCAACAAAAATAATTCACATATTACAGAACGTCACTCAATACTCAATCATTACTTAAAACTAGATTCAAGCCATTTGATTGGCTGAAACTAGTTTTAAGTAATGCTTGAGTATTAAGTGACGTTTTGTAATACGGGACTTAGTCAAATTGTCACGGGATAGCTAGATAGTTAATTAACTTATTTTAATACCACGAAAATGATTTATCTTGTAAACCAAATACCTACCCAAATGTTATTTTTATATCCTTTCTTTACTAATAGATTATAGTGTAGAAAACAAACAAAAACCCAGAAACTTTTTCGACTGAACAGTATTGTAATTTGCTCAATCTAGGTAGGGAATCAAACTGATCAATTAATAGCATGTTTAACATTTTGTAGTACCTCAGATGTTAGAACCATATTTGTAGTGGACTAGTTTAATCGTATTTTAATAATAAGTTACGTAGTCATAGAAAAACAATAGTACTAGGTGATGAACTGCCCTGTGTGTGCCTCTTAAATTTTTATAATAAAAAATGTATAATTTTTGTTTTATCTTTATTTTTGACGGCAAGAAAAACGGGAAGTCATGGGGAGAGGACTTTGCCCAGCAGTGGAATGAGTGTAGTGTAGGCTAATAGTAACGGAAACAATAACATCTATTTAGCTCTTGTTGGCGATACAATAACACAAGGTATGCAATCTCAGCGAAAATGTTATTAACGCATTCCCCTGAAATCATTTAAGCTGTTGAGAACTTGTATGAACTATGATGTACTTGTTTTACTATTAAAGGACATTAGGTTTGACGGGGTAAGGCTATATTCTAAAACCCAACCTTTCCATGATACTTAATACCTACTGTAAAACGAGCAAGCTTTTCTGCATAAGTTGACTAAGTAAGTTTTCATATTTATGTATGGATGCTCAAAAGAAAACCAAATCAATCCGAGGCGAGGTAATTAAACTTGCTTCGCTCGCTCTTGAATTTAATATTTTCTTAATTCTTGAACTTTCCTGCATAAGTCGACAAAGTAATTCCTATTTATTTCTGTATCAATCAAGCAACTCAGCTTATCGCAGTCAACTGCTGTACATCTTTATAATTTTTCTGTGCGTGTGTATGTGACTAAACTCCTCCTAAACGGCTGGACCAATTTGGATGAAATATTGTGTGTATAATTGACCACTCAAATATACACATAAAATTTAATTTATATTGTCCCTGGATAGTTTAGATTCACAATTGGACCCAGTAAGTGGCACTGCGAACGAGTTCTAGCAAACAGGACAACGTCTTTCCGGTCAGCTAGTATTTCTATAAAAATGGTTAAAAAAAATGTAAACTATCCGAAAGGTAGGCCTTCGTAGTGGCACCACACTGACTGAAAATAAATGTTAAATTAACCATCATTGCTAATAAACAAGGAATTTCAGGACTTTTGTGGTAAGTAATTTTGATGAATTTTTTTATATTTTTTATTTTTTTATTCTAGGTACATAGTCTTCACCTATAAATATTAATTAATGTATACAAACTATTGTTAACATTTTAAAAGAGTAAGTATGGAGTTTCTTGCCCATTCTTCTCCATACATAACTACATTTTGGAAGGCGCAACTAGAATCAATTAACTATTCATGTAATTTTTGACGTTCATAAGTGCATCTTCGTGCCTATTTGAAATAAATTATTTGACTTTTGACTTTTTTTGACTTTTTGACTTTTTTTATTTTGAACGCAACAAAATGACAACGCTACCAACCAATCAAACGAAAACATGCTGACTGACAAAAATGACAATCACTTGACACAATGACATGACACACATGAAATACTTGTCACTTGTCAAATGATAAACATTAAAACCTAAATATTTGTAATTATCAATATTCCCATGCATTTATTCACTGTAAAATGAAGCAGTGATTGTAAGTAAATACGAAATGGACGACACTGAGAGCACTACAACATCTGCTGATGAGAACACCGGTAACTTGTGCGACAACCCGACCAGGGATACTTTAGCAGAAGGCTTGCTCGGGCTTCTGAAACCCACAGTGGACCAGTTAGACGACAGGGTCAGAGCTACAAGGTAAATAATGATATTAATTGCCAACAAAATATTGTGGGCGGCCCTTTATCAATACATATTTATACTGAGAAGCAGCTTCGAGATCCAATTTTCGTAATTCGTGATATTTGACGACAAATTAGACATAACTGAATTATAACCTCTTTTTCTTCTCTTCGTTACCACACTTTTTATTTTTATCAAGATGTAATAGTTATAAAGTGAGTTCCAGTTGGTTTTCAAACAAAATATATTTAGCACAAATGTAGGCTACCTTAAACTAGGTCACAAGTATCGTAAGAGTTGATGACCCCTTCCCTACTGTAACATAATATCTCATTATATCTTCTAACATCAACATGCAAGCCTTTCAACTTGTACCTTGTAAATTTTCAGGATATCCCAGTTAGAACTGAAACAACAGATAGAATCATTGAACGAAGAGCTGCAGAATGTACGAGAGGCTTTGAACAATCACCCTGACTTGGACCCCTATGTGAAAAAGCTGATATCTTGCAAACACAAAGTCACTGTAGTACTTAATGTGTTACAAGCATCACAGGTTGGTTGTAACTATTAAAATTTAGTTGAAATAATGGCTGTTTTTTAATTCCTAAATTTTTGATTTCCTGTTGATAAAAATATAGAAATCGATTTTTTAGCTTATTGGAATTAATATTATAATGCTGACCACACACAAACTATGTAATGAAAATAAACTAAATCAAATTCTTGTCAACATTTCAGGACAGACTCAATGAAATCAGACGGATGGTAAGCAAAGAGAAGAGTGTACGCACAGCTGTACTGCCCGAACCAACACCACAAGAGCCTGTACAGAGCACCAGCGGAGTAGTCACAGACAGAGGAAGCATCAACTGACAGCATGGAGACTCCGTACCAGAACCACATCAACAAGGCTGACTACGACCATGTGTATGAACCTGCTGAGGATAGCTTCCTACTCATAGATGCCTTAGAAAAAGACCTAGAATATCTAAAGAACAAAAACCCCACATTCTGTTTAGAAGTTGGTTCTGGCAGTGGTGTAGTTGTAACAGCTTTTGGTATGGCATTCCCACAAACTTTCTGTATGAGCACAGATGTTAATTTTAAAGCTTGTGTAATGTCTAAGCAAACTGCTGCTCATAATAAAGTTAATTTAGATTTGTGCAATATGGACTTGGCTAGTTCCTTTACTGATAATGTTTTTGATGTTATCATCTTCAATCCGCCGTATGTGGTGACTGACAGTGAGGAGTGTGGTGGAAGTGACATTACGGCTAGTTGGGCTGGTGGGGCTAAAGGCCGAGAGATTACTGACAGGCTACTTAACATGATACCAAAAAAACTAGCCAATAATGGGGTTTTCTATCTTCTGCTCATTGATGAAAACATTCCTGATGAAGTTGTTCAAATTATGTCTAGTTATGGATACAAATCTGAAACTGTCATAACAAGAAAAGTCAGAAATGAGCAACAATTAGTTTTAAAGTTTTTTTAAAGTTGATATTCCTAATTTGCAATATAGATATGACAGGTTCATAAAACAATATTATTTTGTGTTTGCTTCAGTGTTATTATTTACAGCTAGAGGTCAAATAAAACAACAGTATATATATTGCAGTCACTTTGTTGTATATTAATAAGTATAAAAATAATTTAATATGTAGCAAAAATATATTTTGTAAGACAAAAATTAGTATTTTTTTTTTCAAGCAAGATTCTTCTTGACAGCTTCCCCAAAAGCCTTAGCTCCTACGTCGTTTTCTGCAGCTCCCGGCAGAGAAGAGCATATATTCACCCATCTTTCAATGTTTGGGAAGCTTGTGATGTCCCAGCCAACAGCCTGAAATACAATTCGATATGATATAACAAAACAGCAATAGAAAGTAAATAAGTGCACATAGATTACCTCTAATTAATAAAAAGCTTGTAAAAATAGACCATATTACTAACATGTCGCTAAAGCAATAAAGATATTGAGTATTTCTCTGCTTACCCCTTTTTTGTAAACAATATTGTATTAGTTATGTTAGACAATGAGTAGTGCTTACAATTTTTTGAGTGCAATGACCCGTTTACATTCTCATTGAGATATTAGGATTCATGCTGAACTATAGAATAGCCGTCTTATTCATAATAAATCCATTAGCTTATAAATCTATGTTAGCTATCTAACTGTTTTGTCCCTTTTTAGCTAACTTCGTTTTAACTTGACTAAAAGGGACAACAGTCTTTTTGGACTTTAGATAAGGGTTACCACAGCACAAGAGATGGTATTACCAAGATAAAGACAAGACACTAGACAGGCCCAGCACCATACATAAAAATGATGTAAACAAAGTATATAACATTCTTCTTACCAGAATGCTGCTCAGCGATGCATAAATAGATGTGTCAGCAATAGTCGGATGGTCTCCAGCAACCCATTTGCTGTCATTGAGGAACTGGTTCAGGAAGCCAAGAGTGGTGTTCAGGTCATCTTTCAGTGGCTTCTTTATTTCCTTCTCTCCAAGGAATAATATTGGGAACTGGAAAATAAATTGGTTGATCACTGATTTCATATGTTATTGTCACATCTTATTCTATCTAGGTAGGTAATTATAACAAGATGTATTGTGTACCATTTATATTGAAAGTTTAGCAACATAGGGCATACAGAAATGAATAAAAAATTTACTTCATAGTATTATAGAGTATATGCGACTAATGACTTACACAAATAGCCCTTATCTTCACATACAAAGAGGAACTATCGAAGTACAATCTTTGATTGACTATTGCACGCTGTTTCAAATCTTTCGGATAATACTGATCATCCTTCCCATATTTGTCGGCCAAGTAACATGCTATTGCTCGGCTCTCCCATATTATGAAACCATCATCATCCAATGTGGGTATGCAGTGCTGAGAATTTATTTTTAAAAAACTTTCTTTCATTTGTTCCTTTCGGAATAAATTAACAATTTCGACATCTATCGGCACTTCTACTGCTCTAGCTGCAAGTAAAGCTCCGCGCGAAGGGCCACTGATAGGAAAATGATAAAGTTTCACAGACATTTTAAATAAATGAGAGACTTCAAGTAAACTTCAAGTGACTGCGAGTGACAGTCATGAGTCAAGAAAAAAGCAAGGTCATTGTACTGCAACGACCTTGGTCGTTGTTGTACTGCAATTTAGGTACCGAACGAAACCAGTATTTTTTTTTTTTTAATAGATAAAAGTACGATTTACACTTTTATCTTCGATCGTCGTCCAAACGATGTTTTGAACGTGATACTCAGTACTCATTTGAAATAAAGGTTATTAACGAAATCCGTAAACCACGTTTCCAATAAAACCGTAATTAATAGGTAATAAGTTATTTAATGTTTTGTATGTACATTATTGGTCCAACTCTATTTTTGAATTAGTGTCGGAAAGGGTTCAGAGAAAAATACTGACTGATGACTAGGCAGCATGGTCTCAGACCTTAGCCTGTTCCTTCAGGAACTAATAAAAAAGAGTTCCTGACATCGTCATGTCATTGTCAAAGCTTAGCATCAGCTAATGTCATAATTGGCAATGTTTTTATTTTGCTATTGTATTACGATTTTACTAATTCGTGCATAATTTTATATCCCAAATTAGATAAATAAATTTAAGATGACGGCGAATATTTGCAGAATCTGTTTAAATCAAGAATTGTTAGTAGATATATTTAAAAAGTCAGGATTTCTTATGATAGCTACGAAATTAATGTCTATTGCAAAAGTACACGTGAGTATGATAATATTATTGTTTTTTATTTTAATATAAAATAAAATAAAAGTTATATGGCCCAGTGCACTTCATATTCATTTATTTATTGTTTCTCACAGGTGAAAAGACAGTTCTTACAATATGCATTTTTGTATCACTGTAACATACCCATAGGGTGTACAATATTTACACTAGTTGTTAAATAGACCAATTGAATCAGAAAACAGCACTACACATTGCATATTGGGCACTATAACTCAGATCACCAAATTCCACATTTTCGCATTATTGTGACATGGATGAATTATGCAAATCACATGCTTAAAAAATAAAGATATTTTATTTTAGATAACACCAGAAGACGGCCTTCCTGACACTATTTGTTCAAAATGTGCCCAAAAATTAGACGACTGTATAGAATTTATTGAGCTATGTGAAACATCTGATGGAAAACTGAGGGCCTTATTAGAAAATAACTGTATGGAAAACCAATTGATGATGGACAGCATAGAAAATGATAACTTCTTATCAGACAATGACACTTCATTATCGCCTAAAAGTGAGGCGGAACAAATGTTGTTTATTGATGAAAGTATAGATCATAGTATTATGGAGAATACAACTTTAACTGATGATCTGTTGGAAAATGAAACAATTAAGGATACAAAAAAAGAAAATAATTCAAAATTAATCAATAAGAAGACTCAGAAACAACAATGCTTCACTTGTGGAAAAGTTATGTCATCGAGGCAAGTAAATGGAAATAAATCAACTTTATATGAATGACTAAATCACAAACAAAATGAACTTTGTTGGTTTATATTATGTTTAGTTTTTGATGAAAGGCAGAATAACTAGTTGTCAATGCTGGCTGTCGCTGAAAACCAGCGCTGTGACTTCATCTCGCATAGTAAGCTATGCTTTCCGCAATTGGTTCGTGGATGAGTGACCGTCTTTACATACCAAGAGCCCTCCATGCCTTGGAAAGCACGTTAAGCTGTTGGTCCCGGCCGTCATTTGTAGATCTTCACAGTTATGGGTCGACAGAAGCCCGAAAGTTTGACAACCAGTCTTACCAAGGGGTATCGTGTTACCCAATAACCAGTACCTGGGTTGTGGTGATCAGATCGGCAATTGCTCCATATAAAATAGTGGTATTCAGCAGCATCCGGTTAGACTGGAAGCCGTCCCCAACATAGTTGGGTAAAGGCTAGGCAGATGATTATAACAAGTTCCATGAGTGTGGGTTGTTACCCACACTACACTTTATTAATACACCTGGCAAAATAAAGACTGAGATGTAACTACACTTGCGAGCAATAAACTGGAATCACTTCATCGCGCGTTGCTCAAGACAATTTTTTACAATTTCTATGCAATGAGCTGTGGATTGTGGTATATCACCTTAAAGGTAATTTTGTTAGCTTTCAAATGATATCATTAAAATTTAAGATTAATTAAATTTTCTACCTAAATTTAGAGAATTATTGCAATAGGTCGAAGTTGTGGACATCTAAATGAATAAGAAGTAATATGAAAAAATATTTTTTTTATTTACAATTTATGTTATTTACCCCTTAATATTTTGGTGTTACCCCCCCTGGCCCTAATGACTGCCTGTAAACGGTTATTCATTGACCGAATGAGTTTCTTGATGGAATCCTGTAGGATTTCCGGCTACTCTTCGACTAAAGCAGTTTTCAGGTCTTGTATTGACGCCGGAGCTGGACATCTTCCTCATAATCGCTTTTCAGCTCGTCCCATATATGTTCAATCGGATTTAAGTCAGGGCTTAGGGCTGGTCAGTCTAGTGTGGGAATCCTGACTTCTACAAGGTACTGTCTAGTCACTGCAGTGGTGTGGCAGCGGGCATTATCGTGCATTAGCGGGAAATCTTCGCCAATAAACATTGCGTAGGGGAGCACATGGCCTAGCAGAATGTCGTTGATGTATCTTTCTGCGGTTAGACCTCCTCCCCGACCTCCACCAGGTAGGAATATCAACTCCGTTTTTGCTTCAATAGATATCCCCGCCCACATCATACAGGACCCACCCCCGTATGCCACTGTTTCCGCAGAACAGCATTGTGTGAATCGCTCCCTCGGTCTCCTATAGACTCTCTGTCGACGGTCGCTACCATGCAGGCACATCCTGGATTCGTCCGAGAACAGGACTCGCCTCCATTGCTCGATATCCCAATCCAAGTGATCGCGAGCAAACTGAAGCCTGGCTTGTCGGTGGGCTGGAGACAATTTAGGCCCCGTGGCTGGCCTTTTCGGGGTCAAGTTCGCTTCTTTGAGTCTTCGCCTCACTGTCCACTCGCTGACAGCCCTCCCTCAAACTTCTCTGAGCTGTTGCTGGACGTCCACGCTGGTCATTTGTCGATTTCAGAGAGAAGAGGTTACAATTAATCGGTCATCTCTCAACGAAGTACATCGCTGTCGTCCAGATCCTGATCTCCGGACTAAGTTACCAGTATTTTAGTCTTGTGTCTCGAAGGTGTACAAGAGGTTCGGGGAACCTCTTGTATACCTTCGAGACACAAGACTGGCTCAAATGAAGCTGTCGAGCGATAGTACGCTGAGTCAATCCTTGCTGGATTAGGATGACGACTTGAGCGGCTTCTATAGGTGTGGTTTCCATTTTCTTTTAGCTTCAGTATTCCCAGTGACGTGAAATATCGGAGTGATGATCAATTTTCATAAACGCCCCCTTTTTAAAGGGTTTCAGGATTACCAAACAATATGGAGTTTTGTTTTAATAATTGATGTTTTTTGTTTTACGTTCCATGACATAAGGTGAATAATCTTTGGTTATGATATTGAAAAAGATTTTGAAAGCTAACAAAATTGCCTTTCAAATGACATGTCACAATCCATAGTTCATTGCATAGAAGTTGTAAAAATTTGTTTCGACCAGCGGACGATGAAGTGATTCCAGTTTTGCACGCGGGTGTAGTAAAAAAAAAAATTACATTGTTTAAAACACATTGTTCGTTTCAGGCCTTCTGGCCCTTCTCTCGTCTAATATTTTCGCATTCGCCTTTTCAGATTTCGCCTTAAGACGCACATGCGGACACACACGGGAGAGCGGCCATTTTCCTGTCCACATTGTAGTAAGAACTTCTCTTTAGCACAGAATCTGAAAGTTCATCTTAGAATACATACTGTAAGTAGTATTTGTCACATTGGCTATCAGTGAGACATTTTAGTCCCAGTGTTAGGCAATTTTTCTTATCACACTTAATGGACCTCTTTAATATTAGACTAACATTTTACTGTAATTCTAAAATTAGTCCGAAAGTAAAATACTTTTTTCTTTAACATTTTAATAGGAAAGTTAGTTTAATGAATAATTTTATGGTATGGCCATACTTATTTTGTTTATTAATTGCAATATTATCATTTTCAGGGAGAGAAACCTCTGCAGTGTCCAATATGTGGAGATGCATTTGCTCAATCAGCAGGTTTAGCAGCACACAAACGCAAGCACTCGGGTGTACTGCCGTATGATTGTAAGCTGTGTCCGCGCTCTTTCCGAACTATCGGACACTTACAGTATCACACACGGTAGGCATTATTTAATTAATAATAATCTTTCGATAATAGTTAAAATAAAATTTATCTCAAAGATATTTTTAGTCAAAATATTGCTTATTCACTATAGGCTGTTGGTATTTTAAGCTCTTTGAATACAAAATAAATTAACATCTTCAAAATGACCTACCCTTATAGTAAAGAAGTTCATGTCTGTTTCGTAAATTATGCGTCCATAAATTCAGATTTTGGTCATACAAATTTTTTCTGATTGTTGACTGAAAAATATCCCAAAGAAGGATAACATTACAAGCTAAAATGTTTTAGGCTTTTCTATTCCAGGCGACACACAGGCGAAAAGAACTTTGAATGTGACACATGCGGTCGAGCCTTTATCACTCGCAGCGATTTAAAACAGCACTTACTGACGCACACTGGAGCCCGACCTCATGTCTGCTGCATCTGCGGTCTGCGCCTTACCCGCGCTTCACATCTTAAGAGACACATGCACCTTACACACGAAAAAACTGTATACTCCTGTGCTCATTGCCCAGCGGAATTTATAAAAAAAAGCGAGTTAGAAAATCATATTAAAACTCATGAAGATTAGACTATTTATGAATAATTTTGACAATAATTATGCTTTGATAGCTATGTATGTACTTATATATAGAAACATTTCTATGTCTTTATCATCTATACGTAAGCAAAAAGTAACCTGTACAGTGGCCAGCAAATCAAGCTACACAAAACTGTCCGATTTCTCCAAACGATTTTAAACTTTAAAATGTTCACGATTAAGTTCAAAATCGAACAAAAATATTTGACAGTTTGTGGTAACTTGATGTGCTGGCCACCGTACATAAATAATAGATTGAAGCAAAGTAGTTTCAGTATGATGTGTACAGTGGCCAGCACATCAAGCTACACGCTACACGAAACTGTCAAATTTTCTCGTTCGATATTGAACTTAATCACCAACGCTATAAAGTTTATAATCGTTTGGGGAAATTTGACAGTTTCGTGTAGCTTGATGTGCTGGCCACTGTACACACGGCTACATATCAAGCTATACAAAACTAGTTTACGCTGGTCTCGCATTGTATAGGATTTCCGTATAATGAGATCAGCTTATACTGGAAATTTATAGCTTGATATGTAGCCGTGTGTACTTAGCCACAATTATTTATGTCAATCAAAAAATATTATCTGTACTAAAAGTCGAATTAGTTTAATTATTGTTCCATAAAAATAATATTTATGGTTACTTATTTCATTCCTTTTGTTATTTCCTTTGTTGTATAAATTGGCGACTAATAAATATGTCTTAATAATAAACTATTGGTGTGGTTTTATTCAAAATTTGCTGCTGCCCGCGGCTACGCCCGCGTGGCATTTTCTAAAATAAAAGTAGCGGGAACAAATAGAGACAACACTTAAAAAACAAAGATGTCTCTACCGTTTATACTTTTTTGTAAAAGCTCTTATTTTGACATTACAAACAAGAGTCTAGTTATATAAATAGATTAGTCTGCACCTACGCCAGAGAACATAGATTAATATACACTCGAGAGCAATGAATTAGGGTCTCGTAAAGATACCTAAAAGTCTCTGAAACTTACGCTAACTTATTGAAATAAATTGTGTTTATTAGACAATAAAATAAAATGTGTGTCACTTTGTATTATATTCATAAAAAATTAAATAGGTAAACAACTAATCTTATTAAAAAAATCGAAAAGCAATTTTTTTCGTTATACGGTGTTTATACGATCTTTTAAGAGCAACTTTCAAACTCCAAACTATTTTAAACCCTAAAATGTTGTCGGTTAAGTTTAAAATCGAATGAGAAAATTTGACAGTTTGTGGTAACTTGATGTGCTGGCTATTGTACAGACGCCAGCATGTCAAGCTACCCGAAACTGTCACATTTTCGCAATCAACCTTGAACCTTATGCTGTTGTGATAAAGTTGAAAATCTATTAAAGAAATTTGACAGATTGTAGTAGCTTGATGTGCTGGCGTCTGTACACACGGCTATATATCAAACTATACAAAACTAGTTTACGCTGGTCTCGCATTGTATAGGACTTTTCTGCGGTTGCCTTAAGCTCCTAACGAAACTTAATGCCTCCAGCCAGGGCGTAAACTTATAAACTAAAAGACTGCGCGCTAAGGGCACCCCCTGTGGGGTATGAACCTCGGCTTAGGGCAGAGTCGGAGGGAGGGTGGCAAGGGACCGACGACGGTGGCTGGATAAAATCAGGGTTATGATTATTATCGGGGGAATTTAAAGCTACAGGCTCAGCTATAGCGCGTGCTGGCGCTTCGCTTACGGGCAAGGGTCGGGGAAGACTATTTATTTAGTCGGGGATTACGCAATGAGCCTCGGCGGCGAGCTCAGAATGACGGTCGTGTATTGTGTATTCTTCGAACTGTACTCGTTTCCCTACTGCTCTCCTGGAGGTGAGTTATAGGGTCGTCTGAGTCGGTCAGTGCATGCCCTGGATGGTGGGTCATACTGATACGAGAGGAGGTATAATTGGTGGCCTGAACCACTAAAATGTTGCGGTGAGTGGCTGCGGAATCAAAGAAACGCTTGGAAATGCGCTTCAAGAATTGAGCTATAGTAGGGATTTTAAGGTCTAAATGGAGGTTTTGTTTCGAACGAACCAGGGGGCTCCCGTGATTTTACGGAGGAAACGGTTTTGGAGCATCTGTATCTTATGGATGAGATAGGGTTTTGCGTGTGCAAAGACTAGACTCGCATAGGTCATGGTTGGGCGGATACACGCGGTGTAAATGCGCAATTTGCATCTGAGTGACAATTTGCTTTTTGCATTTAGGACGGAATGGAGCCATAGAGAGCGAAAGCAGCGCGCGAGCGCACCGTCTTTATATGCTCAGAAAAGGTGAGATGATGATCGAGATTTAAGTTGGCCTCACTGGCCTTCTTATATCATTCTTTTTAGTAACTTTTTAGACCGAACTAATAACAATTCAGTATACTGAGAATATCATCCTCAACTTTGCGGAACTTTCCGGTTTTACATTTTTTATTCTGACAACATTCACATTTTCGAATTTTAAAATCGTTAACGCTTCCCTGTCGTGTTTGTTACGAGTGCAACAGTTTTCTTTGTGATTTTCTGGAAAACTGGACAAAGTAATTGTTTTGTAAACATTGCTGTTGAATCCCCCATCAAAAGAGCTTTTCCAAGAAGTATTGGGTTTCTAATAAAAAAGCGAATTGTTTCTGTTTCGGCAGTTTGAAATATTGTGTCTGTCATCACCATGTCGGCGAGAGAAATTTATTACTCTGAGAAATATTACGATGAAGAACACGAATACAGGTAATAGATTTACTAACTAACACTAGTTAAAGTCATAATACATCAACATACAAGTTATAACCTATCTAAAATTTGAAAGTTTTCAATAGGTTCATGGGGTTACATCCTTATATCTGGGTCGTTCTTCTTAAAATACCGGTACCAGTAATACAAAATTTTGGTGGTAAACTTTCCTTGGAACTATGAAGATCTGTGAAACTCTTAAAACTTTATGACCCCACTTTGTAATTTATTAATGTTTCATGGGCATTAATGGGGTTGATTTCAACTCTGGGGTTCGAAGATTCGGTGTCAATACAGAATCTTCGAGATTCAATACCCCAAGTCTTGTTTTTGTGAACTTGTAAGCATACTGGAGAACTGTTTGTTTACATAGTTTTCAGTTTTTCTTGTGCTAGTCTGAATCCCATGCAAAATCAATTTGCTTACAATTGGGCCTCAAATTGTTTACAATATTTCTAAATATGCAATCTATTATTAGAAATATTGTTTCATAGCAATAATATTTTGACCAAACTTCCAAAAGAACAAATAATAATCCTTTTCTCATTTTAAATACTAGATAACTCACAAACATATTGGTATTTCCAGGCATGTGGTTCTGCCGAAAGAGATGGTGAAACTGGTTCCAAAGAACCACTTAATGACTGAGCAGGAGTGGCGCGGCATTGGTGTGCAGCAGAGCCAGGGGTGGGTGCACTACATGACCCATCAACCTGGTCAGTACTAGTAAATAGAATTTACATTATATCTAAGCAAGCCAAACTAGTTGTAACAGGATATTTAAATGAAGTGGCAGCAGTCACAGGATTTTAACCCATTTGCTGTCCAGTTCAAAAATATATTTTTTGTTAGACAAATTGTTTGACAAATTTACATACTTAGATTTGGTATCGCTAGTTGGGTCCTGGGCATTAACAGAAGTCATTTATAGCTATGTATTGCAATGACTCTGATGCGGGTTTTGGGAACATGAACAAATTTTTTTTCAACCCATATGCTGGGTGCTAGGCAGCGAATGGTTATATAATGTAAAAACCTTGTTCATAAGGTCAACCAACTGCAACATCCATTAAAAGAAAATGGAATTCTGTTGGCCAAATACTTTCAAGTATGTCGGTTACTATACCAGGAAAAAGTGGCTTTTATTTGTTTGAACTTTTGCTAAAATGACTTCCAAATGATTCCATGCAAGATTGATTCCCATTCAGTTCCTAAATTAGTAAACATTACAATTACTGTTTTTCTTATAATGTTATTTTCCCTTCCAGAGCCTCACATCCTGCTATTTAGGCGGAAGAAAGAAAAGAATTGAGAACAAGCAAAGCCAGTGCAAGGTGTAAATGTATAGCTCTTAACTGATATTAGGATTAATGCTAGCTTTAATTAATGTTGCCCATCTCAGTCAATGATGAATCTCTTGCTCCCATAACAATAATTACTAATGATCAAAAAAAAAAAATGAAATGAGAAAAGTTCTTGTTCAATATGTGAATTGTTAATTTTGCAACAGCTTCTTAAAAATTTGGTCAACTTTAATATAAAAGAATAAAGACTAAAGACTAATGAACATGATGGATGAGAATCAGTGACAATTAATTGATTAATTAACTCCCACTGGAGACACTCCCAACAGATTTTGATCATCCTTTCTATCAATATAGGATTTTTGTACATACATTGAGCTTTAATGATTCTCATGACCTTTAATGCCCTAACAAGTAGATGTAGGTATTTAACATTTTAGTGTAAATCTCAAAACTTTTATATTTCAATAATTTTTTGGTCAATAGTAACAGCAGATTCATATTTAATGAAAATAAATTGTTACTTGTTGTCTGGCACTAGCAATTAACAGTATAGTGTACCTACTATATTATTTTATGGGCTTTTCTGATCTTCATTCCATATTTATTAAGTTTTTGTTAAAAGGAGCATGAATCTAGAGCTGTTTTATTAGAATTTTAATCATGTAATTCAATTTGGAATAAGTACAAAGACAGGTCTTTTGTTTTCTAAAATAAGTTCTAGATTAATGCTTACTTTTATTTCTTAAATTAGTCATTAAATATTTAAGAAAATCATAACTGTTCTCGTCATGACTTGAATTGTATTTTGCCAGTTATGTGCTGCTTTTTAACAATTTGCTACTAGGCATTCATCCCTATTTTGTTTTGATAGTAATTTCTTGATGTTTCAACAATATACATTATCTGTTAGGGTGTAAATAACAAAAATATAAGGTTCGTGTCCTAGCAATACATACAATCCAGTTAAATAATTAATTTTTGAATTTATGACTAATATATTTTTAGGGATTTTCACATAGTGCCTTAGTATAGAAGTTATGAGAATATTGTGATAAATGTGTTGACTTGAGAATGTAAAATATGGCAATGAAATCAGGTCTGTAATGTTGACTTTTTGATGTTTGACTCCCAAGTAATTGTTTGTGTATAATCCGAGACAATCATAATTATTGCATGTTGTATATACAGTGATGTAATTATCGGCGTTTTGGCAGCACTTATTGTTATCTAACACAGTAATTGGAATAAATTATTTGGTGCTATGTTATAAAATTGTTTGATTTTATGCATTTTCTTTCTTGACTGAAGAAGGCTTCCAGTTTAATTAGTTACAGTGGAATATTCTGGGAGGATATTTAAATAAGCGCCATTTTTCAATTGACTTATTTTCTGTACAAAACTTGTCAAACTACAATATTTTTTTATGCTATGCTGCTGTCAGGGTCTAGTGGTCCGTTCACTACTTCTGACCGTGGTGGAGTCCTGGGTTCAATCATCGAGTTTGGCAGTAAGGGGTTTTCACATTCTCAAATTCTCGGTACCTAATATAGTAGTCTGGTTTTTGTACCTGATTGATAGTATTGGCTTAGCTTACATGAAACTTATACCTTTTTTTTTGGGTGGGAAATTATCAAATAACTTCTCCCGCTCTGGGCGCAGTGGGAGGGTTGTGTCAGACTTTTACTAACTAAAACCCACCCGTGTTCCTTCAGTTGCCTGTGTGCCAGGGCCACGCCACGGTATCCCTTTCGGACAAACCCGCAATACAACGCGCCATCGACCCGGGCCTGGTCCTTGCCGGACCGCGAGCTGCCCATAGATCGCCGTCCGCAAGCCCGCGCCTACGGTGGCCGGGAATCAGCTACCGATTCCCGCCGGCCAGGGCGTCTCCTACGGCGACTAGGGGCATGAGGGCGCACAGACTGCCGCTCCATTACTGCTTCGCAGGTGTTGACTGCCTCCCATGCACTCTCGCTTCGGACCATGGCCTGGACCAGGGCCGGAAGCGACAGATCGCCGCCGCCGGTCGGACACGGCGGTGCTCTGCTCAAGCCGGGCAGACCTCCACTGTGTCCTCCGGGCGATCCAAACAGTGGTAACACCCAAAGCGTTTCCTCCCGTCTAATCCGAAACAGGAACCTCCCGAAACCGGTGTCCGGTGAGGACCTGTCTGTGTCAGGCGGAAGGTGAGGACGCCGTGGCGCCTCTCTAGCCACTCCTCAAAGAGGGGACTTATTGCCGCAATTGTGGCGTGCCCAATGAAACTTAAATACTTAATGAATTAATTAATCATCTTGATAACTGGTTAGGCCTGCCTAACCCATTCAGGAATGCAGGTGTGAGGTTATGTTATGAAAGTATGGCCACCAAAACAAGATTGTTACAGGAATATGGGATTTACAGAATAAGAACTTTGCTTTTATTTAATTTAGAGAGTACTTTATTTCATGAATGTACCAAAAATATAGCTGTTGTTAGAACCTAAATATAAGTAAAGATACAAGAAAGAAATAATCTATTCTATTTTCTTTTCTTCTTAGCACTGGGGGATAATGTGGGTAGTTTAGCAGTTGTCTCAGGTTGTGAAAACTCCATAGGTTCCATTTTTATATCATCTGTTGACACTGCATCCAAGAGTTCTAACCCCTGCAGTTGTTCTTGTTCTAAACTGTGCAGCATTTGAAAGCCAGGTTCCAATGACGGTGTGAACGCACCATCTAAGGCAGCCGGAAAGTGCAACTCTGGCACTTCTTCTAATTTCAACTGTGGTGCTATATCCCTTATAGCTAGTGCTGCCACCTGAGATCTTAAGTCCTCACATCTCTTTTTAGTCTTTGCATGGTACCTCACAACTCTGTCATTGTAAAATTCATGAAGATTGCCAACATTGAGTTCTGAAAATACTTTTGTAATTGCATCTGGGTATCCTGATTTTAAACCACTTGCTTCCTTATCAACTACTGTCCTGAGTAATTTGCACATATTGGTTAAATGCAGGTCTAGAGTGTCGGCGAGAGCAGTTAAAACAACATTTGTTGTTGTTGAAATTCCAACATGTCCAAGAGCTATAGCCGCACATTGACGCAATGCTCTTTTGTGACTTTCGGGTGTAAAAGGCAGAATCATGGGACCTTTGCCTAGTGAAAAGTCACAATACTCTTTTTCGAGGAAATTGATCGGAGGGACTGTCTCGTGTTCTAGTTTCAAATCTGGTTCTGTTGGCTCTATTGGTAACGTCACGGGACCCAGACGAGCACCTTCATAGATGGCCGCTTCAGCTTGTTCCAGTATGCCAGATAGTTGTCTTGCATGAGAATGAAGCTGTATGGTGTGAGTTATTAAATTCGGCTTTGGGAGTTCGATAGGCGAAGATTTCACTGTGATGGATATTTCAGGAATGTTTTGCATACCCAACTCTATGATAGGGTTGAAATTTACATTCTGCAGTAATGTCTCGTCCGTTCTTTCGTCTTCCATTTCACCCCAGAGCTTTCTTGTGTTCATTTTTCTAGGATTAACAATTTAACAACACCGAATGCCGATCGCTTCGGTATTTCATGAACAACAAAATAAATATTTAAATTGTCAATGTCAATCTCCTGTCAATTTTGGGGTGATCTGGTCAATGTCAAGTTTAGTGGTGGGTCGTTGTCGAATTTTTGACGGACGAAACGCAACCGTTTTCCGGACGACGAAAACGGTTGCAAAAAACGATCGTCGTTGTAACTGATTTGAAGACGGACGACGAAACTTATCCAACATGAAATAGAATTGCGTTTTCGTCGAGTGAAATAGTTGCAGTTTCTAACAACTATCAACGGGTTTGATCGTCGCATTACGAACGACAGCACTGAAAACTGGTAGGTAAGGTAAGGTAATACATTATCGACTGTATTTCATTGACATAAAGTTCACTTTCTATTGTAAGGACTGTTTTATAAACGAACGCCTAACGACGACGCGACGGACGAGATAGTTGACTAATGCGTTCTCGACTCTAATTTCATAGATGTAAAATAAAAAATCGCTTTGTGCAACGAAGACTGTTCGTACCCAGGACGTAAAACGGTTTCATCGTCGCAGAACACAAAAATGTCTTTGAAAACGGTTCGTCGTCGCAACGCCCACTCCTAGTCAATTTGTTAACAGTTTTTGCACAAAACATTCATCTGTCTCTCTCATCGCTTTGCATTGTAGTTTGAGTTTAATGCTCTACAGCCAGAGCCCAAGTGATGGTAAAGTATACTATACTCCATTTATTATAACATTAGACAAATAACTGTTCTCACCCTTTCGTTATTTCAATGTAAACGTTTAATAAACTCCGTTATTTCACGATAAATACAAAGTACTGTAATTTATTTCCCATTTGCATTAAAAAAAAACCCTAAAGTGCAGTAATTTCAACTATATTACACAATAACTGTCGTTATTTAGCCGTTATTTGTTTAATGCTATAGTAAATGGAGTATACAGAATATCTGTGTAGCTCTGAACTGAAATGGAACTCTTTTTTGACATACATGTTTTATGAAATTGGAACTAGTCGGAACATTGGCCTTCTCGGATGCGAGAATCCTCTGAGACCTTAAAGATTAGGGGTTTATTTATAAACGTTGCTTAAAGTTAAGTGACGTTTAAACGTCAAAAATGTATGATTAAACAGTCACTAATCATTACTTTTTTTAAGCAACATTTATAAATAATAAGAGGCACCGAACGCGCAGTGGCGCCCTCATCATTTGTTTGGTGATTTCTTTTATTTTAGAATGAAAATGCAGAAAATAAGCACGTTACGTTGTGCTTCACAAGATTATCTACGGGTTTAGCAGCCATTATTTTCCATTTTAAAGATTACAATAAAACTTAACAATGTAAAACTACTGTTTGTAATAATAATAACGTATAGTTTTGTGGAGCACAACGTAACATGCTTATTTGTTATTTTCTGCATTTTTATTCTAAAATAATAGAAATCACCAAACAAACAATGACAGGACTAATCAATGTGGTGACGCTTCGGGAAGACCAATGTCCAGCAGTGGACGTCTTTCGACTTAAACGATAATGGTGATGGTAACCGTCCTTTTTTCGATGGTGGTAGGTAGACACAAACTTGAAAACGCTAACGCTGTTATCATTCTAAATATTGGTTATTCATATTCATGAAATGAACTGAGGCTTAACTGGTGCTCATTCGAGCACCATTTCCCTATTAGCATTTTTGTTGGCGTTTGGTTAGGCCACATATCTCTGAAGATGGCCCAACTAAATGCCAACGGAAAATGCTACTAGGGTTAAGCCTCAGTTAAAATTAGGACATCATCTCCTTTGGAGTAGACGATTCCTAAGAAATTAGGTTGGTCCATAATACCGTATTTAGAGTTTTAGATGTTACATTTGGACAAGCCCGCTGTAAAATCGGTAACCCTAATAGCATTTTTGTTGGCATTTAGTTGGGCCACTTACCTCTGTAAGTGGCCCAACTAAATGCCAACAAAAACTACTACTAGGGAATCCGCTGCCCGCCGCAGTGATCCAACCTGTTCCTTGCTGTCTTCCCCCCAACGCTGTCCTAAGCCGAGGTTCGTACCCCACAGGGGGTGCCCTTAGCGTGCAGTCATTGAGTTTATAAGTTTTATGCCCTGGCTGGAGGCTTTAAGTTTCACTTAAGAGGCTGTACAAGGGTCTCCTAGCGCCAGTCCTTTAAAAAAAGATTATCTCGTGACTGAGAAGGAATTATTAAAAATGGCTCAATAAGAAACCTGGGTAAGTATGTCTAGAATTTTCTAATACCTTTTATAAAGTTTCATATTGAGACACGAAGCAACAAAATACGATCTAGAGGAATGTGGCCGCTTTTCTTTAGATCGAATTTTGTTGTTTCATAATTCCTTCTCAGTCACGAGATAATTTTTTTTAGTGGACCGTAGTATGTCCTCCCCGCCGCCGCGCCGGCCGGCGTAAAAGATCCAATGGAAAATTATGATGCGGCTAAATGCGCAACCGTATCCTGCTGGAGCCAAAGGTAGTTTAAAGGACACATGTGCGGTTTCAGTCAGCCTACTCTTGCCCCAGATATCAATGACAAAAAAAGTTTGCATTTGCAGTCAGGATATTTTTGTGTCGTCTGTTGTTCTATTAGAGTTAATACCTATTAATAATAGTCTCACTAGCCCACCGTCCCACCATATCAATATACTTAATATGATTTACAAAATACATCTGCGATTTAATTCATTACTTTTAGTTTAGGACACATTTTCCCTTAACGAGCTTGATTAAAAAAAAATTGCATAGGCTGCATACTGCTATTTTATTGCTCAGTTCTATAATTTAGTTGTAGAGATCAAAGATAACAGTCGCTAAATGGAAAATATTGATGTTTATCGCATCTGGAGGAACTGAAACTGGATACCAATCACACACAATCTCGCTAAGAAAAGGTTAGGCGGAGATTTTGAACTACTTATACTATCTACATGGAGGTATGTATTGTTACTTACAGATTCGAATATCACTATCACTTCACTATCACTATCACTATCACTATCACTTATAAAACAAAGTCCTCCGCCGCGTCTGTCTGTCTGTCTGTTCGCGATAAACTCAAAAACTACTGCACCGATTCTCATGCTGTTTTCACCAATTGATAGCTTGGTTCTCGAGGAAGGTTTTAGTATATAATTTGTTAAGTTTTTGTATGCATTTTTGTATGAATTAACGATATTTGTTGGAGGTGTCGGAAAAAAATAAGCCGTCTGGGAGCTTTCAACGAAAACGCTGTCTAAACCCTTTGGGATATAACAAAACAATGTATGGTAGAATTATGTATCTTATAAAGGTCTTCAAAAAAGTCCGCGATGGCATATGTCTATCTCTTAAGGATAACATACTATATCCATTTTATTGACTTTTTGTAGGTATTTGTTTGCCGAATTTTACACTTGGAAATACGATTACGATAACAATACGCTATAATATCAGTAGCTATTAGCCAAATTATGTTCGTAGATAAATAAGCTAGCTACTTATGTGTATTTCAAACAGTATACAAGAATATTTATCATAAAAACTTTACTAAACACGGCGGCCTTATGATCAAAATTTGTGCATTCCAAAACTTTCGTTACTTTTTCACTGACATATTTATCACTTTTCGATAAACTAACACTAAATACGAAATCTACAATTATTTCTCAGTAATTCTGTCTAAGATTCTTCTAAGATTAAACCGTTTTCTCATTGAATACATTACTTTACGCACGTATATCCTTCATGAATGTTTACCGCGCCACACCGCCATACGACCACAGAGTACAGACGTATTTTGTTTTCTTTTTTTCTCGTTCGTTTAGTGGTGTTCCCGCTAAAATGTCAACCGGTCAAGTACTAGTCGATTAATCGAATTCTGCAGCCAGATCGTGTTGCAAGAACAAAATAAATGTCAAATATTTCGTCCAATTGCGAACGTGACCCTGAGAAAAGTTATGCACCAATGGTGTTCATTCGATATTTCGAACGTTTTATCAGCACAAACGGTGTATCATGCGACATTTCGGAGGATTTCGTTTTGTTTTCACATTGTTGGTACTTACGTGAATTATTTTAAAATTATTATTTGTGTCGCACTTTTATTTCGTGTTGTAATTTGGTACAATTGATTGCTTTAAGAATTTGAGTGAAATTTCGTATTTTGATTTTGTGTTTGTTATCTTTAGGTAAAGACTCATTCACGTTCAGAACATAAGTACTTTTATTATATTAAATCATTTGTTTCGGTTTCTATTCACATAGTAAATCACATTAAAATTAATATTAAGTTAGAATTTTGAGATACCTATAGCTTGGGATATGGAGAAGGACATAGGGTACTTTTTTATGCGATAACCGACATCCACGCGGGCGAAGCCGCGGACAAAAGCTAGTCTTCTATAAAATGATTTTGAACTATAAACCTCGAGAGCTTAATCTTAACAAATCATTTAAACATCCGCAAAATATATTAACTACAAGTAAATACAGGATAAGTTTAAAAGGAGTGTGTATATTTTAGGAGGTAATCAGGTGCATAAAACTGGACAACTTTCCCCAAGGAACATAGGTCGAAATCTTAAAATTGAAAATCGACTTTTCACAAAGCGACTGGTGGTCACGTGATTTATGTTTGTATGAGAAGTTGAATTTAATTTTTTAGATTTTTGTGTGACCTATTTTTTTGTTCGTCGTAAAACTTTGTGAAGGGATTTATGACCTTTCCCAAACCTGATGAATAAAAAAAAATTTATCAAACCAAGCAAAATCAGTGGCCCGAGATGCGAGATAGGCGATAGAACCATTGTAGCCGAGGTAAAAGACGATTTCACTCAGAAATAAAAAAATGGTCACTTTTAGCAAGAAACACAGCCAATAATATATTATTTTTTTTTTATAAATTACATCAAAACATTAATGATGCTTTCACACGCAGCACTCTGTGGCAGCACCACAAAGTTATAAATAAACTAGCTGACCCGACAGACTTCGTTCTGTCAAAAAAATGTTAAGGGTGGACAACCCTTATCACTAAGGGGTATGAAAAATAGATGTTGGCCGATTCTCAGACCTACTCAATATGCTCACAAAATTTCATGAGAATCGGTCAAGCCGTTTCGGAGGAGTACGGGAACGAACATTGTGACACGAGAATTTTATATAAATAAATAAAATAGAAATAGTCAAAGCTTATTACCCGACTGATAAGAAAGGTTATGTTTTTGGTGCGTCTTTGTTTGGTAGTTGGGCATAACTACCAAACAAAGACATGCACCAATAACATTTATGTAGGATTCTTTATTCTGTTGACACAGCAGAATCCGCGCCGCACAGCCAGAAGTCTGGATGCATTTTAATGATTGACATGTCGTTACCTAAGTTTGTGGTGACAGCCCAGCGTAACTCACTTCGCTTTCAATCGTAATCCGAAGGAAATTCATAATCCAGTGAAAGGTGACGTTTCACAAAAATCAACATACCTACTGCAGACTTTATACCACAGTATGTAAAGCCGTGAAAAAAGTTTTTTCACTTCTCATGCTGTAAAAGTCCGTTTTTATGTCGTGCGTAGGCGACATAAAGTCGCTTTTTATGCTCAAGAGCATAAAGTAAAATCTTCGCCGAAGACCAAGGCAATCGGTCTAACAGCCATACGAACAAAAAAACTTCATAAAATAAACTTATATTTTTTATTTCGTCCATTTATTATTTTACATGTTGCTGGTTCATATCTTCGCAATCGAAGTGAAAAGTAGAATTTACAACTCGTCCTTAATACCCATTTTACACTCTATATCGTTAAACGTCTCGCGTAAAATGGTACGTTTTATGCACTTGATGTACGTCATAGGGCTAGTATACAGGAGACGATTCCAAAAATATGACTTATGACCCTGGTGACCCCAGATTCATAAGTCATATTTTAAGAATCGTCTAGTGACTCTAGTGTCTACGTAAGAAAAAAAACCAAGGGCATATTTATGTACTAAAGCGTACTCTATAACACACAGGCTGTTTCGTATAGAAAAAAGATAAATAAAATATTGCGATGCATAATCATTTATTGAATTCTATTGCAGTTAGAGCTCTGTGCAAAGCATACATAAATGACTCAAGTATAACGGGCAGTGATAACAACTATGTACTGCCATTACATACTTTTATGATTGGACTAATCTATTTATTTAAAAATGAAATTGATACTTACATTAATCAATTATTAAAAATACCATGTTATTATTCAATACGCTTTAAATACAGTTTTAATATTTTATATTCTAAAAATAATCCTGAAATCATAACAAGTATTAACATTAACATGTCATGTCCCAATTACCATACCATTTTCAAAGCTGGCAACATTAATATCTCCCCGATTGCCTGAATCAGAATATTATGGCCTTACAAATAAACACGGAATTTGGTTATGCTAGGTATAACTTCGGTGCCTATATATAACCAAACCTTTTTTGGCGTTTATCCTTGTAATAACTTTATTCCGTATTTATTTGTTTATGGCCCATACTCTTTTATATTGAAATATTCCCGGCAAAGATTTTACGAAGCAACGAAAGCTGAGGTGGGATTTCAAATAAGTACCTATTATCAGTTATTTTGAAATATAATATAATACTAGCTTTTGCCGGTGGATGTCGGTTATCACATAAAAAAAGTAGCCTATGTCCTTCTCCATAACTCAGGCTATATCTCTGCAAAATTTCATGACGATCGGTTCAGCGGTTTAGACGTGAAAACGTAACATACAGACAGACAGACAGACAGAGTTACTTTCATATTTATAATATTAGTATGGATTTATCTCTTTGTCTACGTTGGGCCGAACTAAATCCACGTCCTTTAAAAATATAACATCATACGGACATGTTAATTAACAGTCGCCAAAAATTCAGCGTTTCACGTTTCAGGAAACAAGCGAATAGTTTCATGAATTAGATCCGACATTGAATATAATTAAAATAAGTCGGATGTACTAATTATGGCGGTTAAGGTCGTCTAATTAGCGTTAATTATTGTTAATAGAGTGGTGACAGTGTTGGGTAAATAGGTATTTGGAGCGAGGCTGTAATATAATACTTACTAGCGACCCGGCTTGTTTCGCACGGAGCGCCACCTATTGGGTCCAAAACTATTCTATCTTTCTAGCTGGAACCAACCATAGACATTCACAAAATTTCATTGAAATCGGTTGGATGGTTTCGGATATTAGGTTGACAATCGCCACGGAATGCGTCGTGACGCCACTTTCATTTTTTTTTTTTTGGTTTACCCTAGCCGAGAAGAAGAGTACAAGAAGGAATTAAAAAAAAAAAAACAATTTAACCACTTCACTGTCCACAAAGTAGACACAATAGTTAAACAATTAACGTGAATCATATGTGACTCATGGGACAGCGAAAGTGTTATCTTCTTTTACTCTTCTTGAATATTTTATGTAGAACAATAGCTTTCGACTTACTGGCACGTCGAGCCAAAAGACATTCGATGGATAGGACTATTGTTGCAATGGCTTTTCGGTGAAACGGACGCTTGCTATTCGAAATTGTGGTACATCGATGCTATGGAATTTCGGTAATTCGGACGTTCGATCTATGGTTTCGCCATTGTGAGTATTTGACAGTGTTTGTATGGCAAATCTGTCAAAAACTCACAATGAAGAGACCATTCTGACACTATTGTAATAGCAGACTTGAGGCCCTTATGACTTCGGGGAATTAGCCGTCGGGCATATGACATTCGAAATCAAGCAGTAAACCCGTCTTGGTGAGGATTGAGTGGTGAGTCTTTCTCTACACCTGATTACCGCGGAATGTTTAATACGTTTTTAGGGTTCAGTAATCAAGAAGGAACCCTTACAGTTTAGCCATGTCCGTCTGTCTGTATGCCTGTCCGCGGCTTAGCTCAGAGACCCTTAGTACTTGAAAGCTGTAATCTGGCATGAGTATATCTACATATTAATCAAAATCAAAAAGCAAACATAAAATTAAGTTGTTTCATTTTTACGGTACCTCCCGTACACGTAAAGTGGGGGATGCCTATATGTTTTGTTCTCGTTTATTCCATGTTGTGGGGTATCGTTGGTAAGGTCGTTCAAAAAATATTGTGGGTTTTTCAAAACCATTTTTTGATTGAGGGATCCATTTGCGTAATATTAAGCTTTGAAGTGCTAATTTTTGTTAGAGGCAAGTGTCCCCCTCTTACCAGCTAAATGGTTATACTTGGATATGTGAAAAAAATCACAGCAGTAGTATATATAACGAAGTTAAAAGAAAAACTATCACAGCTATGTAGGCTTTACAAGTTACCGAGTAATAGTCGACCAACTTACATTTACAGTTGAAAAACATGTTCTTCCATACATTCCCTATGAAAGAACGTGTTGTGTTAACTACAATATCAAGTTTGTTCTTGGGATAAATTCATACCAACTACGGAACCCTTCATTGTGCGTGGTCCGACACGCACCTGGCTGGTTTTTAATTTGAATTTGGTGTCAAAAAATAGTCGTCTCCAACCATGATAATTTCGACTTGGTTTACTATGTAAAATTATGTTAAACTTCCATGTAAACTTGCCAAATCTTGAAAATAGTCATTAAGGGGTTTTTTGGTGCCGATTCCCTTGTTCACAAACTAAACTAAATTTAAGTTTAGTGCATCTTTTTCTTTCTATTTCATTAAGAAAAGGACAGAAGATAAATTTAAGTTTATTTTAAGTTTAGGCCTGTCAAATTAATCAGCGCTTGACGTAAATTGACGTAATTTTAGTCGGCAAGTTTTTCATCACGTCTACCTAAACTGTATGGAGTAGTGACAGGCGCTGATAAATTTGACAGGACTAAACTAAAATTTATCTTCTGTCCTTTTCTTAATGAAATAGAAACAATAAAAAGAAAAGAACGTTTGTGAACAAGGGAATCCGCACCAATGACTATTTTCGAGATTTGGCATAGCATTACGACTATTTCTTGACTATTTTTTGGAATTGAAACCAAGTCGATACTCCCAGCCGTTTGCTTGCAGTAGAGGTGAGGATTGTGTGGAGATGTTCACCCCACAATCTCCACCAACGTATAGCAACGTGTAACTTCGTAATCATAATGCGACAATTTTTTTGACCTTCGTGACTATTTATGACTATTTTTTGGCGTTCTGAAATTGATTTTCGTATTCAAGGTGAGAATTGTGTGGTGAAATACACTAAAAGTCCCATCAAAATCGGTCCAGCCGTTTCGTTTTGCTAGCTATGTAAATATAAACTTAAATCTACCTCCCTCACGATTCTCATCCCTTGGTTACACTCACCCACTCGAATGTAGAACCAGTAATAATGTGATGCGACACTTATCCCAAAAATTCACCCTTCAGTGAATATTGAGGAAATGTATATGCATGAGAAAATAATATTTCTGCCTATATTATGTTATATCAATACACACTGAAATTTTGCTTCAATTGCGGTCACCTATTTTATCCTTTCATCCTACAGATCCAGCGTAGAACTAAAACTTCTGGGAAGGAACTATGATTTTATTATGTTTAGTTTTAAATTTATTTAAAGTTATGATGACGTCAGCAAAAAACTGTTTTTATTTTTACATTTCAAAATAATAATATAATTTACATAAATCATTGCTTTATTACAGTAACAATACAATATCTAAGTCCATACAAAGTTTAGGTACTAGGGATACGGGCGGTGGGGACAGCGGGAAAACACAGTTGAAAAACATGTTCTTTCATCCATACTATACTATATACTATTATACTATACTGTATACTATATATACTATATACTTATACTATAATATTATAAATGTGAAAGTAACTCTGTCTGTATGTCTGTCTGTCTGTCTGTATGTTACGTTTTCACGCCTAAACCGCTGAACCGATCGTCATGAAATTTGGCAGAGATATAGCCTGGGATATGGAGAAGGACATAGACTACTTTTTTACGCGATAACCGACATCCACGCGGGCGGAGCCGCGGGCAAAAGCTAGTACAGAATATATTGTTCGTGTCGTTTTTCAATCGCAAATTAATATAACGAAGCCTAATATTACGCAAACGGATCCCCGAATCAAAAAATGGTTTTAACAGTCCCGTAATATTTTTGGCCTATCCAACGATACCCCACGCCATGAGACAGACAAGAGAAAAAATACATGTAGGGATACCTCTCTTCCACGTATTTTTTTGTTCTCGTCTTGCTCTCGTTTCCTTACAATAGCGACAAGTTAACGAGTAATAGTCGACCAACTTACATTTGCAGTAAGAATGTATACAGCAATGTTAAGTTTGTTCTTGGGATAAACTCATCCCAACTTTCCCTTCATTGTGCGTGGTCCGACACGCACTTGGCCAGTTTTTTCTTAATTGGCTACGACGATCATGGAGCGTAGCATACTCGTAGCTTCCGCCTACGAAATTATTGCCGGTTTACGTCACTGAGATTTCGTAGCACTTCGTATGCGTATAATAAGTCTAATTGGTTGCTACGATATTTTTGCTTCAATAAAAAAAATATATTTTAGGAATTTTTAGATAAACTTATATAAGTATAATTATCATATTATGTAAGAACTAGATTTTGAAAAGGATTTAGGTTTTTTTTTTTTTCGTTTGTAATATTTTGTATAAGAAATGAAATTACGGTATCAAATATAAAAAATAAAATAAACTATTTTATTAACTTAGCAAAACAAGAATAAACGTTCAAATATGTAAATGATGGTTTCAACATTTAGTAGCGAAGTAGTAAAGAATACGGATTTTAAGTTTTTAAACTGTCATGGTCACTAATATTATTATTAACACGAACGGGATATTTACCATGTTTATTATTTGTTGTGAGTTCCCGATATTTCGGCGCTGTTGCAAGCACCATGATCACGGATAAACTAAAGTCATTGCGGGTGGGTGTTTATGAGCAGACAAAACGGTCTACCCTCTTTCTTGTTGAAGTTCCTATATTCGGTAATCCCAATAGCTTCTCTAACCAGTCTACCAAATATAGGAACTTCAACCGGGATGATGGGTTTCAACTGTCGAGAGCCTGGAATCCAGTGGTTCAGCTGTGTAAAAACCGAAGAAGTGCCGAAAAAAGTTCGCGAGCGGACACAGTGAGTTTCGTGTGTCGGGAACAGAATCGAGTTACGAGTGACAGTGGTAGCGGTACTAATTGCAAAAAACGAACAAGAAAGACGGAAGACCGTTTTGTCTGCTCATAAACACCCACCCGCAATGACTTCAGTTTATCCGTGATCATGGTGCTTGCAACAGCGCCGAAATATCGGGAACTCATTACAAATAATAAACATGGTAAATATCCCGTTCGTGTTAATAATAATACGGATTTTGGTAAAAATAAATATGTAGATGAGATAATAGACATCGTCCCAAGTTCAGAGCCATATAATAAACGGTAAATTCGTCTCAAGGTACGATCAGCGAACTTTGTTAGATGTTTAATTTTATTCATCGGCACCAATAAGGGTTTAGGAAAAGATCGTTAAAAGTTACCGCTTAGTTGGGTCTTTGTAATCGCTTTACAAATTTAGTTCCTAGTTCTTTTGTTTGGTATAAGTTTATTATTTAAGAAGGAAGAGTACGGTTGATATAGCCGAAGAGCTAACAATTGACATAATTTGATGGGTACCTACACCCATCAAATTATGTCAATAATGCACAATCGAATCGAATTCTAAAAGCTGAGAAATCTATTTATTTATTTTACAACTTATGTACACACATATAAACAGACAAGAAGAAAGAAACAGATAAATACGTACAAAGGTGATGCTTATTTCTAATGAAATCTCTTCCAGCATAACTGCGATAGGAAAGTAGATATAGAGGTGTAGACAACGTGAGTAAGAGGAGAAGAGAAAAAAAAATACATAAAATCAAAATAGCTATACACCAATATAAATACTTATAAACATACAATAAGAGCAGTCTATCTGCAGTTCCAACGCAATAAATTCTTTGGCGTAACGCGTTTGGGAAGATTTGAGACAACGATTCTAGCAAATCTTCTCAATCGCGGTACGCCAGCCGTAGGACGACCGCGAATGGCAATAGGGCGGCTTTCCATTCCATTCAGGACATGGAAGTACAGATCAATCGTCACGTCCCCCCCTCCCCCCACCGTGATCCCTAGCCTGGAGGATATCCAGACAGAGTGGCTTGTCAGTGAGGTCTCGACTGCCGACCGCGACGCATGTGTCGCACGCACCGTCGACCGCTCGAAAACGAAAGTGATGCGGTGTACAATTAAAACTAACTAGTGATTTGTGATAACTGTATACTGAAATTCAGCTGTTTTTATTGTGAACGGTAAGTACTGAAAAAAAAAAACAACGTAATTTTAACAATTTATCCCTTAGATAAAAGACTTTTCGATTATTTTTGTAAATGTATGATTTTCGGCAAATGACGCGGTATTATGAAATGTAAATAGCGTTCTTTATCAATTAAAATGCGATGCAAAATTATTGTTAGTTACAGTTAAATCGAGTTACGCGAATGTTTAGTAGTTTATCGTAATTATAAAAGTAGTAAACGATAGATTAGTAGGTAACTCTCGACAATAGAAAAGCCATTGTAAATATTTTTTCTTGCGAACCACTTTAAGTAATAATATTACCTAAGATTTGCTTGATTAAGATTTTGGGTAAATTGGTATTATATTTGCCATTCAAATATTATTATTTAAACAAATATAATATATGACAGTTTATATCCCGTTTTTGGCTAAATCAAGTTGCGCGGGAAAATCGCCAACTGTTGAGATTCTCTGCCATTGTTTCTCTTCCATTTCCATTATCTTTGTTTACATTAATTACATTATTTATTTACCTTAATGGCTTGCTATATGTTAGTTAAATCATTATTTTATCTAAAGAGATATATTTATTTAGTTAGTTATATGGAGTATTTTTATGTTTTACATATCATACAAATTCATAACTAAACATAAAACTACATATTCGAGTGTTTTGTTAAATAACGCACTATGCGTTAATTGATTGGATTCACCTGCGGTTTATGCACCGTAAAAAAACATTGATAAATATAACAAAACGTACCGTTGATTAATTTTATGATATGATATGAGATGTAAGTATTTATATAACACTTTATTTTATCGTAGAAACTCCTTAGATTTAATGACGTTCTAGTTACTCTTGGTCTAAGTATGCTGCCTTGAGGAACTCCTTTACAGAGTTCATTTAGATTTCATGATTTGTTCTCGTTTTGTATCTTTAACAGCTCAAAAGCAGTTTCCAAGGACACTGTATACTGTTATGTAAAATTAAGATTATCCATCGGTATCTCAAAGGGAATCTGTTGATAAATCATAATGTCAAATGTGATGGGTCATGTTCAACTGATTAGTACAACGTACTCTTAACCCCTTGTCTCTTTAAATTATTGAGTCTCTAAATATTTCAAAATTGGCACGTCTTCAACAACATAGAGCTAAAGTAATTAATTTCATCCGTGGATTTCAATCACGCTTTTCAACAAATTTGCAAATAAAGACTAGACAGAAAATGACTAGAGAATTTTAGGGACTCTGCAATAATTTAAAGATACAAGGGATTAAGAGTATGTTTTACTAATTAATTACTGTAGCTACACCTATGTAAATGTCCATCATTGCTATGATGGATATTTACATCAAAGTAATTAATATCTAAAGTAAACTAAACCTAAGTAGCTAAAGTAATTAATTTCATCCGTTGATTTCAATTACGCTACTTAGGTACAGGCATCAAAAGAATAAGTCCAGATCCCTATAAACACTTTCAGGGATACTACTCGCCCATAGGCGACATAACAATAAAACTTCTATTGTGGCTCGTTCAGTGTCCTTGAAAGCGTTAAAATAATCTAGATCAGATTAGTTCGAATTATTTGTGCAGGAAGAGCTCAGTGCTTCCACGGAATTGGCCACTTCAGCTGCGTACGAGTATATCAATAAATAAAACAAGTGGTTTCACTACCGGATAGAATGACAAATTCAATCCCCCCTATTGGTCTATTTTTACCAATCGCCAGGCAGCTAGTTTGCGAGGGACCGCAACTATACTTAAATATTTTATGTCCGCCTATATCGCGAGGAAAACTTTTGACATATTACAATGCTCTCTTTGGGTTTGTTTCCCAGGCTTGGCATTATTAACCAGATACATAAAAATAATGGAATAGGTAGGTACAGTCGCCAGCAAAGGAGTAAAGGATCACTATCTTTCCACTTCGTCATAGTTGCATATTATTATGTATTTATTATTTTCCACTACATTGTAGTTCTCAGTATATATTTGAGTGATATTTATTTTAGATGTATGTATGTAAGTATATTCTCTTATTGTATGTTTATAAGTATTTATATTAGTGTATAGCCATTTTGATTTTATGTATATTTTTTATTTTATTTTTTCTCTTCTACACTTACACACGTTGTCTACACCGGTATGCTGGAAGAGATTTCATTAGAAATAAGCATCACCTTTGTACGTATTTTTCTGTTTCTTTTTTCTTGTCTGTTTATATGTGTGTACATAAATTGATAAATAAATAAATACTGTCAAATTTTCCCATTCGATTTTGAACTTAACTATCAACATTTACAACATATTTATGTACTTGTATATCTATTTTATTTGTTATCTTTTTTACCCGACTGCGGCGAAGCCGAAAAGGAGGGTTGTTTGACCTGTATCTATGTACATATGTATGTATGTACGTTTCTTTGTTCGCTCGTAACTCCTAAACGAATTAACGGATTTGGATAAATTATACGTCTTTAGATTTATCTTGGCAGCGCGAGTGTCACTGGCTGCATTAAAATCGAAAACAAAATAAAATGGCGGATTTGGGGGCCATATTGTGGAGTACCAAATTTGTTTTTCTTCAAATACCATCGAGTGGGATATCAAAATAAAGGGTTTTATAAGGTGATTACAAAAATATATGCAACTCATATGGTTCAAAGTAACTCGAAGTGACAAATCGTATAAAAACACGTACAATAAAGTAAATATTTAAATATTTTTATTATGATTATTATCTCCTCTCCTCCCTATTAAATAGAGCACCTGCCATCTTATCTCTTCACTACCCTTGGTTGACTGGTAGAGAATGCCTATGGCATTAAGTCCGCCTTTGTACCTTTTTTGTGTGAGAAGTTTAAATAAATAAACATTTTAAGGTTTAAAATTGTTTGGGGAAATATGCAAGTTTCGTATAACCTGATGTGCTGGCTGCCGTACATACAATTTTTTATTTTATATATTAAAATTTTAGCACAAGTAAAAACTGTACAAAGGCGGACTTAATGCCTTGGGCCAACCTTGGGCATTTTCTACCAGTCTACCTTTCTACCATCCTATACCTCGTTGGTCTCGTCGCAAGCGCTACTGGCTGAGCATGAGGTCCTGGTTTTGATTATCGGGTCGGGCAAACGGTTTTTTTTTTACTCAGTAGCAGTCCGGAGTCTGGATTTGTTCTCGGTTGATGACAATAAGCCCCCCATCATCATCTGTCTAGCTTTTTTCTCTTTAACTATGTCGGTGTAGGCTTCCAGTCTTACCGAATACAGCTGAATACCAGTATTTTACATGGAGCGACTGCGAAAGTCATTCCAGGAACATTCGCGCCACCTCGAACAGGCCCTCATGGTATGCGTCCAGGTCATCTTGCCAACTGAGTCTGGCTTACTCAGCGACCTACCTACCTATACCATTATTAAATGTGAACTTCCTGTATGAGTCCCAATAAATACTTTTTTTTTCTTTCTTTCTTTCTTTATTATTACTAAATCATATAGGTAGGTGGATACATTGGAAAACCAATGTAATGGTTCCAATTCAAAAGTTATGGTATCTGTACATCCTGGCTTGCATCTGTGTAACGGAAACTCGGGATCTAACGCCCTTTTACTGCAAAAATATGAATTAAACGCCATTTTTTTCTTTTTGGTCTCTGCGTCTTAACAATAAGGTTCATAATTCGTATCCAATTACGAGAACTAAAAATATATTCTATTGAAAATCCCAAGGGAAATGATTTAAGAGTGTCAGGAATGGAGGATTCGTGACAGTCTTAAAACGCAAATTGTTGAGTGTCAATTGAATAAAAATAGGTCACTGGGCTAGTGGATGCTGCGAATGGCTGGATGATGTGAAAAGCGATATTAAGTCAGCAATCTGGCTGGCGAGGAGACGCAAGTCAAGTAGAAAGGGAGTCCTTAATTGTAAGGTAGATATGAACACAGTATGAACTAAGGACTGATCAAGTGATCGCGTTTTGGTTCTTAGGCCTCAGTACGTTTTCGCATCGACCGCGTTCGGCGTTCCGATTGGCCCTTCACCAATCGGAGGAACGCGGTGATTTGTAAAGACGAGATGGTTAAAATAAACTCACATATTACCAAATAATTGGAAATGTGGATATTGTAAATGCCCATGCATTCCACAACTTTCCTTGACAAATCCTTTACGGTCCAGGCCACTCGTTTGTGGAATGCATTGCCAGATCTAATAAAACGCGCGCAATCGTTGCCTGTGTTTAAAAGACTCGTGAAGGAACATTACTTGTCGTTGTGATTTTGTTCTCGTTGTTAGCTGTGATAATCTATACAGATACACTTCATTTATTTTCTTTACTTATATAGTTAGTATGTATGTATCTATGTATCTATTATATAGCATATATCTGTGTATCTATTATTGGATATTGTGCTGTTATACTTTTTATTTGCACCAATGACAACCCCATTTTATGTCCAGAAATTCACTATCCATGCTAAGGTTGCCTGGAAGAGATCGCAGTATGCGATAAGGCCGCTCATTGTATATTTTATAATGTATAAGTTTTCCTTTTATTTTGTAATGTGTAATCTGATGTACAATAAAGCATATAAATAAATAAATAAATATTACGAAGGTGATGTAGAAAAGTTTTTGAGTTCAAGATTTTGTTTGTTACATCATGCTATAATGTCGTGTTTCTTACATCGCTGTTATCCTGAAAAACATTTATTTCTCGCATTAGTTCAATGTTTGTGAAAATACCAATTATGTTTCTTTACATCCTCATCAAGTAATTTTCCAAAAGTCCATCGTCTCTATTTTGTCTCATTGCTAGGCAAAGCTCATTAAGATGTACCATTGTAACATTTATAACGAAGATTTTGGAGACATAAGTGTCTCCTTAATCTACGTTATAATCTTACATCTATCGTCAAGTTTCCAGCACTTACAACTCTTACAACCTTGCTCTAATCTGTCACAGTCATTGTATCAATCACCCTTAAACTTTATTATCTAGATAAGTGAATAAATAAATGGCACGGCATGCAGGCGTCCATATTGACACCGGCAGCTTCGCCTTGGCACTGGGCGGAAACGCTCGTTGGCGCAAATTGCATTCGCCATACTTTGTTAGAATTACCGCCTGACTCTTGTAAACACGGTGTGATGAAGAGCTTTTGTTTCCGCGTTTGCAGGTTCTTGCAGCTGGGAAATTAACCTTGTGAGTAGTAATTTCTTTATTCTGGCAACCACAACCCATAAAGTGTCAGTAATAACTTAAATTTTTTATTAGTGAACATTAGAAACAATACGAACGACTTAGGTACAATAGGGATGTTAGCAAAAAAAAAAATTGTCAGTCATGTAGATTATTAAAAAATATTGAACACGTATTTTTTATTTTTTTACGTAATCAATAAATTAAGGTGAATTAGAATTAGAATCGTATTTATTTGTAAGAATGTAGTTTTACTTTTACATAGTATGGTGTTAATTATTTTGTTAAGTTCTATACATTCTACCATAACATATGGTGTACAAATATTCAAATGTCATTCTTAATCAATACATTTTAAGATTTGTGATTTACAATAAGTCCATCATGAATTTATATTAATACAATTAGATAATCATTTTATAATACCCTACTATGTGGTGATCTGGTGATACATTGAGTTTAAATGTGGCATGACGTCACTCTGTTGCGACGTAACGAGCCCCCACTCCCCAACTTTAATGTGTTTTATCTAAGTATTTTTTCATTTTTATGTTAATTCATAAAATACGTGCCCAATATTTTTTTATTATCTGACTGACGGACTAAAAAGATTTTTTTTTACCCAGGAAACATCCTTATTCTCGGGGTCTTAGCTGGAATCTTTCAACACTCACCGCTAAGCAGTGGTTGATGTACAACGAATCCAGCCGTGTGTTGTCTAGAAAGTGAGTTAGTGAAATGTTGATTTGGGGGTTGTTATGTGATCTTGTTTGCGGATGTTGTTAGTCTGTAATTTGACTCAGTGCAGGGCCACGGAAAAGAAGGGGCCTTTGCTCTGCAGTGGGTCATTTACAGGAAAAAATAAGTTATGATCACTAGGTTTACTCAATACACGTTCATCATTTCAGCTGAAAGACGTCCACTGCTGGACTACGTAACCCAAGCACCGCCACTTCGCCAGGTTCTGTGCTTCCCGCATCCAGCGGATTCCTGCGGCTTTCACAAGGTCATCAGTCCACCTTTTGGGAGGCCTTCCTACGCTACGTCTTCCGGTACGCGGTCGCCACTCCAGAACCTTTCAGCCCCAACGACCAACCTATTTTGCGAGCAATGTGCCCTGCCCATTGCCACTTAAGTTTGGCAATTCTTCGACCTATGTCGGTTACCTTGGTTCTCCTGCGGATCTCTTCATTTCTGATTCGATCACGAAGGGAAACTCCAAGCATAGCGGCCCTCTTCATTGCCCTTTGGGTGACTTAGCCTTCTAATAAGGCCCATTGTGAGCGACCACATTTCAGTGCATGCTCATTACTGGTAACACGCACTGGTCAAAGACTTTCGTCTTGAGACACTGCGGTATGTGGGACGAGAAGATATTGCGTAGCTTCCCGAACGCTGCCCAGACGAGTCGGATTCGACGATTGACCACTTTCTTGAAGTTAGACCTACCTATACTCCATTTATTATAACATTACACAAATAACGGAGCTTATTAAACGTTTACATCGAAATAACGAAAGGTTGAGAACAGTTAAGGCTCCTAAAAACAGGCGCGACACGCGACGCTCAACCTTTATTTCGATGTAACCGTTTAATAAACTCCGTTATTTCACTATAAATACAAAGCACTGTAATCTATTTACCATTTACATTAAAAAAATTACTCTAAAGTGCAGTGATTTCAACAATATTACACAATAACTGTCGTTATTTAGCCGTTATTTGTCTAATGCTATAGTAAATATATATAGTAAATGGAGTATAACTGGACAGTTTGTCCTAGGTAAACATACTCGTCCACAACTTCGAGTATAGCGTCTCCGATATTCATGCGAGTGGGTGTTACATGGGCATTTGACATGACCTTTGTCTTGTCCATGTTCATTCTAAGACTCACTCTTTCGGAAGCTCTACTGAGGTCTTCGAGCATTGTACTGAGGTCTTCCGACTATATCGTCGGCAAACCGAAGGTGAGTGATGTACTCGCCATTAATGTTGATGCCAACCCCTTTCCGGTCCAAAACCTTGCAGCGGTGAACAGTTTCGGAGAGATAAGATCTCCTTGTCTCACACCTCGCTGCAGAAGGATAGGTTTCAAGGTCTGGTCCTGGAGTCGGACTGACATAGTGACGTTTTTGTACAGACAATTCAGCACCTCGATGTACCGATAGTCGATCTGGCACCGTTGAAGAGACTGCAGTACAACCCATGTCTCGATGGAAATTCATTCGATTCGTGATTCGTGGGATGGGAAAGTTTGCGTTACTGTATTATTAATTCCCAAAATGATGGTGAAAAGCGCATCAAAATCCATTGTGTAGTTTAGAAGAACAACGCGGTCACACAGACAGACGTTCTTATGATAATAGATGGCACCATGTGTCTTTTGAATCATGATTGAATTATATTAGAAGAAAATAGGCTAAATTTCATCCTGGATCGCAGACGAAGTCGCGCGCAACAGCTAGTGATATAATAAAGCAATATTGATGTTTTGTCAAGTCGCAAGAAACGTGCGAATCAGGAGTTGGTCGTTAGTAAATAAATAAAATATTGTAGGATTTAATTAAAACAACTCTGACTGTCCCTGGTCATCTCAAAAAGGGTTGCTTTGTTTGATGTCCGGGATAATCCGAGATTCGAGTAAGCCCAAGGGACTGGAATCCTGTTTCGTTAGTGGAAGCACTTTCCATTCCCGTCCTATTGTTATTGTTAGCGATTGTCTTCTTCTGTCTCTTGTTACACTGCTTCATTAGACGGTGAAATATTATCATTCGAGGGCTATTGATTTACTAGAGGCGAGTCCATTTACATCAGATTTTTGTCATTCACATTTAAACTTTAGTATATTTTAATTTATTTATTTATTTAACAATTTATGTACGCACATATAAACAGACAAGAAGAAAGGAACAGAAAAATACATACAAAAGTGATGCTTATTTCTAATAAAATCTCTTCCAGCATACCTGCGATAGGAAAGTAGATATAGAGATGTAGACAACGTGTGTAAGAGTACTCGTAAAAGAGAAGAAAAAATAAAAAAATATACATAAAAGCAAAATAGCTATACACTAATATAAATACTTATAAACATACAATAAGAGAATATACTTACATACAAAATCTGCCTAGCCTTTTCCCAACTATGTTGGGGTCGGCTTCCAGTCTAACTGGATGCATCTGAATACCAGTATTTTACATGGGGCGACTGCCTATCTGACGTCCACAACCCAGTAACTGGGTAACACGATACCCCTTGATAAGACTGGCTGTCAGACTTTTGGGCTTCTGACGATCCGTAACAATTGATCCACGAATGACAGCCGGGACCAACGGCTTAACGTGCTTACCGAAGCACGGAGGAGTCTCGGTATGTAAAGATGGTCACCCATCCACGGACCAACCCCGGCAAGCGTAGCTTAACCTGACGGATCGACCAGTGCGGCTGTTATTACTTAGCCACGAGCTCCTCAAGCATATACTTACATACATACTTCTAAAATAAATCCACTCAAATATGTATATACTTAGAATTACAATGTACAATGTTTTTCTCGTTTCATCAGAGAATATTTGCTCTGCGAATTCGATTTTTAACCGACTTCACAAAAATGAGGAGGTGTTTTTTTCCCCTCAGATCTCCTTCGTTTATGAACCGATCAGGAAAATTCTTTTTTTTACTAAATAAAGTAATGCAAAGTTTTTATTTAGATAGTGTCCCATTATTGTTAAAAGACATCAGTGCGTGCGGTAAGAGAGGAGTATGTTCCTTGAAATATACTCGTATAAGCATGTCCACGTTCTGACCAATCCACACTTAAAGCTAAAGGCTCACAGTCCCGGCTGACAACAAAGCGCCTTAATAAGGTACTTTATCCGTCGTAGTGGCCCTGAGAGGGTATTTCCCACGCAACCTCAGTAGAGCGGGCGGAGGGACGGGTGGCTCCAGGGGCGGGCGGAATCAACAAGTGTCCTTCAAACCACCTGAGTTGCCTTTGTTGTGTGTGTGTGTGTAAATAAAGCCTTCTTTAATGTTGCCCCTGTTCCAAAATCCAAAAGTGCAATAATCTAATGTTGAATTTATAACGAAATGTGCGAACACACACACGACACGTTAAAAGCGTCCAGAGTAAAAACAATCAATTCAAAAATAAAAAAATAAACTTATTATAAATACCTATTAACGTGTTATATATACCTATTAACGTAATATACACTGTTCATATGAATTCCATTCCTTTTCCAAGGCGGGTGTAGAAGTACCTTAACATAAGACGGAGTTATTAGCTGTAAATCCCGCTCAAAATACAGGTCGACATCAGCTTCTTGTGGAGAGATGTGGAAACGGGACAAGTGAGGATTAAGCTATACTTTACTGAAATACACAGCGCTGGATTCGCTTTTTTGTAGTTCCGCATTTCATATTTTATGTGTTGTCAGTTAGAACTGCATGATATTGAATGAGATTGTTTGTTTAGACGAAATGCCATTTGAATATAGTATCAAAAATTAAACTATGTTGAGTGCTAAAAGCTAAACGAGATCAGTGATGCTCCAGTGAGATCAGTGGTGGCCTCGTGGGAACGGCCGCAACTTACGGGTTGTAGGTCGAAGGTTCGAACTCAGACGGATGGTCCCTACGTAAACTACCGTAAGTCTAAAATTACTACTTTTGAGGATAGCGTTTTGAAGTTTGTTCTGTGAATATTTTCAATGCCTTGTATATTAGGATTTTTTTTTTGTGGGATATTACATTTTACTTAATTTTTCTTGCGTACCAGTAAAAATGTAAAATAATAATAGTAGTTTCCAGTTTCGAAAAATGAGAATAAGTATACTCCATTTATTGTAAAATTAGACAAATAACTGTTCTCACCCTTTCGTTATTTCGATGTAAACGTTTAAACTCCGTTATTTCACGATAAATACAAAGCACTGTAAACTATTTACCATTTACATTAAAAAAATAACTCTAAAGTGCAGTAATTTTAACAATATTACACAATAACTGTCGTTATTTGTCTAATGCTATAGTAAATGGAGTATAGTTTCGTAGTAGTAGTAGTTTCGGTAGTTTTATATTATTTTAGACCAGGAATTGAGGGAACTCCTCAAATATTATAGGCATACATACATATAGTTACCAATTTTTTATCTAGTTATCTCAAAGTAGAAAATAATGATTCATATTCCACATCAAATCGGCCTTTAAGCAATTGGACCGTCGAGTGGTGTACGATCTCACGTAGTATCCCTTTGAGATACCGAACCCAATTTTAACGAGATTGGGACAAATACATGAGCGTGAACGGAGGTGGTACGTCTACCTATTGTGCTTAGAGGGTCACGTAATCGATTCAAGGTACAAATATTTGGACCCGACAAATATATGCTCACAAATATTGGATCCAAGTTCCTACTATTTGAATTTAACGGCGTCCTGTATGAATTGGTTAACTTTCTATTCATGGTTGCATGACGATGATGACAATTGCCGTCTACAACATTATGATGACATGATCTTTATCCTATACTACGACGCGCCCGAGCTCCACGCGGGTGCAATTTACATGAAGACGGTAGTCTGATGCCCTAGTGTGAGTTTCTTTTAACCATCTCCATCTACAGATTGTACTTCGGCGAGTGTGCCCATGAACTCCACGACCTCATTCCACCTGCCCCCTTCTACCATCGGACATCTAGACGCACTGCAAGTTACCACCCCTACCTAGTTGATATTCCACCAACTCGCACTGAGCGTTTTCAAACGTCTTTGATAATGCGCACAGCAAAGGAGTGGAACCCTCTGCCTGCGTCTGTGTTTCCGAACGCATACAACCCTAATCTATTCAAAGTGAAAGTGAACAGGCTTTTTCTTGGTAAGCTCATCAACTCCATCGTAGACTTTTTCTCGGTCACCCAGACCTAGACTAGAGTCAAAAGCAAACCCATAGTAAAAAAAAAACGGCGTTCCGTTTGGCCTCCGATTGGCCCTTCACCAATTCTTCATTCCTTCTTCCCTGACATCTGTTCTTTGGAGCTGCCCTGACACCTGTTCTTCGGAGCTGCCCTGATTACTGGATTGCGATTCCAAGTATTGTAAATCTAATCTTCCTCCTTCTTGCTTCCAGAGAGTGCATGTTTGGTAGGTCCTTTTAATTTTAAAACTAATGATTGTATTTTTTACCTTACTCTGTAAATTTATTAAATCTAATTGTTCAGTCAATTTTTTTTTTTTTTTTTTTCACAAGACACGTCGTGCATAAGTTCTAAGCAACCTAACAAAAAATACTCGTTCAAGAATTCAAGGTAGTTCATTTGTATTATTAAGTACATCTTTTTATATATATTTACATAATACCTATATCCATCTGTAATAATGTACCTTTCAATTGGAGAAAGAGTTTTTAAATAAGAGCTGTGGTTCCGGAGATTATCCTCCACATATTCACAAAATTAGCTTGCATAAGATAAGTGGAAGCGCGGAGTTCCTAATACAAGCAATTCCTTGTTTAAATGGTGATCTCCAATAATGTTGTATCGAAGACAATTTTGCAATAGAATTAAACTTTTTTTTTTTTTTTAAATTGGATTGTGGAGTTCAGATACAAACGCTCCATGAAAAATACTGGTATTCAGCTGCATCCGGGTAGATTGGAATCTGACCTAACATAGTAGGATAAAGGCTAAGCAAATGATGATGATGTCGAAACAAAGTCTTATGTAATGGTTTCTTTTAAAGTCCAGTTTTTTTATTATTATAAGATAGTTTGCATTCATTATTAGAGGAATGTGGCCGATTTTCTTTAGATCGAATTTTATTGCTTCGTGTCTCAATATGAAACTTTATAAAAGGTATTAGAAAATTCTAGACACACTTACCGAGGCAGGCACTTATCGTGCCGTAGGCACGTTCCGTTGTATGGTGCGTAATTTTTAACTTTCGAAAAATGTATACAGGCTTCGTAAATGCATTTTTAGAGCAAATGTGTTGAAAAGGTATTTTCCCGCGGTAAAAAGTAGCCTATGTCACTCAGTGATAATGTAGCTTTCTAACGGCTAAAGAATTTTTAAAATCGGTCCAGTAGTTTTTAAGTTTATTCGTTACATACAAAAAAACAAAATCTTTCCGCTTTATAATATTAGTGTAGATATAGATATTAGTGTAGAAGTGTAGATGTTCGGTACGACGTAAATAACGCAATGAATGTTGTTGAACCGTCAAAATGAAACCGATTGCTACTGTATGTGTATTACGCAATGGGGGGCTATGGTTTGTGTGCTCACTAGTTGGAGCCACTGTTGAGTAAGGTCCTAGGCAAGTACTTTTATTTTATATGTTTTGGTTATGTTTAAATACTCATTACTTCATAAAATGTTTATTTTATTACATTTTTAAATATTAAATGAATATTTACACAGTTTATTTATTTTTCTTTATTTCCTTGGAAGGTGGGTAGGCCTTTAGTGTGGGACACATCTTGTGTCGATACTCTTGCGCCATCCTATCTTCCTGGCTCGGCGAGTTGTGCTGGGACTGCTGCTGCGGCTGCTGAAAACCTCAAGCGGCGAAAGTTTAGTAACCTTATCGGTAATTATATTTTCGAGCCGATTGGGGTTGAATCCTCGACCCGATTCGAACGAGTTCGCGATGCGTACCTGCTATTTAAAAAAATGTTTATACTTAACTTTTAAAAGCTATAAACAAAATTATACTACAAAATTTTACAATGTCTGGAATAAATAATATTTGCTAATTATTTTAAAATTATTTCACTTCTGGGGGGTATACTTACTATCCAAGTACGCACCTATTTGTAATTTATGGTATATGTTTATAACGAAAGGTAATTTATATTCCTGAACAAGCCACAAAAAATAACGTCATATTGTACATAATAATTATACGATGACTTCATTACTTGCGCTTTTACCTGTTATTTAAATTATTATCAATTATTATGACTGGTAGGTACCTACCTCCTACCTCCTCCTAACTAATTAGGTACCTACCTCCTACTAGGTAGGTAGGTAACTAATTAGTTCTTAGTAATCAATTGGTTTTTTAAAGTACTTTTACTCATACAATCGCTGCGCACCGGAACCTCAAGATGGATGTCATAAACATAGTAATAAAAAAATATGTAGAAGCTCACTGAACACAGATTACATCATCACGTCAATGTAGAGGCGATCCAACTCCTTCAAATTCGATCTAAAGCAAAACAGCCACATTCCTCTAGATCGAATTTTGTTGCTTCGTGTCTCAATATGAAACTTTATAAAAGGTATTAGAAAATTCTAGACACACTTACCGAGGGAGCGATTGAGCCGTTTTTCATAATTCCTTCTCAATCACGAGATAATATATGTTTTTAAAGGAGTGGCACTAGTGGACCGGTGAGCGCCTTTAACATAACGCCCTTAACATAACCCTTAACATAAAGTGAATAAGAAAGACGTTATTGGACGATTTCTTAATTTTATATTTACTTAGTAGTTTAAGTTATAAAAGGCTGGCAGCATTGTCAGCAAAGGGCTGGCAGCATTTGTCACAATGTATGGCAATGCTGATTCTTTGGGCAAGAAATAGGCCAGCCTTCTGGTCACGTGAAGAGTCGACCAACCGCTTGGTGATGTCTCGAAGTACTAAGTGGGCACTCCGACCCCACGGTCCTAGTGTTTCAACCCCAAGCGGCTCAAACATATAGCTCCGAATAAGGTTGTTATATTTGCGCCGTTTGAGGTTGAAAAATGAAAACTACGCCTCAGTCAGTTGCTCATCACGGTGGCGCATACGGTGGTGGTCTACCCGGCTTGGGCATAGCACCGCCGTGTCCACACGGAGGCGATCGGCGGCGGCGATCTCTCGCGTCCGGTCCTGGTCCAGGCCGTGGTCCGGAGTGACAGTGCATGGGAGGCAGTCACCTCCTTCTGCGAAGCAGTAATGCTCGCGAAGGAGGAGGCGGAACGCGTGAGGGAGCGTCAGTCTGTGCGCCCTCACGCCCCTAGTCGCCGCAGGAGACACCCTGGGTGGCGGGAATCGGCAGCCGAAACCCGGCCACCGCGGGCTTGCGGACGGCGAGCTATGGGCAGCTCGCCGTCCGGTAAGGACCAGGCCCGGGTCGACGGCGCGTTGTGTTCCACGCGCGCCTCAAAGAGATTTCAGCACGCACTGACGGGGTCCACCAGGACCGGTGCCTGCCAGGGTTGCAGGTTTTTCCTAAAGGGATACCGTGGCCCTAGCACACAAGCAACTGAAGGAACACGGGTGGGCTTTAGTCAGTAAAAGTCTGACACACTCTCCCGCTCCGCCCAGAGCGGGAGAAGTTATTTGATAATTTCCCACCCAAAAAGAAAAAAAGTCAGTTGCTCATAGTATCAGGTAGGTAGATCAGGGCAGGCAGTTAGGCGGTGCGTGTGAGCGAAGGGGAACGCGGATTGATAGCGATACCGCTAAATAAAGATTTCCGCGACGACATCCGTGCGGGGGGTCCCGTCGCTTGCTCCCACGTGCGCCCGCGCATCGCAACGCGAAAATGAATGCAGTGATTGGATGAAAGTTTCGACATCAAAATATTGATATTTTTACGTAGCAGAGCAAAATTTCTAGTGATTGGTTGAACCTAATACCGGATGTAGGTGTCAGTTATAGCAATTAGCTGACCCCCTTTGCATAAATAGTTGAGATTTTTTTGAATAAGAATCGTCTGTCGATTCGTTTTCTAAAAAATCTCAACTATTTATATTTTACTAGCTTTTGCCCGCGGCTCCGCCCGTGTGGATGTCGGTTATCGCGTAAAAAAGTAGCCTATGTCCTTCTCCATATCCCAGGCTATATTTCTGCCAAATTTCATAACGATCGGTTCAGCGGTTTAGGCGTGAAAACGTAACATACAGACAGACAGACAGACAGACAGATGGACAGACAGACAGAGTTACTTTCAAATTTATAATATTAGTATGGAAGTATGGATTATAATATTAGTATGGATAATTCTTTTTTAATTTAAATACCTACATATGTATAATGTATATACGAAATCTACCCAAAACTAGAAAAATATGAATTCATACGATTTGTTAGTAAAAAAAACCTTAACCATTTGAGCAAAGGGGGGTCAGCTAATTGCTATTGACTGTACCGGAAATACGGTAAAAAATCTCTGCTACCTTGCTGTTTTTTTCCATTGTTAATGTGTTAATAGGAGCGCCTAATAAAAGCATAAAACTTCAGACTAAAGGTACTATTTGGAACCGAGTTGCTGACTGCAACTGCCAACAGCACGTGCAGCGCCATGCAATCGGCCGCTGGTTTGTATGTATTTATATGAAATGGCTCCAAGCGCTGCACAAGCTGTCGGCAGTTGCAGTTGGCAGCTCGATTCCAAATAGTACCTTTAGCTGAACTCGCTTTCATCAACTGCGAGGTAATTCCGTCACGCACTGACAGTAGCAATGGGGTTCATTTTGACAGTTTAACAACATTCATTGCGTTATTTACGTTGTTGCGCAGACAACATATGAAAGCAATGGATTAGCAATAACCTTTAAAATCATTCAGACGTGTGTTACGCAATTAGGGTGCTGGTAAAATCTGCTTTACTGCTGGAATAACCATGAATAGTGCAAATTCAAATTCAAAAATTCAAAAGTTATTTATTCAATTTAGGCTGAACATCAGCACTATTTTCGAGCGTCATAATTACATAAGTCAGTCCCCCAAAACGGCCGCCCTTCACCACTTCCTAGTGCTTTAGCTGGGAAGAAGAAGTGGCGCAACAAACTCCCCAGCAGCACAGCTGTCTGTTCAGATAGGAAACCTTGATTCTATACAATATTTGGTAAGGGTTTATACGCATTATGCGCATAATTTCAGCTTAAAATCCTATCGATCGTCGGTCCAGGGGCCCAAGTCTGCTATTTTTATAAATTCGTCACTCCAACACGATCCCATTGTCATTTTGCTAAAAGTTCGTAATCTGCTAAATTCATAATGGTCGATCATTGGTCGGTCAATGGTCTCGTAATAGAATTGTATTACAATGGCATTTTGAACATTTATTCATGGCAGATTTCATTTATACATATTATTTATTAGTGTTATAAGCAATTTGAAGTAGTAGGAAGTTTAATTTGAAATTATTTACGAGATTACCAATTCTTTCAATGGCGTGTCAGTGGCTGAGCATTGGAAAGCAGACTTGAGGCCCAGGGCCTCAAGTCTGCTATTACAATAGTGTCAGAATGGTCTATCATTGATTTCATAATTGTTGATTTTGACAAGTTTGGTAATCTACTAATATAATGGCGTCATTATGACTTTCCAATAGTCAGCCACTGACACTCCATTGAAAGAATTAGTAATCTCGTACATAATGACAAATGAAACTTCCTACTAAACTTCCAACTTCCTCCAATAACTTGTAAAAAAATATATAAATGAAATCTGTCATGAATAAATTTTCAAAATGCCATTGTTATACAATTCTATTACGATACCATTGACCGACCAATGATCGACCATTATGAATTTAGCAGATTACGAACTTTTAGCAAAATGACAATGGGATCGTGATGGAGTGACGAATTTATAAAAATAGCAGATTTGGGCCCCAGGTAACCAACGGTAGCACCGTTGGTTACCTGGGGCCCAAATCTGCTATTTTTCTGTAACAATATCACCGTGAACACTTAGGTGAAGTGAGCTTGAAGTGAGCTGTCGATAGTGCCAATCCCTAGCATCAGGTGGAATGATAGCTCACTTTACGGAACTTGACATGGTGAGATTCTTACAGAATAGCACTACAGCGCCCGGTCTGTAGCGCCCTCGATGATGGCGCTCGGTGCGGCTGCACCGCTTACACCGCCCTAGGGCCGCCACTGGGGTCGATAGACAAATCAGAAAAAGCATTCTTCTGTTTTTAATTCCGTTTACAATGTGGGTGTACTATACAACTATTCCTAACCGTTGGGGAATACAGAGTATTGTGGTATAGTAATTGTATTCTATACTCCATTTATAATAGCATTAGACAGAAGTTAAAAAAGGTTATTTTTGATGCACACTTTATAACAAAAGTACAATAAACTTGTTATAGTTACGATTGACGCCAAATCGATTAAAATGAATTTATATATCAGCTATCACACTTAATTGTAATCATTTAAAAAAACAACCATATGAAATTAAGTAGCTTTCATTTAGATATATTATTTCATTCCAATTTAAAATTACAGTGCCTATGCTAAAAACCTAAAAGAAGCAGGAGTCAACAATACTGCAACGCTTTTTGTTTCACTATAATCCTACCAAATCTAAAATATTACTTAATCCCTTCATAGCTGTGACAGCCGGGGATTTCTAATTTTACTGGTTTATGTCGTCTGTGAAATTGACTTGACAATGTTCTAAGATTGTCATGTATGTCATTTACTTGTGAATACTTTGTTTGTTATTGTTTAATTTTCGTGATTTTGTTGTTATTTATTAAAATAATAAATAATATTTAGTTATTTCTTTATTATTGTATTGTTATCAGTGTTGTCATTGGGTTGTTTTTACAAAACGTTACTTTTTTTTTGAGCTATGAGTGATCCCGGTGCGGGACCGAGTGGCTTACAACATATAAGTGCTGAGTCTGACCAAAGCCAACGGCGAAAAAAACGTGGTCCAAAAGTTGACTCCGACGAAATAATAATGTCTCCCAAAAAAAAGAGAACGCTGCGTGCTGTAGAAAAACAACCTGTGATAAATATTTTTAAGCAATTGGAGTCCTGGCCTGCAGATACTCCTCATTATAGGACTGAGATGATAAACAAAATCGCAGAAGTTGCCGGTAAGGATGATTCATAAAATTATTACTATAAAAATATTTGAAACTAACATGCATTGTGATAAAATGTATTATATTTTAGAAACTCCGCACATGATTTTATTATTTACAGGCGTATCTCGGGCTACTCTGTCCAATATTCTCAAATAGTACAACATAAAAAGTCGCCTGCAATCTCCCCCTCCCCAACAGAAGCACATGAAACGTGATGATTTTGATGACATCACATTTAGTGGAATATGCAGGAAAATTCATTCCTTCTTCTTTAATAATGAGTTGCCCACCTTGGAAAAGATGCTGGAAGCAGTTAACAGTGACGAGTCTCTGCCAGATTTTAAAAAAAGCAGTCTGTATAAAATAATTAAATAAACATTAAAGTTCACATAAATCAAACGGAGCAGAAAAAGCACTAAAATATCTTCATGAAATAAAAAGGCTAAGGAATAAAGGAGGGAAAATATATTATTATTTAGATGACACTTAGCTAAATGAAGGTACAGTGCTTCTAAATTTCTTAACAGCTATTTATGCACTAAGCAGTGTATGACCTCTTGCATTCAATAACATTATAATTAATTATACAGTTAAACATAATTTCATAAAATTGGTTCGTGAAATGAATGGTATTTATATTAATAACCTTTTATCATACAAACAGGTCACACGAAAAGCCTAATATGGCATGACACTAATAATAAGTCTTCAAAAGAAGCACATTGGGAAGGTCTATCTGCTGGTTTAAAAAATCCAACCTATAATCGGTCATACTGGTATGTATTTTATGGACTGTCCTCGCCATAAAAAAATGAACACCCCATTGTTATTGACTATTAATTAAGTAATACATATTATATTGTATTATGAATTAACGCATGCAAAGCGAACTTTTAAAGTTATAAATTTTGTTATAGTATTTATCTATGAACTATTTCCAGCAGTGAAATTATATAGGGGGTACGGAATAATTGACTTGTATTAATTTTATTTCACAGGGTTTGTGAAGGGTTTTTAATGGATGCTGCGTTAATATTTGATGCAAAGAAAGGTGATGAAGATGACCACTCCGAAATGGACGCCTTCAACTTTAATAATAATAATAATTTATTTATTTACACTTCAAGACACAATCATCTGTGTAGCCCTGACTCTTGTACTAGGATTTCCTGTTTCATAAGAGCCAGACCTCTCAATTTACAGGGAATATGTTATAGAAGCGCGATAGACAAAAGTGAAAATGGTTCAAGTTAATTTTGTCAAAAATTGAGAGTGGCGCTGTAATTTTTATGGACAATGCGCTATACCACTCAAGGACATTGGAGAAGCTGCCAACCACAGCTACACGAAAGGCAGATATACAGGAATGGTTTAAAAGCAAAAATATTCCTTTTGAGGAAAAAGATCTTAGGGCAACTATATTAGAAAAAGCAAAAATACAAAGACATTTATACCAAAAGTTTGTTGTAGATGCCATGTTGATGATAGCCATCTGGCTAGAGAGAAGGGTATTTCAGTATTGCGCCTCCCACCCTACCACTGCGAGTTCAACCCTATAGAATTAATATGGGCTCAAATGATGGGGTATGTGGCTCATCATAACAAAACGTTCAAATTAGACAAGGAGAAACAATTACTCCCACAAGATCTGGATAGTATTACGCTAGAACGATGGCAGTCTTGCGTTGCTCATGCAATTAAAGAAGAGGAAAAGTTAAAGCATAATGGATGATGTGGTAGAAAGATTTATTATTAGGTAACGTCGGTGAAACTTCTTCATCTTTATTCTCTGATGATACTCGTAGTGACTAAATTATATGATGAAGACGAAGAAGTTACACCAACTATTGTGTGTTGAAAGTTGTTGTTTTAAATAAAATATTGTAAAAAAAAAAAGACTTTTATTTCCTTTAATCTTAATTAAATTTAAATCAACACGACGTAATCGTTTGTTTCATTCATTCGTTTTGTTGTAAGTAATGTGTGATGAAGATGTTATTACGACCTATTTATCAAAGTTATGTTAAAACATTTTTAGTTTAATTGTTTAAACTTTTAACTTTGAATAAAATGTTTCGCACTCCTGCTTCTACGAGCCTCTTTTTTCTAATGTTATAGTAAATGAAGTATAGGTACGGTGGCCAGCACATCAAGTTACCACAAACTGTGTTTTTTTTTTCTCGTTCGAGTTTTAACTTCACCATCAACATTTTAAAGTTTAATTGTTTGGAGAAATGTGACAGTTTCGTGTACCTTGATGTGCTGGCCACTGTACATTGTCTTCACATAATAATGATATAATTTATATACAAAGTATTGTAAAACAGTTTAAAAGAATTACGATGGAGTTTTTTGCCCATTCTTCTACAAACGAAACTACCTTTTGGAAGGGGCAACTTGAATCAATTTTATTTCCGTGTAAATTTTGACGTTCAAAAGTGCCATTTATGTGCCAATTTGAAATAAATGCTTTGACTTTGACTCAGACGTTAAGGTCTGTTACGTTGAGCATGAGTTTGTGATTGCTCATCGTATACACACTTGTGCATCAATTTGTTTAGCGTTATTAGTGCACGTGGTCGGTCGCGACTACAATAGTTCGATGTGCTCTGCCAAGAGCTACTCCTAATATTAACTGAGGAACGCAGCGCGGTCACGGTAGGGTGACCAGAGACAATCAGAGACATGTCCTACTTTTGATTAGTTCATACCTATACAAATTTTTTTCATGTGTACACTACTTTTAAGCTTTTTTCAACAAACATTTGTATTGTCAATACGCTGTCTCATTTTAAACGGAAAACCGTGTCTCCTGTGATACAGTTTTTATCTAGTACAGAATACCTACAGGTCATTTTTTCCACTAAAACTAAGTACTGTATTGTTTTGCACAGTTTTGCTTATCCATAACTGGTAGAAAAATATCTGTTACACTGTTAAATAAGGCTGAAAAGAATTATTATTTGAAAATAATCTAAGACAGTCCCCCAAAACGCTCGAATTTCGCTACTTCCTAGTGTTTTGACTGGTACATTAGTAAAACGTACGCTTATTCATAAATGCAGTCACAAATTCTAAAACTTTCATTACAAAACTTAACAATGTTCATTTCTCTTTTTTCTAACTAAAGACGGGTTAATCAGATGTGTGTTTCCAAAACTGTCAACATTATATTTTGCTGACCAAGATCACTAAGTCTCAGTAAGGATAACTACTTTGTAGAGGTCAAGCCATAACAACGTCAACGGTGTTTAGGTTTTAAAATTAAGTTTGATTAAGCGACAAAAGCGTCCAAAGTATTGAATTGCAGACCAGTCAAGAGAGACGGTCTGTTCCGCAAAACGTATAGTCATTAAAATGAAATGTCCCATAGTATTTTTGATTGTAGCCCCCCTACCCGACCCGATTTCATCGAGAGCGATAGTCATTGGTGCCGATTCCCTTGTTCACAAACTAAACTAAATTTAAGTTCAGTGCATCTTTTTCTTTCTATTTCATTAAGAAAAGGACAGAAGATAAATTTTAGTTTAGTCCTGTCAAATTAATCAGCGCCTGTCCTGTCCTATTCCATACAAGTTTAGACGTGATTAAAAACTTGCCTACTAAAATTACGTCAATATACGTCAAGCGCTGATTAATTTGACAGGACTAAACTAAAATTTATCTTCTGTCCTTTTCCTAATGAAATAGAAAGAAAAAGATGCACTGAACTTAAATTTAGTTTAATTTGTGAACAAGGGAATCGGCACCATTGGTCCGCACCCTATATACCAGGGATGTGCAACACTTGCGCATGATTGTGTGGAAACAATCCACACAATCGTTTTGTAATGCGCTCGCTATACATAGATAAATCGAGCTTTGGGTTGTGTTCATGACTGATAGCGTGACCATGAACATAGGTACCGAAACACCCGAAGCACATAATTACTGAAAATCTCGTTTACATCAATATAAATCAACCAATTTGACGTAGTAAGTGAATACCATGTTTTAACAACCACTCAAATACCACTGACTTGTATATTTTCTTCTATCCCCAGAAACAAGAACAAACAACCATGCCGCTCCAAATCCGAAGAAACCGTTGCGCGTCATTCGTGCGCGACAACCTCCTGACGTTGCTGACCATCATCGGCGTGGTCTCGGGCACCATCCTGGGATGCGGCCTCCGGGCCTCAGGCCAGGAGTGGTCGCGCCGTGACGTCATGTACTTCCAGTACCCTGGAGAGCTGTTCCTTAGGATGCTGAAGTCCCTTATAGTGCCGCTGCTGGTGTCCAGTATTGTTTCCGCCATTGGGTCCCTGGATTTGAGTTTATCTGGCAAGTGAGTTGGTTTTTATTTGTTAAGTTATTATGTTTTTGTCTGTGGATTCTTTTTTCGAATACGTCCAGCTACAGACATAATCTTAGCCAACTACACGTAATAGAACTACGTTGAAACTAATTACCATTTTGTATGCAAGGTCACTAACAATGTAGATGTGTTCATGGCTACTTGACCAGGTTCCTGGTCAGCAGTACTTTTTTGTCAAGCATCAAAAAGTGTGACTAGAATGTTCAAAACTTTTGCAAAGATGAGAGACCAGCGTGAAGAGGTACCAGAGTGTTTTTCTTTTAGTAAACCTGTATTGTCCTACTTTTGGGCAAAGGCCTCCTCCATACTATTCAAATTTTCTTTTTATCGTTCAGAAACGAGTCAATATCGCCTCGCCAGCGTTTTTAAAGCCTGCCCTCGATGAAGACTCCCGTCTTCAGGCACCCACTGTTTGACGATCCTATCCCATCTGTCTTGATGAATCCTATAAGTGTGATCAACTCAGTCCCATTCCAGCCTCGTAGACTTATCATCAATATCGGCGATGCCTTTCTTGGAGATTATTATTGTAGTGTTGTGAATTTGGTCGGTGAATTAAATTTTTGAAATGCTACGCTCCTTCGCTCTTTGGTAAGCTTTGAGTTTGGACTTCTGAGCCTCGGTTAAAGACAAGTCTGAGCGCTATAGGTAAGGATACACATGTCGACGAGTTTACGCTCAGTGATATTGAAAGGTCACCCTTCTTTAACGCCTTCATGGTCCAGTAACTTCTCCAAGCATTTTCAACGCGACGGTCAGAGCGAAAGCAGAGTATACCACGTGCAAGTAAGATGCTTGAGTTCCTATGCTGGAATTGGGAACTCCATACACTCCTTCATATTTATTAAAACTTTATGTACAAGTAAAAAATTACTGTACAAAGGCGGACTTAATGACGGAGGTATTTCCACCAGTCAATATTAGGGTGATGCAGAGATATGTTGCATGGCATGTGCAACATAATGGATAGATAACTCGAAAAAGAATAAACACTAATACGTACATACATATATACAGAAAAACTTTGTCGGGAGAAATAACGATGGGTAGAGGAGAAAACGAATCCAGCAAATCAGCGCTGGTATAATTCTGCCAACTTCTTACGAATATGTTCACGTGCCTTCACCTTAAAAGATAACCAGGTGATTGCCGTCCTGACGTTCAGAGGGAGCGCATCCCAAAGTAAGTCCGCTTGTACAAAGAATAAAGCATGAATAAAGCCAGAACGGTGAGAAGGACATCGTAGAAGACGATTCTTGGTGGAAAGAAGATTTTTACTATATGCAGAGCATAAGTATTGAATTTGGGTAGCCAGGTAAGAAGGAGAAATGGGTTTGTCGAGAATAAAGAACAACGTAGACAGAGCCCTCAACTCTCTGCGCTGACGAATGGGTAACCATTTTAAAAGCAGTCGGTGCGCGGATACATAGTCATACTTACGAAGATTGACAACGAATCAAATGCAGTTATTGAGAAGGTGCTCAAGTTTATTGAGGAGATCTGCATTCAGGTCATAGTAACATACATCACCATAGTCAAGTATTGGAAATATTAGGAACTGTACAGGCATTGCCTTTATGTGTGATGGTATCAGGTTTTTCAACCAATAGAGCAACCACTACGTTCCGGTGACTTTTTGACTGACAGTCGTGACCTGCTTTCGCCAGTAAAGACAAGTGTCGACATGTAGACCAAGATTCTTAACATCGGAGCTAAACGAGATGACTGAATTGTCGAAGATTACAGTTGGCAGTTAAGCCATTCAGCTGCCTTATACTACTTACTCATATTATTATGTTATTGATTGATTAAATTGTATTATTATAGCCTTATTATTATTAACCTTGTGAAAGCCGCAGGAATCCGCTGGATGCGGGAAGCACGGAACCGGTCGAGGTGGCGGTGCTTGGGGGAGGACTATGTCCAGCGGTGGACGTCTTTCGGCTGAAATGATGATGATGATGATGAAATTGTATTATTATAGCTAGCCTGTATTGTGCCACTGCTAGGCAAAGGCTCTCTAGAGTGCTTTTGTTGAAAATAAAGGGGGTTTGTTACAAATTCTCGTGTTGCAACTTGCAACTAACTCCTCATTTTTTCCAGGGTTGGTCTACGCGCGATCATCTACTACATGACCACGACGGTATGTGCTGTGATGCTGGGCATAGCCCTGGTCACCACTATCAAACCGGGAAAGGATCCGGAGGCTTACACCCAGCCTAACGCCACCAAGCTCAACATCAAGGATACTCTGACGGCAGATACACTGCTGGATTTGATCAGGTCAGTTTTATTTTTGTCTTTTTCATACAGAGTGGCGATTAGATTGTCACATTAATAGTACAGCGGTTATTACAAGTTGTTATCAATCTGAAAAAAACAAAAAATATTAACAAAATAAATAGCGTAAAAATTGGCACGAAATAAACCATCCTTGATAATTCGGCACTAGACATGTGCGGGGCGATGGTATTAACAATTGGGATGATGAAAAAAAAAAAAATATGGTCGTCATGTAGATTATTAAAAAATATTGGACACGTATTTTTTCTTTTTTTACGTAATCAAAACATTACGGCGATACATTGAGTTCAAATGTGGCATGACGTCACTTCTCACTAGATTTTATACGTAGCTGTGTCGTAACGAGCCCCCACTCCCCAAGTTTAATGTGTTTTATCTAAGTAATTTTTTATTAATATGATAAAGCAAAAAATACGTGTCTAATATTTTTTTATTATGTGACTGACGGACTAAACAGATTTTCTTTTTTTTTTATCCAGGAAACATCCCTATTAAACATTATAAGGTATTGTTACCAAATAATCACAAATTAAGTTTAATGTTTTTAAATACAAAACCACGACTAGAATGTTAACTGTTATTCATTATTTTAATTGCGTATGTTTAAAATACGTAATGCAGAATACGTGGTTTCATTAATGTGATAACGTAATCGCCACACTATATACTGCGAAGTAATTACATAACACACTTCTAGTAGCAATGGGTTTCATTTTGACAGTTCAACAACATTCATAGCGTTACAATAACGTTGTTGAGCAGTCACGCTAATCCATATATGAAATTTTTCGAACATATAAATTTAAATTTAAAATTTATTTATTATTTTATCTACACCCATGCTATAAATCCTCTATAAAAGTTTCTGAAACAGTTAGCTTATTGCCAACTTAAAATAACTGGTGTCATAGTAACCATAATATCATCCAAACGAGTTTCATAATGTTGTACTAAACTTCATTATGCAACTCTTTTGCGTATTCGATCCCTTCCTTAATCATCAAACAGCCACATTTATGAATTTCAAAAAAAGAAGATGGTCATGGACGCGCGTTTTACTACCACAGCGCTGTAATTAAAAAAATTGAAACTTATAGGTTATTCGAGTTTCGTGTTTGAATACCCCTTGTTATACAACAGTTGCATAAATAACTAATAATTAATCTTATACAAGAACAGATTGGATGGTGACCCCGTGAGGTTGCCTGTATCTTGGGAGTCGGAATTGTAACATGATGATTATTCCATAATAGACATAAACTAAACTAAAATCAATCAAAATAGAACATTATATTGACATCAGTGATGATGATAATGGGGCTCCCTTCTCCGCACTTAGACTCTCATTTGGTTCTTTGTGCGTGGGATTGGCATCAGTGTTAGATTACACAAAGCAATACAAAATAAAATCATCAGTAAGATCAATAAAATAATACCGAAACAAAATGTAAATTAACAAAAATAATCAATTATCATGCAATCAATAAAAATTAAGTGAAGAGTGTAAATGTGAGGGTGGGTTAGTGAGTGTAGATGTGGCTGCGTTGTGAACGTGAACTTAGGACGTATGTTTGTGTGATGTTGCTTACAGTTATCTAAAAAAAACCTTCCTCGAGAACCACGCTGGCCATTGGTAAAAACAGCATGAAAATCGGTACAATAGTTTTTGAGTTTATCGCGAACAGACAAACGCGGCGGAGGACTTTGTTTTATAATACGAGTATGTTAGTGATTATATACAAGTAAATAAAAAGGGGAAGAGCTCATTAGGTATAAAAAGATTCGTCCGCATCTGAAAAGTGCCAAAAGGGCTGGCAGTAATGCCACATTGGATGGCAATGCTGAGTCCTTACAATAGGGCTTTAGATGTTGAACTAAGTCTTATTTTTTAAACGTTGCCCCCACACTCGGAATTTCTCCTGTATTGTAGGTGCGTTAACAAGCATTTAAAAACTTACATACACAAACAGCCAGACCCAGAACAACTACTTATAAGGTCATACAAATATTTGTTCCGTGCGAGAATCGAACTCTCGCACGGAACAAATATTTGTATGACCTATAAGTAGTTGTTCTGGGTCTGGCTGTTTGTGTATGTAAGTTTTCGTCGGTTCCGCGACACGCAGCGCAGCAGTCAATCGCTCATCTAATTATTCAATCAATTTTGGGTTACCTCATAAAAGAATATTCTGTAAAAAGACATCTGAAAGGAAAGTTATTGAGTCCAGGGACTCAATGGCTTTCCCTTTAATGAAATTGCGAGAAAAAAATATAATTATTTGCACGTGGCTGGGAAAATTAAACGACCTACAATTTACAAAGGCTTCTAAGAAGATATCTGAAGTTACCATGGTGAATCAATAACTGTGGGTAGAAACGCTACCCGCTAATATTTTCCTCATATTCCCAGGATAAGGAAATATAATATGTAAGGTATATATTTCTGTGTAACGGTAGAAATGCAAAGGCAAAGCCTCCTTACGTTGGGGGCCTAAGAGGGACGTTTGAATACAAAATGGCGCAGGATTATCCGAAGCAATATTGTGGCAAGCTTTTATATTAATCTCTAAATTAAAACGAGTGCTGCTAATGTTTGTTTTTAATCTGAGAAGGATATTGTTTCTCTTTTAATATTTTTATGTAATAACATTGATTGTTTGACTCATTTATCAAGATCATGGACCAGGGGTCCAATTGTGTAACAAACTATCAGTAGGAATCGGTTTAATTTTGATAGTTCAACGAAATTCATTGCGTTATTTACGTTGTTGAGCAGATAAATTTTTCGAACATATGAAGCAATGGATTAGCAATACGCTTCAAAATCATTCAGATCGCGATTGATCGTGTGTTTAGGCTAAATTATATTGTGTAGTATAGTGCTAAATTGAATTGCAGTTTTATTAATTATATGTTATAATAATTTGTATATATTAAATATTTATTGATTGAATTAGTAGGTAGTAGTCGCATCCTTTGGCGTAAGCCTCCCCCATTTCGTTCCAGTAGTCTGTGTCTGGTTTTGGTCATCCAGTTCGGCCCTAGTCTTTGTATAAATAGGTCTGCCCATCTTTTCCTTTGGCGTCCCCTAGCCCTCGTTCCTTCTCTTGGGAACCTTCATCATTTCAGCCGAAAGACGTCCACTGCTGGACATAGGCCTCCCCCAAGCACCGCCACCTCGATCGGTTCTGTGCTTTCCGCATCCAGCGGATTCCTGCGGCTTTCATAAGATCATCGGTCCACCTTGTGAGAGGCCTTCCAACGCTACGTCTTCCGGTACGCGGGCGCCACTCCAGAACCTTTCGGCCCCAACGGCCATCTGTTCTGCACGCAACGTGCCCTGCCCATTGCCTCTTAAGTTTGGCAATTCTTCGAGCTATGTCGGTTACCTTGGGAACCTTAGCTTTTCAGATACAGGCAGCAGCTAGTCTACATCTACACTTCTACACTAATATATTATATTATATATTATATTATTATATTATATTTATATTATATATTATATTATATTATTTTTATTTTTTATATTATAAAGAGGAAAGATTTGGACCTATTTTTGTATGTTTGTATGTTTGTAATGAATAGGCTCAAAAAGTACTGGGCCGATTTAAAAAATTCTTTCACCAATAGAATGCTACATTCTTCCAATTTGACATAGGCTACATTTCATTTTGAAAAAAATTAGGGATCCTTGGTAAAATTTGAACAATGTAACCGAAGGTGTAGAAAAATGAGTCTTAAAATGATAATTGTCTACCCCGTGCGAAGCCGGGACGGGCTGCTAGTAATAAATAAAGATGAAATAATAGGAGATCCTTTTGCTAATGTTTCAGCAGCGCGTGCATGATAAGTCTGAATAAGTCGATTCCCTCTATTTTACCATGAGATAAAATAGAGAGAATCGACTTATTCAGACTACCCCTACTCTCACTATCCTATGTACTACAATATTTAAACACAAATAAAACACGACATTTCTAGAACATATGACTATGTGGCGGCATCTACAACCCCACAAGTGAACTACGCATCAAAGATCTGACGTTACACAAATCCTGCATCGCGCAATCAGAGTTTACCGCGCGACTAGCATAATTATGTATATTGTCGGTTTACTTAATGCAATGAACTCATTAAAGGCAGAAAATCATAAAGTAAAGTTTATATAACGACTTGAACTCGTCTTGACGAGATTTATATAATGCAAAAACTCATTGTGTTTAATTATTCATTAACATAATCATAATGGAGATTATATAGACCAGTCAATACAACTGAAAATAATTAATTGCTTATTTCAAAGTTTTGACTATATCACTTAATGTGTTCTTGCAGTAAACCGACGATATATAACATCCAGACATCAACTGTCGGGCAGTAAGTTGCCCACCAGACACGACACCCGTCTGGTCGGAGGATCCTCGATTTTCAATAGAGAATGAGTGAACTCTACACCCTGTTCCTCATACATTAACTAGATCGCATCATGCAATTCATATAATGTGACGCGGGATGATTGGCTTAACACTCTTAATAGGTGCTACATCGCGGGTAATTTGGCCATCCGGGTGACCCGGGGCAAATTAGGTTGAGATATGATATGCATGATTTCAATATTACGTGTTTGGAGGTAACGTTGTTGAATTTTCCGGTTCTGGCTGCGAATGACGATGTTGTCAGTCGCCCCTTTAATTATAAACTCGGAAAATTGTTTTTTTGTTTTTGGAATTGGTTTTTTTTTTAATGAATTGCCACATTATGCGTTGCGTCTTCGCACGCGATGTTTCAACGGATCGACGGACGAGAGACGAATCGGGGATCTTCACAACAATTTTCCGAGTTAAGTTTAGTCTTTTTAGGCCCCTCGCCCGCGGCGACTTTTTGTAGCGATGCTGTCGCGCGTCCGCATCGATACATTCGCGAAGCGGTCGCTAGTTGTGTGCCCTCCGCCCACGGGCCCAGAATCAATAACGGCACAAAAATGCCACAGTTGTACTGATGCTCGGTTCTCCACTCACGCGCCGACCTCCCTCCGTTCTCTCCTCGATGTGGTCCGACACGGTCGCGCGTTTGCATCGATACAGTCGCGATGCTTTAGCGCGTTAGTAGCGCATTGGCATCGCTTCTGTAGCGCGTTGCAAATGCGACTAACACGCGTTAGTAGCGATGCTGTTGCGCGTTTACGAAGCGCGCGACAGCATCGCTACAAAAAGTCGCTGTAGGCGAGGGGCCTAAGTCTTACATAGGTATGTAAGACTAAAAAGGTGTGGTTAAACTGATGTCGCCTTGGATGACTCCGTAAAGATGTTATAATTGTGATTTAAATAAATAAATAAATAATATGTTTCTTTTAGCATATCTAGCTTATAACTAGGTCGGTCGGATTGCCGTCCCATCAGACTATGAGAGTGAGGGAAGATTGAGCGCACCTGTGTCTCCGCACACACTTGTGCACTATAATATCTGCCACGCCGAAGGCTGGTCTCCGTCAAAATTCGGTCTGGAGGGTAACTATACTCCATTTACTATAGCATTAGACAAATAACGGCTTAATAACGACAGTTATTGTGTAATATTGTTGAAATTACTGCACTTTAGAGTTATTTTTTTAATGTAAATGGTAAATAGATTACAGTGCTTTGTATTTATCGTGAAATAACGGAGTTTATTAAACGTTTACACCGAAATAACGAAAGGGTGAGAACAGTTATTTGTCTAATGTTATAATAAGTGGAGTCCACTAACAAAAGAGCTAGCTTGAGCTAAGCCACTAATAAAAATAAAAACTAAAACCATTTAGAGGTTCAATTGTTAGCACCACTCTCAGCCCCCAAAGATCAGAGGTCACAGTAGCGCTATCGGCCATAATTGCCTATCACCTGATTTATTGCTTTATTGCCCACTCCTCGACGCTGTAACAATGTGTCAATTGTTTAACACCTTTCATCCTCATGTTGGCGAAGATAATTGAGTGCAGACTGTATTAACTGATTGTATAATATTTAGTGAGGTAATGGGCGCAATTTTGACGCGTAAATGTGTATTTTTTTACCAATAGTCAAATCGTAGGTCTTGAGTTTAAACCCAAGGCACGCACCTCTGACTTATTTAATTCATGTGCATATTGTATAGTTATCACTTGCTTAAAAAACAAAACGTCGTGAGGAAACCTGCCTGAGATATTTCTCGACGGCAGGACGGCATGTCAAGCCAAGTCAGAGATGGGCCTCTGACTTGGCTTGCGACATAAAAACCCTAACACCAGGGTAGTCACTCATATTTACACGAAAGAGAAAGAAGATCATCATTATCATTTGTCATTATTGGTTGCATTCTTTTATTTTCCACTGCCGAAAAGGACACTTTGCTCGTGTAAAACATGCTTACCTATTAGCAAAGTGAACTTTGTTATTATCAGTAGAAAGCTCAAAATTCAAGCTACGTAGATATTGAGTGTTATCCCTACGATGCCTTACTCCAGTGAGCCTAAGTTTTATGCATATTGATATGACATACAATTACACTACAATACATTGACATTACAATATTTCAATTTCAACAACTAGAAATATTGAATTCACAGGTGCTGAAACTTCAACAATTTTTTTTTTTTAAATGAACTTTGCTCCTCACTAGGAATTTCTCCTGTGTTGGGGGTGCGTTTACAAACATTTAAACTCACATACACTAACAGCCAGATCCGGAACAACTACTTGTAGGTGATACAAATACTTGTTTCGTACAGGAATCGAACCCGCGACACGCAGCATTTTGATTTCAATACTAGTCCTGAAGTTAGAATTGCCCTCAAATGTAATGATTTTATAGAGGTATGAAGAACAGGGTGTAAAGTCACTCATACTCTATGGAAAAGGGGAGGATCCTCCGACCAGACGGGTGTCGTGACTGGTGGGCAACTGCCCGACGGTTGATGTCGGGATTTTGTGTAGTCGCGCGGTAAACTCTGATTGCGCGATGCATGATTTGTGACGTCAGGTCTTTGATGCGTAGTTGTTTCATGCATGTGGCGTTGTTGATACCGCCACAATTTTTTGAAATAGTCATTCAATAGGGTAACTTGATCTTAGACAGTTGTATTGATGATTCCAATGATTATAATTCTGTTAGTACAATCTCGTTCCGGTCGCGAATCATATTTTGATCAATATACAACCTAATACGGACCTTCAAATAGCAAAAAATGTAATAAAACAGAATATCGCGGGCTACCCTGACACTTTCGCTTTAAGCTGCGTCTAGTCAGACTGGAAGCCGACCTCAACATATTCATGGAATGTTTAGGCAGATGATGATTAGAGATGATAATCTTCCTTAGCCAAATTAAGAGCGCTGTATCGGGCCCACTAGCGCCCCTCCAAAAAAAAATATTATCTCGTTACTGAGAAGGAATTATGAAAATCGGCTCAATCAGCTGCGACGGTAAGTGTGTCTAGAATTTTCTTATACCTTTTATAAAGTTTTATATTGAAACAAGAAGCAACAAAATACGATCTAGATGAATGTGGCCGTTTTTCTTTAAATCGAATTTTGTAGTGGACCCGAGACAGCGCTCTTAACAGGTGGGCTGCATTCAAGGCAAGCTCCAAACTTCATGATTCATCAGCAGAGATCGGATAATCGAATGCATATTTACCTAAAGTTGATTTTTAGCTATGAATGTATGGAAGCGGCTTCTTAAAATATTTCTTCCGTAAAAAAAATCCCGGGATGCCAGGAACACCCGGAATGCATAACTAGATGGATGTAGTTATAGTATGGAAGTGACTTCTAAAGTAATATTTATAAAAAAAAAAATACCGGGATTCTTGGATTGCATAACTATTCAGATGCATATTTATTTAAAATGAATGTTTATCTCCCGATGCAAACGTGTATGTATGGTGTAAGAGGGGCTAGTGTATGTTAGTTAAAACAAGAACGAAAAAAAACATTAATTAAAATAATTATTAAAAATTACCTCGGCTAATTAGTTAGGTTAAGGTAGGATTCTATAGTAAGAAAAAAATACTAAATTTGTCGATTCCGGAATCGTGGAATTTTTACGATCGATACAAAAGCGCATTCCATATTAGCCAACATCTCAGCTTTAGGTGAATATGCATCCGAATATCCGATTTCTGTTCATCAGTCACATTCATACCAATTTGACGTATTATATTTGACACGCTAAGCGTGTACTATGCGTGACAATGTATGACATGCCGTGCATGGCGACATAGGTACTTAATTTGTCAATTGCAGCCGGTGTGAGAGGAGCGATTCACGCTTGTCGCTTCGTTCACTTATTTATACTGCGCCCTACATACGGGTGTGTAGGGCTGCCGGCAGATATACTGGTCTAATGACATTTGTAGGTTGATGCTTCACGGTTTGAAAATCAGCACAGACTGAAAAAAAAACCGGCCAAGTGCGAGTCGGACTCGAGCACGAAGGGTTCCGTACTATTATCTATAAAAACAGCAAAAAAATCATGTTTGTATGGGAGCCCCCCTTAAATATTTGTTTTATTTTAATTTAATTATTTATTTTTAAAGTGCATTTTCAAGTGCACCGTGGCATTTTAGTCGTCTTAGAAAGACAGCCCCCTTTCATGTATCCAATGACTATTAATAATTCATGTAAAAAAAATTTTTTTGAACCAATTTTTTTTTTTTTGTTAATTATGACGCATGACATAGTTTAAAACACCCTGTTGCGAGTGCAGTTCGAGCCTTGTGTAACAAGGGCGCCATTACACATCATATCCAGACCCAGAACTTGTTAGATGCTGGTATAATATAATTTTTTGTAGACTTTTTGGGTTAGCTGTGAGCTGTTACTTCGCTTCATCATCCTCAACAAAGTAAAATAGTCCTGGCATTCGTTATTCACTGTTTCATCTTTCACTCTTTACGTCTTTTGATTTCTAAGACGTTTTCTAGGTCTCGTTAGACTTCACTATAAAACCTACGTTTACCTATATTAGAGCTGTCGATAGAATCATGAGTATCACGGCATTTTCAGTTCCTTTTCTACTATTCCATCTTCTTATCTTTCGCAGCCTTTGGACCTTGGTTTTTCGTAGCCTTTGCCTTATTAGAAGGCTAAAAGTCACCCAAAGGGCAATGGAGAGGGCTATGCTTGGAGTTTCCCTACGTGATCGAATCAGAAATGAAGAGATCCGCAGGAGAACCAAGGTAACCGACATAGCTCGAAGAATTGCCAAACTTAAGTGGCAATGGGCAGGGCACATTGCGCGCAGGACAGATGGCCGTTGGGGGCGAAAGGTTCTGGAGTGGCGACCGCGTACCGGAAGACGTAGCGTTGGAAGACCTCCCACAAGGTGGACCGATGACCTTATGAAAGCCGCAGGAATCCGCTGGATGCGGGAAGCACAAAACCGGTCGAGGTGGCGGTGCTTGGGGGAGGCCTATGTCCAGCAGTGGACGTCTTTCGGCTGAAATTATGAATGATGATGATGATCTTTCGCAGTCCCTTGCTCAACATATAAGGTCCTCCCGAAACCAGAATATATATATACCCTACAGCAAGGTTAGGATAGATTCGCGAGTCCTTTCACACTCCAACTAACTCGATTCCGAAATAACAAGGTTTCTTTGCCTTCCCAATAGCTAGTAACTCAATTAGTTAATAGCTCAAGTCCCGAGAGTAACAAGCTGTTAATGAAAGGTACTTATTGTATTTCCTTCGGGAAGACAAACCTTTGGCAAACTTCGTTTATAATGTAACAAACGTAAGGTAGCTTAGTAGCTTATGTACCTAAAGCTTTACACACAATTAGACAAATGTTAAGAAGGGGAACACCCAAATACTCCGAAATATTTTATTCCGAATTTCGATGTTCCGATGTTCATTGCGAAATTATAATTAATCGGTACTTTAATAATCGGAATTCGTATTTTTGATGTTTCGAATTATCATTAAGTCGGACTTATTGTTATTCGATCAATTGAAACTCGGTATTTTGAGAATAGTAAGTATAAATGTTAGGTATATTGAAATTTTGGAGTTATAAAAATAGGATGAATGATAAATCGGAGTTGTTATATTAGGAATTTTGAACCATTCGGGTTTATGAAAATCGGTATTTTGAAATTCGTATTTGTGACTGACGGAATTAAGTTTTTCGTATTTATGTAGTGTACCCGTTAAGACGATTTATTTATTACGAGTATGTTCAACCAGCGAGATTATGCTGATGAAAGTGTGTGTACAAAAACAGATAAATCTTTAAGTAAGTCCTCTGGTCATTGCTGACCCATTGACAAGGTTCCTTTTTAATAAAATCTAAATTCTGATTTGGGTCCTAGTTTGCTTCTTAAATTTTTTAATAAAAATAAATAAAAAGGAATTTAGGAAGCATAAAATAAATCAATTGTTTTCATACTACTCTTCTGCCGTATAACATGCTCCTAAAGAACTCTTAAAACACTTTTAATTCCTGGTTCTTCTTATCCACAGTTTCCTTCAACATTTCTAGAACTTATGATAGAATAGTCGTACTTACTACCTATTCGTCCTGTAAGAAGTTTCCTACAGTACCTATTAGTTTAGACAGTAGGCACTGTAGACAGCCCTACATACCACATCAATCAAAATAAGACAATGGTGTTCAAGCGACTGACGGAAGACATCAGTTGTTGTGATGTCTCTAGATCCAGATCACTGGCAGAACCAACCTAACTGTTGAGTATGGAAACATAATTATGAATTGGGGAAGACGGAATGGTAGGTGCCAATGGTAGATATTTTTTATTTTATTGAATTAATGATGACTTTTCGTAACAATAGATCTGATAAACCATGAAAACGACACCCATGATGAAAAATTTGAATATTTCCGCAGCCCCCATCTTGGGTTTTCATTTTGACCCCACTATCGTCTTTAGCACCCTAGAAAACCATAAAAACGACACCCATGATGGAAAAGTTCAAAAGTTTTTTTAAAAACTACGGTGGTAAAATTTAAGTTTTATCTGACGCGCATCATTCCACCATCCCATTTGACGCCCGACTCCACTACCGCGTGCACTCATTGGTCAAATCAAATAGCGCGGCGTTTCCCGACTTTCTGTTACACACTTCCGTCCCTTTTCACGAAATCACTCCCACAAAAAGCGAGAGGAAAGATGTTACACATCTAAAATGATTGAATTTGCAAAATACGTCACTGTGAAGGGCATAAATATACCAGATTGATTAAAACTATTGTACCTATTGTAATAGTAGCTAGCATAGAGTATTACAGCAACTATATATTGAGAGATCAATCTCTGAATAGACGAATCTGCGTCACATCGTTTTTACCAGATGCATGGACATACGAAGCAAGGATTCGCTTCAGGGAGTAATTCTGGCCATTGTTGGTGCGTAGATCTTGAGGCCATAACAGTCAGAAGGTAGATGTATAGGTGGAACTGACCATATATTATATTTAAAGCAGTGTTGTCCTAGAGATGGAACTCAAATGCGTGTGCCCGTCGTCAAGTCCCAAATGTTTCCATATATATAACCATTATGTACCCGCGGGCTGCGGTCGCCTCCAGACGGCTTCTTCACTTCCCAGCTGTTAATGGAATGATTCGATTAATTAATGGGGGGGATTTATTTCCTTTAATTTTTTTGGAAACGACGACATATTTTAGTGTACGGTACGGTCTGAGTGAAAAGGCGTGCGGCGGGGCGTTTGGCGTCGCGTGCAAGCGGAGAAAGATTGTTCGCCGCGCCGCTCGCCGCTACTCAGGACACTCGCGAGGGATTGTATGTGTTTAACATGAACGCCGCACGCGCCGCCCCGCCGGACGCTCGAGTCGAGCGTGCACTCGGTTCGAACACTTAGGCCCGTATTACAGAACGTCACTCAACACTCAAGCATTACTTAAAACTAGTTTCTACCAATCAAATGGCTTGAATCTAGTTTTAAGTAATGCTTGAGTATTGAGTGACGTTCTGTAATACGGGCCTTAGTCTTCAATAATTTAACTCTAAAGTTAGATTTCATGCTTATTCAGTCAGGATATGTCAATAGGTAAATAGGTAGGTACTGTGTAAAGTACGTACGTTAGTTAATTTCATTAATTATATTATTCATGTCAATGGGATACAATATTTATGTGCTTCAATCATTTGTTATTGTTAGTCATTAGTATTACTCATATTACGAAAATATGACGTATATGTTTGTAGTAACTATACGTTGTATATAGGTATTGTAGATCAGTTATTTTGGTATCTATGTTTTATTAAACCACATGTACAACTGTGGTAACTACATGTACCTATTTACGTCATTAACATAACTTTAAGGAAACAATAAATAAATAATATGTATTAGAACTCATTTTTAGCGCGCTCTTTGAACAGCACACTTTGAACAAAAAAAAATCTAAATTTAAATTTAAGTCAATTTATTCCCCATTTTTTTAATATACGTAAATTAAATATAAAGAAAGAAAGAAAAATTGTTTATTCATTCATTCAAAAGGGGGGGGGGGGAGGATTCATAGGGCATCCAGAAATTCAGGTGCTCAAAAGGATTCAAAATTCTGACTTTCAAAAGTTTATAATCTATGATCTTATTTAAATAATGCCAAAGCATCCACTCTGTGCCTATCAATAAACGGTTAATGAGAATCATCATTTACCTCAAGATTATTCCGTTCAAGGAATCATCTTGGCTGTCTCTAAAGTCACCCACTCTGGTTATTAACTTTCGTTCCCTCGAACATAACGGTTACATACATATCCTACTATAAGTACCTAAGATTTCTTAAAGTCACAATTTTCGTAAAAGTCTCTCGTTAACTTTTAAAGAAACGCATGTCATAAGAAAATAGGTTAATCATGATCCGTGGTCTCGCTGGCAGAGGGCCAGTGAGCCAGTGAGTGTCCACTTATGCACTTTTGCAATCTGGACGGTGTAATTGTGGCCGGTTCAAGGGCAGTCAACTAATACACGTGCACGCTGTAAACTTATATGACTTTGAAAGATTTTCTTTACATAATTTGGAAATATTTTGTTATTTCAATCAGGGATGTTGCGAATATTCGCATCCGTATCCGCAAATGCGGTGCTTCCGCATAGATTTGGACATCTGCATCCGCATCCGCATCCGCAATAATCAATGCGGATGTTCATGCGGATGTGGATGTAATACGTTGTAATATAGTTGCGACAAGAAAGTTAAGAAATACCAGAAAATGATAGCACTGAAGCTGTTCTCAAAAAGGAATTACTTTTTTATCGCACTAAAAAGAGTCAATGTGGATGAAAATCCTCCTGAAAATGGTGGAATGTTCATCGAGACGAATCTAAGGTATTATCAGCGTCTGTCACTACTCCATACAAGTTTAGACGTGATTAAAAACTTGCCTACTAAAATTACGTCAATTTAGGTACGTCAAGCGCTGATTAATTTGACAGGACTAAACTTAAATTTATCTTCTGTCCTTTTCTTAATGAAATAGAAAGAAAAAGATGCACTGACTTAAATTTTGTTTAGTATGCGAACAAGGGAATCGGCACCAATGTCTACCTACGTCATTACTAATTTTTGTGTATTTATTTCTCAGTCAATATTTTATTATTGTTTGTCTGTTCCAGAAACGTGTTCCCGGAGAACCTTGCGCAGGCAACGATCGCGTCATACCGCACGAGGCTCGTTTTCGACAAGAACGACACGAAAAGTCGACTGGGTAGATTTATTGTTTCTCTTTAGATTATTTAACTTCCCAATGCCCAAATACTCAAACGTCACTTAACTTTAAGACGTTCTTATAAGTGTTTCTGTCGCTACAAAACGGTTTAAAGTGACAGAGACAGCATTAGACTTAACAGCGACTTAAAATTGAATTGCGTTTGAGTATTCCGCAGTAAGTGTTGTGCTTGCTACCTACTCTTTAAAAACCATTGTAATTGATAATTGTACACACCATGTTTCGCTAAGGCAATAGGTAGGTAGGCCTATACACGACCGTTCAGGGATACTTGTCAAAAATTCATAAAATAATACAATAAGCTACTTGAAATAAATACAAAATTACTGATCAGCTGTCATTTAACATCTTGTGTTAAATCCACTATGTTCTCGACAGATTTCTCAATTTGGCAATGTCTCACAGATAACAGAGAACCGAGGCTGCGTATTTTTTATTTATTTTTTGTTTTTTCTTGAATCAGTGTTTGGTTACTCTTGTGGTGTGAGGCATCGTTAGGAACTCATGGTGCCTCACTCCCCCAAGAGTAACCAAACACTGATTTATGAAAAATCCAAATCAGTAACATCACTAAACGACGGCGGGCGACGGCGTGTGCAGGCAATTTTTGAACAGCTAACTGAACAATGACTTTTATTGCAGAATGATGATGAATGCCTTTTCTATTCGTGAACAAAAGATTCAAATATTTGTTCACAAATAGAACATTCAGTAATTCAGGTCTTTACGTCGCTGATGAGAAATTGAATATAATTTTGCTATTTCATCGTTACATATATGAAAGAGTTGAGCTCCATGACCATTTCCAATGTTAACGATGTTGTAGAGCTTGAGTCTTTTACAAAGATTTTGATGTTTGCACTATTGTGCCACAATTTTCCTAGTATGTACCTACACATGTCACGCATATTACGCATGTTTTAATGGAAGGTTTGGGCAGATACCTCCGATAAGTGTACGGTCGACTGCAAAAATCCATGGATAGTACAGAAACAAAATCGTGTGAAGCGAAAAGCGAAAGCTAGTTCTATTTTCGAAAATTTGAACTCAAACGTTCACTGGAAAATAGACACTTAGGTATCCATGCAATTTTGCAGGTGAGTGTACACATACCCACATTTCGATAACACTCTGCTCTGCCCGATCTGGGTATCTAACCTGGAACCTCCTGCTCAGCAGTAGCACTTGCGACCACTAGACCAGTGTGACAACTATTGTTTGCCTATAATCATCAAAGCATGATTGATGTGAGCTGTTTGTTTGCTTGTGGCTAAGTAACATCCGCCGCATGGTTCGATCGATCAGTTAAAGCTACGCTTACCGCATTTGGCCGTGGATGGGTGACCATCTTTACATACCAAGACCCCTCCGTGCCTCGGAAAGCACGTTAAGCTGTTTGGTCCCGGCTGTTATTCGTGGATCATTGACAGTCACTACGGGACGTCAGAAGCCCGAAAGTATGACAACCAGTCTTACCAAGGGGTATCGTATTACCCAGTAACTGGGTTGTGAAGGTCAGATAGGCAGTCGCTCCATGTGAAATACTGGTATTCAGCTGTATCTGGTTAGACTGAAAGCTGACCCCAACATAGTTTGATGATAATGTGAGCTGTTTACAAAACAAAAATTCAGCAAAATTACAGCTTCTAATATCAACAAATCAACACTTCGTAGCCACGTGACATTAAGCGGAACTGTAAAACCAGAATATAAAAATGCCTAAACAAGTACTTCTGCATTTTCCAGGTGAATTAGAGACGTATCAGATCACGGGCGATTACCAAAGCGGCAGCAATGTGTTGGGGCTGGTCTGCTTCAGCATCGTCCTGGGCATCACTATGGGCAAGATGGGCGACAAGAGTCGGCCGCTACAAGAGTTCTTCCACACTTTATCGGAAGCCATGATGATCATCACTGGATGGGTTATTTGGTTAGTACGACATATACATACTCAATAATGAGCCATGGAAACGGTCTATAACGATTTAAACGATGCTAGCACATAGTGACGTAGGGATAAGGGGGCAACATATGCTGAGATGCTTGAGGAGTGGAGAGGTATTTCACGGCTATCAGGAGGCCTCCGAGCACGTATACTCTTGCGAATCTTCACTCAAGCCGGCCAATAAAGGCAAGAATGAGGTGGGAGCTCAATTCCTCGTCAGTATTCACTACAGTCGGCCAATAAAAGCAAGCTGAGGAATATGACTTCGCCCGGGAGATAGGGCCCTTGGGGTCGCTACTGCCCAACAGCTCACCACATGCTGCCCTGCGGGTTTATGTATCTCCCTTAGTCCTCACCCTAGACTTGTTTCGGCAAAGTATAATTATTATGAATCTTGTAAACATAGGAGTTGAAGGTATATTTGGACCGTTGGATAAATTATCATCACAATGGTGTGAACTATGGCGTAAGAGTTAAGCAAGAGCATTTTAATGTGGGCCAGTTTATTTAATTTTTTGGGAACGTCTAATAACCAAGTCATAATCAAGTTTCTATGGTCATATTCATAACCAAGTTTCTATGGTAACATTTGACATTTTAAAAGGTCAAGTCAACCTGTGTACGCCCAATAATGTTTATGGGCCAATGAAGAAGTCACTTGAACAATAAGTTCTAATCTTTGCTTATCCTTTACATCTTCCAGGTTATCACCCCTTGGTGTGTTCTTCTTGGTGACAGCGAAGATCATGGAGATAGATTCATTTGCGGAGCTGGTGGGTCGGTTGGGGCTGTACTTTATGACGGTACTCCTGGGGCTGTTTCTGCACGGGTTCGGAACCCTAAGCATCCTGTTCATCCTGGCCACGAAGAAACTCCCCTGTCGGTACATTGCGAAAATGGGTCAGGTCATGGCTACTGCTTTTGGTACTGCTTCTAGGTGAGTTATAACTAATGTAATTAAGTCAATACCATTGTAATCTTTTATGATAGATATCTTTTCTTTCTCTCTTGTAAAATTACTGAGTTAACCTCGTTGTTAGCTCAATAGAAAGTAATGCAATTGTTAATTACGTAAATTATGCATACCTACGCATAAGCAAGGTCCTATTCTTGGAGTGAAAACTTCGTTAAGGGTCCGTGCACGAAAAAAACTCTCTTTTGGCAATTTCTTATCTAATTGTGAGAAAACTTGAAATAATCGAAACATTAAGTCTGTGTAACTATAAAAGTACAGTTTTCATGGTGCTAAACCATTCGTGTCAGTCACAGCAGCTTTTAATAGTTTCATCATTTTTTGCTCTCCAAAATATAGTTTATTTCGCCATTGATTTACTTAATGAAGATATTGTATAATCATTAAATAAAATTTTGATTACATTTCGAGGATATCTGAAGACTAATTTGTGATTTTTAAATTTCTTGATATGATTTGCTAAATAATAGGAAAAATATATATTACCGACGACGTTTAAAACAAAAAAAGGTTTTTTCAATATTATTTTTCTGCTATATTTTGTATTGAAGTTGAAAAAAGTGGTTCCGCCACATGCAAATAGACCATATAATGATGTTGATCATATTTTTTTATGTTCAAAATCAAAAGTAGTTTCTTGTAGAATGATGATCAAATGTCAGTCTCGCGTCATTTTTCGGAAAACTTGTTGCAAATATTAGTGAATACTTAATTTATTTGAAAAATCCCTTTCAGCCACATGCAAAACAAAGAACACGAATTTTCAAATCTCAAATAATTTTGTTTAAATTATGTTTCCCTTTCTCACAAACAATGAACAAAATTGATCAAATTCAGTCGATTTCGTGCACGGCCTCTTAAGGGCTGATTTTTCAATAGTCCGATAACGAAGAAAATACTACAAACTCTCATATTCATCCTTCAGATAAAAGATATCTAACTTGAAAAATTGACCCTTATAATAATAACGTTAATATATTCGCACTCGGTAGAAATGATCTATAACAATGTTTCCTGAATTTCCAGCTCAGCGACAATGCCAATAACGATCGGCTGCTGCGACGACATGGGGCTGGACCCGCGCATCACGCGCTTCGTGATCCCCATCGGCGCCACCATCAACATGGACGGCACGGCGCTGTACGAGGCCGTCGCCGCCATCTTTATCGCGCAGCTCAGGAAGGTCGAGATGTCCTTTGGCAAGATTATTGCTGTTAGGTGAGATCATCTCTTCGAAAACGTTTTATTTTTACTTACTGAAATGTTCCTCTTCCCATCTATCCTTCATCTAAACAATAATGCTACTTTGCGTAATCAAAACTGTTCGTAAGTAGTTGATCTGAGTGGACTTTACGACCATAGGAAACATTAAATCCTTTTAATTACTGGAATATTTTCAATGATCTAAAGTTGCCCATGGATTCAGTTCAGTAAATAAGTATGTGTTACAGCCCTGGATCAGCCAGTATTTTTTAAATCCAAATCTCCAAGTCTTTTTATTTAGTATAATAACTGGCACGAGTCGTGAGCACAGATGGGCAGTAGTGGGGGCAAGCTCGCGCATGTACACTTTCGGCTAAATAAAAATGACACGCGAGAGTCCAATAGACGACGAGTATCGACTGACGAACCAATCGCATGCAGCTCGACGCCCCGCGGCTTCTTCATTCCGCCAAAGAGACCTAAAAATATACTACTGCGCAGGTGTAAGTTTGTACTCACGACTCATGCCGGTTACTATACCTACTACTCGCTTTAAAACTGATACAAAGTGTAACTTGTTTATTAGCTATTATCATCGATAACACACTATTTGACATGATTTCCAGTGTGACGGCCACGGCAGCGAGTATAGGCGCGGCGGGCATCCCGCAGGCGGGCCTGGTTACCATGGTGATGGTGCTGGACACCGTCAACCTGCCCGCTGAGGACGTCTCCATCATCCTGGCTGTTGATTGGCTGCTGTAAGTCTTCAGTTTTTAATGTCTAATCAAAGCAATGTACCGTGTGGACACCCGTATGGGCAGATCAAAGGATTATGTCGTACTCCTACCGACTTAAACACTACGGTTCCTTCCACTACCATGAGTCGGGGTCTCGGGAGATACGCGTACATTCACCGTACCCCCGAATGTCGAGATACCTAAACTAATCAGATTTAAATTCCTGTTAGAATGTTTTTACTTTTTTTTTTTTTTCTTTTTGTGTTTGGCATCTAGAAGGTTAACCAACGAGGTTTTTCCTGTGGGTGCCTCAATATATTAAGACCTCCAGCCAAGGCATAAACTTATAAACTAAGCGACTACGCGCTAAGGGCACCCCCCTGTGGGGTATGGACCTCGGCTTAGGGCGTCGCTGGGGGAGGACAGCAAGGGACAGGCTGGATCGGATTTTAATTATTAAGGGACGAATTTAAAGCTTAGCGGCGCGGGCTGGCTCGAGCAAGGGTCGGGCGGTTGTTTTTACTTTCATGGTCACTCTCTTTTTATACTGAAGAACTGGTGACTCTTTGAATGATGATTAGTCCTGAAAGCGTTTCATTCATACAAATGAGCCTATGGATGGTGTATGTAGACTGTGGAGCTAAAAAACTAATTGGTTGGTCGAAATATTAATTAATGAGTCGTGTACCTACTGCAAATAAAAATGCGAATAAGGATAAAGTTACAAATAATTGATACCAGCTTATTCACTGGCAGTTTAATGAATTGTGTCATCAGCCCTTTGGTTAATTATTTTCACAATATGACACAGTTATTATTGACAAAGTTGCTGTGACGTCATTAGCGCAATAGTACATTGACACATTTTGCTTAGGAATGTTTCATTCTTGCCATGGTTTACTATTCTGGCTGATAATAACTAGAGTTTTTTTTTCTGTGGAAAATAATAATACTTGAAAACTTCATTCCAGCGACCGCTTCCGTACAACGATCAACGTGGTTTGTGACGCTCTGGGCGCCATTATAGTGACGTCACTATCCCAGGGAGACATAGAGAAGACCCGCGCTATCAACAACGATAGGGAAGGGGCGCCTTCCCACGAGCTCACCGAAATAGAGAAAGGCGAACATTGAGCTGAAAATACCACAAATATACGTCCTCCACTGACTATTGTGGACAGAATACGGAATAACGTCATGGTTGAAAATAACACTGTTTGATAAAAATCGATAAAGATTACAAGACAGAAGCTTTAAATTCAAATCATATCATATTTTAAAATAAAATCCGAAAATACTTCAATGTAACAAAAGCATTTTTTAATTATCTTGGTATGTACATATTGTGTTCGGAAAATGAAATTCTTAATAAAAATAACGTAAAATAACTCGTTATTCCGTTGCGTTGCGAAAACTGTTCTGTGTTCAAATGAAGTTATAGTTACCGTTATTTTTAGGACAATAACGTTGCAGCTTAAACTGTTATTATGTGATGGGATGTATGATTTTTTTTTGTGTGTTAAATATTGATGTTTGAATTTACAATAGTTTTTATTTTATTGCAAACCTTTATAAATACTGTTTTAATTTATATATAATTTTATTTATTGATCATTTGGTCATGTTTTAATTTACGCATAATATTTCCAATGTGTTTTTTGGGACAGTTGATAAGGCTCTCTATGTACCGTATTATTCAAGTTTCAATGTATAAACATTATCATATCGTACCAAACGTTGGTTACCGAAATAATGTATGCAAATTAATATTCAGTATTTAGGGTTTAAATATTGTAAATGTTAGAAGGAGCTTATAAAATGTGTCGGTGTGTTCTATTTGTGCCATTTCATGTAGCTTTAAAATACTCGTAGCTGTCGTGATGATGTCTAGAATTTTTTACTCTCTATTATATTCATGTCTACGTTTCAAGACTCGAGTATGGAGTAAATAATATGTGTACATGTTGCTTAAATATATTCTCATTTAGAGATTAAGTAAGAGCTGTACTTTCACTCTATGAAGTTTTTTAACTACATATTTCAGCTATTTTGCTACTACAAAACTTTTCCTGTCCTTTTCTAAGGAATTTTTTGAGACAAAATTTTAAAAGAACTTTAAAATTTATATAGGATAGGTCCTGTCTAGTGATGCGATACATAGAAGTAACGCACAGAAAATTTACCTTTGGAAACATTAAAAAAAATCTGTAGCTGAAACTTTCCATCTATTTTTGTATGAATGTACATTAGTCGAGTCGAATGTGTATGTAATGTATCTAGAATATGTTGGTATTATAAGTAGATACTGTAATTATATGCGCCAAAAGTTGATTTTACCAACAATGATGTTAATTTGATGTTGTCCTACGTTTTATTGAATGTTTTTGGTATTACAATTAAATCTTTTGTACTTTTCGACATGTTTCGTCATTGTGAAAAAGTACTTAATAATAATATTGTTTCATTGCATTGCTTAGTTCCATCTATCTGTATTTGTTGATTTAAATTAACATTCAACTGTTGGTAAAACCAGACATGTGTTGGTAGTAAATTTTCAGAGTTGTATTGTTAAAGACAGCCTGCATTCCAGTTGTTTCAAACGAATACATGACACTTAGTGTTGTACTTCTATTTATTTACATTTGTTATCGATTGTTTTTATCGTTAGAAACGATATAAAATTTGAAAATGTATTTATTTTTTCCGCTGTTTCACCATTTTCTGATTTGGCACAATTTTTTAGTACTTTATTTTGATCCATTTTAAAGCAGGTGTGGTAAGTACGATTATTGATTAAAATGATCAAGGAAACATCTCTGCCGCCATTGAAGCAAAGTGTTAAGTTTTTTCAGCTCAGAATTGGTGAAACAGACCCTAGTAGTGTATGAGTTACTAAGTGATTCTCTAAAGCAATTTAATTTAGAAAACTAGTTATTCGAATAAGTTATGACATAATAAATTATATCAAAATAATTTATGTTTTCGACCACAGCAGAGGGAAAGTCATTTAATTGTGGCCAAATATTAGCTGTAAGCTATAAGGATTATAGTACGTAAGATATTTTACCATTAAAAATATTATATAACCACATTTATGTACGTAGCTGTAATGTTCATAATAGTCTCTAGTCCGCACTTTAATTATTATTAGTCAGGTTTTTTAATTGATTTTAAAAATTAATTTTGGTAGTATTATCATGGGATGAAAATATTTTTAACGGAAGTCGTATCAACACCTAACGGATCTGTACACGAATATCTTTTACTTAGTAAGGAATAACTTATTTTGTTATGATTATGTATTATCGTTATTATTTGTACCTACGTATTGTCGCAGTACGTCTTATATTACTGAGTTTAAAGTCATACCAAATATTGTAATAAAAGTACAAATTATTTATCGATGTCGGCTCATGATTCCCTGTTTTTATTTAAAATGGATGTTATTTTAAATAAATATTTGTGTGAAAAATGTTTTTTTTACTAAAGATCATAAATAACAGGACAACTTAAATTAATTTTTTATTAAAAAAATTAGCTTTTGCATTAACTTAGGATTAAGATTTGGTACAAAAATTTCATATATCTTTGTATGTATAGAGCTGAGTCTCTATCACCTCACAGCCAAGGTACACATTTACACTACTAAACAAAAATAAAATAATCTATACATTAAAACTATAGTTTAAACAAAAACAACCATCAAAGAAATAACAATTAGTGTTTGGTATCAAAATACCTACTAAGGACTTATCGTCTGTCAGTCAGTCTTATTGAATAAATATATACGTAATAACTTAAGCGTGTTCTCATTGGAATGTATCATCTTTACATGCTGGAAAGCCATGAGTATCCTAGTTGTGTCGAGGAACAAAAGAATCGATGTCGATTGTCAACATAACGAGTAACAATATCAATCGATGAAGCCTCATTAAAATAGCTATCAGCTAATAATTAAGGACTATAATTATAGCTAAGTCACTTATAGGAATGTTACATATCAGTGCGTAACCCTCAACAATTACAATTACATTAACCTACTCACAAGGCATGGCACAAACCGCACGAACCGTAGTCTTTGTGTAACTTATCGCGACCTAGATATGTTTTCAAGACTCCACCTTAAAGCTTTCTTTTACACACATAGGTATTTAACAACGATATTCAACCTCATTTCAACTAGCTATTTCGCTCAGAAAAAGAACATAAATCGTTATAACGTTTTCTGGAAAACGTTATTAACCGTTATTTGTTGCCCATCACTGTTTGGTTAAGAGCATAAACAACGACTGAATAGTCTTGATCCGATAGTCGACGAAAATGTTTGTTTTTTAGGAAATGTCTTTGATTTAACATAACACAAAACAGCAACAACTGGTCTAAGGTGGTATCTAAGAGTGCATCGTTCACCTTATTATCGGCAAACTAAAAACCCTAAAACCCTTCAAACTTCGAATTTCGTCGTAACTTTCCCAAAAAGGTTTTCTTAACACAATTATAAGGCGAGAGAGAGTGAGATAGCTATACCATGCCGTTGCTAACATGGTTGTTGTTGATGGTGTTCCAATGTTTCTGTGATCCGTTCTGTGTGTTGTATGGGGATTCCCGTCGGCCGTTACGCTCGCTTCCCATGGAGTTCCTCGCTCTAGCCAGGGTCGCTGCTGATATCTCCATCGATTCGCCGTAAGGGAGTCTTGAACCACGTCTCATGCTGCCGCTTCGACATCGAACGTTCTGGAAATCGAAACATCATAGTTTTGGAGTTATTAAGGAGTATTTTTTTTAGTTTGATTTAAAAATGAGTAAGCAATGACGTCTCCATCAATTAAAAGAGTGATGATTATGTTTTTTGTAATAATATATTTTGAACTCTGAAACCGTAAGGTCACAAGCTTACTGCCATACACGATAGTTATTATAGTTCAGTAGTCCGACTTTCGGGTCCTAGCCCATCGTTAACTGAAGAAAACATGGTGTGATGACAACACTATCTATGTATATTCAGTCCACCGAGAGAATGCTTTTTTGACACCTGTCAGTTGTATAAGATTTGGAACTAATAAAGTTTAAATTCGTAAAACACATATTCGTTTGTATGAAATTGACAGGTGTCAAAAAAGAATTGTCTCGGCGGACGGAATATACGAGAAAATTAGGAACCATTTAACGTTAAAACCGGTCATCTACCTCACATAATTATGTATATGGCAATCTACACGATACCTACAAGCTCCTTGAGGTGCTAATTCGAAGGCGTCAGCCTCCGAAAGTCGCAGAGGCAACGCCACCCAATCGTAATTACAGACGCAGCGACACAACTGGTTTCTATGTGACTAAAAGCGAATTCCACCAAACTTATTTACCTAGTTTGTGTTATTCTGCAAATAAATATAAAATTTTTGATAGTTTTTCCATACAAAAACTGTCAGACGATCATTTATTCGCAGAATAAGACTTATACTAGGCATAAAAGCTTGGTTGAATTCGCCATAAAGGCCTTTCCATTGCGACAGCATTTATCGCTTATATCTGAATAGGCCTTCACTCTCTTTACTTTATTAAAACGCCAACAAGTGGCGATATTGTCATCTATGGAATCGTTTTTATAGTTGTCTAAATCGTTGTTAAATAAATAAATAGAAATCTGTCGTGTTACTGCGATCTAATATCGCGATTGGGTGGTGTTACCAATGAGGTTTGCGGTGGCGGGCGCCTTCGGAAGAGCACTTGAACTATCTTAGAATATATAAACAAACAAGTAGAATGATAGATGGCGTGAGACTTACAAAGTAACTCACCCGTCCTGCGCGCCACGTCCACCGGTTGCGGTTGAACACGCCGTACACGATGGGGTTAGCGCACGAGTTGGTGCACGAGAACAGCCACATCGCCTTCTGGATGGCCGGGTCCAGGCTCTTCAGAGATTCTTTGTCAATCCAGTACCTGGGGAGAATGGAGTTTATAGATATTTTTTGTTCTTTTTATAAAAGGGTTGTCGAGAAGTTAGGTCCGGGATTCTAAGGGGTGTTAAAAACGATATAACTGGCATGAAACAACACCATTCTGCAGTCTAGGCACAGTTCAAACCTGGCACCTCGCCTGTAGTCTCATAACTACGTGATGAATCAATTGAGTTGAAATAACTTATAAGTGCCCGGCTCTGATGAAACCAAAAAGAAGGGTCTCAGATAGGTTACCGAGTTTTCTTTTTTCCGGCCCTTGTCCCATGTTACTTGGGGTCATTGCAATACGTTTTTTAGATAGAATCTATACATATAATTAAAAAAACCGTAGCGGAGTAAAAAATATACATTAAATATTTTTGAAAAAAAAATAAGTTATTTCTACGAGGTCTGGGAACGATTCTAATGCCAAAGATATATGTATAGTGTTTTTTTTTTAATTGTCCCTTTGTTTGAATGTATGTTCCAGCATAACGCTTATACTACCGGATAGATTTAGTTCTAATTTTGCATCGATATTCCCTATAAGTCAGGTCTGTTTATAGGGTATAAATTATCACGCTATTTACTATGGGGGATGAGCAATAATATTATTATTTTTTTCGCAAATTATAAAAGACGAGACAAAAGGTTAGAATATTGCAAGTAGTAAGAGATTTAATATTTTAAATGATTATCATCTCGCTATATCTTTATGGAGCTAAGCAGTCAATCATGATATACAGGGTGGATTTTTGAGACGGGGCCGTCAGGGTACCTTAACCGTTATATCTACAGGAAAACGGTCTAAGGAGACTGTCCTGAACTTTTTAGAAACTTTGATATGCATTCACAGAATTGGAAAAAAAAAAAAAAAAAGTCAGCACGAAAATTGCCAATTTTTATAAAAACTTTTTTGATGGCAATCCATCCTGTTTCTTATAAGGATCATTAAACTCTATGGGAAGAACTAAGATTTGAGAACTAGAAAAGTCAGGAATCGCAAAAAACAAACCTGTGGCAAGCCTGTGGCAGTAAAAGCTCGAATCTAATATTTTTTTCTTTTTTTTTTCCGACTATTGTCGTTCGTAGAACGTACACAGAAAAACATGAAGTTTTAGGCCTCTTCTGTCATCTATAGTTATATTAGAAATTAATATCTATTTTACCTTTTTGGTTGGAAGCATTGCGACGTTGTATGGCAATGCTTCCAGCCACTTGGGCACTTTTTCTGTTAACAGCGATGCGGAAGAATTTTTTATGCCCTTTGATTCGTTACCCTCCCTTTTTATATACTTCTACATATTCTTATTAGCTTTTAAATAATTGAAATATTGTCCAGAAGTAAAAAACGATTTATTTAAACGTTGCCCCATACTAGGAATTTCTCCTGTATTGTGGGTGCGTTTACAAACATTTAATCTCACATACACCAACAGCCAGACCCGGAACGACTACTTGTAGGTCATACAAATATCACAAATAATAACAAAGCCCGAATAATATCATTAAAGCATAATAGCTTTTAAAGATTAAAGGATCGTACAGACTCGCGCGATATCGCGGGCGCGACAGGCAGCGACAAAGAAATTGTGCTTCTAGTATCGCGTCGCACCCGCGATATCGCACTAGTCTGTACGAGCCTTTAATCTGTAGTATAGTTAAGGTTTTTTACTCGTAACTTACCACAAACAATAACAGTAGTATGGAGACCAACAAGTAAAAAAGACTAGAACTATGGTGACTGTCATCTTCAGTGTCCGAGCGCGCGCTCGACCGAGAATACCCACGCCGCTTCGACGCATCTTATCTGCAATCATTATAAAAATATTTGATGTTATTGCGTTTCGCATCTCACGCAAGATACACTAATAATAGGTTTTTTTCATGGTCACTAACATTACTACTAGTATTAACACAAACGGGATATTTACCATGTTTGCTTTTTGATATGAGTTTCCGATATTTCGGCGCTGTTGCAAGCACCATGATCACGGATAAACTGAAGTCATTGCGGGTGGGTGTTTATGAGCAGACAAAACGGAACAAGTGCCGAAAAAAGTTCGCGAGCGGACACAGTTTCGTGTGTCGGGAACAGAATCGAGTTGCGAGTGACAGTGGTAGCGGTACTGAGCGCAAAAAACGAACAAGAAAGAGGGTAGACCGTTTTGTCTGCTCATAAACACCCACCCGCAATGACTTCAGTTTATCCGTGATCATGGTGCTTGCAACAGCGCCGAAATATCGGGAATCCGTAACAAAAAGTAAACATGGTAAATATCCCGTTTGTGTTAATAGTAACACTAATAATGAAGATATGTAGAACATACTTAGCATAGGCCTATAATGTTCCCACTGATGGGACACAGACCTCTTCTCGGTGAGAGGGAGTAGGCCATAATCTACTAAGTGGGCCCAGTGCGGGTTGATTGATAGATGTCACACGTCTTCGAATTTTCGGTTCTAGGACATGCCGGTTTCCTCACGAATTTTTCCTTCACCGTTTTGAGAGCAGTGGTGTTGAAATAATTTACACAAAGAAAGCAAACTCCTTGCTGCACCGTTTAAGAAGCAGTGGCAACAGCATCCTGAGTGCTATTGCTGCCAGATTTGACTTGTTCTTTTCATAATCAGTGGATTAGGACAGCCATAGGCATCAGTTAGGTATAGGCACTAACAATACTAACAAAATATTTTAGGTACAATTTTGTTACTAACATACAATTTTTAACATACAGGAGACTAACATGATACAACGTCACACACACAACAAAGTGTATGTTTGTGTGTGGGGGGTCATTTAGGATTTTGTATCACAACTCACACATAACTTCCCTTACCATTAGAAGTATTAGCTCTCCGGATAATCTCAAGTAGCGCGGCCGACGAGCAATACAACGTGGACAGCAGGGGGATGACGTACATCAGGATCATGTTCACCAGGAAGTACGCGAACTCGTGGCACTCCGTCGGCAACGAGCCGTAAGATACGCACTGGTAGTATCTGGAAGTGAAATGGATGGTAATTAGTACAAAGCATTGACTAAACATTATCTGCACTGATCTTAACCGGTATTGCCAAGGGGTATTGTGTTACCCAGTAACTGGGTTATGGACGTAAGATAGGCAGTCACTCCATGTAAAATACTGGTACAAGCTGCTTCTGGTAAGAATGGAAGCCGATCGTAACATCGATGGGACAAGACTAGGTAAATGATGACGTACTTGGCAATACTAAAGTAGAAGGAATTTTTCGTATTGCAAGCTAAAAAAGCACATCAACCACAACAGAGGCCCTAGTGTGAGTTTCGTTTAACCATCTCGTTTTTTTTTTTTTACATACAACGGGGATGCTCTTGGCCTTCATCTCACCTGATGGTTAGTGATGGTAAGGCTGAAGATGGAAGCGAGCTTCACCCGGAATCCTCATTTTACTTATCGACCGCGTTCGGCGTTCCGATTGGCCCCCGATTGGCCCTTCACCAATCGGAGTGCTGAACGCGCTCGATGCGTAAATTCGAGATTGTTAAAATAAACTCACACTAGGGCCTCTGATATTGAGAACTTCGGAATGAATATCGATGGTACCTCTAGCTCTAGTATTAGTTACTAGACTAATGGGTTTTTTTTTAGGATGGGAAATCATCAAATGACCCCTCCCGCTCTGGGTGGAGCGGAAGGGAGTGTCGGACTCTTACTGACTAAAACCCACCCGTGTTCCTTCCTTGGCCCTTTATGTTCCGGGGCAGCGGTACCCCTTTCGGACAATCCCGCTGACTAGTCTAATGGGTGTTTGAGAAATAAAATGCATGTCATAATAAATTAACATAACATCACGCATTTGTATTCCTTGAAGGATTTGGCAGAGAGTTTGGACGGAGTTGGCTTTTCAGCCCTCCCCTCAGAGGGAGGAGGGGTCCATAATCAACACGCTTGGCAGGCGGGTTGGCGATCGCAGTATGGTGTTAAAAATGCATAGAGAACGCTGCTGCCCATTCTCAAGTAAGTCCCTTAGTCGCCTTTTACGACACCCACGGGAGGAAATAGGGTGGTGCTATTATTTACGTCCGGCATCACACAGCACGAGTTACGTTTAAGTCCCATGTAATAAGGGGAGAGTCTAATGCCACAACCGGGTACAAATCCAGACTCCAGACTGCTACTGGGAAAATTCCTAATGGAAAACCCATCAACACTGCTTGATCTAGGAATCGAACGGACTTCACGCTCACGAGTCGTGCTTGCAACCAATAGAGTCTAGACCAGGGATGGACATACTACGGCCCACGGCCCAACTTCTGCCCGCAAAGGGTTTTAATCCGGCCCGCTAACGTTATTTTGTCGTAAGAGTGTATTACTCTCAGAAATTATGTTCAGGCGTTCTTGTAGGTTTGGGGCTATTGTAAACTTTATTAACTAAACATAACTACATTCTAATTACCTACTGTATATTAATACCATAGTGTTTGGCAGCATTTTAGCCTTCGAAGGCTACGATAAATTGCAACTTAAGGCCCCTCGCCCACGGCGACTTTTTGTAGCGATGCTGTCACGCGCTTCGTAAACGCGCAACAGCATCGCTACTAACGCGTGTTAGTCGCATTTGCAACGCGCTACAGAAGCGATGCCAACGCGCTACTAACGCGCTACAGCATCGCGACTGTATCGATGCAAACGCGCGAACGTGTCGGACCACATCGGGGAGAGAACGGAGGGAAGGTGGCGCGTGAGTGGAGAACCGAGCATCAGTGCAACTGTGACATTTTTGTGCCGTTACTGAATCGCGTTTGCATCGCGACAGAAGCGCGAAAGCATCGCGTTTGCATCGCGACTGAATCTGGGCCCGTGGGCGAGGCCAGCTAGCGACCGCTTCACGACTGCATCGATGCGGACGCGCGACAGCATCGCTACTGCATCGCTACAAAAAGTCGCCGTGGGCGAGGGGCCTAAAACATAAATGCATTTTTTTAATTCTGGACCCCTGAATTCTCTACGCTTTTCTGACCCCTGATGAAAAAAGTTTACCCACTCTGGTCTAGACCAAAAAGTCAGTCACGATATAAATCTACGTCAAATTAGATGAGTACACGCCGCGCAAAAAAATTAACAACAATTGTACTGGTTCTATCAGTTTTCAGTTAGGTACATAATCTAAGTATTTCCCATGACTTTTAGCAAATTAAACCCACAGAAACCCTTAATCTCATTTTAAGCCGTAATGATTGACGTAACCAATAAAACACGCACTTGTGATCGTATTGATATTCAATCAATCAACAAACCTTTCGACAGTTATTACCGAACCACATTAGGGAAGTCGTAACTTTTATTATGTTATTGGATGGGAAACAAACCGACACGTGTCCACTACGGCACTTATCTAAGGGCTGATTTCACCAATGAAACTGAACACGATCAGCAGATCTAAACCGAGTTCAAGAGCTGTCAGTGGTGCCAATTTCACAAACTAAACTAAATTTAAGTTCAGTGCATCTTTTTCTTTCTATTTCATTAAGAACAGGACAGAAGATAAATTTTAGTTTAGTCCTGTCAAATTAATCAGCGCCTGCCACTACTCCATACAAGTTAAGACGTGATTAAAAACTTGCCTACTAAAATTACGTCAATTTACGTCAAGTGCTGATTAATTTGACAGGACTAAAGTAAAATTTATCTTCTGTGGGGGGCACCACTATTGCTCAAGACTTGCTCTAGACAAGGCTATTACCATTACCGTGATATTATTTATCCGAACGAATCTATGTATTTAAAGAGGGCTTTACTACTGCTACGGTGATCAACTAAATGAGCTATTTTGAACAAGTAATGTATCACATTACCTTATCGAGAGCCATTAGATTTAAATAGCGAGTTATCCGAACATTAATGTATGTATACTCAATTTAATCTGAATCAATTTATCTTTGATTGCTTTCAAATGAATTCTGAATAAATTTGAATGAATAAAATTGCTCTTCAGTATTTTTAACGTGCTAGGAAATATTCAAATTCTATTTAATACATTTAGTATTGGATGGAATTGGAAATGAAGTTTCTTGCCCATTCTTCTCTATACATAACTACCTTTTGGGAAGGCAACTAGAATTCATTAACTATTTTTGTAACGTTTAAAAGTGCCTTTTACGTGCCTATCCATACAAATATTTTAAATTATGTGAAAGTAACTCTGTCTGTCTGTCTGTATGTTACGTTATCACGCCTAAACAGCTGAACCGACCGTCATGAAATTTGGCAGAGATATAGCCTGGGATATGGAGAAGGACATAGGCTACTTTATTACGCGATAACCGAAATCCACGCGAGCGGAGCCGCGGGTAAAAGCTAGTTTGAAATAAATTATTTGACTTTGACTTTGAAATTTTCATTTCTTTTCTGTAGGAAAAACATGTGGATAAAAGTTGCTCTGTAATGTCTTCATTTGGGGGTCAAGTAATAACATATATATAACTAGCTTTTGCCCGCGGCTCCGCCCGCGTAGATGTCAGTTATCACGTAAAAAAGTAGCCTATGTTCTTCTCCATGAAATTTGGCAAATATATTCCCAGGCTATATATTTGCCAAATTTCATGTCGATCGGTTTAGCGGTTAAGGCGTGCAAACGTTACATACAGACAGAAAGACAGACAGACAGACAGAGTTACTTTCACATTTATAATATTAGTATGGAAGTATGGATAAATAAACAGCCGCACGGGTCGATTGACCTTGCTGCGGTTGGTCCGTGGATGGGTGACCATCTTTACATACCAAGACCCCTCTACGCCTCGGGAAGCACGTTAAGCCGTTGGTCCTGGCTGTCATTTGTAGATCTTTGACAGTTGTTTCGGGTCTCACAACCCCCGAAACAACTGTCAAAGATCAAAGATCTTACCAGTCTTACCAAGGGGTATCGTGTTACCCTGTTGCTGGGTTGTGGAGGTCAGATAGGCAGTCGCTCCATGTCAAATACTGGTATTTAGCTGTATCCGGTTAGACTGGAAACCTACCCCAACATAGTTGGGAAAAGGCTAGGCAGATGATGATGATGAGTTATCTATAATCTTAATATATACATATATATATATAATTATATATAAAAGGAGAAACTGACTGACTGACTGACTTGGTGACATATCAACGCACAGCTGAAACTACTGGGACTAGGAACGTAAAATTTTGCATACGGCTTCCTTTTATAATGTAGGGGAGCACTAAGAAGGGGTTTCTGGAAATTCGACCATTAAGGGGGTGAAAAGGGGGGACTTTGTTTGTATGAAAAATCTGATTCCTTGAGTTGAAACTTAACTTGAAACTTAGCATGAATACCTATGTAAGTAAATTATAAAGTTTGTCATTTTTTGGTTTTCTGAACTACCTCCATAAGGGGGACTGGGGGGGTGTCAAAGTATGTATGGAAGAATTTTAACGCACGACCCGATTAACACGAAACTCAGTATTTATACTTTAAATAAAACAAAAATTAAAGAAAAACGCTTATCAGGGTTTTTCGAAACTCTATACCTAACGGGGTGAAAAGAGGTAGTCAATTTTACAGGGGATGATTTTACTGCGTGGCTTGATTGACTCGGAAATTGCTATAAATAACTTAACGGTCAAATAATGAAAACTTCACAAAAGATTTTTCAAAAATTAACCCCTTTGGGGGTGAAAAGGGGGGGATACAGTTTGTATGAAAAAATCTTATTTCGTTGATATATAAATTTGAAACTTAGCCCGAATACTTCATCATCATTCTCCTGCCCTAATCGAAATTTATTTGGGGTCGGCGCAACATGTCTACTTATCCTTAATCATTATTAGTACCATTAAAGGGGGTGGAGGGGGACGAAATCCATGCGAAAGAAATCGTGGGCGAAGTGCTGAATGACTGACATAAATCTGATTAGCCTTTTCCCAATTATGTTGGGGTCGGCTTCCAGTCTAACCGGATGCAGCTGAATACCAGTATTTTACATGGAGCTACTGCTTATCTGACCTCCACAACCCAGTAACTGGGTAAAACGATACCCTTTGATAAGACTGGCTGTCAGACTTTTGGGCTTCTGACGACCCGTAACGACTGTCAAAGACAGCCGGGACCAACGGCTTAACGTGCTTTTCGAGGCACGGAGGAGTCTCGGTATGTAAAGATGGTCACCCATCCACGGACCAACCCCGGCAAGCGTAGCTTAACCTGACGGATCGACCCGTGCGGCTGTTATTACTTAGCCACGAGCTCCTCGAGCTGAATGACTGACATAATATCTGAAATTATGCACAAGGGATTTTGCATACGGGTTTTTTATAATTTAGGCAAGCTCTAAGAAGGGGTTTTTGGAAATTCGACATTTAGATGGGCTGAAAAGGCGTCGAATCCTATCGTATGAAGAATCTTATTTCTTAAGTTAAAAACTTGAAACTCAGCACGAATATGTTCTTAAATTAATAATAAAGTTTGTCATTGTTTTGTTTTTCAAAACTACCCCTCAAAGGGATTTTAGGGGATGCTAAAGTTTGTATGGAAGAATTTGAACGCGCTCGAAGTCAGAAAACAGAATTGGTTGAAACACTGTAACATCAAATATTTCGAATAACCAAACTCCCAAATAACAAAGCGACATCTTCAAGTTAACAAACTTTTATTTGTTTACAAATATACGGTAAGTACCTATCTGTCAACTTTCGTCATGAAACCGGTGATATAACATTATTACATTCCGGAGATTATCTTTCAGGAATATCAATTTTCTATCAATATTGACTGATAAAATAATATAGCGTTGGAGAGTTATCGATTACAAACAGACTGGATACATTGATGATTGCCTATTCAAAAGGACATCTTACCATCAGTTGAGATGAAGGCTAACGCGGTGTCCTACGTAGGCGATTCAACTCGAACGCGATCGCGAATCGAAGCGGCGCGAATGATACCAACAATGATATTCTATTGCTGTGGCCAGCGTGACCAACCGCACATAAGTGCGGTGCGGCGACGAGCGACGATGACCATGAGGTAGTCGTATTTTATAGGGATTTTAACGGTTGCATTTTTAAGTTTAATAGTCTATTTTAAATAAACATAAAATTGTAAGTGTGTTACATTGGCTCGCGCTCAGAGTCCTGCGGGACGACATCGAGGGTGTACTTGAGACAAATTTATCAAAAAAAGGTCCCCCTGCCTTTATAAAAAAAAAAAACAAATATAAGAAGAACACGTTAGATATGGAATTGCGACTGATCAGAAAAAATACTCTAAATGAATATTATACTCGTAGTAATTTTAATTCATAATATGGTTTTCGAAAATGTGTATATTGCTATGCTATGATGACATTTACTTGTTGATCAAAGTAGACTTGAGTTGATAATTGATATCTAAGTATATAAAATCAATTGCCGTGCCTTAGTGTCGCAAAATCTCGAAAATTGCTCGACCGATTGTGATGACACTTTGGTATGTTGTTGTGTGCGCGCCGGAGGAAGATCAACACGAAAAAAAAAGGAAAAAAAAATCATCAGACCCATCGAAGATTTCTTCGAAATTGCTTCAATTAAATCTCAGGATCGCGTTTCTATTAAAAAACCTATGGGATTTGCAGAATTTCAATGACAAATGTCATTCCAATTGTTGTGCCATGCCGATGTGAGTCAGCATTTTATTCACTCTACAGTGGTTTCTACACATTTTTATAGTAAATTAGGTCACAGATAAACTTTTTTTATAGCAATCGTTCATATTATCCTCTGAATCACTCACATCCGATTCACTAGCTCCAATACTTAGATGGCTCAGACATGTTCTATCATCGCACTTTAGATCAGCATCATAAACATGTATACTATCATCTAGATTACAGGCTGAACTTTAGGCGCAAATGTAGCACAATCTGCCTGGATCAGTGCCAATATTACACCAGGATTCCTCCCCATTAGCATATGTTTATGAAACATCAGATCAAACGATATTGAGTATATTATTGATATAAATATCTAATAACAATCATCGCTTTGCAATTATACTTATTAGTAGTAGAATTTCTTGAAATTTGGGTGCTGTTGAGTCGTATGGGTGAGTGTGGTCTGAGAGCCAGGCTCTTAAACCTGTATGTAAATGATCTCATAGACGAGCTCAGCAGTATGCGTGTCGGCTGCCGGGTAGATGGTGTTAGTATTAACAACATTAGCTATGCGGACGACATGGTGCTGCTGGGCCCGACTGAGGGATCTTTTTTTATTTATTTTTTTATTCTACTATGAGTTTGCTCTTGACTTTAGTCTAGGTCTGGATGACAGAGACAAAGTCTACGATGGAGTGAGCTTACCCAGAAGAAGCCTGATCACTCTCACTTTGAATAGATTAGGGTTGTATGCATTCGGAAACACAGACGCAACGCGGTCTGGGATCTATCATAAATATGCTGAAGGCCTGCGAGAAGTACGCTGGTACATATGGCCTAGTTTATAATGTCAGGAAGTGCGAATACATGGTCCTTAAGTGCCCTAACCATACACTTAATTTCACCCTAAATGGTATCAGCATTCATAAAGTGGACCAATTTAAATACCTGGGACACATACTTACCAACGACCTTAAAGATAATGTAGACATTGAGAGGGAACGTGGCACTAGCGCTCCGAGGTATGTTGGCCCGTAGATTCTCTCGTTGTAGTGACCAAGTCAAGATCACATATTCAAGGTTATCTGTCAGGGTCTGTATGCGGGGGATCTATTGGTCAGCTATGCCACAAAATCGCTAGATGCCTTATGCGTCCAATATAATAATGTTTTTAGGATGCTATTTGGGACTGCCCCGTTTCTGTAGTGCATCGGAGATGTTTTCGCAAAACGAACTGACGGTTTCCACGAAGTCATACGCAAAAACGTTGCTTCACTGATAAGTCGAATGCGGGTCAGTAACAATAGTATCCTGAAATTAGTGGCGCAGAGTCCTTACTCCCCTGTTCTGTGGCATTTTGTGGAGAGGATGGTCAACTAGGTAGCTGATATCTTGCTTGATCGTTCTCTGAGCAATCTGCCTCCGACACTTAATTCGTTTTGTGTTGCCAGTGTTGTGTTGTTGATTTAATTTACTATTTTTTATAAGTTTATTATTTTTTCTCTAACAAGACGGATTATATTGTTGTCCGAAACTGAATAAATAAATAAAATAAAATAAATTAAATGTACAAAAAATGAGTATATTCCAAACTAGATTTGATGTAAAATTGGAACGAATAATCTGAACGAACTAGTAGTAGCAAGGGCTGCGTAGGTAATATTTTGAACAATTTGGGAGTATTATTATATTAGTATGACTTATAAATTGTATGATCTAGGATCAAAAGATTTATATATATTACTCCGAGCTTCTAGGAAGGAGAGATATTTTGCCCCAACTCGGTCCGATTCAAAATAGAAATGGATGAAATGTTATGTGTGTGTGTGTGTTTTATGACATTACTAGCTTTCCCGTGGCTTCGCCTGCGTGAAGGTTGGAAAATATACCACCGGAACGTACTACCGAGATAAAAAGTATCCTATGTGCTAACCCACGTCATGGTCTCCTCATGTGCCAAATTTCTTCCAATTCCGTTCAGTCGTTTTAGCGTGAAAGCGTAACAAACAAACGAATTCACTTTCACATTATTTATAACTAGCTTTTGACCGCGGCTTCGCTCGTGTTAATTTAGAATTTGACAGTCAATTCGGGTTTAAAACACAATACTAAAGTTTCCTTAACCATATATTTCAATCATGATTCCAAAGACACGTGGGTGGCGCCATCTATTATCATAAGAACGATATTATTGTTTTCCTCGGGAACAGTACTTTTTTTCGGAATTAAAGTACCCTATGTCCGTTTAACAACGTAATGCAAAATTTCAGAATGATCGATTCAGTGGTTTAGGCGTGAAAAGACAACAAACAAACTTACTTTCGCATTTATAATATTAGTTAGGTTATTAGTTAGGATTCTAGCCGTTCACAAAGTGATTTTATTGACAAATTGTACCTATACCCCTTTATTGACAAACGGACGATTCGCTAAGATTTATATGACCGACCCAGACGACCCCACGACTCTCCTCCAGGAGTGTAGGGAAACGAGTACACTTCGAAAGAGATTACACAAAACACGACCGTCATTCGACCTCGCCACCGAGGCCCATCGCGAAATCCCCGACTAAATAGTCCTCCCCGACCCTTGCCCGTAAGCGAAGCGCCAGCACGCGCTATAGCTGAGCCTGTAGCTTTAAATTCCCCCGATAGTAATCATAACCCTGATTTTATCCAGCCACCATCGGTCCCTTGCCATCCTCCCTCCGACTGTGCCCTAAGCCGAGGTTCGCACCCCGCAGGGGGTGCCCTTAGCGGGCAGTCGTTTAGTTTATAAGTTTTTACGCCCTGGCTGGAGGCATTAAGTTTCGTTAGGAGTTTAAGGCAACCACAGGAAATTCCGGATAAAGAGTCTCAACCTCTCAAGGTTAACTCTGAGATGCCACAGTAAAAAAAAAAAAAAGATCATGACTCATGAAAGGTGCAGCTGTGTTTGACACATGTGACATGTTTGACACATCGTCTAGAAGTGAAAATGTACTCAACACTACTTAAAAAGGCTAAATGAGGGTATTCTTAGAGGAAATAAAAGGAGGAAGCAGATCAAAAAAAAAATACTACTCTGACTTTCACCCATGATAGTTAGTAAGTAGTCTCAATTCCAAATTTCATAGTGCTTCGTTGGCTTTATGAAGTACGACACCAAAGTCCCAAGGCGGATACACTGACCCTATTTCTAATTTAATACACATACGTAGTACTCGTACATGTTTCCAATAGCAAATATGTTTATAAAGTAGGTTTTTGATAGGTTTCCTCAGTCCTAATACGTTAATTTGTCTATGAATATTAATCTTGTGTCAACGCACTTCTCCGCCGAATCGAAAAAGTTTTAATAGAATCAGTTTTCTGTTTTGATGGCCAGAATAGGTTTTGAACTGAAGTAAAAAGTAAGGTGTGGAAATACTATTCAAACGGGTTATTCTTCTTTGGCAATGAAATGATACCTACGTTCATTAAATAATTGAACTACGAGGGCCTACTTGCACGTTCATGGGTTATCCTTAATAACTCGGAGTTAATTCAGGGCTAGTCAAATAGGTAATTCATCTTGCGCCACCAAGTGTTAGACGTAAACCTAGGGTTAAACTTCTAAATATTTAACCCACCTATGTGGGAGAGTTAAGTCGCTAAACTTTGGGTTAGTGTAAATAATAACTTATTTTAACTTATTTTGTATTTTTTGTTGTTTGAAGTTATGGTAACTGGAAATTCGGTACTATGTAACCAGGCAATATATTCATGAACTCATATAAAAATAAATATAAATGATATTAAACATAATATATATTTTTCTTTATCTGACGTTTTCGTCATTCAATAAAGTAAATCTCCATGGAAACCACAAACAATACGATTAAAATGAAATGTAATATTATACAATTCAAAGACGAGAAAGTGTTACGTATCGTAATTTAGTGTAAAAGAGATGGGTATACAATTTCCGTTCATAATTTTTGGTCGGATTACAGGGCACAGACATTGCAATTCTCTTTTATGTTTCGAACTGCAATGTTCCCAACATTCTTCACTCAAAAAAAAAAAAAAATAGGTCAGGTTAGCTAACCCGGTGCTACGTTTTAGTGGCGCACCGCGTAATAAGAGTTAATAATGTTTATTACTCAACATTGAGTTTACAAACTCTACATTTATTTCATTAACCTTACTTAACGTGTAAGTGGGCAAGTGTATTTGCAGTAATCTCTGAGGTTGTTGCTTTTGCGCTTAATTCGCAGAAGTTACAGAAAAAGTTTAAAATTAAAAAAGATTTTCGGTTTAAAAACGCTATGCTAAGCTGTTTTATTGAACTTGGGTTCTCATATAAAATATGACATCTATTGAAAAAAAAAAAAAAACCTCTTTTCTATTTATTTTACAAACTTTTGAAGGATTTCTCCCACAGTCAGTATTACTAATTTAATAAGTTTACCACTTTTGGTCTTCGTACTAGATATTTATAATATATAGATACTCATATTTTTGTATTATGTATATCTGATGGATGTCGTAAACACAGTTTACGACATCCACCTTGAGGTCGCGGTGGAGGTCCCTGTTTGTACCTTGGCGCGTTGACTATATCCATTAGTACTTTGTTTTGATGTTGTTGTATGGTTTGACGATTGCTTTGACTGATGCAGCCCCACAGCTTAATACCGTAGGTCCATACAGGCTTTAAAACTTGTTTATATATCAACAACTATATATTCACAATGGCGACTGTCTTCCAAAGAGCCAATTTTTTTTTTTGTATCGAGTATCCTTCATAGTGCGAGCATTGTTTACGCTAGACTATTGGCTATTTCATATTTTTGTTACCATACTAAACAATTGAATGTTATTGTCCCTTACCCCTTAACATCGGGATGTTCCTCGACGTGGAAGATGAAGCTCTGCGGCAGACTGGCGAGCCCGGCGCACACCCATGCCGTGATCAGCGCCCTGCGCACGCGCGCCTCCCAAGTCACGTTCAGAGGCTTCAAGATGGCGTAGTATCTGAAATAGGAATGGAAACAATGATATTTTGCTATACATATACAACCTCAGTTTTTGTTAACTCTAAAAAAATCATACTTTTAGGTATGTTCACATAGCAAACTGTCTAAATGTATGGAACAAATGCTTTTTTTTTTTTCGCGATTTTGTTCTTGGTTCCATAGTTTTTTTTAGAAAAATTCTTTATTAACATAAAAGTATACATAGCTGTAGAACTTAAAAGTAAAGTAACAGTCACACTAATATTAATACCAACACTTTTACAGGCTAAGAGCACCTTTATAAGTATACCGGATGACTTTTTTTACCGTCTCGAAAAAAATTGGGTATACTAGGTGAACGGAGTAGAAGCCTATGGCATAGCAATTTTTTTTTTTTTTTTCAGAAATAAAACTAAAATAAAAGATAAAAATATTGAAATTTGGGTGCGTATGATTTAAATTTAAATATTATTTATCGTATTTATTTATTGAATTATGTTTTTTGTTAAATTTCTGTGTTTATTGTTATAGTATGATAAGTTTACTTCAAATGTGTGGTATTTATCCATAGATCAATTTCTTTCTAGGTTAAAGAAAAAATAATAAAAACTATGCCATAGGCTTCTACTCCGTTCACCTAGTATACCCAAATTTTTACGAGACGGTTAAAAAAGTCATCCGGTATAATAGTAATGGTTACAACTTATTACATCATAAGGCGTTTATTAATTAAACCTTAAACATTAACATAAAATTACTGTGATAATTTCATTTATAACATGAGGGGGTAGCAGCAAATACTTAACTACGCGCACAGCGTAAGTGCGACCGTCGACCAGTGCAAGCGGTAGCTCGGGTGATCGCGTGTGGCCATCACCCGAGCTCGGGTGATCGCGTGTGGTCCCATAGTAAAAGTTGTTCAAATGGTGCGTAGGTACAATAAAGCGTAGGGTCGATCGAGGGTTAAGCTACGCTTGCCGCTGTAGGTCCGTGGATGGGTGACCATCCATTACATATCGAGGTCCCTCCGTGCCTCGGAAAGCACGTCTGTCAGCAAGGGTGCCTTTCCACCAGAGATGTACTATGCAGCTACGTTGCGAGAATGTAAAAGCTAATTTACGAAACTATGAAACCGTTTCCACTGATGCTAAGCTATGTAGCGGAGCGAGTAAGATGTTCTATGAAAATGGCATGTCTACTTTCGGTGACAAACGCGCGCCTACTGTAGGTGCACTGCTCTGCATATAGCTACACCACTCGCGACCATCCATAGCACGCATCCATAGCACGCATCCATAACACGCATCCACAGCACGTATCCTTCCATATAAAAACGTAGCTTAGTTGAATCAGTAGCGCTATTCTTTAGAAATCCCACCGTGAAAACTCACGTGAAGTGAGTTCAAAGTGAGCTGTCAATGTCTAGACTTCCTAGCGTCAGTAGGATAGGTGTCTGGTAGGATGACAGTTCACTTCACGCTCACTTCACCTATATTTTTACGGTGAGAATCGACCGGCAGTTTCCACCAGTGCTATGCTATGTGGACCAGTGAATATGATATTAATTAAATATGTCATTATTTCAATATGTGCATTTGTACACGCTTCAATGATTTTCGTGTTAATTTCGTCATAACCTTCGGAGTTTGTGTTATTCAATGACATAATCTCTGCTTTAACTTCATTTTCGAACACAGGTTTAAGGAACATCGAATGGACTATTAAACATTCGTTACAGTTTATTTTTGCATCCTTACTCGAAGAATGTGCCATATTAATATAGTGGTTATTAAAAGCAATTGTTATTTCTACAGGATCAGACAGTACTGTTATCTATTTTTATTTTTTTATTTTTCTGTATACCTACCTACTCAAGTTAATTATCTTTTTGTATGCACGTGTTTCTGTGACAAATAATTTTTTTTTTTCTTTTTCTTTCTTTCAATTAGAATATTTTCTATGTTGTCCCTATGGTTATTGTTCCGAATACTCTTTATTATGTACATCATAAAAATTACAGATATAATGTAGAAATGTTACATAGGGTGACATAATGGGCGGTCTTATCGCGAAAAGCAATCTTATAGAAAAACTAAGATGCTATATTTTACGAGAGAGAGAGTAGTCTAGTCTACGTAGTCTACATAGAGTTGTTTGGAATTAAGAGGTAGCATAACGGTAAACACGAAGGCAATTAAAATATAAGTAACATTAGAATTTGAATTTAAAACACATTTGAATTTTTCGAGATTCACATTCCGACTCTAACAATGTTCCGAGTTACATACATAATTATATGAGTAATTCTTACGAATATTATAAAAACCAATTCTTTTATAACTACACAAGAGGTAAGGCCTACATTGTAACTTATTTTATGTCTTCACACACACACTCAGCAACTGTTTTTCGTTAAAAACTTCCTCTAATAATTTTCCACATACACTGGCAAATTGGCTTTGGCAGGCCACTAATTGCTTAACAACAACAAAGGGTAAATACTCGTATTTCTAATTTAAAGTTAATCTATTATTACACCGAAGAACTTAAGTAAATTATGGAATAGTATTAGATTAGGTTTCAGCTTGGTAAATAAACAGACGCCTACATAATTTATAGTGGTAACCGCCGGTTAGAAACAACGGAACATTAGAATTACTTATATCTACTGCGATGGCCGATGGGGCCGGAAGGTTCTGGAGTGGCGACCGCATACCAGAAGACGTAGAGTTGGAAGGCCTCCCACAAGGTAGAGCGATGACCTTGTGAAGGCCGCAAGAATCCAATGGATGCGGGAACCATAGAACCGGTCGAAGTGGCGTTGCTTGGGAGGATCCTCCCTTTACTATGGAGTATGAGTGAACTTTACACCCTGTTCCTCATACTTCTATACTGGTGACCCCGAACATGGACATTAGTGCAGCCTACTTCAGCGTGACATCATCATCATCACTTCCTCCGAAAGCCGAAAGACGTCCACTGCTGGAAATAGGCCTCCTGCCTATGTCCAGTAGTGGACGTCTTTCGGCTGAAATGATGATGATGATAATATCTACTACTCTGTTATTCCTATTTGTCTGGATCCCTTTTACAGAGACCAAGTTTCACCCAATCATGCCATGCGTTATCTACGCGAGTTTATTGGAGCTTCTGACCCACCACATCGCATCTCGTCAACCACCCGCACTATTACTACGTTTGCACTAAGCGTTCTTTTTGACTGTTTTTCGTTTTGCTTGTCTCCTTAGGGTAGTACCGTGATGTAAAATAGCCTATAACCTTCCTCAAGAATTGGGCTATCAAATGCTAAAATATTTTTGAAATCCGACTGGTACTTCCTGAGATTAGCGCGTTCAAACAAAGAAACAAACTCTTCAGATTTATTATTAGTATGTGTATAGATTTTTCACTCGCTATTCTGCCGAGCTATCTTGCAAAAATTTCACAGTGAAAACTTGTGTGGCATGAGTTTGAAAGTAGCTGTAAATAATGCCAATCCCTTTAGTTAGAATGACGGCTCACTTCACACTCACTTCACTATAGTATTCATGGTGAGATTATTACAGAATGGGGCCTATTACACTTTCAATATTATCACGATCCTGGATATCGTGATATTATCAACAGTAAAATTATCGATGTAGTAATCATAATTTGACATCAATACCATCAGTAATTCATCAATACTGGATCATGATATCGAGTATCGCGTGATAATACTGATTGGGGCCTATCACACTATATTTATATACAAAAAAACCGTACAAAGGCGGACTTAATGCCTGAGGCATTTTCTACTAGTCAAGCTTAGGGTGATGCAGAGACGACACATGGCAGGTGCATTAAAAGGGATAGATAACACGAAAATAACTATAAAATTCAGGTATAAATACTTAGGTATATAAGGTGTTTCTATTCAAACACGAAATATTCTTTAAGTGGTAAAAAAGCCATAGAAGGGATATTTTTTTTCTTTCTATTTTTACATAATCAATGTAATTTCAAATTGTTTGAGACATTTTGCAAAAAAAACCTTTATTTACTTATTCTATGAATGACCCACCCGGACGCGGCGACGCCACGACAGTAGCAGCATGAGCGCGGTGAATTTTGATAATTCATCATCATATCAAGTAATTTTAAATTATTAATTTTTTTAAATAACGTACTCAGATTTAATAAAAATTCATTTCCATGGCTTCTTTACCACCTATATATAGGTGTATCTCTTAAAATATTTCGTGTTTGAATAGATACACCCTATATACCTACATACATACATATAAACAGAATAAACGTTGTCAGGAGAAATATAACGATCGGTAGAGGAAAAATAACGATCAGTAGGAGAAAACGAATCCAGCAAATCAGCGCTGGGATATTGCTGGTTTATTTTCTGCATGATATTTATTGGGTATCTAGTTTTGTCAGAAAGAAGTCTACAAATCCATTGCGAATCGTCAACGCAAATCCTGAAATGCCGTGATTATAAAATGTCACATATAAAAACCCTTCAATCGTACAACTCTGCAATAGTAATCCGTTTGTAATGCGTAAATCGGAGTAGCAACAACCTTGGCACTTGTAATTCGGACAGCTGATTGATCGATCTCGTTCGACAACCCGTCTCGACGGCACTTATATTTAGGTACGTCATTATTTTGTGCGGGGAAGTACCTACGTGGGTAGACTGTTATGTTAGGTGCGTACGTTCTTGATTTATGCTTATGTTCCTTGAGGTTGGGAATAAGCGTGGAAATATTCTTGTTCTGTTTTGTCACAAAAACTCAATAGTTGAATTCTTCTATTTGTTTTCCTTTCTTTTAGAAAACCTTTATCTTTCTTTATTACTCGTACAAAAGTAATTATCGAGGTAATTAAAGAGGAATAATTATTATAAAAGCTTGCCAAGTTTAACTCATTTGGACCTTAGAATTAGTCATCAATTTTAAATACTCAAAAGACATCCATTTTGTAATTATTTTACTTTGCCACGCTGTTTTATAATAAACAAAACTATTAATAATAGGGAATAAAATGAAATCGTTTATTCAGTAAATAGGATATCGTAATCATTTTTACACGTCATATTTAAAAATATAAAAAAATAAGCTAGATGGAGTCGACATTTCCGATCTGACTAACCCTAAAAGAAATTGCGAAACCTTGTCCTCACCGGACACGGGTGTTTCGAGAGGTTCCTGTTTCGGATTAGGCGGGAGGAAACGACTGGGTGTTACCTCTGTGTGGATCGCTCGGAGGACACGGTGGAGTATACGGTGGAGGTCTGCCCGGCTTGGGCAGAGCACCGCCGTGTCCTCACGGAGGCGATCAGCGGCGGCAATCTCTCGCGCGTCCGGCCCTGGTCCAGGCCATGGTCCGGAGCGAAAGTGCATGGGAGGCAGTCACCTCCTCTTGCGAAGCAGTAATGCTCGCAAAGGAGGAGACGGAACGCGTTAGGGAGCGGTAGTCTGTGCGCCCTCACACCCCTAGTCGCCGCAGGAGACGCCCTGGGCGGCGGGAATCGGTAGCCGAATCCCGGCCACCGTAGGCGCGGGCATGCGGACGGTGAGCTATGGGCAGCTCGCGGTCCGGTAAGGACCAGGCCCGGGTCGACGGCGCGTTGGGTTCCACGCGCGTCTCAAAAAGATGTCGGCACGCACTGACGGGGTCTGCTGGGACTGGTGCCTGCCAGGGTTGCGGGTTTGTCCGAAAGGGGTACCGTGGCCTGACACACAGGCAACTGAAGGAACACGGGTGTGTTTTAGCCAGTAAAAGTCTGACACGCCCTCCCGCTCCGCCCAGAGCGGGAGAAGTTATTTGATAATTTCCAAACCAAAAATAAAAAAAATCTCAAAGGAAATCTCTTGGACTCGAACAATGACTGAATGAATGGCTTGAACAGTCATTTTCTGTAAAACAAAGATAGTATTAATGTCCGCACAGGTTCCCCAGAGAAGAATCCCATAATGATTTAAGTCCCTAGTAGCATTTTCCGTTGGCATTTAGTTGGGCCAACTTCAGAGGTATGTGGCCCAACCAAACGCCAACAAAAATGCTACTAGGGGTAAGACTATGAAAATAACAAAAATAAACTATAGGTAAACTGGAAAACTCCTTGTAAAGAAAGGATCTCTTTGAAGTATCTACTATCAATATATCTCATTCTTTCGCCACTCAGAATCGCTACATCATCCGGTTTGGAAAATGTGCGCTGTTGAAATTTTAGGCACATCAGACATTTGAATAATGTCTTTGTAGTAGGCAAAGTAAGGCAAGGCCTTGGATTTGAAGGCAGCTGTATCGAGCTACCATATCTATTTCCCAAAAGCCTTCCGCCTGTTGACCTTTCACTTAAGAGAATTACAAAAAAATCTTCGTTTTGGCCGACTTTTCAATCTTCTGATAACCTTTATCTGAGGAATGAAAAGTGCGGTTTGGCAGCAGCGGTTAGATTTCAAAATCAAAATATTTTATTTCACAAAAACCTACATGGGCACTTATGAACGTCGTTGGCGCACGGTTCCAATAGGTCGTTTCCTATGGAGAAGAGCAGAGAAGAAACTCCACGGTTACCCTTTTAAAAATAATTGTTTTTTTTTTAATATATTTTCAAATAACAGTGTTAATAGGTTTGGGAGGAAGCTGTAGGCCTTTCAACAATTACCAGGTACTTACATAAAAAAATAGAAAATGGTTAGCATATCTATAGTCTACTACTACTACAGTCAATTAGGCCTTCAACGTTCTCACATTCACAAAATAGGAAATAATATATTAATAATACATATTATTTAAGAGAAATCTATAAGTGGTAAAAAAGCCATAGCAGCGAACAAATTTTTTTTATCTAAGTGTTTTATATTTTTACATAAAAATCATAATGATGTTTTTTCATATTTTACTTATTCTATGAATAACCCGCCCGGATGCAACGACGGTGGCGGCACGAGCGCGGTGAATTTTGATAATAAATCATCATAACAAGTAATTTATTTTTTATTTTTTTTAATAATATAGTCAGATTAAAAAAAAAACCATGGCGTCTTTACCACCTATAGGTGTAACTCTTAAAATTTTTCGTGTTTGAATAAATACACCATATATAACAAAAAAAAAACGAAAGGTTTTATTTTTTACCACTTTTTACAATTTTTTCACCGGATATTTCGGAAATTTGGCACTCGGGCGACGCCAGGCACGAACAGCTAGTTTTTTTTATAAATAAATGTTTATTTATTTTATATCTAACAGGTTGCTTGATTCTATGTACGTGTGTTGTGTAGTACTTACTTTAGAAATTTGAGACCAAGTCCCTTTGGACCGGATATAAAAAAAGTTCAAATGCTCTTAGAAAGTTCAAAGCAGTTTAAGAATTATGTCGTGATATAAAGAGTTCTTCAAAATAAGTCAAAGGTCCAAGGTCTTGTGTTACGCAACGAGTAGGTGCTCTTAGTATGAATATAAAGTCGAGTGACACGTGTTACAACCAGGGGCCTTACTCCCGAAGACGATTCGAGTTTGATTTAGATTCCGATTCGATTTCGTTTCTGATCCGAACTCGATTTAAAACTTAAAACTGACCGAAGTTAGTTTCGCTTCGAACCACCGCACGATCGTGCGCTGGTGTTGGATTCAAGAGTATGAATCGGCATTTAATTCGAACCCAATTCGATTGATTCAGAACTCGATGCTGTCGGGAGTAAGGCCCCAGAAGCGAGTTCGAATCGGAATCAAAATCAAACTCGAACCGTTTTCGGGAGTAAGGCCTCAGCTATTTATAACATTTAAGGCGCATAGGCAGGTTGGAATATCCCTATTTAATTATTTAAAAAACATGACGTACCTACGTATCCTATTTACAGAATAAATAAATTCATTTCATTTCATTTCTAATCGTAATTTAAAATAAATTAGAAGATATTTTCGTGGTGACGTGATATCTCTGATCTATCGATCGTTCGGTGAATGGTGAAAATGATTTTTTTAACGTTTTCCTTCATCAATATTTCACATTTAATTTACCTTTTTTGTGTCATTTATTCTTATTTCACCTTGCTATTCAGTGAGCTAGGTTTCTGTCTCCAAAGAAATTATTCACGCTGAATTTTAATTTTAATTGTTAGTTTGTTTGTGTGTCTGTACTAACACTAGATGTTAAGTAAAATTGTTACTAACCACACTGATAATCCGAATAGTTGATTTTTTGATTGTTGATTTCCTTTTGGTTGAGTTGACATTAAATTGTGTTAAAAAAAACTGTTCCATGACGTTTGTTTTGACAAAAAATTTGTTGATTTAACAAATCATGTCGGTAGGGGCTATATTAACCCAAATATAGGTTAAAAAAAGGTTAAATCAACTTAAAAAGTTTTTCAGCGCATATGGACTAAATTTTCTTAAATAAAAATATTCTATTCTATTCTATTACCATGCCTTGACGGTCTCCATATTGTTTCTAATTCCTACGATCAAAGTCTTACCAAAGGACCAAAATTAAATCTTATCTTAAGCCACAATACCTACCTATTCCTTATTTACAAGCAAGAAAACAGGAAAATTATGAAATGACAATTTATAAAAAATTAAAAATTACTTACCTATCAACAGCGATACAAATAAGGACGAAACTGGACAGGTAGAGCCCAAAGGTCCTCGTGAACATCATAACGCGGCATGTGAGGTCCCCTGCTAGCCACTGGACTGTGCCAGCCCACGCGATCTCCAGCGGCATCATTAGGAACGTTACCTGTAACAACACTGCTTACCGTTTCATTTCAAAGAAAGAAGAAAGAATATAATTTTCACTCCTCTTGCTCAAAAATACCGTCATTGTGGCGTACCAGATAGTAGGGGAGCCCACGATGCAAAATCGGGATATACTCGAGCGCCCTTTTTTTTCGTCGCTTTTAGTAAATCCCGAAATCCCCGCATGGGCTCCCCTACTAAGAGCGTATCAAAAATAGCATTTGTTCCTCTAGGGGAAAAAGTTAGCCTACAAAAACGACAAAGTCTTTAGTCAACAACATTTTATTTTTGAAAGTGGAACTAAAATCGGCGATCTCTTTGGTATAGAATGCATGCAATGCGTTGCGGCTACAGAAGAAATTAAAAAAAAAGACATTGGCGCGAATTCTTTAGAATTTTCATCTAATTTGCAAATTGTATTAGTGGCCGTACCTAATTTATTTTTAATATTGTATTGGATTATTTTATTTTCTCGCAGTCGTGAAAAGTAAAGTGTAACACACGGCGCTAAAAACCCATTATAACTCGGTTTCTATTTACTCCCTCGCTAAAGCTCGAGAGTAAAACTACCTCGTATAAATGGGTCATTTTAGCCCCTAGTATAACAATCTACTATTTTTTGGTAGCTCGTTCAACGATTTGTGAAACACAAAATACTAAAGAAAAACCGGCCAAATGCGTATCCGACCACGCACAATGAAGGGTTCCGTAGTTGGTATGAATTTATCCCATGAAAAAACTTAACATCGTAGTTGAAAAACATGTTCTTCCATACGGAATGTATGGGAGAACATGTTTTTCAACTGTAAATGTAAGTTGGTCGACTATTACTCGGTAACTTGTGAAGTTACTTGTGAACTTAGCTGTGATAGCTTTCCTTTTAACTTCGTTATACATACTACTGCTGTGAATTTTTTCACATAACCAAATACAACCACTTACGTGTCAGGGGGGGGGGGACTTGACTCTAACAAAAATTAGATAGATAGATAGATAGATAGAATACTCTTTATTATGTACACCATAAAAATTACAGATATAAATGTAGAACTGTTACATAGGGTGTCACAATGGGCGGTCTTATCGCTAAAAGCGATCTTTTACAGACAACCTTTGGATGGATCAAAAAGTAGAAGGAGAGACAATACTGCAGGTATTTAGTGGTGTACCACTTACATATATAAAATAAATACATTACACAAAGCATATAGATACTTATCCATATAAATATATATATATATACACACACAATAATAAACATGATACAAGAGCAAGGAACTTTAAGTAATGATGATGTTTAAGGAAAGAGGAAGTGATTTTTAACCAAAATTTTAAAAGTGGACAAAGATTGAGCACGCCTTATCGAGACGGGCAAGGCATTCCATAACCGTACTGCTTGAACTGTAAAAGACTTGTCGTAAAAACTAGTGGAATGCATTGGCAACTCTAGTCTCAAGTTTTCCGATGACCTCAAATATCTATTATGTGTGTCATGAAGGAACTTGAAACGTTCTTTAAGATAAGAGGGGGTTTTAGGATTGAATAGTAGAGCTGTAGAGCTGAAATAAGATATGAGAATTCCGGCGAAGACGTATGGGAAGCCAGTTGAGCTTTGTACGAAACTCAGAAATGTGATCATATTTGCGCAGGCCAAATATAAATCTAATGCAAAAGTTTTGAAGTCGCTCAAGTTTATCTAGTTGTGCCTCAGTAAGAAAAAAAAAAAAAAATTAGCAGTTTAAAGCTTAATATTACGCAAACGGATCCCTGAATCGAAAAGTGGTCTCACAAACCCGCAATATTTTTGAACGGCCTATCCAACGATACCTAGCACCATGGGATACACGAGAAAATAAAATATATTCCTCACTTTATGTACGGTTAGCTGCAGAGAAATCTCACCCCCTAGCAATGCATTTATTCATTGCTAGGGGGTGAGATTTCTCTGCAGCTGACTGTACCTATAGTACCCTAAAAAAAAATATTTCAAAATTTACCACTTTTTATTTTACCACTTTGTTCGCGTGATTAATATGTCCTATACCTATTTTAAATTACAGATTTCTAGTAGTAAGTCTGTGAGCTAAGCCGCGGTCAGACAGACAGACAAAGAGACAGACAGACGGACATGACGAAACTATAAGGGTTTCTTGTTGACTACGGAACCCTAAAAAGCTTCTGGCCCATGAAGACGCTAATGAAGGGCCATCTACCAACTTCCCTGAAGCGAAAACTCATCGATATGTATATCCTGCCCGTCCAAACCTACGCGGGTGCTCAGACCTGGTCGCTGACTAAATCGCAAAAGTTCCGCCTCGGGATTAGCCAAAGAGCAATTGAGCGCAGCATTTTGGGCGTTAAACTAACAGACAAAATACGAAACACCACGCTGCGCTCCAAAACGGGGATCCTAGACGCAGGCAAAAAGGCTGATGGGGGGCGGGTCTCGTCAGCCGCATGCACAGTGGACAACAGTCTCCACACGGTGGGTGCTTGAAGACGGACGGCGCTGCCGAGGTCGGCCTAAGAAGTGGTGGCGAGATAACTTAGACGCTTACCGCAAAGGCTGGACCGAGTTAGCTCAGTAGAAAATAATGCCTGGAAGGATTTGGGGGAGGCCTTTGACCAGAAACAGTCCTTTGGGACAGCTAAGGACAGCAAAAAAAAATTAAAAATTGAAGGATTTGGAGAGGCCTTTGACCAGCAACAGTCCTTTGGGACAGTGAAGGACACCAAAAATAAAAAACATTGATCAGTACACTGCCTTTCTCTACAACGTTCAAGCTTCAAAAAAAATTATTAAACGAGACCCCCGTTTCCAAACATTGGAGAGCAGTTCAACCAAAATACATAAAAGATGAGGTTGTTATGGATCTCTGTTTACTCGCAAGACTTGATATTCTAATACTGAGTAAATTATCTTACGATCTGCATTAAATGCCTCGGTCGGTCGGTGTGTACCTAGATCATTACAATTTGTTGAACAGACACGGAGTTTGTTGAAGTTTGCGTAATTAGTTGTTAATTTGTTTTTTGGTTTGGTAATGGGTGCATTTAAAATTGGAATTTGGAGTTATTAAAGATACAAAGAGAAGCTCGTGGCTCAAAAGGATTAAAAGGAGGAAGATATTATGTTACGCGCTAACATCGCAATCAGTAAACCTAGGCTCGGCGCACGACTACATGCACCAAAACTCACACATCTGTGATCAGTGTGATCACAGTCGCAAACCTACAGTTACCGATAGACAAGAACAGAGATAGCAGACGGCGCTGTCGTGCGAGCGAAATCGCGTTAGCTGCCGAATGTTGGCCGAATGTTTACGATTATGAATGACATTGCATGTGGTAGCACAAACATGGCGAAGAAAACATGGCACGGGTCGATCCATCAGGTTAAGCTACGCATACTGCGGTTGGTCGGTGGATGGGTAACCATCTTTACATACCGAGACTCCTCCGTGTCTCGGATCTTTGACAGTCGTTACGGGTTGTCAGAAACCAGAAAGACTGACTACCAGTCTTACCATGGTCACAATATTACTGGGCCCTATACCTCTGTATAATGAGTTGTGGAGGTCAGATAGGCAGTTTGGTCAGTAGACCGGATTTAGCTGAATACCGACTACGCAAGCGAGCGATCGGTATCGCAGTATGGTATTTTATTATTTATTTCTCGCTAACGTACACGGCCGACCGTACACGGCCGACATCAGCGTAGGAGGAATTTAGGCCTTAAGAGATAATACTAGATAGTCGTGTCATCTAGCCATCTAGTGTTGTGAAGTCTATCAACTGGGTCAGATAAGTTAACACATCGCACCTTTAGAATTATAGAGACCTAACTTCTTCAGAAGTTGAAAAACATCACCAAATTAGGTCACTATAATAATATTATAGTGACCTATATTTGAAATTTTAAGATTTCAACCTTTCTAAAGAACATCACCAATGAGGTTACTATAATATTGTGAATTAATTGATGATGTCATTAACTGATGATGTGATTGATGATTTCAAATAAGGTCTAGAGACCTTATTTGAAATCATCAATCACATCATCAGTTATCATATCATCATCATCATATTTTAAATGTCGCACCTTTAGAATTATAGATAATTCTAAAGGTGCGACATTTAAAATATCTTACTTAAATCATCCGCTTAGCTCACTCAATAGGTATTGAAAGTATGACGAATACCGACACAAATATCTAAGGACCGCGTATTTTAAACCTCGCTGTTGTCTAGTGGTACCTGTGACAAACCCAGAGATCCCGGATTCGATTCCCAGCGTCGGCAAATATTTCTGCTCTGTTTGGTTGGTGTTAGGCTTGTTCAAGTCCGCCTGGCTAGCTACCATCACCTTATCTAAGTCAAGCATCTGTTGTGTTTCGACAGTTAGAGGTAAGATAGCCAGTTCCTCTGTGGTTGAGGATTCCGGATGAAGCTCGCTTCCATCTTCGGCCTTATCATCACTTACCATCAGGTGAGATGAGGGCCAAGAGCTTTCCAGTAGAGGATAAAAAAGGTTCAAAAGCAAATCTAATCTCAGCAACAATCACAGTCAAAAACTTATAAAAAACCCACAGTTAATTCGAGGTTCTTTTCACAGATTGAGACGGAGATTAGAATGCGAACGTACTTAAAAAAGGGCCCTTCTGTTTGTATGTCTTGGTTTTTTATCTAGTCTCATAAACGAAACGCAGAAACCAGTGGCTTGTCTGTGATTCTTGATCTTCGTACGTGTTATGAGTACTTTAAGTGGAATTTGAAATAATTATTGGAAAAAAAAAGTTTGCCGTCACGGGACTCTCGGTAGATGTGAAACATCGAAATTGATGGTTATTGAAATAATTTTGTAATAGAAGAAAACCAATAAATCACTACATATTATAACACAAAGTCTTCCGCTGCGTCTGTCTGTCTGTTCGCGATAAACTCAAAAACTGCTGCACCGATTTTCATGCTATTTTCACCAATGGATAGCGTGATTCTCAAGGAAGGTTTTAGTATACAATTTGTTATTTTGTACATTTTTGTATGCATTAACGATATTTATTGCAGGTGTCGAAAAAAAATAAGCCGTCTGGGAGCTTTCAACGAAAACGCTGTCTAAACCCTTTGGAATTGTGAATCCTGCTATGCTACTTTTATTTTAGAAAAAGCCACGCGGGTGAAGCCGCGGGCAGCAGCTAGTATGTGATAAACAAAAGTGAGCAGTGGTGGCCCAACGGTCGTGAATTTTGAATTATTTCAACACCACAGTACGGCATGCCCTAGAACCAAAAATTCTACCAACCCGCAATGGGCCCACGTGGTGGATTCCCACATGGCCATGGCCCACTCCCTCTCATTGAGAGGAGGTCTGCCGCTTGTGAAATATGGAGAAATGAAGTCGGTTACAAATAAATATATTTTTCTTATTATTCTTATTAGAATGATTTATAGAGAATCTGAATACGAGACAAATCAATATTTTTAATACATCATAAGAGAGCGTCATACCGTTTGCCGTCACGGCATAGAGGTTTCACATTAAAACGTACTCCCACCATTTGCCTCATAACACAAACTGAGTGCAAAGAGGATATCCAAAAATCATGTTCAAAATCAGGGTTTGTAAAAATCCGATTTTTATAATAAATATCAAAAAAAAATTTTTTTTTATATATATCGGATATATATCCGATATATATCCAGGTCAAGAAAAACAAGCGAATTTCATTCTGTAAGGGGATTAAACACTTAAAAATTTGAAAGGAATTTTTAAAATAATACAAGTGTCAAATTACCACTTATTTTAAAAAAGTAACAAAAGAAATAGTGTTTAATTGTTTTTTTGTGAACACTTAAAAAAAACAAGTACCTATTGTTATAATAATCTTCATTTGTTCGTGAGATAAATCAACTAATTTTAATAATAATTTGTAATCATAAAAAAGTAAATTATTCTGAATTGTAGTTTTTCGCTACGTGTTGCCAGGGTAAACATTAATCTCCAAAATTTTTAGTTCAGATGACAGGAAAAAATCAATTGATCTATATCAAGATAAAAATCTATTATATCGTGATATATAACCGCTGATATATCTGTTCAAAATAGAGCATGCTGAATACAGATCAATAACCGCTTACCATAAGATCAGCCACAGCTAAATGCATCAGCAGCACATCGAGCCGACTCGCCCTCCCCGCCCTCTTCCTCTTCATCAGCTGCGACAGCACCGTCAGGTTGCCGGTTGCAGATACCACCATCAGCACACTATACACTGTCATGGACACCATGTGGCCATGATTGAACCTCATATCCAGAGGCAGTTCATCGCTGGTGTTCAGATGCGACCAGTTCTTCTGCGAGGCCCCTCCGGGCCCCGATACCTTTTCGTCTATATCCATAGTTGGTGTTGAAACTATTTGGTGTGAAGCCAGGTGGATGGTGACATTTTCGATTTGTGGGTTGGCATTCGTTGTTGTCTGTAACAAGAGAGAATTTTAATTAAAATATTGTGCAATAGGTTTTTTTTTTCCGGAGCAGGTATAGAAAGTAAAGGTCATGGCGCACTATACCGGCACCGCAACAGCACCGCTTCAGCCCAGCAATTAACTTGTCATTCCAATTAGAGCATTAAATCGTGTGTCGTACAATATATTTCATAATGTCAATATGAAAAAGCCAACGGCGGACAGTCAGCGCGCTGTAAGTGAGCGAATCGCATGCTTACAGCGCGCCGACTGCGTGCTTATCGCGCGCCGACTCCGAGTCGCAATGTAAACCGAGACATTATGAAAACGTGCAAGTCCTAGGCGTGTTCAATGATAAATGCCATATAAAAATTGTGTTCCCGGTGACAGCAAGCTTGCACCTTGCGGCCAGTGCACGGATTGCGAGCTTGCACCTCGCGGGTGGCGCGCGGACTGCGAGCTTGCACATCGCGGACGCCGCGTAGTTAGCTGGCGGCTAGCCGTAGCCTAAATTCGTGGCGACGCCGTGCTGAAGCAGTGCAGTTGCGGTGCCGGTATAATGTGCCATGACCATGGCCATATCTTCAAGGCAGTCTGATCCAATTTTGCCCATTATTCGCAATGATCTGGTCATTTCATTGCGAATAATGGGCAAAATTCCGGTAACTCTTCCAAATAAAGGGACTTGAGAAAATGTTACATATACAGAAATACATAATGTGAAGGACTTTCTAAAAAAAGTCAATTAAAGTAAGGGTTACTGCGTCATCATATTGCCGGTGGGCGCCATTAAGCATTTCTGTCTACGCCGCGGCTACGGCGCTACGTCGTAGCTGACGTAGCCTTCACCCTGCTACGCAGCTACGCGGACGTCATTTTAATGATCATTGGAAGTTTTTTAGGGATCCGTACGTCCGAATGAAAACGGAACCCTTATAGGATCACTCGTGTGTCTGTCAGTCTGTCTGTCTGTCCGTCTGTCTGTTGGTCTGTCCGTCTAGTCACAGTCAATTTACTCCGAATCTAATGGACCGATTATGCTGAAAATTTGAAACACATCTGAATTTTTGTGACCAAAACACGGACGTGTAACGTAAATAAATTAATTTTGAATGTGGGGTCACTATTGGGGGACAAAGAAAATAAAATAAAGTTTTACAAACTGTACCGTGTGATACATTATATGAAAGGGCTTACTCAGGGTCCTAAATATACATTTTTTATAATTTTAAAATAGATCTTTTTAAACAAATTTAAGAAAATGTACCATTCCCCCTATTATCGCCGAAACTATTGAGCCTGAACAACTACAATGCTATGTTAAGTTTTAAGACTCCTACAAACAGGCGCGACACACGACGCGACACAAAGGAACCGCTTGGCGCGTGACGAGTGGTGTCTTAGTGTCGCGTCGCGTGTCGCGCCTGTTTGTAGGAGCCTTTACTTGGAATAAATTCATCCCAACTACGGAACCCTTCATTGTGCGTGGTCCGACACACACTTATTTTATTTACATATTTGTGTAAGAAGTTCACAATGAGTTTTTTATACAGCAGAGTTGAAGATTTTCCTTAATGCGTTATTTAAATACTCAATTATATAATTCAAACAGCCTACTTGTTTGAATGAACCTAATTTAACATGCTTTCCGAGACACGGAGGGTTCTTGGTATTATATGGTAGGAATATGTTTTCAATACACTTGTTGTCAGTATTTTGTCAACCACAACTTTTTTTTTTTTACATACAACTGGGAAGCTCTTGGCCTTCGTCTCACCTAATGGTAAGTGATGATAAGGCCGAAGATGGAAGCGAGCTTCACTCGGAATCCTCAAACGCAGAGGAACTGGCTATCTTACCTCTAACTGCCGAAACACAACAAATGCTGTTAACATTGTTGTTTTGGCGACAGACTTAGATAAGATGGTGGTAGCTAGCCAGGCGGACTTAGAACAAGCCCTACCACCAACCAAACCGAGCACTTTGTTTATATAAGACGTTTTCCTACTTTTCTTATAAACATCACATCTCAAACTCAAACTCAAAGCATTTATTTCAAATAAACCAATTACAGGCACTTTTGAATTGTCAAGGGGTCGTTCAGTCAGAAAGATGAAGCTTGTTGCCCATTCCAAAGCGTAGTAGGTTCCTATGGAGAAGAACGGGCAAGAAACTCCACGGACACTCTTTTAAAACAAAATATTGTTACAAAATATGGGTTACATCATTCATGTTGAAGTTATACGTGTGAGAACAATGTAGAAAGACGTGCACGTTAGAAGCGTCCGTAATAGAAACAATTCTAAAATTAAAATAAGCCGTGGCAGCTAAGAGATGACCAGTCCCAACTGACGGCGCCCGTTCACGAACATGACACATGGATCAGCACCATTTAGCTCAACCATTATGAAGGGAACTTAATTATCCAACACACACGCCACCTCAGCCATCACCTGCCTCAGCCTATATAGACTTTTTTCCAACTATGTTGCGGTTGGCTTCCAGTCTAAGCGACTGCCTATCTGACCTCCAAAACCCAGTTACTGGGTAATAAGATACGCCTTGGTAAAGCGGGCTATTGACATCCCTGCCACAGGGGCAATCTAGGGCGCACGGCGGTCGCGGCAATATCGGAGTTGTCTCTACACACATGCCTGCCGTTCAGTGTTCGAGTATACGTTGAGCTAAACACACGCGATGAGAATGGCACTAGTATTATCGCAAAAAAAAAAAAAATATGGTGCTATAGTATAGCCCTGGCTCCGCAAAAAACCGGTCAAAGGCGAGTCGGACTCGCGCACCGAGGGTTCCGTACCATCATAATTATAAAGCTTCATAAGCTTCATTCGTATAAGTCGGACCTAAATAGTTATGTGCCCAGAAAAAACTACAACTGTGCTTCACCCAAAGCAACCTGCGAGTACCTACTCGCAGGTTGCTTTGGGTGAAGCACAGTTAGGTAGGAAGGAGGATATTTTAGTTGAGAACCGCGAAATGTTTTTAAATTTTCATCGGCGAGGCGATGAAAATTTAATCGAATTAATAATATTAATTATTAATAATAATTTAATTAATGAGTTAATTTTAACACTGCGGTGTAGAATATTGCAGTTTTAGGTCAGCGCCTCTATTGACAGATAAAGGAACTAATGTCATTTTTGTTGATTTCTGAAAAAGTGTGCTATTTAGAGACATAGTTTTATTTTTCCTGTAATCTTTACATAACCTTCTATCACATAGAATAATTCCAGATTTTTCTCTATGCAAACTTCGGAGATAACGGGGGGGGAACGGTATTTTTTTTACATTTTTCATCAAAAGTCGAAAACTATGCGGCCTAAAGAAAAAAGAAAAAATGTTTGAGAATGTGCAAACAGCGCTCTTTCATATGATACCCCACATGCCCTAGTAGCGGCATTTCGAATTTTTAAGACCACCTTTCAGTCCCTCTTGCAAAAAAAATAAAAACTTTTTGTCTCTTTCTTATTTGCAAAATATTTGGGCAAACGTCATCTAAAACAATTCTAAATTTCAAGTTGATAGCATCACAGACAGACAGACAGACAGACAGACTGAGTCACACCATAAGGGTTCCTTTTTACCATTTTGGTACGGAACCCTAAAAATAAGGAAAATGAGATACTGGGTGAAGAAGTAACTATAGAAAAGAAGTGAGTTGAGCTACATGAATATTATGAAAGAATTAGAAGTAGATGAGCTTAAAAACTTTTTACGAATGGATATTGCTTCTTTCGGACCTTGCAATGGCGACACCATTCATAGAAAAAATTACAACAAAATATCTTTTAATCGACATGCGTGCGCTCCGAGTGACAGTTATCGACAAACTGATTAGAAATTGCTCCGATCGCGCTACATTCGCGGCAACATAGCAGCGGTATGCGGCGGGGACGATCTAGGGAGCAAGGGTGACCACCCGCGCTCCTGCTGCCCTGATTGCCCCTGCTTTCCTATACACATCACAATTCTGACATGCTAAACGCAAAAGCGGTATCTCAGGGAAAGCTAGTTTCGAGAAAATTTTAGTTTTGTAAACTATTCTAATATTGCTTATTATATATAATTGCTTGGGTACAGTTTTTGACATTTGGTTAAAATATCAAAAATGCATGTGCCTTTTTCATGAGATACTGCCATCGCGCTAGGTGTTTATAGAATAAAGTTTTTTTTGAGATACCGCTTTTGTGCTTAGTACCGCAGAATTTAGGTGGCAATTTAGGGTCATCCCCACCTAAACACCCTAGATTGCCCCTGCGACAGGGATGCCAGTAGCCCGCTTTAGACTGGTTGTCAGACTTTCAGGCTTCTGACGACCTGTAACGACTATCAAAGATCCATGAATGGCAGCCGGGACCAACGGCTTAACGTGCTTTCCGAGCTACGGAGGGATCTTGGTATGTAAAGATGGTCACCCATCCACATATCAACCGTGGCAAGCATAGCTTAACCTGACCGATCAACCTGTGCGGCTGTTATTACTTAGCTACAAGCCTTCACTTACTTCAATACTCTATACTAATAATATTATAAAGAGGTAAAGTGAGTTTGTATGTAGCAAGTAATCTTACGGAGCCGAAACGTGGACACTCACGGTACGGCTGGTCCTTAAATTCAAGGTCGCTCAGCGAGCTATGGAGCGGGCTATGCTCGGAGTTTCTCTGAGAGATCGAATCTGGAACGAGGTGATCCGGCAGAGAACTAAAGTTGTCGACATAGCTCACAGAAAAAGCAAGCTGAAGTGGCAATGGGCCGGCCATATTAGCCGTAGAACCGATGACCGCTGGGGTAGACGTGTTCTTGAGTGGAGACCGCGAATTGGCAAACGTAAGGTAGGACGCCCTCAGGCTAGGTGGAGCGACGATCTCCGCAGGGTGGCTGGTAGCAGCTGGATGAGAGTTGCCGAGAATCGAGCTGAATGGCGTGCAATTGGAGAGGCCTATGTCCAGCAGTGGACTGCTATAGGCTGATGATGATGATGATGATGAAGTAATCTTCGGATCTACTGATCTGATTTCGAAAGGCCACGAATGGGAAGCTACAGTATTGCCGAGTGTTATAGGATATATTTTATACTAGCTTTCGCCCGCGGCTTCGCTCGCATTAATTTAGGCACGGTTGACGCAGTGGTTAAGCGATTGACTGAAGCGCTGCGTGTCGCGGGTTCGATTCCCGCCCGGTACAAATATTTGTATGACCTACAAGTAGTTGTTCTGGGTCTGGCTGTTAGTGTATGTGAATTTAAATGTAAACAAGAAAAAAAGAATTTGACTATCAATTCGGGTTGTACTCTACTTGTAACTCTTAAAACTTCCAATTTCTTATAATTCCGTTCAGCCGTTTTAGCATGAAAGCATAACAAACAATCGAACTCACTATCGCATTATTTATAACCAGCTTTTGCCCGCGGCTTCGCTCCCGTTAATTTAGAATTTGACAATTAATCGGGTTAAAAACACAGTACTAAAGTTCCCTTAATAATATAATTCAATCATGATTCGAAAGACACGTAGCGCCATCTATTATCATAAGAAAGTTATTGTTGTTTTCCTCGGGAACAGTACTTTTTTGCGGGATGAGAGGTACCCTATGTCCGTTTTTCTACACCTGACAATGTATATGCAAAATTTCAGAATGATCGCTTCAGTGGTTTAGGCGTGAAGAGGTAACAAACAAACAAACTTACTTTCGCGTTTATAATATTATTACTAGCTTTTGCCCGCGTTAATGTCGGTTATCGCGTAAAAAAGTAGCCTTTGTCCTTCTCCATATCCCAGGCTATATCTCTGCCAAATTTCATGGCGATCAGTTCAGCGGTTTAGGCGTGATGGCGATGATGGTGATGGCGTAACATACAGACAGACAGACAGAGTTACTTTCACATTTATAATATTAGTATGGATAGTATGGATTATAGTTAGGAATAAAACAATAAATTTCACGCAGACAAAGCCGTGGACAGAAGCTAGCCACATATATAAAGCTACTTATTCAATTTTCTCATCACATAATTGACATACTATTCAGACTACGCAGCCTAAGGGCCTGAATTTCAGTTAGTCAAACAGAAGCCTGGCAATTAGCCGAGGATTGTCTCTGTCAGGTTTATTGAAACGTAAATGCTTTCTATTTAAGAGCCTATACTACCTCACATGGCTTAGCATGATCCTCCGTTATGTCGAAAATACTGCAGCATTAATTTTGCAAGTATGTGGTAAAGTTGAGGAAGGCGTACGGGGGGCCGAAGCCAACTTTGCAGAGGCCCGTTACACGCTTGTAATGAAATGAGGCACTAACCAATGATTATCCCTGTACGCACTATATAAGTGCACCCAAAGACAACCCCGGTTGGTGTAGAACTATTGCAAGATATGGAAACAAAGATATTGGACTATGGGTGTGGGTGGTTAAAATGGACTGGTTACCTAAAACTATGGAAGGACTATGGCCCCTGCCTGATCAATGTTTTATTGTTCACGGATAAAATGGCAGGGGGTGACTTGCACACTCAATAATGGGCCCCCGAAAACGGTCGCTAGCACATAGTGACGTAGATATATTTTACATATCTCGGGACCCTCGGGTCCCGGACCTTTGGAAGGCGTACGAGGGGCCGGAGCCACTATTTTTTTTGTTTTTTTTTTTGTTTTTCTCTGGACGCTTTTAACGTGTACGTTTTTATTCTTACATCGTTCTCACATTTCGTTATAAATTCAACATTATAGATGTAACTAATATTCTTGTAACAATTTAATTTAAAAGAGTGTCCATGGAGTTTCTTGCCCGTTCTTCTCCATAGGTATCTACTACGCTTTGGAATGGGCATGTAGCTTTATTTTACTTACTGACTGACTCCTTGACAATTGAAAAGTGCCTGTAAATGTTTGATGTTGTATATACCAGTCGCGCGGTAAACTCTGCTTCCGCAATGCAGGATTTGTGTGACGTCCAGTCTCTGATGCGTAGTTCGCATGTGGCGTTGTAGATGTCGCCACAAGCTAAACTAACTACCACCTACTATTTTTGTTTGTGGCCTCGACATCACTAAACAAAATAAAATGCATGTCGGAGACGTGTTGTATCCGGTACACCAGCGCGATCTAGTGGCGTTCGATGGAGTTATTGGATTTCGCGCCATCGATTGTTGACTAATCGGGACGCCACGCGCCAGTGCTGTTTAGCGGCGCATGGTCTACAACATAACATTCGACCGGTGGCAAGTGATCGCCGCATATTCGACAAGCAACGGTGCAACGGTACGGTGCGGTGGTGCGGTCAGAGCATCGGTGGCGGTCAAGCAATGAAGACGTCTAGAAACTGTTGCGCGTTCGGTATAGTTGTGTCGTGTTCCTACATTAATTACTTTACATACCCATTACTGTATATAATCAAGTTCATCTCACAGACAGATGTGCTGCTGGGGAGTTTGTTCCGCTACTTCTTCTTCCCAGCTAAAGCACTAGGAAGTGGTGAAGGGATGGGCGTTTTGGGGGACTATCTTATGTAAACTTTAGGGTGCTTAATCTCAGGTTGAGTAAATGACTTTTGAGTTTAATTCGGTTTTTCTATTGCGCAATAACCAACACTACCCACAGTATGCCCACAGTAGTTAAAAGATGGCTGATGATAACGAGAGAAACTTTCCGTTCTCCGACATGCACAAGACTTGCGTTGACATTTTTTACCACAGATTGCTGCAAAAATAGCCCATTATTATTCTTTATTGTTAAAATAAACCACATACCTCAATATTTAGGTATACCAAAGTTCATTAAGATTATTTTGGGAAAGCAAGCTCCCAATTGAAAAAAACTTCAACAAAAGAATATTCTGTAGATTGCTGAACCTTTAATAACCGCTTCAGTTAGCTTCACGAGGGCTTAAATACTTGGTCAGCAATTAACTGTTCTTGTGTCCCAAAATAAGTACCGTCGTGAAATTCACATCATTCTGTTGCCCGTTTCCCAATTCATTTGAGTTTCGGCGCAATATGTCTTTTTCTTTCATACTTCTCTATTAAACTTCCTCTTGATAGTCACTCTCTTTCTTGCCATATCATCGTTCACAGAAACAATGACTATTGTTTCTTTGGTCTTCCCCTACTCATATAGGGCTAGGGTTCTCAGATCAATAAAATTGGTTTCCGGAGGAATCTCCGGTCATTTGTTAAAATTTCCGGACTTTTCCTTCTAAAATTTCAATTCCGTGGCATATTGGTTTCTTAGTGTTACTCCATATTTAATTTTAAAGAAATAACATGTCAAAACTTTTACAAAACTATAATAAAAGAGAAATTTTTGTTGCAGAATATTGTGGGGTGCCTGAAATACAAATAAGATAATCATATATGTACTATAGCTTGTTGTTGAGTTTTGATACAAAATAATGTTTTATTTTAACCTTCTTTTTTTCTACTGTTATTTGGAAATTACGGACACTTAAGGATTCGCCCCGCATTTCGGACAATGAGATAAAATTCCGGACTTGTCCTGAAAGTGCCGGACGTATGGCAACCTTATATAGGGCTGGCTCGTTCTTTGGCCAAAGAATTTGCATTACTATTCAACGTGGCAATGCTGCTAATATTCTGGGCACGTTTTCGGATGACAGTGATGGGGACGTGTACTTCGACGCCTAAGTGTACTTTTGATTTTTGTATTATTTTTTTTAATTATTTTTGTATATTGTCGTTGCGACTTTAAGACCTCTTATGTGTCACTTTTGGCAAAATCCCTTTTTTACGCCACCCTGTTTCACATTTTGAAGCTCTATCGAATGCAAAAACTCTCATGTTTATACGACAATTTGATCAACATTTCTTTACCAATTTCAAGATCTACAATGTGTCCTTCCTAATAAAATGTTGGTGCTTAAAATATCGATTTACTCATATAGTTGAATTTTACATATAAGAGATCTTAAAGTCGCAACGACGATATTTAGTGTATTATTCTTTTAATTTAGTACCTAGTGTAAATAGTTTTAGTTGCGTCATATATTTTATTTAATCATTTTAATGTATTTGAAATATAGTAAAATTTTCAACAAAAAAAAAAGGGTTGTTTTTGTTTCTAATGACCTTGTGAAAGCCACAGGAATCTGCTGGATGCGGGAAGCACGGAACCGGTCGAGGTGGCGGTGCTTGGGGGAGGCCTATGTGCAGCAGTGGACGTCTTTCGGCTGAAATGATGATGATGATTTTTTTTGATTCATACTCAAAACTTTCCTCAAGACTTTTTCCGTGATTTAAGACTAGTAACTTCGTGTATTTATTTTCGAAGTTATATTTTAAGAGCTCATTAAGTACACCTAACCATAGGTTACCATGAATTTATTCATTACCTACCAGGAAAGATTTGCCCAACACAATTTAACCGAAATTAAAAGTTGTCAAACATAGCCCGAGGTATCAGTCTGTACTTTTATACAACAAGTTGCCTATAGATTTCAAAACCATATACAGTGTTAACTTATTTAAAAGCAAATTGAGGACCTATTTATTGGGGAAAGGCTATTACAGTATCAATGAATTCCTAGATGACATATGACATTGTAACTTATGATTGATCGTACTAATTCGACATATATTATTCATGATCTATTGTACTTGAATTCAATTGACCGTTATTGTTTTTATTGACTTTTCTAAATGTATTTAATTTATTTAATTTTAATTGCAATTGTATAATGTTATTTGTTTAATTTTTCATCACAATTGTTATGAAATAAATCACTTATGACTTACAACTAATAAAAATACAACCTAATAAAATTATCCAAGAAACATTAAAAAAACTGTTTGCTTTTAACGTTTTAACTTCAGATAACTTTTAAATGAGGAATATAATTTGCGATTGACAGCTTTTGTATGTATCTATACATATCATAAAATAGTAACGAAGAATTTTTGTCCGTTTGTCTGTTTGTTTGGATGTATGTTCCGGATTGGAGCAAAAACGGCTGAATTGATTTGGCCGGAATTTGGCACACAGTTTATAACCCGGATTAACACATAGAGTACTTTTAATCCCGGTAGTACGCTTCCGTGGGATATTTTCCGACATCTTCGCGGGCGAAGCCGCGGGTAAAAGCTAGTAGAAAATATGTTAAATTGCCATATTTATTCTCTTCAGATAAAGTTCAACTAATGATTGTCGGCCCTATCTCAATCGTACCAATATTAATTAGCATTAATTAATGCGTAAGTAGTCTCACTCCAAACTAGCCCAATAATCTCTTGTCCTTAGAGGCGTCATCTCAATCCAATCCCTAACAAGTCTGTTATCAGATAATGAATGAATAGATCGGACAAGGGTCGGATTATTGCAAGTCAACAATTTAACTACGAAGAATTAAACCAAGGTTAGTGACGTCATAAGCGTCATAAACTTTCAAACCACGTCACTAGTAAGTGACGTGGTTTGAAAGTTTAAGTGCTTTTCCATGTTTTAATAAATAAAAGGAAGTTAGTACGGCAGTGTTTGTTTTATTATTTTTAGTTGATTTATTAATTTAAACTTTATGCACAAGTAAAAAAATACTGTACAAAGGCGGACTTAATGCCTGAGGCATTTTCTACCAGTCAACCTTAAGGTGATGCTCTCAGACCAAAGGTTAAATGGTCACAAATTCACATGGAATCTGCATGTTAATAACGTTTGCAATAAGCTGCGCTCCATTTTGGGTAAATTGAAAAATCTTAAATGTGTTGTCAGTATGAAAGTACTGTATACCATATATTACGCACTGGCCGACTCAATTATTGGTTATGGCTTGGGTGGATATGGTCTTACATTCCCTACACACTTAAATAAAATTAACATCTTGCAGCTACGGTTACTAAAACTACTAATAGATAAAAAGACTAAAAAAACATTAAATAAAAATTATGAAGAACTGTTTAAAATTTGTAAAGTACTCCCGATCCATTTTAAAAGTAAGTTAAATATCTTGACTGAACAATTTAATAATCAAGACCACAAAGTGGAACGTAAGCATATCTACCCAACTCGTTTATCTAAGAAGAAGACACTTGCTGTTCCAAAAGTAACAAACTACTTTGGTAAGCGCACCAGAAAGTACGTAGTACCAAAATTATTGAATGAGCTACCCCCGAAACTGATATCGAATGTCAAGTCTAAGGATCAACTTAAAAAAGTTCTACAAAAACATTATCTCTCATTGTGTCCGTAGCTATGTTTGCAACCAACCTCACGTCTGCGGAAATGTCTTCGACTGTAGGTATATTATTTTATAGTTTACTTAGCACATTAAGCATTCAGTTTTAGCACATTAATTTTCAAAATTTGTAATCCATTGCTAGACGAGAACAACTGCCGACAAACTGTTATGCAGTTTGGCAGACTTTATGTTTGTTATTGTTAATACAGATTTTGAATAAATAAAAAATTAAAAAAAAATAAAAAAAATTCTATTAGTTTACCATTTCATTTTCAATATTTAAAAGTGAAGTTTGCCGTCAATTTTTCTACGAATTTTATAAAAACTGCCGACCGATATACAGCCTTTTATTTTTGTATTTCTTATTTTTTATTCTGACAACAGTCTATATATATTTATTCCTCTCTTAACACAATTATTTTCGTGACTGACGTCTACGTTTGTGGTGTTACAATCTAATTACAATAAAAGCCATGAATAGGCCTGTTCCAATACCAATAAAACACTACGAAGTCATATTTTCACATTTTCACATTTTTGTGGAAAACGGTTTTTTTTTTTACTTTTTACTTCTGCTACCTACCCCACACACATTCGAATACTACTTTCTTGATAACAGTGACATGAAGTTATTATAACATCATCCACATAGACTAAGTAGGAAAAAATCGTATTGAAACTTACTCGAAATAATGAAAGGTGACAGATTTGAGTGGAAACGCCGGGAGGGGGCGCCCTAGGAGAACATATAGTGACCTAATTGGTGGTGTTCTTCAGAAAGGTCAGGTGCGCAACACTCGCAACCGGCGTGCGTGTATAACCAGATGTATGAATGTAAGCGAAGCAAAAGTAGTATGTAAGGAGCGTAGCAGGTGGCGCTCTATAGTTTCTGCGTACTCCCATGGGAAAAAGGCGTGAGTTTATGTATGTATGTATGTATGTGTACCCAAAAACTACCCAGGGGTCATTCAAGTAGAAAGAAAGAAAGCATCCAAGTGGAGGTCTTTGCTTTGAATATTTTGACGACGTAGGGGACGGGGGGGGTTTGGATTGCGATTACGTCAGCAATTTTTATTTATTTACTTTTAAGATTTTACTGCAAACAATAATTGACTTTGATTTGAACAAAGATGGTTACCCCATGTTCAGGAATTACCCAAAATAATTAATATTGCTTACCCGCTCTTACGCGGTGTTTTATGGTTAGAAAGAAGCGAAGTAGGGAAATTACTTGAATGGGCCTTCAATTACTTTTAGTCCATAAATTCCTTATTCTAGACTCAATAACAATAAAGAAACCTGAACAGATAAAAAAAAAAAACAATGTTTACGTTAGGCGTTTTGTAATGTTTTTAATTTTATGGTGTGTCAAGTACCTACGAGTATAGTGTGATTATATTATTTGGCATTATTGAACACTACTGACTCTGCCATTTTGCAATGAAGATAAAGTGGTCTTGTTACGAATTTCCGAAGGAAAGCCGGTAGTAATCGTGATATATAATGCTTTTGCCACTGATGAACTCTGTAAAAGATGATATGTCTAGAAAGGGAGTGACTACTGAGATGACGACTGAGACAAGTATGAAAGAAGAAAACATGTTGCGCAGACCCCAAATAAATTGGGATAAATATAAGAAAATTATGATTCTGTAATGATTTGGATAATTTCCCATGTACAGGTTCAGTTGTACCTACATATGTTTGCTTTGTTCCGTGTGGTGCCGGACGTAAAGAATAAGCACTACCCCATTTCCTTCCTTGGGTGTCGTAAAAGGCGACTGAGGGACTTACTAGAGAATGGGCAGCAGCGTTCTCTATGCATTTTTACACCATACTGCGATCGCCAACCCGCTTGCCAAGCGTGGCGGTTATGGCAAATGCCCCTTTTGAGGAAGGCCTATGTCCAGCAGTGGACGTCTTTCGGCTGAAATGATGATGATGATGTTTGCTTAGCTTATGCAGACCCGGTAGCGGGTAATGACAACTGAATAGTGTTGTGTTCGATTTGGTTTGTGGCGTCAATAATGTCACAGCATATTATATATAAATATAATATAGTATATATTGTGATAAGGTTGTATTTCATTTGGTTTGTGGCGTCAATTGTTTTCTAAAACTCGATGTGGCTGGGTATTTGTGCATAGAACGTCCATTTTATCTCATAAAATCTTGCAATTCTGGGAGCTGTGACAAAGTTTTAACTAGAAATATTCTGTTCTTGTAAATGTCATTAGTTATCTAGTCCCGTTATCTACTGTAAGTGCGTCCGCCATTTTATCTTTTAAAATCTTGTAATTCTTGGAGCTGTAAAATAACGGTTTAGCTAGAAATCTGTTCGTGCAAATAACATTTAGTTGGTTTTTGACGAGTTTAATGCTGTTCTCGGTTGGGTACAGTAAAGTTTAAACTGTTTGCGGGTTTGCTGTCTGGAATTTTCTAAGAAGGGCATGGGCAAGGACATTTGAAGGATACAAGGAGTATTCGTGAACGGAGAATTATAACGTATGGAGGTTCTGCCTTATCTGCTTACCCGTTTGGCGAATACAGACGTCATTTTGTGTTTTAAAACACTATACAATAACAATTTAAAAAAAAAGATCAATTTCATAAAAGTCAGATACTGGATATACGAGTAGCAACCAGAATATCCACACCAAAAACATAATGGAGGGTAATTAATTTGACCTTAATAATCATTTAATACTCAAAATTCACGATACTCAGAAGGAAACGTAATACCTTTACCACAAGACATCGTTCAGTTTAATGTTGAAGGTCGTCAAAATCCGTTATTTAATACCGGGACCGGACTCGTCGCGTATTCCTAAACTGATTGGAGTGATTAAAGGTTTCGGTTCCAGGAACCGGTGTACAGTCCCGGTGTTTGTTTAATTGAGTAGTTCACGGGTTTTGGAGGACGGCCATCTATTAAGTGATCCTGTGTTTTCATATGCTTCGGATATATAGGGTGTGAGGGTCAGCTCTCCGCAGACTGATGGGGTGAGTTCAGTATATAATACTAATATGACCGGTATATGAAATTATTTCAGGAACGATATGGGAATCCAATAAACCTGATTTGTTTTATTACCTCAAACGCAATGTATCGTTACCGTGGCAAAACGCACGTAGCGAACGGCAGCGCAGCGAACCTTGCAGTGAGTTCGATGAACTCTGTAGCTAGACACAAAGTGAACAGCTGATTTCGTGCGTCGTCGTTCGTTAGAGTATTTCAACATACCTTGCAGGTTTTTTTATTTAAGCAGGTTTATTTACATAAATGGAGTGCTGCGTACAGATAATGTGATTTTACATTGAAATAATGGAATTTTAACTGAAAAAACAATAACAAAAAGAAAATTTTCCGGAGCAAATTTTCGGTGGAATATGATTCAAAATAAGGAGCTGAATGCACCCTGTTAGTTTGAGGAGGGCTGTCCCTTACACCCTGTATGTGTTAATATTCATAATACAAAAAAAGGAAATTACCCGCACATTACACACATTCACAATAATTAAAGTAATAAACTTTTCAAAGTAAAAATATATTCATGTCATTTTGTATATAATATTCAGCAATGACAATATATATAAGGTGTATATAGTCATACACGAAATATTTAAAAAGGACCTTATAGGTGGTAAAAAAGCGATAGCAGCAAAAAAAAATTTATCTAAGTGTTTTATATTTTTACATAATTATTATAATTTTTAAATTGCTTGAGACATTTTGCAAAGGAGTTGCATTTTCCAAAATTTTACTTATTCTATGAATGACCCGCCCGGAAGCGGTGACAGTGTCGGCACGAGCGTGGTGAATTTTGATAATTAATCACAATAATTTTATTTTTTTTAATTTTTTTAAATAATATTCACAGGTTTAAAAAAAAGTCGATTCCATGGCTTCTTTACCACCTATAGGTATATCTCTTAAAATATTTCGTGTTTGAATAGATACACCCTATATATAAAATGGTTTATAATGATGATTTTGCATATAAATTAAGTACTTATACTTTTATTTGAAATTGAGAGATTCAGTCAACATTCGTTCGGCCTCCATGATCCAAATAACCGGTTGGATGGTCTACAGGTCGTAAACTGTATTAGTGATGTACCTGCTATTTTTAAAGGAGAATATTCAATTCCCCTTTTCTGTAATCAAATTCTAGTCGAACCTTCTAAGAAAAACCGGCCAAGTGCGTTTCAAACCACGTATAATGAAGAGTTCCGTAGTTGGGATGAATTTATTCAAGAACAAACTTAACATTGTAGTTAAAAAACATGTTTTCCCATACATTCCGACTGGAAATGTAAGTTTGTACGCACAATATTGGGAGATTTGGGTGAGTAATATATGATATAATTACGAAATGTCTATCTAATATTTGCAAGATATAACAACTGAATCTATAATTTTATTTGATATAATGATCAGTTAATATAATAAACGATTGATATAATTTTAAAATAACGAATTTTTATTAGCAAAACATAAATTGAATATAAATAACAATTAACTCATATCGAACACAATCCATCAATAAATGATGTAGGTCTTCCACAATTCCACACTCCACACAATTAGGTGAGTTCGCTTTTCTTATCATGAACGCAAACTTATTACATGGAATGTGTCCAGATCTGAGTCTATGAGCTGTAACAAACAATTTTCAACTTAAATTACTATTCATAAACCGGGGCACACGAAAAGGCTGACTCAATCGGTCCATTAGATTCGGAGCGAATTGGATGTGACAGACGGACAGTCAAACAGTAAAACACACGAGTGATCCTCTAAGGGTTCCGATTTTTCATTCGGACATACGGAACCCTTTAGTCCCTTAACTAAAGCTAACATCACCTAAACAAATATGCACAGTGGTCTGCGTTCAGGAACTGTGGAATCAAAGAAAAAGTTTCATATTAGATTTTAGGACCTTTTCAGTTTCACATCAAACCGAACCCAGTAGCAAACAACTTTTCCACGAGATATGACGTCATATTTGAGTATACAGTCGAGCTATAAAAACCCTGGCAGGCGCTTTTCTTTGTGTAAACTATTTTATTACCACTTCTCTCAAAACGGTGAAGGAAAATGTCGTGACGAAACCTGCATGTCCTAGAACGGTTTAAGAAACAATGCCAAAAGAGTGAGATTCTTATTTTTGGAGCAAAGTCCTCAGAAAGTTTTCCTCCCATTAAACTAGCAGGTAATATTTTAAATCGTGGTCAACAATTTAAATATCTCGGCCATATTGTCACCGCGAGCATCAAATATGATATGGATGTAGAAAGGGAACGAAGAGCATTGGCGGTTCGATACAATATGCTAGACCGCAGGTTTGCTCGGTGAACGTGTAAAATGAAAGTGACGTTTTTTAAAGTAAGACATTTTACACGTGCAGCCTCTGGACAAGTTGTACGCAGAAAGCCATCAATGTTCTTTGAGTTCAATACAACAATGCATTATGCTGTTGGGGCTGCCACGCTTCTGCAGTGCATCGGGAATGTTTGCTGATGCGCACGCTGATGGCTTCGCAGCGATCAGACGTAAGCGTGCCGCGTCGTTGCTGCAGAGGGTCCGGGCAGCTCGAACAGTCTCCTGAATGTCATTGCAGGGAAATTTGGTTGCCCGCTCGTCCGTTATTTGTCCAACCTGCATGTTTTACTAACATAGTTATTGTACGAGTCATGTATCATGGATCAGCACTTTTCCGTCGCCTTACACAAATTATTGATGAGAAGGATCTTCGCGCTCATGAATCTTCTCGGGGTTATTTTGAAATTCTGCCCAATACTTGTTGAGAAGGTCTAATTTCTTCTGCACACTGTCGGGAGGCTTAAGGGTTGCTCCGTCTTTTTTTAAATTGATCAGAAGTTTATGCATTGCCTCCATGACTTGATATTGAGTTTGAATAACTCCCTCCATGATGGACAAATGTATGATTAATACTTCGAGTCACCAAACCTGTTCCAGCCGATATTGCTGATGTGCTTCGGTGATCTCTTGTATTTGCTGCTGCTGGTGCAATGATCTCTGCGGTCCGTATCCTTTGTCCAAGTACCTTTACCTACGCATTCGACACACCGGTGACTGGTGACAGTGACTAATTCAAGTTAAGGCTGAGAATAGATTTAATTCAAGGTAAGGATAAGGCTAAATGTTTAGTAACTTCATGGATTTTCTGAAATAAAATGATTATTATAAATTGACTACCAACTTAAATTGTCCTGATATTCAAATCACGACTGTCATTCTTTGACATTTATATGAAATGGCTAGGTATGACACGGCAAATTGACGAAATGTGTCAATTTGATAAACAATTAATTTCACGTTAATGTCCTTATCGTTCCTACACATTGTATGCGTAGGTACGATGGCCAGCAAACTGAACTTTATTATCAAGATTTTTTTAAACATTACATTTATTTAAGTTACACGTTGATGTTTGGTGTGTTGATGGGTTATACAAATTCATATCTGTACCAAATTTCAACTTAATCGGTTCAGTAGATTCGGTGCGGGTACACTACATTAATACGAAAAACTTAATTCCGACATTATTATTAACATAAGCGGGATATTTAAATGATGATGATTTTGATGATGGTAAATATCCCGCTTATGTTAATAATAATGTTAGTGACCATGACAGTTTAAAACCTTAATTCCGACAGTCACAAATACGATTTTCATAATTCCGAATGGTTCAAAATTCCTAATATAACAACTTCGATTTATCATTCATCCTAAATACCGAGTTTCAATAGATCGAATAACCATAAGTCCGAATTAATAAATTTGAAACATCAACAATATGAATTCCGATTATTAAAGTATCGATTAATTAGAATTCCGCAACAAAAACGCCTTGTAAAACCTTGTGATTCGCCAACAATAGAGGGGATCTGGCGCTCGGCGGCCGCTATAATTCTTATTTATTATGAAAATCGGGCTTTTGAACATCGGAACATCGAAATTCGGAATAAAATTTTTAGGAGTATTTGGGCGTTCCCGATTCGGAGTAAATCGGTTGGGACAGACGGACAGACCGTTCCGTCGAGAGGGTTCCGTTTTCCTTTCGAGGTATGGAACCCTAAAAATCAATACAAAGGGTTAGTCAACTCGGCTTGAATGCGATCGTTGAACTGAAGATATTTAGGCAGGAGTGTTAAGAAACCGCACAAACTATTCAGGTCACATTTCCCTAAAGCACATATGACCACCGGGACGATTTCCTTCACAATGAGGCTAACATTAAGTAAATGAAGTCGATTCTAGCTAACCCCAAATATGTACGTCGGAGGCCAGCCTGACCCCGGATACGATATTAGTTTAAACTCAGTTCCATATTCTTACTTAAATTATAGAGTATAATAATAATAATAATAACCCCACCGCCGTATCTCTACGTTGACGTCGTGGTGGGGCTTGCGCGCTCCGAACTCTAGGTCTGTGCCGGTAGAGTTTACTTTGCCGGAACATGTCTAGGGTGAGGAGCCAGACCAAGAGAGATACAGAAACCCGCAGGGCAGCATGTGGCGAGCTATTGGGCAGTTGCGACCCCACGGACCCTATCTCCCGGGAGAAGTCATGTTCCTCATCTCTGGCTTGCCTTTATTGGCCGGCTGGAGTGAACACTGACGAGGAACTGAGCTCCCACCTCATTCTTGCCTTTATTGGCCGGCTTGAGTGGAGATTCGCAAGAGCAAACGTGCTCGGAGGAAGGAAGTATTCCAGTAAGTGCTTGTAGGGATCTTGACCATCTTCCGGGCTCTGGGATTGTTCTGAGAGCCTTGGAATACCTCTCCACTCCTCGAGCACCTCAGGACATGTTGCCTTCTTGTCGCTACGTCACTATGTGCTAGCGACCGTTTTCGGGGGCCCATTATTGAGTGTGCAAATCACCCCCAGCCATTTTATCCGTGTTTAATAAAGCATTGATCAGGCAGGGGCCATAGTCCTTCCATAGTTTTTGGTAACCAGTCCATTTTAACCACCCAAACCCATAGTCCAATATCTTTGTTTCCATATCCTGCAATAGTCCTACACCAACCGGGGGTTGTCCTTGGGTGCACTTGCATAGTGCGTACAGGGATAATCGTCGGTTGGTGCCTCATTTAATTAAAAAGCGTCTAACAGGCCTCTGTGAGTTGGCTTCGGCCCCTCGTACGCCTTCCAAAGGTCCGGGACCCCAGGGTCCCGAGATATGTAGACATATATAATAATAATAATAATAATCGTTTATTTATAAAAAGGGCACATTTACAATAAGTTCCTTAACAATTAAAATAGAACACAATTGCTTATTTGCCTGAACTAGGTTGAACCTGTGCTTCAGGCTAGGAAGTGCATAAATACTTAATGTAATAAATTAACAATGAGTATAAAGTGAAAACGAAATCTAATTTAGGTTAGTAACAGTAAAATTGCATGTTTCTATTTGCAAACAACAAGTAGCTCTTCTGTCTGTGCATAGGCGATGGTTAGTAAATATTTAAGTATATTTTTTTTACAGCTAAAATAATTCAATTTATAGATACTTAGTTTTCTATTTAATCTATTGTACAGAAATGGGCCTAAGAATGTAAAAAATCTTTCCACAAAGACATGTTTTGAGGTAAAATTTGATGCGCATACTATATCATTCCGTCTCTTGTTAGTAATGTCAGCAGTGTAGGTAAGCATGGTGTGCTGTTTTAATACTAAGTGCATAATGAAAAGTTGGCGAACAGTCAGCACGTTGCAGGATTTATAAAGCAGATCAGTGGGAAAGAAAAAGGGATGGAAGTTTGCTACCTTTAAAATTGCTCTCTGAGCTCTTTCAAGAGGAAGTAAATTGGTTTTTGCTGCGCCACCCCATGAAGTAATGCAGTATTGAATTATAGATTGACATAGGGCTAAATAAACTTGTGTTATTAGTTTTGAATCTGCAAATGTTCGCAATTTTTTAAAAACATATATTAATTTGCGTACTCTTTTAACTAAACTATCAATATGTTTTCTGAAAGACAGTGTGTCGTCCATTATTACTCCGAGGTATTTTATGTTGCTCGTTTCGAGGATAAAAGGGCAATTACACAAGTTGACTGAACGGATACCACATTGATGGGCATATAACTATATATATATCATACTTCTTGTTCTCACAGACTAATGTCTAACTTTCTGTCTTTTTCATTTCTCCTTTCGCAAGTCTGCTGGAAGAAATTTCTTAAGAAATAAGCACTGTATGGACATTATCTCTATTTGTCTACACATATATTTTTTTTTATACTCATGTGCTCAAATTATAATTATATCGTATCTCTATCTATGTATTTAACTGTGTGTACATAAATAATAAAATAAACCTATTTTATTTTTAATTTATTTATTTATGCTTCAATTTCAAAATAAGGGTTTAGTGTTTGGAGCCTCTTTTTAAATAAACAATGCATGTATAAGGAGACTCCGCTCTTCCATACAAAATATTACAGCAATCGATTCAGTAAACAATTCTGAACGAATTACTTTCATAATGTGCTTTTGTACTGAAATTATAATTATGAAATTATTAATATTATTAATTAAATTATTAGTATTATCTCTATGTATTTAACTGTGTATACATAAATAATAAAATAAATATATTATATTTTAAATTTATTTATTTATGCTTCAATTTCCAAATAAGGGTTTAATATTTGGAGTCTCTTTTTAAACAAACAATGCATGTATAAGGAGACTCCGCTCTTCCATACAAAATATTACAGCAATCGATTCAGTAAACAATTCTGAACGAATTACTTTCATAATGTGCTTTTGTACTGAAATTATAATTTCTGAAATTATTATTATTATTATTAATTACATTATTATTATTATCTCTATGTATTTAACTGTGTATACATAAATAATAAAATAAATAAATAAATAATTCTGTTTCACACACATTCACCTAAGAATATCCGCAGCTAATAAAATAATGTTCAAAATATACATATTAGGACCTAAATTACAAAAGGTACGTTTTTTATAAGCTGATCCGGGATTAGGTGGGAACATTGTAATACGCAATTTTCGAGCCTTTTGTTGTCGTTTCGGAAATTGGACCCACAAAACGATCGATTTGTAAGATAAATGCATCTTTTCTCTGCTAAATTAACGACTTTCCTTGACAAAACCAAAACTGAAGGTTGTTTTATATTGCAAATATTTATTATTAGCACTTTTTGCTTGACAACTATGTAACACCTACTCTTAGCTCTCATAATCATTATCTAGTGTTTTTTTTATATGTGTTTTGTATCCAGGGGGGCATTTCACGTCAAGCGGACAACCAAAAAAAAGTGAGGTCCCGAATTTTGTTTATACTCTGGTCAGTTATACTTTTAAAAGACGTGGATGTGTACACCCAATTTTTTTTTCGTATGATCATTTATTGCTGAGTTATGAGCTTTTAAAAATTTACTAAGAATGAAGTCATATATTTTTGGATACTTATTATCGTTATCAGCTAATTTGTAAAAAACACTAGAAAGTATTGTTTCTTTTAGTAAAAAAGTTAAAGTTTTTAATTTTTTTGTCGTTTCTAAATTTGATTTTTTTTACGTATAGTAAACCGGAAGTGAAAATTTCAAATCGATGTTTAAGTAACTTCAACACTTTTTTTTTTAATTTTTTTTTACTTGAATTAAAGCTTTAAATGTACTAATTCTTCACAAAAAAAATTTAAACGTGATCGCCAATAGTTTAAGACTTAGACCACTTAGAGTACATACACATAGCTATGAGCACTTTCTAAGCAATCGAGTTTATGTGCTAACATGCTGAAATACTACGCTTTTAATATTTTATTCCTTCATTCTAGCATGCAAAAATAGAAAAATAAACGATTTCTTTAATTCTTTACAAAAAAATTAAAACGTGATCGCCGATAGTTTGACTTAGAGCGGTTTTATTAATTGAGATTGAAACAGTATTAATGAAAATAGAAAGATTTATTTTGTAATTTTTACAATTTTACTATTTACACTAGCACTAATTCTCTTTACACATAAGCCCCCGTTGGTTGGAAAAAAAGCATGCAGTTGTTTAGTTCCTGGAACGGTGATAGCGGAAGTGAAACGGACTTGTAGAATATTTCGCTCTTGTTGAATACTTTCCTTCGAGCAATAGTAAATAGAAGTCCCAGTCAATGATGACTTGGCCCATTCATATAATTTTATAGGTGTAGTGATAGCGTTATTCGTAGACTGTAAACTTGCACGGGTTGCCAAACGTTTAAGGTTTCCCCCAAGACCATCACATGGCCCTTTTCCGTGAGCGGTGGCATGGAAGTGTAACTGTGCGTCTTTATTAAAATCTTGTTTGTAGTAAAATAGGTTCACAAAATTGAACCTATTCTTAAAATGTTGGGGAGCGCCATCTGTGATGTATTTCATGACAGAAACCGTAATTCTGAGCTTATCAAGGTGCTGGTGCAGTATTTTTTGAAACGCGTAGAATGTGGCAGTATCAAACAAAATTCGGGACCTCACTTTTTTTTGGTTGTCCGCTTGACGTGAAATGCCCCATGGAGCAACGTTTAAAAAAAAAACGGCCACACTCTCTAGATCGTATTTTGTTGCTTCATGTCTCAATATGAAACTTTATAAAAAGTATCTAGACACACTTACCGAGGTGGCAGATTGTGCCGTTTTTCATAAACTCTTCTCAGTCACGAGATGATATTTTTTTAAAGGAGTGGCTCTTGTGGACCTGTGAGCGCCCTCTTAAGGCGAGGTTCATCGAGCGTGCATTTTTGTTCTAGAGGTAGGCAGCTGGGCGCGAGTAAATTGTGCCGTGAATTTCGTTAATTTTAGGTTGAAAATTATATGTTTTACGATATTAACAATGTTAAACCCGACGAACATTATGTCATCATAGACGTTTATTTTGATGTGATTTTCAATACATAATGTAGTATTAAAATAAAATGATTTTAATCTACAAAATAAGGGTATGTTTGGATTTTTTTTCTATCGAGCGAACTTTATCCAATTATATAACGAGTACCCGATGTACCTACAAAAAAGTCTCAAAAGCAACATATAATTTTTTCACGTGTTTAATCATTACCGTTTCTAAATAAAATGATATTAAAATTACATTTCCTAGAGGTTAACTTGAAGAACCTCGCCTTAAGTGCTACACTAACCACGTAGTTCATGAAAGGTCGAATGTCACGTAGCGTGAATACCCCTATGCTACGCAACGTTCTACGGCGTAGCTCACACTACGACACGTGGTGTCCATGCGAAAATAACGTTTTCTCAAACATTCATGGAAAAATTGTCATTATTTTCAAAAAAGAACACGCGAAGTATCGAATTTACGGTCAAAGAAAATCAAATCAATTGCAGGAGCGTTTTTTTGAATTTGGAACATTACAACGCTCCAGCAATGTTGTATGAAATGGCGTACTGGGGTTAATAAATACTCTTTGATTGGATCTCTTATCATTCTTGGCATACCAAAGTACGTCTCTTTGCTTAGCACAAATTGCGTTCACGTGGCTGTATAGCCATAAATGCGTTTGCCTTTTGGCACAGATGACAAATAGAAAATTGGCGGCAAAGCTGAAAATTCGTCTTGATTTGTTATTTACATACTTAATAAATATAAATTTAATTATAATGAATTCTCACGGTTCAGAGAGTGAAATGGAGATTGATTGTACTCCACCAGATTTAAGATCAGAAGCCAAATTGGCAATGGAAAACCTGCTTCCAGCGAAGTCAAAAGAAAAAAACATGAAAGTATGTCTTATTTCCCTGCATTTTTTTGAGATAAGCACTATATATGCCATGGCGAAAATGGCAATTGTCTGTCTCGTAAAAGTGTCTCGTGAAGTCCTCGTCTTCGGCTCGGCCTTCATACTAATACTCGACCTGCAATTGCTTATTTCCCGGCCTTTGCAATAATGTACTATTTGAAATATACTATTTACTTACAAACTTACCGTCTACATTTGTTTCTTTGTAATACCTATATTATACATATTTTTTCGAACTAACTAGCCATATACAGGATGGAAAAAATTTAAGGGCCTTGGAGGGGAACTACCTTAAATCCTTTAGTTAACTGATTTTACTGAAAGGAATCATTCCTTAATTTTTTTTTTTTTTTTTTAGTAACAAAACTGCATTCAAGGATCTTCTAAAATTCGCTTGTCTCACCCGGGAATCGAACCAACTAAAAATTAAAAAAAATAAACCCTCGCTATTTTATCATACGAATCGATAGGATTATTTTTCAGAATATTGTCTAATAAACATTTGGTCTTTGAAATAAAAAAAAAGTGAAAACTAATATTAATTTTATTTTATCATCAATACGCTGAACATATAAACATGAAACATTTTTTAATGAAGATGGATATTAAGAAGAGAAAAGACTTAATAATTTAACAGATAAGTTGCTCGAAATGACCAAGGCGGTCGATTTCGAGCAACTTATCGGTAACTTGCGGTAGAAAATGTTATTAGGAGTATACACCAAAACACTTTGCCGAAGTCTACACGAAATGAATTTCAAAGTAGACTAAATTTGTGTAACCGGAACGAGTGAGGTCATTTCGAGCAACTTATTAGAACTTAAAACTTTATGATACTTAAGGTCGTGTTCGTTAATATTTTGTAGTGTACATCTTAGAAACACAATGCACGTGACATGTTAAGTACGAATTGTGCTTTGCATTTAGATTAGAAGCCTTCGCGCCCATGACTCTCGAACTCTCAAGATATCTCAAAAAACGAATTAGAGATTTAATAATAATAAATAATACCAGCCTATAACTGTCCCACTGCTGGGCAAAGGCCTCTTCTCATACAGAGAAGCCACGAGCATTGATCACCACGCTTGCTCAAGACGGGTTGGCGATTTCAAACTTATATTAACTATGAGTCCAGGTTTCCTCACGATGTTTTTCCTTCACCGATGTCAGTAATGTCCAAGATAAACTCAGAAAGTACATCTGAATTGAAAAAGTCACATTGGTACTTGCCCAGATTTGAACCCACAACCTCATGCATGAGAGTCGAGGCCTTAACCAACGGGCCATCATGACACTGACAATTAGAAATTTGAATAGGACAAATTATTAACCGATTTTTGCATCTAATCTGGTACTGCGGTATTTTGCGATATTGGAGTTATTTTTTTTCTTTTCCTCCCCACCCCAAAGGTGAAGAAAGAACTAGGCGCGTTTTTAGGGTTCCGTACCTCAAAAGGAAAACGAAACCCTTCAACAGTCGTGCACACTTACGTCTCAGTTCCAGCGTAATAAGAGTCTATACTACCTCAGCGCCACCTCACTCTGTTTATCGCTCGCACACTATTGCTACCGGTCACTCGAGCAAGCGAGACAGGACGGCGGGTAAAAGGCTCCAAGTCGCCGATAGTTTAGGTAATTTCTTTTTACGGTGAAAATAATGGTCATTTAAAAAATTAAATAACATAAGACCTGCTTTATAGTTAGTTCAGTTAATATACAAAGTTTCATTATCTAATTTGAAGTATTTTTTTTTAACCAGCGGTTTATTGTTCGGATTGGAGGTAACTTTGGAATTTTTTTCTATAGAGAAAATTTTATGGAATCGCGTTTTCGGCTAACATTGTACTTAACATTAATCCTCAACTTTACCATATATTTATTTCAAAATTAATGCTGCAGTATTTTCGACATAACGGAGGATCATGCTAAGCCATTTGAGGTAGTATAGGCCCTTAATGCCCACCATTCAGACAGACTACACTGCAAAAAATGTTTACTTATACATAACCAAACTTTCGTCAACATAACTTTATGCAACATGTAACCAAAACCTGTGCAGGTTGTTGTGTATCACTTTTATTAAATCAAGTTAACTTTTATAAAGTCTTGTCATTCTTTGATTATTCTTGAAATAGCCGAAATAGTTAGGCTAAATATTTTATTCAGTATTTTATTTTCAAAAATGTAATAAAATAAAAATGACTAAAATTGCATGCCCGAGGTTTTCACTCTAAGGCGACGATATTTTGGACGTAAAGGATCACTTTCCGGAATTGAGCGCGACTCCCCAATTCAATTCAATCTCAGCTTTTTGATTATGTAGGCGTGGCTGCCAAGATCTAATAATCAGACACCGAATACCAATATCTTGTAATTATGTAACGAGACAGATCTTTAATTGGTATTTACACATAGTTGGGTACCATCGTAGGCCTTTATAAAATGTGTCAGGGTCTAACTCCGGTCTATTCAGCTTAATTCAGAATTTTCAAATATCGAGGCGAATTTAATAATTTCAAATATAGAGGGCAGTTAAAGTAACGCTTTTCAAAGCTTACTGTCAGTCCTTCTACACGTGCAGCCTGTGGATCAAAGTCACTCAGCGGGCATACAGAGACCTGCGTGTTCAATACAATAATGCACTGAGGGTACTGCTGCGGCTGCCGTGGCGTTGTAGTGCGTCAGGGATGTTTGCGGACAACAATATTGATGGTTTTGCCGCCATTATTAGAAAAAGATGTGCATCCCTGATGTCGCGGGTTCGCGGCAGCACCAACAGTATTCTCAGTGTGTACGCAGATCGCGGGGATTCCCCGATGTGGCAGAGGTGCACGCAGCTCCACGCTGAATTTTAATTTTAATTGTTTGTTTGTTTGTGTGTCTGTACTATCACTAGATGTTAAGTAAAATTGTTACTAACCGGATGGACTAAATTGTCTGAAATAAAGATATTCTATTCTAATACAAGTTTTTGAACAGGGGCCAGTCAGCTATTTTTATAAATTCGTCACTCCAACACGATCACATTGTCATTTTGCTAAAAGTTTGTAATCTGCTAAATTCATAATGGTCGATCATTGGTCGGTCAATGGTCTCGTAATAGAATTGTATTATAATGGCATTTTGAACATTTATTCATGCCAGATTTCATTTATATATATTTTTACATATTATTTATTAGTGTTATAAGCAATCTGAAGTAGTAGGAAGTTAGAAGTTTAGTAGAAAGTTTCATTTGTCATTATGTACGAGATTACCAATTCTTTCAATGGAGTGTCAGTGGCTGACCATTGGAAAGTCTCAAACTTGTCAAAATCAACAATTATGAAATCAATGATAGACCATTCTGACACTATTGTAATAGCAGACTTGAGGCCCAGTTGTGTCGAAATCGATTGTCATGGTATAGGCATGTGATGCGGAGGAATGAGGAAAATGTCGTAAGGAAAGTATTGAGTATGAATTTCGTTTTTTTTTATAAAAGTATTAGAAGACCAACGAAACTATGGATGGACCGTATGAAACACAGATATAGATAGCGCAAGTGCAACTACTTCGCGTGCCCAGCTTACGTACAAAAATCGTAATTTAATACTACTCTGTCTTGTTACTCTGTCACAAAATCGATTAATTAATAAATTTAAACGATTCATAATCATTCTTTAATGTACACAATTACTCAATAAATAGTATTCGTACAGTATACAAACTTTCCCATCACTAAATAGATAGATAGACAGATAGATAGATAGATAGATAGATAGATAGATAGATAGAATACTCTTTATTATGTACACCATAAAAATTACAGATATAAATGTAGAACTGTTACATAGGGTGTCGCTTATCGCTAAAAGCGATCTTTTACAGACAACCTTTGGATGGATCAAACAGTAGAAGGAGAGACAGAAATAGTGCTTGTGACGTAATAGTAGGTAGTCAAAAAATAGCACGCTATGTTTTCATACAGATCGTGATACTTGCGTTATCTAGGTCTATCTATATCTGTGGTGTGAAATATGATGTAGGTGGAAGCACACGAGATGACTAATAGAGGAGTATGGAAGAAAAGACATGTTGCGCCGACCCCAAATAAATTGGAATAAGGGTAGGAGAATGATGATGATGATGATTGATATATGTATATATTGATGCATGTATAAGGCAAATTCGCAACTCGTAATTTTATTTAAATTTCGACTACCAGGCACCCCGACCAAATGGGTTAGGTTAGGATAGAAATGTGAACAACCGCGCGCGAGCCGAGCGAGCGAAGTGAGCGGTGCCGTGGCAGCGGCCGGCGAGCGCCTTATGAAATAGATTTACATTTTGCCTTAGGCATTTTGCACAAAACGGACGGCAGCCGTTTGTAAAATGAAGAATCATACACGCAAAATAATTAAGTATGTTTCTTCCCTCCAATAATCAATATAATTATGCGAAATAATTATTCATTATACTAAACAGTTGTAATATGAATGCTCAATCTGGTCATGTTAATTTAATTGTTTTTTTTTTTTAATTTCATCATTTATTTTCTTTATTAAATTTTTATACTATTTACACCTAGTTATATGTGCATACTGTGGTCTTCTGTAATTGAAGGAGTACACGTAAAAAAACCTTTTTTATTATAGTGATTTATATTGTACGTATATGTATATCCTTTGTTGGAGATCCCAAATAAATAAATAAATATCGAAAGTCACTTGCCAATATCTCTCTAAGACACATTATGTCTGTCATAATTTAAGTTACGAGTATTTCACCGAGAAAATAGGTACACCGAATATTCTGATAATCAAATAAAACGAGATGGCTAGATGTAATAGAATAGAAAAGTTTTGTCATTCCTTAACAACTTGGATGGCTGTATATATTTTTTTTATTTATATATTTTTTATTATATATATATCGTATCGCTTTCTGCGATTTCTTCCAGACAACCTTGGAATGGACAGTGATTTAATAAATAATTAAACTAGTAATAATTCCAATGCAGTGGGATAATGTAGTGGGCTGCAATATTGTTAATATTTTGTATTATATTTTCTTTGTTCCAACACATATTGTAGCTGTTTATTGTCCCTGAATAAATAAATAAATAAACACAATAATAATTCCAATACAACAATAATTATATTGTTTTGTAATCAGATCCTACAGCAATCGAATGTGGACTCCCAATTAGTGCCTACCTCATAATATTGAAACAATGATGATAAACTATAAATGATTTTATTAGGTACCTAGGTATAAGTAGGTTATTACAAACAAAACTACTTAGATGAGTTCGGTGTTTCCTATCTGACTACTTTGCGAAGAAAGACCGAATAAAATCAGAGATCCTTTTTAGAGTCCAGACATAATCTTGGTCAGATCATGGTGAAGGCCGTGTAGATTTGTGTCTGAAATGGTATTTTGAGGAAAGCACCACACAGATTTGAGTGGATCTTTCCAGTCAGTGCTAGCATTTATCAGTATGGAATCATAATGAAGGATCAATCCACATAATGATAGATAAACTGCGATGGCGTCAACCCTAAGGCCTCTGCCTCGAATCTTGCGGGCAGCGGCGCGGGAGCGGCAGGATCTAATGCGTAAAATCAAATGGACCGGCCAGTGCACTCCAGTCAAGTGGTGACCGCCCGCGCGTCTGCATTGCAGTGTTGTGCAATTAATTTTTGTGACGTTAGGAATAAGTTAGAATCAAAAAGATGTTGTCGCCGTTGTTCAGACATTTCATTCGCGAATAAAAACAAATATCTTGACGACACAACCACGAACACAACACAACGCCGCTATAATGCCGCGCGATCTGCCCGCTGGTTTCGAGAACGGGTCTGCGTTGCCCGCGCCGCTTCCGCGCCGCCGCCGCCGCCGCGCCGCTGCCCGCAAGATTCGAGGCAGAGGCCTTAAGGAGTCTAGAGTCCAGTGTTGCCATATATACAGATTTCTCCGTATTTATACAGATTTTCGATGTGCGATACAGATTAGCATAGGATACAGATATTTATACAGAATTTTCACATTCTGTTGACTAAATTGCCGTAATCTGCTTAAAACGGAACATAACAAAATAAATAACACCACTATAACACTGCAGTCTACCTCATTCTAGTGCAGCCGTAGAGTGAATCTTTTCATCTATAAACAAAGCAAACTGATTGGTGAAGAATCTTGCTATAGCCTAGAGATTGATGATAGTACTGCTAAAATTTAACAAAAATATATATGACTAATTAATGCAAATTATAAAGTAAATTATTTGTTTGTTCGTTGCAAGTTTTGATTTGATAACTTGTTGTTTTAATTATATTTTTAATTTGAATAAATACATAATTATGACAATTTCATTAATAATTTGTGTCTATTTTTATTTAATCCTACCTAACCCTACCTATTCCCTTGATTTTCAAAAGAAGCAGAACAAAGTAACTAGGCTGCGTATGGTAAATTGGTTTTGTTTTGGTATAATTTAATGTCTTTGGTTTTGGTTATTTTGACCATACAGATTTTATACAGATTTCATGATAAAAAGGCATACAGATTTAATACAGATTTTAGCAGTTTCCACTACAGATAAAAGGTTCAATGTATCTGGCAACACTGCTAGAGTCATTCGCGCGCCGCGGTCAAGGTCGGTTGTGTTTGATTTGTGCACCGCCGCGCTGAGTGCAGCGACGACGCACTTTGTAAACAATGTCGCAAGTGTTAAAATGTGTCTGTAATATGTCATTGATGAACAATTAGCTTTTTAGCAATTAGTAACATCAACTAACATTGCGCGGCGTCATAATCGATCTATCACCATTATATCAGGCTTTTGGCAACAATACTCCTGCTCGTGCTAAGCTCGGTAATAACAGCCGCACGGGTCGATCCGTCAGGTTAAGCTACGCTTGCCGGAGTTGGTCCGTGGATGGGTGACCATCTTTACATACCGAGACTCCTCCGTGCCTCGGAAAGCACGTTAAGCCGTTGGTCCCGGCTGTCATTCGTGGATCTTTGACAGCCGTTACGTCAGAAGCCCAAAAGTCTGACAGCCAGTCTTACCAAGGGGTATCGTGTTACCCAGTTACTGGGTTGTGGAGGTCAGATAGGCAGTCGCTCCATGTAAAATACTGGTATTCAGCTGCATCCGGTTAGTCTGGAAGCCGAACCCAACATAGTTGGGAAAAGGCTTGGCAGATTGATTGACTCCTGTCAGTAATAATAAACCGATCTCAGTACAACGTGACATGGTCATTTTCGAGAACTGGGTCGGGCACATACTTGTAACACGGTACCTCAGAATACACAAGTTTATATTACAAAGCAAGTTGCTGGTGAATAATCCTGGCTACTTGGTTATGCCTGTGCAAGTACTCGCCGTTAGCCAGACGAGAACAACCAGATCATCATTATTATTATTAAACTTTTGATTAAACGAAAACTTAATGTAACCGCTTTCTTAAAGCATAATCAACTTTTCTAACCAAATTCTGAACGACGAAGGCCCGGATTTAGGCAAATCTTTTTATCGACCTATTAAACCCGTTGGAGCACATTTTTAATAGTAATAGGATCGTTCGTGATAAACGTTCACTGTAAGTACGTTGGGTTGAGGTTTTGCACATCTAAACGTGAACGGATTTTCTTGTGAAGATTGATCCGTTTACTTTTGTTTGTAACATAATCTTAAGAGCCTTACAAATAAACACGGAATAAAGTTATCCTAGTAATAACTTCGGTATAACCATACATTTTTTGACAATTAAAAGCTACTTAATCAGTTTTGTACTAGATATATTTTCCATGTTTTAAAGCGTACCTACATTATGTATAATGAATACAATAGTTGTAAAATAAATGTTAGCAAAAACATTTATTTTTTTATTTTTTCTTTATTCCTATTGGAATAAAGTTATGCTAATACCTAGCATAACTACATAATTATGTGGGTGGGCTTTAAAACATGGAAAATATATCTAGTAAAAAACTGATTAAGTAGCTTTTAATTGTCAAAAAATGTATGGTTATACCAAACAAAACATTTACCCTAATAGGAATAAAATTATGCTAATACCTAGCATAACTTTATTCCTATTAGGCTAAATGTTTTTGCTAACATTTATTTTACAATTATTGTATCCTTCCATATCCACACTAATCCATACCATCCATACTAATATTATAAATATGAAAGTAACTCTGTCTGTCTGTCTGTCTGTATGTTACGTTTTCACGCCTAAACCGCTGAACCGATCGTCATGAAATTTGGCAGAGATATAGCCTGGGATATGGAGAAGGATATAGGCTACTTTTTTACGCGGTAACCAACATCCACGAGGTCGAAGCCGCGGGCAAAAGCTAGTAATACATAATTATGTAGGTACGCTTTAAAACATGGCAAATATAGTACAAATCAGATTAAGTAGCTTTTAATTGAAAACAAAGACTAATGAATTCCTCTAAAAACATCTTATAAATTATATGTTTTGATGACATCATTATGGAATAATTCATAACTGTTTACGTACCCGTAATAATGTAAAAAAAAAAACGGTTTCTGTTCACGACACGTGTCAACATCAACCAAAAATTTTTTCTCTAAAAATATCTAACATTATGTTTCCCTAAATCGTTAAAATCCTCGTCAAAGTGAAAACACCTCAACGACGCTGTTTCACAGAAAAGGCTCAATCTTTCACTTCTACGTCGCGTCCTCATCGGGACGTCTATAACCCGTGTATGATTCCTACATGTCAGCGATTTTTATATAAAATGCCAAGATTTGTGGACAATAAATTAATTCTACTTATTTGAAGATCTAGAATAAAGTGGTTTTTAATGTTTTTTATAAGTGCGATTCGATAGGACGAGAATAATGGACGTAGTTAGCAAACTCAAACTCAAACTCAAACTCAAAGCATTTATTTCAAATAAACCAATTACAGGTACTTTTGAATTGTCAAGGGGTCGGTCAGTCAGAAAGATGAAGCTAGTTGCCCATTCCAAAGCGTAGTAGGTTCCTATGGACAAGAACGGACAAGAAACTCCATGGACACTCTTTTAAAACAAAATATTGTTACAAAATATGGGTTACATCATTCATGTTGAAGTTATACATGTGAGAACAATGTAGAAAGACGTGCACGTTAGAAGCGTCCGTAATAGAAACAATTCACAAAAATTAAAATAAGCCGTGGCAGCTAAGAGATGACCAGTCCCAACTGACGGCGCCCGTTCACGAACATGACGCATGGATCAGCACCATTTAGCTCAACCATTTTGAAGGGAACTTAATGATCCAACACACACGCCACCACCAGCGAGACATTTGAGTGAGCATGACATACTCTCAGCCGCCAGGGCACATTCAAGTCAATAAAAGACATATTACCCGGTAAATGGTAGCTCTATAGTACATAGTACTCACACCTGTGCTATGCAAATATATAATTCAAGGACATTGAGTTTATACAATGCAAAAATAGTTTACAATCAATAGCAGAAAGTACTCAACCCACATTGTGGTCAGAGATGGGTTGTGTATACCAAAGAGGTCCTAACGGTTGTTTCTTTCACTCAGCAAAAAAGATCCGTGACACTACATAGATAAGGTTGATTTTTTAATGATAGCAGCCAACCGGCTGTCGTTAAAAAACCAGCGCTGGGGCTCCCATTCGCGTATGGTCGCAGCATTATGCTGAGCGATGGCCGTTTTGCGTGGATTTGACGCAGATTTTGCGTCAAATCCACGCAATGTTTGTGTGTATGTTTGTGTTCTTTCTTTGCTTCGTATTTACCGCAAATAAATTTATGTATTTTCAATCGCCCGCGTGGATTTTTCTAAAATAAAAGTAGCCTATGATACTCCTTATAATCTTATATATCAGCTATCTGCCAGTGATAGTCCCGTCAAAATCGGTCTAGCCTTTCGGAGATTAGCCAGAACAAACAAACGGACAGACAAAAAATTCAAAAATTGATTTTTTGTTATAAGTACCGTATATACTTTCATATACATTAAGAACAATAATATGTGTAGATAGCTCCACAGTTGACAGTAAATATAACGTGATCATTATTCTAGACATTACGCCAATTACGAAGAACACAAAAAAAAAAAAATAGAAAAACCGAATGACTGTCTGGTATCTGTGCGATGTAGGTCATGTAAATGTGTGTGAGGGTGTGTGTAAGTGTGTATATTAGAGCAAAATTAGACATACCTAAATGTATAATTAGGTACGTTTAATTTTGTCTTCTTGTAAAAAAGACTTCGATGGGTTGATAGATAAACCATTAAAAACCCGTTAAAAGTGTTTGTTTTTTAAGTAAAGAATAACCGAGGCATTTAATTATTTAAATTAACCTACTTAATTAGGAATTTTAAATGAGAATAATTAAGGATTCTTGAGAAGGCTTTGAAAAATTCTCGATCACTTGAGTTATTTGAGATTAAAAATACAAGGTAACGACGGCGTAATTTTTACACGCTGCTCGGTACATCAACATTGACTAAAATTCAGTTTGACAATATACAAACTAATGTAATGTTCCCTAGTAGCATTTTCCGTTGGCATTTAGTTGGGCCAACTTCAGAGGTATGTGGCCCAACCAAACGCCAACAAAAATGCTACTAGGGATTGTACCTATACTCCGTTTGAAACAAGATTAGACACTTAAATAAACATTTTTTACAATCCGTTCCGTACCGTGTGGTGCCAGACGTAAAGAATAGCACACCCCATTTCCTCCCGTGGGTGTCGTAAAAGGCGACTAAGGGTCTTACTAGAGAATGGACAGCAGCGTTCTCTATGCATTTTTAACACCATACTGCGATCGCCAACCCGCCTGCCAAGCGTGGCGATTATGGCAAACCCTCCCAATTGGGGGAGGCATATTTCCAGCAGTGGACGTCTTTCGGCTGAAATGATGATCATGATGATGACAGTCCGTTCAACCGATTTTGACTTCTATTGTGTTGGTGGCATGACAAATGGCAGCTGCAGTAAACAGTTGGTATTGTAACCACTTTTTTGCTTTTAATGCTATCTTTATGCCTAAGGAATAGAAGTCAAAATCGGTTGAACGGACTGTAAAAAAGGTTTATTTAAATGTCTAATCTTATTTTAAATGGAGTATAGTTACTTTACAAGTCCATCTGATGAAAAACCGGCTGACTATCGCTTAGGTATCTATAGTTTTTTTGAAGTGAAAACTTCTTTAGACACGTTGGGCACTTTTGGGATGGGGAAAAAGCACCGAACTCGCATGACCATCACGCTCAGACACATATATAATATACAGATGTGTGTGCGTGTCCATATATATATAATAAAGAAAACGATATATAAAAGAGCTATATATACAGGTTGGAAAAAAAAAGACCGTGGTTGGAGGAAAAGTACCCTTAATATTGATGATGGCATATTTTACTGAAAGGAAACATTCCTTTATTTTCAAAAAGAATTAAAACTGCATTTAAAGATTTTTGAAAAATCACCTACTTGAGCCGGGAATAGAACCGGTGAAATGTGAAGAAAAAAAAAAACATTCTGTATTTTATGACACCAACCGAAAGAATCATTCATAAGGATTAATTCCTTTTAAACAACATAGTATCTTAAATGAAAGAAAGACGATAAAAAACTCGATATAAAAGGCGAAACGTAGCGAATTCAGTCGAAGAATACGTCTGTGCATACGTGAAAGTGGGTCTCATTTTGAGCAATGCAGTTAAGTGAACTATTTTACTTAGATTAAGTTTTACAAAAAAATAAAAAAAAATCATAGTCTTTATTTAATTTAAGATACTATGTTATTTCAAAGGAATTGATCCTTATGAATGACTCTTTTGGTTGGTATCATAAAATACAGGATGTTTTTTTTTTCACATTTTACCGGTTCTATTCTCGGCTCAAGCAGGATTTTACAAAAATCTTTAAATGCAGTTTTAATTATTTTTGAAAATAAAGGAATGTTTCCTTTCAGTAAAATTTGCCATACGGTACTTTTCATCCAACCACGGTTTTTTTTTTTTTTTCCAACCTGTATATACAGGATAAGTTTTTAACCAATGCGCAAATTTGTTTTGGTGGTTCGGTATCAGTAATAGAACACAGCTCCATTATTTTTTAAATTCTTTTTTATGGTCCTACTTGAAATCAGCGAAATATGGATACAATCTATTCGTAATAATATCAATGAGCGAGCGCACAGCTGATAGGTACCTACTACTGCGTTCTGCTTCACTGGCCACGCCGCATGGCGCGTTGCGCGAAGAGTAACCATTATACCAGTTTCAAAATAAACATCAATCTTGCGTTAACGATAACTTCATTTTTTTGTACTAAGACATATCAAAATAAGAAATAGGTGTATAATAAAACATGTTTAAGTTTAATTTGTCAAAATTTACGCACTGATTGAAAACTTTTCCTATATATGTATTTTACATCATGTGGCAAACATGCCTGTACCTAATAATGTTGTTGCCATCTTGCATGCATGTATTTTTCCTGTATGTATGACACATGTTTAAGCAAATAAATATTATCTTATCTTATTGTATTTATGTAAATGGTACACCACTGACTACCTGCTGTATTGTCTCTCCTACTTTTAATCCATCCAAAGGTTGTCTGTAAAAGATCGCTTTTAGCGATATGACCGCCCACTGTGTCACCTTAGGTAATATTTCTACATTATTATATCTGTAATTTTTATAGTGTACATAATAAAGAGTTTTCTATCCGGCTAAATTAAGGTTCTAAAAAAATCTAGTGATAATCATCGTGTCTACAGGGAGACGCGATGTTACTTTGTGCAAAACATCGAGTTATAAACAAGTGGACCTTACGACCTCATCTGCATTAATTGCACGATTAAGTACAACTATCAAATACATTTACTATAACAGTAACTGTCCACACGATTGCAGACCGTAGTTTTGTAGACACAAAAGCAGTTATAGCATCAAATTCTTATTTTATAGATGAAATTTGCGTGGATGTGTTCGCTTGAGTCTCAATTATTAAAATTATCTGACAACAACAAAATTAATAAGCTCGGTGTCAACGCGACCATTTATATGTAATAAGTAATTATTTACATCAAATGACAAAGACTTAATTAAATCCAAATTAATATAATCGTGAAGGATGTTTGATACAATTTATTTTCAAACAAAAATGGAGGGTAGTGTAAATAATTCTTAATTTATTTTGTATAACATTGAATCGTAGCGGAAGGACCTTTTTGGAAATTGTTTCTTATATGTCGGTTCGCTTCGTCAATTAGCAAACCAAACAGATTCAATTCCGGAAATATTGACCTTGCTCTCGTTTCATAAAAGAAGGAAATTCTCTGTGTAACCATTGGTTACTACAATTTCTGTACAATTTACAATTGTTGGTTGGTTGCTTACTAGAGAATGGGCAGCAGCGTTCTCTATGCATTTTAACACCATACTGCGACCGCCAACCCGCCTGCCAAGCGTGGCGATTATGGCAAACCCCACCAATTGGGGGAGGCCTATGTTCAGCAGTGGACGTCTTTCGGCTGAAATGATGATGGACCATTGGTAAGTCTAATAATATGAAAATATCAAGATTACAATGTACCTTATATGTATCTACTTCACAGAACTTTGGAATTCCTGAAAGATTATTTATAGGATTATTTGTGGAAGACGTGGGTAGTAAACAAGTGAAAAGTTGGGAAGATGATCTGCCAAAAGTTTGGCGAAGCAGCTTTGGACAGGAATAAGTGGAGGGAAATAGAGGAAGTCAGTGTCGGTTTTAGCATTACCAGCGCCCTGGGCGAGGTATCTATGGCGCCCCATTTCTACTCTCCAATTCAGACATGTGACAAAAAACAGGGATTTTTTTTATCCACCGTTTATTTCAATAACTTAAAAAAAAAAACTTATTTACCCTTTATATCGGCAAACTCTCATATAAAAGCATCAAAGTCTATGCTTTCTGAAATTTCATTTTCGATTGACAAAGTTACCAAGTTTGTGACTGATATACATAATAGAGCCCTCTGTTATCGGGCGGCGTAAGTAATGTAGGCGTGTCCTTCTGTTTCGTACCATACCACGCTAGAGGGCTTCAGAATTTATGAATGAAATATTGGATATCTGCATACGCTACTCGTCAACAGAGGGACGATTTATGAATGAATCGTTGTATATTCATGAATGAATGTTGTAGTTATCGCTTCTCGACGCCGGCAGCAGCACTGTAATACGTATTGTAATGTTCTCGAACTTTCTAGAAGCCGGAAGTAGATAAAAACGAAAGCAGCATCCGCCCAGTATTATTTTCATACTGTCTGTTCCCTTCTAGACTCCGGCAGAAGCGTACGTGTTCGCTTCCAGATGTAAGAAGTTTTACTAGTCTCGTAATTATTGTAACCGCGTATTGTTATAGGACACGGTATCTTTAAGTAAAGCTATACTTGCCTAAAATCAGCGTATGTAATTTATAGTTTACTAAACAAACCTGTGGATTACTACCAGATCCCAAGTCCTCTGTCCTCTACAAAGTTTGTTAATCTCGATTGAGATACTGTCGATCGCAGATAGGTTTTTATCAGCTTAAGCTTCGAAAAAGTCCTTTCCCCACTTACTACCATTACAGGTATGGTGACCAATATTTTCACTGGAAGGACGAGACAGGAAACCAGATATGAAGGGGCGCCCCTTTATGCCTGGCGCCCTAGGGTGGTCGCCCAACCGCGCCCTACCCTAACGTCGCTACTATGTCGCAAGACAGCTGACAGTACAATCTCTGTAATCCGGCACTAATTCAGACTCGTGACAAAATTTGGATTGGTGGAATATGGGAAAATAATGCAAAATATTGGGACATGTGTGTAACCTTTTTTTTGGGTGGGAAAATATCAAATAACTTCTCCCGCTCTGGGCAGAGCGGGAGGGCGTGTCAGACTTTTACTGACTAAATCCCACCCGTGTTCCTTCAGTTGCCTGTGTGCCAGGGCCACGGTATCCCTTTCGAACAAACCCGCAACCCTGGCAGATACACCCCTGCCTAACCCTTCCGGGAAAACAGGCGTGGTTATGTTGTTTGTGTTATTTCGGACAAAAATTCCCAGTAAGAGCCCGGATCTAAAACTGTGGTTAGAGAGTGACCATTTTTATTTGCTCTGGCTGTTTTTATATGTGAGTTTAAAAATTTTGTAAACGCACCCACAATACAGGAGAAATTCACACGGTGAGCCAACGTTTAAAAAAAAAATATATATATATTGCCGTGAAATGGGGGAAATGGGGTGGCGCTATTCTTTACGTTCGGCACCACACGGCACATGTGGTGCCGAACGTAAAGAATAGCGCCACCCCATTTCCTCCCGTGGGTGTCATAAAAGGCGACTAAGGGACTTACTAGAGAATGGGCAGCAGCGTTCTCTATACATTATTAACACCATACTGCGATCGCCAACCCGCCTGCCAAGAGTGGCAATTATGGCAAACCCCCCCAATTCGGGGAGGCCTATGTCCAGCTGTGGACATCTATCTGCTGAAATGATGATGAATAATGATTGATTTCTAAGGATCTTATAACATAGGATTTAATTTAGGTATGTATATAATTTTTTTCAGCTTACAATTTAATTTTTTTCATTTATTATTGTTTTACATAGGTATAGATATTCTTTAATCGTCTTCTATACAAATAAATAAAATTGAAGTGTCTGTTTGTAATGTCAAAATAATAGTTTTTTAAACGGGACCGATGTTTTATATATATATAATAACTTTTGTATCTAAATAAATGATGTTAAGTATTATTTAGTTCGGCATGTATTATTTATGTACAACCAACATTGGGGTTTTTTATAAATGATAAATGATTTTATTTCTGTAAGTAAGCTTTTACAAACACTTTTACACGTCAATCATATTTTAAAACTAGATGAGGTCGGCGTTTCGTATCAGACTACTCTGAGAAGAAAGACCGAAACAAACACAGAGATCACAGTCTCTTTTAAAGTCCAGACATAATCTTGGTCAAATCATGTGAAGACCATGTAGATTGGTGTCTGAAATGGTCTTTTGAAGAAAGAACCACACAGATTGAGTGGACCTATCCATTCAGTGCACGCATTTGTCAGTAATCGTGCAGCTCAACTATATATCAATGACAGCCAACTAATAAAGGGCATACAACAAAGTATACAGAGAGTGACCTCGGGTCAAATTTTATTTTCTTTCATTCTTTTGATCATCAAATGCACAGAAAATGCATTAACATTATTATAACAAACTAGCTTCCACCAGCGCCTTCGCCCGCGTGATATCTTTATAAATGATAACCTATGTTGCGTCCATAAATTAATGTACCCAGCGCTGCGGTATTTATTTTTTAAATATCGCAGCATTATGCTGAGATAGGAGCCTTTTTGGCCTCGCACAGATATTTTTATTTTTTATTATGTTTTTATTTAATTTTTATTCTTGTTTGGAATGTAATTTTTATATTTTTTACTGTTTTTATTTCCTGTGCTGTGTGTGTCTCAAATAAATTATTTCTATGTTACTCAGTGATAATATTATTTTTAATAATCGGTCCAGTAGTTTTTGAGTCAAACAAAAATACAAATACAATACAATGTATGTAGAATTGCGCTACATAAGTCCATTACAATAACAAGTTTCTTGAGAAAAAAAATTAATTATCGGTCCAGTAGTTTTTAAGTCAAACAAAATTACAAATACAATACAATGTATGTAGAATTGCGCTACATAAGTCCATTACAATAACAAGTATCTTGAGAAAGAATTTTAATTATCGGTCCAGTAGTTTTTAAGTCTAACAAAATTACAAATACAATACAATGTATGTAGAATTGCGCTACATAAGTCCATTACAATAACAAGTTTCTTGAGAAAGAATTTTAATTATCGGTCCAGTAGTTTTTAAGTCAAACAAAATTACAAATACACTACAATGTATGTAGAATTGTGCTACATAAGTCCATTACAATAACAAGTTTCTTGAGAAAGAATTTTAATTATCGGTCCAGTAGTTTTTAAGTCTAACAAAATTACAAATACAATACAATGTATGTAGAATTGCGCTACATAAGTCCATTACAATAACAAGTTTCTTGAGAAAGAATTTTAATTATCGGTCCAGTAGTTTTTAAGTCTAACAAAATTACAAATACAATACAATGTATGTAGAATTGCGCTACATAAGTCCATTACAATAACAAGTTTCTTGAGAAAGAATTTTAATTATCGGTCCAGTAGTTTTTAAGTCAAAAAAAAATACAAATACAATACAATGTATGTAGAATTGCGCTACATAAGTCCATTACAATAACAAGTTTCTTGAGAAAGAATTTTAATTATCGGTCCAGTAGTTTTTAAGTCAAACAAAATTACAAATGCAATTCAATGTATGTAGAATTGCGCTACATAAGTCCATTTCAATAACAAATTTCTTGAGATTCGAATGGAAGGTGTCCTTGACGTAATCGTAAAGTAATGTTTGTTTGTAAACAACTGGGTGTGACAATGATTTGATTATTAAAAATATTAGTCGGTTAATCTCCACGGCCATCTTTGAAATGTGACAACAAACCAAACCTAAATAATCCATCCAAAGGTTGTCTTTAAAGGATAGCTTTTAGGGATAAGACCGCCCATTATGTACCCCTATGTAAAATGTCTTCATGTTTATCTGTAATAAAGAAAGAAAGGAAAGAAAGAATAACGTTTATTTGGTCACAGTTCGTGAAACACAAAATACAAACAAATAAAAAAGTGAAAAAAATAAAATAAGCAAATAGCAAATATCCACAAAAATCAATCTGCCTAGCCTTTTCCCAACTATGTTGGGGTCGGCTTCCAGTCTAACCGGATGCAGCTGAATACCAGTATTTTACATGGAGCGACTGCCTATCTGACTTCCACAACCCAGTAACTGGGTAACACGATACCCTTGGTAAGACTGGCTGTCAGACTTTTGGGCTTCTGACGACCCGTAACGACTTTCAAAGATTCACGAATGACAGCCGGGACCAACGGTGTAACGTGCTTTCCGAGGCACGGAGGAGTCTCGGTATGTAAAGATGGTCACCCATCCACGGACCAACACCGGCAAGCGTAGCTTAACCTGACGGATCGACCCGTGCGGCTGTTATAACTTAGCCACGAGCTCCTCAAATAAATAGCAAATATCCACATGGTGTAGATATATAATAAAGAATAATATTATTCTATTGTAATAATAGGTTTGCACCCAAAGGGCAATGGAGAGGGCTAATGCTTGGAGTTTCCCTACGTGATCGAATCAGAAATGAAGAGATCCGCAAGAGAACCAAGGTAATCGACATAGCCCGAAGAATTGCCAAACTTAAGTGAAAGTGGGCAGGGCACTTTGCTCGCAGAACAGATGGCTGGTGGGGCCGAAAGGTTCTGGAGTGGCGACCGCGTACCAGAAGACGTATAACGTTAGAAGGCCTCCCACAAGGTGGACCGTTAACCTTGTGAAGGCTGCAGGAATCTGCTGGATGTGGGAAGCACCGAACCGGTCGAAGTGGCGGTACTTGGGGGAGACCTATGTCCAGCAGTGAACTTCTTTCAACTGACATGATGATGATGAATAGGTTTGGTACTTGGTCTTGTAGGTAGGTACACAAACGATACCTAACTTAAACCCATGATTCTACTTAAAATATAATCTACTTGAGCATTTAAAACGAATCAATTATTACTACCAATAATTATAGGAATTTTAATCTAATTAATTGCCTACTCGTGTGTTGGTTTCAAGCATTCTTATCGTACAAAGGGAACGGGGCCATTAAATTCACATAACCTTTTTTAAGGAGCCCTGAAGGCAATATCCCAAAAAAGGGTTTCGCTCTCAAATTCTTGGCGCTGACTTGGCAACACGAGAAAGTTTAGCTAGCCAATCCACGATTACTCGATCAAAGTCAGTGTTGAATTACACAAGATATTGGTTGGTAACTACTTAATGATAAAATAAGGTCAGTTAAGATTTACGGTGTTGTGTTTCTGCTTTGTGTTCTAAAGCTTTTCTTCTAAATATTATCTGCTCGAGTAACACAAGAATTGGTTATGAGATGGTGAAAAGATGACCCAGTAAGCCAGGTTATTTGCGAGGGCTGACTTACCAGAATGTGCTGAATAACCTCACAGGGAAAACTTAGCGTAAACTTATGCTTCGACCTTATTTTTTAATCCACAACTCAAGCTTGATCTTCATCTCACCTGGTGGTAAAGGCCGAAAACTAAGGCTTAAGGTGGAAGCGAGCATTACCCGGAATCTTCAACCACAGAGGAACTGGCTATCTTACCTCTTACTGCCAAAACACAACAAATGCTGACGACATTGTTTTTATGGCGACCGACTTATATATGATGGTGATAGCTTGCCAGGCAGACTTATAATAGGCCCTACCACCAACTGAACCGAGCAGAAAATGTTACCTCTGCTGAGAATCGAACCCGGGACGTCTGGGTCTGAGACAGGTGGTCATACCACTAGACCACAGAGACGGTTAAAATCAGTGCATTTTGGCGTGATTTTAACACATCCAAGCGAAAGCACGCTTGTTTCTGTATCTTACTCATAGTATTACCCGAAATGATTTTAATATACAATAACTCAGTTTTGGGTAAGACAATATTCATGTTCATCATTGTTGAAGATTTAGTCGTGTGTTGGTTTCGGTAATACCGAATTCCTGAATAGTTTCGAAGCCTTTATTCATGAACTGCTCATACATGAGTGAACTGTAAACAACAATAAACAAGTTATTTGTTAAACTTACCAAATGTAAGATATTCATTTACGTAGTGTGTATCGTGTTTCTGTAAATTAGATTCTGTCAAGTGTGTAAATTCAACGTTAAAACAATAATGTCTAACGTAAACTTACGATTCCAAGATCTCTTGCAACCATTTTGCTTTCACTTTTACGCATTTTATTTGTACACATAAAACAACAAATACCTCAATGAGATGAAACAAAAACATTTTTAAGTTTTTAAACTGTCATGGTCACTAATATTATTATTAACATAAGACACATACACACACACCCTCCCTCACATATTCACACACACACACACGCACACATATTCCTAGACTGGTTAGAGAAGCTATTGAGATTACCAAATATAGGAACTTCAACCGGGATGATGGGTTTCAACTGTCGAGAGCCTGGAATCCAGTGGTTCAGCTGTGTAAAAACCGAAGAAGTGCCGAAAAAAGTTCGCGAGCGGACACAGTGAGTTCCGTGTGTCGGGAACAGAATCGAGTTGCGAGTGACAGTGGTAGCGGTACTGAGTGCAAAAAACGAACAAGAAAGAGGGTAGACCGTTTTGTCTGCTCATAAACACCCACCCGCAGTGACTTCAGTTTATCCGTGATCATGGTGCTTGCAACAGCGCCGAAATATCGGAAACTCAGAACAATGAATAAACATGGTAAATATCCCGCTTATGTTAATAATAATAAAAACATTTTTATTTGAAAATTCTCACTCGACTTCCCATTACGATTTTTCAACACTATACTTCACTCACTACAATATTACATCACTACACATAGGTACTTTATAGCACCTACTCACAACGACATATTTCGTAACAGTCTAGTGGAAACTAAGCACTAGATTACCTACACATCAAGCCTATACCACCGACACCACGTAATCAAGTCGTTAATAGTTATTACTAATGGCAAATTAATTAATTCCCTTGGTGTTAGGTTCAGAGGATAATCATACTATTACTACCATGTATCTAGTTATTAAGTTAGGTATCCACGAGGCATGATTGTCATCTAATCTCAAACGTCTTACAAATCGAGAGATATTTTTTTCTTCTCTTTTTTTTTCTTGTCATGGTATGGCAAGCTGGCAGTTTGAGTAATTTATGCGGCCTGCCCAAATGTCCTTTCTTTGGTATTGTTCGTCGAATCGTTGAGCTCCTTATGTTCTGAGTTGACCTGTACGATTACTGACAAATGCGTGCACTGACTGGACAGGTCCACTCAATCTGTGTGGTTAATTTTCAAAAGACCATTTCAGACACCAATCTATATGATCTTCACATGATTTGACCAAGATTATGTCTGGAATTTAAAAGAGACTGTGACCTCTGAGTTTGTTTCGGTCTTTCTTCTCAGAGTAGTCAGATACGAAACGCCGACCTCATCTAGTTTTAAAATATGATTGACGTGTAAAAGTGTTTATAAAAACCTACTTACAGAAATAAAATCATTTATCATTATCTTTTTTTTTTTTGCATATACATGGGAAATTTTATAATAAAATTATGCAAATAATAAAATGTCGCATGTAACAGTTTTAGGTGTACGTTAATTTAAGTGTTAATTTAGTCAATTGTTATATCTTATAGAAACATTTGATTTTAAGAGATTTTAAGGACAGAAACCTCCTTACGAAACTCGTACTGCATCACTGCTCTTCTAACATTTCCACTTCCCCTTGTGACTGTCCTCCTCTTAAACGTACCACTTTCATTAAATACTTCGGTATACTTATTGACGACTAACATTTAAGCAACATATATCCAACCTTTCTAGCAACATAAGAAAACTCATTCACACCATGCGTAGACTACGAGACTGTCTACCCACAGACATACTGCAACAAGTTTACCAACCATAGCGCTATGCCAATCCATAATTCAGTCGTGCTGGCACACTCTTATTCGTTCTACTTCAATAGAGCAGGTCTTCTACTTCAATATTGAAGAAGAACGAGCACAGAGAGCGCTTTTTAAAGTAACTTTTAAAAAGCCCTACAGCCTACCGATTCTCTGCTGACTTACTCTATCGTGAAACAGAGTCAGAGTCCGCCAGCTTTTCATTATTTCTGCCTGCACCAAAACTCACAAAACTGATAGAAGCAGACCCGACTGCACATCAGTCATCATTCATCATCATTTCAGCCGAAAGACGTCCACTGCTGGACATAGGCCTCCTCCAAGCACCGCCACTTCGACCGGTTCTGTGCTTGTCATTGGGGGGGGGGGGGGGGTTTACCATAATCGCCACGCTTGGCAGGCGGGTTGGCGATCGCAGTATGGTGTAAAAATGCATAGAAAACGGTGCTGCCCGTTCTCTAGTAAGTCCCTTGGTCGCTTTTTACGACACCCACGGGAGGAAATGGGATGGTGCTATTCTTTATGGCCGGCACCACACGAGCCACAGTAATCAGTCGACATCAGTCATAAGCAAAAGAATCTATAGAATCCCCAGCTATACTCTTTCATTAATACGTTCAATAAAGACTGCAAACTCTGTAAAGTTAAAAATACTAACTCATTCAGTTAGGTTCAGGTTATGATGACTTGGAACAATTAATGTAAATACCCTGACCTGACACATAATGAATCGACACATAATGGGAACAAATACGCACACATTCACACACCCATACACTCACCACACACAGATCCATACTAATCCATATCCATACTAATATTATAAATGTGAAAGTAACTCTGTCTGTCTGTCTGTCTGTCTGTATGTTACGTTTTCACGCCTAAACCGCTGAACCGATCGTCATAAAATTTGGCAGAGATGTAGCCTGAGATATGGATACGGACTAGGCTACTTTTTTACGCGATGACCGACATCTACGCGGGCGGAGCCGCGGGCAAAAGCTAGTCACACATACACAAACATACTAGATATACCATACAACACCTGAAATCATCTCTCTAGTCTCCATTCTGGAATTCGTACCTCGAGCCCCAAGATACAGACTTATCTGTCTAATTTGGGGAACATTGGTAAATAATACTTTGTAACCTAGTTATAGGTAATATTTTAAGCTATGCATGCCGTCTCCTCTTGGTGTTAACCTGGACAATAAATTATTATCTATTTTTCTGTTGAGGGTTAAACCAGCCTACGAGAATACTCTCACAGGTATGCAAGATTGTTATATCTCCACCATATACTACAAAAATAAGGATTTGAAAAGCAAACAAATCATACAGCAGAACCTTTCATAGCTTTAGAAATGCATACGCCTTCCATACATTCACAACACGCGCTTGAATACATTCAATCCTTATCAGTCTCGTATCGTCGATATCGTCTAGAATCTTCGCAAGTTGTTGTCCTGCAACTTGTGTGAGGTCACCACGACCCCAAAGGTCACTTGTGGCAGGTGTCAGCTCGTTAGTCCTATCGCCACATCTTGACATGCAGGCAAAACATCCGTCTGTCTGACCTGCTTACTACGACACACAGGTAAATATGTAGATTTGTATCACTAATATTGATTTAAGGTGAAGGAAAATTTCGTGAAGAAACTTGCACCCTAATTGCGTCGTAGCACATTCACGACTGCTTCTACCCCAAATATGCTAAAAAATAATTTAATTCTCAAAAATAAATTCAATACAATACTGAGTTCTAAAAGTTGATATAAATATATTATTTAAAATGGCAACATTCCGTTCCGTCGGCCTATCTCGTGCGACGCTGGCATAATCAGTACGCGCGGCTGTCATAACTACGAGTATTTGTATAGTTTTTCCTTTAGGAAATTCACATGTGCAGCCTAAGACTCTGGACTGGTATACGGTTAATTGCAATTGATTTGCCCCCTTTTATACGGGCCTTTTACTTATCTGGCGAAAAATGGGGTGTACTACACACATCTCTGGCTCTCATCAGGGAAAACGGACAAGTTGTTGGTGTTATGTATTTATTGTAAGAGAACCTGATATTATTACATGCAAATCTTGACGATAATGTCAATAAACGTTATAGCTCCTACCATCCTGTTTGTAGAGATAGTTCGTAGATAGTTTAGTCACCACATTGAGGTAAATAGTTATGTGCTCAATGTTGGTATGGTTCCTTGTATTTAGGCTTGTGTATTCTCTAAAATCAAAGCCAAACGGAGGAAACATTACATAACTTGGCATTACATTGGCTGTTTGTGTATGCTAGTTTAAATGTTTGTAAACGCACCCACAATACAGGAGAAATTCCTAGTGTGGGGAAACGTTTAAAAAAAAAGGTGTGGAAAATCCTCATGGCCTCCGCCCCGGGGCGGGCGGAGGGGTCTGCCAGACTCTTTCTGACTAAAAACCACCCCTGTGTTCCATCTCACACCTACGCTGGGGGTTGCGGGAACGTACATACTTCCGCAACCCCCGACTGGTGCCGGCCCGCCGCGGCGGGCCTCTCCTCCGGTCGAGGGGGGGAGTGAGGTGTTTGACTCCCCCCGCGACGTCTCAGAGGGGCGCGCGTGGAACACTACGCGCCGCCACCTCGGGTCCGATGTATGAACCCATGGAACCATTTAGGGGGGCTCGAAGAGGGCGTTGTCCGCCCTCCGCCGGCGCCCGGTGCGCCTGCTGCGGGCCGGGTGAGTGGACGAGATCCCGCTCTCCCTTTCCGCAGCCTCCTTCTGCGAGATGACTGTCTCTGTTTTGGAAGAGGCAACTAGAAAAAAAGTATTATTTTTGTAATTTTTGACGTTAAAAAGTGACTTTTATGTGCCTATTTGAAATGAGTGATTTGATTTTCACTTTGGTTGGACGGTCCTTTCTTTAATTTCGTTATTTTTTTTTTGTGTTTTGCTAACATAGTTCTTAAGTACTTACTAATACAAATATGGATGTTTTGTAATGAATAAAGTTATTATTATTATTAACCAAGTTGGGGTGACGCACGAGGCAAAGAGCTTTTCCCAGAATCGTATATTTTATACATAATTATAATCCGTATAGGCAGCAAAAATGTCCCCAAAAACGGTTAGAAAATTCTTTGACGGCATTAATAGGTAGGTAGGTACTTTAATTTAATTGCTGATTGTTAAGTACAGAATAATCTAGAGATCAAACGAATAACGAACCAATTGATTGTTTGTTTGGAATGTAAGCATAGTACGAAGCTAAATTATACTTAATTATAAATAAGTTAAATTCAGTGATTTCTTGTGTTTCTGCTAACAGTACCTACATTTTATACAGTGATGAAAGTAGTAGAAATTAATGAAATAGAAAAGAAAGAAAGAAAATTATTTTATTTGGGACAAGCTCAGAAAATACAAACAGTGAAAAAAAAAAATTGGTCAAAGTCAAAGTCAAATAATTTATTTCAAATAGGCACGAAGATGCACTTTTGAACGTCAAAAATTACATGAATAGTTAATTGATTCTAGTTGCGCCTTCCAAAATGTAGTTATGTATGGAGAAGAATGGGCAAGAAACTCCATACTTACTCTTTTAAAATGTTAACAATAGTTTGTATACATTAATTAATATTTATAGGTGAAGACTATGTACCTAGAATAAAAAATAAAAAAATATAAAAAAAATCATCAAAATTACTTACCACAATTGGTAAAAAGAATGAAAAGTGAAGTAATAACAGAAAAATTAATAAATGCGATAGGTACATGGTGCTCACATATTTACAAACATTGTATATGATTTCCAAAAAAAAAAAAAAAAAAATATATATATATATATATATATATATGACGCGTTCCTCAAGCTTAGTGCTCTGCAGCAATGTCACTGAATGTCACTTATGTTTGGAAATTCATCGGGCTATGACGGTTACCTTGGTTCTCCTGCGGATCTCTTCATTTCTGATTCGATTACGTAGGGAAACTCCAAGCATAACCCTCACCCTTACCCTTTGAGTACACGCACTGGTCAAAGACGCTGAAGAAAGTCTTTGACCAGTGCGTGTCGCCAGTGATGGCCTGAAACGTGGTCGCTCACAATCGGTCTTATAAGAAGGCAAAAAGTCACTCAAAGGGTTTATTATTTGTGCACATTTTGGAAATACAGGAAGGCATTGCTTATTTAGACGATTACGGTAATTTTACTTAACGTGCTGCACATGTGCTACATAAGTTCGATTGTGACTAAGGTCAGGGGCCTTACTCCCGACAACATCGAGTTCTGAATCAATCGAATTGGATTCGAAACAAATGCCGATCCATACTCTTGAATCCGACACTAGCGCACGATCGTGCGGTGGTTCGAAGCGAAACTAACTTCGATCGATAGATCCATCAGGATCGAAAAGTTCGTACCCCACACGCCATCTGATAGATAGATATCGAGTTGATGGATCAAAATTACACGATATCAAAGAAGCTACTTTATTCAGATCGAGTGAGATAATACTCGAATCTATGTCGATCTTGGTTTACGATTCGAATTGGTTGGTATGTTATGCGGTCCACGTCGAAGAGCGCTTACCTAATCTTCCTTTTTTTATACATCAATGCCTTACACGCAATAACTCTCCACTAACACAGCTTTCTATCATAATTCTGTCGCCAAGTTAATTTCTGGAAAAATTGTGTCTTGAATATTCTGAAGTAAAATTAGGCTTAATTTAATACCTCTCCACAACTGTCAAGGAGACTACCTATAAGTTTGCCATTAAGACCCGTGTTTAAGTACGTCAGGACCGCGACACACTGGGCGGAACATATGGGGATAAATTCTGTAAACTCAATATTTTCTTTAAACAGCGTGTAATTACAGAATGAGTATTTGTCAATGTTAATCACTCCACATTTTATGACTCTCAAGAGTCTTTTAATATTATTCTTTAGGGTAGGGACACAATTGGGAGACACTGCTTTTATTACTAAGTTTTCTTTAAATTATTACGAGTACACAATAATTTGAACAGCACCTGTTAGTAATTCCATCATTTTTGCGCTCTCGAAAATATAGTATTTCGCCGTTGATTTATTTTATGAAGATATTGTATAATCATTAAATACAATGTTGTTTGTATTTCAAGAATAGCTGAAGGTTCTTGATATGATTAGCGAAATGTTAAGAAAACATATATTACTGACAGGGTTTAAAAAAAAAAGGTTTTTTTTTTCTATATATTATTTTTCTGCTATATTTTGTATGGAAGTTAAAAAAAAAGACGTGTGGCACTCGGGGACTGCCGCGGTAAAGCTATTGCATAGCATTTTGTATCAACTTATGCAATTATAATTATTTATTTATTTTATATATGCAGTATTTCTTTTTCTTTGATATTAATATTATTATTATTTTTTCGTTACGGAATTTCTGGATTCGGTCCCAGCAACAGGGGAACTGAATGTACTCGTAATCGACTGCTCGTGAGTTCAAACCCCACTATCAACAATCACTTTTTGTGAAGATCATAATTTAATAAACTAATATTTATAAGAATAAAATACGCAGTACACAGAAAAAAGGAACTGCCAGAAATTATTAGATCACTAGAGGGTACTGGTGTAGGAAAACCGTCGGAGTGGGGAGCGTGAGGTTTTTTCGTTACGGAATTTCTGGATTCGGTCCCCGCGCTCAAGGCCCGCGATAGAAGCTATGCAATAGCTTAAAATTAATTCAGCCACATGCAAGTAGACCTTATAACGTTGTTGATGAAATTTATTAATGTTCAAAATCAAAGTAGTTTTTTGTAGAAAGCTAATCAAACGTCAGTCTCGCGTCATTTTTCGGAAACTTGTTGCGAATATTAGTGATTTTCCTATTACCTATTAATAATCTTACAGACTACTAATAATGAACAGTCGTGATCCCACTTTCCACATAATCGCCACCATTTGTTGCCCTTAGCGACTCCCATGGGGGGTGACCTATTCGTTAACGGAATGTTATGTAATTAATACTTGTGATAGAGGTAATAACTAAGGAAATAAACGAGTGATGACGTTCACTAGTAGAATACTCCATGCAGGATCGGACTTGTGCTTTGTAAAGGGTTAAAAGCTGTCCAGGCGTAAAGTATCGCTTCACCCTATTTAGGACGCCCAGTTTCTTGGCCGCAGTTTGAGCTTTCAATAGCACTGCTGATCTATTCTGAAAAATCTCACCGTGAAAACTCGGGTGAAGTGAGCTGTCAATTGTGTTAATCCCTAGCATCAAGTGGGATGACAGCTTACTTCTAGCTCACTTCACCCTAATTTTCACGGTGAAATTTTTATAGAATACATCGGCTGTAATACCGCCTGATGTTAGAGATTGAAGGCTCACTTTATGCTCACTTCACCTAAGTTATCACGGTGAGACTTTTACCTGTTCACCTGTAAGTTATCACGGCGAGACTTTTACCTTCACCTAAGTTATCACGGTGAGACTTTTACCTGATTTCGTATAGAATAGCACTACAGTCCTTCTTACAAGCCTGGAGATCGATGTAGGTAATCTTTTTTTTTTATCAAGTTTGGTGTTTGTTTTTTTTTTAATATGAAAAGAAAGAAAGAAAGAATACCGTTTAAGTTTTTATGACAGATACACATGTTTTTCAAAAAGGTATTTATTTATAAAGTTAAGAAACATTTTAAACGTTAAAAATGCATGGTTAAACAGTCGCATATTAAACGTCCGCATGCTTGGTTAAACGTCTTTATCCATACTAATATTACTCGTATAAATGTGAAAGTAACTGTCTGTTTGTCTGTCTATTCGTCTGTCTGTCTGCCTGTCTGTATGTCTGTCTGTATGTTACGTTTTTACGCCTAAACCGCTGAACCGATCATAATGAAATTTGGCAGAGATATAGCCTGGGATATGGAGAAGGACATAGGCTACTTATTTACGCGATAACCGACATCCACGCGGGCGGAGCCGCGGGCAAAAGCTGGTTATTTATAAATAAAGGTTATGTTTTAAATGTTGATAAAATGCATAATCAAGTTTTCCTCTTTACATCCAACAAAAATCGAGCGAGCCTTACAGTAGTCGCATTAGATGTGTAACATCTGTCATCTTACCTTGATAATAAGCAACATATCCTGAAAAAGAATATTCAGATATTATTTAAAATGATTTTTCGTAACGATTGATCTGATAAACCATTAAAAACGACACCCACGATGAAAAAATTGAAAACTCTCGCAACCGCCATCTTGAATTTTCATTTTGACCTCACTATCGGCTTTAGCACCCTCGAAAACTATGAAACCGACACCCATGATGAAAAATTTGAAAATGTTCGCAGCCGCCATCTTGGATTTTAATTTGTAGGTAGTAAAACTAAATTATGTTTAATACGCGCATTTAAAAATTAAAATAAAGGTCCACCAACCCATTTCTACCAACGCGCAAGCTCATTGGTGTAGGAAATAGCGCGTGCTTCCCCGTCCCATTGTTTTTTTTTTTTTTTTTTTTATGTGCGAAATTATCAAATAATTTCGGAGCGGGAGAAATAGCGGGTGTCAGACTTTTACTGGCTAAAATCCACCCGTGTTCCTTCAGTTGCCTATGTGCCAGGGTCCACAGTATCCCTTTTGGACAAACCCGCCAACCCTGGCAGGTCAAACCCGCGGCTTCCTGTTTCGCACTTTCATGCCTTTTCACGAAATCACTCCCACAGAAACCGAGAGGAAAGATTTTACAAATCTAAAAGCGTGAATCTTCTTAGTTTTCCTGTGTATCATCTTATGTGTAATCCCTATGTTATATACCGAATGTATCACGCCAATCTGCGACCTATTCACGTTGGCCGAGCAGATAGTCAGGTCATACCGCGACCTTCCGAAATGCGATAACGTTTCATATTTTTATTATTTTTATTATTATACATATCTCGCGATGCTGCGATGTTTTTCTAAATTTTTTTGTCATTGTTTGTTTGTGTGTAATTATGTCGGGCATTAATTAGAATAAACGAAAAATACTACAAAGTAAAATCTGTCTTTGGTTTTGTTTTTTTTTTTAATGTATATCGAAATTTTTCAATAGTTAATGCCCGCCTTTAACTACCACTACAACCGTGGGTGCGCAATGTAGAATACTTTGGGTGATATTCGCATGGGTGTGATAATCTAAACGGAATTACCTAATACGTCCTAATCCTACGGGTCGCAGCGTCTACCTACAAATTACCCCCGTCAACATAGCCGTGAACCTTTTTACTAAAATTGGAGGTTGAAGAAATCAAACCATTATTATCTGGGGACCAGAGTTCAGTACCTATTCGAAAGGATATTTTTCGGAAAAAATTGCCACTTACGAGTGCTCAAGAGAATGAATTTGCAAATGATTCATTTACACAATTTTTACTTACTTCGAACAGATGATTGTGTATTAAATTCAGGAAAGTATTAGCATATTCATATAGCAAGAAAAAAAGTTGTGTAAACAAATGCACCACGGCGTTAATGCCCACTCTAACCCCCACTAGGTACAACCGCGGGTGCGCAATGGGTAGTTCTTCAAAAAGTATTCTCCGCGTAACTTTCATGGCGAATTTTTCTTTTGGAATAATCTACATATAAATGTACACACATTTAAAACGATGTAAAAATAATACATATTTTTTTTATTTTATGTAAATCGGTGCATAAATTACAGAGATATTCTGTTTTTAAATTTCTGTGCCCACGAAAGTTACGAAACACGGCACGAAAGTTACAGACGTATTTTCTACAGGCAAAATATAGTTTCATATCCTTATTTTTTCTCAAATTTCCAATTTATAAAATAAAAGACTTATTATTTATGAATCAACTTTTATTTGAGATCAACAATTATAGTGTTAACTGTTTTCGGTATTTATTATTTAATATTTTATTTTGAAAAAAATTGAAACACATGCATAAACACTTATACAAATACATGACCCCCTTTTTTGAGCTTCGCAATAATCGAGTAAATGCATCTGCAGCGTCACAAGTAATCTAAAGTTATCATTCAATGGAGATATGTAACTTTCGTGGACAAATAACCACGAAAGTGGTGCCACGAAAGTTACGAAAATTTCATATTTTTGAGAATTACGATTAAACTTATAGGTAAATAAACAAACAAAGTACTTGGGAATAATCTCGAAGATCTATCTTATTCCTTAATCCAAAATGAGTTGGAAAATTATAAGCATTATCCTTCAAAATATGCGCATGAAAGTTTTTAGACCAAGGCTACTTGAAAATATTCAAAGAATAACTAGCCTCGTATTTTTTTGTTTAGAAGCGATGAACGTACGTGTCTCCCCCTCTGAAGCCGGGATACTACTGAGCGTCCGCGCAGCTAAAACGTGTAGCGACATGTTGGCGCTTTTGGAAGATAGGTGCAGTTTTGTTGCGCGCTCTCGAAACTAACAAAATCGTGTGACAGAGACATAATGCCTATTAACTATTGTAACTTAAGATATAAAATTAATGTTATTGGATAATTATGATGCATAGTTAAATACGATTAATTTGATGTATTACATTATATGCTTATGAATTGAATACAAAAGTTATCAAAGTTTGCCGTGAGCGCGAACAGAGTGTGACGCGCGAAGAACACCGATTTTGCTCCCGTTTTCGACATTAGATATTTTTTTTTATAAACATTATAAATAATTTTAGATGTTTAATGTTTAAATTATGTACACATATCAATAAAGATTAATCTGTATTTGGTCCTAAGACTGAATATTTAATAGGTTACGAATTAAGACCGTGTGACCGCGTTTTGAGGGACCTCGAAGAACTACCCCAATGTGGAATACTTCGGGTGATATTCGCATGGGTGATCTGATCTGAACGGAATTAATGCGTCCTAATCCTACGGGTTACAGTGTCCACCTACAATCTAATATCACCTATTAGATCCGGGATCTGGGATCCGGGATTTTCAAAATTCCTGGCGACCATTTATTAATTAATTACACCTATAATAATTGGAAGGTTATACTTAATATTAACATTTATAATATTTAATTTAAACTTTTACTCGGAACAGTACTGGCTTCATCTCCAACTCCCCACGACCTTAGTTCTTTCTGCTGAAGTTTAAGCTGGCTGGCATTAATAAGTGACAAATAGTCACCTACCTACTTTACGTGTTAAATTAAATTATAAGGGTTTAATGTCATAATATATTATTATCTACGCCCATGCTATAAATCCTCTATAAAAGTTTCTAAAACAGTTAGCTTATTGCCAACATTAAAACACCCAGTGTCATAGTAACCATAATAGCATCCAAACGGGAGTTATAATGTTGTACTGAATTTCATAATGCAACTCCTTTGCTTTTACGAGGATGATGATCCCTTCCTTACTCATCTGTTTGATGAGTAAGGAAAGGATCATCATCCTCCCTTCCATTCTCATTACTCAATTCGTGGTATCTTTATGAATTTCAAAAAATAACATTGTCACGCACGCGCGTTTCACTTTACTATTCCATAGCGTCGTATCCCGCCATATTTGTTCGATATTAGTATTGCAAAAACTGTTTCAGAACCTTTTATAGAGGATTCATGTCATGGGTGTAGATAAAGTCTTGTATGCAACTGTAATAATTAGGTATTAAAACACTCGTGTGATACTATTATTCGTGTTTTAATACCCATTATTATACAACGGTTGCATAAATAACTATTGCGGTAGACCCTTAAAGGCTTCCGTGTGATGTTGTATGGAGGAGATATATTTTTATAAATATAGTTTATTTCAAACAATTTGTTGTGTTCTTGCATTTCGCTACATAACCATCTTGCATCTGGGTTTTGTTCCTTTACATACCGAGGGACAAAATCTTACATGTAACGTCGCCATGCTAATACATGACTGAAGAAATCAAACCATTATTAAAGAATAGATATACCTACCTGAAAGAATATTTCTCGAAAAAAATGACCAATCACATATAAGAGTACTCACGAGAGTGAATTTGCAAAAGCTTAATTTTCACTTTTTGATGTGAAACATTTATTGGTGCGCCTTGGCAGTAAAACTGACTCGTATGCCGATGATGGCAAACGGCATGACGCTATCATGCCGTGTGATGCTCCCGTCTACGCTGCCGCTCTCGACTCTCTAGTGTGTGCGCGCGCGTATAAACACTGTTGCTTCTCTGTGTAATGTTTTTATCCGACTATAGTATACTTCACACGCTTACAGCTTGTATACACGGTTTGTATTTTTCTTTTATATGAATGACAGTGATGAACAAGTGACGAAAAAAAATAAAACAAAAAGTCCATATTTGTCATATTCATATTTAGAATGAAAATAAAGAAATACAATCTAGTTTTAAAGTAAATCAAGATAATTAAAAATAAATTAACCTAAACTAAATAAAACTAATAACAAAATGAACTAAAATATGGCGTCGAAAAATTCCTCCGCATCGCTGTCGACTGGTAATGTACCCAAGAGACTGGCAGCATTGCCACGTTGTATGGCAATGCTTAGCCTCTGGCCAAGATAAAAGCCAGCCCTTGGGTCACGGGAAGTGTCAACCAGCCTTTTGGAGATTTCATTGAACAATAAATGAGCACTGGGACCACACGGCCCGAGGGTTTCAACCCCAAACGGCTCGAAAATATAGTTACCGATCAAGTTACTATACTTTCGCCGCATGAGGTTTTCAGCAGCCGCAGCAGCAGCGCCAGCACAGCACGCCGAGCCAAGAAGATGGGATGGCGCAAGAGTATCGACACAAGTTGCGTCCCACACTAAAGGCCTACCTACCTACCTTCCAAGGAAATAAAGACATGCCGTCCGGTCTCTTGCCATCGTCGCGTGCCAAGCCATTGGGTTCTAATACAGCTGGAACGCCGACGGAGACAAGAGCTCGTCGGATGATGTCATTAATGTTTGCGTGCCGCGCTAAGCGACCCGCACTTCGACTGCAGGACAGGCCGTGGTGTCCTAGGCTGTTGACAACCTCGCCACAGTGACAGCGATGGGGAGAACAACAAGGAGCTCCTAGTCGTAGGGAAGCAGCGAGGCGGAAAGTAGTGTCGTCAAACAAAGTGCCTATGTTCGACGAAGGTAGTGCATGAAGCAAGAAAATACTTTAAGAAAAGAAAAGAAAATACGTTTATTTGCGGCAAACATGACGCAGAGAAAGAACACAAACACGGAAATAACAAGTTGGGGGAAAATATGCGCCACATCCACGCAAAACGGCCATCACTCAGCATAATGCTGCGACCCTATGCGAGACAGCCCCAACGCTGATTATTTCGTAATAGGTTTTTATTAATTATGAATTCTAATATTAACATAGATGTCACATCTATCGCGCGGCCCGTGACGGCAAACTTTGTTTTTACAAGCTTTTCACTGAGACTTGTTTAGTAAAATCAGGAAAGTGTAGCATATTCATGTAGTACGGTAAAAAGTTCTGTAAACAAAGGCACGACTGCTTTCAGACAAATTGTTAGATTATAGGCGTATCACACTATTCAAGGCTGTCTGTAACAATGCCCAATCTATACTGTAATATTTATAGTCTACTAGCTTTGTTATCGCGTAAAAAAGTAGCCTATGTCCTTCTCCATATCCCAGGCTATATCTCTGCCAAATTTCATGACGATCGGTTCAGCGGTTTAGGCGTGAAAACGTAACATACAGACAGACAGACAGACAGACAGACAGAGTTACTTTCACATTTATAATATTAAAGTATGGACTATAGATATGAGACGTATTTACTAGAATAAGTATGCGCACTAGGTATTTTTCTGGACTAGGCCGCACCTAGCGCGATCTGTAAAGTACGAAGTACCTACATTGACTACGAGTATTTTCTATCAAAACGAAAAATTTATAGTGACTATCGTTTGTAACATTTATGAAAATTGATATTGTAAAGCGCTCTGGTTTACAATGTCAACCCTCAAACATCACACGATATTCGTGAATAAAATACCCAGCTTAAAAAAAAAAACTATCCTGATTTAATATTTTTCCAAATACGGAATAATTGGATCGCGTACGGGATCGGGCGATCTATTGAGTCCGTATTGAAGTATTTGGTGAAGTACGTTCATAGCGTAGTACGCGTTCATACTCGATACTCGATACCTACGGTTATCAAGTATCGAGTATTCACATATTCCAGTGTATTCATATCATGTAAAAATAAACCTTATTAAATTCACGTAAAATTTAATTTAAAATGGGAGAATGCTTCTTGATGATTAATCTTGGACTAACTTAGTTGTTTATTTTGTACGGAAGAAAGGACCATACGATACGATACATCCCGCCGTACACGAGTCTATCTGAATTTGAATAAATACTTCAAGATACTCGGAATAGGTATTTGGACTAAGTATTTTTCGATACTCGTACTATGTGGACCTAGTACGAAAATTACCTAGTACGGCACACCTATAATCTACCAGCAACTCGACCCTGCGACGTACGGTTTTTATGACTTGACGAAACATCAAGATTTCTTTTATTATAAGTAAGTATAATATTAATGTATTTAGTATTAGACCGATGTATGGGACTGTACGGTACTTGCAAAGGTTTCTCAATGCTCAACGAGTGTGAATCTAAATAAAATGTAAGTTGTCCGACTCAAATCACGTCTAATTGAACACTGATTAAATTATGTACAAAAATGCGTCATCTAAGCTCTCGCCGTATGTCAACGCATTCCCAAATGTAGATCGCGATCAAAGTATAAATACGCGAACCTACTAACTTATTGCATCAAAAATACATATTTCAAAACCATGTAGGTACGTTTCTACACCATACAATTCACATATAAACCTTTCGGAATTCTCTCTAATTGATGGTGAGAACCGCATCAAAATCCGTTGCGAAGAACGCCGCGGTCACACGAATAGACTCGAAAAGCGAGTTTAATTTATAATAATGCATACTTAGATGATTTCTGAAGTCGAATGAATAGAATCAAAACATCATGATCAATATTCAATTCAATTCGGATTGAAAAAGTTTGTGAGTTTGTTAACTCAGTGTTACTCGCAATTAATCAAATTTAATCTTAGAATCGATCAAATTTCAAGCATAAGTATTCAATTAAATTCAGTCGAAATTTAGAGTATAATCTATTGTTGACTTAATACTAGAAAGATGCTCAATTAACAGAAAAGTTGTTCTCGAAACTGAAACAATAGGTACCTATGCAAAATTTTTTTTTTCTGATAATAAAAATACTTTACAATCATAGGTTCATTAATTCTGCAATCAAGCCTATAACGATGTATTAAAAACACAAATAGAATAACTTGTAAAAGCACTGCGTAGATAGAAACGTACATTAGAGAAAAAAAGTAAGTACAAAAAAAAAAATAGGAAATTCTTCCTATAATCGATTTATTCCGTTCTAATATCAAAAACCACTGGTATGTTTTTCAACAAAATTTGATGAAACAAATATCAGTGGTATTAGTTATTGGTATTAGAACGGAATAAATCTTAGAACCCAAATCTTTTCTTACATCTATCAAGACTTTTATTATACCTCTTAACGTTTTTAATTAAAGTGTACATTGCCCGTGGCGTCACTCGCAAGGAACCATTCGTAATTTTCCGAAAATGTAGTTTTTTGAAAGAAATAATATATGCGACTTCTTGTTCCTTATTTAAAATGTCTAGTTTTACGATTCGAATGGCGCGCGAAGCGAGGTGGCAAGCTTACGCCGCAGACCACGCTTGCCTAGTACGCATGCGCGGGACCGCCCTTTTGTGTTCGCGCGCTCACGAGCCGATGTTGAGGGACAACGCCGCACCCGCCGCCCGCGTGAGCAGCAGTGATGCCAGAACGTCCCAAAAGGCTTTTATAAAATAAAAGTAACCTTAGTTACTCATTATAACATCAGCTATTTACCAGTGAAGTCCCGTCAAAATCGATCCAGCCGTTTCGGAGATTAGCTGGAACAAACAGACAGACAGACCAACAGACAGACAGTCAGACACACAATGTTTTTTAAACTGATTTTTATGGTTCCGGTCCAATATAGTAAAAAGGAACCCCAATGGTGCGACTCAGTCTGTCTGTCCGTCTGTCACAGCTGGATATCTCAAGAACTACTAATGTTATCAACTTGAAATTTGGCACAGTTTTAGATGACTTATGCCCAACTATTTTGGGCAGGGCCTGAACGGGGTCTTAAAAATTCGAAGTGGAGCTACTTGGGCATGTGGGGTCTCATATGAAAGAGCGCTATTTGCACATTCTCAAACATTTTTCTTTTTTATTTAGGCCGCATAGTTTTCGACTTCTGAGGAAAATTTTAAAAATACCGTGCCGCCTTATCTCCGAAGTTTCCATAGAGAAAAATCTGAAATTATTCTATGTGATAGAAGTTTATGTAAAGATTACAGGAAAAATAAAACAATGTCTCTAAATAGCATACATTTTTCTAATATTGCAGTTTTAAATCAGCGCCATCTCTTGACCGATAGCGGAACTAATGTATTTGTTTGATGATTTTTGATGGTATAGGAACCCTCTCGGTGCGCGAATCCGACTCGCTCTTGACCGGCTTTTTATTATAAGTACCGTATATACTTTCATAATAATATGCATTTAGTAAAAAGCTTTTATTTTGATTTTACAAACATACACTTCAATTTTATTTATTTGTATAGATAAGAGTCATAATAAGGCTGTGTCAACCACTTTTGCCGGATGATGCTTCGCTTTCCAAAATCAATGATAAGTCAGTTTAAAAAATCTTCAGGAACTTATTGCAATAAAAACAAAGGTGTTCGGGTAGGCGGGAATTTTTCAAACAAAACAGATAAGTTACTCGTACAAACGTTCGTTATAGACCGGTATTTTATTTAGCAAAACAGACACACACAATAAGCACGTACAAACTTTATCAACTATATCTAACAGATTTTGGCGGGAACGTCCGAACAATTTAATTACACGTCCGCTCTCAATGGTGTTTCAAGCGACACTCTGCTAGTGTTGGGTGAATCAGCACGTGTGCTAGCACAGTTGTAGCTACTCACTTGGATAAAAAGAGTCACTCACTCTTTTTATTTTGATGTGCTAGCACACACCACAGTTAGCTACACCACAGAACATTTGTACGATCAAGTGCGTGTTGTGTGTGAGTTATGAACGAAACGAGTCGCTCGACTCTCGACACACACTCTTATTATTTTGATGTCATTGGCCAAAATTCAACTCGTGAAGCTACGCTTTGTTATTTGGCCAATGAACACGCGCGGGCTGAAGTAGTGTCGACAGCCGGACTCATACCGCACGTATTGTGAGTTTTGAATACGAGTTATTTGAGCCAATGCTATTCTTTAGTACTTACTCTGTCCATTAGTGCCCATGATTAATGAGTAGAGTATAGACAAAATGTTATTATTATTTTAGAAAGCGTAATCTTTCTCTATGAAAAAGGAATATAAAAGTTACATCATTATTAAAAAATCTCTCTTTTATTTATTAATTTAATTAAACAACGTGTTACTTAAATTTTATTTTTTATTTTAAAGAAAATGTAGGCTAATAGAAGGACGGTCATCAGTAGGAACAATAACATTAAACAAAAAACAATAAAAAATACGATATTATTTGAAATTTGTCCTTCACCATAATTATAAGATATTTAATTAAAACTCACAATTTCACAAACAAACTTTAAAATAGGCACGAAAATTACGTCGCGCAAGCGACGATCGCAATCAAGATACAACAAGACATTAGAAAATGTAAGTCAAGGACTCAAGGTTAACTAACAAATTTCGCTATAAGAAAATAATAATAACAAACAACCTAAAACTTCTAGTCGTTGCAAGTTTGCAAGTCTATTTACGATTCTAAGCAAAGGAGGTCTAAGTTTAATATTGTCGTCTTTTGCTTTCGTTTGACGACGTCACGTAAACATTCTCATTTCTCTTTCCCTCATCATCACTCGCAAAGAGTATGATCGCTCGTGCGAGCTGTGTGACGCGTTTAACCAACTAGTCACCGCTTGTGGGCACTCTATTGCGCATGAGTATGTGTGGCATCATACACACCACACTCGCGACTCGCATGGTGAGTCACGCGACTCACGGCGACTCACAGCACGTACGTGCTCACAGGCCACCGCAGCCTCGCGGCCTCGCCTCATTCATGGTAGCACAGTGTGCTAGCACACTTGGTACAAAGAGTGCCTCGCACGATCCTCATTTTAAAAGAGTGTGCTACCCATCTCTACACTCTGCTCACGCGGGCGGCGGGTGCCGCGTTGTCCCTCAACATCGGCCCGTGAGCGCGCGAACACAAAAGGGCGGTCCCGCGCATGCGTACTAGGCAAGCGTGATCTGCGGCGTAAGCTTGCCACCTCGCTTCGCGCGCCATTCGAATCTTAAAACTAGACATTTTAAATAAGGAACAAAATAAGTTGCCTGCAAAAGGTATGACGAGTCCGACTTGCTAATTAAACACTTATGATTTTATTTATTACCTGTTTACATATCTGACATATTTTTAATTGAATGTTTTTTTTTGTTTTTGTATTCTATTGACATGTCACCTTAATTGTTGCTTGTTTATGTTAATTTTGTACGCCATAAATTGGCAAAACATAGTGCACATATTTTAGACAATATATTATCTGTAACTATACCTATGTATAACAAAATAAATGATTGATTGAAAAAAAAAGGTTAATTAAGTAGGTACTACTAAATTTTAACTTACCAATACAAGTCTCAACAAAATCAGTAGCAGCAAGTACAGCCTTCAGTGATTCTGAAACAAAAGAAATACTGACATATTAGGTACTAGCACTTAGTACGACACATCTCATTATGTGCTACAAAGGCATCAAAGAGGATTAGGCCAAGAGGATTGGTTGGTTCAGTTTATGGTTATTAGCAGATTCTGCTAAATGACAAATTTAAGATTTCTGTAAGAAGGTTTGAACAAACACTTTTACATGTCAATCATATTTTTTTAAACTAGATGAGGTCGGCGTTTCCTATCTGACCACTCTGAGAAGAAAGGCCGAAACAAACACAGGGGCAGTCTCTTTTAAAGTACAGACATAATCTTGGTCAGATCATGTGAAGACCATGTAGATTGGGGTCTGAAATGGTCTTTTGAGGAACCACACAGATGAATGGACCTGTCAATAACGCATTTGTCAGTTATCGTGAAGCTCAACTTATAACTCAAGAAGCTCAACGATTCGACGAACAAAGAAAGGACATTAGGGTAGACCGCATAAGTTACCTAAACTCTCAGACCATGATAAAAACTAACAGAGGGAAAAAAAAATACAGTGACGCAAATATGTCTGTCAAACGAAGGACACGTCAATTTCTTTGTGGCAGATCATTAAGGGCTTTATCACACTAGTGAGTTGCGATCGAGTGGAAAGCGGGACGAGTATGCAGCGAGCTCGCCGCGAGTTCGCTACGTGTGCGCGGCGGACACACCACGAAAACGCCGCGGCGGGTGCGCAGCGAGCTTGCGGCGAACGGCGCTGTCGACGCCATTTTATGAATGGCACTGAACGTACAACTGGCACTGAATGTACAAAACGCGGATCGTTCACCGCGTACTCGCTGCCCACCCGCGGCGAACTCGCTGCGCACTCGCCCCGCTTTCCACTCGCTCGCAACTAACAGTCGTTGGGAAACTATGTTCAGCGAATAGACCAATGACCAACCGATCTATCCTGTAAAAATCTCACCGTGAAAACTTAAGTGCAGAGGTGAGGTTGTTACGGAATAGCACCGCAGGTGGAATGACAGCTCAGTTCAAGTTCACTTCACCTAAGTATTCAAGGTGAAATTCTTACAGAACCGACCGCCTGGACCAGAATATTAATGTCAATCATCATTATTTATTTAGGCAACCGAACAGCGATAGCGATACATATACAGTAGAAAGCAAAGCAAAGCAAACAAAGAAAAGCAAAGCAAAAGTATGTATATTGATCCAGATTGTATGGCTAATAATAGGTTTTCCTGTTTAACTAGGATAAGTTAACATAAAACATGCGAACGGACTAGGTACTGAGATAACATAAAGGTAAGTTCAAATTTTATAGAAAAAAAGTTTGATTATTAAGAAGAAAAAATTCTCTTTTCTGAAAATTTGTTAAGTATTTATTTATTTATTTAGGCAACCAACAGCGATATATATATTACAAAGTATGTATAATTACAGATTGTATGACTAATAATAGGTTTCCCTGTTTAACTAGGATAACTATATTATAAAACATGCGAACGGACTACTGAGAAATATTTAAATTCAATAGCTTAAATTTTTTAAAACACGATGAATAGCGATCGAATTTTTACGTTTAAAAACCGGCCAAGTGCGTGTCGGACCACGCATAATGAAGGGTTCCGTAATTGGGATGAATTTATCCCAAGAAAAAACTTAACATTGTAGTTGAAAAACATGTTCTCCCATACATTCCGTATGGAAGAACATGTTTGTCAACTACAATGCTAAGTTTTTTGCGTGGTCCGACACGCACTTGGCCGGTTTTTAAACGTAAAAATTCGATCGCTATTCATTGTGTTTTTCATTAAATTTTCGAATGCTTTATTAGTTATCCCACTAACAATGTCCCAAATATTCTGCTTTTCGTATTATTTAATTCTTATAATAAACTAGCTTCTGCCCGCGACTTCGTCCGCGTGAAATTTCGGCCCACCCATCGCGTCGCATTCGCATCCCGTCGCTCGCCCGTGCTAAAACTTCGTTATCGCTTAGCGTTCTTTCCGACTTCCGTTCTTTTCGCTTGGCTTCTAAGGATCGTAGCGTAGATATATAGCCTATAGCCTTCCTCGATAAATGGGCTATCCAACACTACAATATTTTTTCAATTCGAACCAGTATCTAGTTCCTGAGATTAGCGCGTTCAACCAAACAAACAAACTCTGCTTTATACTGTACTGTATAGCTTTATAATATAGCTGACCCGCGCAACTTCGTCTGCGTCACCTAAGAGAGAGAGTTGTTTAAATAATGAATTTTCTACTTATTTTGTTGCGGAGTTATTTTAAAATTATAATATCTCCTAAGATGTTGATTGAAATCAAGTGATGTCAAAGACAATTTTATTTACATTTAAATACTTGTGATTAATAACATATTTATTTGGATAAGGATTAATATTATGTTGATAAAACTCCTTCGCAAATAATGAATTAATTTCGAAAAAAAATATTACAAAAAAAAAAGGTTATAGTGAGTCAATCTTAAAAGATAGACATATGCTGTCGCGTACTTTTTTTTAGAACTTTTAAAGAGGAACAATTCCATAATACATGATATTTGCGTAACTTAAACCGTTTATGCAGCGCACGCAACGGAAGCTCCCAAAAAGGAATAATATTTCCAGTTTTTGCAACATTTTTCATTTATGCTCCGCTCCTATTGGTCGTAGCGTGATATTATATAGCCTATAATATTCCTCAATAAATGTACTATCCAACACAAAAAGAATTTTTCAATTCCAACCAGCAGTTCCTGAGATTAGCGCGTTCAAACAAACAAACAAACAAACTCTTCAGCTTTATATATTAAAGTATAGATAGATAATATAATTCGATTACTACCATAACAATAAATAATAATGATTCTATTCTATTGATTTGAACTATGTTTTTGACGTGACAACGTCTAATAAATCGATGAACGCCGGCTGCATGCACGAAAAAGGATGACTCATTGTCCCGTTACGCTAATTGTCCCGTTGCGCTCATTGTACGAATGAACGCCGGCTGCATGCACGAAAAAGGATGACTCATTATTCCGTTACGCTCATTGTCCCGTTACGCTCATTGTACGCTTGCGCCACATCAATGTTTTGTTATGACGTTGTCACGTTAAACTATCGTCCGTAAACCAACTTACAGACAACCAATTTTTTTTGTAAAATGACAATTAATATGAAATGTATTGTATTGTAATGTAATGTATTTATTTTTAATTTTCTTTATATGGTGCATGTTTGAAATATATACTTATCTTATTCTAACCCCTGTACAACATTGAATATACTGATTTAATTAGATTTTTTTTAAGTAAAAAAAAACGTGGCCGCGAAAATTGTTCGTGAAAATAATAATTTGGCAACGAATTTATAAAATAGTAAATTCATATTGAAACATAAATTCTGTGTTTCTAATGATACATAGCTATTATTCCTTATACCAATAACCACAGAATATAAATGGAGTATAACCTACCTACCTACATGTTAAAACAAAATATAAGTAGCTTATTACTTTAATAATAAGAAATCTGATAAGACTTTCTCACAAATATTTAACATTTTCAATAAATATTCAGCAAGTAACAATTTTTTTCCAAATTCGAAATAGTTCCAAATTTAAAATTAATTCCAAAGTCCGCAGGCAAAAGATTGTTTATCTACAGAACATCGTTAAACCGCCGTTAATTGGGCTATCAGCCATGTAAACAATAATTTTAACTTTTTTAAGATAAGTTTGTTTTCGGGAACTGAGCACAAACAGATAATGTGCGAGTATTTAAATGCACTGATCAAAGAACTCAACTGTGCTAAATACGCTTATACCAGTGCCGGATTAACCACGTAGCAAGAGTAGCAATTGCTACGGGCCCCGCGCAAAAGGAGGCCCCGCGTATCCAAACCCGCCCACGCACATGAAAGAAATACTGACAACTTAAGGTCTCTGCACACAGCGGGCGCGGCGCGGCGGGACGGGACGCCGACGCGACGCTGAGCAGTTGTAATGTACTAGATATTACGGACGACGCCACACAGAGCGTCACTTCGCGTCGCGTCGAGCCGGACGGCTCTGTGTGGCGTCGTCCGTTATATCTAGTTAGTTACTGCTCAGCGTCGCGCCGGCGCGCGGCGTCCCGTCCCGCCGCGCCGCGCCCGCTGTGTGCAGACACCTTTAGGGTATGTCCAACTTTAATTTCGAATAACTTTTGAAAAAGTGAATTTATCGAAAAATTATAAGAGACTTCTTTTATAAAACGTTCAATTTCCTATAAAAACAGGTATCGCGCTAGTGGTAAATTCCAAAACTCGGAAATAAATATTTGCTCGCGGATGATTTACTTTTGCTTGTTTTCTCACTTTGTTTTCAATCTGTCAAATCAAAATGATAAAAGGCGTTCATTGTCGTATTTCACCATCATTATTGAATCACTATCAAGTCGCTAACACCAGAAGAATGTACAAGTATCGTCACTATGTTGGAATAAATGAATTTATCCCAAGAAAAAACTTATCATGTAGGTGAAACACATTTTTTCTATACAGAATGTATGGGAGAACATTTTTTTCAACTGTAAATGTAAGTTGGTCGCCAATTACTCGGTAAATTGTAAAGCTTACTTAGCCGTGATAGTTTCCCTTTTAACTTCGTTATATATAGGTACTACTGCCGTGACATTTGAATTTCTAACTACAACCGTTTAGTTGGTAGAGGGGGGGGACACTTGACTCCAACGAAAATTGGTAGTTTAAAGCTTGATAAGTCAGGAACGGTTTACTTAATCAAAAAACAGTCTTCCCAAACCCCTAATATTTTTGAAAGATCTATCCAACGATATCCCACACTACGGAAAGGACAAAAAAAAAAATATTATCCCCACTTTACATGTAGGGGAGGTACCCTAAATAATTGTTTTTTTAATTAATTATTTTACCACTTTTTTGGAGTCAATAACATGTATACTCATGCCAAATTAAAACTTTCTAGTACCAATAGTTTTTGAGCTAAACTGCGGAAAGACCTACATTATTCCTACATTTTTTATTTTTGATATGATTAATTAATTCAGATAATGATGTTATAAATCAAGTTACTCTTAGTTTTACTGTAATTTTGTAATTTTTACATGTAAATTTTTAATCATATTATGTATATTGTTTTTATTTTAAATTTTTATGTATTTCTAATTTTAATTATGTATTCAGAGCATGTGTACTTGATAATGTGTAAGCTGTGGTTACCTGTAATTGAGTGTGCATTACAGGATAATGTATTGTATACAAGTTTTTATTATTGTAAAAGATAATTGTAATGTATCTCGTTGGTAATCCTTAAATAAATAAATAAAATAAAATAAAGACAGACAGACGGACATGGCGAAACTATAAGGGTTTCTTGTTGACTACGGAACTCTAAAAATACAGAAATAGTTCTATACTTATACAGAATAAGTTTTTAACCACTGCGCAATTTTTTTTTGGTGGATTATTATCAGTAATAGAGCACATTTCCATAATTTGTTCAATACTTTTTAATTTTTTTGGTCCTACTTGAAATCAGCAAAATATGGATACAATCTATTCGTAATAATATCAATGGGCGAGCGCACAGCTGATAGGTACCTAATACTGCATTCCGCTTCACTGACCGCGCTGCGTTGCGCGTTGCGCGATGAGTATCCCATTATACCAGTTTCAAAATAAACGTCTTTTGTTAACGATAACTTAATTTTTTTTTGTACTAAGACATATCAAAATAAGAAATAGGTGTATAATAAAACATGTTTAAGTTTAAATTGTCAAAATTTGCGCACTGATTAAAAACTTTTTCTGTATAAATTACAATAAAACTTATAAGAAGTCTATGGTTTTAAAATAACATCACTCAATAGGTACTGTGCGTACAAACTTAGATTTGCCAACTGCAAATGAATGTATGGGAGAACAAGTTTTTCAACTACACTCAGCGGCACGGAATGTGGCCCAAGCGAGTTATGTGGCTTATTATCAAAATGAAACGCGAAACAGGGTTCTTTTTTGTTTTAAAACTTAAATGTTTATTCGAATCTTAAATGCGAATGATTAATTAACAAAAAAGTGAGTTAACTTTATTAAAATTTTACAAAATTACAAAAAAGACATTAAGCTCTAAGTTTAAAAAAAATGTTTTAGGATGAAATTTACAAAATAAAGCTATGGCACTTAAAATTAACAGCGGGTATTTCCACCTCTGGCCCTGATGACCGCCTGCATGCGATGAGGCATGCTGTGGATTACGTTTTTAATGTCCACATGGGGTATTTCTTCCCAGGTGGCCACTAGAGCGGTTTTTAACTGACTGATAGTCTCTGGAGGGTTGGGACTAGATCGGATGCGTCTTTTAAGCATGTCCCAGACATGTTCTATGGGATTCATATCCGGGCTTCGTGCTGGCCAGTCCAATTTTCTAATTCTCACCTCCGATAGGTAATCATCCACGCAACGTGCTGTGTGAGGTCGGGCATTATCTTGCATTAAGATAAAATCTTCGCTACCGATGAATCCCACGAATGGTAACACGTGTTCTTGGAGGATCTCTTCAATGTATCGCACTGCCGTTAGACGACCTGCAACTACTGTCAACTCTGTGCGTGCATCTGAACAGATCCCTCCCCAAACCATTACTGATCCACCTTGAAAATTGACGGTTTGCCTGGTAGTGATTGGCAAAAACCTCTCCCCATGCCTTCTCCACACACGTTCGCGGCCATCTGGAGCTCTTAAGGCCACTCTGCATTCGTCAGTCCACAGAACTTTACTCCACTGCTCGTGAGTCCAATTTGCGTGTTCGCGAGCGAACCGAAGTCGAGCTACGCGATGGTGCCGGAGCAGTTCTGGACCTCGAGCTGGTCTTCGAGCATGCAGATCCCGTTCCTCCATTCTCCTTCTTATTGTCCGCTCACTTACGTTGACCCCTCTTGCCGTTTGTAGCCGCTGCCGTATTTCGACCGCAGTAAGGAACCGATTTCTCATAATTGCGAGAGTGATAAATCGGTCATCTCGCGCTGATGTACACCTAATACCGCCACTTCCTGGTCTCCTTGTGTATAGGCCGGTCTGGTCGTACCTTGTTAAGGCGTACCTGAGAGTTGTACGCGGTACATTTAATGTTTCAGCAATCTCTCGCTGCGTTCGCCCCTGACTCCGAAGCAACACAGCTTGAGCAACTTGAGCTGAAGTTAGAGGCATTGTGTTCGTATTCTGGAAGCATAAATTACTACAGATTAATTAAAAAATAAAACAATAAAGATTAAATTCACCGCCATTTCAATATCGAATTTTAACTCACCCGTGTTTTGTGCGTTCCAATAACGAACTAACGTTAAGTATCACAGAATTAAAGAAATGAACTTTTGTTTTGTGCTTACCCTCTTAAATTAACTAAAACAAATGGCCTGACAAACTGCCACTTGAAATTCTCATACGCGATATCAAAATCGCCTGTTATCGGTGTGTTTAGGTTTGGGCCACATTCCGTGCCGCTGAGTGTACAATATTAAGTTTGTTATTGGGATAAATTCATCGCAACTACGAAACCATTCATTGTGCGTGGTCCGACACGCACTTGGCCGGTTTTTTCGATCAATCTGGAAGAAAAAAATTTTTTTTCACAGAACATTTATTAAACGTGCAAAATCGAATAGATCTATAATCAGTTGATCACATAATCGTAAAATGAGTTTCAATATCAGCATTTTTTCCGAAATATCACAGCGAAAATATCGCAATATAGACGAATATAATATCCGTGATATTGTTTGTCCGCTGATTGAATTCCCTCCCGGGTACCACGATAACATTTCACCCGTAGCCCCCCGTAGGTAACTTAATTTTGAACGGACGATCACATCAAAGTTCAAAAGATAAAGTAAATTGGAATAACATCAATAGAAATGGGACCAAATATACACTCACACTTACATTATGGTTTTACCAACCCATACTTCTTCGCAAATAATGCATTAATTTCGAACAAATTTGATTACCATAAAAAAAGATTATAGTGAGTCAATCTTAAAAAATAGACAAGCTGTCGCGGACTTTTTTTTTTGAACTTTTAAAGAGAAAGAATTCCATCATACATGATATTTACCATAGAAATATAAAAAAAAACAGGAGAAGTGGCAAGGGGGCGTGTCTGTGTCCGCGCGCAATGATCAAAATGCTCGCAAAATAGGCAAATGGCGGTCTCCGCGAACTAGTGCGCTTTCGACCGTGATCGTGACAAATTATAAGAATGCCGTGTTGTTCAGTGATTTCTTGTAAAAACCGAAGCCAAAACGAAATGTTTGTAGGTACATCATGGAATCACTTACCATAAGTTAGTACAAGTATTTAACCAAATTTGTCTTTAAAATCATGAAAAACAGTCGAACGTGAAGTCGTAAAATATTTCTTGCTTTTACTACGTTATTTTTGTTTTCATACATAACAGCGAATGTATTATTTTTGCAATAAATACATTGCTACTTAACCACTACGTAAATATGACGCTAAGTGACTGGACAACGCAATGTAAAAATCACAAAACGATATTTTGTGTATGCGTTTCATCGCGAAGTACGGCCGCTGTATTTTGCCGCGAGCTAATGATGTGCTTGTGCAGATCCATACTGACGCAGGCTATCGACAATAATGTCGATTGTCTAATGAATACATTGCTATTATAGTTTATTCTTCAATTTTTCAACCGTTTTAACCCGGTTGGAAGACCCGTGTGAAATAATGTTTATGTTTGTAATGTTTTACACATCTTTATTTTCTCATATTTATTTTTATTTTTTATTTACTTAATAATATTTTGTTTTTAGCAAAATATTGTTTATTTATATTATATTATTATTTGTATACCGTTTATTATTTATTTTATTTTCAGGTCCCCCACAAAAGTATTAATACAATAATAAATGAAAAAATCGATAACATTTCGATTTAGTCAATCATTAGCGTATATGTAAAATAAATGGCTTTTGCACAGCACAACGATAGAGCCCGAGGTTTTCGTGTGAGTGAGTTGTACGGTACATGGTAATTGCGCGTTGTGTTTGATGTAATAAGGTTTATAATTGATTATGTAGTAAGTTACGATTTATGAATTGCGAGTGTGTGCGTGACTTCGTATCTATTGCTTTTACTGAACTGCATGTGTAGTTGTGGCGAGTGGAATGGATAGACTGGAGACATCGGGTTTCTATACATTTTTAGCTGCGGGGCATATTATCTCCTCCTTTCTCATATCTACACTATCTACACTAATATTATAAAGAGGAAAGATTTGTACCCATTTTTGTATGTTTGTATGTTTGTAATGAATAGGCTCAAAAAGTACTGGGCCGATTTAAAAAATTCTTTCACCAATAGAATGCTACATTCTTCCAATTTGACATAGGCTACATTTCATTTTGAAAAAAATTAGGGATCCTTGGTAAAATTTGAACAATGTAACCGAAGGTGTAGAAAAATGAGTCTTGAAATGTCTTTCGTATTGTCTACCCCGTGCGAAGCCGGGACGGGCTGCTAGTCTATGATATTTACGTAACTTAAACCGTACGCAGCGCACGCAACCGAAGCTCTCAAAAAGGAAAAAAAAAAACCGTTTTTGCAACATTTTTCATTTATGCTCCGCTCCTATTAGTTGTAGCGTAATGTAATATAAGTAGCCTATAACCTTCCTCGATAAATGGACTATCCAACACAAAAATATTTTTTCAATTGCAACCAGTAGTTCCTGAGATTAGCGCGTTCAAACAAACAAACAAACTCTTCAGGTTTATATTATTAGTATAGAAAATTCCTGTATCTGATCTGTCCGTGACATCACAGCGGGCCCTATCAGAATGCCAGCGCTGCGACACTTGTTTTTAAATGTTCTTTAGTTTAAAATGTGATCTTCCTGTACGAGTCCCAATAAATACTTTTTCTTTCTTTCTTTTTTCTCTACTTACCTAATCTTAAGGCGAGGTTCTTCGAGCGTGCATTTTTGTTCTAGAGGTGGCAGCTGGGCGCGAGTAAATTGTGCCGTGAATTTCGTTAATTTTGGGTTAAAAATTATATGTTTTACGATATTAACAATGTTAAACCCGACGGACATTAAATCATCATAGACGTTTATTTTGATGTGATTTTCAATACATAATGTGGTATAATATTTAAATAAAATTATTCCTATCCCATATCCTAGAGGGCAACTTGAAGAACCTCGCCTTAAGCCTGATAGAGTTCAGAACAGTGAAACAGTGACTTCACCTGCGACCTTGCCTACTACTGACTGTAACAATTATATGTATATTATGTATGAACTTTACATGAGTTTCAACTCTACACTAACCTAATCGTTATCGCCCTGCGCAGTTTACCTGCAGAGCCCTAGCCGTTACATACTGGGCAGTAATTAGCAACGTGCGCCAAACATAATTGAAAACTATAAGAAGTAACTTTTTCCAACGTCATACGTGGATTATGCTTTGCCCGCAGCTTCGCCAGCGTGGATGACGGAAAATATCCCACGCCACGGGAATATATCACCGCGATTAAAAGTATTCAATGGTGCCGATTCTCTTGTCACAAAACTCTCTAAACTAGACTAAAAATCACCAAAATTTAGTTTATTCCTGTCAAATGACGATTTCCTATTCTGAAATTGACTAAAGTGATACAACTTAACTATATTTTAGTTTGACAGCACTATGATACCACTGAGTTTTTAATTTAGTGAAAAAGGGCAATATTGCTATTCTGATTTTGACGTTTTTAAACTAAAATTTAGATTTTCTAACTAAATCTAACTATTTTTAATCGCGATTAAAAAGGTGTGGAATAAAATTAGTTGTCATGAACTTAAATTCACACCAACACCTCGACTTTTAGTGCAAAAACAGTACTGTATATTTTTTTCTTTTCTTTTGCTTATATCTCGAAAATGGTGCGTCCTATCGCAAAAATAATGAAAAAATCGACCCCCTTAGCAACCGGCAAACCTCTAAAACTCAACATACAGGTAATTTTTTTTTTCCATACAAAAAGTAAAAAATTCCATATAAAACACGTTGAGGCTACCCCGCTCATGCGCGCCTCCGGCAAACAAACAATTGTGTATACTGACTGTACAACGCACGTTGCGAAGCCAAAAGAAAAGAAAAAAATACCACGTGGAGTCGCGATTGTCAAATTCGTTTTAGTTTTATCAAAGTTATTTTTAAATTTAGAGAATTTCGTTTGCAGAATAGCTTTAAGATTTTCATAGCCAAAAGTAAGGAATTTTAGTGATAGTTTAGTTCGGTGTACAAGAGAATCGGCACCAGTGTGTATCCAAGGTTCAATCTATATCTGTGTGCCAAATTTTCGTTCATCCGTTTTTGCGTAATTGAGTAACAAACATCCTATAGGTACAAACTTTCACTTTTATAACTTTTGTAGGATTATCCAGCTTCGTATCACCTATATACGTGGGAAGGTCATAGAGTTATCTCAAGAGTACGTCCATTCAATAGCAAGGCTATACAGGCGCCATACTTCTTCGCTAATAGCACCTGTATTGTGACGTCATAACGGTGGCATCGTGTTTTTGTTCGTAATGTGTTTCATGTTAGTGTAGGTCATGTCATGATTGACAGTAGAGGTCGCCAAGGGCGGTAAATTACGTCATCTCTTGTTTTTATCAAATCCTAGTAAATTATGTTGTTTTTAGAAAGTAAAGAATAGAGACACTAGTTTTGGAACATTTGAAAATAGCTGGTAGGTATACAGGCTGGAATTTGTTAACCTCACCTGGAAGGAAAGTGCTTTATTTTGTCCCATTGAATAACCTACCCTTACTGGAACTTACCCTTACCTGCGTCAAAGGATTATTTCACATATTTTATAAAAATCATTTCAAAATCCAGCCTGTAGGTATACATATCAAAATCTCCACAAAACTTCAAAACTCATGTAATTGCTTCATAATTAGCCTAATAATGTTCCTACTGCTGGGACACAGCACAGGCCTCCTCTCTGTGATAATTGCTTATAGTAACAATTAATAATAATTGTTAGTTTAAAAACAACTAACCAATTAGTAACAGGAATCGCGATAGCCTTTAAAACAACCTCTGCGACCATGAAAACGTTCCCATTTGAAAGTCAATTGGTTCCAATCTCGAATTTCTCAACAATATTAAACAGTAGAGGTTCAATGTTCTTATAATAGGGTACTTCTGATCCCCGAACAGTGTTTGCGTAAAGCGTTTAAAGGATTTATGTACAGACAACAGCCAAATTTGCTTAGCAGTCGATGGCTTCGATTTAGATCTACTGAAAAGTGTGTCGAATTAATACCACCCCCACTTGAAGTCGCTTAATGTCAATGATCTTTTCATACTTTTGAAGACAATTATCAATTTAACTAACCCTTATTTTCAAATGTACTTAATAATCTCCAAAGAATGGTAAATGTGGCCATTTTTATTCTGCATTTATCATTTACTTTTGGTACTGACAGTAACAATATTTGCACGAACATCAAGACAGACACTCGGGGAAAGATGGGAATACAAAAATAATCCAGCATTGCATAATTATGTAAGCGGGCACGTCCTATACTCAATACCTAAATAAAAGTCTCCATTCATATATGAATGGAGACTTTTATTTAGGTATTGAGTTTTGTTTACATTTTTAGTTTTCTGGTATATTGGCGTGTGTAGGGCTTCCATTACGTAATTACGTAATTACGCAATTACGTAATTACGGACAGATTTTAGAAATCTCACAAATACGTAACTGAAGAGCTGCAGTCCGTAATAACGTAACTATAGGATAATATTAATTAATTTAGGTACCCATTTATTTAGTTCTATAGTTTCTGCCTACTCCATGGGAAAAAGGCATGGGTTTATCTGTGTATTTACAATTTACCTTAATTTAGTTAACCTACGACTTACATTATGACAACACCAAAACCCTTTCTGTGGGTATCCCCCGAATTCCCGGGGTTTATTTTATAACTTCCAATTTGAGTCGTCGTAACAGAATAGAGTTCATTGTTGACCAATCGGGAAACGAAGGGAATCCCCGTTGGTTGTGGATAGTTCGGTACGTAACACAATCAAAGTTTATAAGTGTTTCGCAAGTATTTGATCTACCTCGTAGATAATAAAGTTTAATATTGTGGATTGAGCAAGCTAAGGGAACTCCCTACATTTTTCTTTACTTTCGTGAATTTAGAAACAATCTCAATACTCGGTACTCAGTCGTCTTACGTACACCTGCGAGATACTGTCCTGCTTGGTCTAAGCTTATTTTATTGACTTTTGTGATTTTGTGTATGTGCCGCAAAGTTTGACGCTTGGTTTTCAGAAGCTTTTCATTACAAGTTTCTAAGTAGATATCACCATACACGAGTAGAGATACTTCAACGAAAATGTAAGTACCTATTTTAACATTACTTGTCTACTTACTTTGTTTCTAGGGTATTGTGTGAGAGTTTATACATATAATTTAGTAGTTGATTTTATATTGTTGACGGCACGGTTGGCGCAGTAGTTGAGTGATTGGCTGCTGCGCTGCGGGTCACGGGTTCGATTCCCGTACGGAACAAATATTTGTATGACCTACAGATAGGTGTTCCGGGTCTGGGTGTCTTGTGTATGTTAGTTTACATGATTGTGAGTGCACCCACGATACAGCAGTAATTCCTAGTGTGGTGCGACGTTTAAAAAAAAAAAAAAAAAATGTGCGATTTTATTTTATTGTTGCTTGTTAGATGTCTGTGCAAATAGACATTGATTATGAGTTCACGGTACGTATGTAAATGTATCCCGTTTTAAGTGTAGTGCCTAACTATAGATGCTATTTATATGTATTACCTAACTATTAAATTATGAAATATTTATATATTGTTTTAGGTCTGCAGTAAAGAAGACTATTTATAAGGAGTTTTTGAACAAACGCACACAATCAGCTATATGGGAACACTTTTTGAGGGCTGAAAATGGGCAAAGTGTCCAATGTAAACATTGTCAAAAATTTTTGAAGACTCCTGGTGGTGCTACTGGAGCACTACATACACATATGCGTGCTAAACATATTGGCGAGATGTCACAAGAGCAAGATGCGCAAAGGGCAAGTACTTCATCGTGCTTTCAAGCAAGAAAAAGTTTAGAACCTCCATCGAAGAAAACTAAACTAACGGATTACTTTTCCACTGAGTATTCCTTGGACGTTATAGTGACTAGAATGGCAGCATTGGATGGCATCCCATTAAGCAAATTTTGTACTTCTGAAGATCTAAGGTATGTTTTTAAAAAATCTGGCTATGATCTACCGAAATCTCCTTCAACTATTACCAAAATTGTCCTGGAACAGAGTTGTGCCATAAAAAAACAATTAATAAATCAGTTTAAAGATATGAAGTCCCAAAAAAAACGGTTTACTATAACGTTTGATGAATGGACCTCTACCCGGAACCGGAGGTATATGAATATAAATATTCATAATAAAGACCTAGAACCAGCTAAATATAAAAATTTAGGACTAGTAAGGATAAAGGGTTCAATGCCAGCTCACGTTGGAACTGTACTGTTAGAAAATCATCTAAATGACTTTTATTTGAAACTTGAAGATATAATTGCATTCACAACGGACGGAGCCAGTGTTATGGTTAAAATGGGCAAAAATTTTGATGGTCACCATCAGTTGTGTTTTGCTCACGGAATACAACTTGCAGTGCTGGACGTATTATATAAGACACGGAAAAGTACAACTACTGAACCAGAACTAGAAGATGAAGCTTCAGATACTGACACTGAAGAAATTGAAGAAAACGATGGCGGACTTTTCATAGAAGTACCTAGAGTTCTAGAACCAGAGTTTCTGTACAAAGATATTATAGTAAAAGTAGGAAAACTTGTTAAATCATTCAAAAAATCACCACTGAAGACCGATTTGTTGCAAAAATATTCTTTACAAGAGCATGGTAAAAGCCTCGATCTTATACTAGACTGCATAACGCGATGGAACAGCTTATCAGATATGGTTGGACGATTTCTGAAATTGAAATCAAGTTTATTTAAGGCTTTATTAGACTTAAAATCAAATATAAGTTTCACAGACACAGAAATACAAGATCTACATAACATTCATCATAGTTTAGATATAATAAAAACTACAGTGATGGCATTGTGTCGCCGTGACTCGAATTTGTTAGCAGCAGATGCTGCGCTTCAGTTTATGTTAAATAAGCTTGATGCTCAGTCCAATGGGCTCAGTGACAAGCTTGCTGTATCCCTTAGAAAAAGAATAAAAGAAAGGCGAACAAATGTGTCTGGTGTCTTGCAGTATTTGCATAATAATGAAGAATATTATAAAACCGAAGAAACAGAAACTTTTACAAAACCGACGTCGGATTATATTAGAACATATGTTGCAAACTTATTAGAAAGGCTCAAATTTACACCGCCTACAAGTACACAAATGAGTTTAGATTCCGAAGCAGATGACAATGATGCTAATGATGGTTGTGGCGACGAGTTGACTGTTGCACAGCAACTAGAAAAAGAAATACAGAAAACTATGTCTACAGTAAACAAATCTGGAGTAAACACAGATCTTGAATCCATCATCAGAGTTGAAATGTGTATCTACGATAGCACTGGCGGCGGTCGTGAAGTTTTCCTAACAGCAGCTTATAATTATTTACTATGTATAATGCCTACTAGTGTTGAAGCAGAACGGGCATTTTCTTCTGCCGGCTATCTTTGTTCTAAACTAAGAAGTTCCCTTGGTGACAGAACATTGCATTCGTTATCATTTATGAGATCATATTATCAAGAACAAAGATTGGAAAAATAACCATATTTTATATTGTTTCTTACTTTTAAACCATTTGTGCGTGGTACATGTTTTGTTTGAATTGTTGATTGAGTTTAGTCAAAATCAAAATCGTCAATCAAATCAAAATATTACATTTTGATTTGATTGACGATTTTGATTTTGAGTTTAATTTTAAAATTATCATTTTAATCTGTAATTTACTTTTAATTCCTTAATATTATAATTTTTTTCATTTGAAGTTGTTTGATTTTTTACTTCTAAAATACGTAATAAGCCCAGAATTTATCGTGCTTTAAAAAATCAAAACAGTTAAGTACGTAATTACGTAGTTACGTAATTGAAGCATCAAAATGCGTAACTAGTTACGTAATTAGCAAATCCGTAATTTTGGAAGCACTAGGCGTGTGCTAGCTGACATAAATGGCAAATAATTTATTTTACTGTTCTGTGTCTCGTAATGTTAATTACTTTGCATACATGCTATTGTATAGAATCAATTTCTTCTAACAGAACAGACAGATGAGCCGCTGGAGACTCCTTTGCGCCACTTATTCTTCCCAGCTAAAGCACTAGCAAGTGGTGAAGGGCGGACGTTTTGGGGGACTGTCTTATGTGATTTTGACGTTCGAAAAGTGCTGATTCTCAGCCTAATGTGAATAAATGACTTTTGATTATGATTTTAAATCAATCAACTCAGTCTATCGTGGTCCACTGCTGAACATAGGCCTCTCACATGCTGCGCCACAACACCCTGCCCTCCGCCTCCCGCATCCAGTCTATCCCAGCCACCTTTTTGAGGTCGTCGGTCCATCTAGCTGGGGGGCGTCCCACACTACGCTCGCCGATACGCGGTATCCACTCCAGGACTCGTCTGCTCCACCGGCCATCGGTCCTTCGACAAATATGGCCAGCCCACTGCCACTTCAGCTTACTTTGCAAGCTATGTCGGTAACTCCGGTTCTCTTACGGATAATTTCATTCCTGATTTTATCCCTCAAAGAAACTCCGAGCATAGCCCGCTCCATAGCGCGCTGAGCGACTTTAAATTTGTGGACCAGCCCGACTGTCAGTGTCCACGTTTCGGCACCGTATGTCATAACGGCCAGGACGCACTGGTTGAAGACCTTAGTCTTCAAACATTGCGGTATAGGCAACGAGTTTTCCAAACGCTTGCTTGCTGATTTTAAATCCTCTTACTCATTTGGAGAACGCTAACCACAGCGCACTTCAGTCGCTGGCACATAAACCATCGATTAAATCTCGTTGCCATTTACTAGTACGCGGTGATTTGGCACTAATTGTGTCTGGGTAGGTAGTCCGTTTATCTGTCAAGGATACTATGACCCAGCTTTGACGTAATCGTATGTATGACCTCCAATTTCAAGGTTTAAAGGGAACAGATCTTATACGCAGAGGAATTCGCCAATTTTGAAGGTGATACGTTCATATTTCGTGTTTTTAATACGTATGCCTACATATGGTATGTAGGCATACGTATTAAACTTCACTCTTTTTCGCTGAGTTCTGTGTCCCTAAAGCCTTGTCATTAATCTATAAAATAAAATTGAGATGTCATTTTTATAATGTCATAATAACAGCAAAATTAATTATATCAAACTCCTTTGCAAAATTTTTCAAGCAATTTTAAAATTATAATAATTATGTAAAAATATAAAACACTTAGATAAAAAAAAAATTCGCTGCTATGGCTTTTTTACCACCTATAGATGTTCCTCTTAAAATATTTCGTGAATGAATAGATACACCTTATATACTACTAATAACAAAAAACATATCTTAATTTTTTGTCTGTTGCGGCAAAATTTCCGAAACGGCTGGACCGATTTTAACGGGACTTTCATTACCAGATAGCTGATGTTATAATGAGTACACCAGCTAGTTGTAAATAAAAATGGAAGCGAAAATAAGTTGAATTAAAGCAAAACATAATTCACATCAAACTTCCCCACATTACAACACTTTGTGTTGCTTGTAACATGTTTACAACAACACAAAAACACACTGTTACAACATTGAGCTCCACATTTTTTTACCAACTTACTATGAATCAATGCAATCAGAAAAAGTAACTAATTCACCATTTATCTCTTGCTAAAAATACCTATTTGACATAGATGACATTACATCAAAAGATTTTAACAAGGTCATAACCCGATCATCTCTCAGACTGCAACATTATCCAATGGCTTAATTGTGATTACCAAATTACCATAATAAAGTTGATACTGGCATAAAAAGAAGCATTAACGTAGCAAATATAAGGAGAATTTCAAAAGAAATTGACATCGGTATAAATTAGATACTAGTTGCTGCCCGCTTCGCCCGCTACCTTATAATATCAGCTATCTGCCAGTGAAAGTCCCGTTAAAATCGGTCTAGCCGTTTCGGAAATTAGTCGGAAAAAACAGACAGAAAACACACACAAATAAAAAAAAATTGCTATATGTACCGTTTATACTTTCATATGCGTTAAGTAAAAAGTTGTTAACATTAAAAATATTAATAGATAATCGACTTACAGTTAATGAAGAAATTCAAGCGTCGTAAACATTGACTTTGACTTTAATCTTAGGTAATAAATGGATATGACAACTGCCACTCCAAATAAGTCTCTACGTTATTTAAAACCATTATCTCAAATCGCTTAAATACTCTTGAGAAATACTTTGATGTTTGTTCCTTTTGAAACAAGCTTTTAAAACTTCGTGATCGCGACATGGCAACTCTTGTGCCGGAAAAGTTTGCGACTTCGTCTTCAAATAATGTACGGAAATTAGATCACATTGTTGGTACGATATCTTTATGTGTCACGTATTAGATTGAATATTATGATGTTTATTTGTTAGCAAGATTGAAAACCAAGAGAATTTCTATCTTTTCTTTACCCTTCGTTGGCTGGTAGAGAATTCCTAAAGCATTAAGTCCGCCTTTGTAACTTTATAGTGCACAAAATGTAATAAAAATGAATAAATTGTCATTTTTGATAAAATATGATAGACCTCTATCACTTAGATTTTGTTAAAGTATATTGAGGGAATTTAGAAGCATAATCATAGTTGTTCCGTGTGGTACCGGACGTAAAGAATAGCACTACCCCAATTCCTTCCTTGGGTGTCGTAAAAGGCGACTTACTAGAGAATGAGCAGCAGCGTTCTCTATGCATTTTTACACCATACTGCGATCGCCAACCCGCCTGCCAAGCGTAGCGATTATGGCAAATCCCCTCCTTTTGGGGGACGCCTATGTCCAGCAGTGGACGTCTTTCGGCTGAAATGATGATGATGATGAATCATAGTTTGCATTTTTGAGGTCAACAAACAATATTATATGAAGTTTTACTCCGTGTTTTTATGGGGCCGAGCAAGCAATCGACTGATTTTGATCAATTTTGTTCATCGTTTGTGAGAAAGGGAAAAATAATTTAAACAAAATTATTTATGACTTGAAAAGTCGTGTTCTTTGTTTTGCATGTGGCTGAAAGGGATTTTTCATCTGTATTAAGTATTCACGGAAAATCACTATTATTCCCAAGAAGATTTCCGAAAAATGCCGCGAGACTGAGGTTTGATCATCTTTCTACAAGAAACTACTTTTGATTTTGAACATTAAAAAATATCATCAACATCATTATATGGTCTACTTGTATGTGGCTCAACCACTTTTTTCAACTTCCATACCAAATATAGCAGAAAATTAATATTGAAAACAGCTTTTTTTTTTTAAACCCAGTCGGTAATAATTTTTTTTTCCTATTATTTAGCAAATCATATCAAGAAATTTAAAAATCATATATAGTCTTCAGCTATCCTTAAAATATAATCAAAATTTTATTTAATGATTATACAACATCTTCATTAAGTAAATCAACGGCAAAATAAAGTATATTTTCAAAAGCGCAAAAATGGTGAAATTATTAACAGCTTCTGTGACGGACACGAATGGTTTAGCACCATGAAAACTGTACTTTTATAGTTACACAGACTTAATGTTTCGATTATTTCAAGATTTCTCACAATTAGATAAGAAATTGACAAAAGAGAAGTTTTTTCGCACACGGAGCCTTAATCGTGGTTTATACAGACTAATGTACGGTGGCCAGCAAGTTACCACAAACTGTCAAATCAATTACAAAGTTACATTTGAGTTGGAGAATTGACCGTGACGTACAACATCGATGTATAGGAAAACATGTTATTCAACTGCAATGTTAAGTTTAAAAAAAAAAGTTTTAAAAGTTTATGGTTAAATTCATCAAAACTACGGAACCCTACATTGAGCGTGGTCCGACACGCACTTGGCCGGTTTTTGTTTATATATATAATATGTTTGTATTGGAAAAGTAGTTTGTGTCATTTATTTTATACTTTCATAGTCCTATCCTATCCTATCCGACTAATATTATAAATGTGAAAGTATCTAACTCTGTCTGTCTGTATGTTACGTTTTCACACCTAAACCGCTGAACCGATCGTCATGAAATTTGGCAGAGGTATAGCCTGGGATATGGAAAAGGACATAGGCTACTTTTTACGCGATAACCGACATCCACGCGGGCGAAGCCGCGAGCAAAAGCTAGTAATATTATAAATGTGAAAGTAACTCTGTTCCGTTTTCACACCTAAACCGCTGAGCCGAGTATCATGAAATTTGGCTGAGATATAGCCTGGGATATGGAGAAGGACATAGGCTACTTTTTAACGCAAGAACCAATATCCACGCGGTAGAAGCCGCGGGCAAAAGCTAGTAGTTTATAATCTGGATTATCATATAAGAGACTTTTTATCTCGATATTCCCATGGAATCGAGACTTATGTGGGTAAACGGCGGGTCACAGATAGTATAAAATAAAGGAAAAAAGAAAGATTTTTTTAATATCTTGTTTTCCATATATCCCTTGTCGTCCTTAACGAGGGTATTTTGCAGAAATCTCTTCTATGCTTTTTCTCTTTTATGCTCACGTAAGATCACGTGAGCCTTGGACACGATTACACTCGTATCTTTCATCTGTTACAGGGCCAAAAGCTTAGTATTTGCTGTGCTTTTCCTTAATAATAATTCGATCAAAAGTTTTTGTAGACAAAAATCAAAATCAAAATAAATTTTGCTGAACCTCATAACTCTTGAACGGGCAAGTTCAAGAGTTATGAGGTTCAGAAAAATTTATTTTGATTTTTGTTCAGTAAAATGAAAAAAAAAAGGAGTAAAAGGTATGTTTTATTAATGATATCATAAGTAAAATAATTGTGTTACATTAAAATACTATAATTAAGGAATATTAATCATTTCAAAATATATATTTATCAGTTTAGTACAAAAAAATATGTTTTCATAATTAAAGCAAATGATTAATTTAAACAAAATTGTCTTTGTTGTTGGAAAGTAATTACAAACAATGAAAAAAAAAAATTGTACTTTTTCGATAAATATATGTTTTGAAATGATTAATATTCCTTAATTATAGTATTTTAATGTAACACAATTATTTGATCTATGATATCATTAATAAAACAGTATCTTTTACTTACTCTTTTTTTTTTCATTTTACTGAACAAAAATCAAAATCAATTTTACTGAACCTCATAACTCTTGAACGGGCAAGTATAGGCGCGCGTTGATAATGTAGAATTATAGCCAACAAACCAAAGAATAAGAATAAAGTAGTTTTAAAGCAAGACCTGTCAAGACTTGGCCAAATTTTAGCAGTTTATGTTTCATTCCATTCAACAAAAATTTAAATTATTTTTTTCGGGCAAACTATCAGTTTTACAGAAAAAAGTTTCCTAACAATTATTCATCAAAATGACAGATCTTATATCTCTAATATATTCAGACCCATATCTCTCTAGTTTCAGACCTAAGTTAAGACAACTTTGTACTAAACCTTTATCAGATAAACCCAAAATGTTATTTTTATTACCTTCTAGTTCAGATATAGAAAATATAGACTTTGTAGACATAGGCAAACTGTCTGTCTGTGACATTGACTAATTTAATTGTGATTGGTTCTTCTCCTGAATTATTGATTTCATATTTGAAATCACTAATTACTATTGTTATGTTTTTGCTAATTACTAAATGTGTACTGTATACTAATATAACCAAGATGTAAAATCTAAATATTTGTACGGCAGAAATGCCGAATATAGTGAAAGTTTCACTATATTCGGCATTTCAGCCGTGCAAATATTTACGTGAAACCTATAGATCTTAAAAACTTATGTTAGCTACCTATATTCTTGCAAATAAATATATCATACATTAATTCACTAATTTTTTTAAAGTCTTAGAGCAAAAGTTGCTGTTTATGAAGTTAGTAATAGGTACAGTCCTGCAAGGTTTTTAGTGTTTTAGCAATAACCCTATAAAGGTTTAGTTCACCCACCTGTTTGCAACTACCGCGGTATTCGCTTACCGTGGCCATCAGCAATTCAAAACTCACGAACTTATTTATTGGTCCCTCTAATTGTCAAGTGACATCGCAACCTAGACACGGACGGTGGGACGAGGACTCTTTAAAAAAAAACTAAACCTGCTGTGGCAAATTGCAGTACCTACGATGCGAGATATTCAAATTCTACATAAATTCTACATAATTATTCAGAAATTTAATTAAATTGCGTCCCTTTTAAGGCCAGCGCACACCGGCGGACGGCGGGGGACGACATCGAGGAGGAATTGCCGCCGGCCAGCGCACACTGATGATGTGTTATGTCGCCAGCGGCCGCCGCCGGCGCTCTACTGGATGCTGCGACATGCACGTCCCGCGGTATGCCACGGGGGAAATCCGTAGCATACGATCGCGGTACCCCGCGATCGTATGCTAGCGGACTCCGGCGCATACGCCATAAGCCATCGCAACCTGCCGTTACCTCACGCCGCATGCTATCGCGTCCCGCTGTATGTCGTCACATCCCGCTGCAGTATCCTACAGCGCGCTATTGAATACCGACGAGAGAAGTCCCCTTTCATGCTCCGTGGTCGGTCTCTGAGCTTTAGAATCTATATCTTGTTACCATTAGACGTACTTATATTTACGTTGGTAAATTTAAAAAACCCTGTCCCACTATCTGCCGATGTGCGCTGGCCTTTAATTGTGGGTGGCAGATCAACAGACAATAGCTTATTATGGAACACTGGAATGCTGAGGCAAGATTCTGTTATTCGAAGCGTTGCAAGCGCTCCAGTCTGTAGTTTTAACCTATAGTAAGCTCGATTCAAAATGTTCATAACTCATCACATATAATTAACGTGAATTTACACTGTACATTGTTTGAAGTTATGAACTCTGATTTACATTCAATTTCTACCAAAATTAAGTTTCAGGGATAACTCAACTACAGAGCTAAGGGCACCTAAAATCACTTTGCTTTGTAACGAAAGGTCGTGGTTCTGTAACTATCACACTTGTCAGACGTAGGTGTTAATGAAGCGTTCGTTGTTTCTAATAGACAAAAGAAAGCTGCTGCTCCTCCTCTTTAATAGCTTTCACACTTATTACAATTTCAAATTAAAGCGTCAAAAATTTATTCCATGACTTGATTTAGATTCCCATTGTTTAAACTGACTTTTTTATATAAAAACTAGCTAACACGACAGACTTCGTTCTGTCAAAAGCTATAGTATAAACTCCACTACTCTACCCTACCCTACCCTACCTACCCTACCTACTTACCTACCTACCTGCCTATCCTACCCTACCCTACCTACCTACCTACCTACCTACCTACCTACCTACCCTACCCTACCCTACCCTACCCTACCCTACCCTACCCTACATACCTACCTATCTATCCTACCCTACCCTACCCTACCCTACCCTACACTACACTACCCTACCTACCTACCTACCCTACCCTACCCTACCAACCTACCTAAAACTTCAAAAAAAATAGATAGCCGATTCTCAGACCTACTGAATATGCATAATTATAAAATTTCATAAAAATTCGGTCAACCCGTTTCGGAGGAGTATGGTAACTAACATTGTGACACGAGAATTTTACATATAAAATATGACAACCTTCATCAAGTCACATTTAAAGCACCCCTTTTCCAGCAAAAAAATAAGAGAGTGGCAACCCTACAAGAGGGTTGTCATCACCTATCCTAGCTGTCAATAGTGTCCATCCCTAGCATCAGATGGGATGACAGAACAAACAACTCAACCTTATAACTCACTTCATCTGACTTTTCACGTTAAGATTTCTACAGAATAGTACGGTAGATTACCTACTTCAAGTGCTATGACCGCTTCAAAGTGCATTTCTCGAATGTGTTTGCATGTTTACTGCCAGTATTAAGAGCCTGACGGTAGGCACGGTCCAATTGAGCGATTGACGTCACAATACTGTGACAAGTGCGGGGGCGTGTTACAGCGTCATCAGCTCCTGACCTGACCCGTTTGATTGACACTATTTGTAAAAGTTTTGATTGGGAGACAATTTATTTGATACCAAGTAGGCTGAAATATTATGCTATTATCAAGGAATACAGTGCTCAAAGGATCTTTTGCGCTCGAATGACGTTGACACCTTTTGCGCTTTTGGTAAATATTTCAAAGTCAAAGTTTTTATTTGTTAAACATACATATATGTAGAAACAGGTGCTATAAATAAAATAGGTACAGAGATCTATATGTTTTGCCGTTAACGGCGTACAAATATCACGTATCAAACACGAAATTACAATTTTGACGGCACGGTTGGCGCAGTGGTTAAGCGATTGACTGCTGCCCTGCGTGTCGCGGGTTCGATTCCCGCACGGAACAAATATTTGTATGATCTACAAGTAGTTGTTCCGGGTCTGGCTGTTTGTGTATGTGAGGTTCAATGTTTGTAAACGCTTCCACGATAGAGGAGAAATTCCTAGTGTGGGGCAACGTTTAAAAAAAAAAAAATTAACACAATTTTTGTTAAAATTAAATGACAAGCAAAATCGAAGCTAAATTATATCCTGAAACAAAATTAACAATTTTCAAAACAACATTTGTTTCGAACGATTGTTCTGTGAAATGTACTGAAAAAACAAGTCGGCAGTGTTAAAGACAAAAGATTATTCTACAACTGTAGAAGTTTTATTCTTGGTACAAAAATATAAAAGAAATCATGGTAGAGTAGTAGGTTTAACGCATTCTGGTACAATTACCAGATTTTATTATTAAAATTATTATTATTAATTTATTTATTTATTTAAACTTCATGTACAATAGTGGTACATAGGCGGACTTAATGCCACAAGGCATTCTCTACCAGTCAACCTTTGGGTTAAATATAAAAACAGTGGTAGGGTACAAAATAATGTCAAAAATACTAACTTCTTGATTAAGAGAATTTATATAGTTTTATTGATACTAATACACATATACAAATAAAATAAACTAATAGCTATTTAAACAAATACCACCTAATAATAATTACTATGACTAGACTATCATTTGAGAGTTATTTAGTCTGACTTAAGCAGTGGTTACGAACTTTTCTTTTAAAAGTAAATTTGTTTTTGTTTTTGTTATTATTATATTAGAATTATTATTATTGTAGTAATTTATAGTCGTTTACTCAATAGTAAACGACTATAAATTACTACAAACTTATTATTTTTGTAGCTGGTTGAAACATAGGTATGCTTTCAGAATGGTATAAGTAGATATATTTATCCACATTTCTTGCACCCATCTGGAATAAGCCATAGCTACGACCATGAACTACATAAACAAGACATTACTAGACATTCAAGTACATCCATCAGGTGAACAAAAACAATTTGCGTAAGTAGCGAGACATCGAGAAAAATTACAATCTCTCACGCGTTTCTCATTAGGAAGTCACGCGACGCTAACAGGTGGACAAAGAATAAAGAAAGATGTAGAACATACATTCGATTTTATATAATAGTGAAATAAGTCTACCGGATTTTAGTTTGACCGATACCGCGCCTTAGGTAGGTGTGCAGAGAGACGGGGGGGCAGTGCAGACCGCTCATTCGTCAACGCTCATGGCGTCCCACCCCCCGCCTCGCTACGCATTCCTAAGGGGAAAAATTAACATACAATAATGACAGAAATCGATTCAGAAGCTTTATTTATTTATTTATTTATAATTACCTTTATAACTATCATAACAGGATTAACCTAATGCGATGGTGTGGTATTTATATCGTCGACCGTAGGTTCAATTGAGGTAAGGGACAAAATACGATTTTTCAGGAGAGGCCGACAAAGTTTTTTTTCGGACTAAATCGCCCATAACTTTTTATTAACCTTTTTCGGATCTGATTTCGCACATAATCTTTTATTTTAGTGCTCTATCTACCTGTGTAAAATTTATTTAAATAAGTTATCTATTTAAGAAAATAGATGTCCCTTACACCAACGTATTTTGTTAGTAATGTCCCTTACTGATCAAGTATCTTGTAGTCCCGTCCCTTACATTAAATTGACCTCTACGTTGGAACAAAAATTGTGGAAAAATTGAGAAAAGATAGTGTAAATCACTTGTTGAAAAAATTTATGAAAAGAAATACAGTGTAAAGAGATTGTTGACAGAAAATTAAGTACACACTTTTGGCGTACGGATATCTTAAATTTGGAAATCGTTACCTACCTTACCTTATCTTACCTTATTTGATTCGATTGGTGGCGGTAAATACAACATTTCAAGTTGCTATATTGCATAGTTTTTCAAATACATTGTTATTATGGGGCTGATTAGAAATTTGGATCCAAAAAATCAGTAGGGTAAGGGACATTTTTCTTAAGCTAGAATTTTTTCATATACACCATTCGAAAGAGCGAAAAATTCTGAACAAAACTGTATACTTAGCTCATTTTGGGTATTTTGTCCCTTACGTCAATTGAACCTACGGTCGACGATATACTTACAATATTAAATTAACCTAATAAGGAACTTCTATAACATAGGTACTACCTATCCTAAATTATATAGTATTAGTGTAATTATATGTATAAGCTGATTCTGAACATACTACTTTCAGGTCTGGCGTTAATATTGTTACACCTATACCCAAAGTCTCTAATTCAGATAATTTATGTAAACAAAGTAATGTCAAGAAATGTCACTGTCAAAATGACAGGACAGTGGTGCAAAACTTTTTATCATTTTTTTTTTTGTAAATAATAATCTGTGTAATTAAAGTGAATTAATTATAAGAACTATGATGCAAACAAAATACCGTTGCCAAACCATGTTTTATGTAGTGTGTCGGAGACACGGCCTATGATCGTCATAATCAGCCCTTTTAAGTTCACTGCTAGACGTAGGCCTCCCGAAATCGATTTCCACTCGAAACAGTTTACAACCGTTTTCATCCAAAATGTGGCTAGATATGCTACATACAATATGAATCTATGAATGTTTTAATATTAGCGTTGTTGAAGATGTCAAAAATGTGAAAATGTTTGGATCTCCTGCATTTTTACTAGTATCATAAAATATTTTATACCAGAAAATCTCCTTTTTTTAATAACTTTGTTTAAAACCGAAAATTTATAAAAATAATTACGGTATGATTATTTTTTAATTATTATTTCTTAAAATCAGTACTTAAAAGAAAATGAAACGTGTTTTTTCGCCATTTTATGTGAATTACCATTACGAAGATATTGTTTTGATATGTTATCCCCTTTGTTTACATAAATTATCTGAATTTCAGACTTTGGGTATAGTATAAAAACAACTATAGAGTCGTCAATTATGAAGACAAGTGATCCTTCTGTAGTAGATTCTTACTCTGTGGAACAGTGAATAGAGTGTTTCAGACACTACTGTCAATCAATAAGGATTTGCAACACTACGTATGTTGAAGAAAAAATTGTGATAAAATGTAAACAATGTTGTTTATTATGTTTAATCATTATTTGCTAATGTGGAGTTTTTGTCACTGACTATAGACTATCGAAAGATGTAACACAAGTGGTATGTTCTTTAAAAACCTGGCCAAGTGCGTGTTGGGCCACGCACAATAAGGGATCCGTAGTTGGGATGAATTTATCCCAAGAACAAACTTAACATTGTAGTTAACTTAACAAGTTCTCCCATAAACATATATAGGGGCAGTAGCTTCGGAGATAAAGAGGGAGTGGTCAATTTTCATATATTTTCTTAAATAACTTTAAAAGTACCAGTATATTAAAAAAAATAGTAGTTTAAAAAAATTACTGTAATCCATACAATAAGCCTTCTTTTTTATGCTATAAGATTTATTTTCATTTGATATGTCACACGGTACAGTTTGCAAAACTTTTCTTTTTAATTTTCTAATATGCCCCCCAAACGTGTATAGTGTGCCATATTCAACATTCATTTATTTACGTTACACGTTCGTGTTTAGGTACAGAAATTGATATGTGTAACTTTGAATTTAATCGGTCCATTAGATTCGGAGCAAACTTCTTCTTTGATAGACGGAGAGACAGACTGACAGTTTTGTCCTTTTGAGGTATCTCGGAACCCTAAAAACTGTTTTTAACCGACTTTTCGAAAAGGAGGAGGTTCTCATTTCGGTTGTTTTTTTTTTTTAATGTTTGTTACCTCAAAACTTTGTCGTTTAGGTATAAACCGAATTGAACAACCGACTTCCAAAAAAAACACTAATAAGTGAAAAATAACTTTAATTTCGGAAGTCAGTGACAAAAAATGAAATTACTGAATAAAGGACACAGACTTCCGAAACTTATTTTTGACTTTTAAGTGTTTTTTATTTTTTATGACCTCTGTTTTTTTCTACACTAATCTTAAAAAGAGCCAAAGTTTGTAACTTAAGTTTGGAGGAAGTACTGATCCGAAATTCTTTCACTGGCAGAAAGCTACACTATTGCCGAGTGCCATAAGATAGGTATGTTTTATATTAGTACTAGCTGTTGCCCGCGGCTTTACCCGCGTGGATGTCAATACTTCTCTACTTACTTATAGGCAAGTATTTGTGCCAAGTTTCAAGTTAATCAACCAAATTAATAAGATTTTTCATACAAACTTTCATCCCCTATTTTATCCCCTTAGGGGTGGAATTTCCAAAAATCCTTTCTTAGTACACCCCTAGACCTCATAAGGAACGTACGTGCCAAATTTGGAATCTCTAGACCCAGCGGTTTGGGCTGTGCGTTGATATGTTAGTCAGTCACTCTATAGTTGACTACCACGCAGAGCTGTGGTTGTGGTGACCCAATGGTATCGGCCCCATTGGAGTTGTAAGTAGTGAGTTCAAACCCAGGCAGGCACTTTACTTTGTGTACTTATTTTCATCACCACTGCTCACAAGGGACCATTTATTATTTATTTATATAACAATTCAAGTATTACGTAAGCAACAAAGCTGGGGAGGGTCATTGCTTTGATTATTTTTGATGAAATGTTGGACCAGGTGGTCTGAATGTTGATTACGTCAGCAATATTTATTTATTTCAGATTTTTCTGCAAAATTTTGTTGACTTTGATTTGAACAAATATGGCAACCCCATATCTAGGGATTCCCCAAAATAGTTGATATTGCTTACTCGCTCTCACGCGGTGTTTTATGGTTAGAAAGAACCGAGGTAGGGAAATCACTTAAATGGGCATTCAATTACTTTATAATCTACACCGTGGCATTTTAGTCGTCTTACAAAGACAGCTCACTTCATGTATCCAATGACTACTAATCAATCAGGTAAAAAAAAAAAATTTTTTTTTGTTTTTTTTTTTTTGCATACACATGACGTAGTTTAAAGCACCCTGTTACGAGTGCAGTCCGAGCCTTGTGATACAAGGGCGCCGCAGAATGGATTTAGATTAAGTTTAAGTTGCAATAGTAAGAAACACATTTTTGCGTTAGGGTAAATGAACGGCGCCCTTGTAACACAAGGCTCGGACTGCACTCGTAACAGGGTGTTTTAAACTATGTCATGCGTCATAATTAATAAAAAATAAAAAATACATGTGATCGAAAAAAAAAATTTTAACGTGAATGATTAGTAGTCATTGGATACATGAAGTGGGCTTTGTAAGACGACTAAAATGCCACGGTGTATAAATTCCCTATTTCTAGGTTTATGAATAAAGAAACCGGAACAGATTAAAAACAATGTTTACGTAAGCATAGGAAGGGGGGTATGAGCTTTGCTTACTTTTGCTGACAAGGGGGAGGTTCATATTTACTAAAATTCTGCTTAGGTACGTAATATTTGAATGGCTCCCAAAACGGTGAAGGACATCGTGATGAAACCGGCATGTCCTAAAACCACTCTTCTCGTCTGTCTTTCTGGTACGTTTTCACGCCTAAACCGCTGAACCGATCGTCATGAAATCTGGCAGCGATATAGCCTGGGATATGGAGAAGGACATAGGCTACTTTTTTACGCGATAACCGACATCCACGCGGGCGGAGCTGCGGGCAAAAGCTAGTTTATTATAACAAAATGATGGATCTTATTTTAGCGAAACAAAAAACCTTATATACCTAATCCGATTAATAAAGTGGACAAAGGGGCCGCGGGGATTACCCGGAGATAATATCAAACTGATAAAGTGCCTAACGGAAAATTTTACCGTCATTGTTATAAAAATTAAAAGGAAGAGCTTGACAGAAAACGGAAATGTTTTTCCGTTATCATAACAATGTCAGCAGACGAAGGTGTTTTTTCGACATCTGTCGATGTATTTGTGGCGATATGACTGTCAGAGTAGGTATTAGATACAGTCGCACATCAAGTTACCACTGTCAGATTTTCTCATTCGACTTTGAACTTACACTTTAAAATGTTAATGGTTAAAATCGTTTGAAGAAATTTGACAATTTCGTGTAGCCTGATGTGCTATCCTTTTAAACATAGGGATTATAGACATGAAAGTTCAGAAGGACATTTCTTGATGAGCTAGTCTGCTGGAAGGTCACCGGTTTTATTTAATCCACACCCATAGTCCAATCAGGGAAAATAAATGTACAGAGGCCAGCACATCAAGCTACTACAATCTGTCAAATTTCTTTAATGGATTTTCAACTTTATCACTACAGTATAAGGTTCAAGGTTGATTGCGTAAATTTGACAGTTTCGGGTAGCTTGACCTGCTGGCGTCTGTACCTAACAACCACATGAATGTAAAAAAATGCTAACAAATTGGATAAAACCATTTACTTACGAAGATACTGAGGCGCTCCTGCAATACATAAAATAACTCACCTCTCAACATACACTCTCACCTACCCATACACACAAAACACACAACCTTCCCCTTACACACCGAGAACTATATTATATTAACTAGATTGTAAATTTTGTGTGTTAAAAATAAATTAAAAATATTTGTATGAAAGAGCGGAGTCTCCGAATACAGGCTTTATTTGCTTAAATGGGGGCTCCAATTACTATTGTTCTGAATAATCTGGTTAAAACAATTTTTTTTTTTTTTTTTTTTTATTTAACTGAAGCAAAATTTGCCGTATTTTGACCATTTCATACAGCAGCTGTCAATGAATAGCAGCTGTGACGTAACTAATAGACAATGTAAGTTGGAAATCAATTTGGTACACAATCAATTTCTCCGACTTTACCTATACGTCCAATACTGTAGCACAACTAGAGGGAGGGAAGCCCCTATGTCCTGTAGGCTTAGCATGACACTTTCTATTTCTACGAAGAATAGACACAGCTCTTTCTATACAAAGTGACATTTCGTTTCTCTATTTTTGACATCGCACCGTAGAAATCCTTCTACAATCTGTCATTTTGTTCTGTGTAATCTGTGTTTTCGTTTCTAACGATCTTTGCAGTGGCGGCGCAAGACCTAAACTTAATGAGGGCAAGGTACATTTCGCGAGGCCCTCTCTGATGGTGCAAGAAGAAGGGAATATAAAATAAAAAGCGAGACTGCGTCTGCATGCGATAGGTACTTTGATTGGCTTTCTAATAAGGGGAAGTCCCGAGCTATACCCCGTCTCTGACCGGGGACTCCCCGCGATAGCAGCTTAACGCGAACTAATGTTGCCAGACTAAATATAAACGAATGATCAGAAACGATACAGATGAGATTTTTTAATTAATGAATTTTATAACATTGTTTCATTCACATTCATTTCGTGCGCCGAAGAGTGGAATATCTTTAAGTTGAGAGATAATTCTAAAGTATTTATTATAATAAAAACCTTGTGGCGTGTACTTTTTGATTTTCCATACTTTTTAAAATTTATTTTCGTTTGTGAGGCGCGAGGCGGTGGGCGGTGGTCCACACCGCCCACGCCTTACGCCGCGTCTGGATCATTGTCTAGGTCCTTTTATATGTAGATTATTTCAGAAGAAATTTTTCTATCCGAAACTGTCAAAATCACACAGAGAGCTGACAGTTGTCTAAGGTAGTGAAGACAATTAGATTTTGTAATCGCCATGCTAATGACAGTAGAAAACTTTCTACTCGACGGCCACAAAGTATATACGGTTATCTACAAAATCATGATTTTACCGCCGATCGAAGCCATCTTGTCACAAAATTATAAGCTCTGATAATAAGTTAGAAGTCTTCAAAATTATACTAATTTGTATTTCAAGAGCTAATGGTTTTCATAGATACACAATAGAACTATCCGTGCGTGAAGTTGGGCTATTGCTATTTTGAACAACAAAATTGTTTGGACTTTTAAATGAATAAATTAATAACAGTGAGAAGGCTAAAATAGCCTTTGACGTATTTGCTTATTTTGCAACATAGGTTTTTGCAATGCAACCTTATTGATTATGTTTTATTTTTCAATAATTATTTTTGTTCTAATTTTGAAAAATACGTTTACTTTTCAATCAAAGTAGTAAATATATTGCAAGCGATAATAATTTCTATGTTTAAGTGTTAAATAACCGTGAAATTTTGAACAAAGGTGAGCACTAAGGAAGGAAAATTCCATCAGTAGGTTGTATTTTAAAGCTGCTCCACATCCCCGCATCCAGCGCTGATTTGCTGGATTCGTTTTCTCCTCTACTGATCGTTATTTCTCCTGACAAAGTTTATTCTGTTTATATATATGACTCAGGGACTTACTACAGAATGGGCAGCAGCGTTCTCTATGCATTTTTAACACCATACTGCGATCGCCAACCCGCCTGCCAAGCGTGGCGATTATGGCAACCTCCAATTTGGGGAGGCCTATGTCCAGCAGTGGACGTCTTTCGGCTGAAATGATGAATGATGATGATGTATATACCTATGTATTTATTCTTGTACTTTATAGTTATTTTCGTGTTATCTATCGCTTATGTTGCACCTGCTTGCATGTTTCATCTCTGCATCCTTTTTTTTTTGGGTGGGAAGTTCTCCTGGTCTGGGCTGTAACGTTATATTTTTCCGGGAGGGGAAAATGTAAGGTCAGAGGGCGGAGCAGGAGGAGTAGCGATTTTTGGTAAGGGAAAAGCTTATGGGTTCGCGTCACCGAAACGCGTGACATGCTTGTGACGTGTTGCGCCAGACTATTAGTTATTTCAAATTTTTAGTTTTCATTTCTGTCTGCAACTGACTGCCTTTTTACCTGGGCTTAATGGTTTAATAAATAAATAACTAAAATTAAAAATTCACCCCCTAAAGGGGTTAAATAAGGGATGAAAGTTTGACATTTTTGCCGATGGGAAATCGGGAAAATATTATATTTTGAAACAACTAATTAATAAAATTTTGTCGACTATTTTATCATCATTGCTTTTAATCTTCTGCATATTATTCGGAATGTTGGCACCACTAGTGGTACTCACAACGCAGGACATTATTATATAACACACAATGAATGGTGACATTAATTAACATCAAGTCATCGCCTAAAAACATTTCACTATATTTCAGTCGCCATTTCAATTCGATCGTTAGGGCATATAAGACAGCGTTCATTGTGCTGTAGGTGAAGCGATTTGGTCGGTACATTCTGTAAAAATGTCACCGTGAATACTTAAGGTGATAGCGTCAGGATAGCCTGCGAAATTCAAATATTCTTACGTTTTTTTGCAATTTAAAGATCAATATATGATTGGCGGCCGTATCAAACATTTATTTATAGAATTACTAGCTGACCCGACAGACTTCGTTCTGTCAAAAGCTATAGTATAATCTCCACTACTCTACTCTACCCTACCCTACCCTACCCTACCCTACCTACCTACCTACCTACCTACCCTACCCTACCCTACCCTACCTAACTACCTACCCACCCTACTCTACCCTACCTAACTACCTACCCACCCTACTCTACCCTACCCTACCCACCTACCTAAAACTTAAAAAAAAAAATAGATAGTAGCTGATTCTCAGACCTACTGAATATGCGTATAAAATTTCATAAAAATCGGTCAAGCCGTTTCGGAGGAGTATGGTAACTAACATTGTGACACGAGAATTTTATATACAAGATTATCATAAAATTCATCAATACAACTTTCTAAGTTCATATAATCCTATTGAATGACTATTTCATGAAATCATGACTTTAAGTATTAGATATACTAACTTAAGGAGTTGTATTACTGATTCTATTGATTATAATAATTAGTAAATACATATTTGTTACGGTCGCAAATCATAATTTAATCAACATACACCCAGTAAAAGCTGTAAATTGCAAAAATGGTAAAGGTGTGACCAAACATAAAGCGGCAATCGTGCGAGGCTGCCGCGCGCGGCTTACCGCGCTATGACCAGACGACGGCCGCGCGCGACAGCCGCGAGCTACCTGCCGTGCACGGCGAACGCCGCGAACAGTGTCGTGTTGATTCATCAGTGGTTGTGTGTGGACGAACGTATTTTATCAAGTAAAATGGATAACGAAACAGCAATTCGTCTTATTGAAATATATGGCTCCCATAGTCCATTATGGGATACTAGGGAGCTACAACACAGGCGGCCGCTTTCATTGTGGTTTGAATATGAAATAAAGAGCGCAGCGTGTCTCGGACATGCCGCGCAGCACTGCCGCGCAGAAGGTCTAAACTAGTCGCGCGGCAAATTTGTGTCTTGCGAATGCCGCGCGTAGCTGCCGCGCACCTTCGACGCCGTGTTTGGACACACCTTAAGAATATTTGATTTCGGGGGCTACCTTAGCGCTTCCCCCTTAAGTGAAGTGAGTTATGTTATTGACAGCATCACACTTGAATGGAGGACAGGTGGAATGACAGTTCCACCTGATGCTAGGTATCTACTCTATTGATAGCTCACTTCACTCAAGTTTTCACGACGATATTTTTATTACACAATAAATCGGCGGGTATTAATGTGGCATTTATATTCCGTCCATTGAGAGAATGCTTTTTTGACACCTGTCAGTTTCATACAAATGATTTTTTTTTAACCACAGAAGAACTGGCTACCTTATCTCACTGCCGGAACACAACAAATTTGGAATGGCGACTGACTTAGGTAAGATGGACCACCATCTTACCTGAGTCTGTCGCCATTCCAAATGTATCAAATAAGCAAGCTATCCAGGCGAACTTAGAGCAAGCCCTACCACCATCCAAACCGAGCAGAAATTTTTGCCCCCGCTGGGAATCAAACCCGGGACCTCTGGGTCTGAGACGCGTGGTCTCACCACTAGACCACAGAGGCGGTGAATGTGTTTTACGAATTTAAACTTTATTAGTTCCAAATCTTGTACAACTGACATGTGTAGAAAAAAGCATTCTCTCGGTGGACGGAATATAGTGTACTTATCTTATAGGGGTAATTGGGATAAATTTATCCCAAGAACAAATTTAACATCATAACCGTGCATTGTCATCCAAACTAAACGTGTATGCAAAATTTCAGCTCAATCGGTTGGGGATAACTGTTTTAAAATTCAGTTGCAAGATTTGACCCATACATACTAACTAACTAACAAGACAAGTTAAACAAAAGCTTGCAAAAACGCCACTGATGCCGCGATTGATGTGGCCACATACTGGGCCAAACTCATCTAACAAAATATCTACAATATTTTTATCAATATTAATAGAAACGCTTTGAAAGGGTAAATAGTCACTTCCTTACCTTCAAACTATACATCGTCGTAACATCACAAACTAGTTGGTACACATTCGTATTTCACCGCAGCCATACATCAAATAATATTAATCATGAAGAAAATAACAGCCAATCTCAATATATTATCAGCAACATAATTACATGTCACCGACTTCCGCGTCACACATCTGTTTTATCTTATATCTAGGTATTTAAGACGCGATATTAGAGTCAGAATGGTATTTTCAACAAAATAAAATTACTACGTTTTAGTAGGCATTCATCATCTACTAGGCATTTTTCTAAATATAATAATACTAGCTTCTGCCCGCGACTTCCTTCGCGTGGAAGTCGTAAGAAACCACAATACACTAAAATACCAGCCAGATTTTAATTATTTTCCGACACCTGCAACAAATATCGTTAATGTATACAAAAATGAATACAAAAACTTAACAAATTATATACTTAAACCTTCCTCGAGAACCACACTATCCATTGGTGAAAACAGCATGAAAATCGGTGCAGTAGTTTTTGAGTTTACCGCGAACAGACAGACAGACAGACGTGGCGGAGGACTTTGTTTTATAATAATGTAGTGATGTTTGGGTTGGTATCTGACCTCCACAACCCGATTACTGGGTAACACGCTAGTAAGACTGGCTGCCAGACTTTCGGGTTTGGACTAACCGTATCGACTGTCAAACATATACAATCATTTTAGATAGAATAGATCTTCTAGCCAAGACGAGCCAAGCGAAGCGCAAGGGCACTATACTTACCTTTTCTCGAAGCGATTCGTGGTTTTTTTGAACCCTCATAACTGTATTTACAAAGTTTTATTATCATACTTTTAGACTAAGTTTATGTCGCAACTATTTACATTAAGTACTAAATTAAAAGACTAACAAACTAAATATATAAAAACAAAAAAAAATACAGAGAAAAACAAAAAGACACTTAATAGGCATCGAAGTACTCGTCCGCATCGCTGTCATCCGGGAACGTGCCCAGAAGACTGGCAGCATTGCCACGTTGAATGGCAATGCTAATTCTTTGGCCAAAGAACGAGCCAGCCCTCTGGTCGTAACTTGGGTTTGGATTATACCAGATGCACAAAATTCTCGGGATACGATGTCAATAGTGGACTTATTAAACATTAAGTTTCAATTGCATAGCTTTTATGATTTAGATTTTATTGATATCTAAAAAACCCCAATTTCGTCACTGACTCACTCACTTCACTGATGATTCAATATACTTAGGGTGCTTCCTGAGGTCCTAGAAAGCTGAAATTTGGTATGTAAGCTAATATTAGTAATCAAACAACAAAAAAATTGTAAAACTTGGAACTTTTACCCCCCAACCCCTTAACCTAGGGGATGGAAGTTTGTATGAGACTTCCGCAAATTTTGATGCTAAAGGTACGAAAATTGATATAGGGACTCCTCGTTATAAATAATAAAATACATATTGCAGGACTTTTAGTAAATCACCCCCCACTCTTTAAATTGCGGGATGGAAGTTTGTATGGTTTGAACATTAAAAAAGGACTGAAAGTAATGCTAAAACAAAATATAGACGTTTCTTTGGGTCTTGTCAATTGTCTCAACAGACAGACGGATATGGCGAAACTATAAGGGTTCTTTGTTGACTACGGATCCCTAACAACGTGCCAATATATATAAACTCCTCAGAAAGCAAATAGACTGTCCATAGTTACTAAGTCTCATCAAGTTTCGTGCCCCAACCCGCTATCCTCGAAAACCCATCACTCCGCTCCACCCGCCCTTGCGTAAAACTGTCCTAGGTGCTAACTCACCTATACCGCGAATGTGCAAGACTTTAAACAGCTGTAGTGACCTGGTACAGCTGTTTAAAGTCTGCTACCCCTGCTATACAGCAGGGTATTTGTGTAACACACTCTCAGGGGCCTAAGTCTACTAATTTACAAACGTTGCAATGGTCTTGCCATTATGAGTATTTGACAGTGTTTGTATGGCAAATCTGTCAAAAACTCACAATGACGAGACCATTGCAACGTTTGTACATTAGTAGACTTGGCCCCCTGATCGACGTCCACCACGATAGCATTGGGAATTTCTTTAAATTAATTATTAAATACTATTCGCACAACTAATGCATAATCTGAATTGCCAATTTGTTAACTTACATACTTGTTTATTTAACGTAATTTCTTTTTTAAATGAAATGTTAATTATTATTATAGAATGTAAACCAAATACTTAATCTTAGTTTGTTTTAATTATATATCTGTCACTCTATTACCAATCTAAATATATATAATACATGCTAGTGTGTGGTGTTGAGACATAATTCAATCAGATAACAAATATCAAGGTGCGTGCGTCTGAAGCTTGCGCAAATGGGAGTCCAGCTCAGCATGTGTCAGGCAAACATACCTGACGCTGATATTCTGCTGGATCCCTGCAGTGACATATAGACGTCGAACAGACGAGATAAATTGGTGTTGTGATGTGACAGTGTTATGCGCGGTGTTGGCATCATTATCTTCATCATTATGGACGTACCGATTGAGCAATTTGAAGATGATGTAAGAAACGAACGCATGGCTCGTTTGGATTGAGCCTTAAGGTTTACAAAATACCTACACCCTCTTGATGAGTTCATCATAGTTAGAAAGCAATTATCTAATATAATTTGGTCGTCAAGAGGCGCCTAATTGAAGAGGAACGACTGAGCCGCTAACGCCACGAGATTAAATCGATCGCGCTATCCCTAAGTACTTTATCCGTACCTACTATAAGTATATAGAAATCGAAAGATAGATCGATGAAACTCACTAGGTTGACAAGGAATTTGCGGGACACTTTTAAAATTATTTGAATTATCTTGGAATTACTGAATCATTATTTTGATACTGACTGCTATCCAGCAGGGTATTTGTGTAACACACTCTCAGGGGCCTAATGCCAATGTAAAACTGTCCTAGGTGCTAACTCACCTATACCGCGAATGTGCAAGACTTTAAACAGCTGTAGTGACCTGGGGCCTAAGTTTACTAATTTACAAACGTTGCAATGGTCTCGCCATTGTGAGTATTTGACAGTGTTTGTATGGCAAATCTGTCAAAACTCACAATTAAGAGACCATTGCAACGTTTGTACATTAGTAGACTTGGCCCCCTGTAGGAATGGGTTTCATTTTGACAATTCAACAACATTCATTGCGTTATTAACGTCGTTGAGTAGACGTACATAAAAGAAAGAAATAAATAAAAAGTATTTATTGGGACTCGTACAGGAAGATCAATCACATTTTAAACTAAACACTGTTGGATAATTACAAAAATCCCAGTGTTAATAGATTAAAAATGACTAGTCGATTCAATCACTGGACTATTCACTCATTATGGATTATTCGTTGATGTCGGTTATTCAAATGTCTTCTTTCATTATAAAATCGGACCGTCGAACAGGGACCCAGGTCTGCTATTTTTATAAATTCGTCACTCCAACACGATCCCATTGTCATTTTGCTAAAAGTTCGTAATCTGCTAAATTCATAATGGTCGATCATTGGTCGGTCAATAGTCTCGTAATAGAATTGTATTACAATGGCATTTTGAACATTTATTCATGCCAGATTTTATTTATATATATTTTTACATATTATTTATTAGTGTTATAAGCAATCTGAAGTAGTAGGAAGTTGGAAGTTTAGTAGGAAAATTCATTTGTCATTATGTACGAGATTACCAATTCTTTCAATGGAGTGTCAGTGGCTGACCATTGGAAAGTCATAATGACGCCATTATATTAGTAGATTACCAAACTTGTCAAAATCAACAATTATGAAAACAATGATAGACCATTCTGACACTATTGTAATAGCAGACTTGAGGCCCAGTACGCACGTCTTTTCTTTCCGCCTGTGACTCATTTCCCACAAACACCCTCATAGCAACATTAATAAAAATAATAAAAAACAAAAGTAAAATAAAAACAGAAATAAAAAAATGGTATTATTATTAATTTAATATGTAAGTACGGGGCCAAAGGCTCCTGTCTCAGCATGATGCTGCGACATTTAAAAATATGTGTCGCAGTGCTGGTATTCTGATATGGCCCGCTGTGATGTCACGGACAGTCTATACAGAAATAAAAAATAGATATGTGCTCAATAACAAAAAATAAAATATTTATTTAATAAAAATCATTGTAATCCGAGTGTCAGTACCCGATGCAGCAACGTAACAACTGTTACTAATCTATGCCTTTAGTGTTTGTGAAGCAATGAAGCAATGGATTAGCAATATGCTTCAAAATTATTCAGATTGCCATTGATAGTGTGCAATTAGGGTACAGTTTCTGAATATTATCCCGATGAAGACGTAGCGTTGAAACACCTCCCACAAGGTGGACCGATAATAATAATAATAATAAACTGCCTTAAACATAATGAAGATTATAACATAACATCTGATAAATCCTTTGTTGGAGACTGGTATCTGTACTACGAAAACCTGTCACACAGATTACCAGCGTTTTTTGATTGTTGGTTCCCTTTTGGTTGAGTTGACATTAACTTGTGTTAAAAAAAACTGTTCCATGACGTTTGTTTTGACAAAAATTTTGTTGATTGAACAAATCATGTCTGTAGGTGCTATATTAACCCAAAATATAGGTTAAAAAAGGTTAAATCTATACATATAAGGTGTATCTATTCATACACGAAATATTTTAAGAGGAACATCTATAGGTGGTAAAAAAGCCATAGAATCTATTTTTTTTTATCAAGTGTTTTATATTTTTATATAATTATTATAATTTGAAAATTGCTTGAGTCATTTTGCGAAAGGAGTTGCATTTTCCAAAATTTTACTTATTCTATGAATGACCCGCCCGGATGCGGCGATGGGCGGTGGTGGCATGAACACGGTGAATTTTGATAATTAATCATCATATCAAGTAATTTAAAATGTATTTAAAATTATTTAATCTTTAAAATTATATTATATACTCAGCTTTAAGAAAAAATCGTTTACATGGCTTCTTTACCACCTGTAGGTGTATCTCTTAAAATATTTCGTGTTTATTTTTTTGATTTTTTTTTTTATTTATTTGGCTCTCCAACAATTGAATACACCGATACAAAGTTAAGAAATACATCCAATAGACTTATAGACTAGTGTACCAATTTCTTACAGGTAAGCACATCATGCATAAATAATTTGTTGATTGAAATTGTGCACCTACTTAAAATTAGATGAGTTCTTATACTCACCGAACATAAGAATGTTTTCCAAAATAAAATCCAAATTAAAATCAAAAATCAAAATTAAAATCATAATTAAAATCACATAAAATCAAATTAAAATCATAATTAAAAATACAATTAAAATCCAAACTAAAAACAAAATTGAAATCATAATATAATTAGAATCAAAATCAATACTGCAATTAAAATCATAATCAACACGGCAATTAAAATCAAAATCAGCGCTAAAATTAAAATCAAAATTAAATTTACACTAAAATTATTAAATTATTTACACTAAAATTATTTTACAAATTTTTGTTCATAATATTACGGAACCTACCAAGTGAGTCAGAGTGAATATCAATAAGATCACTGCAGCTATTTAATAATTTACATAAGCGGGGGATTGGAGAATTGGCACCAAGGACAGTTCTGCGAAGAGGAGGACATAATGGGGTTATAGGAGTTCGTGGGCTTTTTGTAGGTACACGGAATTTGATTCTGCTCAACAATTGGGGACAGTCAATTTTACGTCCCAAAATTTTAAATAAAAATAACGAGTCCAGTAAATCTCTTCTCTTCTGTAGGGATATCATTTTGTTTGAATAGATACACCCTATATACATGACTGGGGTGGTCAAAAGGTTAAGCGGTCCCTAGATTATCAAAATTGCACGTAATGTGCTTGACAAGCATGCTCTCAAGGCTTGACGTAACGTCAAGCATGCTTGTCAAGCATCTTCATTCATTTTTAATCTAGCATTGCAAAAACATAATTTAACTTGTGCATAAAGTTTTAATAAGTAAATGAATAATAAAACAGATAAATCACAACTAAAAACCCAAACCCGTGTAGGTATGTAATGTTATCAGTGTCTTTTACCGTAAGATTCCCCTATAGAATAAAATATTCTTTGATGAATAATGTATCAAACGTATGAGATCACGTCGTTCAAAAGCTACCCAATTTGCCGACGTAATAAAATTCTGAAAGTTCTAGCCCATAACTGACAACAAAAAGTAAAAATAAGTAGAACATAGCTATACTCCATTTCAAATAAGATTATACATCTAAGTAAACCTTTTTTACAGTACGTTCAACCTATTTTAACTTTTATTCCGTATGTAAAAGGATGGCGTTAAAAGCGCAACATTAGGTTACAATATCAACTGTCTACTGCAGCTGCCATTTGTCATGCCACCAACGCAATAGAAGTCAAAATCACTTGAACGGAGTGTAAAAAGGTTTGTATAAATCATCATCTTCCTGCCCTTGTCCCATGCCTGTTACTTGGGGTCGGCGCAACACGTTTTCTTTTTCCATTCCCCCCTGTCAAACGTCACTCTATCATTCCCTTCTCTTTCATATCATTCTTCACACAATCCATCCATATTTTTTGGGCCTTCCTCTCCCTCTCCATCCATCCACATTTATCTTCATCACTCTCCTCGTCACATGCGTTTCCTCCCTCCTCATCACATGCCCATACCATGCCAAACGACGTCCTTTCAACTTAAGGGGCATACGTGGGTCGCAAGTTGTTCCTGTGACGTGTCGCCATTTCATCCATCCCGAGTTGATCCGGTGCGTTACTTCGCGGTCTACTTCACCATCCCCTTGGACAAGCGACCTGAAGTACCGAAAGTCGGAGCAGATCGGTAAGGGCGTTCCGGCGAGAGATATAGGCACAGAACTGGACGGACCGCCAAAATCACAAAACAGGTACTCTGTTTTGGTCCGACGCAGGTCAACAAATAATAATTCATAATCAAAATTCATTTATTTGATCCAGTCCGTGTTTGGTTCACAGATATTCATATGTGTACCAAATTTCAACTTATTCGGTCCAGTACATTCGGAGCAAATTGGCTGTGATAGATGGACAGATAGACAGAGGGACAGACAGATAGACTGACAGACAGAAACACGAGTGATCCTATAAGAGTTCCGGTTTTTCATTCGGACGTACGGAACCCTAAAAACTGCCAAACTACAGAACTTTTGTAAAGACAATCCTGTTTCCTAATCTTTTATTTTTTGTGCGAAAACAACCCACTGGATATTAAAAGTCAAAAAGTTTTTAGATTTCAGCAAAAATCTATTACAAACTTTACCCAGTCTCGTTTGCGTACTCAATAATGACAACCTCGATAACAATAAGTTATTTTCTTAATTTTCGTCTTCTATAAATTTACCCAGATTGTACGCTTTTATAATTTCTAACGTGACGATATTATCGTGGACGTTCACGTCCACGTCTACAAAATGTATGGAAATACGTTTACGTTACAGGATTTTCGTGGACGGAAAAGCGTCTTCATATATTTCCATACATTTTACTTTCCTGTGTTATCGTAATGCCGTGACGTGGACGTGGACGTCCACTTGATAATATCGTCTCATTGGAAATTATAAAAGCGGTACAATGGAGAAGACAAAAATTCCAACATTTTGCCAAAAATTGCCTGTATTTGCAATAACTCCGTGTGTAGATCATAATTATATCCATTCCGTATCCACCCGTAAAACGAAATTATGTAAGGAAAGTAAGCAGACTCAAATAACGTATTCAATTAGATTTCGGGACACGGGAACATATCGCCAATAAAACCGTACAATCCAATTTGCGTTCAAATTGATTACAACCACGGATTCATTGCAAACTAATTGGGTTTTAACGTTTTCCGTTATTTGCTGAATTCGTTTTTAAATATTTTTATCAACACACTTGCTTGTAAAGTAACTCTTATGCGTCGCATTTGGGTTCATAATTCAGCTTATTATACACTCGTGTTTTTGTTTGAAGTACAGACGCCAGCGCATCAAGCTACTACAATCTGTCAAATTTCTATAATAGATTTTCAACTTTATCACTACAACATAAGGTTCAAGGTTGATTGCGAAAATTTGACAGTTTCGGGTAGCTTGACCTGCTGGCGTCTGTACCTATTAATAGTTTGATGTACAGGATGCGTAGATATCTGTGATTGGTCTTTTTACAACCTGTGTGTTTTGCCACAAATTAGGCAATTAGGTAGGTAATTTTCTTTGGCGACTTTTAACATGAACAATCCATGTTTCGTTATTTTCAAATAAAAATGTTTACGTGATCATTTGTGATCCTTCCAAGAGTGTGATCCGTTAGTTTAAATAAAATTTTACAACAATAGTATAAATGTGAGTAATTTTTTTTTTTTGGACCTGTCTAGTGGCCTTTTGTAACATGTAGGCATTAAGAGTTTTGAGACTGACAGAGACCGACTCTGAAATTCATATTTGTTATCAGTTTATAGGCTTCCGTACCCGAAAAGTGTTAAACGGAACCAGTGCGCAATTTTTTTTTGGTGGTTATCCATACTAATATTATAAATGTGAAAATAACTCTGTCTGTCTGTCTGTATGTTACCTTCACGCCTAAACCGCTGAACCGATCGTCATGAAATTTGCCAGAGATATAGCCTGGGATATGGAGAGGGACATAGGCTACTTTTTTACGCGATAACCGACATCTACGCGGGCGGAGCCGCTGGCAAAAGCTAGTCAGTAATATAACACATTTCCATTATTTGTACAATACTTTTTTTTTTTGTCAACTTGAAATCAGCAATTATGGATACAATCTATTCGTAATAATATCAATGGGCGAGCGCACATCTGATAGGTACCTACTACTGCGTTCTGCTTCACTGACCGCGCCGCCGCGGCGCGTTGCGCGACGAGTACCTATCCATTATACCAGTTTCAAAATAAACATCTTTCGTTAACGATAACTTAATTTTTTTGTACTAAGACATATCAAAATAAGACATAGGTGTATAATAAAACACGTTTAAGTTTAATTTGTCAAAATTTACGCACTGGTTAAAAACTTTTCCTTTATTAAAACTTAAACCTATAACCAAGTCTCTAATTCAGATAATTTATGTAAACAGAGGGGATAACAAAAAATGGCAGAAAAAAGATTAAATTCTCTTTTAAGTACAGATTTTAGAAATAATGTTTTAAAAATTATCATAATGTAATTATTTTTATCAATTTTCGGTATTAAACAAAGTTATTAAAAAAGGGTGATTTTCTGGAATAAAATACTTTATGATACTGGTAACAATGCAAGAGATACAAATATTTACGAACTTTTTAAATCTTCAACAACACAAATGTAACTCATATTCATAGATTCATATTGTAAGTAGCATATTTTGCCACATGTTGCATAAAAACGGCTGTAAACTGTTCCGAGTGGAAATCGGTTTTGGGAGGCCTACGTCTAGCAGCGGACTTAAAAGGGCTGATTATGATGTCATATGCCGCGACTCCGACACACTACACAAAACATTATTTGGCTACGGTATTTTGTTTGCACAGTTACTTAATTACCTTTAATTATATAGATGATTATTTTATTTTATTTAAATGATAAAATGTTTTGCACCACTGTCCTGTCATTCAGACAGCGACATTTCTTGACGTTTCTTTGTTTACATAAATTCTCCGAATTAAGAGCTTGGGGTATAGTTCAAAATTTTCAGATATTGTAAGTACATAATTATGTACCTATTCAAAAACACACTGACAGGTTGACAAAGCTTTCTAGTTAAAACCACTTTAGATGACGAAAGGGCCCTTTGGGCTTTAAAAAGCTTTGCTAGATTTCTGTTGACATGTTTGTTCTTTTATCACTTTAGTTTTATACCATTAATTCATTACAAAAGACAAACAAAAGAAATACGCAATATAAAGCTGTACACTTTATATTGCGTATTTCTTTTGTCTGTGACTTGAACGCAGGATTATGAAATTGTAAAAAAACAATTGTAGCGCGAAAAAAATTACTAAATGAGAATAAAATAAGGCTTATTATTCTTTGTTTATCGCTTTAAAATCAAAATCAATATATAAATATTGTAGTTCTCTACGTATGAATGAGGACTGTATCGCATGATCGCATCGCGCTAGGCGAAGACCGTTTCGCTGCGTTACATAATTTCCTTTTAGTATATATTTTGTCTAGGAGAAACAACGACGTTCGTTTGAATTTCAATCGTCAGCGTGTGAAATACTTAGTTATAGTGAATATACATATATGGAGTGAAAGTAAAAAATTCCGCATAAATAACGTTAAATCGATTACCGTTATTTTAATAATAACGTTAACTCTGTCAATACAAGGTAACGTTATGAAAATTTACCGGTATTTAAAGCCCTGGTCCTAAGATAAGGTTATTGGAATAAAAAGCTGTAGCAGAACGTACCTTTGAAAAAAAAGGAATAATGAAATGGCCCCAGGTTATTTAACAAGTTAAAGTAATAAATGATAGAATTTAATTAGATCTAAAAAAATATATTATCCAAATACAATAAGAAAGTAATGAAAAAATTGTGATGCCGAGAGCTACTTATTGACAAAATTAATAATTCTATCAAATAATATAAAATTACTGTTTATGAAGAAAGTGATGCTACTTAAATTGGATACGACAAGGACAGCCGTGTTTTTGGGACATTAAACGAATATTTGGGGATCGAACAGGAGAATCTATGATGCCATCAAAATGGGAGCTATAAATACCTAATCATTTATCAAAGAAATATAACTAATGCAAGGATAAATTTTGATTGAAATTGATATAAAAATAAATAAATTATTTTATTATACATACCTACCTGGTCTGCTATATACCTACGACACTTTTATCTTTTTTAATGTGAATTTGTTATTTATTTTTAATACACTGGCTATTTAAGTAATTCTTCTCACCAAGAAGAATTTTCCTTGAACTGTTCGTCACAATTTTATTTTCCATACAGTGTATTTTCTGTAGAAGCTTTTGTCGACAACACAAAGCGAGGACTTTCAACTCATATTTATATTCACTCAGAATTTATTCAAAAGAAGATTTAAGGCTACAAACAGGCGCGACACGCGACGCGACACAAAGAAACCGCATGGCGCGCGACGTGCGGTGCCTTCGTGTCGCGTCACGTGCCGCGCCTGTTTGTAGGACCCTTTATTCTGAAAGTTTGTTAAACATTAATTTCTTACCTATGCCATATGTATAAAAAAAATATGATCAAAATGGTTGGTAGCAAACAAATTGCTACCAAACATTTTGATCATATTTGTTTTTTCTAAATAATTAAGTATAGCAATAGTTTTTAGGGTTCTGTTACACCTCAAAAGGAAAAACGGAACCCTTATAGGAGCACTCGTGTGTCTGTCTGTCTGTCTGTCCCTCAGACAGAGCTAATTTGTCACATCACATTTGTCATTTGTGTCACAGCTAATTTGCTCCGAATATAATGGACCGATTAAGTTTAAATTTGGTATATATATATCAATTTGAGTGACCCGAACCTCCTCCTTGACTGTAAGTGAAGCGCCAGCACGCGTTTTAGCTGAGCAGCATGTAATCCAAACTCCCCACGATAATAATCAAAACACTGATTTTATCCAGCCACCGTCGGTCCCTTGCCACCCTCCCTCCGACTCAGCTGCCCTAAGCCGAGGTTCGTACCCCACAGGGGGTGCCCTTAGCGAGCAGCAGTCGTTTAGTTTATAGTTTTTACGCCCTGGCTGGAGGCATTAAGTTTCGTTAGGAGCTTAAGGCAACCACAGGAAAGTCCGGTTAAAGAGTCGGAACCTTAGTGGTTACACTCTGAGATGCCCTAGATAAAAAAAAGACCCAAACACGGACGTGAACCGTAAATAAATGAATTTAGAATATTGGGGTCCGTTTTGGGGTAAACAAGAAAATAAAAATAAAAAGTTTTGCAAACTTTACCGTGTGACATATCAAATGCAAGGGCTTACTGTGAGAATCTCAAATATATTTTTTTATAATATTAAAATAAATTGTTTTAAAGTTATAATTTTAACGTTCAAAATAGACGAAAATTGACCATTCCCCCCCCCCCTTATCTCCGAAACTACTGAACCTAAAATTTTGAAAAATACAGAAAATAGTTCTGTACTTATAGATTACAGGAAAATCTATAAGAAGTCTATGGTTTTAAAATAACATGGTAAATTTCTCGATATTGTGCGTACAAACTTACATTTGCAGTTGGAATGTATGGGAGATTATGTTTACCAACTACAATGTTAAGTCGGTTCTTAGGATAAATTCTTTCCAAGTGCGGAACCCTTCATTGTGCGTGGTCCAACGCGCACTTGGCCGGATTTTATTTTCCGCGTAAGTATATCTAAGACAAATACTCATTGCCGAGTTTGAAAACTAGCCGATCATCAATGATGGCCACGGGCCTGGCATTATTTAAAAGCTTCGTGAATAAAAAATACATAGGTTCCGAACTCTATAAAATCAAAAAAAAAAAATACATCGAAATAATTTACTGCTAAGGAAGGAAACTTACAACTTAATCTATAAAAATAATGAACATTAAAATTGAAATTTCTGTTTGTAATGTCAAAACAACAGCTTTTTACTAAATCCATACCAATATTATAAATGTGTCTGTCAGTAACTCTGTCTGTCTGTCTGTCTGTCTGTATGTTACGTTTTCACGCCAAAACCGCTGAACCGATCGTCATGAAATTTGGCACAGATATAGCCTGGGACATATCCCAGGCTATATCTGTGCCAAATTTAAAATATATGTCCTTCTCCATAGAGAAGGATATAAGGCTACTTTTTCACGCGATAACCGACATCCACGCGGGCGGAGCCGCGGGCAAAAGCTAGTGCATAATATGAAAGTATAACTTAAAAAACATATCTACATATAACAAAAAAAAACATATTTTTTTCTGTCTGTTTCGGCTAATCTCCGAAACGGCTCGACCTATTTTGATGAGACTTTCACTGGCAGATATCTGATGTTATAAGGAGTAACTTAGGCTGCTTAAACTAAAAAAGCCACGCAGGCGAAGCTGCGAGCAGCAGCTAGTACAATTTATAATCGCAACACAGTCGTGGTTAACACGGCAACATTTCCAATAAAGTATCGCTTTCTGCTAAAGAGATATTCGTGGAATTTCATTCGTTCCGCCAATATCCATGGCGTAGTACAACGTACGTACTCGCGGCGTATTGCGTATAAAAGGTTTTTTTGTAACGCAAGTATGCAACGCCGATCGTCTTAACGAGTAATAGTCGACCAACTACATTTGCAGTTGGAATGTATGGGAGAACATGTTTTTCAACTAAAATGTTAAGTTTGTTCTTGGGATTAATTCATCCCAACTACGGAACCCTTCATTGTGCGTTGTCCAACATGCGGGTCATTCTCAGGACACTCATTATATGGTTGACTTCGGTGGCAATTTTTTTTTACATTTAGGCATATCTAACGTGAAATATCAAATCTAGAGTTAATTGGACGTAGTTAAGCAGAAAGGACTCAACCCACATTGTGGTCAGGGATGAGTTGTATATATCAAAGAGGTCCTAACGGTTAACGGAAGGTACCCAGCTGCATGTGGGTTAGTGCCTAACATTAAAAAATCAACCTTGTCTTTGTAGAAACACGGATCTTTTTTGCTGAGTGAAAAAACCATCCGTTAAGACCTCTTTTGTATATACAACTCATCCCTGACCACAATGTCGGTTGAGTCCTTTCTGCTTAACTACGTCCAATTTAAAACATATTAGTAGTACTCTAGATTTGATATTTCATGTTAGTTATTTTATAGTTATTTTTACTAAATGTAAAAATAAAATTTAGGCCCTAGGCCGGTTTTTAACTACTTATTATATTCTGCTTCCACTGTTACCATGGACTGAGGAGATGACGGGCAATATTATCATTTACCGATTCATTGGGGACTTCCAAACCTTTGGCAACGAGCATTAGAGACAAAGAAGACGGGTATCTTTGATAAATAAGTGTTGTTTGTAATTACTTGCCCAGATTTATATCATCATATCTTTACACAAGGAGCTCACTGTTATATATAGTTAGTTAGGGACAATATTTTGCTATAACATAGAAATAGTAGATAGAAGTAAACACTGCGGCAAACTTAAAGCAGAATATACAGGGTGAAATTGAATTCAAGGGCTTCAACTTAAGGGGTAAAAAAAAACTGCTTTTCCCTACATTTTGACGAGTTATCCGAACATAAATGAGGAAACAGCAGTTTTTTATTTTTTTTTCGAGATTTCAGTTTTGGTCCCACAGTGAAAGTTGTCCATAATGATGAGTACAGTGACCCCTTAAGAGGATGCCCATGAATTCAATTTCACCCTGTATAAGATCTTTGTGTTAATGTAGACGGGAGTTATGCAAAACCAGAAAGTTTGGGGTTTGTATACCTTTATTTTCTAATCAGAACAATAGGTCAGTTGTTTTTGTGGCTTTAACTCGCGCTATAAGCTTCCTCAAGCACCCTACAGATTTTCTCGATTTTTGACGATTGACACGATTGATTAAACGGAATCGAGTACCTACTATAAGCAACAGACGATCGTCATCGTATTTTTGGTCGCTCGCCATCCATTATGGATCGTTTTTGTCTGAACCGTCGTCAAACATCAAGAAAATCTGTAGGCACTTTATACGGCTTATACCTTCGTACTTATCGTTAACTTCACCAGTTCAGGCTTTCTAATTTCTATTAAAGATAATTATCGTCTTTTAGGTAAGAATAGATAGGTAAACTTAATGATGTGATCCATAGTCTGTAATTCTATAATCAATTTAAACCAAAGTGCTGATCAAAAATGCCTAAATCTAGGGCTGAAATCCAGGTAGATACGGTCAGCACATCAGGTTATACAAAACTGACAAATTACTCGAAACGACTTTAAACCTTAAAATGTTGATAGTTAAATTCAAAATCGAATGAGAAAATGTGACAGTTTGTGGTAACTTGATGTGCTGGCGACCGTATGTACCTGGATTTCTACTGTACCTATTAATTACATCTTGTTGTACAAAGTTCTACACTTATGAATAGGTACCATCGCGGTCTCGCACATTGGAACACCATAAGGACTATTTCTGCTTGCAGCGCTCGGCCGCTAATGTAACGCTTACCTACGCTCATCAACCAATAGCATCACAGCATCAGATTTTTGTGGAGCCCCTTATGTTTTTATAAATTTAAAAAAGACCGTGAAAAACGAGGTGGTCAGACATCTGTGATCAATGTAACAGAGCCTGAGAAATTATTAAACAGGTTTTTTTTATTTTATTGGTCGTCGCAAAAAGGGGTGCTTAACAGATGTGGTCATGGGTACTAATTGAAATGTCTAAAATTAAAAGAACTAACGTAAAATAACCTACGTTCAAAATCTCTAAAATCTAAATAGGTACCTAATGTTTTTAAATACCTAAGCAACTAACACCTACTTCGAATTACCTTAGTTTAAAATACCGATTGAACTTAATATCTAATGTTTAAAATATCAACAGTTATTACACCTAAGTTTGATACACTAACATTTGAAATACCAAATGGTCAAAATACAGTGGAAAAAATGTAGGTAAACCCACGAGCAACTTGGAAGTAGCGTTGGCCGGCCGCTGCCGCGGCACCGCTCGCTTCGCTCGCTTGGCTCACGCGTGGTTGGTCTCAGTTCTAACCGGTTAGGTTAGAACTGTGACCAACCACGCGTGACCTATTTCACCCAGTTCAAAATGACGAAGCATAGCGACAATCTGCCGCAGAAATGTTTTCACTATTGTCTAGTTATCTAGTCGCAGGCAGATTGTATGATGAAACCAATTTAAGGAACTTTGTACGTAGGAATTTCAAGTTTTAACTTTATAAACTTCAATAACATACGAGTATCCATTTGACATTTTAAGCTTTCGATATTTTGAATATAAGTGAAACAATCATTAGGTATTTAGATTTTAGGGATTTTGACGTAGGTTATTTTGCGTTAGTTCTTTTAATTTTTTATATTACAATACGTACCCGTGGTCATCGTGTGCGCGGAATATTGTTTTCGAGATGGTTAGATTTTCGTGCCCGCGATAGTACATACCTACTGTAATATTTACGCTTCTGTCAGCCGGCACGTTGTTTACAAACACACCCGCCGTACTGATTACCTTCATCTAATTATTGATTACATCTATCAACACAGAGATTGGGACACACACGGACGTAACACGGTTTTGGATTAACAAAACAAACATTGCGATACGATTTCACTGGCATTTTGGATTATTAATGATATTAGCTAGCCTTCTCTAGCTACGCAGCTGATTTAAAACACTTTTGTTTTCGTTAAGTTTCTTATTTTTTAGCCTCTTCGCCATTTACACATACATAATTATATAGTTCTCCAGACCGAATTTCGGCCATAGTGGTCAATCTCAACTGAGAGTAACCATCTACGCGGGAGATATTATAGTTGTTGTGTATGTGTGCGTGGCTGCGCCTACGTGATGTGTTTTACAGAATAAAGTAGTGTGTCTATATCTGTCGTGTGTTTCACCCTGCTGCTGTACAGCCGGGTAAAAATATTAACGCTCGCTGAAGCCGCATATCTTTGGATGAAAATGTTAATCTAATAACTGCACTATGTTGTCATATGGCACTTCTTAGATATCGTTTGGCTGGGCCAGATCCGCTGCCAACTTATAAGTACCGTCGCTAAGTGCACTTAGTAGGAAACTCCCCATGACAATAATCAGAACCCTGATGTTATCCAGCCACCGACGGTCCCTTGCCACCCTCCCTCCGACACTGCCTTAAGCCGAGGTTCGAACCCCACCTGGGGTGCCCTTAGCGAGCAGTCGTCTCGTCGTCCCCTGGCTGGAGGCGTAAACTTCGTTTAGGAGCTTGCGGCACCACAGGAAAGCCCGGTTAAGGAGCAGGAACCCCCAGTGGTTATACCTCCGAGATGCCATACACAAAAGCACTTAGTAGGATCGCCCGTCTCTTGAATCCAGCTGCATCACTTTTCGGAACAATGTCATTTGCAATAAACCATAGTGTAATTCGGCCTTAGTACGACTTCCATTCCGGTACGTTGTGATCGAACGTAGACAAAATGCCGATACTGTTCATTTTCCAATTACTATTTTCTAATGTGGGTAAAAAAAACTCGTCGCCACTGTTAAGTACTTAATACGAGGAGACAAGTGAAATACACGGCAGCTATAGACACACTGCTTTATTCTGTTAAACACCTCACGTGGGCGCAGCCACGCACACATACACAACAGATTGTATAATATGTGGAGAAGCTCGCTATTGGACAAGAGTCAATAGTGCACAAGAGTTTGCGCAAAGACAGGTGCACTCACTCTTCCATCACTCTCATAGTCCGATGGGACGACAATCCGACACTACCGGAGAGAGATCAGGCGCAGGACCAACAGATTAGCGTGCTTCCTGAGGCACACTGCCAACTTCCAAACTCCGGGCTGTTACTGAGAAATTCCTAATGGAAAAATCCAATAACGATTTGCCCGACCTGTAGGCCTAGCCAAGTTACACACGTTTCGTATCGAATCTCTTTCTACAATCATTGACGCCTCAAAGTTATAGTTGTGTACTTAGTGCGCGGTCATTTATTCCGATCATTTTACTCCCCCCCTTCCTCTCCTTTCTCTCTTTTTTTTATGGTGTACATAATAAAGAGTATTCTATCTGTCTATCTATCTGTTTTATACCTATGGGATGTAGCGATCAACGTTGTAGAAAGGATCAGATTTCATTCTAACATTTTGAACGATCAGGGGCCTAAGTCTACTAATTTACAAACATTGCAATGGTCTCGCGATTGTGAGTATTTTACAGTGTTTGTATGGCAAATCTGTCAAAAACTCACAATGAAGAGACCACTGCAACGTTAGTACATTAGTACTAACGTTGGCCCCCTGATAAGTTGTAAACTTGTCTACGAATTTTCTATTCGTTTGTTCTGACCACGTGACTTAACGTTGAGATGATGGCATTCCTATACATTTGATTAGTTTTCTATTAGCGTTATCGATTGTAGATTGTCAACTTGGCTAAGCCCTGGGAATCAAACCCAGGACCCCACGCTCAGCAGTCGCGCTTGCCTCCACGAGACCAACGAGGGAGTTAAAACACATACATATGTCATAATATCACGCCTATATTTCCCAACGGGCTAGGCAGAGGTGTACATAAAGTGCAACCGAATTTCACTAGTTATATTTGAGTCAAACTCAAACTAGTATTAAGTAAGTAAGTATTAACTAAGTATTCATTTCAAAATAGCTGTTGCCCGCGACTTCGTCTGCGATCCAGGATGATATGTAGCCTATTTCCTTCTAGTATAATTCAATCATGATTCGAAAGACACGTGGCGCTATCTATTATCATAAGAACGTTATTGTTGTTTTCCTCGAGAACAGTACTTTTTTTCGGGATGAAAGGTACCCTATGTCCGTTTCTGTACACCTGACAACGTATATGCAAAATTTCAGGATGATCGGTTCAGTGGTTTAGGCGTGAAAAGGTAACAAACAAACAAACTTACTTTCGCATTTATAATATTAGGATAAACCAATTACAGGCACTTTTGAATTGTCAAGGGGTCGGTCAGTCAGAAAGATGAAGCTAGTTGCCCATTCCAAAGCGTAGTAGGTTCCTGTGGAGAAGAACCGGCAAGAAACTCCACAGACACTCTTTTAAAACAAAATATTGGTTACATCATTCAAATTGAATTTATACAATCATGTGAGAACAATGTAGAAAGACGTGCACGTTAGAAGCGTCCGTAATAAAAACAAAAGACAATTCAAAAATTAAAATTAATTAAAATAAGCCGTGGCAGCTAAGAGATGACCAGTCCCTACTGACGGCGCCCGTTCACGAACATGACGCATGGATCAGCTCAACAATTTTGAAAGAAACTTAATGATCCAACACACATGCCACCACCAGCGAGACATTTGAGTAAACATGACATACTCTCAGTCGCCAGGACACATTCAAGTCAATGAAAGACATTAAATGGTAGCTCTATAGTACATAGTATCTACTCACACATGTGCTATGCAATTATATAATACAAAGGAGATTGAGGTTATAATACAATACAAAGATAGTCATATAATCTTCCCAAGAGTCCCATGTAATTAATAGGGGGCGAGCCCATTGCCATCAATCGGGCACAAATCCAAACTCCGGGCTGGTACTGAGAAATTCCATCCAGCATTCTATATCAGGAAAACAAGTTGCACAATACCTATTTACAGTTAAATCACTAATTGAATACAAGGAAATCTAACCAAACAAGATAAAAAGATTTCAACAACAACATTGATGAGTCATAAGTATGTAGTTAAAAATGCAGAATTGTTTGTGTCTGTTAAAAGCAATATGATAAACAACATTATTCATAGAGTTATGACATAGTACAATGTTCCGTCTTATCTTGAACAACAAAAAAGTGATCATTGGGTAAACACCGGAGCTTTTTCAATAACTAGCACTTAAAAAAAATCTTGTAGTCACCGTTTCTGAATCAGCTAATATACGCTGCATGTTTTTTGTCAAAAAACCTGAGAATTTAGAGCTGAGATGAAAGTTGAATTCTGCAGTGGAATCCATCCATTACCCAAAAGGACTACAGAGTTAAGACAGACAATAGCAAAATGAGGCACGTGAAAATAATTAGGATTTAAAACGTTCACTTCAGAAGGCAGACTGCAACGGGTCGACGGCATAGGTACTTCAGACTTAAGATCAGACCTGTCAACATATCTTACTCCAATACACGTCGATCCAAGTGTTATGCACGGGTTCCATGTCACTTACTTACATCATAGATCAATGGGGCATCCCATAACATGAGTTCGTGACGTCAGTTAAGGTAGGTTTAAATGCAGTGAACGGTTATTAAGCTTGCTAATCATTAAAAGGCGCCATTTATTTATTTTGGCATCAGTTGAGGTAACCTTAGACCCAGGAAACTTTGGCCAATATCGAAATCTGTTAACTGACTGCGGGCTCAAGTTGGCCGCTGCAGATCCAATCAAGCCAGATGGGGTATGGTATAATCGACCCATCCAAAGCGCAGTCTGACTGTGGAGCCCTGACACAGTATATGCCGCACCTTCTCTTCTGGCCGTCGTGCACCTGCTGCCTCCAGGACTTAAATGGGCCAAACAACAGAACTGTTCAGGGGCCTTACTATGACGTGTTAATGCCATCATTGTTGCAGTGTGAGAGAGAGATAGAGTTATACAGGACGACTAGCAGTATCCCTTTTTCACATCTGAACAATAGGTGGCTATAACATGGCACAGTATGTCCCCAGTTCGCTAGTACGTCCGACCAGTACGTCGGACAAAATATAAGGCCCCAACTAAAGCATTGGCTCAGAGTTAGTCACCCTGAGACGAGACCATGCGCTCTGTCGCGTGACAGATCCGCATATATGACCCGTTTGACTCCATTATCGTTCTCCAGAATTGATTTATGATTTAACACTTAATTACCCGCTGTTTACCGCTCACTAATTAAAGGCATTTTATGATGCCGCTTGCCTGATATGGGTGCAATTAAATTGTACTAATAGGCTTGGGATAAGGAAGGAGGTTTTTACTCAGTAGAGTAGGAAAAAGTTTTGAATACTTACAAATGAAAATAATTGAAATCACGAGTTCTGAAGTTTCGGACTTTATTCAACGTTTACCATAATAAAAAGACTGGGGAGACTTATTAAAACTGAAGGCGTTTGCTGTTTATCCGGTGACAGACACCTACAACGGTTTTCAAGCCCAAATTATATTAATTTGTACAAGTAAAAAAAAAACTGGTCAAGATCGAGTCGGCCTCGCGAGGATTCCGTACCATCAAAATCATTTAAAAAAACACATTAGGTCCACTATCGGTCAAGAGATGGCGCTGACCTAAAACTTCAATATGAGAAAAAGTGTGCTATTTAGAAGTGTGTTATTTTTCCTGTAATCTTTACATAAACTTCTATCACAGAATAATTCCAAATATTTCTCTATGCAAGCTTCGGAGATAAGGGGGTGGAACGGGTTTTTTTTTTTTTTGGTTAAAAGTGGAAATCTATGCAGCCTAAAAAAAAAAGAAGAAAATGTTTGAGAATGTGCAAAACGCGCTCTTCCATATGATACACCACATGCCCTAGTAGCATTTCGTTTTTTTTTTTTAACGGTTCAGCCCTGTTGCAAAAAAAAACTTTATTTTTTGCAAAATTGTTGAACAAACGTCATCTAAAACAAATCCATAATGTTTTCAAGGTATTAGTAGTTCTTGAGATATCTATTAGCTGTGACAGATAGACGGACGGACTGAGTCGCACCATAAGGGTTCCTTTTTACCATTTTGGTACAGAACCCTAAAAAGAAAGGTAGGTTTATTTGTCACAAAAACAAATGCATATAAAAAGATAAGTTAATTGGAATAAAAGAACAAAACATATCTATAATTCCAATACAACAGAAATAGTCAGCCGCTTTACGTCGTGACTGTGATACGTCTCAGGGTTTCCACTCAGCATGATGCTGTGCTATCGGGGACCCACAGCTCAGCGCTGATTTTCAAAGGTCACCCGAAAAAAAGTAATAATAGTATTTCACATATTCAACTACTAGCATTTGTCCGCGTGGATGTCGGTTATCGCGAAGTAGCCCATGTCCTTCTCCATATCCCAGGCTATATTTCTGCCAAATTTCATGACGATCGTTTCAGCGGTTTAGGCGTGAAAACGTAACAGACAGACAGACAGAGTTACTTTCACATTTATAATATTACAAGCTGTTGCCCGCGGCTTTGCTCGCGTTAATTTAGAAAAAAAAAATCTTAACACACTACTAAAATTTATATAATAATATAATTCAATCATGATTCGAAAGACACGTGGCGCTATCTATTATCATAAGAACGTTATTGTTGTTTACCTCGGGAACAGTACTTTATTTCGGGATGAAGGGTACCCTATGTCCGTTTCTGTTCACCCGACAACTTATATGCAAAATTTCAGGTTGATCGGTTCAGTGGTTTAGGCGTGAAAAGGTAACAAACGAACAAACAAAACTTACTTGCGCATTTATAATATTATATTTAGGATAGTATGGATTTCGTTAGATACTCACATCTACATTCTGCCTACCTATATCCTTTAGTTTCCAGTCAAACGATCAAAGCATTGTTATCATGAACTTTCACAAATTCAATATTTAGAAATTCGATAATGAATAAACAAGAAATTCAGGGAATTTCATGACCCGAACATATAAAATGCTTGAAGTTCGTCGATGTAAAAAATTATTCGCATTACGAAATCCGATGAGAAGGACCTTACAAAGAGTTCTTAACTAATTAGGAATTTCCTTTCCAGTTTGGAACCTGGGTTACCTAATTCAATTGGTTTCGATACGTATTTTGCCCACGCATATTACCGAATGTCGTGATGGCGCAGTAGTTAAGGCGAAACCGTCAGGATAGCCCGCGAATTTAAATCTTAGGTTTTTTGCAATTTGCAGGTCATTCAGCGTAACACACTACATATAAATCACAATCTGAATGATTTGAAGCATAGTGCTAATCCATTGCTTCATATGTTCGAAAAATTTGTCTGCTCAACAACATAGATAACGCAATGAATGTTGTTGAACTGTCAAAATGAAACCCATTGCTACTGATAGTGTGTTACGCAATTACCCCGCAGTAATTGTATGTTGATCAGAAGCCCTAGTGTGAGTTTTTTTTAACCATCTCTATTTTACGCATCGAGCGCGTTCGGCGTTCCGATTGGCTTCCGATTGGCCCTTCACCAATCGGAGTGCTGAACGCGGTCGAAGCGTAAAGTCGAGATGGTTAAAACTCACACTAAGGCCTCAGAATATGTTTGGCGACCGTAAAAAATCTGTATTTATAAAATTATAATCATTAAAACCATCAATACAACTCTCTAATTTCATATTTTAGAGGTATGAGGAACAGGGTGTAAAGTTCACTCATACTCTATAGTAAAGGGAGGATCCTCCGACCAGACGGGTATTGTGTCTGGTGGGCAACTGCCCAACGGTTGATGTCGGGATGTTGTATATATGCTAGTCGCGCGGTAAACTCTGATAGCGCGATGCAGGATTTGTGACGTCAGGTCGTTGATGCGTGGTTCGCATGTGGCGTTGTTGATACCGCCACAATATTACCCTATTGAATAACTATTTCATGATATCTTGACATTTGATGATTATACTAACTTAAGGAGTTGTATTACTGATTCTAATGATTATAATTCTGTAAACTAAATACATATTTGTTACGGTCGCGAATCATTCTTTAATCAACATACACCCAGACAATGAGTTGCAATTTGCAAAAATCGTAAGAATTGAATTTCGCGGACTACCTTAGCGCTTCCCCTTAACTAATTAGGAATTTGATTTCAAGGTTTATTTAAAACTGAGTTTCCTAATTCAATTGGTTTCAATATGTACTTGGCAAAGTTTAAAAAAAAATCAGTCATCCATCCACGGACCAACCGCGGCAAGCGATGCTTTACCTTAAATGGAAGATAGACCCATGCGGCTGTTACTATTGAGCCACGAGCCCATTAAGTACATAAACCAAAAATAAAAAATGCTGAAGGTAATAAAGCCCACATTAAAATACTCTCTTCCATTGATAACATGCGAATTGAATTCTGGAGCGAAAAACCAAAAAAAAAAAGAAACCTATAAAAAAAAATCCTATAAAATAGACCTATTGTATAATAGTAATAATATATATACTAATATATATATAATAATAGGTCTACTTTCTAGTCACGAGAAAATTGCTTTTGAATTTTGCTAAGTGTATAATATTGGTGCTCGTGACTGTACAAAGGGCCTTTAAAGTTCATGGTAGAATGTCGTCGACACGGCGAATAAGCGGCCTAGAACGGTCTCACATTCAAAAAATAGAAAATAATCTATATAAAAAAAAGAAACCTATATAAATCAAATGACATTATTGCCATTACGACTACAGTAACAAATGATCCTTATCTACTATCTCTCTCTCTGTGGTCGGTCCCTCATGTCTGAGGATCGTGGTCAGCTTCGGAGTTGAATCTGGAGCGAATGATCTGCCTCCACCGGTTTCTGTCCAGCGCATCCCTTACCACCATATAGAATTTAGATGACGATGATTCTTTCACCTGATCAGTCCACCGTGTTGGTGAACGACCGCGCGATCGTTTGCCTTCGGTGTTTCCAACCACAATCAGTTTTTCCTAACTTTCATCGCCTCGACTCATCATCATCATCTCTCATCATCCATACTAATATTATAAATGTGAAAGTAACTCTGTCTGTCTGTCCGTCTGTCTGTCTGTCTGTCTGTCTGTCTGTATGTTACGTTTCCACGCCTAAACCGCTGAACCGATCGTCATGAAATTTGGCAGAGATATAGCCTGGGATATGGAGAAGGACATAGGCTACTTTTTTACGCATACGAGGCCGCAGGCATACTATCGCGGGAGGTGGTGCACTTCGCATTTCCGCATACCACGGGATGCCGCGGGATGTTCCTCGGCAAATTCTCCTCGAAGCTGAACCCCCTGTCCGCCGGTTTGCGATGTTCTTAACTTGATGTGCTATTTTTGCGGCCGGGTATTATTTTGTTGATAAGCTTTAGGTAGTTCATTAAGGGATTTCGATTTTCGTCATGTTCATTTTGAGAAGTTTTGGACGACGTCCGAATTAGAAGTGGTCTCTTCATTAGTGTTGTAGCCGAACAGTGGCTGTACAGAATAATAATGGCACAGAAAAACAAAACTTGTTTTCAGATATATTTAATTAAAAGAGGGTAGAGTTTTATTGAAATAAGATTGAAAAGGTGTTTGTTACGCACAAATTCAACACACTCAAAACAAAACTTACCTACTAAACTGTTTAAAAGTAAATTAAAACAATGTTTGAAAAGTTAATAACGTTCAGTTATCCGGAAGTTTAGTATTTATATTTGAAACAAATAATGAATGTTGTGAACTCGAATTTGTAGGAAATATAACATCGCTTTGGAATTAATAACAAAAAAATCACACACGTTTTCTTGCCGTGAAAAATTACGGTTTATTCGCCGTATGTAGGCACGGTCGTCAGTGTTGTATGGATTGCTATGAAAGCTAGTTGACAGACACGTTTTTCATCAGCCACCGACGGTCCCTTGCCATCCTCCCTCCGACGCTGCCCTAAGCCGAGGTTCGTACCCCACAGGGGGTACCCTTAGCGCGCAGTCGTTTAGTTTATACGTTTTTACGCCCTGGCTGGAGGCATTAAGTTTTGATAGGAGCTTAAGGCAACCACAGGATAGTCCGGTTAAAGAGTCTCAACCTCTCATGGTTAACTCCGAGATGCCCAAGTTAAAAAATAATACCTTTTTCTATGGCGCAGTTTATACGCCATACCGTAAAGAAACCGTGCCGTGTACAAAGGGCCTAAATGTTACGTCGTACGGTGGCTTATACAAAAATTATTAAGATGGATACGTGATTGAAGACTGAGTGATACGGAAACCAAATTACTTTAACCTTTAGATATATTTAGCCGCACTCCAGAATTCAATTCGCATGTTATCAATGGAAGAGAGTATTTTAATGTGGGCTTTATTATCTTCCGCATTTTTTATTTTTGGTTTTTTATTATTGAGCTACGAGCCCATTAGGTACATAATGGGCTTGTGGCTCAATAATAACAGCCGCACGGGACGATCTTCAAGGTAAAGCAACGCTTGCCGAGGTTGGTCCGAAGATGGGTGATCAATAACATACCGGGAGTCCTCCATGCCTCGGAAAAGCACGTAAAGACGCAGATATATGCCAGTGACCTTGAGTCTATCAAGCGTATTTTCCTGAAACCTTCAAATATATCACGTATATATATACTATTATACAATAGGTCTTATCTCAAAGTTGCAATCGTTAGTCACGAGAAAATTGCTTTTGAATTTTGCTTAGTGTATACATATTGGTGCTCGTGTTACTTTTAGGCCCTTTGTACAGACAAAGGCCTAAAAGTTCGTCTTCTTAGAATGTCGTCTCTGTCACTCATACGTGACAGTCTCTTTTTATGTGTCATATTTACGCCGCAGTACCTACTGTATAACCCTTCGGCCATTAAACAAACAGAGGCTGACAACCCAAGTATTGACATAGGACAAACTACGTTATACAGCTAACTGCGTATGAATACACACCCACATTACATATCGCACCATCGGTGGAACAAGGGCACAAAATGCACGTTTTGTAATTTTTAACAACGTGCGGGCGACGCGACGACGCAACTGACCAATGAGATTTTGTTGTTCCAATATTTTACAAAAAACGCACCAATAAGAGAAAGGCACAGTAGCTCTCTAGCGAAATGAGACTGAACATAACGAGCGACTTTGTTCCACCAGTTATAGGGATGTTTTTAAAGCACATTGGCATACGCCAAAAATTGTGTATTGACCCGTATTGCTCGAATTTATAACAGATTTCTCTCAAGTGGATATATTTAACAGTAATAAACCTACATTGAAAAAACAAATTGTAAGAACCATAAACGAAGGCAAATGACAAATCACCAAGCTCTTAATATTCAAAATTTTATTTTTCTTAATAATCAAACCATTTTTTTTTTATTTTTACTTAACTATATGTAATACACCTAAAAATTTAAGCTATTGTATTTAAATATTTCTCAGTAGTCCGTTCGCATGTTTTATAATATACTTATCCTATGTAGTTAAACAGGGAAACCTATTATTAGGCATACAATCTGTAATCCATACTAATATTATAAATGTGAAAGTAACTCTGTCTGTCTGTCTGTATGTTACGTTTTCACGCCTAAACCGCTAAACCGATCGTCATGAAATTTGGCAGAGATATAGCCTGGGATGTGGAGAAGGACATAGGCTACTTTTTACGCGATAACCGACATCCACGCGGGCGGAGCCGCGGGCAAAAGCTAGTTATACATACTTTGTAATATACTATATATGTATCTCTGTTGGTTGCCTAAATAAATAAATAAATACTTAACTAATTTTCAGATTTTTTTGTTAGTTATGCCCTTGTTCCACCGATGGTGCGATATGGTCTGTTATAAAAGTATGTGATGGAAGTGTAAACAAATCCTGTTCAGGCTATATTCTTACGTAATCACACTAATCAATCAAGGGAATTACACATAATTATTACATTCATCTGTAGTTAGAAGGTTTCGACTTAATAATTAGGAGTTACGAACGTTACCGGTAGACAGAAGCCCATAAATCTTATCAAGGCGTAACGTGTTACCCAGTTACTGGGTTGTGGAGGTCAGATCAAATAGGCAGGTGTTCCATGTTAATATACGGATATTCAGCTGCATCTAGTTAAGTTAGGTTTTTTTTTATATTTGTTTGATTCGCTTTTTAGTGTTCCGTAGTAAACCAGGAACCCTTATAGTTTCGCCATGTCCATCTGTCTTTCTGTCTATCTATCTGTCTGTCTGTCCGCGGCTTAGCTCAGGGACTCTTAGTACTAGAAAGCTGCAAAGTGGGAAAATAAAATCTTGTTTTTATGGTTCTTCCGATACACGTAAAATGGGAATGATGTTTTTTTTTTTTTTCTCATCTATCCCATGCGTTTGTGAAAACTATTATTTATTCAGATATCCGTTTGCGTAATATTAAGCTCTATTTGTTTACATCATCATCATCTGATACTTTTGGAATAGACTATAATAGCGTTGTCTGAACTTTACACTGACGCCAGTGGTCGCCAACCTTCGCGATGAGTTATGACAATCAAATTCGCGTGCAGACACTCATTGACGTAATTATTGTGATGGCCGACTGTCAGTGACATATTGACACACTGACTGGCTATGATGTGATGTTGTTATGTAACGTTACAATAAACTTTGTTTCTTTAAGAAACGATGCTCCAAACTTTAATATTGTTTCGTGAAAGATTTTTTTTTTTTAAATTAGATCTTTGCAATAAGGAAGAAGTTGTAGTAAGAATGTTGCTTATAATTATTTCAGAATGGATGCAGAAGCTGGAAAGCTGGTTGCCCTGCAGGTTTTGAGAAGCCTATATCCAGGCAAAAATAACATCCAATCCAATAAGATGTAGGAAACGATAGCTTTTGTGCTTGCTACACAATACTGCCGCACTAACGAAAAATTCAATAACTCGATTTTTCCGAGTTCCTCAAGGAGCAATGAAAAGTTGCTTAGAGAGAGTTAATAGATTTCGATTCGCTGACTCCAAATATATAACTCAAAATCGTCCAAAATCGAATTATTGCATTCTTCGTTAGCGCGGCAGAATAGCTTAAACGTGCTAGTAAACGAGACTTAAAAATCTAAATAAATAAAAAACATGGCTTCCGGAAAATATTTTTTATTGGGTAGCAAATAAACTAAAATAAAACTAATATTTAATTAGTTTTATTTTAGTTTATATTGTTTATATTTTATATTGTCTAATGCTGTTGTGTTTTTTAGTGTTTATTAGATTAGTTTTATATATAAATGTGAATTGTCACATCTCTTCATCACCCTAATGTTGGCTGGTAGAAAATCCCTCAGGCATTAAGTCCGCCTTTGTACAGTGTTTTTTTACTTGTGCATAATGTATTTTTTATAAATAAATATAAAATTCAGAAAAACAATGTATTAAATAATTGTATGTCAAAAGTAGCAATGTTAATCGACTTTTGTAGCTGACCGTACCTAGTGGAAGAAACACGCAAGCTGAAAATACACATGATGCCATAAAAGTTTAGCAAACATTTATTTGAAGGTGAATGTGATGGCCTGCTCTGATAAGAAGATAGAGAGGTCTTATACTAAACGTCGGAAGACAGTATTTTAACATATCCTCAAAGACAAAGATATTTATACCATTAGGATGGTAGGTAAAAGTATGATCAGGACACATCCGGCGCTGAGAAGTGTCCTAATCATACAAAAAAAAATACTCACCCTAGAAAGGACATTTGGGTAGGCCGCATAAATTACTCAAACTGCCAGACCATGATTAATACGAACAGAGAAAAAGCCAATAATCCACATAATCTTCGTTTAATTAAAATAATATACTTAATACTTTACAAAGTTAATATTCATGTCATTGTATATATAAAATTCATCAATGTCAATGTGTATACAAAAATCCGTAAATAATCTTGGTCAGATCATTTGAGGACTATAGACTATATATATATAGACTATATATGTAGTTTATCCGTGATCATGGTGCTTGCAACAGTGCCGAAATATCGGAAACTCAGAACAATGAATAAACATGGTAAATATCCCGCTTATGTTAATAATAATGTAGACTTGTGTCCGAAATTATCATTTGAGGAAAGAACTATTCAAATTTAAGTGGACCTGACCAGTCAGTGCACGCATTTGTCAGTAATCGTGTAGCTCAACTCAGAAATTAATGAGCTCAACCACTCGACAAACAATACCAAAGAAAGGATATTTGGGTAGGCCGCATAAAGTATTCAAACTGACAGATTATTATCGTTAAAAAATGTGAAAGACGAAAAAAAAGAAATACCCACATAGTCCTCACATTCACAATAATTAAAATAATAATAATAATAATAACCCCACCGCCGTATCTCTACGTTGATGTCGTGGTGGGGCTTGCGCGCTCCGAACTCTGGGTCTGTGCCGGTAGAGTTTACTTTGCCGGAACATGTCTAGGGTGAGGAGCCAGACCAAGAGAGATACAGAAACCCGCAGGGCAGCATGTGGCGAGCTGTTGGGCAGTTGCGACCCCATGGACCCTATCTCCCGGGAGAAGTCATGTTCCTCATCTCTAGCTTGCCTTTATTGGCCGGCTGGAGTGAACACTGACGAGGAACTGAGCTCCCACCTCATTCTTGCCTTTATTGGCCGGCTTGAGTGGAGATTCGCAAGAGCAAACGTGCTCGGAGGAAGGAAGTATTCCAGTAAGTGCTTGTAGGGATCTTGACCATCTTCCGGGCTCTGAGATTGTTCTGAGAGCCGTGGAATACCTCTCCACTCCTCAAGCACCTCAGGACATGTTGCCCCCTTGTCGCTACGTCACTATGTGCTAGCGACCGTTTTCAGGGGCCCATTATTGAGTGTGCAAGTCACCCCCTGCCATTTTATCCGTGTGTAAAAAAACATTGATCAGGCAGGGGCCATAGTCCTTCCATAGTTTTAGGTAACCAGTCCATTTTAACCACCCAAACCCATAGTCCAATATCTTTGTTTCCATATTTTGCAATAGTCCTACACCAACCGGGGCTTGTCCTTGGGTGCACTTGCGTAATACGTACAGGGATAATCGTCGGTTGGTGCCTCATTTAATTAAAAAGCGTCTAACGGGCCTCTGCGAGTTGGCTTCGGCCCCTCGTACGCCTTCCAAAGGTCCGGGACCCCAGGGTCCCGAGATATGTAAACATTTAAAAATAATAATAATACTTCATTTGTGAAGTATATAAAAAAGATATATATATACATATTTATTCATGACATTGTGTCTATAATAATCATTAAAAAAGTTAGCAAAACCAACATTCAGTATGTAAAAATTAGAGCAGCTTCATTCCAAGGCCTTAATATAATCTTTAACGGTATAAAAGGCTTTCTGGCACAACTTACGTTTAGCGACTGATTTGAATTTATTATGGCTTAGATCTTGAACGTGGTTTGGAAGTTTATAAAAGCCTACACATTGACATCTAAACGAGCCACCTATTTTCTTGAGCCTTGTTGTAGATAAAACAAATTTGTGTTTGTTCCTAGTATTTATACTATGGATATCACTACATTTTATAATATATATAAGGTGTAGGTATCCATACTAATATTATAAATATGAAAGTCCTGTCTGTCGTCATGAAATTTGGCAGAAATATAGCCTGGGATATGAGAGGACATAGGCTACTTTTTTACGCGATAACCGACATCCACGCAAGCGGAGCCGCGGGCAAAAGCTAGTCTATTCATATACGCAATATTTTAAGAGAAACATCTATAAGTGGTAAAAAAGCCATAGCAACGAAAAAATAATAATTTTATCTCAGTGTTTTACAATATTTTACATAATTATTATAATTTTAAAATTGCTTGAGAGATTTTGCAAAAAAACCTTTATTTTCTTTTTTTTAATTCTTTGAATGTCCCGCCCGGACGCGGCAACGGTGACGGCACGAGCGCGGTGCCTTTTGATAATTAATCATCATTATCAATTAATTTAAAATTATTGAATTTTTCAAATAATATACTCAGATTTAAAAAAATATCGTTCCCATGGCTTCTTTACCACCTATAGGTGTATCTCTTAAAATATTTCGTGTTTGAATATATACACCCTATATATAATCTTTATATTTAAAAGATTTTCAAAAATATACTGAGAAGGTACAGTCATTACATTAATCTCCTTAAATTTCTCTCTGAGAGAGTGTCTCGGAGATAATTTATAAATTGATCGAACAGCTCTTTTCTGCAAAACAAAGATAGTCTGAATGTTGGCGGCATTTCCCTTTATTATTTATAATTTAATACCATAAAGATTACAGATAGAAAAGTATAAATTTTTCATAGGGTGACATAATGGGCGGTCTTATCACTAAAAGCGATCTTTTAATAAAAGACTTCTTTTCCTCACAACCCAAGTGTATTTTGATCTGGGTAAGCTTTTTAACGCACGTACAAAATCATTTCCTACGATATATTTACATAACATTGACTCAACTTACTACTCAATTTAGTTTGTTTTACAAACTCAGGCTTATCTTGTATTTTAGAACATGTGTATAAAATAACATTGACGTAATTGAAAACCAACTGGAAGTTTGACTGACGCATAATCTACGGCGCGAAAACCGCGTGTTTTGATCGTGGTTTATCTTACTTATACGAGTATACTAACCTAAAATTTTAGTAGCCATAAATCAATTTATTTATAACTAATATTTTATGTGTTTGTTTCTTCAATCATATGATTATGATATCTCATGTTGGGTAAAGAGATATCATGTGATGTTCTCATGTGTGTTGTGTGTTTCTCTTTGTTTTTCTGTTCTTTCTTCTTTATGTTTTGCAGTATTGCTAGAGCGACTATGAGTGCGTGAAGCTGCTTTCAGGCTACATTATAATACAATAGCATATAGTATATAGCTCATAGCACAACAGTATCGCGCACCATTTTAATCATTGCTATTATCAATTAAAAACATTTTAAAACATCGTTTATTCAAGTACGGCCGCATAGCTTCCGGAGACCCTCGCCTAATTTTCTATTCTATTAAAATCCGCTACCGTCATTAGCTTGTCAAAAACCGTCCTTTGTAATGCCCCTACATTACAAAGGACGGAAAAATTTTCTCATCAAAAAACCATTTTGGTGCTCCGTTTGAAGAAAAGCATATTATGGGAACACCGAACACGCAAAAATACCGACATGGTACCGGTATTTATTAAAATTGAGGCCAGTATGATAACAAATAAATTGTATTTCAGATAAAAACAATTTTCCAAGTAAAAAATGAACATTACAGAAAATATTTTATCGTTGGTGCGTGTACTAATGAAATTTAATACATGTTAGGAGACCCCCCGATGTGAGCAGTCCTTTAGATAGCATTTTACACATCACACAATTTATCAAAAGATCTGGCTCCACCACAAACACATATTGGGTTAACGGTATATCTATTTGATGTCACATCAACCGAAAACATTTCACGGAAAAACCTTATAGAAATTCTTCTATTCTCTCAGATACTTGCCAGATTAATATCACACTCGATTTAATCTCCTTAGGGCTTTCAATTGATGTTTACTGAATTCTATCATTTTTAGTATTCTAATAAAGTCGTTTGTATATGAAAGTGAAGATTTTTTGTCAAAACCTGTGGTACTCATAATTTAACTAAAACAATTAAGAAGTTTGGTGGGGCTGCCCCGTTTCTGTAGTGCGTCAGGGATGTTCGCAGATGCGCCTGTAGATTGGTTTTACGCAACAATGCGTAAAAGGTGCGCTTCTCTATGCGCAGGGTGTGGGGCAGCTCCAACTGTGTCTTAAGCATGGTTGCGAGTCGCCTGGACTGTCAATACGTGGGTCACTGTTGTGCCGTCTCTCATAGGATGTCACAGCAGTGACCAAACGTATATATACCTTGTTTTTGTTTAGTATCTGTATTTACTAATATATTCGTAAGTTTTACTAATATTCTTGTTGATACTTGGTTACTCTAATAAAGCAAAATTCTATTATATTCTATTAAAATGATTATATACCGTACCGAATAAATAAACAATATTGAATATTGTACCGTGTTTTTTTTTTCTGAACTGAATAAAGTTTTTATTTATTTTTATTTTTATACAATATATCGTCGCCTCGGGAATGCAATTTTGGTCATTGTTATTTTATTTAGAATTTGTTAGAATAGTTATATTGTGCGCGCAAGCAGGAGTTTTAATGATATATGCAAGGAATACGATTTTGATCTATTCACAATTAGTGTGAACTCGGCCAGAAAGTGTTTAAGCCTCAAATTTTTCAAGTAGCGGTAGGTTATATTATTTGTTTTTGTTTTTATTATTTTCTGTTAATGCAGTCACATCAATTGCAAACCAAATATTTATATTTATTCTTATTTTAATTTAGGTGAATTGTTTTTTGTTTTTGTGCTCACACCATAAATTATTACCTATTCTATGTCTATACGTGAGGATTTGTAATTGGCTCTCTGGTGACTATGGTTTCCTATTTTGTTTGTTTTTATTAGCTGTAAGTCCTCCATGTACTAAATAAATAAATAAATAAATTATTTTTTTAGAAAGTAAACCTCACAACGCACGTCCTAGTTTCACACAAAAAAAGTTTTAATAATAATAATAATACCATTTATTTCAGGCAACATAGGCCCATAGAAATATACCTTAACCTAAACATACATATTTTAATATAAAACTTAGTACTTCACTTGGCACTAACTGCACTTTGTACTGTCCTGTGGAACTTGTCCGCGGAAGCGACGGAACACCACGTCCTGCGGCCAAAAGCAACCTGTAACGCCATCTATGACGAGTTTGAATATTGCACACTATAAGACACATATTTCACAGGGCGCAGTTTTTTCTTCCTCCTGTAAAGTTACTTTTTCGCATATACGAGGTTTTCACTCTAAGACGACGATATGACGCAACTAACTATTTACACTAAGTACTAAAAAAGATTAACAAACTATATATAAAAAAAAAGGAAACGCGTCGACGTACTCATCCGCATCGCTGTCATCCGGATTATATTTTTTTTATTGAAAAATTAATAAAATTATAAATTACTAAAACAATTGACAAAAATTTGAATTGCGCTAAGGCAGTCTGCGAAATTCAAATTTTCTCTCGGAGCCATAATACCTTCCTACTTCATTGTTTTGTTAGCACATAGGTACATATTTTCTGCGTACAAAGCATTTATTTATATAAATAATGCCAGCCTATTTCTGTCTCACTGCAAGGCAAAAGGCCTCTTCTCATACAGAGAAATCACGAGCATTGATCACTGGTTGATTTCTTCATTTGTCAATTAAGTATACTTTTATGTGATACATCTATAAGCAAGCCTTGGGAGTAAAACCAACTCGTATTTGTCTATCAATAGTAAAAAACCGGTCAAGAGCGAGTCGGACTCGCGCACCGAGGCGAGGGTTCCGTACCATCAAAAATCATCAAACAAAAAATACATTAGTTCCACTATCGGTCAAGAGATGGCGCTGACCTAAAACTGAAATATTAGAAAAAGTGTGCTATTTAGAGATATCGTTTTATTTTTCCTGTAATCTTTACATGAACTTCTATCACATAGAATAATTTCAGATTTTTCCTATGCAAACTTCGGAGATAAGGGGAGGGAAACGGTATTTCTTCTTAGAATCACCCACACACGTATACATCTCGCAAACGGGTATTTTTACCTTTTTCTCTGCATAACAATCGTTCATGTATAGTTTGCTTTTGCTAAAATTTAAAACTAACCATTTTTTTTATTTTTTTGTTGTTTTTCGGATCTCCAAATCATGTGCCGCATCTAAATGCACCTTTTAAATGAAAACAAAAAAATAAAACACTAATTCTTTACTTGAATTCCCTTAAGTGAATTCCTTAATTATGAAGAAAGTTCCAAATATGATCTCACTAGCAATATAATTATAAAATGTTTTTTTTAACACTATAATATATAGTCTCAATAGTACCTAACAATTGAAGTGTTTTTGTATATATTTTATTTTAAGGATTTTTTTTGCGTGCTGAAATAAGTAAGCAAAATATGTGAAACTACTTATACATACTAATATTATAAATGTGAAAGTAACTCTGTCTGTATGTTACGTTTTCACGCCTAAACCGCTGAACCGATCGTCATGAAATTTGGCAGAGATATAGCCTGGGATACGGAGAAGGACATAGGCTACTTTTTTACGCGATAACCGACATCCATGCGGGCGGAGCCGCGGGCAAAAGCTAGTACTTTATATCGTCATAATCGTAGAACAGTGACGGATCTGACATTTATGTTAAACTCTGACGCGCATGCAATAACAGCAGTGAGTATAAGTAAGTATAATTTTTGTCCAAATTTAGTTGAGCATTGATTCGGAATCAGCTCATTGCGATGATTCCAAATCTATGTTTGACTCAATTTGGACAAAAATTATACTTAATGCTGTTATTGCACGCGCAGCAGAGTTCAACATAAATTTCAGATCCGTCACTGTTCTACGATTATGACGATATTTTAAGCAATATAAAGATTTTACTTTTTACTTTTTTTTACAAGAAAACTTCCCAATTTTCCGCTATTCTAGTTAGACAAGTTCCCAAAACTCGAATCGTACAGCATTCCTGGGCCTCAAGTCTGCTATTACAATAGTGTCAGAATGGTCTCGCCATTGTGAGTATTTGACAGTGTTTGTATGGCAAATCTGTCAAAAATTCACAATGAAGAGACCATTCTGACACTATTGTAATAGCAGACTTGAGGCCCTGAACAAACGTGTCTCTAAACCACTAAATTATGTTCGCTTAGTTATTTTGTTTCTTTGTACGTAAATAATTAAACAAAGTAGCGTTGTGTTCGCAATTTACAAAGTTAAGGTAGCAATTAAGACGTGACCTACTTAAGGGAAAGCGCTAAAGTAACCCGGGATATTCAATTCTTTTAATGACTTTTGGATTGTGCAGTTCATTGTCTGGGTGTATGTTGATTAAAGTATGACTCGCGACGTTAAAAAAATATGTATTTACAGAAATTATAATAATTAGAGTCAGTAATACAGCTCCTTAAGAGCGCTGTCGCCGGTCCACTAGCGCCACTCCTTTAAAAACATATTATCTCGTGACTGAGAAGGAATTATGAAAAAACGGCTCAATCAGCAACCTCGGTAAATGTGTCTCGAATTTTCTAATACCTTTTATAAAGTTTCATATTGAGACACGAAGCAACAAAATTCGATCTAAATAAAAACGGTCACATTCCTAGACAAAAATTCTAAAATCTATTTAGAATTTTTGTCTGTTTGTTTGTTTGTCTGAATGTACATATCTTCCAGCAGCACGCAAAAACTACCGGATGGATTTTGTTCAAATGTTGTACAAAAACCGACTGTAATCTATTGTAAAACGTGTGATGTGCATGAGAGCAAATAAATAAATTAAAATATCAATCTATAAGTACTAATATTATAAAGAGGTAAAATTTGTTTGTATTTTTGTATGTAGGGGGTAATCTCTGAAACTACTGAACGGATTCTGAAAATCTTTTTTGTATTTTATAGCCCAATTCCTGGAGAACGATATAGGCTATTAACATCTCGCTGCGACACTAAGGAGCCGGGCAAAAAGAAAAAAGACAGAAAGAACGCTCTGTGAAATTGGGTGGATCAGGGGGGCGAAATTTCAGGCGGACGAAGTCGCGGGACAGAAGCTAGTCGTAAAATTAAAAAGCTCAATACATAGCAGTGTTAACGCTCTCCTTAAATGATATTTGAAAGTCACTTTACTTCTATTAAAATAATATTTTACTAAAATTAAACAACAAAAGGTAAATAACAACACAATTGAGTGTCTTTTAAATACAATTTTTATGCGTAGACACGATCTTCAAAATGTATGTCTGCATTCTAATAAATTAGGTAATAGGTCGCAGTGACATCTCCAAGGTGTTTTCATTGGCTGACCCAAAATTTAAACTTATGGGTTCCCGTCACCGATGACGCGAACCCATAATTTTCTTCCCTACCAAAAATCTCTCAACGCAGCTAAAGAAGTTTTCACTTCAAAAATCTGTGTTTTCTATTTAAACAAATCTTGCGTAAATTTTCGGAGAGCCGATGAAAACACCTTGGAGATGCTACTGCGACCTATTACCTAATTTATTAGAATGCAGACACACATTTTGGCGATCGTGAATGCGCGACATGCTCGTGACGTATTGCGCCAGATTGTCAGTTATTCCAAAGTTTTGAGTTTTCATTTCTGTCGGCATGACTGCCTACATTTTATTTATTTTTATTTGTCATTTATACAAAAGAACACAGGATTACATTTTAAATAGCAACCAAAAACCGCTAAGGTTTAAACTTGTGCTATCATGAGTCTATTTCAATATCTAACTATACAATGAAGCATTTTATGTGTACGCGTTATTGCCGATACAATTAATAACATCTTTAGTTTCATAAATAGTTACAATCATTCCTACATACTACAGCAAAAACTCTCATGTGTATACGACTTCTTGATTTTTTTTTTGACGCTGAGAAATGCATTACGCTCGTCGGGGGACGAGACCGGGTATGTGGGACTCCCTGCCAAAATGGCTCAGCTCAGCTCAGCCTTTACATCCATAACCCTCCCGGCGCATGCCCACCTAGCTGGCGGGCCCCGCATGCCCCCCCGGCTGGGGGGGTTACGGGAATGGCCGGAAACACCTGGCCATTCCCGTCCGACACTGGTGGAGGCCTGTGGAATACAGGAAAGGGTGCCCCGGCACCCGTTGCCTGCTGGCCTCCACCTGGGACCCCGCGCCAGATGACCCCGCGTCCAGGCACCCCTGGTCCCCCCGCGACGGGTCAGGCCACTGGCCCCGCCGTCTTCCACTTTTCGGCCGCAGAGGATAGGGAGAGCGGCCAACGCAATACCGACACTCCTCCTCTGCGGCCTCACCGCGTCCCCCATCCAACGGTGGCGATCCCGTCAAGGCCGCGGAAGGTAGGGAGAACGGCTCACCGCAATACCGGTACTCCTCTCCTGCCGCGGCCTCCCATCCTCAGCCGCGATGTCGCCCATTCCACATCGCGGCCCGCCTAAGTTGCGATGTCGCCGAAGCGGCACCGCAACCTACCGCCGTTACATCGTCGGCTTACCCACAAAAACCCTGACGAGCGGCCCCTCCTCGGGTTCCTCTTAGCTTCACCGTGGCCCTTCAAACCATGGCTACTGAGCCCCCCCGCCTCGACAATGCGAGAACCCACCGGGGGGCGCGAACCCCTACCAACCTTAACCCCTTTTACCCCCCAACTCCTGCCAAACGATACCACATCCAACCCAAAACCTGTTCTGATGTAAAATAGGCTTGAAACCTTCACTATCAGATAGCCGTAGATATAAATTCAGACTCAAAGCGTTAGAATATCACGTTCATTAATTCATCTAATAATATTACTTATTCTTTAAAATAATATGAGCTACAATTAGCTTAATTTATCAACGATTGTTACAAAACAGTCCGCTAAGTATTTTCAATTAATCCTATTACGCTTTATGGCATTTTTATGGAGGCCACTTTACGCAGACTGACCCAAATTGATTAAAAGGAAGTATATGAACTTTTTAATAAAAAAAAAACGTTCTTCTTAACCTTAATATTATTAGGAAAAGTCTAAATTGTTTTAATACAACTGTATTCAAAAGCTTTTCACTTTAAAAAAAAAACCGGTTAAGAGCGAGTCGGACTCGCGCACCGAGGGTTCCGTACCATCGAAAATCATCATCAAGTTTCATTATCGGTCAAGAGATGGCGCTGACCTAAAACTGCAATATTAGAAAAAGTGTGCTATTTAGAGACATCGTTTTATTTTTCCTGTAATCTTTACATAAACTTCTTTCACATAGAATAATTTCAGATTTTTCTAAAGTCGAAAATTATGCTGATTAAAAAAAATATGTTTGAGAATCTGCAAACAGCGCTCTTTCATAATGACACCCTACACGCCCTAGTATTTTTTTTTAATAGGGACTGTACTGTCTTAAAAATTCGAAGCTTAGTAGCCCCATTTCGAATTTTTAAAAACCCCGTCTCTTCCGAAGTCGTCGAAAAATAGTTTTCAAAATAGGCAAATATCATGTAAAACTATCCCAAATTTCAAGTTGATAGCATTAGCAGTTCTTTAGATATGCAGCTGTTACAGACGGACAGACAGACGGAGTCACACCATAATGGTCTATTACTTAATATACTTAGTAGGTATCCTGTTTCTTCGAAATTCTTTAAACGTTAGTAAAAATGAATAACTTGAATAACAAAAGATGTTTTCATTTTTATTTAATAGTAGGTATATTTATATAATAGATAGTCTGCTCATACAAAAAAAAAATTGGTACATGAAATATCATAAGTAGTATGAAAGTAATATCAGTTTTGGGTAGACATTACTTCTTACAATACTTAAATATTCATTTAAGGAATTGATTTGTATGTACGCGTTCTAATTTAACATACATTTTTTGCATAACTTAGGGCGTGGACACACATGTGTACGGTACGGCATCGGCCACCGTGTAACGGCACGACGCAGCTACCGGGAGACGGCACGGCGTCGTGCAGCGACACGGTGCCGTGTACGGTGCACCGCGAGCACAAGGCAGCAAGCATCGTTCAGTTTTTGTCTTGATATGGACCGCGAAAGACGTATTATTCTGCTCCTGTTACGAAGGCGACGAATGTAGAAAAAACAGAATCAAAATATCAATGGTTTCAAATTTTTATCCTTATAATTCTACTTGTCCCATAGAACGGGACGTGCTTCCACTAATGAAATTAAAAAGTCGAAATAGATCTAAATTGTCAGCCATTACGTGCGAACTAAACAACAACAAGACATATCGAGCGGTTCGCCGTATGCCACCGCGGTGCCGTCTCCCGGTAGCGACATCGTGCCGTTACAGGGTGGCCGGTGCCGTACCGTAGACATAATGTTCACGCCCTTATTTGCATTATTTGAAGGCGTTATAACTTATAACAAACTTAAAAGTCACTTAAATCAATTATATATGCGACTTAAGTTTTGATATCGATAAGTATTTCGATTTAATACTTTTGAAATTCGATTTGAGTTAAATCGGATGGAATCAAAAGTGTCAATGAGCCCGATGCTCCCTCATTCAAGTAATGTCAACGCACTTATTCTATTGGGTTCTGTAACGTTACAAATAACCCAATATATAAGTTGACAATAATATATAAAAATAAAGTAAATTTAAAAATATAATTAAATTAGGTTGAGATTGTAGTCATCCAAAATATCAGGTGCATCAAGGATTCTGTCAGGAGCTTGTGGAATGTATCTTGTTGTATTCTTTACTGAAGAAGGACCTTTGGCCAGTGAATACAAATTCTGTTCTGGTAACCTTACGAAGCAGCCGAATCTTTGCACGTGTACTGCAGAAGTCGTCCAGCAGTGCTATTCTGTAACTATCTCACCGTGAAAACATAAGTGAGCTGTAATTCCATGGGATTGACACTTCACTTATGTTTTCACCGTGAGATATTAGTTACAGAATTGCACTTCTGGTTTTTGTGTCCGTGAGTGAGCTCCGCCGTTAGCTACCCATGCTGCTATTTTAGTCACTACTTCTTCATTCTTGTCTTTGACACGGCTCAACATATAATGGCACAAGTCATACAATTAGGAGCGTCTGCCCATCAAGGGACATCATATTAACCATTTTCCGTGTTGTGGTGGTGAGGTAGACAGTCCCACATTCGACTTTCAATTTTCAGACGTGGCATAAAACCACGATAGTAATTTTTATTCTAGGTACATCGTCTGCACCTATAATTATTAATTAAGGTATACAAACTATTGTTAACATTTTAAAAGAGTAAGTATGGAGTTTCTTGCCCATTCTTCTCCATACATAACTACCTTTTGGAAGGGGCAACTAGAATCAATTAACAATTTTTAATTTTTTTACGTTCAAAAGTGCCGTTTACGTGCCTATTTGAAATAAATGATTTGACTTTGACTGTGAGAAAGAGTAGAGAAAAATATAATCAATAAACAATACAATAACAAAACCCTAAAACTCGTAAGTTGGGTTACCACTGACTGGTCCACCACGACCACCACTGGTCATCACTACAATGCAAAAGACACAAGGGCTGTTAGCTGTAAGTTTCCCGAATAAAATAAAATTTAACAGACAATCAACTTTTCTTTGATCAAACATTCAAACGTAAACTAGCAACTTTACCGTGACAATAAACGGTAAAGCAACATTATACAAATTTATATTTAATGCCTTTTTTAAAGCATTTCGTGGAACTGGTAACGGTAATTACCCATTTCAGTAATAGTAATAAAAAAACAAAAAGGTTCAATTTGAAACAATAAAATCGGCCAAGTGCGAGTCGGACTCGCCCATGAAGGGTTCCGCAGCAGCAAGCGCGGTTTAAAATTTATGACGTATTAAAAAAAACTACTTACTAGATCTCGTTTAAACCAACTTTCGGTGGAAGTAAAGGTTTGATGAAAAAAAAAAGTGTTGAGTTTCAGTTCTAAGTATGGGGAACCCCCAAAATTTATTGTTTTTTTTTTTTTCTATTTTTGTGTGAAAATCTTAATGCGGTTCACAAAATACATCTATTTACCAAGTTTCAACAGTATAGTTCTTATATTTTCGGAAAAAAGTGGCTGTGACATACGGAGGAACAGACAGACATGACTAATCCATAAGGGTTCCGTTTTTTGCCATTTGGCTACGGAACCCTAAAAAGTAGATTAGGTAACTAAACTATTTATTATTCAAGTTTTTGTATACAGAGAAGAAAATACCAGTCTGTAAATGAGATTTCATATTATGAATTTCTGAGTATTTTCTCAGCAAGTTTAAAATTGATCAAGCTTGTTTAATTTTGAACCCATTTTATTACATGAATAAATCATAGTTGAGGTTTATCTATTTAACTACCCCAAATAAATAAGGATCCCCGATTATTAAACTTGAGACGCTATATTTAGTAGTAGATTAATTTACGATACCTATCTTTTTAACCGACTTCAAAAAGGAGGTTTCTCAATTCGACCGTATATTTTTTTTAATTTGTTTGTTCGCAGATAACTTCGTCGTTTATGAACCGATTTTGATGATTTTTTTTCTGTTGGAAAACAGATATCTCAAGGGTGATACCATGATAAGGAAACCAGGATCTGATAATGGAATCCATGAGAAATTGATGGAACTCCTCAAAAATTATAGCCATACATATAGCGATTTATGTAGGTATTTTCATCAACAACTCAAGCATTTGAATTCAGAAAGTGTCATTTGATGAAGTGGAACTGATGAAGAAGACCAAAAATGGCCACCAGAACTCCTCAATGATAAGTATTTCACGGGTGGCGATAAGATATCTCGATTAAGATAGTTCACCAGAACTCCTCAATGATAAGTATTTCACGGGTGGCGATAAGATATCTCGATTAAGATAGTTAAGCGACTATGAAGCAAAGTCAAATAAATTATTCTGATGAAAATGGTACCATCGAACTGATCTGAAGATGAAGCCGGAAAGTATGCACTGAAACTCCGTAATAAAACAAGGTCCTAGCCGTGTTTGGGCTTATTGGAATTTTCATGAGATGCACTCGGGCTATAAATGGTTATTAACCGATTTTTAATAACTTTGCTTGGGTAGTTTTTGCGTTAACTTCGATAATACGTATTTAATCCACTTCGTATATCTTGTGTCTTATAGTGGTAGGTACCTAATGGAATTCTTGTGGGGTAGGTACCATAAGTCGTTGGCAAAAAACTAAAATACAGATCCAAAGACACCGACTTCCGAAATTAAAGTTATTTTTCACTTTGTAGTGCTTTTTTTTGGAAATCGTTTTTTTTTTGCTGTTGTAACTTCGAGTGTCCAATAGATTTTGAATTTTTAATCAATCAATCATTTTTAGGGTTCCGTAGTCAACAAGGAACCCTTATGGTTTCGCCATGTCCGTCTGTCCGCAGCTTAGCTCAGAGACCCTTAGTACTATAAAGCTGTAATATGGCATGGTTATACTTATTAATTACGCCGACAAAGTGGTAAAATAACTTTTTTTTTTGGGTTTCTCCCCTACGTTTTTGCGACCGTAAGGCTCATTACGCACTGTCGACTTGTCGCCGGCGACTCGATCCCTCGGCGACCAAAACATAAGCAAGCGACCGGCGACCAAGTGCGCAAACACCTATTTAAACTATAGTAAGTCACAGTTGCCGTCGACCGAGTCGCTGACGACTAGTCGACAGTGCGTAATAGCTCTTACGTAACAAATATGTATTTAGATAATTATATTGTGTATTTATTTTATTTTTATTTCATCATTCCTCATTTCAGCCGAAAGACGTCCACTGCTGGACATAAGCCTCCCCAATTGGGGGGGTTTGCCATAATCGCCACGCTTGGCAGGTGGCTTGGCGATCGCAGTATGGTGTTAAAAGTGCATAGAGAATGCTGCTGCCCATTCTCTAGTATGTCCCTTAGTCGCCTTTTACGACACCCCTCGGGAGTTTTTTTCTATAAGATAAAATATTTTATTTGTTTTGAATTCTTTAAGATTATCTGTTTTTCTTTTTCCCGTTTCTCACGTAGTTTAAATGATGGTCTGGTATTTTGAGTACTTTATGCGGCTTACCCAAATGTCCTTTCTTTGGTATTGTTCGTTGAGTCGTTGAGCTCCTTAAATCCTGAGTTGAGCTATACGTTTACTGACAAATGCTTGCACTGACTGGACATTTCCACTCAAAATTGGGTGGTTTTATCCTCAAAAGACCATTTCAGACACGGATCTACATGGTCCTTACATGATCTGACCAAGATTATGTCTGGACTTTAAAAGAGACTTTGACCCCTGAGTTTGTTTCGCCATTTCTTCTCAGGGGTAGTCAGATAGGAAATGTCGACTTCACCAAGCTATTAACAAAATAAACGATTTCATTTCATTTTTAATTACTTCAATTTTTTTTTTAGATTTACTTAATTTTTTTTTTTTTTTTTTTTTCAATGTATGTAATTGCTTTTCCCTAAATACCTAGTCGAGACTATATACTGAAAGGTCTACCAACTACAACAGGATAAACTGAATCGACTTCCTAGTTTCATCATAACAAGGGAAGTCATAAAAATTACTAGACGCACGTGTTACGAACTTACGATAATATTTTAATAACAACATCCATTCATAGGAAAACAAATTTTGTTTATACCTAATTTATGAAATATGCGTAGATAATTAATTACGTTTTTAATATTGGGGGAACCGAAATTAAAGATATATTGGATAACATGTGTTTTATGAAACTATTATAATAACTTAAGGGCCTATACTACCTCAAATGGCTTAGCATGATCCGTTATGTCGAAAATACTGCAGCATTAATTTTGAAATAAATATATGGTAAAGTTGTGGATTAATGTTAAGTACTATGGTAGCCGAAAACACGATTCCATAAAATTCTCTCGATAGAAAAAAAATCCAAATTTACCTCCAAACCGAACAATAAACCGCTGGTATTCAAAAAATACATCAAATTAGATAATGAAACTTTGCATATTAACTAAACTAACTATAAAGCAGGTCTTATGTTATTTACTTTTTTTAAATGACCATTATTTTCACCGTAAAAAGAAATTACCTAAACTATCGGCGCGCCACTCCTTTAAAAAAAATATCGCACCCGCAGTGCGATAAAGGCGTAAGCAAGAATACGTCACTGTTTTTTATTGCAGTTTCGTATAGCGCAGATAAAGATACACAATGCTCAATTTGTCCGTTAAGATCTGACGAAAAATTAAGCCATTATACCAAAAAAGACATTTGTTGCATCACATAAGTTTTAAATTTTTTCAGATAAAAAGCTCCATAAACGTGTGTACAACTTAAAATATTGATTACTTTATGCACGACAATTTTAGGTATCTGAAATATTGTTGAAAAATGCTTGATTTTTTTACTGCTTAATGGTATATAACAAAAGATCATAAGATCAAATGCTAAATAGATATACCAGACCAAACAGTTTTTTTTACTCTCCTGTAACGTTGGTATGTTCTTCTTACGCCTTTGTCTCGTGACTAATAAGGAATTATGAAAAACGGTTCAACAGCGACCTTGAAGCAACAAAATACAATCTAGTAGAGAAATGTGGCCGTTTTTCTTTAGAATGAATATTGTTGCTTTGTATCTCAATATGAAACTTTATAAAAGGTATAAGAACATTCTAGACACACTTACCGAATACCGAGGTCGCTGTTGAGCCGTTTTTCATAATTCCTTCTCAGTCACTGATAACCTACATTTTTTTTATACCTCCCCTACACATAAAGTCATCATCATCATCATTTCAGCCGAAAGACTTCCACTACTGGACATAGGCCTCCCCCAATTCAAAAATATTACGGGTTTTTTTAAACCATTTTTTAATTTAGGGATCCGTTTGCGTAATATTAAGCTTTAAAGTGCTAAATTTTGTTAGAGTCAAGTGTCTTCGTCCCCCCCCCCCCCCCGCCAGTTAAATGGTTGTATTTAGATATGTGAAAAAATTCACAGCAGATATATATGACGAATTTAAAAGGAAAACAATCATAGCTAAGTCGGCTTTACAATATACCGAGTAATAGTCGACCAACTTAAAATGCAAACATACATACAAACTTATATTTGCAGTTGGAATGTATGAGAGAATGTTTTTCACCTACAATGTTAAAAAAATAAATAAAAAGCGTTTATTCACAGAAACAATTGTTTACACGATATATACCGGATGACATTTTTTACCGTCTCGTAAAAATTTGGGTATACTAGGTGAACGGAGTAGAAGCCTATGGCATAGTTTTTATTATTTTTTCTTTAACCTAGAAAGAAATTGATCTATGGATAAATACCACACATTTGAAGTAAACTTATCATACTATAACAATAAATACAGAAATTTAACAAAAAACATAATTCAATAAATAAAGACGGTAAAAAAAGTCATCCGATATATGTATACCGGATGACTTTTTTTACCGTCTCGAAAAAAATTGGGTATACTAGGTGAACGGAGTAGAAGCCTATGGCATAGCAATTTTTTTTTTTTTTTTTTTTCAGAAGTAAAACTAAAATAAAAGATACAAATATTGAAATTTGGGTGCGTATGATTTTAATTTAAATATTATTTATCGTATTTATTTATTGAATTATGTTTTTTGTTAAATTTCTGTGTTTATTGTTATAGTATGATAAGTTTACTTCAAATGTGTGGTATTTATCCATAGATCAATTTCTTTCTAGGTTAAAGAAAAAATAATAAAAACTATGCCATAGGCTTCTACTCCGTTCACCTAGTATACCCAAATTTTTACGAGACGGTAAAAAATGTCATCCGGTATATATACCTCCGCCAAACTGCAAAGCAGTTTGTTGGCAGACGTAGCTCTTTATTTTTGTACATAATAGCTTAATTTTTTATTGACACTTTTTCACTTAGAGTTTACAACTATTCTGGCATTCCTTATAATAAATAAAGAAACCAAAAAACATTAAATATTCTCTGCAGTGAGGTTTTGACAAATACATTAAGGAGGTACTTATGTATTTTATTTTTAAAAGAAGTTTTTGTGATAGCACTATTTATATCGACTGGAAGGTTATTAAAAATAGTTGGAACTAAAAAGGGGTAAATTCTATCCAACTACGGAAACCTTCATTATGCGTGGTCCGACACGCACTTGGCCGGTTTTATTTACAAAAAAATACCTTCTACTAAAGTAGACGTACATACAATATGTAACCAGCCAGTTGGTCGGCTCGTCTGAAATTGTCCAAATTCATCGATAATGGAGCTTAAAACGTCCACGATACACCCTTTTACCGCTGGCGACATTATATACGTACGGGATTTATATAACATTGTTATTGAACTATTGAGAGGTTGATACGGCCCGGCTAGTACTTAGGACATAGTAGGTAGCACTAAGTGCCTGTTTCACGACGTCGGAAGTCACGACTCACCGAATAAATTCACAAATGGAATAGGATTTGTATGAAGTTATCTACCAAGTAAGTTAACGTTAATTTTATCCTTAGATCATATACTTGTCTAGATGACACATTGACCGTACCGAACGGCTCAAATAAATTCTACTATATTTAGTTGACTCGCTTCTCACAAACGTCAGTATCATTTGGAAAACTTAGTGAAACATGCTCACGAAAAATGATTAATTATGCCGGTTTGTGCTGTCAAATTGTGTCGTAATTATGTGGGAAAACCGTATAATAACACCAAGATCAATTTTCATCGATAGGTTTTGTTATTTAACCACAATTATTTTTAGAAAACACGATTTTTTATTCGTTATTTTGTAGGTTAGTCTGATTAGCCGGTGTTGTCAGTTTATTACTAGGGAGTAATGGCGAAACTATGGGAAACAAAATACAAATATTATTACTTCATCATTCTAAAAAAAAAAATAAGATGTCACCATATTTGTAAATCAGATAACGTACGCCCAGGCAATAAAATTAAATAGAAAACTGTTCCGAAAACAAACACAAAGAGATGGGTTTTGATTTGTAAATTTTTTGTTGTAACTAAATTAAATAAAACACTAATCAACAAAATAATTACTTTATTTAACCAATTTTGTTTAACTTTCATCTTATAATGGAGAAAGGGTGAGTTAATAATTTGGAGCAGGCATCCCTAAACACGCGCACCTTGACAGTTTGACTACAATAAATACACGAGCGGTACTCACACGTATCACGCAATTGGAGACAGTTTTCGGGCGTCGTTTGTTTGCATTGCTCCATCTACTCGTAGACAAGTATATGATCTAAGATTTTATCATAGGTTGTGAGAGCTTAAGTATTTAGTTCAAATTATTTATTTTTGAGCATTTTTCTTCAACTAACCGTTCTAGATTTTCATCATTCAGATTCGTATTTTTTACACATTAAGGTACCTCATCATTTCAGCTAAAAGACGTCCACTGCTGGGCATAGGCCTCCCCCAAGCACCGCCACTTCGACCAGTTTTGTGCTTCCCGCATCCAGCGAATTCCTGAGGCCATCACAAAGTCATCGGTTCACCTTGTGGGAAGCCTTCCAACACTACGTCATTGGGTACGCAGTCACCACTCCAGAACCTTTCGGCCCCATCGGCCATCTATTCTGCGAGCAATGTGCCCTGCCCATTGCAACTTAAGTCTGGCAATTCTTCGAGCTATGTCGGTTCCCTTGGTTCTCCTGCGGATCTCTTCATTTCTGATTCGATCACGTAGGGAAACTCCTAGCATAGCCCTCTCTATTGCCCTTTGGGTGACTTTTAGCCTTCTAATAAGGCGCAAACGACCACGTTTCAGATAATTAGGTATGCTAGTTTTTTGAAAGCAGGGCTGAAGAGTCGTTAGCCCAGCAAAATTAACTAAAGTTAGGCATAATCATCAACATCTGATGACGCCTAACTTTTATTCCAACCGAAAGACGTCCACTGCTGGACATAGGCCTCCCACAAGCGTTGCCACATCGACCGGTTCTCGCATTCAGCGGATTCCTGCGGCCTTCACAAAGTCAAAGTTCACAAATTCAATTGTAGGACAAGAGAATGTACGATTAATGAGGTTTCGCCAAGAGGTCTTCCATTTCGACAATGAATATAAAATAATATGATGACGTTCATCATTCGTTCGTTCATCATTCAGTCACGACTAAAGAAAATAGAGGCGCTTTGACGCTTTTGACAAGTGCCCAGGGATCCGTCTGTTATTTTTATAAATTCGTCACTCCACCACGATCCCATTGCCATTTTGCTAAAAGTTCGTAATCTGGTAAATTCATAATGATCGATCACTGGTCGGTCACTGGTCTCGTAATAGAATTGTATTACAATGGCATTTTGAACATGTATTCATGCCAGATTTCATTTATATAATATATTTTTACATATTATTTATTAGTGTTATAAGCAATCTGAAGTAGTAGGAAGTTGGAAGTTTAGTAGGAAGTTTCATTTGTCATTATGTACGAGATTACCAATTCTTTCAATGGAATGTCAGTGGCTGACCATTGGAAAGTTATAATGATGCCATTATATTAGTAAATTACCAAACTTGTCAAAATCAACAATTATGAAATCAATGATAGACCATTCTGACACTATTGTAATAGCAGACTTGAGGCCCTGACCTGACGTCTCCTTACTGAGAAATTCGATTAAATAATGTTCAGTAACAACGCTGCTGTGCACAGCAAGCGGTTTCGGAGAATCCATTGTTAAAAATACACCGGCTCAAATAAAATCACTGATTTCAGAAATTGACGATCGTTGCTCGAATTTTATTGTACTTACTAGAACTAAAATGAGGTGCAAAATAAACCTACGTGTTGTTTATTCATATTCAGATAAGTAAAGTTTTCACTAGTGTACTAGTGAAAGAAAGAAAGAAAGAAAGAAAAATATTTTATCTACTCCTACTCATTCACTGTGCACGCGGCTCGGTTGTGGAATTCACTACCACCTGACATTAGGGACTGCCAAACGGTCGCAGCCTTTAAAAGAAGAGTAAAAGATCACTATCTTTCTACTTCGTCATAGTTGCATATTATTATGTATTTATTATTTTCCACTACATTGAAGTTCTAAGTATATATTTGAGTGATATTTATTTTAGAAGTATGTATGTAAGTAGTTTATTCTCTTATTGTATGTTTATAAGTATTTATATTAGTGTATAGCTATTTTGATTTAATGTATATTTTTGATTTTATTTTTCTCTTCTACACTTAGACATGTTGTCTACATCTCTATATCTACTTTCCTATCGCAGGTAAGCTGGAAGAGATTTCATTAGAAATAAGCATCACCTTTGTACGTATTTTCTGTTCCTTTCTTCTTGTCTGTGTATATGTGTGTACATAAATTGTTAAATCAATAAATAAATACAAGAAATACAAACAGTAAAAAAAAAACAACGAAAACTACTCAGTACTCAATACTAAACAACAAACACACAAAAGAAAAAAGTGCAAACAGACAAAAATAATTCAAAACTCAAACTCAAACTCAAATCATTTATTTCAATTAAACCATTTACAGGCACTTTTGAATTGTCAAGGAGTCGGTCAGTAAGAAAAATGAAGCTACATTCCCATTCCAAAGCGTAGGTACCTATGGAGGAGAACGGGCAAGAAACTCCATGGACACTCTTTTAAATTAAGTGCGATGGTTCGCACTTAATTTAAAAGATGTTTTTTCAATTTACATTTGAGATTAATTTTGTAATCTTAATTTTCATCAATGATTTCTCGATTAGGTATAGTTAATAATGTTATTCAAACAATAATTGTTGGAAAAAGTGGTGAGATTTTACCTTCTAAATATAGATGAATGTGAAAATTTATTTATTTGAAGATTTTTTTAATAGTTTTTATTTATTTTCTTATTATAAAATAGGTATTTAATATGCTGGCTCGCAGGTTTGCACGGTGCACAAAAGAGGTCAAAATTGCACTTTTTAAGGCCTAATGCCAGACATTTTATAGCTGCAGGCTGTGGGTCCGTTATACGCGTAGATCTTTCAATGCCCTACGGGTTCTGTACAATAATGGTTTTAGGATGCTGTTGGGATTGCCTCGCTTTTGCAGTGCATCAGGTATGTTTGCTAGCACGGACTGCTTTAGGGCAATAGTACGAAAAAGAATGGCCTCCCTGATGCGCCGCAGGGCAGCACCAACAGCCTTCTTCATACTATTTTGGGAAGCATTGATTGCCCGGTTGTGAGGCACTGGAACACCGTTCACGGATCTGGTGGTGCTCTATATAATATAAATAGCGGAATTAATAATTTACTAACATAGTTATAAGTAGGTACTATCAATTTCCTAACAATGTATGCAATGTTTTATTTTGAAATAAATTATTAATAATAATATAAATGATTGAATGGTAATTAATTACCATTAGTGAGTGATTGCGTAAGAATTTAACCCGAACAGAGTTTGTTGACACTTTCATCACATACTATTGAAGCAGACATTGTACCAAACGGCTTAATTACAGCAGTGTCCCAGTCCACCGAAGCAGAAAAACGTGAATTTTGTGAAAAATAGCGGGCACTAGCTGTTGCTCGCTCGCTAATTTTTAAACACAAAACAAAACAAATGGAGTTCATCGGTGGTGGTCAAGCAATGAAAACGTCTAGGAACTGTTGCGCGTTCGGTATAGTTGTGTCGTGTACCAACATTAATTACTTTGCATACCCATTACTGTATAGAATCAAGTTCTTCTAACTGAACAGACAGATGTGCTGCTGGGGAGTTTGTTCCTCTACTTCTTCTTCCCAACTAAAGCACTAGGAAGTGGTGAAGGGATGGTCGTTTTGGGGAACTGTCTTATGTAATTTTGAAGTTAGTGTAATCTCAGGTTGAGCAAATGACTTTTGAGTTTAATTCGGTTTTTCTATGCGCAATAACCAACACTACCCACAGTACGCCCACAGTAGTTAAAATATGGCTGATGATAACGAGAGAAACCATCTGTTCTCCGACATAATATAAGTACCATATTTACTTTCATATGTATTTAGGAAAAATTGGTTGTCTGTAAAGTCAGTTTACGGACGATAATTTTACGTGATAACGTCATAAGAAAACATTGCGTCACAAGCTGAACGCTTAGGCCGATCGTGCCTCTCTATCGCTTGTTCCGCGCTCTCGCTTGCACACTCGGCTCAGGCGGAACGTGACAATGAGTCATACTTTTTCGTGCCGCTGGCGTTCATCGATTTATAAGACGTTATCACGTCAAAATGTTATTATTTTGACATTACAAACAGACACTTCAATTTCAGACTATTTATTTGTATAGATAAAGCGGCCTAATTATAGCAGTTTCCCAGTCCACAGAAGCGGGAAAAAGGTGAATTTTGTAAAAAAAAAAATGGTTTTCCTTGCTCTGCACTTTTCCGCTCCATTCCGCTCTAATGGTAGCCGTGTGATGGTTGTCGTTTGAGCTGAAAACACAATGGAATTTTTGTAGACCTTCAAAAATCCCTTTGATTTAAGTTGCTGTTTATATCAAAGTTAGAGTCGCTGGATTAATTCTGATAAGGGAAAATAATTCAACTTCATTTGAAATGTTAAAAAAAATAACTTCTCCGCTGAGTTTTAAATTCTGCTTTTCCGCCATTTTGATTTACGAGTTCATTGAAGTACATAATATTGTATTTTAACATATATACGACACCAAACGTTAACAAAAAAATCTCCAAATACCTACGAGTACATAAGCTTCTTTTTTTAGATCGGCAATCCAGTTTTCTCCGAAAAGTAATATTTGTGAAAATATTTTTTTCTAAAGATCGATTTTTCCGACTGTATTAGGTACTTACAGAAAAGTTTTCTATTTATTAGTACTAAAAAGCTCTCAATAGATTATTCACTTAAAAATATACCTGTGATATATTGGAAAACTCGAGAGGTACTAGATAGATTTCGATTTTTATTTGGATTTCAATCGTGTCGAGACAAACAAATACAAAAAGAGTGATACAATTCTATTACGTTAATAAGTTCAAATTGAGTTGATTTACTTCTACTAAAACTAAATACTGTTTAGGTATAGGTACCTACTATGTACCTATGTTATAGGATTAGATACCTACAGTTAGACTGCGGTACGTATGAGGTACTTTGAGATGTATTTAGCTAGTTTGTTTTAGTGCAGAACTGAACACAAAAAGAAAGCACAGTGTATGAGTGTACTAACAGTTTTCAAATAGTGGTTACACAATCTGTATGCGCAAGTTTCTTATAAGTTATATCAGCATTATTCTGAGATAGGAGCCTTTTATTTTCAAAAAATCGTAGCTATTATGCCAACCGTCATAATGCTGCTAAATCGTTTATTTGCTTAATCCAACTTAAGTAAATGTGTTTTGTTTTTATCTAGGGCATCTCAGAGTTAACCTTGAGAGGTTGAGACTCTTTAACCGGTCTTTCCTGTGGTTGCCTTAAGCTCCTAAAAACTTAAAGCCTCCAACCAGGGCGCAAAAACTTATTAACTAAACGATTGCGCGCTAAGGGCACCCCCAGTGGGGTGTGAACCTCGGCTTAGGGCAGAGTCGGAGGGAGGATGGCATGGGACCGTCGGTGGCTGATGAAAAACGTGTCTGTCAACTAGCTTTCATAGCAATATATAGTATGAATTTATCCCAAGAACAAACTTAACATTGTAGTTGTAAAACATAGTTCTTCCATACGGAATGTATGCGGACGACATGTTTTTGACTTGGTCGACTATTACTCGGTAACTTGTGAAGCTTACGTAGCTGTGATAGTTTTCCTTTTAACTTCGTTATGTGAATTACAGCTGTGAATTTTTTCACTCCAAATATAACCATTTAGCTGGCGGGGGGGGAGATGATGATGATGATGATGGGGCTCCCTTCTCCGCACTTAGACTCTCATTTGGTCCGTTGTGCGTGGGGATTCTGGCTACACTTGACGAAATAAAAATAAGCACTTTAAAGCTTAATATTACGCAAACAGATCCCGGAATCGAAAAATGGTTATAACAAACCCACAATATTTTTGAACGGCCTATCCTACGATACCCCACACCATGAGACAGACAAGAAAAAACATCATTCCCACTTTACGTGAAGGGGAGGTATCCTAAAAAAAATACATTTAAAAATTTTATCATACCATTTTTTCGGCGTGATTAATATGTATAGGTACTCAACTCGTACTTACTCATACCAAATTACAGCTTTCTAGCACTAACTGCTGAATACTCAAACGCAATTCAATTTTAAGTCGCCGTTAAGTCTAATGCTGTCTCTGTCACTTTGAACTGTTTTGTAGCGACAGAAACACTTTTAAGAACGTCTTAAAGTTAAGTAACGTTTGAGTATTTGGGCATAAGTCCCGTATAACAGAACGTCACTCAATACTCAAGCATTACTTAAAACTAGTTTCAACCAATCAAATGGCTTGAATTTAGTTTTAAGTAAGGCTTGAGTATTGAGTGACGTTCTGTAATACGAGCCTAAGTCTGAGCTAAGCCGCAGACAGACAGACAAACAGACAGACGGACGGATATGGCGAAACTATAAGGATTTCTTGTTTACTACGGAACCCTAATTATCTGTAGGTAGTCTTTGACTTGAGATATTTATCTTTAAACATGCATAATGGGATGCTCAAATAAATTATTAAAGACTACTCCGTAATATAAAAAGACTCGCGTATTTTTAGATCAAGGAATAAAAAATAGTTCAATAGGGATGATGGCTAAAAAAACATTTTTTGTGATTCATGTAGATTATTAAAAAATATTGGACAAGTATTTTTCCTTTTTTTAAGTAATCAAAACATTACGGCAGTACATTGAGTTCAAATGTGGCGTCACTTCTCAGTAGATTTTATACGTAGCTGTGACGTAACGAGCCCCCACTCCCCAAGTTTAATGTGTTTTATCGAAGTCATTTTTATTAATATGATAAAGCAAAAAATACGTGTCTAATATTTTTTTATTATGTGATTGACGGACTAAACAGTTTTTCTTTTTTTTTTTACCAGGCCACATCCCTATTATGACTACAGAGGAATCGTTTAAAATTCCGTAACAACAGATCCGCTATATAGAATAAACATATATCTATGTACAATAAACACATATCCATGCTCTATTGTTATCAAACGAAATTGCCTTCGCCCACGTGACACGCCGATATATTAAAATGTCATCGAGTGATATGAAAAACCCACTAATACTCAATATTTTTTGACGGTGTCCTACCTACTATTGTTTTTATTAAATATTTACAATATTTGCCTACCAGATTATGTATGCAATTTTGTCGGAAAATTAATAAACTAAGTAGGTAAACGTGACTGATTTCAGACGCAGATATACTCCATTTATTATAACATTAGACAAATAACTGTTCTCACCCTTTCGTTATTTCGATGTAAACGTTTAAACTCCGTTATTTCACGATAAATTCAAAGCATTGTAAACTATTTACCATTTACATTAAAAAAATAACTCTAAAGTGCAGTAATTTCAACAATATTACACAATAACTGGCGTTATTTAGCCGTTATTTGTCTAATGTATAGTAATAGTGTGTGTGTAGTATAGTTGATTTGGTCATGGTTGGTTCATTTGCTAATCCATGCGTCATGTTCGTGAACGGGCGCCGTCGGTTGGGATTGGTTATCTCTTAGCTGCCACGGGTTATTTTATTTTATTTTGTTTCTATTTGTTGTACGTACTTTTGACGCTTTTAACGTGTAAGTTTTTATTATTTTTATTTTTACATCGTTCTCATATTTAGTTATAAATTCAACATTATAGATGTAATGAATACTTTTGTAACAATTTAATTTAAAAGAGTGTCCATGGAGTTTCTTGCCCGTTCTTCTCCATAGGTAACTACGCTTTGGAATGGGAATGTAGCTTCATTTTTCTTACTGACCGACTCCTTGACAATTCAAAAGTGCCTGTAAATGGTTTAATTGAAATAAAATGATTTGAGTTTGAGTTTGGGTTAGTAGCATTAGATAGATAGATAGATAGATAAAACATTTATTCAGCGCACACAAAAGACATAGCACAACACACAAGAGCACAAACGATTAAATATTATTAAACAGACAAACATGACATAATTCTATTAAATAACGAATATACAAGGTGCGGTGTGCGTCTCAAGGTTGCACCAAATGGGAGTCCAGCTCAGCACGTGTCAGGCAGATATACCTGACGCTGATATTCTGCTGGATCCCTGCAGTGACACACGGACGTCGAGCTGACGATATAAAATAAATTGGTGTTGTGATTGTGACAGACGCGGATTATGCAAGTATACCCGCAACTATGGATTCTGCAGTAAGTTTCGCATTAAGAACAGTTCTCGTTCGTTGATGTGCTGATTGTTTTTATATTACTTGATTATAAAAGTTATAAATGTATAATGTGATTATGTGAATTAATATGTGTAAATTATAGTGTGATGTGATTACGAAATATGAATAATCTTAAATTATTTATAGTGACGTAGGTGCGAATAAAATAACAATTTGGCTAGACTAAAGTATGTTTACAATAAATAAATATAGGTAAATAACATCTGTATTATAACTATTATCCAACAATTTTTTTTAATAAAATAAACAAAACCTATTGAATTACCTACTAGGTAAGTACCCCTTTGTTCACAGGTTTGTGACCACGAGTTACGCTAAACGACAGATTGATTGATTCGGGAAGAACACGACAGCCAGTTATATAATGGATGTGTTCGAAACAGTCATACCCAGTTTTTTCTGCGAGGCGATAAGAAACTGCCGCAGTCGAACTCTGAAGGTACCAAGATATTTAAGATTCCTTATCGGCGGAGGAATATTGTTCCAGCATTTGGATGCGGCGTACCTAAAACTTCCCCTGAAAGCAGCCGTCTTGTGCGATTGAGTGGAGAGTTGCTGCGAGCACTGCCTACTTGCGCATTCTCTTCTACTTGCGATCCAGCTCAGTTCATTAAGGCTCATACAAACAGGCGTGTGTTTCAAAATGTATCGTTTCGTTTTAGTGTTCGAACCGAGTGCACGCTCGACTCTCGGTCCGGCGGGGCGGCGCGTGCGGCGTTCATGTTAAACACATACAATCCCTCGCGAGTGTCCTGAGTGGCGGCGAGCGGCGCGCCGAACTATCTTTCGCCGCTTGCACGCGACGCAAAACGCCCCGCCGCACGCCGTTTCACTCAGGCCGTACACTTAGGGCCTTATCACACTGGCGATTTGCCAGCGTGATTCCAGCGAGGCGATTCATCAACACGCCACGTGAACGCAACGTGTTCGTCGCGTTTGCGGAACGAGAGCGATGGCCGTTACTGCACAAGAGAGAGACAAGCGAGTGTAAAATGTTGTAAACACGCGGAGATCACGTCGCGTAGTCGCGGCTACCTCGTTTCACACCCGCGGCGAGCCCGCTGCGCTTTCGCCTCGCTTTAAAATCGCTCGGAAATCGCCAGTGATAACGTCCTTAGTCTTTATTAAAAGATTTTTCCAAAATTAGAATATTCTTTTTACGCGCGACGCATTTTTTTGGCGCTTCAAACACTGATCCTTTATTTGTGGCGTTGCCCCAGAATACACTGTGGCATTTTAGTCGTCTTACAAAGAAAGTCCACTCAATGTATCCGACATAAAATACCTCTAGGCGTGATTAAAAATTTGTTACCATTAATTAAGATAATAGGTGCACAGAAAAATAAATAATGTATTAGAATTATGAACATCCTGTTTATAATGTTTACGTATTAAACGGTAGAACATACCTACCCAGCGCACGAGTGACTAGATCATTCCATCTCCATTTTCTATGAGACAAAATTATCGTAAGCCAATCAAGCACAGTCCACGTGGACTGTCATCCAATGAAAAGTTCTAACGCTATGCGGCGCGTGCCACGCCCCCACCCCTTTCACAAAAAAAAAATAGGTGAAGGTCACTCTCACAGTACCTCAGTTGCGCCCGAATACCGGAAGTGGAAGTACGCGCGTGCGCGCGCGCTACCGGTTATCGACCGTTATTCGCGATCGCTAGCTACTAAGCGCAGAGTGATTAGGTACCTACCTACTTCACAATGAGTGATAGGAACCATAAATTCTCGAATATCGAGTACCTACACATGGTACTCCTGTACGCAATAAGTAGTGACAATTTACGGGAATCAAGGAGATTATACGCTGCGCCTAATAATCTCGACATGTTACGCAACCAAGGTGCAATCAACTCGCAAGTGATTTTAGCAGCAATACAACGATGATTAATCACGATTTTCACCTGTTCTCGAAGAGAACATATTGGAAAAAAAAAAAAAAGCTTAACTACTTGCATGTGTAAATAAAAAGTGATCATTTGTAAATACGTAATTAGTAATCAGTGTAAATAATTCAGTTGATTCCAATTACAATTTACGTAATGCCAATTTCATTAACTATCTTTTGTTTTGTTATTTGCCAGGTTAGAGATCGAAATTCTGGATTTAATGTAGGTAGGTACCTGAGTCAAATTTCTATCTGTCGAACGAAAACGAATTTATCAGTTATTCAAATCAGCCATATGCTTGTAACATAAATCGTACCTGTTTTAATAATCTGCACTTAGTATGTACCTACTCGTATCTATCTTACACAACTTAGTTTGGGTTAAATATCCTTACAAACTACTACATACATACCGAGAGCATTAAGGTTGCAATAGTAAGAAACACATTTTTACACTAGGGTGAATGAACTCTGATAAAGATGTCGCCGCTTCATTCCGCGTTCGTAAAAGGGTGTTTCAAATTGTGTCATGCGTCATACTTATTTAATACAATTTTTTTTTTTAATTATTGAAATGATTTTTATTTTGATATTTTTTGTTATGAATGATTAGTAGTCATTGGATACATGAAGTGGGCTGCCGTTGTAAGACGGTTAAAATGCCACGGTGTATAATAGCGTACTTTTAATCAAATTATTCTATCTGGGATTTCTCAGTAGCAGCCGGGAGTCTAGATTTGTGCCCGATTGATGACAATAGGCTCGCCCCCTATTACATGGGACTAGCGAAATGTGGGTGTGCTATAGGGACACCTCTGCCCATCCCTTCGGGGAAACAAGGCGTGATGTTATGTTCAACATTTAATCGAAAGTTTTAGAACCAAAAAGAATATGAAAAAACTTCGATCAAACTACTCCTATCCCTTAGTATCCCTATCCTACGCAATATAAAACTATTAAATAATACTCATTCATTCATTCATTTCAGCCGAAAGACGTCCACTGCTGGATATAGGCCTCCCCCAATTGGGGGGGTTTGCCATAATCGCCACGCATAACAGGCGGGGTAGCGATCGCAGTATGATGTTAAAAATGCATAGAGAACGCTGCTGCCCATTCTCTAGTAAGTCCACTAGTCGCCTTTTACGACACCCACGGGAGGAAATGGGGTGGTGCTATTCTTAACGTGCGACACCACACAGCACGCCAGTAAGACTGAGTCCCCAGAGACCCAGTCCCTGGAATTACCTGCACCATCAGCAGGCTTTCCCTAATCTCCAGACTAGAACCGCCCCTCAGGCAGTCGCTCCCCAAGCCCCTCAGGCCAGTATACCCCGATTAATGGACCCGCGAACCCGATTCGAGAACTCGCAATCGAGACCCGCGACCATCGCGCCCCCCACCGCACCCGCGCCCCTCGCCGCCGCGCCCGCGCCCGCGCCCGCGCCCGTCGCCGCCGCTCCGTACGCGCGCCCCCCTCCCAACCACACCCCCACTCCCGTGGCCGGTGTCAACAAAGTAGATCCCTTCCAGGTGATCTCTTCCACCTACATGGTCTTCCTCACCCCCCGCGCGAGGAGGATGGCCGATGAGATAGTCGCCGCGACCAACGCCGGTGACTTATACCAAATTCAGGCAATCTACAATGCGTATCCCGAGATCACGCAAGCATTGTCTAGATTCGCGAACAACACCCCTAGACCACTTAATGGATACTAGGTCCCCCGCTAGAAACAAACCCCGATCCCTAATGTTAGGTTATTTTAACGCCAATGGCTTGGACGGCCAAAACTCAGAGATCACCGAATTCCTCGGCGATCATAAGGTAGACGTTTTCCTAATTCAAGAGACCTTTTTAAAACCCAGGCACCGTAACCCGTCAATTGCGAATTATCGTATAATTCGCAACGATAGGTCGCGGTGCCACCTGGGAGGTACTCTAATCTATTATAAATCAGAGCTCTATTGCATGCCCATAGACCCTCCTGTCCTAAAGTCCCTATTAGAAGTCTCGATCTGCCGAATCGGTATGACGGGCCACCCATCTATAACGATAATATCAGCCTATCTGCCCCCTACCATTACAATTGATCCTATCCAAGATCGACTACTGACCGACGACCTTACCACCCTCTTGAGCATGAGTGATTCCGTCATCATGGCGGGAGATCTCAATGCCAAGCACCCAGCCTGGAATAGTAGACTCACCTCCCATAGGGGTAAAGTCCTCTTTGACCTCTGCCCCCTCCTAAATTTTGATATCATCGCCCCGATGAATCACACCCACTATCCGCATAATCCTGACCATGCCTCTGACGTGCTCGATGTGGCACTTCTAAAGAACATCAACCTACGGTTGGTCTCTATAGAGGTGCACCACGAGCTTCACTCTGACCACCGACCTGTTCTCGTAGAAATGGCCCCTCGCATAGGTCTTCACGACCCCAATATCCCCCCGCGCACCAAAAGGATAACGGACTGGAAGCGAGTAGGCGAAAGCTTGAAAGCTAACACGTCCCCCCAATTGGATTCGATCCCCGACCAGTTCGACTCTATCGCAGACACGACGACCGCGATCGACTCTCTCACAGAGCACGTACAATCTGTCCTGAACACATGTTCAAGGGAGGTTCCGGCGACGGATAACCGTCGCGGGAAACTGCCGGACGATGTACGTGCACTGATGACGGAGAAGAACGCAGCCGTCCGTGCGTACAGTAGCTTTCCCTGTACGGCTAACAAAATCCACATGCGCTACTTGCAGCGTGCTGTAAGTAAACGCGTGAAGGAATTTCGTGACGCCGACTGGGATAAGCTACTGAGCAGCCTAGAGCCGAACCACCTAGCATTCTGGCAACTCCAAAGGAAACTCAATCCCCGAGGAGGTAGCTCAGCCTCAATGCCCCCACTGATCCGCCCAGACGCGTCTCTCGCTTTCGAAGACATCGACAAAGCCGAATGCTTAGCCGACAGTCTAGAGGCCCAGTGCTCGCCCAGCTCTCAACCAGTAGACCAAGCTCACCTCGACGAGGTCGACGCTGAAGTCGAACGTAGAGCCTCCCTCCCGCCCGTTGAAGACCCTGAGTATCCTCTGGCTCCCGTCACACCGGCGGAAGTGCACGAGCTCATAAAGGGTCTGAAACCTCGTAAAGCCCCTGGCTCTGATGGTATCACCAATAGGGTGGTCCAATTGTTCCCCGCCCACCTGATAATGCTCCTGGCCACCATCTTCAATGGAGCCATGAACAATAACGTCTTCCCGCAAGTGTGGAAAGAGGCCACAGTAATCGGTATTCCCAAACCCGGTAAACCCAAGAAGGAGCCCGCGAGCTACCGCCCCATTAGCCTGCTCACAGTCATGGGCAAACTCTACGAGAGGCTTATTTATAAGCGTCTCAGAGACTACGCCGAGACTAAGGGCCTTATCCCCCACGAACAGTTTGGATTCCGTACCAAACATTCGTCGACCCATCAGGTCCACCGTATAGTCGAGGACATAAGCGCCGGCTTTCAACGCGGCCTTATGACAGGAGCTATCTTCTTTGATATAGCGAAAGCGTTCGACAAAGTCTGGCACAACGGCTTGATTTACAAGCTGTACCAACTCGGTGTGCCCGAGCGTCTCGTGCTCATCTTACGAGACTTTTTGTCGAATCGCACCTTTCGCTATCGCATAGAGGGAGCCCTCTCCTCCCCCCATCCCATACGCGCAGGAGTCCCTCAGGGCTCTGTGATATCCCCCCTGGCTTTTACGCTTTACACCAGCGACATCCCGAAGTTTAAAAAGGCTCAGTTGGCTCTGTTCGCAGACGATACGGCCGTTTACTACAGAGGGAAGTGTCATAATGTCATTGCCAACACTCTCCAGACTGCAGCCGACAAGCTCGGTGAGTGGTTTAGAAAGTGGCGGATCGAAGTCAATCCTGACAAAAGCCAAGCGGTTCTCTTCGTAAAACAGAGAAAAATCCCCCCAAAGCCCAAACCTGTCACCATGTTCGGCAAGCCTATCCCCTGGGAGAAGCGAGCCAAATATCTAGGTGTCATTCTCGATCATCACCTCTCCTTTTCTGAGCATGTAAGTAAGGTGCGTTCGCGCGCCGCCTTCGCTCTCTATAGGCTTCACTCCCTCGTCCACGAAAATAGCAAATTGTCACTCAAGTGCAAATTGCGATTGTACACCGCGTGCATCCGCCCCATCATGACCTATGCGAGTCCTGTCTTTGCCCAAGCAAAATCACATGTCATCCATAAGATGCAAATCATTCAAAATCGTTTCCTCCGTAAATGCACGGGAGCCCCCTGGTTCGTTCGGAACACAAACCTCCATGTAGAGCTTAGAATGCCTACAATAGCCCAATTTCTGAAACGCTCTTCCAAGCGTTTCTTTGACTCGGCCGCCACCCACCGCAACACTCTCGTTGTGCAGGCCGCCAATTACACCCCCTCCCGCATTAGTAAGATCCGCCGTCCAAGGCACGCACTGACCGACCCAGACGACCCCACCACTCTCATCCAGGAGAGTCGTAGGGAAACTAGTACAGCTCGAAGAGTACACACAACACGAACACGATCACAATTCCGACCTCGCTTTAGAGGTCCCGCGCGAAACCCACCCCGATTAATAAGCCCTCCCCGTCCCTTGACGACGCTTAACGATGTGCCAGCATGTGGTTTAGCTGAGCCTGTAATCCAAACTCCCCCGATTAATAATCAGAACCCTGATATTATCCAGCCACCGACGGTCCCTTGCCACCCTCCCTCCGACACTGCCCTAAGCCGAGGTTCGAGCCCCACCTGGGGTGCCCTTAGCGAGCAGTCGTCTAGCTTAAGTAGATTATAGTGAATACCCCCTGGCTGGAGGCGTAAACTTCGTTAGGAGCTTGCGGCACCACAGGAAAGCCCGGTTAAGGAGCAGGAACCCCCAGTGGTTATACCTCCGAGATGCCATACAAAAAAAAAAAAAAAAAAAAAAAAACACAGCACGATTATATTGATAGGGTATGTGGCGGCATTCTCACGCCACATGTGAACTACGTATCAAAGACAAACGTCACACAAATCCTGCATCACGCAATCAAAGTTTACCGCGCGACTAGCATATATACAACATCCCGACATCAACCGTCGAGCAGTTGCCCACCAAACACAATACCCGTCTGGTTCCTCCCTTTACTATAGAGTATGATTGAACTTTACACCCTGTTCCTCATAACTCTATACTGGTGACCCCGAACATGGACATTAGCGCAGCCTTCGAGTGGCTAGTTCAGCATGACGTCATCATCACTTCTTCAAGCTTTCGAGCGGCGAATCACACAGCCAGCCTGAGTACGTAGCTACGAATTTGCTACGAATTCTCGTAGCATTGCTACGAATTTAATGAGATTGCTACGATTTTTTCGATATCTTAAGTCCCGTATTACAGAACGTTACTCAATACTCAAGCATTACTTAAAACTAGTTTCAACCAATCAAATGGCTTGAATCTAGTCTTAAGTAACGCTTGAGTATTGAGTGACGTTCTATAATACGGGCCTTATGCCCAAATACTCAAACGTTACTTAACTTTAAGACGTTCTTATAAGTGTTTCTGTCGCTACAAAACAGTTTAAAGTGACAGAGACAGCATTAGACTTAACGGCGACTTAAAATTGAATTGCGTTTGAGTATTCGGCAGTAAGAGTAGTGTTTTTCTTGAATGTTTCTTGGAATATGATTATAATTATCTTAGAAACTTGACAATACATTATAGTATATTTTAATATTACAATATTAAATATCTTGTAAAATAATATGGAAAATAGGAACATATTTTGTGTTATCTTTAAAATAATTGCTTTTAGTTGTTTAAGTGACGAATTCTCCTAAAAGGTATCGTTACTTTTGTACAGTCAAAAGTAAAGTTATTTCGTATAATGAGTATGTTACGCAATTAGGGCACAGCACCCCAATACACACTTTCATTACAACTACATTAAAAAATCCGAATAAAAAAATAATAAAGAGTTGAAATTATATCATATCAAATAATTGGATCATTCAAAATCAAAAAAAAAAAATTGATTACGTCACACTTGGCCATAATGTGAGTTTTACCGCACGCTACGCGTACAGTAAAACTCGTATTGTGGCCAGGTGAAGACGTAAAATTGTGTACTCACCACGGGCAATCAAAAAGAAAGCCCTCTATCGCATATTTACAACCCTCGCCTGAGGATCGGGTCACAAATACCTGCGATTTCGGGCTTTCTTTATTTTACAGCCCTTGGTAAGTAATGTACTATTATTGTCTCAAACGGTTACACTTACAAATGTGAACGAAACAGTCCCAGTAAGTAATTAATAATACTTGTGTTAGGGTTGTCTCTCTCCTTCCCTTAATTAATAATTAACAATATTGAGACATTATAAAAGTTAAAATTAAGAACTTATTTTTAAGAACAAAGAGAAACAATGACTTAAAAAGTAATTAGGAGCTCTGTAGTGAGTATATTGTGAGTATGTGCATGTGTGACAATAGTAATGTGTTAGTTTGTGCGTGTGTGTGTTAGTATGTGTTTATGTGTGAGTTTATGTGTTTGCTGAAATGTGAGCATACTTACATCTCTGCCTTACCCCTCGAATACATGTAACACAGTGTAACACCGTACTCATGGATGTCCAATTGTCCACATCTATTTACCGCCCGCGAGTAAGGGACATACTAGAGAATAAGCAGCAGCGTTCTCCATGCATTTTTATCACCATACTGCGATCGCCAACCCGCCTGCCAAGCGTGGCGATTATGGCAACCCCCCCCCCCCCCCGCTCGATTGGGAGAGGCCTATGTCCAGCAGTGGACGTCTTTCGGCTGAAATGATGATGATGATGACAGATAAAATGGCAGGGGGCGAGTTTCACACAAGACAATAATGGGGCCCCGAAAACGGTCGCCAGCACATAGGGGTTTATTTATAAACGCTGCTTAAAGTTAAGTAATGATGAGCGACTGTTGAACCATACATTTTTGACGTCTGAACGTCACTTAACTTTAAGCAACGTTTATGAATAAACCCCTTAGTGTCGTAGCGACAAGGAGGCAACATGTCCTGAGGTGCTTATGAGGAGTGGAGCGTTTTGATATCCCGCAGCTCATTCAATCCCGCGGGATTGATATGCGGGATTACTCAATCCCGCGCGGGATCCCGCATTTTTGAAATTATGTTATAAAATCAAATTGAAACTACAGATTCTTGTCTAAAAATCAACGTTTATTAAACATTTCTTCCATTAAGCAACAGAAATTATTTATTTTCTATTAAGTATAAATATTAGTTATCTGTTTTCTTAGATTCATCTTTAAATGTTTGGCATACTTTAATAGTTTTGTTTAATTTTACCGTTATCTACAACAACAGCAGTTTATATCTTTAATTCAGTCTTATTCATATAATGACTAATAAATATAATATATAAAAAGTTTTAGCGCCAAATATTTCATTATTTTATATTTTATATATTTTATATTATTTTATATATTTTTATATTATTCGCGCTTTGAATGTGCGGGATCCAGCAGATTAATAAAAGCAGCGGGAATCCGCGGGAATGCGTGATCCCGTTTTGCGGGATTGCAATCCATATATCCAGCATTATCCGGTTAATATGAGGAACGTCTGACCCGGACATAATTTGGCTCAAATTCATTTACAGTGTTGTTATCAAACTATGTGTTTTTACCGAGTTGACCTAAAGCAATTTTAATGAGCGGGTAAGATAAGATACACCTCTTAGTTTTTAAATCATTCGAATAATTTCATAATTTGTACTGGTACAGTGGTAGGGTCTGTCGATGGTAAGGCGCATCTGAATAGGCTGATCCAATCCCTTCCACGAATTTCACGAGCTAACAATATACAAAGAAAATTCTTTATAAAAATCTTACAAAGGATCAGCAATAGAGGATTATATCCAAGATAAGAATGCTTGGAAACATGCTGGTCCTGCTCCATAGGACCATTTAGAGTCTAGACAAAATGAAACTGGTTGCTAATTTAACTGTATAATTTATAATTTTTATGATATTAATTTTATTTTCTGTGATTAATATAATTTAACTCACACACTGACTTTTTATATGTTATTTTTTTTTTGAAAATCATGTACAATGTTTGTAAATATGTGAGCTCCATGTATGTACCTATCGCATTTATTAATTTATCTGTCATTACTTCACTTTTCATTCTTTTTACCAATTGTGGTAAGTAATTTTTATTTTTATTCTAGGGACATCGTCTTCACCTATAATTATTAATTAATGTATACAAACTATTGTTAACATTTTAAAAGAGTAATTATGGAGTTTCTTGCCCATTCTTCTCCATACATAACTACCTTTTCGAAGGGGCAACTAGAATCAATTAACTATTTATGTAATTTTTGACATTCAAAAGTGCATCTTACGTGCCTATTTGAAATAAATGACTTGACTTTGACTTTGCAATTTTAAACAGTATGTAGTTATTTATTTATTTAGTAGTTTACATACATTTAAGTTGGTGCCAACATAAACTCATTAGAGTTTCACCGGGCACCAAAAACATCGACTACATAATTTAAATAACATAAGAAGGTACTTGATCAACAAAACAGATAACAAATATATAACAGCGAAATAATAACAGTTATCTATTACTAACGAGCGAACATCGGTGACCAATCTGACCGACCGATCCGTCCTTAAAACAGGGCCTCAAGTCTGCTATTACAATAGTGTCAGAATGGTCTCTTCATTGTGAGTTTTTGACAGATTTGCCATACAAACACTGTCAAATACTCACAATGGCGAGACCATTCTGACACTATTGTAATAGCAGACTTGAGGCCCAGAAGTGGTGGAGGAATGTTTTTGAATTGGTACAGGTTGATCCTAAAAAGTATAAATGTGTTAGCCTTAATAGTTTATTTTTTTGTGTTATAGTTTTATTATGTAATTTGCTTTTTTATGTATTTTAATTTTTTTTTAAGTTTTTATTAAAAATAAATCAATAATTGTGATATATTACAAACTTTTTTTTTTTAAACGTTGCCCCACGCTAGGAATTTCTCTTGTATTGTAGGTGCGTTTACAAACATTTAAACTCACATACACAAACAGCCAGACAGATATTATATTAAACCTGTGAAATACTGGCGAATAATTCCTGCTCAATCACTCTAAATTCTACTTACTCATATTACACATTTTCTTCCTATCTTCCGGTTCAAGGATACAATCAAACGATACAAAAAAAATAATTGAATTTTCTTTACGTAATATTCCGAAAATTCGATTCCGTTTTCACAAAGAAATAAGGCAACATATCCACTCATACGTAAGGCTGACAGCTTCAGTGATGCGAGCGGAATACAAAAATATTGATGTGAGCACAAATTGTTTTTGTTTTGAGCGCGCGGGTGAAATAGTGTTGAATATCGGATGACACGCCTCAGTAGGTCGAAACCTTTTAGATAAGCGATGTTTAGGTCGGCCATTTTTCATACAAATAATAACACCGTTATCTTCATCTATTTGTAGTTTCTGGATACCTACGGAAAGGTATTAAAAAACCGGCCAAGGGCGAGTAGGACTCGCGCACGAAGGGTTCTGTACCATTATCTATAAAAACGGCAAAAAAATCATGTCTGTTGTATGGGAGCCCCCTTAAATATTTATTTTATTCTGTTTTTTTAGTATTTGTTGTTATAGCGGCAACAGAAATACATTATCTGTGAAAATTTCAACTGTAACTATCACGGTTCATGAGATACAGCCTGGTGACAGACGGGCAGACAGTAAGACAGACGAACAGCGGATTCTTAGTAATAGGGTCCCGTTTTACCCTTTGGGTACGGAACCCTAAAAATCAAACTAGCTGTGTCGTCAAAATAAATAAGTACAATAAACCTTAAAATTACTTCTTATAACATCAGCTCTGTCAGTGAAAGTGCCATCACAATCGGTCCAGCCGTTTCGGAGATTAGCCGGAACAGACAGACCGACAGACATTTTTTTTTTTTTTGTTATATGTCAGCCGTATATACTTTCATATGCATTTAGTATAAATCTGTTTTTTAGACATTACAAAGATACACAAATTTTATTTATTTGTATAGAGATTCATGTCATTCTAATAAGTTTGTTCTCGAATTACAAACGCACTAACACTGATAAAAAGAGTGGCGAGAAACGTGAAGCATTACGCTCTATTAAAACTAACAACACAAAACCTTTTAAGCTCAAATAAATAAAACAGAAGCATCTAGCTAAAGAATAGTAAAACATAATTAAATCAATCGAGATAATTACGTTGTAGATGACCCGGTAATATAAAATATGGAGTGTATCACATTGTTATCTCTCTCGGTGCAAGGTCGAGAGAGGGACTCGGATTATTGTGATATTTATTCAGTTTGATTGATACCTAGACTACTGTTTCATATTTTATCTAACGTGCACCGATGTATGACCAATACTCCATAACAGCCGCTCTGTTCTGTTAAAATCTCACCGTGAAAACTGAAGTACACTGAACTGTCATACCACCAGATGCTAGGGATTGACAGCTCACTTCAAACTCACTTCACTTAAGGACACTCTAGTCGGTCATTCTTCCATAATAACGTAGTATGGTGATTACACGTCTAAAAAACTAAAAATAATGGTGCCGATTCCCTTGTTCACAAACTAAACTAAATTGAAGTTCAGTGCATCTTTTTCTTTCTATTTCATTAAGAAAATTGTACTTCGGAGAGTGTGCCCATGAACTCCACGACCTCATTCCACCGGCTCCCTTCTACCATCGGACATCTAGACGCACTGCAAGTTACCACCCCTACCTAGTTGATATTCCACCAACTCGCACTAAGCGTTTTCAAACGTCTTTTATAATGCGCGCAGCAAAGGAGTGGAACTCTCTGCCTGCGTCTGTGTTTCCGAACGCATACAACCCTAATCTATTCAAAGTGAGAGTGAACAGGCTTCTTCTGGGTAAGCTCACTCCATCGTAGACTTTGTCTCTGTCATCCAGACCTAGACTAAAGTCAAGAGCAAACTCATAGCAGAATAAAAAAAAAAAAAAAAGAAAAGGACAGAAAATAAATTTTAGTTTAGTCCTGTCAAATTAATCAGCGCTTGACATATTTTGTCGTAATTTTAGTCGGCAAGTTTTTAGTCACGTCTAAACTTGTAACTTGTGTGTGTAGTGACAGGTGCTGATTAATTTGACAGGACTAAACTAAAATTTATCTTCTGTCCTTAAATTTTGTTTAGTTCTCGCCGTTATCTAGTCCTGTATGGAAGCATAAATTGGAAATAAATATTGGTTAGGAAGTTATGAGCATCAAAACTTTTTATATTATATGATTTCAACTCATCTTTAGGTGTAAATAAATAGATTATGTATTATGAAAATGGCAAAATAGAAACCGTACAGGCATAGATAATTTATTGAAAAACACAAATAATTTTATTTTGAGTAATTTTGTCATTAGTCAATACGCCCAAAGGTCTGTTCATAAAATGAAATCGCGCATGTGTGCGTCATTAGCGTTGGTATACTACACGGGAGTATGTATCCGTGCGCGCACTAGCTTCATACTGCTCATCACAGTGTCTGTCCCTTTCGCACACGACGTTGGATGAAATAGCATGCATATTGACCACGCCCACCAACGAGTTCGAGCCGTCGACTAGCTTCACCTTAAGTTTTCACTGTGTTATTTTTACAGAATAGTACCTACTAGGTAGGTATGAGTACTACACATCAGTATTTTAATTTACTCAATCAAATCAAATCAAATAATTTATTAAATCATTCATTTAGTAATTGTACATTGATATTTTACTATAATAGTCCTCCGTTCTACCGTCACATGGGCATGCGAATCAAATTATTATTTAATTTATTCAAATTTAAAATTTATAAAAAATATATATATATATAAAAATTATATATAATTTTTTTTTTAATATTAAAAATTTAAATAACAATTAAGAAAATAAAATAATACAAAACACATATTAATGTCAAATCTAGACTACTTCCTGATTGAGGATATATCAAAGGAAACTATTATTAAAACGATGTAAAAATGTTCCATCAGTGTTTTTAATTTAGATTTTTTCCATTTATACTAGAGAAACAGTTGACACAAGTGAAATTATTGCTTCAAATTCCTAATCTAGTAATAAAAAAAAACTATTAATTAAATTCAAAAATCCATACTTAATAATATTATAAATGTGAAAGTAACTCTGTTGTCCGTCTGTCTGTCTGTCTGTTACGTTTTTATGCCTAAACCGCTGAACCGATCTTCATGAAATTTTGCAGAGACATAGCCTGGGATATGGAGAAGGAAATAGGCTACTTTTTTACGTGATAACTGTCATCTACGCGGGCGGAGCCGCGGGCAAAAACTAGTTAAAATATAAGTATAAATAACTTAGATTAATAAAAACTTGAAATCAATTAGCCTTTTAAACTAAATTTTTAAAGTAATACGTAATCAATGGACCTAGGTACAGCCCACGAGGTCGTGGTTTTAAGCCATTTTAAACAAATTTAAAACGGGTTTTAAACCACGGCATTTGGTTTAAAACGGTTTATTTACAACTTGTACTTTTCAAATAGGACCTGTGGTTCCGGAGATTACCCTCCACATATACACAAACTCACAAAATGAGCTCGGTCTCTTTATAATATTAATAAAGACTAGCTGCTGCCCATGGCTTCGCCCGCTTGGCTTGTCTTTTATTTTATGAAAAGCCACGCGGATGAAGCATGGGCAGCAGCTAGTCTAAAATAAAAGTAGCCTAAGTTACTTCTTATAATATCAGCTATCTGCCAATGAAAGTATCGTTAAAATCGGTCAATCCGTTTCCGAGATTAGCCGGAACAAACAGATAACAGACAGAAAAAAAAAAAGGTATTTTTTTAATATTAAAAGTGCCGTTTATACTTTCATATTTAGTAATAATTAAGCTGTTATTTTGACATTACAAACAGATACTTCAATTTTATTTATTTGTGTAGAGTATACTAAATGTAGTAAATTCTTAAGTATATAGGATATACACTATATAATATATCGTCGCCTTAGAGTGAAAACCACGTATATGCGAAAAGGGCAACTTTACAGGAGCAAGAGAAAATTGCGCCCTGTAAAATTTTATTACCACAGCTTCTTCATATAATGTGTATTTAAGTGTGCAATATTCAAACTCGTCATAGGTGGAGTTACAGTTTGCAAAACTTTTTTTGTGTGAAACTAGTACGTGCGTTAAGAGTTTTCTTTTCAAAAATGTAATAAAAAATAAATCCCAAAATTGCATTCCCGAGGTTTTCACTCTAAGGTGACGATATATATCCTATATACTTAAGAATTTACTACATCTAGTAAGAATATACTACTGGTTAAATTAAAAAGCTTCAAAATGTAGTGACTTTCAGAATACAAAAGTTATACTCACTATTATTACTAATGGCTCATTGTTTAGTAACAAATCGGTCTTCCACAGGCAATTAGGTTAAACCATAAAAAATAACAAGAACAATTAGGAACAACAAGGAAACAAAACCCATAATAATTAATAAAAGCCATTAACCCATAACTTTTGGGAAACTCGGCTTACGGAGCTTAAAACTCTTGTACCACAAACTGTCAAATTTTCTCGTTTTATGTTGAACTTAATCTCCATTATTTTAAAGTTTAAAATCGTTTGGAGAAATTTGACAGTTCCGTGTAGCTTGATGTGCTGGCCACTGTACACACAGCTTCATTAAGTGGTTACCCCGCCCCGTCTCCCCAAAAGACATATGCGTTCAAATCCGCCGTGATAGGTACAAGTTGGTTTTTGTATTTTGCAAAAACATGTTATGAATGAATAAATAAGTATTTTTTAAAGTCTGTTTTAAATACTGTTTTTATTCAATAAAAAGTTAATATTTTTATTATTACGTATACAAGCAATAATAGGCTTAACATTTACGTGCATAATATTGGAGGTTCAATTCCTAGGCACAACACGTGCATTATACTTCATTTTACTGCATTTCTGTCATACTTTATATATTTTTGAATATACAGTATTTTTCTATTTTGTTTTAGTAATATTTATAAAGAATTTAAAAACCAAGAAAAATAAAATACTTTAATAATCATTTAATAATATTTATTATTGCTATTATTTAAAAAAACTTTGATCTTATTTTACTACAAAGATTTATATTTTACAATTTGATTTGATAATTTACAATTATCATAATATATATATTTAGCAACTGACACAAACGGGTCCCTAAACAAGTAACATCCTATTAACGCAAACGTTGAAGTTACAACGTGAGGGTATGGATTAATTTTATAGAGAAAACGTAAGTAAGTAAAATTAATGGATACCCTCAAATTATAACATCTATCGATTAGACAGAGACCTAAATAAAGATAAACTAACTCGGACGATACTATATAACAATTTCATCGCAGCTCATTGGGCTCACTGGCTAGTGTGTCAAACTGCGGCATATGAGTATGACGGCGTTCGGTAGTGCGATGATTCGAATCCAAATCGAACTAATTAACTCTTTTTGAAGTATTCTTTAGATTATTCGTAACGAATTCAATGCTGTAGCAGTGTAACATTTTAAAACTTGAGGGGTTAGCACATAATGACGCTATGTGTACATGCAGCTGGCCTATATAATAAATGATAGGGCAATCCAGTTTGCTAGAAATGACAACCAGGAGAATGTTGAAGCTGGCACGCACTCTGCGCAACAGGGATGCTGCACACTTGCGTCTGATCGCATCGAAGCCGTCAGTCTGCGCGTCCGCGAACATACCCGAGGCACTGCAAAAGCGTGGCAGCCCCAAAAGCATCCTGAATGAATAAAAAAATATTTTTCTTTCATTCTTAAACCATGTTGTATGAGAGGTTATTGTCACACTGATCGCTACTTGGGCTAACTGACAGCACATCCCGTCAATGTCCGCAACTTACATAGTGTTAAGAGTGTCGAAGTGTGAAAAACTTTTCAAGGTATTATAAAATTTTCAAGACGAGAATTCATTCAATTTATTTCTGATTCGCTGCTTTGACTCGTGAAAAAATCATAATTGAAAATTCAGAAAATCGCGTAGTAGGTATAACGATTTTCTCTATATTTTAACCAGGATAATAATTTCCAAGGTTTTGCCCAAAGAGGCTTACCGTAATCCAGGATTGGAGCGTCGCTCAAATTAAAATATTTTTCATTACCAAAATATATATCAAACAATTTATGTGAATGGTAAAAATATATAAACTTGTTACGAAAACAATTTAGGATTTTATTTAAAAAAAAACTCAGTAAGATATAAAATGATGGAGTTTTCTTTTCATCTCTGCAAAATAATTTATCTGCAGTGGTAAGGTATCGAGAAGGTACAAACATGTCGTTGGTGACCTTGCTATTAAAAGTCGATGGTGATAGATTATTATTTCTTATTGGTCAAGGGGTCTAAACTAAGACAGCGCGCAAGTAACACAGACTTGCTGAATAAAGATTGAGTAATAGCAATTGGCAAATATTTACAGCTATTAGCTCCATAACGTGTGAGTAAAGGCTATTGAAATAGTCAAATTCTAAATAATATTCTCTTTCGGCCTTTATAACTCTTGAAGATTAGTAAAAGTTGTATTAAGTTGAATATTTTTCTTAAAGCTTAGTAATAACTTCTATACCGCATATAACACAGATGTTATTAAGCCTGAAGCATTACAGATGATTTTAATTTGAAAAAGAGTGTCTGAGACAGCATTTATCTGTTTAATAGTATAAGTAGCTGAATAAACGTAGTTATACTAATATATAAACTTTACTCAGCTTATTGCTTATGAAACCACTATATACTGTAAAAAAGTGTCCTCGGTAGCTGTCTTCTGAAAAATGGTGTAGTTCTATTATTCTATTCAAAAGCTTGATTTTGAATAACCGCTTTTATTTTGTCTTCAAGTCACATATGGTTCATTTTATCAATTATTCAGCTACTGTATTAAAGTGTTTCCTGGGTTCTATAAAGAGCTTATTTCGGTATAATGGAAATAAAGTCATAGTTTATAGCTAACACGGAAGCTGTTTTTATTCCGCAATTACTTGTAAAAGTACAATTTTTTAATTCTAATTCTAATTAATTTATTTGCTATAATGTAGGTACAAATCAAGATCTTAAGACTAGCGTGGCCCAATTACATACAAAACAAGTAAAACAAGTTATACAGATTTTTCTGAGTACTAATTAAATTAGAGACGTTTATTCAAGTGTTATTAAGATATTTGTACTGCCAGATCACTATTTGTTAAATAAAACTTTAATAATTAGAAAGGCGTGACTGTGATTCAGAGTTATGCTCTAAAATACCTGCGTGGAGAGGTTTTATCCAGCTTATAATGAATCGCCATAAAAACTTATTTTTAAGTAAACTATTGAATCATTATGTATATCAAATGCCTCATTTTAGTAATTAATTACAGTTAAAAATACAATATATAATTTATTTAATGATTTTTGAAAGATTAGCATTAGCTGTTTTACCCTAAGTATTTTTGTCACTTCTAAAGTCTTTATTTATGTCTTATTTACTACCACTAAACTTAATTATCTAAGCGGCGCGTGAAAAATGTTGAGATAATTCATATGCTATTCACGATAAAACTATTTGGGCAGTTATATTTAACGTGTATCAGGGTTATAGTTATAATACATAATAACACCGTGCACCTCGTTATTAATCTTTATTCAATGCAAATAACTATGCTCGAAGTGTCAGAATAAACTGCAAGATTAAACACCACTTTTTTCTACTTACAACATAACTCTTAATTTTGTTTGAAAAAAAAAACGTAAAATGATTACGCAAATGAATTTAATCCTGAATAATTTTTGAATATCACTATCCAAAGCATTTGTCTGAATAAATATGAAATAGCAGCTGTATAAGAGAGATGTCAGCTTTTTTTCAGATGTTACTAAGCTAAGTGGGCCATTACTAAGCTATTACCCAGACTTTACATCGCTGTTATACAGACTAAAGCATTTAAAAATGTGCCCAAATTGCTTGAATAACAGCTGAATAGACGTTTACTCAGACATTATCCAGGCAATAGTTTCAGCTTATAGTTTCGCGGGTCGCTATAACTCAAACTCTATTCAGCATGACTGTGTTACATGGGGCGCGTGCGGGGCATAGGATTCTGTAATGACATTGAATCCCAAACTATATATCTTCAATGTCTTGAAGTGCAAATTCAAACGAACATCGACGCAGACATCAAACTCCTCAAGCGTCTTCGAGTGTGCTCGCGCGTGCTCGTTTGTACTTTAAAATAATGATGATAAAGTTTATTATATAATGTATTCTATGTCATCATAAAATAATCCGATTTGCAATCTTCTCGGTCTGCGAAGAACCTGGCCTAATATTTACGTGTAACCTAACACTTTCCACATAATCGGCAAAGTTGAACCAAGTTCAATGTCCAACAATATATCTATTTAGGCGGGTCACATCAACACAGTTAATAAACAAAGACGAAAATAATTAGAAGTCTCTTCTGAAATACCTTACGGTTGGCAATAATTATGCCAGATAATAGTAATTTGTTTTGCAAGGCTGCAAATTTGCTTTTTGGCGTGAGTACTTACTAACCTGCAAGCGAAGGATTCAAATATAGAATTCTGAGCGTAGCGAGGGTTTCAAAGGTACGAGACCCAGAATAACTTGGCTGCCGAGCGAATTACAACTTTTCACCTCACTACAGCGAGGAAAATGCTAGGTGCAAGAAAAACAGTTTAAATAATATATTAAATTAGAGTATCTTCGTCGCTACAGGACTTGCTCATATTTTATGATTTCTTACGATTTAAAAAAAAAACAAACCAAAATGATGGAAATTAAATTGATTAAAAAAAAAAGGTTTTTTTTTTTTTCATGCTCTCGTCGTGCGACTAGCGTCGGCTAGTGCGATTATACTAAAAATGAGATTGGCGCACTGACATGAAATAAGTAGGTATTAATGCATTTTCAGTGGACTGGCGGTACAGAAAATTATTAAATAGAAAGGTTCGAATTCAAAAAAATCTTTCCACGCGAGCGGATAAAGGCTCCTACAAACAGGCGCGACACGCGACGCGACACAAAGACACCGCGTGCCGCGCGACGAGCGGTCTTGTTGTGTCGCGTCGCGTGCCGCGCCTGTTTGTAGGAGCCTTTAAATGTAGTTTTGCACTCAGAGTTCGTATGATAAACAAAATCTGTCCGAGGTTGTGAGGTGAAAAAGGAATTACCTACCTCACAAAGTAAGCTGAAATCAGTAACTGTATGTCAAACACAAGACGCCAATTCAAAATTAAAGTCAATTCTGAATCAAAGCATTCGTAAAATTGGACGAGTAGGAACTAAGAAATTGCTGCGATAACAGCCACTCAATTTAGGATACACTGCGTAATTATTTCAGTTAACGTAAATGACATCCGTATTTCAATTCTGCATATTAAAACAATGATGACAAACTTGTTAATGATGAGTTATGAGATGACACTTGAGTCAGGGTCAAATCACCGAAATGGACGTAAATATTTACTTGTGAACGAAATAATAATAATATAATAAACAATATAATATAACAACCTTATAGGGAGTTATATTTTTGAGCCGTTTGGGGTTGAAACATTAGGTCAGTGGGGTCCGAGTGCTTATCGTGTATATCGGGACATCGCCAAGCGGTTGGTCGACTCTTCACGTGACCAGAGGGCTGGCCTATTTTTAGGCCAAAGAATCAGCGTTGCCATCCAACGTGGCGACGCTGCCAGCCTTTTGGGCACTTTTTCCACTGACGGCGATGCGGAAGAATTTTTTGATGCCCAATGAGCACTTTCCCCTTTTTTTCTTTTTCTTTTTTTTCGTGTAGGTTTAGAGTATAAATATTTTATTTTTAGTTTGTATGTTTTATCTTTGCAAATAAATGTACATAAATAAGTATATAAAAAAATTATATATATAATAATAACATTATTGTCATTGCAGGATACAACAAAGTAATATATTGGTCTTAATGAAAGGTCTGAGCAGGTGAAAGTTGGTCTGAATGAAAGGATGAGAGGTCTGAGCTAATAGTCAGGGTTTTTTTTAGATTTGAGCAAGAAATTTCTCAGACTTTAATCCTCTTCAATTCTCTTGATACACATCGTCAATTTGCCGTGTTATAACCGTTTTATACAACTTTCAAATAATGACAGTTGTGTTTTGATTACATGAGCAATTTAATTAGGTAGTCGATTTGCTAAACAATAAAAAATATTTTTCACTTTCTTATCATTACAATAAACACGGTAGTGTTAGGTAGTTTCTGTGTATGGTCTATAGGTATATACCATACACAGAAACTACATAAAAACCTCATTTCTGTATGGTATATCTATGTAGATATACCATACACAGAAATGAGGTTTTTGGTGATCAACTGCAAATCAGCATGAAAGTTCGACTTGAATAATTACGAATTCTTGAAACTGCTCTCAATTTAGCTTGTCGAAAACTATTCGAGTAGGTAATTATTGTTTTAGTAGTTGGGCATTGTAAATCTCAGATTTTCGAGTGCGTCTATAGTTTTACAGTTAAATATATAATTATATACCTATATCAGTTTAAATATAAGTGCTCAATAAATATTTTAGCAGTTATGTACCTAGTGATGAATAAATTTGCAAAGAACGCACTAGGTGCCAAGTTGTATGACAATTGACTTATTATCGTTTGTTTATAGAAGAGAGTATTAATATGTCTCTGTCTATCTAAATGACCCTGGCAATTAGTATTTAAATTAAATGTCACTCCAATATAATTGGAATCATCTTCAAAACATTTCAATCAGTCAACTTGTTATCGTTATAAAATACCCAAATATCTGCGCAAACACAATGTGTTATTCTTTTTGCAAAGCTTATTTTATATAAAGAACTCTTTAATTTTTTCATTTTTTTACAAATTCAATAGGTATCCATTTCTCAGCAAGCATCTAAATAATAAAACATGCAGTGATATTTTTTGTCAAAGTATAATAAACGCACTTAAAGTAAAAAAAAAAAATTTTACTTTAACGAAATCCTGAATAAATATAAAAATTCTAGTAATTATACTTACAATATTCCCGGTAAAAGCATTCCAATGTAAAACAAAACAGAAAAAAAAAAAGAAACTACTTACAAAAAAGTTTTCACATCCAAACTTTTTCTCACCAACCAGCACTTCACTTCACTTTTAATTTCAATTTTAGAATCACGTCACTTTTTTTCTGAATAGTCGATAATTTCGTGATGATGTTTTATTTAGTCGATTATTTTCACTGGTGATGATTTTGTGATAATGATAAGATACTTGTGTGTATACGTTTGTTTCGTACGCGCGCGGTCTTGCTACTGGCTGTGCTGTCGGGCGGGCGGCCCGCCCAGATGTTATCTCAGAAGTACCATTGGACGCGCCGCGAGCTATAAGCGAGAGCGGAGATTTAATTGTTTTGGTATTGTGTGTTTATTATTTGAAATGTGGTGTTGTATATAGAATAATAGTATGATATTCGATCTAAACGACCCGCATAAAAATCAAGAAACATTATTAGACCCATATCATAATTATTGGTTCATCTGTATTGACGCACTTTTACGACAGTCGTTGACAAAATGTTAACAAAGTAGGCATACCGTTTTATAATTAGCTGGAGCAGATTTGCTTAGATTTCTTTGCTGCAATACTAATTTCCCGGCTACGGTGGTACGTCACTGCTACGCCATAACAGTGACGTAGCAACGTAGCTGCATCGTAACATATTTTTTGTGAAATGTTTTTTTTTTGTATAATTCCTTTTGGTGTTCTAATTCGAACTCTTTTAATAATAATATTACATCTTTTGAAGAAAAAAAATTATTTGTCAGCTAAAATCATGATCACCGCTAAAAACTGTATTAAGCTAAATATTAATCCCTGGCATCCCAGGGATTAATATTTAGCTTAAAACAGTTTTTCAAACACACAGACAGTTTGTCATTTCGCGGAAGTCATTACTACCGCGAAATGGTCCATACACGTCACTATGGATGTTGCATGGTGTCGATGAGGAGCAGAAGGAGGACACCGCCAAGGTGATCGCTGAGGTGATTTGTAAGAAATTGCAGCTGAGTGACTTCGCAGTTGCAGACATTAGCCGATGTCACAGGGTGGAACGAGCCGTAGCAAATAAAACAAGGCCTATCTTGTTCAAGGTTGGAAATCTTGCAGTCCGGGATAAGATATGGTTTTCTAAAGCCAAAATAAAGGCTTCAGGCGTCACTATGTCCGAGTTCCTAACAAAGGGGCGGCATGATCTGTTCCTGGATGCGTGAGAAAGATGTGGTGTCAGCAATAGCTGGACTAAGGCAGGCTGTGTGTATATCCTTGGTCCCAATCATACGCGGCAGTTGAGTTCTTCGCTGAATTAGACAAGATTGCTCCGAATCCCGGTGATCCCGAGCAGAGTGTTCTAGTTTCGGCTGTGTTAGCCTATGTCCCGGTCGTTGCTGCTGCGAAGACCTCTACCGGTTGAAGTGTGGTGTCGCTTTAAAGAAGTAATTTCTTTGTAATGTTTTTACTCTACATCCTAGTAATATTATGTTTGTTTATACCTCCAGTTTATTTTTTATGTGCTACTGCTACAATAATTTTATAATTAAATTCAATCACTTAATGAAACTAATGTCCCAAATAGGGATGTGTCCTGGGTAAAAAAAAAAATCTGCTTACTCCGTCAATCAGATAATAAAAAAATATTAGACACGTATTTATTGCTTTATCATATTAATAAAAAATGACTTAGATAAAACACATTAAACTTGGGGAGTGGGGGCTGATTACGTCACAGCTACGTATAAAATTTACTGAGAAGTGATGTTATGCCACATTACACGATATATATGCCCATGAGCATAAAAAAAATTATGACTTGGCTACACACATGCCGTCGAGAAATATTTCTCAGGCATACCGTTCCCTCACAATGTTTTCCTTCACCGTTTTTTAAGCAAGTGATAATTCCCCGCTACCGCTTATGCTTTACACCAAGCCATCCCGCAGGACACCCCGTTGCCGTCAATTGTTTCACTCGTTAAGCACTTCGTAAACATGTCCGTTTTAATGATGAGAGCTGCAAAGGTGTCTGCAGTTTTTATATCTACCCTTAAGTGTTTGTTTTTACGTAAACCACTTGAACTATTTGATAAGGGTGACTCAAGGGTATGATTCGGATTTGTAAACAGAGTACGGAGGTAGAGAAGGTAAGTAAACAACATGACGTTGGTAACATTACGTTTTTTAGGGTTCCGTACCCTAACCCCCCCCCCCCCCGAAAATGAAACCCTTATAGAGAACTCATGTGTCTGTCTGTCTGTCCGTCTGTCACTGTCGATTTGCGCCGAATCTAAAGATAATAATCGACCCAAAGACCCAAAGACGGACGTGTGACGTAAATAAATGAATTTTGAATATGGGGGACAAACGTGAATTTTTTTTATTGCAAACTGTACAGTGTGACATATCAAATGAAAGGACTTGTAATGTGAATTTCAAATATATTACTTTTATAATTTTAAAATAAATATTTTTAACGTTATTAAACAAAAATATGAAAATTGACCATTGACCTCTCTCTCTCTGAAAATGCTGTGCGAGCGCGGTGTCCGTTTCGACTGCTCGGCCATATTGTCGTAGAAGAACGTACAACAACGTCAACATTACGAAGGAATTTTTAAAACACTAACAATGAGAGTCAGAAAGTTATAAAGGTTTAACCGTGGCCGCGCGGTCCGCACATGGAGAACCGTGCGGCCACGCAGTGTTCTTAAACGGAGCTTAGTAGGGCTGTGGTAGAGGTCCCATTATTTTTGCCACTGATACGATTTCGAAGAAAATTTAGACAGTATGAATAAAGCCCTAATGTTTGGATTTCACGACCTACAGCAAGTTAGAAGTAGGGTGACCAAGATTTATGGTGCGTCAATCAGACATTTTCATAAGCGTTGTTTTTATATATCACACACGTAAGTAGTATCTAATATCATAATGAGGGAATAACTATGGTTAATTGGGTGGAGAAGTACTCATGCGAAAATATCAACACCGTATTCGTTTAAATACCAATTTTAGCATTTTGATTTATATAGTATAGAAACTTTTTGTTGTGATTTAATCGTGTTATTATGTTTCGCCTTCAAAAATTATAACTGGTGTTGAGATGTTTGTGAAAAAATATTCAATCGAGCAGTCGAAACGGACACCCGAGCGCGCAGTGGCGCCCTCATCGTTTGTTTGGTGATTTCTTTTATTTTAAAATGAAAATGTAGAAAATAACCATGTTAAGTTGTACCCCACAAGACTATAGGTACGTTATTATTATTACAAACAGTAGTTGTACATTGTTATATTTTATTGTAATCATTAAAACGGAACTTAGTGGCCACTATTTTCCATTTTAATGATTACAATAAATCTTAAACTTAAACTAACTAGACTTAGTTTTAACTTAGACTTAAAGGTTAACTTTAAGACTGTAATGGCCAGAAAAATCTTCGTAACTCAGCTTTTTCACCCTTTAGCCATTTTGCGATGTATATTTACATAAAATAGATACCTACTAATAGACACGATTATTCATAATCAATACATCAGAATTTATAATTATCTTTTAATTAACCTTTTCCAATAAGCTCGCCTACACTATTTTACTAAAACTTCTAACTTATTATACATTCCTGAACTTTTACAGTTTCATTGAATCTGCCGGTTATTACTAAATTAATATCTATTTTATTTTTAACCGACTTCAAAAATGTTGAGGAGGTTTCTCAATTCGACCGAATATATATATTGTTTTTTTTTTAATGTTTGTTCTCGAACAACTTCGTCGTTTATGAACCGATTTTTTTTTTTTTTTGTATAGGAAATATTCCAAGGATAGTACCATGATAAGGGAACCAGGATCTGATCATGGGATCCATGAGGAATTGAGGGAACTCCTCAAATATTATAGGCCCCGCAGCCCCGTGCTCGTCACCGCGGCTCCTCCACGCAGCGCCTCCCGAACCCTTCGTCCCGTCCCGTTGCCAGTGTGTGCAGCCCTGGCGAAACCCCTTCAAAAGGATTTCGCTAGCGTCACCGCGAGTGCCCCTGGCGCTCCTAGTAGCAAGCCCATGCCAGAAAAGGCGCTGAATAGGGCTGATAATGATGATGGTTTCGTGACAGTGCAAAGGAGGAAGCGCCGTTCGCGAACGAACAAGAACCGCTGCGGCAAAGCTCCTCCGGAGCCCGAAGTGAGTCTGCGTGCCGCAAAGCCGAACACACTAGTGTACATCTCCCGCCTGCACTACACCACTAAGGCGGAGGACATCGTGGAGTACGTGCGCCAAAGGACAACGTACACGCCGAGGGTGCAGTTACTGGTATCGCACCGGAACGTCAACTTCAAGGCGTTCATCGTGCGTGTTCCAAATCTGTATCTGCCCATCGTCATGGTAGAAGACTTTTGGCCGCAAGACGTGGTGTTCCGTCGCTTCCGCGGACAAGTTCCACAGAACAGCACAAAGTGCAGCTAGTGCAAAGTGAAGTGCTACTAACATAGTCTTAAGCCTTTTTATTAACACAAGCTTTATCTATACTTCTATACTAATATATAAAGCTGAAGAGTTTGTTTGTTTGTTTGTTTGTTTGTTTGAACGCGCTAATCTCAGGAACTACTGGTTGGAATTGAAAAATTCTTTTTGTGTTGGATAGTCCATTTATTGAGGAATGTTATAGGCTATATAACATCACGCTACGACCAATAGGAGCGGAGCATAAATGAAAAATGTTGCAAAAACGGGAAAAAATATTCCTTTTTGAGAGCTTCCGTTGCGTGCGCTGCGTAAACGGTTTAAGTTACGCAAAAATCATGTATGATGGAATTGTTCCTCTTTAAATGTTCTAAAAAAAAGTCCGCGACAGCATATGTCTATCTTTTAAGATTAACTCGCTATAACCTTTTTTATGGTAATCAAATTTGTTCGAAATTAATGCATTATTTGCGAAGGAGTTTTCATAAACATGGTATTAATCCTTATCCAAATAAATACGTTATTCATCACAAGTATTTAATTTTGAACAAAGTTGCCCTTACATCATTTAATTTCAATGAATATCTTAGGAGATATAACTGTTTTATAATAACTCCGCAGCAAAATAATGATCAACTCTGCGAGGTAGTCTATTCTAAAGTTGAAGAGTTAGTTTTTAGGGTTCCGTACCCAAAGGGTAAAATGGGACCCTATTACTAAAACTCCGCTGTCCGTCTGTCTGTCTGTCCGTCTGTCACCAGGCTGTATCTCATGAACCGTGATAGTTAGACAGTTGAAATTTTCACAGATGATGTATTTATGTTGCCGCTATAACAACAAATACTAAAAAACAGAAAAAAAATATATTTAAGGGGGGCTCCCATACAACGGACATGATTTTTTTTGCCGTTTTTTTTGCCCCGCCCGCGTGGATGTCGGTTATCGCGTAAAAAAGTAGCCTATGTCCTTCTCTATATCCCAGGCGGTCTATCGGCGGTATCTCAGCGGTTTAGGCGTGAAAACGTTACATACAGACAGACAGACAGACAGAGTTACTTTCACATTTATAATATTAGTAAGGATTTGTATGGATGGTACGAAACCCTTCGTGCGCGAGTCCGACTCGCACTTGGCCGGTTTTTTGTTTTTTGAACGCGCTAATCTCTGGAACTGCGAGTTGAATTTGAAAAAATCTTTTTGCATTTTACAGCCCAATTCTTGAGGAAGAATAACATTCCTATTAACTAGGACACAATTTTTTTTAAATGAAAGTTTATGCGATAATGAAGTAAAATCACGGGCAGGCAATGTGTTGCGACGGGGTGGGTCGGGGGAACAAGAAATTTAACGCGGACGAAGTCGCGGGCAGAAGCTAGTATTAAAATATGTATGTTTAGGTTAAGGTATTTTTCTATGGGCCTGTGTTGCCTGAAATAAATGGTATTATTATTATTATTATTATAGCGATTTTTGTATTTTCATCAACAACTCAAGCATTTGCATTCAGAAAGTATCATTTGATGAAGTGGAACTGATGAAGAAGACCACAAATGGCCACCGGAACTCCTCAATGATACCTAAGTATTTCACGGGTGGCGATAAAATATTTCGATTAAGATAGTTAAGCTACTATGAAGCAAATTTAAATAAATATTTCTGATGAAAATGGTACCATCGAACTGATCTGAAGATGAAGCCGGAAAGTATGCACCGGAACTCCGTAATAAAACAATGTATCCTAGCCGTGTTTGGGCTAATTGGAATTTGCATGAGACGCACTCGGGCTATAAATGGTTATTCACCGATTTTTATTAACTTTGCTTGGGTAGTTTTTGAGTTAGCGTCGATAATACGTATTTAATCCACTTCGTATATCTTGTGTCACTGTTGTTTGTGCGGTGGAGCAAGTAGTGGTAATCGAATTGTTGTAGGGTAGATACCATACCTAAAAAGTGAAAAATAAAAAACTTTTTAACAAAAAAACAATCGACTTCCGAAAAATAATAAAAAAGTGAAAATTAACTTTAATTTCGGAAGTCGGTGTCCTTAGTTCTGTACCTTCGTTTTTTGCCACCGACAACCGTTTTTTTTTTTTTTTTGGGAGTCGGGTTATTTTTTTTGTATACTTGTACATATTATTATTACTTAAAAATGAATGAATTAAAATCTGATGAATTCGTAAAAGTCATATGTAGAACAAAAGTGTTTCACAAGGTCATCAATCCACCTTGTGGAAGGTCTTCCTACGCTACGTCTTCCGGTACGCGGTCGCCACTCCAGAACCTTTCGGCCCCAACGGCCATCTGTTCTGCGAGCAATGTGCCCTGACCGCATTGCCACTTAAGTTTGGCAATTCTTCGAGCTATGTCGGTTACCTTGGTTCTCCTGCGGATCTCTTCATTTCTGATTCGATCACGAAAACAACGTTAACATTGAAACGTTACCCTGGCAAAATCGTTTTCCAGAAATTCGTTTCAGCCCGGAACGAAATACAACAGCCAGCCGCATAGCTTTGTTGACAAAAACCAAGTGCTTTAACCAGTTATTGAAGAATAATCAGGTTCTCCTTTTGAGGAATAAAAACGCAGCAGTTGCATAAGAAGGTCCAAAATCAAAATATTATATTTTATTTGACATAAACCTACATGGGCACTTATGTAACGTCAGAAGCTAGGTAGACGTAGTCTCTAGAAGGTATCACGGGTACTCTTGAAGTGAAAATTTCTTTAGGCGCGTTGAGCGTTTTTTGGTAGGGGAAAAACTTATGGTTTCGCGATCGTCACCGAACGCTTTCCATGAGCTATATGTATGAAAGAATGTTGATTAAAAATAAATAAATAAACGTTTATTCCAAAGTTTTGTATCATCACTTCTGTCGGCAATCCTTATGTCTGCGAATTTTTTTTTACCCGTGGTCCATACGAGAAATACAATGTTGCCGAATACGTCATACCTCCAAGTCCTAGTCCTCCTTAAATCCAATGCTGAACAAGTACACACGGCCACAAATCAAGCTATACATATTTCCAGTTTAGGCTGATCTCGCATTATAAAGGATTTCCGAACAATGAGAGGTCAGCTTATACTGGCTTGATTTGTGGCCGTTGTACTTGTTCAGCATACAAGCGTTCTAAAGTACAAACAGAATATTACTTATAATCACAAACCTACAAAATATTGTGTATTATGATGGCCCGAGATAGCAGACAAATCGAGGTTAAAAGGCGAGCAATTCCTGGAAGCTATTAGAGAACGCTTTGAACTCAGTTTACTCAGTGTAAAGGAAGTTTATACGTGCAAGTATTTTTCCTACTTGTCTGGAACACAACTCGTCCTCTGTCCTCATCTGCCTAGCCTTTTCCCAACTACATTGGGAAGGCCAACAAGGGTTTTTGCCCCGGGCCTCCACAAATAAACGGACGTCCATGATGTTTTTTTTTAGATAAGAAAAAAAAATACCTCTTCGTAAGACTGGTTGTCAGACTTAAGGGCTTCAATCTGATACACAACTGCTTCTTCTTCAAATAAGATAATTACTCAATCCTCATCAATCATTAAACTTGACTTGTTTTCCGTACGTCTTTCTCGGGTGACCACTGAAAATCAGCGCTGTGCTGTGGGTCCCCCATAGCACAGCATCATGCTGAGTGGAAGCCTTCTTGTCACAGTCATGACGTGCAGCTTCCGGCTATTTCGGTTTTTTGGTCGTGATTATAATCCTATAAGATCATGCTGACTAGAAATCAAAACGTCTGTGCCAAGTATTGCCTTAACCTTATATTGACTAGGAAGCACAATGCCTACCTTGCAATATGTCTATACAGTATTTGAATTACTAAACCTTATTCTGAGTATGAACCAAAATGCCTACGTAGCTAGTAAGTAGGTATGTCTAAATGTAGATCTATTTTGTTAAATTTTTTTGTTTACCTACCTACTCGAGTTAATTAATTATCTTTGTGTATGCACGTTTTTTTTATATATATTTTTTTTTGTGACAAATAAAGGCTCCTAAAAACAAGCGCGCCACTTGATGCGACACAAGGGAACTGCATGTCGCGCAACGAGCGGTCCCTTCGTGTCGCGTCGCGTATTGCGCCTGTTTGTAGGCGCCTTAAACCTATTTTTCTTTCTTTCTTTCTTCATTACCTAAGCAAAGAAAAGAAAGAGATACCTACTTACACTTTATCAAACTAAGAGTACATGAATTCATCACGCACGGAAGGTCAAAAGGTTCAACGTGTGTAATTTCTTAAATTCGTTAATTAACCAACGTGCTTGTTAAGAAATCTTAAAAATTAAGTGGTTCATTATTTCCAGATAGAGACATACATAATAATATGTGGCTTGTTTGTGTGGTGGTGAGATAACCCTTTCGACCTCGGCTATTGAAGCTGATAGCGCGTTGAAGGCGCGCGGGAAACTGGACGATTGGAGAGATGTCTGAAACTTGGTGAAAGGAAAATGAATAGTGCAATGTGCATTGAAAATGAAGTATATTAGTACCAAGCTATGCAGGGGTTCATTGGTGTATCTAGAACTATTTTCCAGTGGGGCTGGCCCCTGAGATGCGATGTCCGATGAAGCCGAGTCGACGCCCAAAATAACTTCTAAAAAAATATGTAACATAAGTTACCTACATGTTTTAAGAAATGTTTGGTAAATGTTTAATCGTATTTAGCGAACAATTGATCAGAGAACAACAGATCACTGAACTGTATTTCGCAAGTACGCGACACACCGGTCGTCGCCTTTGTGTTGCATCGCGTCTCGCGCTTGTTTGTAGGAGCCTTAAGACGCAGATATATGCCAGTGACCTTGAGTAGTTGGCTTGCGTGTTCTGTACTGAGCTCACGCAACGCGTAGTACGTCCAGCCACTAATAGGACCCGCCGATCTAGGAGCTCTGTCCGAAATAAGACGCATTATTAATTTATTATACATAAAACAAAAGGTATTTTAATAAAACACGTATACTAAAAGATCAATAATTAAATTATCTTTAAAAACGTAAATGTTTCAGCGAATTATCACTTGATAGATTTTGCGTGATTCTGTTTTTTATCCGCGTTAGACATACCTACCTTTACAAATTATTTCTAAAACTGTAATTTAACATATATTTTTTCAAAATCATTAATACTACTCGTTTAGACGTGATCTTTAGTATAAAATCATTAAAAGCCCGTTATCGTCGCCTTAAAGACAATCCATAGCGTACCAGATACAGTATGATGTCTATAATTTTTCTACTACAACTACCTACTTAGTTTATTTCTCGGTTGAAGATTTGACTGAACTTGTTTTTGTGTGAAGTTATCTAAGTGTTCAGCGTACAATTATTTCGAATCAGTAACCAAATATCCTGAGGTGGGCACCACACCATTCTGAGCTGGGATTTTTCCATATACTGTTAAATCATATTTTATTTGTAACATACTGTAGGTATGTACGGTGGCCAGCACATCAAGTTACCACAAACTGGCTTTCTCGTTCGATTTTGAACTAAAGTTTAGGTAGTTTGAGAAATTTGACAATGGTGCCGATTCCCTTGTTCACAAACTAAACTAAATTTAAGTTCAGTGCATATTTTTCTTTTCATTTCATTAAGAAAAGGACAGAAGACAAATTTTAGTTTAGTCCTGTCAAATTAATCAGCGCATGTCACTACTCCATAAAAGCTTAGGCGTGATTAAAAACTTGCCGACTATAATTACGTCAAGCGGTGATTAATTTGACAGAACTAAACTAAAATTTATCTTCTGTCCTTTTTTTAATGAAATAGAAAGAAAAAGATGCACTGAACTTAAATTTAGTTTAGTTTGTGAACAAAGGAATCGGCACCAGTTTCGTTTTTAGCTTGATGTGCTGGCCACTACCTATACACACTTTTTTTTTTTTTATAAATAAATTATTATTATCATTATTTTATTTATGTCTACATATCTCGGGACCCTAGGGTCCCGGACCTTTGGAAGGCGTACGAGGGGCCGAAGCCAACTCGCAGAGGCCCGTTTGACGCTTTTTAATTAAATGAGGCATCAACCGACGATTATCCCTGTACGCACTATGCAAGTGCACCCAAGGACAACCCCCGGTTGGTGTAGGACTATTGCAGGATATGGAAAACAAAGATATTGGACTATGGGTTTGGGTGGTTAAAATGGACTGGTTACCAAAAACTATGGAAGGACTATGGCCCCTGCCTGATCAATGTTTTATTATACACGGATAAAATGGCAGGGGGTGACTTGCACACTCAATAATGGGCCCCTGAAAACGGTCGCTAGCACATAGTGACGTAGCGACAAGGGAGCAACATGTCCTGAGGTGCTCGAGGAGTGGAGAGGTATTCCAAGGCTCTCAGAACAATCCCAGAGCCCGGAAGATGGTCAAGATCCCTACAAGCACTTACTGGAATACTTCCTTCCTCCGAGCACGTTTGCTCTTGCGAATCTCCACTCAAGCCGGCCAATAAAGGCAAGAATGAGGTGGGAGCTCAGTTCCTCGTCAGTGTTCACTCCAGCCGGCCAATAAAGGCAAGCCAGAGATGAGGAAAATGACTTCTCCCGGGAGATAGGGTCCGTGGGGTCGCAACTGCCCAACAGCTCGCCACATGCTGCCCTGCGGGTTTCTGTATCTCTCTTGGTCTGGCTCCTCACCCTAGACATGTTCCGGCAAAGTAAACTCTACCGTCACAGACCTAGAGTTCGGAGCGCGCAAGCCCCACCACGACGTCAACGTAGAGATACGGCGGTGGGGTTATTATCATTATTATTATAAAAGCCGGGAATCCATCTATACGAACTAGTATACTCGTAAGTCACGATGACTCAGCGATTCCAGTCCACAGTCCATCAGATATCAAAAGTGCCCAGACATATGGGCAGTATCGCGGCGCGGCATACGACCGCTGCATGGACACCGGCGCGGGCGCACGTGCCCGTCACGCTTACAAACAGCGGCCGATCTCACCGAGCCCCTTACGCAATGCTCCCGGAAGCACTCGGGTTATGGATTTATTTATTATGTAGGTTTATTGGTACATTTTCAAGGTAGGTTACCTTGACTTTAAAATTGGTGTGCAACTGGCGCCTTGGGTGAGACATGAATGTACAGTTAACCGCAAATCAGTGGTAACAATTTAACATTGACAGCGTCTTTTCTTTATGTTATAGCAGTAGGTAAGGGTGATTTTCGTACTGCAAGTGTTACTTACCAATGATGTGCGGTTGCATGGACAGTGGTCAGCACATCAAGCTATATGAAACTGTCAAATTTCTCCAAACGATTTTAAACTTTAAAATGTTGATGATTAAATTCAAAATCGAACGAGAAAATTTTAGTTTGTGGTAACTTGAGGTGCTGGTGTGCTGGCCCCCGTACAAATTACCGCACCGCTTATACCTGTTTGTGGAATATCTCCAAGGACAGCGCAATGAGAAGCCTGATATAAATATAATAGGGATGTGTCCTGATAAAAAAAAGGAAAAACTGTTTAGTCCGTCAAACAGATAACACTTAGTTTACAAAGTTTTTGTCCTTTGAATGAAACGTTTTTTTTCTTAACAATCGAGGTGCACTGAGTTTCAGAAAAATTATAAAAAAAATCTAACACGTCATGTTTCCAAGATATTAATTATTCTTGATAATTTTTTACAAAAAATAATGCTTACAAAAATATCAAACAAAAAATTTAAAGTGAATTGTCTAAACTTTTTTCTTGTATTTATTCGTGTCTGTATCTCTAATAACAGACCAGCAATAATCACCTAACATGGCCTGGTCCCAGTATCCTTGATAATTTTGCTCAAAAAATTTCAAATCCTGATGAAAACGCTCTCCATGTTCATCGCTGACTTGTCCGAGAGCAGCCCAAGAGCTTAGAGTTTTTGTGCATCTTTCACAAAATACGTGAGGAGCCCATGTTTTGTCCTGGTGACAGACCGAAATTTAGAAATAACCGAAATATGCATCTTTAAGTGATTCCGTTATGGGATATCCTTTTTTAGATATTATAAATTCACCACAAACATAACAAAAACGATCAGAATGTACTTTACACAACCTTTTTGACATTTTTAAAACAAGTATTTATTTAACTGAACACTGCACAGCATCAAAATTTTAAAATAAAATCGAAACCAACTTATGAGTAGTTTGAAAATAAGATGTTATAAGAACTTGATTTATAGACGTGATAGAAATAAAACAAATATATGTTTGCGTTTAGTTATTACTACTAAATACATCGATATGGAATTCATTGAAAGGACATGACTTTTATTTTAATTTGTAAACTAGTGTAATAAAAAAAAATTCAGACACGTATTTTTTGCTTTATCATATTAATCAAAACTGACTTAGATAAAACACATTAAACTTGGGGAGTGGGGGCTCGTTACGTCACAGCTCAGAATAAATTCTACTGAGAAGTGACATCATGCCACATTTGAACTCAATGTATCGCCGTAATGTTTTGATTACGTAAAAAAAGAAAAAATACGTATCCAATATTTTTTAATAATCTACGTGACGGACAAAAAATATTTTTATAGTCATCATCTCTATAGGTGGTATAGATTTAGGACCAGCGGCGCACATCTAAGGGCGCAGTACAGCGCGATTTTCACTGGCAAACAAATATCAACCTTGTTTCCGTTGAAATAAAGTTTAAAATAAATAAATTTCTTCTTCATCTTAATCGCGTTAATATGCGAAAAGAGGTACGCGGTTAAGGTTATACTTTCGACTTTATTTTAAGAGAAGCAGAGTTGATATTTTTTTGGCAAGAAAACCGTTCTTCACTGCGCTTCGCCAGGTCTAAGCTGGCCCTTAGACGCGCGCCACGCAGCGCCTCGTCGTGTGGATAAGCATGGGCCATCTTGGGTAGAATGGCGCCTGTCTTGAAGCAAGTCTCAAACAAAATTATATTCGTAGAACTGTGTGCGTTACTCCAGCGGAATGTGGTCGCTTTTCAGGATTTTGGCTTGACAGATAATTAGTACCCCATCTCGTGTAAATGTGCCCGAAATTTAGAATTTGTGCGTCCAGCCGATTCAAAGATATTCACGAAAAACAGATTCCGCTGGAGTAACGTTACCCCAGCGGCATGTTTTTTAACCGGTGGTCGTAGCTAGTTAGTTTGTACTCATACAAACTAGCTATTTAGTTAGATCACATTTGTGCCTAATTGTGCCCAAAAAATGAAATTTATTTATTTATTTATTTATATATACTTTATTGTACATCAGATTACACATTACAAAAGAAAAGAAAACTTATACACTATAAAATATACATATAAATTTGTGCATCTTGAAGTTTCAGAGTTATTCAAGATACCGCTGGGGTAACGTTTAGCAAATTGCTGTACCTCTCAAACGGCATGACATACAACTACGATTTTTTTTACTACGGTGGGTCTTAATTTGTGCTTATACTGTGCAATTTTATTTTTAAAACTTAAACTTTTACAAATTTAAGAAGGTTGGCACAATGTACTGCGCGCCCGCTTTTAGACAGTCATTCGAATTTATTCGGTTAATCGTGAAATTTCTTTTCCTATGTTTTTTTTCTTATATCTGTGTAGTTACAAGGATTTTTCAGCTGAAACTTTAAGGATAAGCAATTGAATAAAGGTACTAATTATTTGTAGAATCACAATTACCGTCACTTAATATTAACTCATATAATGGAGTGTAACATTTTAGCCTAACCAGATTTTAATTAAAATGGAATAGCTCTCTGAGGAGTTGGAATAAAAACATCTAATTTCGCATGATGCTTTGAGTTCATAAAAGGTACAAACCACCATAATTGGAAAGTTTCTAGGGTTTCTCATTGAAGCGCAAGGATCGATTTTAGGGTTTTTGAAAATAAATTTATTATTTTCCAACAGTGTCGATTATAGAAAAAATAAAATTGCACAGCATAAGCTCAAATTCAGACCCACCGTAGTAAAAAAAATGGTAGTTGTATGTCATGCCGTTTGAGAGGTACAGCAATTTGCTAAACGTTACCCCAGCGGCATCTTGAATAACTCTGAAACCTCAAGACGCACAAATTTCATTTTTTGTGCATAATTAGGCACAAATGTGATCTAACTAAGTAGCTAGTTTGTGCTCAGCTACGACCACCGGTTAAAAAACATGCCGCTGGGGTAACGTTACTCCAGCGGAATCTGTTTTTCGTGAATATCTTTGCTTCGGCTGGACGCACAAATTCTAAATTTCGGACACATTTACACGAGAAGGGCTACTAACTACAACTAGAATCAATTAACTATTCATGTAATTTTTGACGTTCAAAAGTGCATCTTCGTGCCTATTTGAAATAAATTATTTGACTTTGACTTTGACTTTACTAATTATCTGTCAAGCCCAAATCCTGAAAAGCGACAACATTCCGCTGGAGTAACGCACACTGTAGAACTGTGGAACAGAGGTACATACCTATTACCTACTACACTACACTTCAACTTGCCTACAAGGAAAGCAATGTGATACCGTGGAGTTTCTTGCCGGCTCTTCTCCATAGGAAACGAGCAATTGTAACCGTGTACCTAGCTTCCGACGTTTCATAAGACAGTGTCCATGTAGGTTTAAGTGAAATAAAATATTATGATTTTTATTTTTGATTGAAAATGATAATCGTTTAAACAAAAAGGTAACAATAACTAATAACTTCTACGAAAGCTAGCCATGCTGGCTCGTTGACAAGTTTGATCTGAAATTCTAATCTAATGAATAACTGAAATACATCGGCTGTCCCATTTCAAAACCTAGTAAGGGAGACTTTTTCCAAAAAAAAATTTATTGCATAATCTTGTTAACCTAATAAGTCCGTACCAAATACAAAAACACCAGCATTGAAAACTCACATATAAGCAGATTATATTTAAGTATCGATACATAGTAAGTGCTCCATTCACTGCCTTGGTACCACTTTAAAACCTAGTAAGTCACTTAAACCATTTCAAAACCTAGTAAGTCTCTGAGACTTGCTAGGTTTTTAAATAGGTAATGCATTAGCATGAGAATGGAATAGCATTTTTTTTACCTAACATAAATACTTTTCAAAGGCTTGACCTATTTACGTTTATGCGCTCTCCTGTAAAATTTCGTTTTTGGTCCTTATTAACTAAGGTTTTGAAATGGGACAGCCGACATTGTAACGTTACATTTTTCCGGGAGGAGAAAAATTTAAGGTCAGATAAAGAACTACCACCTACCTATCATCAGAACTGGAGGAGTCCCGGCTTAAGAAGAAAATAAACAAGTTAAGCTGGGACTCCTCCAGTCCGACCTATACTTTAAACCACATGACTTCTTGATACGACCTGCTCCTCCGAGGTCGGCGACTTGGAAGCCTGACTCGAGATTTCCCTCCAAGAAATCCCTGGACCTCTCACTCTTAAGGACCTCTAACGTTTCTTCTCCCCGGTTTCCCTGACCTCTTATATCCTTCAATTAGGACAGTCACAGACACATTATTCAGTGGGTACTGGAGGATCCTAATTGAAGGATATAAGAGGCCAGGGAAAAAATCAATTAGATATCTGTCATATTAGATTAATCAGGTCCTACCGAATGGGTATTCGGTAGGACCTGATTAATCTAAGACAGATATCTATTTTTTTTTTATTTATTAAAATTATTGTTTACTCTTAACTTGTTTATTTTCTTCTTAAGCCGTGACTCCTCCAGTTCTGATGATAGGTAGGTGGTAGTTCTTTCTCTGACCTTACATTTTTCCCCTCCCGCAAAATGTAACGTTAGTTACAACATACATAAATAAACTCACGACTTCCCACAGGGGTACGCAGAAACTACAGAACGTCATCTGCTCCAAACCAAAAGAAGTATGTAGGTACATACAGGTTTTTGTTTGTTTACGTTCATACAACTGGTCATACACGCACGCCGGTTGTCATAACTACGCATCTGACCTTTCTGAAGAACACCACCGATAAGTTCACTATAAATGTCCTTCAACTTTAAAATTCTTTCGAATGAGAAATAAAAAAAAATGTTTAAACATGAAACTTTGAAGAAATTAAAACAAACAACAGCTGGATTTCTCAAATATTTCTTTGGATTTCTTCGAATACATAATATTATTAGTTTAGTAAAAGTAAGTTCCAGTAACATTAATAAACAATTACTTTCATTGACAAGTTTTGTTTCAACTTTCAAAGTTATTTTCTTTTTATTTTGCTGAAAAAGCAATTTTAATCAAAAGATAAAAGTGTCTAATAAAATAGTATTTATTTAGTCTTTTAACTTAAAACCATTCACATTGGCATCTAATCCTATATTGTTTTGCTCAAATAATTTACCAAATAGAGAACTGTACAATTCATTCTTGCTCTCATCAGTCCAGGAGACTGACTTCTCAGGAGCCATAAAATTCACCAACTTGTTATGAACTACGTACTTAATCTTCCTTCCTTTTGTTGCTTTTGTATCTACTTTTCTCTTCATCTTGCTTCTCATTTGCTGTAAAGCAATCCATTGACGACTCAACTGCACTGGGTCAGAAATATCCGCAGACTTGCATTCAATTAGTTCTCTAAGTAACTGATGATAAAAGTCACTGTCATCAAATATTTCTGGGATATATTCATCATTGTCTTTACGGTCTCTTGTTACTGGGTTAACTTCCGCATCATCAACATCTTGACTTTCTTCTTCTTCTGAGATATCCTTTTTGTACCCAATTATTTCATATTCAGACCTCTTCAGTTGTGTACGTCTCACCAACTTTTCTCTATCAGAGAGAATATACGATATTTGTTGTAAGACTGTGTTGGTTGGCGCATTTTTTATGTTAGTAGCTGTGGCCAGACGTGTTTTGTCATTCCATTTTTGAATTGAAGTGTCTCTGAATGATTTGAAAGATTTGTGGGAAGTTGAGATGTCAGTTTCATACTCTTCAAGTTTACGTTTCTTGGTTGGTGCAATTTTGCTTTTGATTTTATGTGTTGGAACTTCTTTACTTGTCTCCTCTTCAGCATCAGTATCTGATGGTATCTCCTCATTGTCCGTATCACTTGGGATTTCTTCATCACTTTCTTCTTTTGCAGTGTGTTTTGCATCAGCCTGTTGTTTGCTTAATTTCCTGTTGCAAAGGGTCTTTGTTTCTGGATATTTACTTAGAAGCAAATTCTGAAGGGATAGTAACCTGAAAATATGAAATGTAACGGATAATAAACACACTTATTTGCATTAAAAAATTGGAAACTTATTAACTTTGAAACATCTTAGTTCTTTCTTTTTCGTGTGGTTAGTGTCTAACCCCTCGGTGTCAGAGTTTTTATGCCGCCCATGGGCCTCTTACTTGGCTTCACATGCCGTCGAGAAATATCTCTCAGGCATGCCTTGCCCATGTTTCCTCACAATGTTTTCCTTCACCGTTTTTTAACCCATTGAAAGCCAACTTCGCAATATTACGTATGTGGTAAGAATGGCAGAGATACCGATAATATGGTAATCTGCCATGTGTTATTCGGCCTCCTTGAATGGACATTATTATACTGGATATAACAAGTTTTGTTTGATTGCAGTGCCAGGGGTAAGTTATTTTGCGTATATGCAATATTGCGTAAGTAAGCAACCTGGATAAAATAAATATTAGTAGTGCTTACCTACACAATAGTATGTATCGCAATATTACGTACCATGGCATCCTTCTATAGATTGGTATCCGTGATGCCAACTACATAGTATTATGTAGCCATTTGTATTGGCCACTGATTATGATTATATGGTTAACTTCAGCATTCAATGGGTTAAGCAAGTGATAATTATAAAATACGCACATGAATCAGAAGAGTCAGAGATGCATGCCTTGGGTTCAAACTCAAGACCTATAACTTGACAGTCCGATGGTCATACCACTACGCTATCACTGCTAATAATATAAAACAAATGGTAATTATTAGGAATGAAACTTACTTATCCAAAACATTGGTGACATTAGCCTTAGTTGCAGTGGCCTCTTCTACATATTCCATATTCTCCTTCAATTCACTGTAAGCTTCAGGCATGGGCATCTGATTAGCAGTGTTCACACATCTTTGAAGATGGATCCTCATCTCCAGCAAACTCTCCCATAGCAACAACTGGTTCCTTACACAAATACCTTTCTTTGCATCTTCAGATAAGTTCTGTTTTTTAACATGTTCAAAGTTTTCTTTCATTGGTTCAACCATTTGACTGATATCATATCCTTCTCCCTCATCATCATCTTCATCACTGCCTTCCTCATCACCACTCCCATCTTCTTCGTCATCCGAATCAGCATTCAATTGTTTTTGGAACTGAGTAATGCTATAATCTTCACTTTCAGCGTCTGAATCTGATGCTTCTAAATCCAATGATTTCTCGTCACTAGTTTTTGTTTTAGACAGGTCGTTCTCCGAATCAGATCCGTCTGAGTCGATCGAAAAATCCTGTTTGCTCTTTTGAGGTTGTTCTTGGTGCGACAAATTATCCTCTGAACTACTGCCATCTTCATCAGATTCTTCGAGATCTTCTCTAGATACGACTTGTCCCTCATACTTTTTACTGACCTCGCTCAATAAACCCACGTTTCGTTTACGGAAATCACTGATAGCCGCCTCAACTTCACTATCTGAAGAACCCAAATCATCACGCGTAACCGTTTTCGGTTTTGTGCCGAAAACTTGGTCATCTTCTATGTCAGCACGAGGTTTTACCGTTAGGGCATCGGCAATTTTATCAGATAGTAGTTTCTGTGGTGTTTTCTTCTGTTTTAACTTCATTTTTGAGTTAATTTTTAATATTAACCAACAAAAACCCTTCACGTGTTTATGACACTATCACCTATTGATTGAATGTCAATGTCAAATGTCAATCGAATTCTTGACATTTCTCTACCAAGGTTTACGAAGCATGCTAAATTTAAAGCTATCTTTAAAAATAATAAATCAAATTATTTTAATAAACCTATAATGGTTTATTAAAATAATTGAGACACTAACAAATTTTAGTGATTACATTCCGGGCAGAAGAGTTAAGCACAAATAATTTGATAAAAAAATAGGAATCAAAAATAATTAGTGTGTGTGCTTTGTAAAAAATTTCTTTTTCTTTTTACGTAGCACTCTTTTATATCAAATATATCAATCAACATTTTTATTAAAAAATACGGAATATTAACTGATAAAAGCTTAATCAATCAATAGTAAAGTGATACTAAATTACTAACAGACATATCCAATACCTACGAGCTTTTTATCGGCTGACTAACAATTTTCGAATGAATCGAAATTAATAGCGCGAAAATTGACATTTAGCTTTTGACAAGGAAAGCAAAGCAGTTCGAACTTTCGAAGCTTGAACTCCGATCGACAAATATAAACGTACTTTATTCCAAAGTTAGCTAATAAAATGCCTAGAAGAAGAGTAATGCCGAAAACTGTAACGTGGTTAAGTGAAGAAATACATGAACCACAGAGTTTAACTCCATCGTTTCACCATTACGAGTAAGTTAACCTGCAAATTCAAAACAACTTTGTTATTTTTTACTTTTCCGGGCTTTAACAGTTTATTTTTCCAGGAAGTTTCAGTTTGGGAATATCATAGCTGGAATTAGAGATTGTGTTCTTATTTCGAACGCTGATGCGGCAGAACCGGATACGGAGGCAGGTTGCGATGCGGCTCGCATTATTTCATTGTATGAAGATAGCACCAACGCCAGTGATCCCTTCAGAGCCAAGGTTCAGTGGTACTCGAGGCCCAGTGACCTGCCTAACTGGTGTTTGAGTAATATGGAACCTGTTAGTTTCTATGAAAAAGAGGTGAGTTAACAAATTTTTAGGATTATTTACAAACTCTTCATACAATCCCGTATGCTGTTTGCATGTTTTGTCTCAGCATCACCCTTAGGTTGTCTGGTAGAAAATGCCTCAGGCTTTAAGTCTGACAGTATTTTTTTCTTGGGCATCATAAAGTTTTAATAATTAAAATCACTTCAACTTTTAAGATCTTGGGATGATAAAATTATAAAAACTTAAAGATATACCTTACTGCCTCTGAGAACACTGAAAATGATTTCATTACAAAGAAAACTGAATTTATTTACTTTAGGTAATAGAGGACCATCGTCCCTTCAACCAAGATGTATCAATAGAAACATTCTTCAAGAAATGCTCCATCACTCGGACTATTACAAAAGATATGGATGATATTATTAATGAGCCCTACCATTACATATGTAGATACCGCCTCATGGCCATGAGCAGGCGCAAAGTACAAATTGAACCTGTGCTTGAACAGGAACGTAAAGCATTAGAACTGTTAAGTACACCCAATAAGACACCATCAAAGACAACAACGCCGAAAACACCAAGTAGTTTAGTCAAGAGAATGAGTAGAGTATCTATCTCAGAAAAGAACTGGAGTGTCAGCAAAAATGATGGAACAAAACTTCTGCTCAAAAGAGCAATATTAGCTGATAAAAACGAAAAAGATTCACCAAAAAAAGCAACTCCAAAATCAACATCAAAAAATGTCACAGAAACACCAAAGAGCTCTAAGAAGTTATCCAAAAACAATATAGAAGATGTTTTGTCTATGGAACTAAAAGAAAATTCTGATGATGAGCTCCCAACATTGATCATCAGGCAGCACATACCCACCACACCAAAAAGAAAGCAGTCAATATCTAAAATCACAAATGAGGAGACTCCTAAAAAGATTTTAGTGTTTGAGGATGAAGAAAAGAGTACTCCCACTACGAGACGAGGCAGGGCAAAGGTTGTTATTAATTATCAGGAACCTGAAGTTTCACCTATAAAGAGGACTGCTAGAAAGGCAGTCCATAAAATGTCTGAGAGTGATGATGACTTCAAGCCAGCTCCTCGGACTCCAAAAACGCCAAAGACCCCTAAAACGCCCAGGACTAGAACACCAGCACAAACACCTAAACGCAGTGTGACTAAAAGAATTTTGACAAGTCAGCTAACACCTACCTTACGTAACAGAGCACACTCCATTGATAATATTGATGGTAAGAGGTCCAAACTTTTGCGAGACTGTCTTGTCTATGATTGTTTGAACTACATAGTAAAGTGAACTCTATAATTTGTATTCTGTTACTTTTTCAGAGTTTCTAAAGGATAACAAGTCTCTCCCTGGCAGAGAAGGTCAAATGGAAGAAATTCTATCATTTGTTAGATCAAAACTTTTGGATGGTACCAGTGGGTAAGTTTTATTGCTTTTCAGTGTACTTCCTCACTGGATTACACTTTGCATAGACAGAAGCGTTGATGGCGCAACCCAAATGCAACACCTGTCGGCAAGTTTTTTCGCCATACCTTCTTGGAAAAAATCGGCAGTTTTGGCATCATTTAGAAAAGCCAGCGACGAGCCAGTAGTCGCATTTTCAATATTTTTAGAAAGTCTAAAATAATTTTTCGAATGAACATTATTTTAGACTTTCTAAAAGTATTGAAAAATTTTAGTAGTTGCCAAGTGCCTATTACAGACTTCTATTAGGATATCCCACTTTTTCCAACTGTTAAAGGTTGGCCTGCAATAATAGCCTTTAATTTCTTTCAGATGTATGTACATATCAGGAGTACCAGGTACTGGCAAAACTGCAACTGTCTGCTCAGCTCTTAAGTACTTAAAGGAAGACAGAGTGGACTTGCCTGACTTCCAGCTAGTTGAGGTCAACGGTATGAGGATAGCTGAACCCAGACAGGCTTATGTACAAATATACAAACAACTTACTGGTGAGACACACTTTTTACGAAAAAAATCCATACTTAATATTATAAATGTGAAAGTTGAGTTTTCACGCCTAAACTGCTGAACCGATCGGCATGAAATTTGGCAGAGCCTGGGATATGGAGAAGAACATAGGCAAAAGCTAGTAAAATATATATTAATTTCTTGAATAATTTTACCTGTAACTTTTATAGCCAGTGACATAAGGTTCAAATAGAATTACTTAATTTTTATAGGTAAATCTGTAGTATGGGAGCAGGCCTGTGCATTATTAGAAAAAAGGTTCACAAATCCTGGACCTAGGAGGACACCAACAGTATTGCTTGTGGATGAGGTAACTGAGTACTTTCCTGTTTGTACCTAAAACTGTTTTAATTGATAGTTTTCATCCTCAGCCTATTTGGTTTATTCAAAACTAATGTTAGTATTTAAAGAATAATCTAATCCAACCGTCTTAGCCTGTATTGAATATGAGTTTTTTTTTTTTTTTTTTTGTTTTCAAATTATCATTTAATCTAAAAACAACTTTATTACTTTCAGTTAGATGCCCTTTGCACCCGCCGTCAAGACGTCCTCTACAGTATAATGGAGTGGGCTGCACACAACACTGCCCTACTCACTGTCCTCGCAGTAGCCAACACTATGGACTTGCCCGAACGAGCGCTGGCGTCAAGAGTGGCTTCCCGCCTCGGTCTGACCCGGCTTACCTTCCCACCGTATACTCATACGCAGCTCCAGAATATCGTTGCTACGAGACTGGCGGGGGCTAATGTTACTGCCGATGCTGTGCAGCTTATTGCTAGGTATGTTAAAATTTTAATGATAGGTGTACGTTACCCCAGCAGGAAAGTGTCTCCTAGAGTGATATGAGTGGAACGTATAATTAGTGCGTAATCTACTGTAAAAGTGCGCCAAATAAAAAATGTATGCGTTTTGTCGTTTTGGAATAAAACGGAAAAAACGATTCCTGCTGGAGTAACGTTTTTCCAGCAGGAAAATTCTAAACGAAAGGTCGGAGAGATAAATATTTTGCATGGGCAAAAAGCTTATATTTGTGCAAAAATATGCGCCGAAAATATAATTTGTGCGTCTTCAGGTTTTCGAGATATTGCATTTCCTATTGGAGTAACGTTATGCAGAATCGTGTATCTCTAAAACCATTATATGTGCGCCTGTAGAATAAACATATACGAGTACCTCTTTATTTGTGCGTATTTGTGACAGAATTAGATTTAAGAAAATATTTATAATTTTCAAGTAATCGCGCTTTTTTAAAACCCGAAAAATATCGTAGCGCCTAAATGAGAAAACGTTTATAAAAATACAATACAATACAGTACAATACAATACACAGACAATATACAGTTTTAAAAACTGTATTCGATCCTTCTTGGCGCTTTTAATAACCATAAAAAGTTTCAAAAGTGTACATGCATGCGTTATTGAATAATATTGCTAAAAGTCATAACGACGGTGTCATAACTTTGACGGCAAAATACAAGAAACCGGCTCAACGCAAGATGTGTGGGTCTAAACCAAGAATTAGTAACGCACTAATTCTTGGTTTAGACCCACACATCTTAGTGAAAATATTGGCTCTTTAGTCAACTGAGGCCGCTCTAACTTATCCCGTGGAATGAGTTGACCTAATGAATTTTTGAAGCAGGCCACAGATCCCATTGGTACATTTAAAGATTTGTACAGACACGAAAAAAGTGTTAGACATTAGATTTACGAAAACAAATATTAACCTTGTTGAATTTTACTAGTTTTTAGTATTATTAATTTAACTGAAACTGTATTAGACTGTAATTCTAAGTTTTAGTTTTTTGAAAAAAAAACAAATATTACTTTTAGTTTTTTTTTTAATATCATATATATACGTACGTTGTTATACGTGACTTTTAATCAAATGGCTGTGATTTTGACTAGTTCTAAGTAAATATTAATCAAAAGACTGATTTGTGGATTCTTTAGTTTTATATATTGATTTTGAATTAATACAAACATTATAACTGTGATTTTCAGTTGTTTAATTTTACTGTATTGTGTACGTTAATATCAATCAAGGGTAATTGTAATATTATTTCACTTTAATTTGTTTTTTAGTAATATAAATCAAACGACTGTAATTTAACCACCTTCACATAGTGGTATGCAAATTTTAATAAAACAGCGGTGATTTTTTATTGTTTACTTTTACATTGTTATTTACGAACCTAAATAATAATCAAAAATGTTTTTTTTTTTTTTTTTCAAAACTTCAAATTCTCGAAATGCTTCCAGTGGGTTCATGTCAGTATTGGGTGGGAATCGAACTCGTGACTTCTCAATCAAAAGTCCGATACCGTTAGGTTAGTCTACTGCCGCTTCAAATTTTGACACTACTTATTTACATTTAGTTTTCTGTTTATTAATCAAACGGCTGTGATTTTTTTTATGACTGTTGATTTCTGTTTATTTTGCGACAGTATAGCCAAGCCATGGTGTGTTATTTCTTTCCCCAAGAATTTTGTTCACGTGTGTACATATTTATATATAAATAATAATCTTTTCTAAAGTGGGATCAGTTGCCCGATCCAAAAGTTCATTAGGTCAACTCATCCCGCGGGATAAATTCGAGCGGCTTCATTTGACTAAAGAGCCAAATATTCAGCTTGGAAATGTTTGCATTAAGTAGATATAAACAAAACACAAAACATGTACACAACGGCTGATTATGCGACCAAATTCGAATAACTAGAAAAATGCGACGATTTCATATGCACAGTATGTAAGCCATATTTTATTCACATTTACACGAGATGGGGTACTAATTATCTGTCAAGCCGAAATCCTGAAAAGCGACAACATTCCGCTGGAGTAACGCACACTCTTTTTCTTTCTATTTCATTAAGAAAAGGACAGAAGATAAATTTTAGTTTAGTCCTGTCAAATTAATCAGCACTTGACGTAAATTGACGTAATTTTAGTCGGCAAGTTTTTAATCACGTCTAAACTTGTATGGAGTAGTGACAGGCGCTGATTAATTTGAATGGACTAAACTAAAATTTATCTTCTGTTCTTTTCTTAATGAAATAGAAAGAAAAAGATGCACTGAACTTAAATTTTGTTTAGTTTGTGAACAAGGGAATCGGCACCATAATGCATAACAAAAATAAAAACTAAGCTAAACAATATGCTTAACACAGATAAAAGTAGTAACAATAAAAAAATAAAAGATACCCTACTTATAATTATATGGTAGGATATCTTTTATTTTTTGTTATAATTATGGTAGGATATCTTTTATTTTTTGAAACGCCTATCAAATTTTAGGTCTATACTAAACAAAATAAAATAAATATTTCAGAAAAGTAGCAGCAGTTTCAGGCGATGCTCGGCGCGCGTTAGCATTATGCTCTCGCGCATTAGAACTGGCGGGGCCTGGAGGCGCTGGCCTGAATGAGGTGCAACAAGCACTTGGTGAAGCTGCCTCGAGTGCAGCTGTACGAGCTATAAAGAACTGCTCGCCTGCTGAGAGGCTTATGTTGAGGGCTGTGGCTGCTGAGGTGAGATTCAAAAGTGTTTTTAGACACTTCTAAGACTAAGAATGCTCTACCTACAATCCTACGTGCAAAACAACTTCGTATTTTGTAAAGAAGTGAAGATAGGAGATGGTTCATGCGTCGCAGTTTCGATTGCTTGCATTACATGGCGATATCATAATTGTCATGATTGCTGCACAAAAAAATATTGTACGATTTTAATTTCATGTCTATTTGGTTATTTGAGTATGTGTGATTCGTGATTCTAAACACACCCACAAGACAGTAAACATTACTTGTTAGACAAAGTTCGGAAAAAGGTTCAAAACTTGTCCTTGATAAGGACTTGCCCCTTTTTAGAGTTTCGTACCTCAAAAGGAAAAAACGGAACCCTTATAGGAAAATATAAAAAAAAGTTTTACAAACTGTACCGTGTGACATAAAAAAAAATATTGACCCCATATCTCCGAAACTACTGAGCCTACAATTTTACGATGATTATGTTAGATGATTAGATATGATTACAGGAATACCTATAGTCTATGGTCTTAAAATAACATGGTAAATCTACCAATACTGACAGACTTACAATGGTGCCGATTCCCTTGTTCACAAACTAAACTCCAGCGCCTGTCACTACTCCATACAAGTTTAGACGTGATTAAAAACTTGCCTACTAAAATAACGTCAATTTACGTCAAGCGCTGATTAATTTGACAGGACTAAACTAAAATTTATCTTCTGTCCTTTTCTTAATGAAATAGAAAGAAAAAGATGCACTGAACTAAAATTTAGTTTAGTTTGTGAACAAGGGAATCTGCACCATTGGCAGTTGGAATTTATTGGAGAACATGTTTTTCAACTACAATGATATGTTTGTTCTTGGTATAATAAATTCATTCCAACTACGGAACCCTTGATTGTGCGGTGCAGACACACACTTGGCCGGTTTTTTATATGAATACAGTGATGACAATAGACAGCATACTTTTATTTTTATTCTCGATTCTAAATATATTTTTAACTCCAGGTGGAGAGGACAGGCTCAGACGAGACAACCCTCTCCCGCGCGCTACAAACGGCAGCCGCGATAGTATCTCTCGACGGCCGTCCCTACAAGACGGCCCCAAGTATCCGCGCGCCCACTCCATCGCAAGCACAGGCTATATACACACGACTGGCCGCGCTAAGACTGTTGCTGCTAGAACCTAAGCCGGCTGAGCCGAGACTACTGTTAAATATTAGTCCTGATGATGTGCATTATGCTACGAAGCAAATTTCTGTTTGATTTGTGTACCTAGGTAATTAATCGACTAAGAATGTAGGGTTCAGACATAGTCATCATCATCTTGAGATTGTGCATTGTTGAACATTTGTGTCCTCCACTTCATAGTTCAGGCACTTGTAATGCTAAGCTTGTCAATAATAGAATTCAATGATAAAGTACAATATTTAAAAAAATTGGGATTAAATAAAAAATTATAAAATGCAATGTGAAAATATCATACTTTTTTTTTTTAATATTGGGAGTGACATGTATTTGGTAAATAATTATGAGCTTTGTGAAGTAGGTTCACATATATAATGGTTGCTTAACGTTTTCTATTGACGCAATGATCTGTTATTTAATATGACTGATAGTTTAAGTTTTATAGTTTTTTTTAAATGAAATTCCTAATAAATTATTACATTTTTATTTTGTTATGTCATTGAGTAGTCCCCAACTTGTATGATCTTTATAAGCGCTTCGATATTGTTGTCTTGGACTGCTTTTCTACTTGCTGCTACTACTGCCTTGCCGTATTTACCAACTGGAATAGAAATGAAGGATTTTGTATTTTATGAGAGTTGAAACTTAGGCTTTCGAAGTCCTGAAAAAAAGAAGGTACCTCTGAGTCTAACAGCCTGCTGCAAAATTGTGTGCAAACTTTTCAGAGCAGTAACTGCTTGTTCCTGAGTAGAGCGTCTGATATAACATCCTGTGAGAAGTTCCTCATTCAGCATTACCACTTCCTTGTAACGGTTGAGCATCTCCTTCCTAGAAATAAATTTCGATACATTTTTATTTAACTACAAATGATAAGAACATAAAGTTTTGTAGGTCATACAAATCATAAGCTGCCGCGTCTTGAGCCGCTGGTAGTAATGCTGTTATGAGTTGCGCTCGCTCCGCTGTCTCTGCAGCTAACCGAGATCTCATCTCTCCTATTTGTGATACGTGCTCCATTTCCTCACAAAGTTTCTTTTCAGCTTCAGGAAACTGCGCCGCGGACTGAAAGTTTAAAAAAATCCCGCCAAAAGTAAGTAAGTTGTCTATGGTATGGAAAGGAATATAGCTTCACTACTCTATTTTACTGCCTTTAGTCGATTTTTTATCTGACATCTCTACGATTAAATGGCGCCGCGTCAGGTTTTTGCCGGCGTGGGGGAGTTGTCAAATTCTTAGAAATCGTTAAAACCGGGTTTTGGGAGTTATTTTTATTTTGTGAAAAATTATATAAAAATGGTTGAAAACAACGATGTTGAATTGTCTGAAGCAGAGGCAGAACAGTATGACCGTCAGATCCGTCTGTGGGGCTTGGAATCTCAGAAAAGGTTACGTGCATCGAAAGTTTTGATCATCGGAATAGCGGGCCTCGGCGCTGAAATTGCCAAGAATGTTATTTTATCCGGAGTCAAAAGTGTATGTTTATTAGACAACGAGAAGCTAAAGGAAATAGATCTGTATTCGCAGTTTTTGGCTCCGCCAGAGAAAATCGGGGAGAATAGAGCAGAAGCTTCGCTGACGAGGGCGAGGGCTTTGAACCCAATGGTAGAGATTACATCGGAGACGAAGTCTGTTGATAACCTCCCCGATAAATTCTTCCAACAATATGATATTGTTTGTGCAACAGGCCTGAAGCAAGAGCAACTGGAGCGCATCAACAACGCTTGCCGCGACAGCAATAAGAAATTCCTATGTGGCGATGTTTGGGGCATGTACGGTTACATGTTCGCCGACCTCGTCGACCACGAGTACTCTGAGGAAATTGTACAACACAAAGCCGTCAAACGCGGATCAGACGACGCGGAGAAGAATGCTCGTGAAACCGTCAGTATTAATGTAAAGCGCAGAGCAATATATGTCCCCCTACAGAATGCTCTGTCTGTGGACTGGATGAAGCCTGAGATGCGATCAAGACTACGTCGCGGGGACCCTTCGTACTTCGTGATGAAGATTCTACTGCGTTTTAAAGATGAGTATAATAGAAACCCTGACCCAGCTAAGAGGAAAGATGATACCAAAATTCTGTTACGCATGAGAGATGAGCTTGTTAAGGAACTGTCTCTGCCTTCTGGCTTTATTGTTGACGCTTTACTCCTAGATGTATTTGGCACAGTGTCTGGTGCTGCGGCTGTTATTGGTGGTGTAATTGGCCAGGAGGTTGTAAAGGCAGTGAGCCAGAGAGAACCACCGCATAATAATATGTTCTTCTTCAACCCTGTCAAATGTGTAGGTTTTGTTGAACTGTATGGTCAGTGAAATTCATTATTCAGTGTAGAATTTAAGCAATGTCGATTTAAGTTTAATAAATTATTTAAGTACACCTCAGTGATTTTATTTGAGTTTTAAGTTTCATGATAAAATTGCATAGTTGCATTTCACTAGTGATATATAACAGATTTAAAAAAAATTGTGTTTGCAGAACAGACACATTGATTATCAAGTACCATTATCAGCAGACAGGATGTTTTATTATACGTTTTACAATTATTCAACTTTAAAAAATATTTCAAACATACCTGCAAATCATTCAAATTCAAATAAACAGCCAAACTCTGTATCAGATCACCCGCCAGTCTAATATCATGGGTGCTAATCTTGACTTGTCCATCTGCCCCAAAATCCATGCACAAAAATGAACAGTCTCTCAAACACAGAAAATTTATATGAAGTTCCTTAGTTTCTTCTGTTTCAAGGCCCATCTCTTCATCTAGTAGAAAGTTCTGGTTTACCCAAATACAGATTCTTTGTACCCGTTCGGTTATACGAAAAGTGACGAAGCTGCTCCCTTTATTGCGGATTTCTTTGTTGATCAGCTCGTACATCGCAAACCTTGGAAGTTGTTTTGTCAGCTCGAATATGTGGAACTGCTCACTGTCTGGGTAGCCAATGAGAGCCTGTACCAATAAAGTTAAAAATTAAATCGTTTGCATGGCTGTCCGCCGCCCGTACTGCTTTCGTTAAAAGTAAAATACGGCAGACTGGTTAGAAATAATAAAGTTCAAAAGATTTGAGCAGCGTCGTCGTCCGCAAACGTTGCTTGTACTACATTGATGTATCGAATGAGACTGCTGGTCTTAGAAGAATAGTAGCCTACCTTGATATGAACATCTACCGGCACATCGCGCGGAGGTTTCAACGGAACATGTAGCAGAGACCTCAGTTGGCTGGTCTGAGGATGGCGCACAAAAGTTTCCCCGTTCTCAAAGATACCCTCCGCCAAAACCAGTGCGGCACGAACTATTGTCTCATTATTTGTTGATACGGCTAGTTGTATGCTTCCCTAAAAGTAAAGCGTAATTATTTAAAGAACCTAACTCTGAAGACAAAAATAATAGTTTTGCTACGGGATTTATTTATTAAGAGCGTTCGTCCCGCGCGCTGGCAACATCGCACTTCTAGAGGTTTTGCCAAGCACTAGAGCTTTGGCATTTATAAGTATGTATGCTATTTTTTGCAGTTATTTTGGTATTACCTAACTCATAAAAATTTACAAATTCACAATTATTTTCTATTTGCAGTTAAACCTACTGCAAAAAATAAATAAAAGAAAAGGTTAAAAGTAGACAGTAGTTTTAAGTAAAGGTAAACATAATTATATAATATAACGATCTAGTGCTTAGCTGAAAAAAAATAGTAGGTACTTTGATTTAAATTTAATAAAATAAACACGAAAAACCTCTAGAAATGCGAATTTGTCAGCCCGCGACGGATGAAAGCTCTTAAGTAACAGAAGGCGACCAAGGCGGTCTGAGTGCGGATTGCTATAAGAAAAATCAAGGCACACTAATCGACGGACAGCATATCGCAATTTCGCCGATGAAAAGACTGCACCTTACTGATTCCCCGTACAACATCGACTTCCACCCATTCCGTCGATGCAAAAAAAAGGAAAAAGCATCACTGACTATTCGTCCTTAGTCCATGAACCAAACTGTCGATGACCTCTCTTGACCCTTATACCATGAAAGAAATCCATGATTAGTACGTGTACCTCATCAGCCGTATGAAGAACAGCCACCTGCAGTCTGGTATTAGTAGGCATAGCTGAGGCTGGGCGCTCCAGACTCTCCACACTCGCACTGCCACTGGCAGCATTAGCCTCATAGTGCTGCAGTTCCACCATCAGCACCTGCTTCTGGTTGAATAGCTCCGTTATTGCCTGTCGGTCTTCCTCTGAAGGCATGTTCTTGGAGGCTGCATTGAACCCAGTGTTTTCTTGATAGGGCGGATATCCTAATACTGTTAAGATGTTCCATTTTCTTTAGACATTATAAATTTAATAGTTAAAAACCTTATAGAATCAAGGGGTGAACACAAAGTCTCAACAATCACCGTATGCAGTATCCGCCTCCAAAAACTTAGCTTGTAACTTATTTGGTTCATAGCCAATTTAACGCAGAAGGTAAGCCGTATAAAAATACAATATAATTACTCACCCTCGCCCTTATCAGACACGCAGACAAGATCAGGGACTCCAACGGACCGGTAATCCGCTAGCAACATGGCTGCTGCATTGGCGCGCATCTGCACCCGTCGTAACACTTGGCCAGTAGTGCCTTCGCGCCAATCTACGCGACCGTTTGACCAGCAGCATGCCAGAGTCTCGCCTGACCATTGGAGGGCCAGCGCGTTTTGTTTTGACTGCCCGAGAAAATCTCAATTAAATTTTATGTTTGTTTCGGTAGCCTCTTTACTACCCTCTCTAGACTACTTACATACCTTCACTCGCCATAGTCGAATCCCCTCCTCATAGATTCCAATGGTCCCGTTAGCAAGCCCATACGCAAACCTTACTTCGTTGACTGGAGAGAGACATAATATCGGGCCAGTCTCAGCGATTTCAGCTATGAACTGATTGCTCTTCAGAACTCTGATAAATGAGTCGTCACACCCAATGAGAAGCTGGAGGATTAAAACTCAAGAAATTTTAAAAAAAGTAAGGGAATTCGTCGCCCTTCGAAGCGTTTCTGTCAAAGGGCTAAGTTCGGTAACGAGTCATTTTACCTATATTTAATGTTGAGTTGCACGAAACCAACATTAGTTTAACGGAGACTTTAAATTCATGCCATCCCTTACATTTTGTATCAAAAAGAAAGTGACAGCATCAATTTAAAGTCTCCGTTAAACTAATGGTGGTTTCGTGAAACTGTAAGCAACTTTTAATTATAACCTGCACTTGTTTAAATTCCAAATAAAAAATCAAATAGCTTAAAACTACTATTTGTGCATTGCAAGATATCGTTACCTAGATATTATTCGGTACCTAACTACCTACATTAGGTATGTTTTTTTTTTTTTTAACTCAACCAGGATAAAACACCGACAACGTTGACTTTTCTCTTACCTCATTCTCCCCATCCTTATCAAAGTCGAAAGTGATCATAGCACAAACTTTCCCGCTGACGACATTCCAGAACACCTCGTTCCCTTCCCAGTCGACAGCCTGCACAGAACTGTTGCCACCGATGATAGCCAGCGTCTCCGTATACTTGCCGAAGAAACCAGCTATGATCACATTGACACCGTCAGGAGCCTCTTTGAAGAAGAGGTCTGTATTCTCGTGGACATCGTATGCTGAAATGTTTGAAATAAACTGGGATTTTGCAAAGTGTTCTATTAAAGTGGATTGGTACGTGGGACAAATCTTGAGTCTGATGCTGTGCCAGTTCACCTCTTTACTTTAGCATAGATGCCAAAAGGATTTGATGCAAAAGCAACAAAAAAATTTATCTTAAATTGGCCATGCAGTACGTACGTACTGCATGGCCAATTTAAGATATATTTTTTTACAAACAGAATGTAGGTATACTGAAGGTCAGAAAATTAAAAGTGACCAAAATCAGCCGCACCTAGTATTTGAGTAGGTGATCCAATAAGCAGCATATCTCTGCCAGTGTCAGGCCGAAGTGGTCCAGCCGCGAGTGCTATGATGGCCTGGCTGAGGTTCAGTTCAGAGACCTCACCATGCGCCTGCGACCGTTGTGCTCGACCGCTGACCACCCCACCGTGGGGGTGGTGGATTATTATCTGTGTGTTTAAGAGTATAGGAATCATAATTCTATCGAACTCTTCAATTTGTTTTAGGTAAGTACCTATATCGCAATAGAATCATTTTTAATTAAACATATTGAAACCACATCAACGGGTGGTCTTGGGAGACAATTAGCTATGGAATTAATAGATATATGGTTGCTTAGTCCCAAATTAGAGGGTCAAGGTCTAGGAGTCCAATGAGGAAGAGTCAGGGGGCCTGAAACATGTTGCCAATACCAAAAACATGCTGCTCCTGCTTTCTTTTCCCTAACGAGGACCTTGATACCACGTCTGAGATTAGATATTCCTTTTCCATGTTCAAATAGTGACTGGAAGGCCTATATTTATTCATGCTGAAGTATTAACTTTATCGTATCCAGCAGATGCGGTGAGACAGGGGTGCGTTCCGTCATACTTCGCAATAATCACCACATCAGGCGTAACTTTATGATTCAACTCCAACTTGAACACAGGCTGAACTGTTGATAGTTGCATTTTATTAGCGGCAGTATTTTGTTTGGATCCAGATAATTATTTATTTCGGTGTTTTTTTACTGTTTTCCTGTTAGTTGCTATGGTAACGTGCCGTGTGGTACGTACGGTGGCTAGCACACACAGACCATATCTAGCACATCAAGTTAACACAAACTTTCAGATTTTATGGTTCGATTTTAAAACTTAACTTTTGATATTTTAAAGTTTAAAATCATTTGGAGAAATTTGACAGTTTCGTGTGGCTTGATGTGCTGGCCATTGTACCTAACTAATTAAGAAATAAATCGATGCATACTATGCATTTCTACGGATTATTTTAGTCGAATCTTAAAATTATTGTTTGCAGTTTTATTGTTTTGTATTTATTTTTTTAAACCATTGCAGTCGCCTTCTGCGTTGATTCAAAGTTTTCATGGTCCATTCTTAAACGTACTGTTTTAGAACAGAGCAATTTGTTATATGCTAGAGTAGTTGAGTTATATCATAACTGTTATTGTTATTCTGTTCTTGTTATTACTGGCATAGATTAATATACTATTACTGGTATTCCTCTAGGGTATTTTACCATTTGAAAATTAATTAAAAAAAATATTCAAACATTCAATGGTTACAGAAAAAAATTGCAGGATTTGAACGCAAGGAACAGGTAAACGTCAAATTGACACTGGATTGTCAAATGCAGTAAATTTATAATTATTTTTGGCATTTTGTTTTACGCGTCTATAGAAATAACATGCATAATTGAAATCGTGCCGATAACGTTAATATTATTAGTAACGCGGAAGTGTTATGTGTTTATTGAATTAGTACAAGTGACCAAATGGGTAGTGAATTGAATCTTGAGTCTACGGAAGCCAGGTATTTTTCAATATTCTAATTTAGATTTATATCTCGATATCTCGAGTTATTTCGGTCTATCATTATTGCGCAATTGCTTCATAATTTTCATATCGAGCCGCCTTTGCCACTGCTTCTGATGTTTTTAATTTAATGTTTTAGGAATTAATATTTTTGTAGGTATTCATCAGTCCGCACTTGATGTCTGTTATGCCAAGAATCCACATTCCATGTTGTTATATTTGGACTCAATATCTTATGCCGTTCATTTATCATGTCATTATTGGCTTCCTAAGGTAATTGTCATAGTCAGAACATTATTTATTCCTTCACTTTCATGTCTTTAAAATTGCACTGCAGTCTTATTTAATGACTTCTATCATGCATTTAGGCCTTATTTTCTAAACAAATAAGTATCCATTGTCTTTGTTTTACATTTTTCTTTATTTGGAAACAGATTGACTCAGAAAATTTTGTAGTGTAGATTAAATTTTTATTTTTTTATTTTATAGTATGAGATAGTTTCTAAGAATCAGTTTTTTTTATTTGATTCTGTAGTAATTCTGTCTATGAATACATTTTAGTTGTGGATTTAAAATCCCATTCTTGGTCTGGGGTTGACTTACTATTAAGTATAACTTTTTTTTAAACATATCAACCTGTTTAATTTTTATTTAAATTACAAAAGGGATAAAGTATTGTAATTGTTAAGAAATGTATTACATGACATAATAAAATCATGCAATTTGTTATCTTCTACATTGTCCTAACAAAATGACAACTTCAAAGTATTGCATCAAACAATAACATTCTTACTATTTCCCCATTTAATAGATTACTGTTATGAAAACACCTTATTCATGCTTTTATTATAGTGCCAATAATCAATAATAAAAATTATAATTATATCTTGCCAATAAGATATAAACTATTAAGTTTATATCTTATTGGCAAGAAATAAGATATGTTATCAAGGAACTATGTAAATGAAAGCCAATATTTATATTTGTTTTCATTTTAAGTTTTTTAAATATTGTACGGTGGCCAGCAAATCAAGGTACCACAAACTGACAAATTTTCTCATTCAATTTTGAACTTAATTATCAACATTGTAAAGTTTAAAATCATTTGGAGAAATTTGACAGCTTCGTGTAGCTTAGTGTGCTTGCACTGTACAAGAAACATTACCTAAAACTTTTGATGAATAATATAAAATCAAACTTAACACTTTCAATGCCAAAAACCCAGCATATGGGTCTAAAAATAATTCTATCGCGTGCCCAAAACCCGCATCCGAGTCGTCGCTGTAGGTAGCTATTGATGACTTCTGTACATGACGCGTCGGGCATGTACAGAAGTCATCAATAGCTACCTACAGCGACGACTCGCATGCGGGTTTTGGGCACGCGATAGAATTATTTTTAGACCCATATGCTGGGTTTTTGGCATTGAAAGTGTTAAATAGAGTGTATTTAGTATACAAGAAAAAAAAAGTTTTTTTTTTTTTTTTGTAATTGAATAGTAAAAACCCACTCTATAATATTAAAAAAAATTGTTCACAGAATAACGCTAAGTTGATGTTCTTTCAGATAATAATATAACTCAGCAAGCACCAATGGTGTTCGACAATAAGCAAGTTATTTAGCTTAAGTGTTGTGTTCATTTTGTGTGATTCCTTTTATTATATGTGAAGTCTGTTGTTTGTATGACTCCTAAACATATTGGCTAATATTTCATGAAAAATGTAGTGAAATAAAAAAAATGCTTCTATAGCTTTTTATTTTTTATTTTGAGTATCATTTAAAATGATGAAATAAATGGTACACTTACACAGTTATAATTTGATAATATTCTGTTGGTAAAGTAATGTTGAGTTTTAATGTATTTTTAACCGACTTCATACATTAAAACCAGTTAAGTTTCATTCAACCAGGGCCTCAAGTCTGCTATTACAATAGTGTCAGAATGGTCTCTTCATTGTGAGTTTTTGACAGATTTGCCATACAAACACTGTCAAATACTCACAATGGCGAGACCATTCTGACACTATTGTAATAGCAGACTTGAGGCCCAGTACAGTTTGTTTAAAATCATTCTAAATTGGTGGAAACTTGACTTGAAAAATAGGGGCTACCCACTTTTTTTGAAGGTTTTCAATCTACCTATCTACTGCAGCAGTGTACAATATAATGCCACTGTGTGTTAGAAGTCAATATTTGTGTGCATGCATGTGCAGTGTTGCCAGACAATGAGTTAGCATGACTGCATAGATGAAGATGACCCACATTTAATGTTGCAAGCACCATGATTCATCAGTATTCTATAGTACCTACCAGAACTAATAAGTTCCTAATGTAACACATAATAATGTAAACATTTAATTTAATGTAATGGATGTAACAAGTTAATAATCCTCTCATGATTTTATAGCAGTATTACAAAAAAAATTCAAGCTTGAAACTATCCATTTTTTTTTTTTTTTTTTTTTCTATAATTATTTGGCAGGCATGATTTTGTTTTCATAACAAATTATTGTCTATGATTGTGTGTGTTGTTACTCCCTATAGCCCAGCCAAATGTTCATATTTATATCATTTTAATTAAATATCGATGGTTTTTTCTTTTTAAATTTCAGTACAGTTAGCAGGACATGGATTGGAACTGTTTTATCCATTATATGGAAGTAAGATATATTTCCAGTTGATGTCACCATTTTAGTTGTCAATGCTTTCTCTTATTTATTTTGGGCTACTTCTTATTTCTTTATTTTAATTACTTATGCTAATTTTGGGGTTTTCTGTTAGAGTGAATGTACAAAAAAAGTTAAAATCGGATGTGACACAAGTGTCTACTGTACATACACACACACATACATACTATACATACATTTTGACATATGTATAACATGAAGATTTTCCCAATGTATAATAAAATAGGTAGAAAATAGTCACAAAGCCAACTATAAAAACTAGATTCTGAAAAATAACCTTACCTTTTTGTAACTCTTTAAGATACAGAATTTATCTAAAAAAATTTAGAATGTTTCAAAGTTCTCCCCTCTGCTTCGGTTAATAATTCTCGTCAGAACTAATTAAAATGAAAATGACCTAATTAATATTCTAATTCTGAAAAACATGTTAAAGAAATATATTTTAAGCCTTCGTAGTTAGTCGATACTAAAAAGCAATTACTCCTGTTGGGGTCGCGGAGCATACGCGAGCGAATCCCGCAGATAGTTGGAGAAACACCATGGGGTTTTAATTGGTAGTAGTCTGCGCTTACATATCCCTAACGCTTCGTGCTCTTTAAGTGGAAGGTATCCATGAATATGTCAATCCAAAACAAAGTTTTTTTTTTTTCTTCAATTTAGGCTGTGAATCAGCACTTTTTGAATTTCAAAATTCCAGCCAGTCCACCATAATTTCACCACCCTAGCACTTTAGCTGGGAAATGTCCATACACACAGACAGACGAGGTCTATTTTTTTTAGTACATAGAACTATTTCTAAAACATGATTGGGCATATTTTTCAAACTTTGCACTGTGAGTCACGACTTATAATGACTGCCAGTTGTGGCCTTGGACTGCGTCTAGACTTGACCTTCTCTTGGTCAACTGGTAATGAACAAAGGAACATATTATTGATTGTTGTAACAAAACATATCAACCAATACTATATTAGGTACTTATTAGGCATTATTTTTAGTTTGCTAAAACGAGTGCCTAAATGAAATGTAGGTAATAAAAAAAAAATATAAACACTGTCTAGGATACTTTTTACAATATACGTGTTAAGTTAACAGCTATCTGCATAGATAGGTCTTGTATATTTCTTCCAAACGTCTTTCTGATCAATGCTTAAAAAAATATAATTAATTAAACAGCTATTAAGTAGTAATTTATTTGTAACAGTACTAACAAGTTCGTCTATTAATAACTAACCCCAACAACTAATTATCTTTTTGATTTGCCATTTAATTTGTTGTGATGTTTAGTTTTTTTATTGTTTAATTGAGTGTGTGTTAACCTGTTAAAACAAATTGTTTATTGAGCCAACTCTCTATATAAATAACTAGCTTTTGCCCGCGGTCCCGACCGCGTGGATGTCGGTTATGGCGTAAAAAAGTAGCCTATGTCCTGCTCCATATCCCAGGCTATATCCCTGCCAAATTTCATGACGATCGGTTCAGCGGTTTAGGCGTGAAAACGTAACAGACAAACATAGTAAATTTCACATTTAAAATATTAGTATGGATAATATAATAAGTTTATTACAGTAAACTTATTTGAAATAAACTTATTATATTTTATTGAGCCAACTCCCATTGTTATAGATCCTAATCACTGACTTATACTCATTGTTCGAGAGATGCCTGGCTTCTACGTTACAGAACGGTATGATTACTAGGTTTGGCGTTTTGGTCTTTCGAGACAGCTGCTGGACATTTTACCTTTAATTGTCTTTTAAACACTTATAAAAAATATTTAATAAGACTCCCGTTGCCAATCCGGTGGCGATTTAGTCACCCGCGTCCTTTAAGGGGTTGATTCTACTCGTCGTCTAAACATCTTTCGCTACCTATGAAAATCGCCACACTAGTAATTGGGCATGAGCAGTTATTTTTTTATTCGAAGTTTAATGTGGCTCAGTAAACAAATATCTTCCATCTAAAATGTCAATAAAAACTCCTGTTTTAATTATTTTAATTTGTGTTCTTCTAGTTGGACTGGTGGGTGGTTCAGCTGGACCCGGCAGTCAGATGCAATGCTACGTAATGTAGAGAAAAAAATATTATCATGTAAGAACATTCTTATTATCAATTATTTTATTGGGCTCTATTTATTTTCTAGTTTCCTTATAACCCGACGAAAAGAAGGAGGTTCTCAAATCGACGCGTATTTATATTCATTTGCGATAAAAAATACAAAAATCTCATTTTTTCCGTATGGGAATCGATACCGCATTCCTGCGACACTGCGCCAAACGTGTCGTTAAAGGACATGACTATGGGCGTTTGCCTAAGTGCCAAAATCAGTGTGCAGTAAAGTTTGTTTTATTTTTGCAATTGTTGTATTCTATACTTTACAGATAAAAAAGGTTCATAAGTCTAAAAGGCCAGGAAACTGATAAAAATAAAGATGCGGTTTCATTAAATAACTCTGCTTTTCGATATGAGATGGCGCTAGGCATTGTGGTTATCGGGTTTAAGAGCGCTGTCTCGGGTCCACTAGCCATCTCTTTAAAAAAAATATTATCTCGTGACTGAGAAGGAATTTTGAAAAACGGCTCAATTAGCTGCCTCGGTACCTAAGTGTGTCTAGAATTTTCTAATACATTTTATAAAGTTTCATATTGAGACACGAAGTAACAAAATTCGATCTAAAGAAAAACGGCCACATTCCTTTGGATCATATTTTGTTGCTTCATGTACCGAGGCAGTTGATTGAGGCATTTTTCATAATCCCTTCTCAGTCACGAGATAATATTTGTTTAAAGGAGTGGCGCTAGTGGACCCGAGACAGCGATTTTCTACTATTCGACACACGACACGCCATGGAGGCACTAGGTTTTTTTTATACCATCAAGGGAGCAAACGAGCATGCGGGTCATACACTAAAATCGAACAAAGTTGTTTTTATTAGATCACAATTCAACCGTAGAACCAATTTTTCACTCAAATAACCTTTTTCATAGGCAAAATAGTGCATTGATTACCTACTTTTACTACCAAGCAGCATTGCTGTGCTCCAATTTGTAAAGTATTACACACACATTAACCGTTTTTTTATTGTGTGAATGTGGCCGTGACCGCCGCATTGGTAATAACACGCAGAGCAAGTTCAATGGAGTTAATGTCGTAATAAGCAGAGTTAACCATTTAACAACTCAGCAGGCTAGCGACCGGTTAGATTCGTAAAATAAAATAAAAGTTGGCCGTCATGGGACGCCCGGCAGATGGGAAACATCGAAATTGATGGATTTTGAATGAATTTACCTTGTGAAGGCCGCAGGAATCCACTGAATGCGGGGAGCACGGAACCAACCGAATTGGCGGTGCTTGGGGGAGGCCTATGTCTAGCAGTGGACGTCTTTCGGCTGAAATGATGAATGAATTAATTTATAATTCACGAAAATCAATTCATAAATATGGAGTTTTTGTTTCTGACATGACTGGTCATTCCGTATGAGAGCGTCATACCGTTTGCCGTCACGGCATACAAGTCGGTTTTATTCCCAAAGTGCGTCTAGAGATGTTTTTTTATCCAAATTCTTCTTCGTAATGAGGAAAGCTATTCTAGAAAAGGTCACCTCGTTAGCAGACGCAAAGCGAAAATGTAAACGGTTCGTCGCACACGTCTAAAACTGCATTCGGTTGGCATGTGCACACCCAAGAAACGAATTATATCGTTATTTCTCCACTTTAGAGAATCTTTTTTTGGTTGATTCATCATAAATATAAAATTCGTATCTATGCAGCGACGAAACTACCTGTAGCATAGATGTGTAGTCTAGAGCGACGCGCTGAGCGGAATAGCTCTTCGCACTCGCAGCGAGACCCTGTGTGTGCGTCCACACTGCCGGCCTAGCGCGGTTGCGACGACGGGCGCGAAATATCAAACATATGAAATCGCCGCTTGCGTCCATAGTGTAGTGACTAAGGCGGGCGCCTAGCGCGACGGGCTCGAGCGAGATAGCGCGCGTAGTTTTCAAACGTTCCTATCCGCGCGTTATGGCCACACTACGGGCCTAGTCCGCAAACGACCTAATGCGCGGTTGGCGGGGGTATCAAACCAGTTCGGTTTTATCGCGAGCGTAAGTTTTTTTTTTTGTTGTAAAATGGCGATAATACTGAAGTGTTTATAAGTGTGATTCAATCTAAACCAGCTATATGGCAAAGTAAACATCCTCACCACAGTAATCGCATAATAATAAGAAAATTATGGAGCGAAACCAAAGAACAATTTCCTGATCGGACTATCTAATAAAAATACCAAATCCTCGTCCATAGGTTGCAACCCCTGAAATACGTCGTACCGCTACAAGAGCTCGCGCGTCACTGTGGGTGGCCACTGCTGCACGCCTCCGCCACCGCGCCCGCCACAGGCCCCAGTCACTGCGCGTTCAGTGTGGACGCACACTGTCACACAGCGAATACTCGCGCCGAGTGCGCATTCGCGCGAGTAAAATTGGACATACTCAATTCACACCGCGGCGAATTCAACTCGCGGCGAGTGAATCTATTCGCAGCGAATAGCCTGTCGCACACAGCGAATACTCGTGGCCAGTACGCATTCGCAACGAGTACTCGCAGTGTGTGACCGAGGATTTACACCTTTTAAAATAAACCCGAGCAAAATTTAATGTTTTTACCACCCCTCTCCGTACGTCACGTTCTACCGGAACCTGTCTATTACCATAGCTATTACTGAGCGGTAATGTCTCTGTAATTGTGGGGGAGACGGCATGTGTGAAATTAGGGCGAGTGCATCTACGACACTGTTTTTAGGGTTCCGTAGACAACAAGGAAACCTTATATTTTCGCCATGTCTGTCTGTCTGTCTGTCCGTGGCTTAGCTCAGAGACTCTTAGTACTAGAAAGCTGTAATTTGGCATGGGTATATAAATTAATCACGCCGACAAAGTGGTAAAATAAAATCTTATTTCAGGTACCTCCCCTACACGTAAAGTGGGGGTGTTTTTTTTTTTTTTCTCGTCTATCCTATAGTGTGGGATGTATCGATGGATAGGCTTTTTAAAAATATGGCGGGTTTTCCGAAACCATTTTCATAGATTTATTATCGATTCAGGTATCCGTTGCGTAATATTATGCTTTATAGTGCTAATTTTTGTTAGTCAAGTGTCCCCCCCGGCCAGCTAAATCGTTGTTTTGGATATGTGAAAAATTCACGGCAGTAGTTTAAATAACGAAGTTAAAAGGAAAACTATCGCAGCTAAGTAGGCTTTACAAGTTAAGACGCATGCTGCGAAAGTTTCATATTGAGACACGAAGCAACAAAATTCGATCTAAATAAAAACGGCCACATTCCTCTAGATCGTATTTTGTTGCTTCGTGTCTCAATATGAAACTTTATAAAAGGTATTAGAAAGTTCTAGACACACTTACCGAGGTAGCTGATTGAGCCGTTTTTTCATAATTCCTTCTCAGTCACGAGATGAGCATTTACACAATCAGCCAATAATGTTCCCACTGCTGGGACAGAGGCCTGCTCTCGGTGACAGGGAGTGGGCCGTAATTTACCAAGCGGGCCTAATGCGGGTTGTTAGATGTCACATGTCTTCGAATTTTTGGTTCTAGGACATGTCGGTTTCCTCACGATGTTTTCCTTCACCGTTTTCAGAGCAGTGGTGATGAAACAATTTACACAAAGTAAAGCGCCTGTCTGGGTTCGAACCTACGACCTACAACTCGTAAAAGTTGCGGCCGTTACCACTGGGCCACCAGCCACCAATGCTCCGTAATAGACTGCACAAAGACGGTTTGCAAAAGTCAAAGAAGACGAAAACTATTCCTAAAAACATACTGTCTACTCCACGCACATGTGTTATCATTTTAATTATTTTCCGGGATGTAGTCCTCGCGATTAAACATTACATAGCTGATAACAATCAGGAGCATGACGTGTTATCAACACGATAACTGGTACATTCTAGAGTATAATGAACTTTTAAAATTACATACTTGGACTTTGGAGCAGGATTTGTGCGAATTTTGTACTTGTTGGAAAGGAACTAAGAACCGATAATATTTTAATCCATAATGTTTAATTTCATAAGGCCCAAGCAAGAGGCATTTATTCGATATACTAGGCTAAACTCCCAGATCGATGGCAAACATTTGTGAGAAAGCTAGCTTTGCCTACCTACCTACACTTTCCCCCATCCCTTTTTAGAGTTGCTTTAAAGCAGATATTAACTGCAATTGAATCGAGTACTGCTGAGCCCTTTTTATTTTTTATTTTGGGTGAGAAATTATCAAATAACTTCTCCTGCTCTGGGCGGAGCGGGAGGGCTGTCTAAAACCCACCCGTGTTCCTTCAGTTGCCTGTGTGCCAGGGCCACGGTATCCCTTTCGGACAAACCCGCAATCCTGGCAGGCACCTGTCCTGGCGGACCCCGTCAGTGCATGCTGAAATCTCTTTGAGGCGCGCGTGGAACACAACGCGCCGTCGACCCGGGCCTGGTCCCGGACGGCGAGCTGCCCATAGCTCGCCGACCGCAAGCCCGCGGCTACGGTGGCTGGGAATCGGTTACCGATTCACGCCGCCCAGGGCGTCTCCTGCGGTGACTAGGGGCGTAAGGGCGCACAGACTGCCACTCCCTCACGCATTCCGCCTCCTCCTTCGCGAGCATTACTGCTTCGCAGGAGGTAACTGCCTCCCATGCACTTTCGCTCCGGACCATGGCCTGGACCAGGGCCGGACGCGAGAGATCACTGCTGCGCCCTGTATTAGTTATAGCAAAACAGGGCCAAGACCACAAAGATATCTTCTTTCTAACCAAATATCCGTTTTATCCTCAACAATTTCCCAAATTGTGGCCAAACAGACTGTTAACTGGTTTGAAAAGACATCTGATCATGACCCCATTGACTTCCGCCGCGTATCTGACTAAGTTCAATAACGTAGGTATATTATTGTTTTTTTTTTTAAAATCAATTTCCTTCTTTAAATGCATAGATACGATTGCCTTATCAACTTATTTATACAATGACCTTAGCTGGCTTGCCGATTAGTAATCCTCTAGTACTCAACCTTGACAGGAAAATGTTATCGAATATTATTTACGTATTACCTAGTAATACTTCCTAGTATTTAAAAAAGTTAATTGGATCTCCCGCAAAGACCGCAAAAAAGATTTTAGCCAAGAGACACCTTGGACAACGCAAGCGAAACTGCCAATTCTCAAATTCCCTCAGGCACTGGTACTCCCACACATCGACGAATCACAGCAAGCTGCTTGACGCAGGACTCCGGTGGGAGGGTGGTCGCGATCCAGGCGGGCGCTAGCCCTACCACCGTAAGGGAAGAATTGACCGGTCACATTATGCGCCGAAGATAAATCAATGGCTGTAAATTACCTGAACCAATAATACTTAAAACTAGCTGCTGCCCGCAACTACGCACGCGTGGCTTTTTCTAAAATAAAAGTAATTACATCAGCTATCTGCCAGTGAAAGTCCCGTCAAAATCGGTCTAGCCGTTTCGGATTTGCCGGAACAAACAGACGGACAAAAAAAAAAAATTGTATCGTATATACTTTCATTTGCATTTAGTAAAAAGCTGTTATTTTGACACTTTAATTTGATTTATTTGTATAGATTACATAATATTGCGGTACAAAGAAATTCTATATTCATAACCACAGAGAGGGTTGTTGAATGTATTTTTAAGCAGGATGTTGGTAAGTTTAGTCGTGTTTTGTATTTGAGTGTGTATCTTGTTCCAAGTATGTCTTCTCGTTTAGTGTAAAAGTCTTGTATTTATACCAATTTCCGAGTTAATCAAGCCACGTACTCGTAGTAAAATCTTCCCCTGTAAAGTTTACTACCCCTTTTCACCCCGTTAGGGGTTGGTACATTTTCGAAAAACCCTGATAAACGTTATTATTTATTTTTGTTTTTAGTATAAATACTGAGTGTTGTGTAAATCGGATCGCGCGGTAAAATTCTTCCATACTAACTTTGATTCGTCCCAATCGCCCTTTAGGGGGTAGAATAGAAAAACAAAAAATTAAATCACACTAATATTATAAAGGCGAAAGTTTGTGAGTGTGTGTGTTTGCCTCTTCTTCACGCTCAAACGGCTGGACAAATTTTGATAAAATTTGGTATGGACGTAGCTAACACCCTGGATTTACACCTATGCTACTTTTTATCCCGAAAGAATGTAGTGTTCGCGGGTAACTCCGCGGGGCGCAGCTAGTACTTTATAATTTACTTTTAGTAGGTATTCGTGTCATGTTTCAAATTTATAAACTCAAGGAATAAGATTTTTCATACAAACAAAATCCCCCCATTTCACCGCCTTAAATATCCCAGTAGTTTCGGCTGTGCGTTGAAGTCACTAAGTCAGTCAGTCAGTCAGTTTCTCCTTTTATGTAAAAGATACGTCTACATCGTTAGTGAATCCCTTAAAGTTTTGCATGTCATATCCATCTTAATAATTATTAACAACCTTATCTTATTTTATAACTTCATTTGCCTACATAATTTCTATAAATCCGAATGATATCGTTCTTCTGCGAATTATCTGTTGCCTACGAAGATATTGACGCATTTAAAGTGCGCAAATGCTTTGCGACCGATTTTCGTTAAATAGTATAAACGTTTCTTTGAAAGTAATCTGTCATCCGCACTTGGTTGATATCCCGACAAGTCGCACTCAGAGCTTCTCCTCAACATGTATTATTATGCCAACAGTCAAAGTGTGGTCCTCCTTGCCAGCTTCTGTGTTTCCTAATTCCTGCTACCTATAATCCGTCAAAGTATTAGTAAACAGGTATCTCCTGGGTACGTTAGTAACAGGAGGCACAATTGTTCGCCGTGCCTCGGAGTCGAATTGTCGCTCGAGCCCAGTTTTCCGTCCCTCGCACACTCTGCGCTCAATGCTCTTTTGGACGGTAAGCCTGACTATGATGTGTTCGCGAATGAATGGAAGATCTTGTCAGTATGTCTGGAATAATGTGAGTAGTAGTGTGTGTATAGTTTTGTTATCGTTCTTAACTAAGTGTCTTTAACTATACCCAAAGTCTCAAATTCAGATCATTTATGTAAACAAAGGGGATAACATATCAAAAAAATATCTTGGTAATGGTAATTCACATAAAATGGCGAACAAAAGGTTCCATTTTCTTTTAAGTACTGAATTTAAGAAATAATAATTAAATGTTTTTATAAATTTTTAGTTTTAAACAAAGTTATTAAAAAAAGGAGATTTTCTGGTATGAAATATTTTATGATACTGGTAACAATGCAGGAGATCCAAACTTTAAAAAAAAGCATGTATGTAGCATATCTAGGCACATTTTGGATGAAAACGGCTGTAAACTGTTTTGAGTGGAAATCGATTTTGGGAGGCCTAGCTACGTCTAGCAGTGGACTTAAAAGGGCTGATTATGACGATCATAGGCCGTGTCTCCGACACACAACATAAAACATTGTTTGGCAACGGTATTTTGTTTGCATAGTTCTTATAATTAATTCAATTTAATTTTATAGACGATTATTTAGAAAAAAAAATAATGATAAAATGTTTAGCACCACTGTCCTGTCATTTTGACAGTGACATTTCTTGAAATTAATTTGTTTACATAAATTATCTGAATTAGAGACTTTGGGTATAATGTAATTGGCCATGGTCGATTTATGTTAAAATAAATAAATAAATCATAAAACTTAACCATCATTTTCCATTGGACGGGATCGAGGTCAAGAGTAAACTCCTTCGATCATGGGCCTATAGGCCCATCAATGAATACCTGCACAATTAAAAAAACTGACGCAAGGCCACTTAAAAATTACTTCTCGTCATTTTGGTATTAAACAAGATTATTCAATATTGTAGTAAGATTTTTGCCCGACAATAGTGACTGGGCAGAAAAATTACGGATATTAAAAGACTATATCGAGCCAGTATCTGCTATCTGTATAGGGAATCCGGTTCTTATGAGGTTAGAGATAGGGACTGCGGATTGAGGACATCGCGCACGCTCGCTACTATGCACACATGCTAATATGTAATGATGCGGAAGTTTAAATACATGGTCATGACATTGCGTTTTGAGCGAAATACTTAGATAGCGTTGTGTTTTGGCGTAAAGATATGATGATAAGGTACGATAAACTCTGCTTTGGAATTGATACAATAACTCGGTTCCCTTGTTTAATTACATATTTTTATTTACATGTCACAACTCAGGACCACACAACATCTAATTGGCCCTCTGATACATTTCTAAATTGTAATACGCATAAAAATAGGACACCTCCTTGCTAAACTTCGAAGCTAAGTGAAATTGACAATATCAATAGGTAGGCCTATTGATATTGCCAAAGGCACATGTCACTTTTTCTAAACAAGTTGTGTCTAATTTTCTCTGTATGTTAATTTGAATTCTATTCCAGGCTTAAAAACCGCATACAAACGTTTCTACGTGGATATAGGCAGCGTGGTGGGGCAAAGCGACAAGATATGGACGATATCGTTGAACGACGAGTCGCCCAAGACTCCGCTGGTGCTCCTACACGGCATGGGCGCAGGTCTAGCGCTCTGGTGCCCTAATCTAGACTCGTTTGCAGCGACCAGGCCTGTTTATGCTATTGATTTGTTAGGTAAATATATTTTTCGTTTATTTTTCTGCCTCATTGCTCGACTGCCGTTCTCCAGAGGCCCTAGTGTGAGTTTCTTTTAACCATCTCGATTTCACGCATCGAGCGCGTTCGGCGTTCCGATTGGCCTCCGATTGGCCCTTCAGGAATCGGAGTGCTGAACGCGCTTGATGCGTAAATTCGAGATGGTTAAAATAAACACACTAGGGCCTCAGGTTTAGCAAAATATTATTTATTGAGATAATTCTCAGTATCAGTGAGCAGTTTGGGTTTTTAATCGGTTGACGGCAATCGATTTGGCGGAATTCCAGAGGGTGACATTTGACTTATTGTCCTCTGTATGAATTGTGCCGGTACTCGAGAGTCGTGAAGGCCCGTGCAGACTGGCGCGATATCGCAGGGGCGAAAGACGGCGCGACCCTTGTCGTGCCCGCAATTTCGCACCAGTGTGTGGGAGCCTTTACTTGGGAATTGTTAATTAATATCCACATGAATCGACAGGTATAAATTTGGACCCTGTCAGTCAAAATAGGACAGCCTAAAAACATTTCTGTTGGTGGTGTCTAATTGGTTTTTGGGTGACGTCTCTGAGTGTGGAAATTGTGACTGGTTTCTTCCTGTAAAAACAAATGAAAGTGGTAACAGTAAATAAATTAATAAAAGATCGAATGGGACTTAAAAAAATTGGCGAAATGGGTATACGAGCGTAATGTTATGTTGTTTCAAGAAAGAAAACTCGTAATTAATAGTTCCCACGTGTAAATCTGTTATACGGAAGAAAATTGGACTTCAGCCAAGTGTCAGTCGCTGTCTCGCCCAAGTAAAGGTCACTGCATACTGGACGGGGCGTAAGGACGTGGACGGGGCGGAAACGGAACGTGGTGTTATGAAAACACGGACGAGTGTTTATTGCATATGCACAGCGACATTGACGCTAAACTAACGTGCTAGTGTGTAGAACAAGAAAAAAAAACCTTTCCGGAGTGACAGGATCATCTGTAAAGTGTACGCAGCAGAACCACGGAAGAGAGGGAAGGGACGTGCTAAACATCGGCACTAACGATATTTTTTCCGTCTTGGGTTGGCCACGTCGCCGTCCCGTCCGTGTACCCGTGACGTATCCTTTTTCTTATATAATTAAAAAAAAAAAAAACGATGTTTCCAAAAATTGTCGTCCCGTTCCGTCCGGGTTAAAACACGTTACGTATGCAACGACCTTCAGGCAACAGAAACAGACACTAAAGCGAAGAAAACATACATATCCACACAGTTCGGTCTGGCTCCGGACTGTCTCGGCTCAGTGACCGCTTATGTCACGGCTTGCTCCGAAACAATTAATGACCGAATGACACGGACATGTGAAGTTCATATCGTCGTATCCTACGAATAGGGGCGTAACTGCATAATAGCTACTTTTCAGGAGACACTTTTTTGTGTTTAATTAAATTAAAAATGAAAAAATATGTATTGGCGATTTCTAATAAAATGTGTATTGGTATTTTAAGGTTCGGCTAGGATTATTTTCAATAAATTATCTTTATATTTTATACGCATTTTGTCCTTTAAATCCCGTTTTTAATTGTTTTGTTGAACTGGTTATATGTGGTCGTAGGATACGACGATATTAATAGATTTTTTTGTTTATAAATATTTTAAAGTATAATGTTTTATTTTTATCATTGAGGAGGGGTTAAGGAGGGGAGGAGCTTGTGGCTAAGTAATAACAGCACGGGTCGATCGATCAGGTTAAGCTACGCTTGCCGCGGTTGGTCCGTGGATGGGTGACCATATTTACATACCAAGACCCCTCCGTGCCTCGGAAAGCACGTTAAGCCGTTGGTCCCGGCTGTCATTTGTAGATCTTTCACAGTTGTTACGAGTCGTCAGAAATCCGAAAGTCTGACAACCAGTCTTACCGAAGGATATCATATTACCCAGTAACTGGGTTGTGTAGGTCAGATAGGCAGTTGCTCCATGTAAAATACTGGTATTCAGCTGCTTCCAGTTAGACTGGAAGCTGACCCCAACATAGTTGGGAAAAGGCTCGGTAGATGTTCTTTTTTTTTAAATCATATTAATAGTCACCATGTACGGTGACTTCGGTCAATGAATAAACTAGCAGTAGCTAAATTATGTCGGCATAGACCGGTCAGAACGAGATTTTTGTTCATGCATGCAAGCTGACCCCAACATAGTTGGAAAAAAGGCTGGGCAGATGATTATGTTTCTTTTTTATCATAAGTATTAATAGTCACCATGTGCGGTGACTTTTCGGTCAATAAATAAACTAGCAGTAGCTAAATATGTCGGTTTGGGCCGAGATTTTTGTTCATGCAATAGAATAATAAAGGAAAAAAAAGTAATTTGCCTCGTTTCGGTTCGGACGAACGTGACTTGCCACCGATCGGAAACGAATTTGTATTACGGCTCGTACAGACTCGCGCGATATCGCGGGCACGACAGGCAGCGACAAAGAAATTGTGCTACTAGTGTCGCGTCGCGCCCGCGATGTCGCACTGGTCTGTACGAGCCTTTATGCCGAAAATGCCCGGAGTGTAGTGATACGTGATCGGCTCAAGACGATTCCGGGTTGATAAGTGGAGTGGTGTATTCCCGCTGTCCCAATTAACGGTATGCATATTATATTTCACATAAAATGGTGAAAAAAAAGGTTCCATTTTCTTTTAAGTACTGTTTTTTAAATAATGATTTCTAAAATACAGTATTCAGTTTTCTGTATACAGTGCAATGTACTTGAACTTTTTGGTAATAAAAAAAATATTATTATTATAATAAGTAGGTACTTACTTAAAATAAAATGAAACCTTTAGTTTCGCAATTTTATGTGAATTACCATTATTGGGGACACGGGCGGTGGAAACAGCGGGAATACACCAGTGTGGTCAATCCATTATTCAGAAACATCGAAAAACCGACCAAAAACATCATCTCAGCATTTGACAAATAACGGCTAAATAACGACAGTTATCGTGTAAATTGTTGAAATTACTGCACTTTAAGAGTTATTTTTTTAATGTAAATGGTAAATAATAGATTACAGTGCTTTGTATTTATCGTGAAATAACGTAGTTTATTAAACGTTGACATCGAAATAACGAAAGGGTGAGAACAGTTATTTGTCTAATGTTATAATAAATCGACACCCGCTAAGTATACGTATGTATGTATCTGCCAGATACACGAAACGGTTTTTATTGCATTTTTGGTATCTATATACCTATATTTACCACATACAAGTTTATTTAATTTTTTCAATAAACCCAACATACTTTTTTCTGTGTTTGAAATTGCGGCGATTTAAAGAAATTGAAATCTTCAATTCGCTCTCCTATAAAATTTGCATTTGTCAGTTACTTAGTTGTACTTAGGAGGTGTAGAAATGGAGTATAGTTCTTCTGATAACAGAATTAAACGGTAATTAAATAAATGATCTCTATTTCCCCAGGTTTCGGCCGTAGTTCCCGTCCTAAGTTCGCGTCAGACTCCCAGAAGGCGGAGGCACAGTGGGTGGAGTCGGTCGAGGAATGGCGGCGCGAGGTCAACATCCCGCAGTTCATCCTGTTAGGTCACAGTCTGGGCGGGTATATCGCTACAGCTTATGCCATCAAGTACCCTGAAAGGTAAATATTAATAATTGCTACACATTTATGTGTTCACTAGCTGCTGCTCGTGGTTTCTCCCGCATGGATTTTTCTAGACAGACAGAAAGAAATTTTTTTTTTTGTTATAAGTACCTACCGTATATATAGTAAATAGCTGTTTTTTCACATTACAGACACTTTAATTTTATTTATTTGTGTCGTTTTGATCATACATAATAAAGAAAACCAGCAGCTTCAACATTGGCTTACAATGTTACTTAGGAATGGTATTATTGCTAATGTATACACAGATTATAAAGGAATAAATTCGGTATAATCATAAATTTTTTGACGTTTATACTTAGCATAACTTTATTCCGTGTTTATTTGTAAGGCCGTGTACGAACATTCAAACTGAAAATACATTGTGCAGATATACAGGAGGTGCAACTAAAAAAAAAAAAAACTGCAATAAAAGAACATAAAATAGAAATGACTGAAATAAACATATCATGGGTAGATAATCCAGTCCCGGGATCCCGGGATCTCGGGAGCCTGGCCGTTAGTTTAAGACCGGGATTGAACTTGGCTAATCCCAGGACTTTCGGAATTGCCTGAAATGGATTTTGTTTGCATTTCTTTATGCCTGACTATAGATCAGTATATAAAGACTGACTGTGGCGGTCAAAAGGTTAAATCGAGGATAAAACTTTGCATGAAAGTTCATTTTTGCCGTTGGGAAACCCTATCGGGCACATAGTATCACTTTGTAGCATCAGATGGACCAACAGCCACTTCTATAACTTACTCCTAACAATTCCCTTTCAGAGTGCGCCACCTAGTCCTAGCCGATCCATGGGGCTTTGCGGAACGTCCACCAAATGCCTACGAGAAGGCCCAGCTTCCATTGTGGGTACGGGCTATCGCCACTGCCGTCCAGCCCCTCAACCCACTGTGGGCCGTCCGTGCCGCCGGCCCGGCCGGCAAGTGGCTGGTCAGTAAGACCCGCCCCGATATATCGAGGAAGTATCTCAACTTTGTGCCCGACGCGGAGATTGTTATACCTGAGTATATTTATCAGTGTAACTCGCAGACGCCTAGGTGAGTTTTTTAAATAATATAACATTTAACAATAATAAAGTTTTTTTTTTTGACATAAGCCTCCCCAAATTGGGGGGGTTTGCCATAATCGCCACGCTTGGCAGGTGGGTTGGCGATCGCAGTATGGTGTTAAAAATGCATAGAGAACGCTGCTGCCCATTCTCTAGTAAGTCCCTTAGTCGCCTTTTACGACACCCACGGGAGGGAATGGGGTGGTGCTATTCTTTGCGTCCGGCACCACACGGTACAAATATATAATACACTAGCTTCTGCCCGCGACTTCGCGTTAAATTTCTTGTTCCCCCGACCCACCCCGTCGCAACACATTGCCTGCCCGTGCTTTTACTTCGTTTTCGCATAAACTTTCATTAAAAAAAAAATGGTGTTCTAGTTAATAGGAATGTAATTCTTCCTCAAGAATTGGGCTGTAAAATGCAAAAAGATTTTTTCAAATCCAACTCGCAGTTCCAGGGATTAGCGCGTTCAAAAAACAAAAAACCGGCAAAGTGCGAGTCGGACTCGCGCACGAAGGGGTCCGTACCATCCATACAAATCCTTATCCATACTAATATTATAAATGTGAAAGTAACTGTCTGTCTGTCTATTTGTCTGTCTGTCTGTCTGTCTGTATGTTACGTTTTCACGCCTAAACCGCTGAACCGATCGTCATGAAATTTGGCAAAGATAGCCTGGGACATGGAGAAGGACATAGGCTACTTTTTTACGCGATAACCTACATCCAAACGGGCGGAGCCGCGGGCAAAAGCTATCCATACTAATATTATAAATGTGAAAGTAGCTCTGTCTGTCTGTCTGTATGTTACGTTTTCACGCCTAAACCGCTGAACCGATCGACCTGGGATATAGAGAAGGACATAGGCTACTTTTTTAGACGATAACCGACATCCACGCGGGCAGAGCAAAAAAAACGGCAAAAAAATCATGTCCGTTGTATGGGAGCCATATATTAAATATTATTTTTTTTCTGTTTTTTTGTATTTGTTGTTATAGCGGCAACAGAAATACATCATATGTGAAAATTTCAACTGTTTAACTATCACGGTTCATGAGATACAGCCTGGTGACAGACGGACAGACAGACAGACAGACGGACCGCGGAGTTTTAGTAATAGGGTCCCATTTTACCCTTTGGATACGGTACCCTAAAAACTAACTCTTCAGCTTTAGAATAGACTACCTCGCAGAGTTGATCATTACTTTGCTGCGGAGTTATTATAAAACAGTTATATCTCCTAAGATATTCATTGAAATTAAATGATGAAAGTTCAACTTTGTTCAAAATTAAATACTTGTGATGAATAACGTATTTATTTGGATAAGGATTAATACCATGTTTATGAAAACTCCTTCGCAAATAATGCATTAATTTCGAACAAATTTGATTACCATAAAAAAGGTTATAGTGAGTCAATCTTAAAAGACAGACATATGCTGTCGCAGACTTTTTTTTAGAAAATTTAAAGAGGATCAATTCCATCATACATTATATTTGCCTAACTTAAACCGTTTACGCAGCGCACGCAACGGAAGCTCTCAAAAAGAATATTTTTTCCCGTTTTTGCAACATTTTTCATTTATGCTCCGCTCCTTTTGGTTGTAGCGTGATGTTATATAGCCTATAGCCTTCCTCAATAAATGGACTATCCAACACAAAAAGAATTTTTCAATTCCAACCAGTAGTTTCTGAGATTAGCGCGTTCAAACAAACAAACAAACAAACAAACAAACTCTTCAGCTTTATATATTAGTATAGATAATCTTAATATATAAAACAAAGTCGGGTTATTTACACCATTTATAATTCACGAACGGCTGGACCGATTTTTATGATCTTGGATTCGTTTGATTTGTCCCCGCCCCGAACAGGCGAAAAATTAACGTTTTTTTTTTTTTTTTAAATCCACTTTCTCATACATTTTGTACAGAAAGACTTTTTTGATGATATCACGAGAACGGATTGGGGAACGGAGGAACAAGAAATTTCACGCGGACGAAGTTGCGGGCAGAAGCTAGTATATAATAAATCTTAAATATAATAAAATAATCTTAAAGAATTCAGTCAACAAAGCTCTTAATATTAAATTAAATATTCAATACTCACCTAAAATTAGCTGGTTAGTCCATACAAGGTCATTCGAGTATTTCCCTAACTAGAATTGAACGGACATCACAAAATGACAAATCTTTGAAAACTCTCGAATTTTACATTTTGGACTAGATCCATTCAAAAGTATATCATCAATCTTATCAAACTACCCACTCCATGTTCCACAGCGGTGAAAGTGCCTTCCACAGCCTAATGACGGGTTTCGGCTGGGCCAAAAACCCGATGGTGCGTCGCGTGGACGAGATCGACCCGGCACTCCCTATCACCGTGCTGTACGGTTCCCGGTCCTGGGTGGACAACAGCACTGGGCAGGTGCTGGCCGAACATCGGGGACCTGTTAAAACTTATGTTCAGGTAAATAAGATTAACAAATGTGTACAGTACAACTATTTTCTTACTGTCCCTCGGCAAACTTCGTGTTTCGTCAGTCGTCGGATTTCTATCAGTTGCCCTTTGCACTTGGTGCAGACCGGACGCTCTCCATCGACTTGTATGATAGAGTTGTTAATACTCTTTTAACTCGTGTAAATGTAATTTATTAAAAAAATGGGAGGAAAGCTGCTAAACACGAAGTTTGCAGAGGGACATTAAGAAAACAGTGGTACTGTACTATTGTAATCATCAACACAAAGATATTTTTTATAGTCAGACAACAGGATGGACTGTTTGCAAGTAAAATTATTATTTGGCAAACTAGGCCTGTATTAATAAAATAACCTTGACTTGCTGGTTTCAAGGCTCACTTTCTAGAAACTGTCAAATTTTTACGTAATCAGAATCTGATAGATTAAATCTTTTTTTATTGGTGTTTTTAAAGATAAAATATCAGAAATCTGAGAGCTATCAATTAAAGTTGATATTAATGAATACGGGCCTAACAATCGTCTATTTCAATATTAGGCCTCCGAATTCTACTTGCAACCAGAGTTACAAAGACCTGAATATCTTCAAAATATAATTTTATTTGCAGGTAATCAACGGCGCAGGCCATCACGTGTACCTAGACAAGCCGGACCTCTTCAATAAGTTCGTACTAGAAGCGTGCGCACGCGCAGACTCGTACGACCCGCGTCCCGCGTTGGCGTCTGCGCCTCCCACCCTTGCGATACAGGCCGCCCCCACCCCCGCCACCCCTGCGATACAAGCTGCCCCCGGGAAGGCCCAGTCCTCGGACACCGCACAAAACTCTTGATAGTAAAAGTATGTTAGTTAAATTATTACAATTGTTACGCACATTCGGATATGTATAGCTACGACTCGTTTGTACTGTTTTGAGTTCAGCGTGTGTTCATGGTCGGGTAGTCAATGGAGGTTAAGGGGTGATACAAGCTTCTACGCTATTTATGGAGTCATGGAGTGTGAAAATAACGCCTTTCATTGAGCAATCGAATTGATAACATTATTTTCGATTGGCCACTACCTAGCTACAGTATCAGACCGTAAAAATGGCATTTCGTGTTTTAGGAAAACTTCTGATTTTGAGGTGCGTCGATCGTCTTCGTGACTCATGTGACATTCTCTTCCCAAAGCTCGATATGTCATATTAACGTAACAAGTACAAGTACTGTAAAAAAATGCTCTGCACGTGCAAGAAAGTAGGCACGAGATTTTACTTTCACGCTAATCTTCCATTGACTACCACTCCTGATTAAACAAGAATTATTATTCTTCTTTTAAGAGATCTATGAATGTGTGTTTGATTTAGTCGATTTTGTGTAATCGACTAAAAATGTCCAAAACATTGTCACGTCATAATGTGGTAACACTAAGATAGTAGTCTAAAGTGGCTCGATTGCCGCAAGAGGCTTAGTAATGGCGAAGTAAAGTATTAAAATAATTGAATCTTTAAGGCCCTTTCTAAATCTATTTATATGCTTCATATAGACCAATTGAACAGAAAAACTTAACTACCTACTTAAAAAATTATTTGAGACCTTTTCAATGTAATCTACTTATTTGAACAACAAATATACTAAGATGAAATAAGATACTATATGTTTATAGTTCAAAATCCTATTTATAGCATAAACAAAAGGGTTACATAAGAATGATTTATGTTTAAAATATATCGTCAAAGTATTTGTGTTACGTATATTATAACTACAGGTTACGGGTTAAAACTATGGTTTTGTTAATGTTTGACTATGTAATGAAATGTTTTAATTATGTTTTTTTTTAACTGTATTATATTATTAGTCAAAAAACTTTTAGAACTCGACCAATATCCTACAGTATAATATTAAGTATGAAAACTTCCATATTCTGGTATTTTTAATTCTAAATATCAGTGCCTTTAGCATTAAAAACTAATCCACTCTTTCATTAGAAACATAACTTGTTATTTATTTGCAAATATAGACTTTTTCCTCTAAAACTCTTTAGAAAAATGTTCTTCAAAATCTGTTATTTTTGGCGTCGCATCTTCTAAACGGTAAGGTTTTTATACTTGGCTTGTGGAGCTACCATGTACCTGGCTTGAACAGTTATGCATAGGGATCACAAAATAATGAGACTATTTCTATCCGACTTTTTTTACTTTGTTAAGATGTTGAAAGTATAATACAAAATGTTTTTTGTGTGCGTCAAAGTCAATCTTATATCAATTTTCATTAAACAATAAATGTGTAGTGCCTTGCAGTCTGTAAACGCACGTGATTTGGTGAAAGCTAGCCAAACAAAATATTTAGACAAATGGGTATAATGGGGCCCTCTTACCGACTCAAGTCCCTAGTTCGTTTTAGTATCTGTAACCTTATTATTTGCAGACGACTTCCATTTTTTTATTTGGACGGCTAGTCATTCGATTAAACTTTTTGTGTGATTGGACTGTCCAAGTTCAGTGCAGATCGCAAAAATTCTACATCATTTTCGTACATTTTGTATGAACCATCGGGCACTGCAAGGATTGTACACTACAGACGAGCCGCACCGGGCTTTTTTGTATTAGAATGTGATGTGCAGCTGCCCGATGCGACTGTAATATGCGCTCGCCTTTACGGAGACGAACACAAAACATTTTGTAAGGTTACTTTCGTCTTAACAAGCACAACGGTGTTGTTTGACTATGTGTAGAGTAATGCAAGCTCGTTGAGTATTGTTGTTTAGCCACAGGCTTTTTGATACACGGAATGAAATATTGTGTAAATAAACATAATTTATTGAATACTTGGTGTTTATTTTTATAGCAAAAATCCTCTATACAACTTGCCTACTAGACAAAACCGCATTTTCGAGAAATATTTTGCGCCTCATGTCAAAGATAATACTGTTGATTTCTTGTTTACCAACTAAACCAAAACTATATTGCTATCTCTTAAGCCCTATTTACACGGTGCAAGTTTCTGCAACGTTCAAGAAAAATAATAGCATGCCTCACGCACGTGCACGTTCAATTATTGCCATTTAAGAATTGCATGCAAGTGTTTACACGCGTGTGATTTCCATAAAATACCATACAATAATTGAATGCAAGTTTTGCCATACAATAATTGCATGCGACTTCTGTTTACATCAAGGCAAATATTGCATGCAAGCTTTGCCTCGTGTAAACACAGAGTTGCACCGGCACGTGATTCAATTATTTCCCGTATTTGCCCTGCCAAATATTTCATTAAATTTTATTGAACGTTTTCTGAAGTTTTTTTTAAACTTGTTCGCTCACGTTTGAACGATAGAGCATTGTCATGGCACAATTGAATGCGATTTTATTATACGTGTATACGTGTGCGATTTTATTTTACGTGCAATTTTATTGTATGTGCGATTTTATTGTGCAATTTTACTATACGTGCGATTTTATTGTACGAGCTGTTTACACCTATACCAGTTATGAACGACAACTAACTCTAATCCGTGCAACAGTTGTAGGTGATTTATAGACGGCGCCAGTCAATTAGGTTTTCAGTTTTATGGTACGCCACATGCAATTAACTTGCACCGTGTAAATGGGGTTTCACTAAAAGAGACTGCAAGAAAAGTGTAGCAACGGGGTCTGAGAACGTTTTAGGAGATGTCAAATTAGTTCAGATTATATGCGTATAGTCTAATAGTTATACTTCCGCCCATTTCTTGTATTATTTGCCAGGAAAAGGATGGTGCAACAAAATCATTACGAGATTCAAAGTTATTCCACACAGGGAAAACTAAAACAAAAACTTACAAAAATATGGCTTATAATAAACAGATTACAAAATCGAACATACAAATCAACACGGTGGTAAACAGATCAACATAGTCTCAGGTGGGTATGGCTGACGATCGTCACTTTGCCTTCGTCTTGCAGGTCGCGCAGTGCCTCGTCTAGTTGCTCTCGGGATACCGTCTGAAATAAGAGAGTAATATTAGTTAGTATTTGTGAAGAGAATCACACTAAGTTGGGGAGTGGACAAAGCAGCTTTTCTAAATATTGAGGCCTAGTGCACATCTTCGGAGGCTTAGCGAAGCGCGGTTCATGGTAGCGTCTTTGAGCGCCGCCAAGAGCCATCAAGAGGGCCCTTGCGTCGCCGACCGGAGCAGTCGCGCGGCGGCTCTTTGCTGGCTCTCGTGGCAGCTTGACAGCGCGCCGCACGCCACTCGCTATAATTGGAAGTAGATAAGCAGAAAGGACGTCATTCCGACCTCGCCGCCGAGGCCCCGAAATCCCCGACTAACAAATAGTCCTCCCCGACCCTTGACTGTAAGTGAAGCGCCAGCTGAGCTTTTAGCTGAGCAGCATGTAATCCAAACCCCCCACGATAATAATCAAAACACTGATTTTATCCAGCCACCGTCGGTCCCTTGCCACCGACTCAGCTGCCCTAAGCCGAGGTTCGTACCCCACAGGGGGTGCCCTTAGCGAGCAGCAGTCGTTTAGTTTATAGTTTTTACGCCCTGACTGGAGGCCTTAAAATCCGTTAGGAGCTTAAGGCACCACAGGATAGTCCGGTTAAAGAGTCCGAGCCCCTCGTGGTTACACCAGAGTTGCCATTTCCAAAAAAAAAAAGAAAGGACTCAACCCACATTGTGGTCAGGGATGAGTTTTATATACCAAAGAGGTCCAAACGGTTAACGGAAAGTACCCAGCTAAATGTGGGTTGGTTCCTATCATTAAAAAATCAACCATATCTTTGTAGTCACAAATCTTTTTTCCTGAGTGAAAGAACCAACCGTTAGGACCTTTTTGGCATATATAACTCATCCTTGATCACAATGTGGGTTGAGTCATTTCTGCTTAACTACGTCCAATTTATCTTTGGTATGCCATTTACAACCGTATGTCACACAAATTAAGGTTTAGTCTAAATTTGTATCTTTGGCATGTCATTTTCAACCGTATGTCACACAAATTAAGGTATAGTTTAAATTTTTATCTTTAGTCTCTTCGCCGCGCCAGGTTTGCGAGAAACCTAAGTGTATAACTGTATTTATGTTGAGATTTTAAATCACAGATTTGTAAGGTTATATTCTAGCAATGTTTTCAACAGACAGATGTACAATTCACGAAGTTTTTGAAGTGCTACATAAGTCACCACGCTTTTCGTAAAGGTTGATGACCTGAGAGCTTAGTACGTCGCACTAGTAACGATTTGTAGTGGGTCGTTGTCGAATTTTTGACGTACGAAACGTAACCGTTTTCCCGACGACGAAAACGGTTGCAAAAAACGGTCTTCGTTGCAACTGGTTTGAAGACGGACGACGAAACTTATCCAACATGAAATAGAATTGCGTTTTCGTCGAGTGAAATAGTTGCAGTTTCTAACAACTATCAACGAGTTTGATCGTCGCATCACGAACAACAGCATTGACAACTGGTACTCGTAGGTAAGGTAAGGTAATAATACATTATCGACTGATTTCATTGACATAAACATTGGCCGGTTTTTTACTAGTTAACACTAGTTTCATAAGTTTTTCTGTACTAACATTCTATGGATATAAGAAGTCTGAATGAAAAAGTTGACAATTTGTACTTACAAGTTGCGAATTCGTATTAATCTCCTGCAGGATCTTGGAATGTGTGATGGTGTGCGGCTTGGAGTAGGGCTGTATGAGCGCCTTGAGCGCGGCCACCAGGTCGGCGCGCCGCCTGCGCGCGGCCGCGCCCAGCCCCGTCGTGAGGATGCCCACGTCGATGCGCCCCGACGCCGGGTCCGTGGCCGACTGCTTCAGCGCTTCGCGGTGCAGTCTGGAGGACAAGTCAAATCCTCGTTTCATACGCTTCACTTATCACTCACGGTACGGCTGGTCCTTAAATTCAAGGTCGCTCAGCGAGCTCTGGAACAGGCTATACTTGGTTGATTCGGCAGAGAACCAAAGTTGTCGACATAGCTCACAGAATAAGCAAGCTGAAGTGGCAATGGTCCGGCCATATTAGCCGTACAACCGATGACCGTTGGGGTAGGCGTGTTCTTGAGTGGAGACCGCGAATCGGCTAACGTAAGGTAGGACGTCCTCAGGCTAGGTGGAGCGACGATCTTCGCAGGGTGGCTGGTAGCAGCTGGATGAGAGTTACCGAGAATCGAGCTGAGGGCTTTCTTTTTTACTGCCCGTGGTGAGTACATAATTTTACGTCTTCACCTGGCCACAATGCAAGTTTTACTGTACGCGTAGCGTGCGGTAAAACTCACATTATGGCCAGGGCCTCAAGTCTGCTATTACAATAGTGTCAGAATGGTCTCGCCATTGTGAGTATTTGACAGTTTTTGTATGGCAAATCTGTCAAAAACTCACAATGAAGAGACCATTCTGACACTATTGTAATAGCAGACTTGAGGCCCAGGTGTGACGTAAATGGAATGAATCATCGATACGACGAAGAAGAAGAAACTCGGTCTTTAACAGAACCTAATAATTATAGTTCAAAGTTTTTATTTGCATAAAGTCGCAGGGAACTTTTGATATCTATACATCTACCAGGAACACTGGGAATGCATAACTGGTCGGGTGTATAGTATGGAAGCGACTTCAAAGAAATATTTATACTATACTAATAATAATACAAAAAGTATTTTTGTTTGTTTGAATGCTCTGGAACTACCAGTCGAATTTGAAAAAAAAAATTGATAGCCCAATTCTTGAGGAAGGTTATAAGTTATTTATCATCACGCTATGACCCTTAGGAGCAAAGTTAAAAGAAAAAAGTCAGAAAGAACGCTAAGCGAAAACGTAAAATATTTATTCAAAAATAAAAAATCTGGAATAAAAATTAAAGTAATACTGGCGGGCGATGCGATGTGACGGGGAGGGTCGGGGGACCAAAGAATTTCATGCGGACGAAATAGCGGGCAGAAGCTAGTCTTTGCATAAAATTACCTGGAAGCTTCATCGACATCAGATATTTCTACGACAGGCGAGAGTCGTAGCCTTGCATGCGCCTCAGCGAGTCTGATCAGAGACTCCAACTGTCGCGGGTACGCAGAGATCTGACCGCGGCCGCTGCCCACACGTCTGCAAAGAATAAGAAATATTCACATGAAGAAATACAGGTTATTGAAATATATTTTTTTGTAAAAAATAATCTTGGGATGCCAGGAACACCGGGAATGCATAACTAGTCGGGTGTATTAATGGAAGCGACTTCACCCCGGGATTCTTGGACTGTAGGTGCAACTATTCAGATGCATATTAATTTAAAATTAATGTTTAAGCCCCAATACAAATATGTGTATGTAGGGTGTAAGAGAAGGGGTGGTGTGTTAGTTAAAACATATTTTTTTTTTTTTTTGTTAAATTATGTGCTTTATCCTGATTGGGCGTAAATATTACCTTGGCTACTTAGGTAGGTCTATATGCTTCCGATTCTATAGTCAGAAAAAACACTAACTTTGCGGATTCCAGAATCGCGGGATTTTTACGATCGATACAAAAATGCATTCCATGTAAGCCAACATTTGAAAGTAAGTAAATATACATCTGATTCTATAATCAGAAACGTAAATTTGTTGATTCCGGAACCGCGGGATTTTTTCAATACAAAAGCCCATTTCATATTAGCCAACATCTCAACTTAGGTGAATATGCATCCGAATATCCGATCTCTAATAATGACCCAGTCATTCTTATAGATTGGAGGCCAGACTCCCAGCAGTTGCAGTGGGAGCATTATAGACTGATAATGGTATGTAAGCTACCGTCAAAATGTAATAAGAAAAATTATAAAAAAGTAAGTGTTTCGTACCTCATATCGACGTATGAGTCGATGAGCCTCTGCTGCGCTGTCTCGCTGAGCGTCGGCTGAACGTGCTCCTTCGCGAACGCTATGTAGTCGCGCATTAACGACATATTCTGAAATAAAGCAAAATAGCAAGATTTATAAAAGCTTTAAGTGCAGTAATGGAGTGGAATAATTAAAATACCTACTTTGTTTTTTCTACAATTTATTCGAGAATGATCAGTGTTATGGGACGCTACATCATTTGATTATAAATTTATTTATTTGGTAATAACATGTACAACATAACAGACTCAAGTCCAAGTTATTGCACAGTTAAATTTACATAAAAACGGACATATTTACAATAAGGAAGGAATAACAATGACAAAATGTATTTCTATTTCTTTCGGAATCTTTTTCTTCTTTGTAGAACGAAATCTACTACTGCAGACACTTCTTCATCGTCGGTGCTCATTTTCGAAAAGAGATTTTCTAAGAAAAACATTGTTTACTCAAAAGTCGCAGTGGACTGACTGTTTTGCTAACATGTTTTGTTATAAATCATGGCGCAGCGGACCCGGCTTTAGAGTCAAATTATTTTATGCTACATTTTTGGCGTCAACACTTATCATTGAACAATCGCCAAACCAAAGAGTTCAGTGGTCTCCAAAGAGAAACAGTGAACCGGCTAAAAATATCACAAAACATCTTCGTCTGGAGAGCAGTGTGAAAACACGAGATGTGACTTCACCCCCCCGGGCCAATGTTATCCGTTCGTCGCGGTTATGTTATATGTTTGTGTTTTTGCTAACAAAACAGTTAGGCCACGCCCCCAAATCGGTTAGCAAACAATGTTATGTATTTGTAAAACACGAAAACATGGCGCAACGGACCCGGCTTTATAGTCTTAAAAGACCTGATACGCAAAGTCAATATTTATTAAAAAAATAAAAATTTCGTTGTAATGTGCTTTCTTCCTTGATCCTATTCTTTTCACAATGAGATAAGAAGACGGACTTCGGCTATCTTCGAAAATATTCGGCATCTGTCATGTCCGCTAGCGACGCGCTGCACGCGCCCACTCCGCTACGAACACCGTTGAGTCGTGCGCGCCCGCGATTCTAGTATCTTTTTTTTTTTTTAAACGTTGCCCCACACTAGGAATTTCTCCTGTATTGTGGGTGCGTTTACAAATATTTAAACTGACATACACAAACAGCCAGACCCGGAACAACTACTTGTAGATGTTATAACCGCTATGTAACTTTAATACCACCGACTATAAACTTTAACCCCCTTACTAATAAACGTTGTATAGCGTCTGTATAGTTACACAACGCTTTGTCTTCTTCTATCGAAAGTCAAATTACTGACGAGTGAAAGAGAAAAATCGGTGTGTAACTATACAGACGCTATACAACGTTTATTAGTAAGAAGGTAAGTGAATACTGTGAGTGAAGTGCAGTGACCTCGTGCAGAAGACATTCCCGGACCCGGGATCTAAGCCAGCAAGCAGCCTCCACTGGTATACCAGGCTAGTCCTTTCCATGCCTTCCTCAACGACGATTGCTCATCCCGAACGCATTAAATAGGTAATAATAATACCGCAGATAAATAAGTACCTAATATTACCGCACCGCAATATTAGTAACACTAAATAATTATCCACCAATAAGCCAGCGATCTGCGGGATTTAATGGTACACTAGACTTCTTTTATTTGAGTGATCCCCAGTTTCTAAAAGCCTGTTTCAACGTAATTGTATTTCTAATAACTATGCTCGCTAGCAACAGGTATTGTGCAAGTTGAAGATCGCATCCAACATGTGCATTTTGCGCATTCGCGGCAAGTGGACTTCCTGCGAGTTTTCAACTTAAGTTGTCAAAATGTTAACTACTGCCAGTAAACATTGTGTTTTCATAACGTGATAAGTTTGCAGAATCCTTTGGTAAGTTTTGAATACTTACAACAATATCCTCGTCGTCCTGCGAATTGGTGAAGTCTTTGTAGTACAGCGACACAAGATGCGAGGCGAGGCGCCGGTCGAACACCTCGTCTTGTGGGTCAAGCACCAGGAATATTAGGTCGAACCTGAAATATACACAACATCATGGTGAAACAAGAATAAAGTTTAAGTCTAAACTGTAAAACAGTGCAAAAATATGTTTTTTTTTTATACACATTTTACATATTTCTCGCAAAAAGTCGAGTTTTCAAGCGCGACTTTGAAGATGCGGTCTGCGATCCGCTCAGAAACCTTCATTTTTTTACATTTCCGGCACTGTCCAACTTAGCATTGAAACGCAAACGAACGTCGTAGCTTCTCCGAGACAAATAGCATACTAAACAGAAATTATGTGACGCAGCGAAACGATCTCAAAATGGCGGCGCTGCCCCCACCGCTGGGCGCGATGTGTCACAGTCCTCACTCAACGTAACAAATTATTTGATCTTTTAGCTATCAAGTGGTGTAATTACATTTTGGATGTAGATGATAGATATGTAGCTGCAACACCAAACACCTGTATCCCCCGATTTTGTTATCATCAGTTTTCTGAATTGCCTGTCACTATAGAAGCAAATATAAAAACATATTCACGTCAAAATTACGAACCTAGACATTAACGTATGCGGCAGCTGCACATTCTCCACGATAGTCTTGTTCTTGTTCCACTGCGACTCCGCCGGGTTGGCGGCGGCGAGGATCGAAGTGCGTGCGTTCAGCTGGCAGATGATACCCGCCTTCGCGATCGATAGGGTCTGTTGTTCCATTACCTAGAAGATAATAATGATTATGAGTATGTTTTTGCGCAGTTAACCTTGCTAAGTTTGACTAAGTTCAAAGTATGTTTCGGCTCTTGCGAAGATGAACGATAGAACATTTGAATCCTACATTTTTACGTACCTCCTTCGTTGTTACGAGTACAAAAAAGCAAGCAAATTGGCTTATCTCAGTTACTAGTTATTACATAACATAACATAACATCATGCCTGTAATTAAGTACCACGTAATAGGGGGGCGAGCCTTTAACTGGACACAAATCCTGACTCCGGGCTGGTACTGAAAAATTCCTGGTGGAAAAACCCAATAACACTTTCCCCAACCTGGGAATCGAACCCCGGACCTCATGCTCAGTCGTAGCCCTGGCGACCACTAGACCAACAAGGCTGTCCTTACATTATAAATGTATAAAGAAATAATTACTTACTTCGTGCAACACACTGCGCGTAGAATCATTCATTTTGTCGAATTCATCGATGCAGCATATTCCATTATCTGCCAGAACTAATGCTCCTCTGAAAATATAGAAAATAACTTATAACAATCGAAATAATATATTACGAGACATTCACTCTTTTACATCGTACTTTTTTGTTTTGTAAGTAAAGTCAGTATACACAATTAGCTTTTTGAATAGGGATGGATAGTATTTTATCATTCTTAATTTAATTTAAATACCTATACGAAATCTACCCAAACTAGAAAAAAAAAAAATCGTACGATTTGTTAGTAAAAAAATCTCAATCATTTATGCAAGGGGGGATCAGCTAGTTGTGTATACTGACTGTACAACTTGCGATCTCACCGACAACTTTTCAGCTCATAAATAAGGCCTGAAATTCGTCACGGAATCCCGGAAATTCCCTCCATCCTGCACAGGGGTCCAAAACAGCATGACTCACGTCTGCAGCACCAGCTGGCGCGTGTCCGGGTCCTTGGTGACGTAGGCCGTGAGCCCCACGGCGGAGCTGCCGCGCCCGGACGTGTACTGCGCGCGCGGGACCAGCGCGTGCACCCAGCGGAGCAGCTGGGACTTCGACGTGCCCGGGTCGCCGCAGAGCAGGATGTTGATCTCAGATCTGGAGATCCAGAAAATGGAAGGTCCAATGTAGATGTTATTTGTACGAATAAATAAGATTGAAGTGTCTGTTTTTATGGCTGTAAAGTATATACGGTACTTATAACAAAAAATCATTTTTTTAAATTATTGTCTGACTGTCTGTCTGTCTGTCTGTTTGTTCCGGCTAATCTCCGAAACGGCAGGACCGATTTTGATGGGACTTTCTCTGGCAGATAGTTGATGTTATAAGGAGTCATTTAGTTTTATTTTAGAAAAACGCCACGCTGGTGAAGCCGGGCGCAAGAGCTAGTTATAAGTGAACAACGAAAATAATCTTCAATGGTCGCTAAATTAACGGAGTATAACTAATAGTTAGCTTCAGTTCAGACCCAGATGCAATGCGACGCGACGCTGCGCGTAAATGATTGAACTTGTATATATTGAATTGTCGCTGAATAGAACATGTACGTACAGCTTAGAGTAGACCACTAATGGTTTCTCCAATCGCACGCTTCTTAACTCTCATCCAGCTGCTACCAGCCACCCTGCGAAGATCTTCGCTCCGTCTAACCTGATGTTGTACTAAACTACGTTTTTCTAATATTTCGTGGACTTACATAAGTAGACACACACATCAACAACAACCAGGACTAATCCGGACTTACCTAAAATGTGTCCGCCCAGCGGCATTAAAGTTCTTCTTGGTCCCCCCCAACAGCTGTAGCAGACATCCTTTCTTAATGTCTACGTTCTCATAGATAGAGGGTGCGATGGCGCGCGCTAGTCGTTCGTAGCTGTCTGCTTGGGCGGCTAACTCTTTGAATACCTCAATACGTTCGGGAGGGAAGCGGTGCTCTTTGCTGTGGAAAGAAAGAAATATTTCTTAGAGAAAAGAGTTGCTGGCGGCCTGGCAAAGTAGTGGAAATGGTTTGTTTTATGGAAAACAATAGGCTGTTCTATTGAAAAATGCTGCCTAGTAATATCGCTGGTTAGAAATAGTAATATACTTTTATGCAGAACCCGTTCTGGATATCTTCAACAGACATTTTATATAACTGGAGCTATATATCGTTATTCCCGGAAAAAGGCATGATTCCTGTGGGATATATCATAAAAGTTGCAGGTAAAAGTTAGTCAAGCTATATCCTATAACTTGCCATCTCATATCGAAAAGTAGAGTTATTTAGTGAAAACTTTATTCTTCTCAGTTTCGTGATGTTTTAGACTTGTGAATTTTATTTATCTGTTAAATATAGAATACAACAATTGCAAAAATAAAACAATATTTGCTGCACATTGATTTTCACACTTAGCCAGGCGCCCACACAGTCACACTAGTCATGTCCTTAGCTGTGCTTAATGCTTTCCTGGACTCAATGACCATATATGGTTGTTGCCTGGACTCCAACAAAGATTTTGATTTGTTTGTGTAAGAATGGAAGACGATACTGTCAGAATGTATGATATTTAATGAAAACAATGTATTATAATGTGTTTTTCTCTCAAGTAAGTAAGTAGTAAGTCATACGGGGAATATTTTTGTTTTTACCTATTTTGTATTTATGTTTGTTACTCTATTTTTTTATTGACATTGGTCTAGTGTGTTTAAATAGTGTAACTGGCTTCAACCGTTCTATTTTAAATAAGTAAATATAGATGTATAACTCAAGAGATGGGTAAAGGTCGTCCACACACTGGACGCCAGAGGGAGGACATCGCCATCGAGGTAGACCACAGTGAAGGTGGTGTGACTATTTGATAAAGTTTGCAGAGCCAACATGGCCAGAGATCGCACAGGACTGGGAGGTTTGATAGGAAAAAGAGGCCTTAGTCTAACACTAGGAAGCAAAAAAAAATAGTACGTACCCCTCCTCCGTCTCCAACAGCCTCTCGTTGTGCACCTTCCGGTAGTGCAGCGCGTCGATGTGCGTCCTGTGCAGCGCCTTGAGCGTGGCCTTGCGCGGGTTGACGCAGGCGGGCGCGGCGCGGAACACGCCCGTCACGCTGACGCGCTCGCCGGCCGCGACGGCCTCCACCAGCGCGCCGTGCGCGAGCACGCTCACGGTCGCGGGCGTGCGGCCCGCGGGCATGTCGTCTGGGAAGGGCATTATAGTGAGTTTCGATTGGACATGGGAACTGTTTTCAAGGGCGCTTTGATTTTATTGTTTTAATTAAACTTGATTGTTGGAGAATAGTTATGAATGTTAGGTAAAAAGATTTAAAGTAGGTAGCGCAGAAAAAAAAAATTGGACTTACGAGTAAAATTTTATGTAATTACGCAATTTTACCTAACATTCAAAATTATTCTCCATATTAATCGTAATTTTTTTTTTTTTTCATATTGTTATTAAATGTAAATTTCTCTCCAACAAATTTTAACCTTGTGATCAAATCCTGAGCTACTAGAATTTAGGATTTGGGTGTTTTGTGTTTTAGTACATGTGAATACACGTTCTAGCCATAGTACTGACGAAAAAAATCTCAAAGAAACAGCAATCAGAAAAATTGTGACTAAAACCACCCACAATAAAAAAAAACTTGAAATAAAACAAAAACCAATTTCTCGAAAACTACAAAATATCGCGGAACATACATAGGGGTCCAATCGATGGGTATTAGTGTCCCCTGACCACAGACCTTCGCTGGTACAGGTTTCCTGGGACACCCTGTATATCTATTAACTTGCAAGAAAATCACTTACCGGGCGACTCCTGCAACTTGACGAGTTGCTTATCACTGAAATGCGACCTGTTGTGAATCAGGTTATAGGAGTGCGCAGTGTTGCAGTGCGAGCAGTGCGCGGGCTCGGGCACGCGGCCGCGCTCCAGCTCGGCCGTGGCCGCGGCTCCGCACACTGCGCACCGGAAGTAGGCCTCGCGCATCTCGGGCACGATGGTGGACGTGCGGATCACCATGCCGGAGAGGGTTACTAGTTGGTCGATGTCTGTGAACCAATAAAGATGGCTGGTTAAATTCATCGTTTTTAAGATTTAAGATTATTTATTTGTGGAAACATAAGTAACACATAAAGAGCATGCAAGTTATTAAATTACATTATAGTTTGTACAAGGGTCCACTAGCGCCACCTCCTTTAAAAAAATATTGTCTCGTGACTGAGAAGGAATTATGAAAAACGGCTGAACAGCGACCTCGGTAAGTGTGTCTAGAATGTTCTAATACCTTTTATAAAGTTTCATATTGAGACACGAAGCAAAAAAATACGATCTAGACTAGAGGAATGTTGCCATTTTTTTTTAGAATGAATTCTGCTGCTTCATACCTCAATATGAAACTTTATAAAAGGTATTAGAACCTCTGCACCACCCAAAGGTTGACTGGTAGAAAATGCCTATGGCCTTAAGTCCGCCTCTGTACATTTGTGTGAGTAAGTGTTAAATAAATAAATTAGATAAAGTATTAGATTACATAAGAACAAGATAGTAAATGTCAATTATGAAAACAAATAAATATATGGTCATAGTTACGTAACAATGATTCAATGTCAATTAAAATAGGGTAGGTGGTTTTAGGTCGTAATTTAGATGCAATATTCTCGGGGTCGACAGTTAAGTCACGAAAACAATTTCTATGAAAAGAAAATAAAAGAGGTTACATTGATCGATGCCTGCGGGGTGAAATAAAAGATGGGTAGTTTTTAATTTCAATTCAGCGGGGTAATTACGTAACACATAAAAATACAGCTGATCGCAATGGGTTTTATTGTAACAGTTCAATCCCGTTCATTGCTTTACGTTACACCTGGCCATAATGTGAGTTTTACCGCACGCTACGCGTACAGTAAAACTCGCATTGTGGTCAGGTGAAGACGTAAAATTGTGTACTCACCACGCGCAGTAAAAAAGAAAGCCTTCTATCGCATATTTACAACCCTCGCCTGCGGCGCGGGTCACAAATACCTGTGATATTGGGCTTTCTTTCTTTTACAGCCCTTGGTAAGTAATGTACTATTATTTACGTTTAGAGCAGATGAGTTTTTCAAACCTATGAAGCAATGGATTAGCAATATCCTTTAAAACTCTCGGATTGTGATTGAAAGTGAGTTATGAAATGGATGCTGGTCTGTGTAATATTTTCAGGGTGGCCAATTAAGTCTAAGTTTCAGGGTTGAGTGTTGTCATTCCTAAAGAAAGTTTAACGCACTATTTATGAAAAACTAGTCAGTTTCTTTCGTAATCTGCCTTTTTTGGACACCAAATTTCGTTAATAACAAGCGCATGTTGTAACAAACTAGAGTTACCTTCGGGGTTCAAGTCCCTCATGTGTCGATGTGGCGCGTTGAAGGGCCGCACCTGTATCTGATGCTCCAGCACCGCCGCCGGGTAGCGCTCGAAGAACAACTCGTTCACTGCCGCGTCGAATGCTGGCACCACCTATACAGTAAATAACATTTTCTCAAACATGCATGGAAATATTGACATCATTATTTTCGAAAAAAGAACACGCGAAGTATCGAATTTACGGACAAAGAAAATAAAATCCATTGCAGGAGCGTTTTTTGAATTTAGAACAATACAACGCTCCAGCAATGTTTTATTTCCCTGCATTCTTTTGAGAAAACACTTTATATGCCTCGGCGGAAATGGCAATTGCCTGTCTCGTATTAGTGAAGTCCTCGCCTACAGCTCGGCCTTCATACTAATACTCTACCTGCAATTGCCTATTTCCCAACCTTTGCAATAATGTACTATTTAAGGGGGAGGCGCTAAGGTAGTCCGCGTAATTCAAATATTCTTACATTTTTTGCAATTTTTAGATCAGTGGCAGGTTGTATAATAAGCGAAAACGAAGTATTAGCGCGGCCGGGTGATGCGACGAGTTGGGTCGGGGGTACAAGAAATTTCAAGCGGACGAAGTCACGGGCAGAAGCTAGTTTTATCCTAACTAATATTATAAATGCGAAAGTAAGTTTGTTTGTTTGTTACCTTTTCATGCCTAAACACTGAACCAATCATCCTGAAATTTTGCATATACATTGTCAGGCATTCAGAAACGGACATAGGGTACCTTTCATCCCGAAAAAAAGTACTATTCCCGAGGAAAAGAATAATAACCTTCATAGATAATAGATGGCGCCACGTGTCTTTCGAATCATGATTGAATTATTACAAGCAGAGTACAACCCGAATTGATCGTCAAATTCTAAATTAACGCGAGCGAAGCCGCGGGCAAAAGCTAGTACATAATAATAATAAAACTTACCTCTTGCGGATAGCAGACAAGTTGACGATGCAATTTGGAATCAAATGCTTTGATGTGTTCACAGTCCACGTCTAGGAATGGTTCTTCTAATGTATTTATCTGAAAACGAAACAAGTTTTAATTTATGTGTTATATGTGTATGTGCTATACAAGGTTTTTTTTTATATCCCATAACTCTAGGGTATGAATGAGACCATATCAAAGAATCAACTGGCATATATGAATTATTTATCAAGCTTGAAAATTCTTTACTGAATTGAACACCATCTAATAATTGTCAAGTATTTTTTGACAACAGTCGACACTATTGATTGAGCCATTTTTCAATAGTGGTAGAGTTGCTGAAGTGAACCTCTGAAGGGAAGCCGGTAGGAATCGTGTAATATGGTGCTTTGAACTGACCTACATATTACACCAACATTTCGCAATTCTTATGTAATAGGGGGCGAGCCTATTGCCTAGAAGTGTTTAATAAACACATTTCGCTTTTTTTTTTAATGAAAAGTGATATTGATATCTTACCTCTTCCAACTTCTGTTCATACAACGGCTCGTTAGTCAAAGCGGTCGGCTCCACAAACCTCTGTAAGAACTTGATGAACTTGTCGCGACACTCAGCGATGGCCACGTCTGTTCCCCACACCACAAGCTGCGGCTCGCTTGACGGCACGTCTGCACCAGTGTCGTCAATCTGAAGGGAAAATGTTAAAAGGTTATTTAAAAGTATATGCTGTAGATAACCAAGTTTTTTGTAATTTCACGTTATTTCTAGGGTATTTTAGGGGTGGGGTGTTAATCCCTCTCTCGAGTCTACCAGCCTCTAGTGCAGTGGTTCCCAACCAATGGTCCGCAGAAGCCAAAATATGGTCCACGAATGATTTTTAAACTTCAGAAATCGCCTTGCGCTATTTTATGATTTTCTTAACAACTTATTTATGTGAACAAGGATTTTCTGCTTTGTTGGTAATTAAAAACAAGGCGAGGAATTGTTTGAAAGTAAGTGATGATTTGCGTTTAGCTTTGTGTAACAATATTAGTCCTAGGATAGCTGAACTCATGAAGAAGATGCAAGCTCAGAAATCACATCAAAACAAAATTACTGAAGTTTATCCTAAAACATATTATTTCTTATTATGTAATTTCCTATTATGTTGTTAAGTTTCAGTTTGATTATTACAGTTTATTTTTATTACTACATAGTGGTCCCTGCTAACAAGAATAATATAAAAGTTGTCCGTGACCAAGAAAAGTTTGGGAACCCCTGCTCTAGTGCAAAGCTGCTCAACCCCAGACACGCGGACCACCATGTGGCCCGTCAAAAGCTATCTCGAAGTACTGCCAAACTTAAGTGGCAATGGGCAGGGCACATTGCTCGCAGAACAGATGGCCGTTGGGGCCGAAAGGTTCTGGAGTGGCGACCGCGTACTGGAAGACGTAGAGTTGGAAGGCCTCCCACAAGGTGGACCGATGACCTTGTGAAGACCGCAGGAATCCGCTGAATGCGGGAAGCACAGAACCGGTCGAAGTGGCAATGCTTGGGGGAGGCCTATGTCCAGCAATAGACAGACGTCTTTCGGCTGAAATGAATGAAGATGATACATACACAATAAAAATTACAGATATGAATATAGAAATTTTACATAGGATGACACAATGGGCGGTCTTATTGCTAAGAGCGATCTCTTAAAGATAACCTTTGGATGTAGGATGAGTAGGCTCGCGAAGTCGCGGGTGGTTGCCTCACGCATTTGATAGGTATTTAAACATAGTAATTATTCCAATTAGTAAAAAAAAAATGGACAGAGTATGAGCAGGAAATTGAAATTAAATACTTGTTGAAAAAATCTTGATGGCATTCTACCTATTTTCTATACTTTATCTAATAAAACTTAAACATAACTTTTTACAACACACAAAAAAAAAACATCACCTGACATGACTCATTGTGTAAAATCATGGAAAAATACAAAAAAAATGTAGTACGTGACGTAGAAAAAAAAATACTTAATGAAAATGCGCGATTCCGTATGTGACTTGGAGATAAAACCTTCATATCCTAGAAGCGAATACGAGTCTGCTACGAGTTTGGACGAAAAGGCTTCGTCTATTATCAGCAGCTGCAGGATCTGCTTGTCTTCGATCCTGGACCCTGCAGCCTTGACGTGCGGTCACAGGTTTTGTGAGAAGTGCCTGACGCAGTACTGGCGGATACGGGAGAAGCCGGATTACATCGTGTGTCCGCTGTGTCGGGCTTGCGCATTCAACGTGGATTTTGCTAAGGTATGTGAGCCTATGTCTAGCAATGAACTGTCATAGCTTGGGTATAGTTGTACAGAGTATAGCGCAAGTAAACGACTTTAAGTTAGTTGATCAAAATGGTAATTTTTGTCATTTTTCTTAACCCTTGGTACTGGTAATAATTATTATTTAGACGCTACATGAGCGCCTACGGTACCAAAATGAATAAAACGCCTATTTTTGATATATAGCATAATTATTGGGATCTTTATTTATATTTTAACAATATAATATTTTTATCTCGACATTTGCTCGTCAGCCCGGGGAGTGGACTCTCTGCACTTTTGATTTATTCTATTTCCAAATTAAATATTAGTTTCGTTATCTTAAATGATTCGCGGAGGTTTCATTCAAGTACCAAGTCAGATTAAAGCCTCTACATCATGCAGAGCCAGCTAAAATAACGCCATAAGATCCGTCATTACCTCAAATTTCAAACCCCATAGGAAATGTTTGAAATAATGCCCAAACCAGCGCCAGGCATTCCTTTTCTGTCGTTGAGTACTTAGTCAGAAGTATTACAGGAGAGAAACCTGTCTTTGGTAGCTAATAATAAGTACAGATTCTGTTGACATAAGTAAAATCGTTTTTAACAGAGAGAAAAACACGCGTCAACCGAAGATTTCAGAAAAACCTTCACAGAAATGACCAACATGAACAAATCAGACGTCAACAAAGCAATCGTATTTTGCTTCAAGATCAGTGTCCTTTTACCTGCTTTGTACTGTTTAGTGAAATGGCTCAAGATACCACTTGTAGATCTATTCACCAACATACGTAACCATCTAACAAATTGAAATTGTGCATACATGTTCAGCTATAGTATTGTGTAATATTAATTTAATATTTATAATAAAAACCAAAATGTAACAACATTTTCTTTGTTTTTAACTTAGAGCTTTTTGGATATTATAGATGAGCACCCCTGCTGCACTCAAACTATAATATTTTTGTTTATTATTTCCTGTTACATTTACCTAGTGGTTTTAATATTTGCACAACTTACTACTTAGCCAGTAAGGCTGGTTTTAGAGTCACGCTGACCATAGGTGCTGACAGCTCAGCGCGTAACTTTTCAGCGCGTGACGTTTCAGTATCGTGCTGATCACTGCGGAGGGAGTACAGACGCACAAAAATGCGAAATTCGTCATGACTGTTCACGCTGACGGCGTCCGCTCGGCTCGACACTAGAACGCTCACTGAAGAAAGAGGCGCGCGTGCGGCGGTCAGCGCCGACGGCTACGCGGTGCCGACGCGTGACGCGGACGGCCGCTGACCCGTCAGCGCTGACAAAGGCACGCGCTGATAGCTACGCGTTATTCTAAAACGCTTCCTAGAAGTTCATACGTTTCGGCTGTCAGCGCCGACGGTCAGCGTGACTCTAAAACCAGCATAACTTTTTACTGCATTTTTTTTATTTTTTATCCACGGGGAAGCTCTTGGCCTTCTTCTGATGTTAAGTGTGAAAAGCAAAGTGCCGAAAGTAGTTGCGAGTAGTGCTTCCAAAATTACGGATTTGCTAATTACGTAACTAGTTACGCATTTTGATGCTTCAATTACGTAACTACGTAATTACGTACTTAACTGTTTTGATTTTTTAAAGCACGATAAATTCTGGGCTTATTACGTATTTTAGAAGTAAAAAATCAAACAACTTCAAATGAAAAAAATTATAATATTAAGGAATTAAAAGTAAATTACAGATTAAAATGATAATTTTAAAATTAAACTCAAAATCAAAATCGTCAATCAAATCAAAATGTAATATTTTGATTTGATTGACGATTTTGATTTTGACTAAACTCAATCAACAATTCAAACAAAACATGTACCACGCACAAATGGTTTAAAAGTAAGAAACAATATAAAATATGGTTATTTTTCCAATCTTTGTTCTTGATAATATGATCTCATAAATGATAACGAATGCAATGTTCTGTCACCAAGGGAACTTCTTAGTTTAGAACAAAGATAGCCGGCAGAAGAAAATGCCCGTTCTGCTTCAACACTAGTAGGCATTATACATAGTAAATAATTATAAGCTGCTGTTAGGAAAACTTCACGACCGCCGCCAGTGCTATCGTAGATACACATTTCAACTCTGATGATGGATTCAAGATCTGTGTTTACTCCAGATTTGTTTACTGTAGACATAGTTTTCTGTATTTCTTTTTCTAGTTGCTGTGTAACAGTCAACTCGTCGCCACAACCATCATTAGCATCATTGTCATCTGCTTCGGAATCTAAACTCATTTGTGTACTTGTAGGCGGTGTAAATTTGAGCCTTTCTAATAAGTTTGCAACATATGTTCTAATATAATCCGACGTCGGTTTTGTAAAAGTTTCTGTTTCTTCGGTTTTATAATATTCTTCATTATTATGCAAATACTGCAAGACACCAGACACATTTGTTCGCCTTTCTTTTATTCTTTTTCTAAGGGATACAGCAAGCTTGTCACTGAGCCCATTGGACTGAGCATCAAGCTTATTTAACATAAACTGAAGCGCAGCATCTGCTGCTAACAAATTCGAGTCACGGCGACACAATGCCATCACTGTAGTTTTTATTATATCTAAACTATGATGAATGTTATGTAGATCTTGTATTTCTGTGTCTGTGAAACTTATATTCGATTTTAAGCCTAATAAAGCCTTAAATAAACTTGATTTCAATTTCAGAAATCGTCCAACCATATCTGATAAGCTGTTCCATCGCGTTTTGCAGTCTAGTATAAGATCGAGGCTTTTACCATGCTCTTGTAAAGAATATTTTTGCAACAAATCGGTCTTCAGTGGTGATTTTTTGAATGATTTAACAAGTTTTCTTACTTTTACTATAATATCTTTGTACAGAAACTCTGGTTCTAGAACTCTAGGTACTTCTATGAAAAGTCCGCCATCGTTTTCTTCAATTTCTTCAGTGTCAGTATCTGAAGCTTCATCTTCTAGTTCTGGTTCAGTAGTTGTACTTTTCCGTGTCTTATATAATACGTCCAGCACTGCAAGTTGTATTCCGTGAGCAAAACACAACTGATGGTGACCATCAAAATTTTTGCCCATTTTAACCATAACACTGGCTCCGTCCGTTGTGAATGCAATTATATCTTCAAGTTTCAAATAAAAGTCATTTAGATGATTTTCTAACAGTACAGTTCCAACGTGAGCTGGCATTGAACCCTTTATCCTTACTAGTCCTAAATTTTTATATTTAGCTGGTTCTAGGTCTTTATTATGAATATTTATATTCATATACCTCCGGTTCCGGGTAGAGGTCCATTCATCAAACGTTATAGTAAACCATTTTTTTTGGGACTTCATATCTTTAAACTGATTTATTAATTGTTTTTTTATGGCACAACTCTGTTCCAGGACAATTTTGGTAATAGTTGAAGGAGATTTCGGTAGATCATAGCCAGATTTTTTGAAAACATACCTTAGATCTTCAGAAGTACAAAATTTGCTTAATGGGATGCCATCCAATGCTGCCATTCTAGTCACTATAACGTCCAAGGAATACTCAGTGGAAAAGTAATCCGTTAGTTTAGTTTTCTTCGATGGAGGTTCTAAACTTTTTCTTGCTTGAAAGCACGATGAAGTACTTGCCCTTTGCGCATCTTGCTCTTGTGACATCTCGCCAATATGTTTAGCACGCATATGTGTATGTAGTGCTCCAGTAGCACCACCAGGAGTCTTCAAATTTTTTTGACAATGTTTACATTGGACACTTTGCCCATTTTCAGCCCTCAAAAAGTGTTCCCATATAGCTGATTGTGTGCGTTTGTTCAAAAACTCCTTATAAATAGTCTTCTTTACTGCAGACCTAAAACAATATATAAATATTTCATAATTTAATAGTTAGGTAATACATATAAATAGCATCTATAGTTAGGCACTACACTTAAAACGGGATACATTTACATACGTACCGTGAACTCATAATCAATGTCTATTTGCACAGACATCTAACAAGCAACAATAAAATAAAATCGCACATATTTTTTTTTTTTTTTTAAACGTCGCACCACACTAGGAATTACTGCTGTATCGTGGGTGCACTCACAATCATGTAAACTAACATACACAAGACACCCAGACCCGGAACACCTATCTGTAGGTCATACAAATATTTGTTCCGTACGGGAATCGAACCCGTGACCCGCAGCGCAGCAGCCAATCACTCAACTACTGCGCCAACCGTGCCGTCAACAATATAAAATCAACTACTAAATTATATGTATAAACTCTCACACAATACCCTAGAAACAAAGTAAGTAGACAAGTAAAGTAATGTTAAAATAGGTACTTACATTTTCGTTGAAGTATCTCTACTCGTGTATGGTGATATCTACTTAGAAACTTGTAATGAAAAGCTTCTGAAAACCAAGCGTCAAACTTTGCGGCACATACACAAAATCACAAAAGTCAATAAAATAAGCTTAGACCAGGCAGGACAGTATCTCGCAGGTGTACGTAAGACGACTGAGTACCGAGTATTGAGATTGTTTCTAAATTCACGAAAGTAAAGAAAAATGTAGGGAGTTCCCTTAGCTTGCTCAATCCACAATATTAAACTTTATTATCTACGAGGTAGATCAAATACTTGCGAAACACTTATAAACTTTGATTGTGTTACGTACCGAACTATCCACAACCAACGGGGATTCCCTTCGTTTCCCGATTGGTCAACAATGAACTCTATTCTGTACGACTAAGAAATTAAATCTTGCGGACTCAAATTGGAAGTTATAAAATAAACCCCGGGAATTCGGGGGATACCCACAGAAAGGGTTTTGGTGTTGTCATAATGTAAGTCGTAGGTTAACTAAATTAAGGTAAATTGTAAATACACAGATAAACCCATGCCTTTTTCCCATGGAGTAGGCAGAAACTATAGAACTAAATAAATGGGTACCTAAATTAATTAATATTATCCTATAGTTACGTTATTACGGACTGCAGCTCTTCAGTTACGTATTTGTGAGATTTCTAAAATCTGTCCGTAATTACGTAATTGCGTAATTACGTAATTACGTAATGGAAGCCCTAGTTGCGAGCTTCACCCGGAATCCTCAACCATAGAGGAACTGGCTATCTTACCTCTAACTGACGAAACACAACAAATGCTGTGACTTAGATAAGATGGTGCTAGCTAACTTGTTCTAAGTCCGCCTGGGACTTAGAACAAGCCCTACCACCAACCAAACCATGCAGAAAATCAACATCATCATTGACAGAAAACAATTTTCTACCTCATTATGCTCAACATTTTTTTTTTACATTCTACCAGCTGACCCGACAGACATGCTGTCACAATTTCAATTTATAGAAAGAAAATCACTTCCAGGTTTTTCGCGGATTTTTTAATTTTCCAGTCAACTTTTCATATTTATCTTTCCATAAGAACCTGATTCTGACTATTACGAACATTTAAAAACAAAAATTACAAAATTATTTATTTATTTAAGTTCATATAAATTTAATGCTGTTAGTTGGTAAGTGCATCATTTCAGAACGGTTGGACTGATTTAGAAATTTTTGTTTTAATTATAATAAATTTCCTTGGCTAGTGTTATACCTTTATTTCACTTGATGTTAAATCATTATCTGTTTTCTTACTGGTTATATTGCAATGTTGAAGTATGTATGTGCTTATTTTGTAAAATCCAAAGACATGAACCAGGTAAAGATATGTCAGATTTTGCAACACTTTTCTTGTCCTTAAATGAATAATTGGCAAGACATTTTGTATGCAATCACACTTACCCTTCTAGTAGGTGTAGGAGCGCTAGGAGCTGGCACATTGCGGCCAGGCTGGTTACTCTTGAGGTCAGCTCTCTGTCTCGCAGGGGTCATGGCACCGCGTAAGTTGGAACGTGGGGTGCTTAGAGAACTGGGTGTACCGTAGTTGAGAGGGGAGCTCATGTCTATGTCTGTACCTGGAGTGAAGAATATTTTCAAGATATTTATTTGAACTTATCTACTGCTCTTTAGTGATGATTTGGTGTTCTTGAAAACTCATTTATTTATTTATGGATTGCCAACAAATGGTATATAATAAAAAAATGCATAAAAGAATTAATAAAAACGTACATCTACATTCAATGCTTACACAATAATGTCAAGTATAATCAAATATGTACATATTTTTAGCTTTTTACATACAATATAGTGTTAATTAGGTAGTGTCAGCAGACACACACAAATGTAATAATTAAATAAGATTTGTAAGAGTAAACAATGTAAACTGTGAAGTAACTGGGGCATATCTACACAAGCATAAATGCAGAAGTGCTTACATTACTTAGGAGTAATTGATGGAATTTCATGTTCAACAATATTTGCAGTTTATTTATTGAAAGTACTCAAATTATGATTATTCTAAAGTTAAAAATTGAGAAGTAATTGCCACCTGTTTTTCTTGTACTTCAACTATCTAACAATCTATCTTTAACTTCATAACAAAATAACCATCCATTGGACCAACTCAGGCTAAAATATGTTAGAGCCAGCTATCTTTCTGCCTTCTTGATGATACAACATCATCAATCATTTGTTCACGGTATGTGTTACTGTTAGTGCGCAGTTTCCCACCCTCACCCTCGCTGACACATGAATTTCTTACTGCATAAACAGAGGCAGCAATAGTAAGCAGTAAAAATAGCCGAAAGCAGATGTACCACAACTTGTTCAATTTGTCCCATTTTAGGTAGTTATTGTTCAGTTTTATTGATAGTACAACAAAATAAACATAAAAAAGTAAAGTCGAAAGAAACATACCAAGTGGACTGGAAGCTATGGCACGAGCTGGTGATGTGCCCGGTGCTGCACCGGGAGTGCGCGGCGTCCTTCTAGGAGTGCCGGGCGTCTGTGGGGTGCCTCGCGGAGTACCAGGTGTTCCATCTGAAAAGTTAATTGTTTTTTTTTTTTGAGATTCCTTTACGAGACTATCTGACAGTATTTACAACGTCAAAAGAAAGCAGGTTAAAGAAAAATTATCAAAATTAAAATTCTCATTGTTCTTCAACTAATCTTTAGTACGCTTTTCAGTTATTACGACAGTGACAACAAGTTATTTCTATTGAATGAGTGGAAATTATCCTAGTTTATAGAAATATTACGTTAGAATAAGTAAAACGAACTATGTGAGGGAGTGCCGGAAGAACGCTGTGGTGTTTCTGGAACAACAAGTTGTTGCGACGAGCGGGTCCTCCGCGACGGCGTTGGAGCATCCGACGACGCCTGTGATGCCGGGCGTTTCGATGGAGTAGACATTTTTTCCGATCACACTAATCACAAATCTAAATACTACGTTGTTTTCAGAAATATGATAAACAAACGCGGTACGCACAATAGGTTACTTTTTATTTGGCGCGAATTAATGACATATTTGACATTTGACAGCAACTGTCAGTTTCCAGTTTTCCACTTCCACACAAGTTTATAGACGAGTTTCACACAATTTGAATCGAATACCCTGTTAATAATACTTTATTATCATGTGTATGTAATTAGGGTTTTTACCTGAAGAATTTGATTTATTTTTATGAAATTAGTTCTACCAGATAAATCGACAGTGGCATCGCTGCAGATCAGAGACCCTCGTCGAATGAGGAAATTAAGAAAAAGGGCCCCCTTTAATGTAAAGGGGGCCCGGAGACGGGTAAAGGCTTTACCCGTCTCCCCAGTGTTATAGTTCAAGTCTGTACGGTGGCCAGAACATCAAGTTACCATAAACTGACAATTTTTTTTGTTCGATTTTGAACTTAATTATCAACACTTTAAAGTTTAAATTCGTTTGGAGAAATTTGACAGTTTTGTGTAACTTAATGTGCTGGCCACTGTACGTACAGAAGAATCATAACGTGCCGTCCGATTAACACGAAACTCGGTATAAATAATTTTATCAAGGAAAAGAGGGGCTACAATTTATATGAAAAATCTTGTTCATTTCGCACCTTCAAAACGACAACGACGTAAGTGCGAAAACATAATTTTAGTGAAAAACGCTTTTGAATTTTTATTTTTACTTTTTCAGAAATATTTGTTTTGGAATGATATTTATTATTATATTTTTTTACAAAAAATCGTAAATAAGGATATAGGCTTATTTGTAAAATAACTTTGATTATTCTAACTCTGATATTTTACTTACTATTTATATTTATTTTGGGGGATGCCTACAGTTGCGTCGTTGTTCCAAATAAAATGTATATTAACTTAAAGAATCCTCAAAGAGCAATGACGTAAATGCAGAATATTAGCCATAATATAAAAAATAATTTGAAGTATGGAGCTAAATAATTACTTACATCAATTCTTCAATATTCTCCTGGTCATACTAACAGTAAGTCATATTTTAAGAGTTCTCTCATTAATGTAGGTACATAGTAAGTAGGTACTCTCACCTAAAAATCTAAATAAATTAAAACTCATGATACAATAGTGTAATGTTTTTATTAAGTAGGTACTAAACTTAAAAAAAATAACAATCAAAAATGTTTATTAAGTCTTTCTTTCTCGTTGAAATTATTAAGTTTAAAAGAATGCTGAACTAAAAAGCATGTCTTCTTAAAATCTACTCAATCAAAAAAGCGTACTCAGTAATAGTAATATTAAATTACTTTTTTTAAACAATCACAAAGCTATTTATTCCGTTTTTACGCATTAATTAAACCTTAGCATAATTATAAGGCAACAACAGAAATGTAAAATAAAATCCTTTAAAAAACAACATAATATTAGAAACTTATTATGTACCTACCTACTTACCGAGTCTTTATTCTTGGTAAATATCAGTCTTCTTCTTCATTGTACGATATTATAAAAACTAATCACAGTTTAAATACTTAGGGACATTTTAAGGAGCTAGTTAACTTTTCAGAGTTAAGCAAGCACTCAACAAATTATTCATTAAAAAAGGAAATAGTAACTTTAACACTGAAATTTTAACCTGTAATCATCACATTTTTTTTTGTGCTCTATTTAAATGTGAGTATGCCATAATTGTAACAATAATAAAGTTTTTTTTTTTTTTTGTAAATCCGAGGTTTGAGAGAATGGCATAAATCACAGTTAGGTCAATGTAGTTTCAAAAATTAGAAAAATAAATGGCGCAATTACTTGAGCGTCGTTGTAGCACTATGAGGCAACTGGTACTCTCCACTCTCCGCGCGCAACTGACCAATTTTTTTTTTTTTTTTTTTTTTGTGTATGGCATCTCGGAGGTATAACCACTGGGGGTTCCTGCTCCTTAACCGGGCTTTCCTGTGGTGCCGCAAGCTCCTAACGAAGTTTACGCCTCCAGCCAGGGGGTTTTTACTATAATCTACTTAAGCTAGACGACTGCTCGCTAAGGGCACCCCAGGTGGGGCTCGAACCTCGGCTTAGGGCAGTGTCGGAGGGAGGGTGGCAAGGGACCGTCGGTGGCTGGATAATATCAGGGTTCTGATTATTAATCGGGGGAGTTTGGATTACAGGCTCAGCTAAACCACATGCTGGCACATCGTTAAGCGTCGTCAAGGGACGGGGAGGGCTATTATTATTGACGATAATAATAGTGGATCGGGGTGGGTTTCGCGCGGGACCTCTAAAGCGAGGTGGAATTGTGATCGTGTTCGTGTTGTGTGTACTCTTCGAGCTGTACTAGTTTCCCTACGACTCTCCTGGATGAGAGTGGTGGGGTCGTCTGGGTCGGTCAGTACTGACCAATGGGTCGTTTTCGATTTAAATTCCTTCTTCAGTTACACAACGACGCAACTTCCTTCTAGCGGCAAATATTGTTATTACCTACTTAAAAGTCGATGTCGCATACAAAACTTTAATAGTATTTAAATCGTTTTTCATTAAAAGGTCAGTTTTAAAAAAAATTGCACTTACGTCATTGTCGTTTTAAAGGTGCGAATTTGATCTATAAACTTGGCCCGAATCCTTAACTACCTTTCAAAAGGGGTGGAAAGGATATTGGAATTTGGAGGTGAAAATTGAAAATACTGATTCCACGTGAATGAATCTTGGGCGGAGAAATCTGCGGTATGTTATACGATTATTAAATACTAGCAGGAATTAATAATCGTATATTAGACCATAAGTTTGGCAGTGACTCACTACACTCACTTAGCATCCAGGGTTCGATGCTAAGTGAGTGTAGTGAGTTCGAAAATGTTAGCACTCTGCCTCGCTTACGTTAAATTTTGTTTTATTTTTATGGTTAGGAGGTACTTTGTCGACTTATGCAGAAAAGTTTCGGAATTAAGATAACCTAAACTCAAGGCTATACACACCCGGGCACCACGCCTTGGCAATCCAAGGCGGGGTGCCCTCGTATAGCCTAAGATTTTTTTTACTATTGTATGAATCGGGGGTGAGGGGAGGTAGGTCATGCCTTTTGAGATTGCGGTGAACATTCTTCATGACTATGTTATTCTAAAACCTTTTCGGGGACTGAGGCCACAGGCCAGTGCATTGTTGACTAGGCCGACCTTCCGGCTTGGACGCTGAGTGGCCAAACACTATAGACTCTGGTGCTCCGCCCCACTTTGCACCTTAGTAGTGACACTACTGCAAATCGACTATCACCAAAATTCCCAGCTGAAGAAATGTAAGGAAGGCCCAGTTATGGGAAAAATCAAGTTGCAGAAGAAAACCAAAGAACTAATCGACTAAGTAAAGCTGTCTCTGGATTGATTGACAACTCTATTGTTGTCAACTTTCCATAAACAAGACAAATATCTTTTTTAAATCAATTGATCGTTCATTCACCGCTGATGTTTTTACGGTGTTATTTTATGATAATAAATAAATATAACGTAAATTGCGAAATAAAAGCGATTGTGATGCTCAGCAGTATTTAAAATTAGTGCAATAAAATTATCAGAATCAATGTTCTATGCTAAAATATTGATTGGCGTTGTAAAAGCTATCTTTGTGCAATCTACCTGCATCGTAGAAAATATTTTCGTGAATAATTATCTTTGACGGGACAAATAAGATACGTTTTAAATGGACAATGTAAAGTGTGTACGCATTATTGCGCAGTGCTTATGTTTACTTGTGATTCAGCGGTTCTCCCACAAGGACTGAAGATATTTTGGTAAGTATCGGTAGGTACCGCGATGATTCATTTTATCTCTGCGTGCATTTCCATTGTAAAGGTCCTGGATACGGTGCTCGCGATTAATATTTAACTAGATGGGACACCGCGCAGGATACACAATTACGCTGTACACGCTGTATGAATATAATACGCATAAAGTGCAAATTAAGGGGTACCTTTTTTGTCTAATAAAATTAAAAATAGTAGGGTAGAAGACGTAGTCTAGAATTTAAAAAAATCCCAGCTCCTCGTCCTTACAAGAGCAGACAGTAGTGTGGCTAAGAAGCCACGGTTTCTAGAATAGGTAATTTTTTACTAGGCAAAATAAAATAAATGATTGTGACTGAAACAAGAAAAAACATTGCTTCATCATAAAACTAATCATTTTGTAAAGAGATTATAATTTACATTTATGGGGAGGTATTGATAACATGAAAATAACTAGTAAAGTTATGGTTTTACATAGAATCAATAACAACATAGAATTTTCACTTTCCCTCTTAAAAGTTCAAGGTAGACTTACAATATTGGTCTTAAGTCTTGAGATTTACTTTCATAATAAAAATAGAAAAATGGGTTAAGAACAACAGCCTTACATTTTTATTTTTAGAACCACAGTTGTATTTTTAAAACTATGATTCATTATTTTATTGTTTACCTGATTTCCAATACCTAACTAAAAAATTATTAAATGGGTAGGTATGTTCCCCAACCATGTTTTAAAATTCCGGATTTTTTCCTGTTTATATTCATCCCCATAATCCAATTTCAAATAAAAATATTTTTACCCATTCATGTTTGCATGCTGAGCCATTGAGGTGAGAGTTCAGTGACCTCTGTTGCAAGGCAATGAACAAATTTTTTAATAACTGACACATGATGAGATTTGAATAGTCATCATTTTAATGTTAATAAAGTGTGTTTAGATTCTTGAAATTGTATTAGTTTTAACTTTTTTTTTTTTTTTTTTTTGTGATGTAGACCATGCATGTTAGAAAGTTCTTTTTTTAAAATCTGTATGTCATTTAAGTTAAACTCAACCTCATTATTATGAGGAACCTTTATTCAGAAATACCAGAAACCAAATGATAACTAATAAATTATAGATTTCTGAATGTTGAAGCCCCTATTCAGTAATATTCATAGTTGAAGACTTTTAAAATTAGCATTCTAGCTGCAATATTTAAGTTTGACTAGCTGACCCGACACACTTCGTTCTGTCAAAAGCTATAGTATAAACTCCACTAGTCTACCCTACCCTACCCTACCTACCCTACCCTACCATACCCTACCTACCCTACCCTACCTACCTATACTACCCTACCCTACCCTACCCTACCTACCTACCTACCTACCTACCTACCTACCTACCTACCTACCTACCTACCTACCTACCTACCTACCTTACCTACCTACCTACCAACCTACCTACCAACCTACCTACCTACCTACCTTCCTTACTTACCTACCTACCTACCCTACCCTACCCTACCCTAGCCTACCCTACCCTACCCTACCTAAAACTTAAAAAAAATTATAGATGGTAGCCTCTCAGGTAGGATTCTCAGACCTACTGAATATGCATATAAAATTTTATAAAAATCTGTCAAGCCGTTTTGGAGGAGTATGGTAACTAACATTGTGACACGAGCATTTTATATATAAGATATTCAGTTAGATCTGTCCGTTCACAAATTGCTACACAAGAGAATCAATGACCTCAGTGGGTCAGTGCAAGGTCTTTCGAGACTGCATTGACACGTGAGTCAGGCAATTTAGTAATATAATGAAGATTTTATTCAATTATATTTTCACCAGCTTTTGCCCGTGGTTTCGCCCGCGGTTTCGCCCGCGTGGATGTCAGTTATCGCGTAAAAAAGTAGCATATGTCCATCTCCATATCCCAGGTATAATCAGGTATAATCTCTGCCAGATTTCATGACGAATGGTGCAGCGGTTTAGGAGTGAAAACGTAACAAACACACAGACATAGTTACTTTTACATTTATAATATTAGTATGGTTTTCAATTCTAATCCTATTGATGTATAAAATGTTATCTATACTAATATTATAAAGAAGTAAAATTTGTTTGTAAGTTTGTAGGGAAATCTCTGCCAGGCAAAAAGAAAAAGACTCTTTCTTTTTGCCTGGCTATGAAAGAACGCTATATGAAAACTAAGCAATAGCGTAGGACTAAGTAATAGCGCTGGTGGACAACGGGATGTGACGCGGAGAGTCGGGGGGCGAAATTTCACCCGGATGAAGTCGCGGGACAGAAGCTACTAGTGTATATTTTAAGTAACTGTTCTTGTAATAAACAGGGTCGCACGGTTGGCGCAGTGGTTAAGCGATTGACTGCTGCGCTGCGTGTCGCGGGTTCGATTCCCGCACGGAAAAAATATTTGTATGACCTACAAGTAGTTGTTCTGGGTCTGGCTGTTTGTGTATGTGAGTTTAAATGTTTGTAAACGCACCCATGATACAGGAGAAATTCCTAGTGTGAGGCAACGTTTAAAAAAAAAAGAAAAGGGTGATGAATGAAATTGGGAATTTAACACAACATAACCCCTGTAATCTCTGAAGGAGTGGACAGTTATGTTGGGAATTTAAGTTTTTCCTTTTTACTGGAATGAGATGTATTGTAGAGGTATGAGGAACAGGGTTTACAGTTCAATCATCCTCTATAGAAAGGGAGTATCCTCCGACCAGACGGGTGTCTCGACAGTTGATGTGGGGATGTAGTGTATACGCGCGGTAAACTCTGATTGCGCGATGCAGGATTTGTGTGACGTCAGAAATTTGATGCGTAGTTCGCATGTGGCGTTGTGGATGCCGCCACACCACTCCCCTCCGGAGAACGGAGGTCGATAGAAGGCTGAGTCGGTGCATATGATGCTTGCCAGGGCCAGTTATGGTTCCAGTGAGTCGGAACCGAGTGCCGCATAGTTCACAGTGAGTCGGAACTGTCTGCGGAGATTCCCCAGTGAGTCGGGGTGGCGCTGCGGTATGCTACAGTAAGTCTGATGTGGTACAGCGCCGGGTTGTGGCTGACTGCTGGCTTCGAAGGTGTTGAAGAGCTCGTGCTTGTGCACCGGCTGAGAGTGCAGTGTGCTGTGCCAAGGTTGCTGATGAGGCTGAGGGTGATGACCAGGTATGCACGTTCGCTGCATGCTGGTGGTCAGGATAACCGTTGAAGCCGTGGGTGCTGGCTGGCTGTGTGACTCGCCGCTCGAAAGCTTGAGGAAGTGATTATGACATCACGCTGAACTAGCTGTTAGAAGGCTGCGCTAATGTCTATGCTCGGGGTTACCAGTATAGAATTATGAGGTCTGGTGGGCAACTGCCCGACGGTTGATGTCGGGATGTTGTTTATATGCCAGTCGCGCGGTAAACTCTAATTGCGCGATGCAGGATTTGTGACGTCAGGTCTTTGATGCGTAGTTCGTTGTAGACGCCGCCACAGTATGTGAGACCAGTATCAAACCTATTTGTTTCAACCTATTTGCTTGAAACCTTTCGATGCTGTGTGTACCTGTTCTATACACAATTTTAGTATTAATAACATAACATCACACCTTGTTTCCCCGAAGGGTTAGGCAGAGGTGTACCCGTAGTAGGTATACCCATATTTCGCCATTATGTTTAAATCCCATGTTATAGGGGGCGAGCAAATTGCCTTCAACCGGGCACAAATCCAGACTCCGGGCTGTTACTAAGAAATTCCTAATGGAAAAACCTAATAACACTTTGCCTGACCTGGGAATCGAACCCAGGACCTCATGCTCAGCAGTAGCCAACGAGGCAGTTTTGGTATTAAAACAACAAAATGATTGAAATCATTGTTTTATGGCCTAGCTGAATTTGAAATTTTACCTAAGTAAAAGGTATTAATTGGTTTACTTATAGTCGGGTTGGAACTGGTACCAAAAGTACTGGTTCTGTATCGGCGCATAGCGGTTCTTGCCATTTTGGTACCTGGGTACCGGTTCCAGACGGGTACCGGTACTCCACCTAGAAGTACCTGTAGCAAATAAAGGTACCCTCCGCGTACCACAAATCTCGTAGCTGTGACTTGAAATTATTTTTCAAACTAACGTATGGAATATTTTTTTTGGTACCGATATAACAGTACCAATTCTGATCAGAAATACCAATAGTACGGTTACTCAGTACCGGTACTAAGTCTGGTACTGGTATCACACCAAGGCCAATGGTACCGGTTCCTAAAAATACCGGTAGTTTAAACCCTACCTGTAGTACTCAGGGCCTATTAAATAACAATACGTATTTTTTTGTTTAGAGCATTTCTTGACCATACAAACTAAATTAACTCTATTTTTACAAAATACTATTGATTTAATAATTCAATTTTATAAATCTTCGTAATTAGCCATCATTTATTTCAAGGCTATAAAATACTTGTCAAAATTCTATGAAATCCATTTAAAACAAAAGAGAGCTTCAGGCCAAGTGTTGATTAAAGAAAACTATTGATTTCTGTAGCTCTGTGTAAGGGGGCATATTTCTCGTAATCTCAAGTAAGGTAATCCTGCCTACCCTTCGGGATGCGAGATCGCATGCGCCAAGCGCTGTTCACCCCTCATGCGGACTCCGCAATTATATGTATATAACTATATTACCGTACTACACATCTACGATATCTACAATACTTGAAACGTTTTATACGGATTCTATTTGTTGATGTATTGCTTTTTAATTTTAGAGTCTTGTATCTCGATTTTAGAGTCGTGTATCGCAATTTTGAGTTAAATAATTATCTAGGACGTATCAGCTGCTTTCCGTCTCACGCTTGTCGAAAAATCTATAAATGCAAGGCTTACTAATGCTACTGCACCATTCTAATTGTGTCTATACGTAGAGATGGTTGCATATTACATCCATACTAATATTATAAATGTGAAAGTAACTTTCTGTCTGTCTGTTAGTTATGTTACGTTTTCACGCCTAAACCGCTGAACCGATCGTCATGAAATTTGGCAGAGATATAGCCTGAGATATGGAGAAGGACATAGGCTACTTTTTTACGCGATAACCGACATCCACGCGGGCGGAGCCGCTGGCAAAACCTAGTTATTTATGAATGAACTAGAAGCTCAGGATTTCTTCCGCTAATTTTGTACAACCACAAAGTGCGTAAACTATGTAATAAAACATTGCACTGAAAGACCAAATCGATTCAGTCGTTTTCAAAATCGCTCCGAACATAGAGACGGAACCTATAGACTTTTCTACACATGTCCCGATCATTTATAACGAACGAGTAAAAATCAATACCATAGGAGGGCGCAGTATTTTATTTGTAACGATTCTGGCAACGCATGATGCATCACTAATATTGCTGTTGACCCTACCAATTACCTTAAACGGGTGTTTGAGTACAGTCACGAGCACCAATATGTATGTATATACTTAGCAAAATTCAAAAGCAATTTTCAAAGTTCAAAGTTGAGATAAGACCTATTATATAATAGCATAAGTTTATACTACTGTATAATAGGTCGTATCTCAAAGTTGCAATCGTTCTTCACGAGAAAATTGGTTTTGAATTTTGCTAAGTGTATACATATTGGTGCTCGTGACTGTACACCGAATAGTTTGACGCACAAAACGGACAAATGTATGAAACCTTAGTGTAACTTAAATCTACGTCACTCAAAAGTGTGACGTAGGTAATAATTTGTGAAGCAAAGTTTAAAACTGGAGAATAGGTCAAGTGGTTTGAACCCGAAAAGTTCTGCGGGAAGTTATTTTTACTCAATAGTTTTACGTTGTTAAGTTGAATTTGCATTTGTGTTTCAAACTTTCTTCATAAATTATCGAGTCAAAATACGTATTGACCAAAATAAGTATAAACTAGGCAATAGCTTAACGTTTGATCATTAAATTTTTTTCATGAGTATGCTGGCTCCTTTGGTTTAAGTTAATAAAAACTCAACCTCTTTCCTCTCAACTGTGAGTATTTTATGTATATGTATATATATATATGTATATATTTATATGTATTTATATTTTTTAGCTTCATTTAAGTATAATAATATGTTATATTTAATATTTTAGTTTAAGACTTTGCATATTCATATTTTCCTCTTCCAGTTCTCACACACTCTTGTCTACATTTCTTTTTCATTTCTCCTTTCGCAGGTCTGCTGGAAGAAATTTCTTAAGAAATAAGCAGTACCTTTGTACTGAAATTATAATGATATCGTATCTCTATGTATTTAACTGTGTGTACATAAATAATAAAATAAATAAATAAATAATAAAAGATAATGCCCAAGGCACATAACTTCTTTTTTATTTCGCAATTAAGAAAATGATCTAATTTAACATATATTTTTTCCAAATCATTAACACTACTCGTATAGACGTGATCTTCAGTATAAAATCATTAAAAGTCGGTTATAACGGCTTAAACTCTTCATCAAGGATCTTCAAGAAAGCTTTAAACGTACGTCTCAAATATTCCTTTGTTTTATAACTACGAAAATACCGATGATATCAGTCGTTTTGATAATCGTTTATGTTATTATGTCTTTAAAGCTGAGTCATTGCTTGATTTCCATAGCGTTACATCAAGAATTATTTACGTATTTGCCTACCTTTCTAATACGTAGAATTAGGCACTTAAAATATAATTTAAAAGCCTATGATCTTCCTTTGTTGTCATATCGACGGTGAAGTGCCAATACCTCCTAACTTAGATTTTTCTAGAATTCACTTCGCACCTTTAGAATTATAGAGACCTTATTTCTTCAGAAGTTGAAAAACATCACCAATTTAGGTCACTATAATAATATTATAGTGACCTATATTTGAAATTTTAAGATTTCAACCTTTCTAAAGAACATCACCAATGAGGTCACTATAATATTGTGAATTAATTGATGATGTCATTAACTGATGATGTGATTGATGATTTCAAATAAGGTCTATAATTCTAAAGGTGCGACTTGTTTATCATTTTGAATTTAAAGGAGTTATTCGCATGTTTTAGTGATTAAAAAAAAAAAATTCTCTTAAGTGTATTTTGTGTTGCTAAACTATTAATGTAGAAATACCTCCAACTAACCCAACGTGCCTATTTTATGGCATTACCGCCATACATGTATCCTTATTCAGTTTGTGTACATTTTTTACTTTGTCAGTTAGGTGTTATTGGCGCTTCACCGTCGATATTATCTTATCGTTATTATTTATAATCTTACACTAGGTTAACTTAATGACAGTTTCTTAACCTAAATCTAAGTTAAAGACTAGGTTAATATGCGCAAGCGTAGCGTAACGTAGAGAAACTAAGTTTCTCTCTCGGAAATCCGTCAATTTACAGAAAATCGTCTCCCTTAAAACAAGGTATCTCAAAGAGAACAGTTTATCCCGTTGGGATACAAACCGTTTCCTGTCCCGTCAAGCACTTCCCAGCAAAGATTCATCGCATTCCGGAAATTCTGATCTAAGCCCTAAGGTCCTGAGATCCGCATTTCCTTAATATTTAACACAAACCCAGGGATTTGAGTCTATAAAGTAATCTCTTCACTTTACCCCCTCAAAATCTTGTGTTCTTGAGAGGCTAATGTAGCAGCTAGTCTAATAATATTATTAGCCTGTCAAACTACAGATCCCAATTTGATATTAGTATACAGATAATAATTGGCAGGTCGCCTTTTGCGACACCCGTAGAACGTGATGGGACGGTTTTCGGAGTCGAGACCACACGGCTAGTTTATTTATTTGCGTTTTGGGTAGTTGACATGATTGAAGTTTTAGAAAGAAAGAAGAAAGATTGAAAGTTGGGAAACATTGTTCGAAAGTAACTACAGTGTGTCGCCCCAGATGAAAATTAAAAAAATCTCTAAAGTTGTAGAACCTTGTAGACTTTTGTATTAAAATTTTTATGAACCTTTGTCTTAAATTGCAACTTTCCACAAAAAAATTCAACTTGACTTGTAATTTTATCTAATCAGACTAATGACCATTTTTCCTAATTCCAGTATCTCCAGTGTCTCAGGTCAAGTTACATTACCAAATTGCTATCAACACATTTTGAGTTTTGCGACCTATCCACTAACACCTTCGTTAGTCACGTCTCTAGAAAGCGAAGCAAACGAAGCTAAGCTACGAAGCTACGAGTATCATATTTCGTTTAGTCTTGAGACCAATCACCCGATGGATATGATTCATATACCTAAAATATATTACGACTGCTAAAATCATGTGTACGTCACACAACAAGTCGCACATCAAGTTATGTACCCCAAACTGTCAAATTTTCTCGTTCGATTTTGAACTTAATCATTAACGTTATAAAGTTTAAAATCGTTTTGGGGAAATTTAACAGTTTCGTGTAGCTTCATGTGCTGGCCACTGAACGTTTAGAAATATCGGCTCTTGGCGATGTTATTTGTTTTGGATTTATACATGCTGTAATATCTCTGTGCGATCAGCTGTTGTATTTTTGCTAGTTTTTGAACTTGACATCTATGTATCATCATGTGTCTAGCCTTTTCCCAACTATGTTGGGGTCAGTTTCCAGTCTAAACGGATTCAGATCTGACCTCCACAACCCCTTGGTAAGACTGGTTGTCAGACTTGGGCTTCTGACGACCCGTAACGACTGTCAAAGATCCACGAATGACAGCCGAGACCAACGGCTTAACGGGCTTTCCGAGGCACGGAGGAGTCTCGGTATGTAGAGATGGTCACCCGTCCACGGACTAACCCCAGCAAGCGTAGCTTAACCTGATGGATCGACCCGTGCAGCTGTTATTACTTAGCCACGAACTCCTCCTTGACAACTAATACAATAGATTTAAAACAAAGCTGTTCAGAGTTAAAATGTTCATTTGTTGTAAACTTTTAAATGTTCAATGAAACTTGGTTAGCAGCGAGTGTGCCCACAACTGGTCGTTCATTCAGGTAGATTTCTCCGGCTCTGTCCAGCGATGCTCAATGTTTTAGATTTGCTGTCTTTTAATTTACCTGAAACAATATTATTCTGCTCCAAAGTTGTACTTTTGTAAAACAAAGATTTATTTGAACCCTCTTGTTGGTTCTACCTTCGGAATATTACAATGGTTTGTATTTTGGTTAAGGGTTTCCTGCAATCCGATTTGATTGCAGCAAACCTCTGGTTTCGGTAGCTTCAAGAGTTTGTTCTCTAACATATTATTTGTTGTTTATGAGTAGGTAAACTTAAATGTCAACATGGAAACAATAAAATGAAATAAAACTGATTTTTGGACCAATATTATGGTGCTTCTCGTTCCTATACCTATTTTATTTGCCAGCTGCTTACAAAAATAGTAGATTGTACATCTAGTGCATTTTACCCGAGCCGCAGGCGATGGTGGATAGTTAAGTCGAGGGGTAAAATGGCTCGTTTATGCTTTGCTTTTCACTTTGATTGCGAGAAAATGAAACGGGTTTAAAGAATTTACTTGTTTGTCTGATCTCCAAGCATGAAATTGTCGTACACGTTGAGATAAAGTTGCTTGGATTTCGGCGGTAATATTTCTTCAACCACGTTTTTCGCATTCTGCTCCATTAGCGTGTTAGACGAGAGTGTAATTTCTTCGTTACTTGAATGAATATTCCATTGTTTTAGTTTAAGCACTTTTCACTGTCCAATAAGAAGAAGAATTATTATTTAAACAGGGTGGAAAGAATGTAAGGGCCCTGGAGGGGAACTACCTTAAATCATTAAGTTAGCTCATTTTACTGAAAAAGAAACATTCCTTTATTTTTTTAAAGAAATAAAACTGCATTCAAAGATCTTCTAAAATTCGCTTGTCTTACCCGGGAATCGAACCAACTAAAAATTAAAGGAATAAACTCACCATTTCATTATACGAATCGGTAGGATTATTGTTCAGGATAGAATTTCTAATAAAGAATTGACGTATGAAATAAAAAAAGTGAAAAGTTACACACATTGAAAAAAAAAAAAATACTTCTAAAGTATTTTTTTTTTTTTTTTTTTTAATTTTCAATGTGTGTCATTCTACTTTGGCACTTTGGTTGCGTTTTTTATAAAGACAACTATTTTATCTGGTTTTATTAAATTACCGATAGAAAACACGGAAGTGAATAAATAAAAGCAAATGAAATAAAATAACGACTTTAATCTGCGACGTTTTATTGTGAGTTTGGCTGTTGGGCCTGATTGTCTTAGTCTTAGAAAAAAAAATACTTTATGCACTAGAGCATCAAAAGCGACTTTATGTCGCCTATGCGTTGTGCATAGGCGACATAAAGTCGCTTTTATAGAGCATAAGAAGTGTAGAAATCATTTAGCAATGTTAGCTACCACTGCGCTATTAAGAAGGGCGGTGGGCTCGGAGCAGTGGAGCACCGTCGTAACATGCCCGATCTGCGCAAACCTATTGTTTCACTCCAACTCCATACCCGGTACCCACAGAAAAAACGCTAGCTTTCATTTTTTTACTACAAATGTACAAAGAATGTTACCTGCACTTAGAAAACGGTGTATGTGCGTAATGAAAGGTATATTGTACATATTTACAATTTCAATGCACTTCCTCCACCTGTATTTATTTTACTATTGAGCGTAGAGCGTAGTAACCTTTTTGTACTATGGATTTCTGTTTAATAGGTAGGTATCGCAGGTAAGTTGTCATTGGTTGGTACTTGTTATCAATGTTCTATTGATTACGATGTTTAGGAGTGATTTCCGTCATGCTCATTCTACTGGTCTATAGTTAGATGTGTATGTGCGTGGCGCGTCACTCACTGTGAGTGTTATCTTATTCGTTAAATGGCGTCAGTAGTCCATAGTCTACGGTCTCTATTCCGAAGTCTCCTTCAATCGCCTGTCACAATCTGCGCAGCATTTTAGATATCTAATACCCAAGAACATAATATTTATAAGTAATAGTTTTTCGTTTAGTTCTTTTATTCTCTATTTGCCTAAAATTGTTGAAAAGTTTGTTAACCACTTTGTTGACAAGATTCTCGAAACAAAATATGCAAATACCTAAACTATTTGTCATTAAAAGCAAAACAAAAATAACAATGGCATCTTCAAATTGTCATCGCACCTAATTAGTGTTATATTTATTTCGTTCCAAAGTCATTGAAGAATCTTTTCAACTGAAGCTGCTTTTATTTTTATGACGTCTTTATCCTTCCCTGCATTATTGTCCGTGAAAATATCTTACCCCTTTCAGCCCTAAAGGGATGAAATGCAAATCCGTTCGCTCTAGGTATCAGAATTTCTCCCGTCAGCGCTTTCAAGCGCTACATTTAGGTTTAGATGTTTTGTTAAGGCTAGTTCATTGTTTCTTTTAGGGTTTTAAGGACTACACTATGATCGATTTTGCTTTAATTAGCCGCATACATGTCGTGAATAGTTATTTCAACATAACACAGCTTAAGCTATTTGATTCTAGTTGAATTTGTTGCAGAAATTGAACATCGCGCAATTATTTCGAAATTGGATCAAAATATTTCTCTAACTTTGCCCCACAATCGGTAGCACTCTCAAAGGAGTCTTTCTATCTTGATATTATTACAGCATTTTTGTCCGCGGTTACGCTCTTCACAGAAAGTAAGGGCAGCTAGGGCAGGCATCGATTTTCGGCACCCTACACACTTCTACAAAGTTCGGGGAGCGCGGGGGCGTCAAGATGGCCGCGGTAGGGACCCAGACCTGCCTCACGCGCATTCGCCTCACAAGGTCACGGTGCATGTGGTGCCACCGCTGCGCCTCCCAAAATACAAAATCTCGATAATAGGAAATAGTTTCTGTCCCTTTCTTTTCTATGACAACTACGTTGATCTCTGTTCCACATCCGCTCGTTGATTTGTACTATCCCATAGTAATAGATGCTCCTATTGTTGATATTGGTGCTGTTCTAGTAAGTTCTGAACCTGGATCCTGTTTTTGATGAATTTTGTTTGGAATATAACACCCACGCTTAACAAGCTATTGTTAAAAACATTAAATTGGTGCTAAGATTCCACGTGGTTAGGCTGTAGGCAACAGAGAGCATTGAAACAAATTCCAAACACTTGCGGAATTCTCTTTGACTACCGCGTCCATAGTCCCGTCCCTTGCCAACCCTAATCATAGCAAACCTCCTTATCTAAATTATGGAAAATTTTGGAATGTGACACAGAGCTTCTCTATCGCACCCTCGTCTATTAAGTGTTGCTATCTCACTCTATCTCTACCTACGATATCACAAGGGGTAGTGGTAGGGCGCGCACAAAAGATTTTGGGATGGATTTTTTTTCGCAAACTGCACCGTACGTAAAGATTCAGTGCAACCATCAGTTCATAGCAGAAGCATCGATAGGGTGCGCTTCTGCGTCCATTTTTTTATTAGTTAATTCATTTGTTTTTAGGTAAAATATATCAGTTGTTGTGTAATAGTGATAGTGGCAGCAACTTGCTGTGTTTCAAACAACATTTACATTATGTTTCTAGTGTTATTTTTTTAATAGTGAGTACATAAGTTACTAAATTAAAACTAGTGCGGTAGTGCGTGGAGATGGAAATGATTAAATTATTAATTTAACTCCTAAGAGCTAACTTCTAAAACTTACTAGGTACATACTTCTAAAATAAATATCACTAAAATATATATAACTAGCGACTCGCCCCGGCTTCGCAGGGTTGCAATTTTTTTTATACATAATATGTAGCCTATGTCCATCTGGAATAATGTACCTTTCAAATAATGAAAGAATATTTTAAATAGGAGCTGTGGTTCCGGAGATTACCCTTCACATATAGACAAACTCACAAAATTCGGTCTCTCTTTATAATATTAGTATAGATAATAATGTAATCTAAAAGAAGAAATACATATTATGCAAGTATGACGTAGTGGAAAGATCCATCTTATGATGATTTATCTTATTTTGTGTGGAATTTTTGTCAGTAGGGATCACAAACCTAATTAGATTATAAACTTTTTCTTCATAGAAAAACCATGTGGTATTTTACGTACAAAACATGCTGTAGCGCTTCCCGATCTCCAAAACCGTCATAATTATTAATACCTCTCAGTGTTTCACGAAAATAACACCGCGTTTGTTTGTTACAGTTCTGATGACGTAACGAAAGACGCGAAGAATGACGTCGTTCGCTAACCTGACGCAGTCGCTAGCATCGAGCCTGCCAACGACGTCGACAGCCAGCGGCTCCGGTCATAGCTCCAACGACCAGGAGGACCCGCTCGCTATGACACACATCATATGCAACCTCCTCGAGAACATGAATAAACCATCGAGCCTGCAGACCGCAGCATCTACCTCGACATCGTCCAGCATGCCATACGACATTTGGGCACTGCCGGCGTGTAGCTCCCTGCAGAACCCCCTTGGACCCATAAGTCGTGAGTACAACGTTACCTCCAATAACAACCACCATCAGCATCAATCCAAAGAAGACAACTCGAGCGGCTCGCCCGGCACGTCGTCGTCGGTGTCCATCACCTGTTTCCGCTGCGAGGAGCGCACACCGACGACTCGCTGCCTCGAGTGTAACGATTTATTTTGTCACGAATGTTGTCACAAAGTAACATCTGACTGCCAGCTGAGAGAGCACACGCTGCTCCCTATACACCAAATATCGCCCATAGGGGCCAGGCCTAGCTCGGTGAATAACGAGAAAGAACTCATGTTCTGCGACATACACGGCGATCAGGTTAGATATTACTGTGAACCTTGCATCGTTTTTATATGTCAGGAGTGTACGCTGTGGGTGCATAAAGATCACAATTATACACCCATTAAAGGTGCCCTTGACATGTGTCGTATTGGTGTTTTTAGAGCGATTGAAGACACGAAGACGGGAACAAAAGCTATAAAAACTGCCATAGATCGCGCTGTTGCTATGTCGAAGGCTTATGAGAAAGAAACCGCAGAGGCTAATATGAAAATAAGGAAAGCGATGCGATGTTATGCTCAGGCTATCGAAGATCGTGAAAAATATTTATTGGATAAAGTAGAAAAGATGCGTCAAGCTAAAATGAATGAATTAACAGATCATATGAATACACTAAGAGGCATATTAGCTGGATTAGCTCATACAAATGAAACTCTAGTGCGTAGCATGGACTCTGAAGGGATCGATTTGTTTATGGCGAAAGAAAAAGGAAGAGCTCAAGTTGACTATTTTTCTTGTATGTTTAAGAACATGTATGTAACAGAAGAACGAATCGTGTTCATCCCTCCTAATTACGACTTAGTGGACCAGTTGAAAAGGCAGTGTGACGTGCAGTCCGCGCCATCTAGTTCATTGCACTCTCTCAGCTCTACATCATCGGTACAGTCACGCCAGTCCTTGCTATCCTTACAGTCATTACAGTCGGCTCAGAGCTTTCAGCATCTAAATTATAACATGTCCGGATCTAGCAGCTTGAGATCATTACCAGATTATGGTGGACCACACACGAGATCAACTAATTATTATGAACACAGCATTTCATCAAGTCTAGCTTTGGATTCGAACCCCGGCCGCGGAATTGGTCAATCGATACCAGGATATTGGATGTCTGTGTCAGTGAGACCTACACGAAGCCCTGTTCCTGGTGTTCCAATGTTCTCGTTCGCTCGCGAAGGGCAGGATGAAGGACAAGTATCTAGACCTTGGGGTCTTTGTGTAGATAGAGAAGGAAATATCATTGTTGCCGATAGAAGAAACAACCGTATTCAAATATTTAGTAGTAGAGGAGAATTTAAGACAATGTTCGGATCTAAAGGCACTGGGCCTGGAGAGTTTGATCTCCCGGCAGGCATCACCACGGATACTTACGGACGCATCATAGTGATTGATAAGGACAATCATAGAGTGCAAATATTCACATCTTCTGGTAACTTTATTCTTAAGTTCGGTTCATTTGGCAAGGAATGTGGACAGTTCCAATATCCGTGGGATGTCGCTGTTAATACTTTAGGAAATATTGTTGTGACTGATACGCGTAATCATCGAATTCAACTGTTTACCAGTGACGGAACTTACATAACAAAGTTCGTGTTTGAAGGTGCGAACCCGGCTAAAATGTTGAAAGGGCCTACGACTCCTAGAGGTGTGTGTTTTACGACATCGGGCAACATTATAGTGTCAGACTTTGAGAATCATCGGCTATTAATGGTGGACCCAACTTTGTCTAAAGTGCTGCACTGTGTGGGTCGCGAAGGTTCTGGAATCGGTGAACTCAATCGCCCATCAGGGATAGTGACTGACGATGACGGACGCATCATAGTCGCTGATTCTAAGAACCACCGTGTGTTAGTGTTTACGTCAGAATTGCGTATTCTGTGGGCCGTGGACCTGAAGAGCCCCGGCCTGGACGATAAGGACCGGCCGAGCGACGTGGCGCTTACGCCCGAGGGCTTCCTCGTCGTGCTGTTCGAGACGCTGCCCGACACCGCGCGCGACATCTCCTCCCATGGCAAGCAATACATCAAAGTATATTAATATTATATTACTGTACCTAATGTTAAGGCCAACTAAGTTCGTGGACCTAAGGTCTGCCGTATTTTATTTTGTTTCGTTTTATTTGTGATTTATTTGACAATGTGCCAATTTTATTATTAACGTTTGGAAAAATTCAATCGAGCCTAGCTTGCGCGGAGAATTTGTTTGCCCATCGACCTAAAGTGGATGTGTGAACCATGTTCTCCATGAGTCCTGATGTATTTTTCGTTACCAGTACTTTGATTTTCGTTTCCGTATTTGACTAGTCTCTAAGGACCAAACAATGTTTGCAGTGTAATTTACGATGTAATTTAGATGCCGCAATTATAAATAGCTGTCATTAATCTGTACTGTAGAACACACCAAACTCATAGTCGGTGCACTAAATATTAAATGTCGATTACTTATAAATGTACTCTCCGGTCCGATCCCTGCGATGTATCGCTAATATAATCGAATAGAGAAATCGTAAAGATAAACTATTATAGAAAATCACAATGTGATGTAAAAGATGTTTTTATGTGAGATAAATTAAAGGATAACTTGAAAAGTATTTTTCCACAATGTTACATTTTTGCGTTTTTTAACTTGGTTAATTAATTAATGCAGACGTTGATATGTATTTTTATGATAAGTTATTTTGCATAATGATTTAGGTGCATATGATATTTTTATTGTAGTTAGGCGCGCGCTGTGGCGGTGCTCGCGCTCGGCTAGAATTATGTTCGTATTAGTTACTTCTTATCGCTCGAAGGCTTCTTCTGTTTTTTCGCGGCTTGATACGATGGGATGTGAAAATGTATGGATGAGCAAAAGAATCAATGCAATAAAACTTTAAGACTGACTTTAGAAGACTGTCTTAAAGAAGTTGAGTTGTGCCGGCGCCGGTGTCGACCGGCGGGCGGCGGCAGTCGCGGCTGGCGGTGTCGCGCGATTAAACCAAAATTCTAAGTATTATTGAAACACTTGGCAAATATACAAACGTACCTCGTTTGGAATCTAAGATGATGATCTTATCGTCGTATTTGCTTATGAGACGTGATATTTTTATTTTCATACGTAAAATGTGAAAGTTTTTTTTAAATTTTATTTTGTATTTTTCCCTATGTCGCAAAACTTTGACTGCCGGCTTGATCGGGTTAATTAAACATAATGTTAAATATGAATTAGAATTGAGTGAGGATGGCAGGGCGTTTTATGAAACTGATTTATTTATTTGAATAATTAGTATGCCTGTTGACGGTGTTAAGTCAACGTACGGTCACCCCGCGTACAAAATAAAATTGGACGTGAGTGCGTTCAAGCTAGTTCCACGCATTTCAGTCTAATACTAGCTAATTTATAGATTATCTTATCTAAATTAATAATAATTTCAATTAGTTTTTATTCGCGTGGTCGTATACTAAATTTTTCGTTTTAGTTCAAATATTATAGTTAAAATTCTTTTGAATAAAAAAAAAACTATTAAATCGATATGATATTTTTCAAAACGTATGTTAGGTGACTTTGAGATAAATCCCTATGTGTTCAGTCAGTATGTGTTCACTTAATATAATTAATTGTTAGATAAATAATTTAAATCTAAGTTTAGTTGCATGCGAGACGGTTAAGAAAACACTCGAGTATCGTTGTATTAGAATGTGTGCACTGTTTCCCCCGTCATGGTTTTCAATAATTTGAGACACTTACTACCCTAGCATGACTCTGTTAAATATTCTTATAGTTATTTTATTTTTTTTCTAACGTCAGGTCCCAAAAACAATGTCTGATCTAAGTTATCCTACAATTTATCGTTTGCAAACAATTTGCGCAGTTTTTGATGAAATGTAGTTAGGGAATTGTTTAGTTAAAACAGATTGTATGAAAACCATGTATATTATACGGGATTTAATCTTATATGGTATAATATCTGATGTCTTTTAGCTGAGTGGAAGGAAAAGCTTTTGTTCTCAATATAATGTTGTACATTTATGCCTGTGGCTTTGATTGAGGTAGGCAAAAGCTTTAATTTCGCGCTATGCCTCGCGCCTTGCCTCGAGGCAAGCTTACGTTTGAGGCTGTTTACTTCCCCGAGCAGGCCTCCAAATGAGCAAGGAGGACATTAGTAGCAAACATAGTCTAAACGTTTCTTTCTTTTTCCTAGACTCCTCAGTTGTTTTTTTGCAGAAACTTTTCCTCCATTAAGCTTTTGATTTGCGTATTATAATATAAAATACTGTTACAGCGTGTTAGAGACCCAAATTATATATAAGTAAATCAAATTTATAGTGAATTGATATAAACTTAGCTTCAATCAATTGAGAACGCTCACATGGACAAACTATACTTGCAAGTACTGCTTCAGTGTACCCTCCTAATTGTAGCTAATTGTATAAAGCAATTCATTGGAGTCCCACCAGCATCAGCAGCTCGCAAAAGATTCGATTGTGTTGCGACTGGGACTTGTATTACCATTATTGCTTTCGATATGGGCAGAGAATAATTCTCATACTCCTAATTTGTACTGAGTAATTCCTGCTTGGTAGTTTGTCCGGTAGCTCTTGTTATCCCTTCGCGGTAATTAGCTCGTGTATATAGCGTAATCAACGCTAGAACTTCCTCCCAATAAACTAAACTAAAGCATAATAAAATTACTGTAAGTTACTATACGGTTAGAGATACATTTTCACGTTTGTACTTAGGATTATTCTAGCGTAAGTCTTCTTAAAATAATATGTGGTATTCCTAAAAATTCGATGCTTCAAACAAAAATTTTCTAGTAACGGTGTGGACAGTAGACATAAATTAAGGTACTGATAATTATAGATAACGTTGACTGAATATGAGTCTGAAATTAATTACTTAAGATGGGAAAATTATTGTTTGAAGTCTAACCATGTGTCACAAGACGTCGGTAGATTTAATGTTGGGTGCGTTTTATTTATTCGTGGTCTAAGAACGCTCGCGTAGGTACGGTTTTCGCATTTATTAGCAGTCTTTCCCTTAATAGGATAAGTAAACAAATATATTACATAATATTCTTGTTATACGGTGCACTATGTGTGTCGTCAGCGCTTTAAGCCATATCTAACAGTACAATTTTGTAATGAAAACCCTGTCCGACCTGTGAGGGGCGTATTAAAACTTCAACAAATACAATAAAGTAAATTATAACTAAAGGTAACCGCTGTAAAGTCGCGCTTGTGTCAAGTAGAGCAGAAGCGCGGGAACTAATCAACATGGCGTTATGTATAAATGTTGCCCAAAATAAAAAATCTAAATCTAAATATTTTATTTCATATGGGCACTTATGAAACGTCAGAAGCTAGGTGCACGGTTCCAATTAGTCGTTTCCTATGGAGAAAAGCCGGCAAGAAACTCCATGGTTACTCTTTTAAAAATAATTGGCTTTACAATATTATCAAATAACATTGTTAATAGGTATGGGAGGACAGTGTAGGCCTTTCAACAATTACCAGGTACTTAACAAAATAGAAAAGTGCCAACAAATCTACACTCTACTAGGCCTACAACGTTCTCACATTCACAAAATAGAAAATAATCTATATAAAAGAGATATATATATATATACTGTATTGCAATTACAACTACAGTAACAAATCTGAATAAATATCATGTCCACAAAAGCCACTAATAAAGAATTGGAATTCGATTTGTAGGTAAATAATGTCAAATAATGAAAAGATCATGTCATGTCATGGAAGTATGTAAAAAAATAAAAATCTAAATAAACATCGTTATTTGGGAGCAGTTAATAGACATTTACATAGTTATGTCGTTTATGAGGTACCAGGGAAGCCACATGTACAGAAGGAATTATTGCCAAACTTCCTTGTCTTCAATGTAGTCTTTAATCTTATAATATGCTTTATTGATAAGGACACGTTTGATGTGTTTACAGTTTATAAGAAATAATTTGATAGTTTTAGTTAATCTGAATTTGGGTATCACAATTTCATGTGCCCGTGTGCACAATCTTGTTGCATTTATTACAACTTAAAATTATCCTCTATTTTGGAATTCACTCAATGTACCGAACCAATGAATCAATAATATAATCAATGTGCAATTTTTGCCTCAAATGGCCTAAACTCAGCACATTTTCATGACTGTCGCGGCTTGTTGTACGGGGCAACTCGATCACTGTGACCATGAAAATTAATCATAATTTTTTTGCCTGCAAAAATATCGTAATATTATATTTTGATCTTCAATTTATTTATGCATACCATAATAAGCATCACCTTTGTTTTTGTGTGTGTGTGGCCAGCACATCAAGTTCCACAACCTCTCAGATTTTAGCATGCTGTTTTGAACTTAATCATCAACATGTTAAAGTTTAAAATCGTTTGGAGAAATTTGACTGTTTCGTGTAGCTTGATGTGCTGGCCACTGTAGGTACATAAACTCTTAAATAAATTAATAGTGAATAAATATGTTGTAAATACCCCAATTACCACCTTATTGATCGGACAGGCTTTTCATTACATACTGTCCATAGGAACTTTACAAGAGCCCAGAAACATTACAAAGTGAGTACTTCTGGTTATATGGTAGGTACAACTATCTAGTATCTTTTTCGGCTAATAACTGTAATCACGTTTATCCCACTTAAAGTGAATTTATTCTTATTCAGCATTTCGTAGTTTTGAAGCAAAGCTTCTCTTAGGCTAAGTACAGTCTTTTGTATCATGTAATGTAACATCGACTGACGTGACGAAGTATCATGGACTCGCGCATTCCATTACTGATAGATGATCAGATCAATCATAATTGTGTAATGGAATGCTCGGTTGCCAACCAATGATTATCTGATCACTGCCATAGAATAAGTTTCTTTGTTTGACCTTTGTTCGTTGAACGTCCATGAAACATGTTACAGTACAGCGCTGATTACATTACACGTTGCACAAGCATGTATCCACTATAACTTGTTGCAGTTAACGCATTTGAAATGTACATAAATAGACTTACTTTATTTTCTTATACAGGAATGTAAATAAAATAGTGTGAATTGTTTACCTTAATATAATATAATAAGATAATCACGTACCTATATTGTAACACCAAGTTAGTTGAAATAGTTAAAGCGAAAGCCGTGCCGAGCGCCTTATAGTTAGCTTAAATATGTGCAGTGTGTGCGTCTTAACGCTGTTGACGTATTCCGCATATGAATTAATAATTAAATATTTATCTTTTCCAATAAGTGATGGAATTAACGTTTACTTTTTGTTCAGTGCCATTATTAAAGTATTACGTTATTTTTAAAATAATGTGTTGCATGAAATGCATTTTTTTATCATTATTATACTTTCAATATTTTTCTTGATTTCGTATGTACACAGTATGTTTTTTAGCCGACAACGAATCTCATAATTATAGTAAATACTGATTCTATTGTCGTTTGAAACTTAGGTAACGGATTTGCAAAGCAACTCCCTCCATCTTGAGTCTGGTTACTCGTAGAGTGCCGCCGGCATGTCGTGAACGAAGTTTTAAATGATCCGTGTGATCTGAGTGCTGTCTCAGAGCCCCTTGCAGGACGTAATAGCAGGTGACATCTGATTAAGGGTATATATTACGCGCTGATCTTTGACTACCACATAACAGACAAGTCGAGTATTGGTAACAACTAGACCCGAGGTCGTTATTGTACAACTGAGCTGAAAGCTGCTGAAGCATTACTTAATTTTATGACTGCATTTAATTTTGATATAATTTGGTTATGTTTTATTTAAAATTATTTTGTTACTCAAATTGTTCTGTGGATTCGCAAAGTGTGTTTACTTATTTTCAGGTTAAAAGTGAAAGTAAAATGAAACAAAGTGGCGTTTATTTTAATATTGTGCTGAATATGTAAGGCATAATATTAGACGAATGACCTTAGTAAACATACTTCGGTGATGATCACAACATCAAAAGGTATATTTTGTCGTGAAGCGATGTGTACTTTGTGAGATCTGCTAGCTGCTAGCAGGATAATTGTGGTTTTGTGATAAATACAATAAAATTGAGAACTAAATAATATTGGAACTTAATGATAATTTTTGTACAAGTTTTTGATGACTATCACGACGATTGTAAAAGCATTCGGAACATTCAGCAGTTAGTTGAGACACGTCACAATCTTGTGGTACGAGTGTGGGAGCGAAGTGAGACGCAACACTAAAACTGCATAATAATAATGATACAATTATGAGATTTTAGCGAATGTAATAAGCCATTTTCGTGCTATTTTTGTAACTTTAACTAGGAGCTTGTGTTGTGTTAGACTTAGTGTAGGATTTATGTGCATCCATCTTCCCTTCGCGTGTGTCCCTGCAGACCAGCTCGCTTCTTACAATAGATAGCGCATAGACAAGCCAGTAAGATGTATGAGACATGACAGTTGGCAGCTGTCGAAACATGACGTGATCCAGCTGTGGTGGGCTTTTCTATTCGTTGTCGAACACACCTGATGTGCCTTGTCTACTCGCAAGTTTTAATGCACAACTTTAGTTCCGCAGCTGACTTGCTTTATGGAAACATCCACAGCAAGTCTTGCTAGTTTTAACAACTAAAACTGTATAAAGTCAACTTTCTGAGGTCAAGCGCAAATCTTGTCTGTGGGCACCGTGCATAAGATTGTTTGAAGCGATGCTTGGTTTTGCTTCTTTAAACACTAACCTTGAGAGGACAAACAGAGGACCACTACATCGTCAGCAAAGGGTGGATGAATGATATTGTCAATATCAATGTGTAACAGTAAGTAGTATTTTTGTACACGTGACTCGCTGGGCGTCAGGACCAGCTTCTGTTGTTCCTAACTCCCAGCGAGGCGCTTAGTGGTGTTCAAAGATCAACCATAAACTACCTCTTTTTTGTAAAGTTTTTAAGACTGACGGAATTAAGTAACCATGAATGGTGGAATGGTGGTTTGATCACCGCTTTAGAAGCCTGTTGTCTACTATTTTATTTAATTTTTAGTTTTCTCTAGATTTTAATCGTAGAAGCGTCCATAACACTGTCACGTTTAGTTTGACTTGAGCAATTGCATATACATATATTCATGTAGTGTAGTCCAGCTTACCATTGTCAAAGCGAGTGGACAACAGTCTTGTTCTATTATAAGTACCTAGCGGGAATAGCTGTGGAGGTGGCTGTCACCCGCGCCGCTCAAAGCGGCTATTAGTGGGCGCGCGTGGATGACAGAAATTGTAACTGGGGTATTAGGCTCACAGATATTTCCGCTAGATTATATTATCTACCTTAGCTTACGTAATTATTGTAATCATCTCTAATGTGTGTAATGAGACTGAATTTTTTTTTAGTAGTGTTCCTATATTTTAATTTAGACTATTTTACTGCCTACCGTATTTCATTAACTTTATTTTTTACCTTCGGTACATATTCATGCATCATTACATTACATTACATTACATTCATCCTTATAATCCTATCAATTTATGTACGACGCTATATAATGTCAAATTTTTGAAATTTTTTAAATGAATTTTGTATGAGAAATTAATCAAGTGATTGATAGAAAATGGTCTTTTATTTTTCTACACACACTTGCCCTGCCACAGTCCTCTTGTGAGAGAAAGATGCTCGCGTCTGTTCTCTACGATATTTTTTTTTTTAAAGTAGGTATACACATTTTGAATCTGGTCTTTTGATAAACATTTCATTGATACAAAATTCAAAATACTCTATAACAAGTAGATATTTAATATACAGGGTGTAAGGGAGTTTCTTGCCCGTTCTTCTACAAAGGAACATAATAAGCTTTGGAATGGGCAACTAGCTTCATCTTTCTGACTGACCGACCCCTTGACAATTCAAAAGTGCCTGTAAGTGCTTTATCTATACTAATATTATAAAGCTGAAGAGTTTGTTTGGTTGAACGCGCTAATCTCAGGAGTTGCTGGCTCAAATTGAAAAAATATTTGTTGGATAGCCCAATTACGTGTTGGCTATTTAACATCAGGCTACGACCCTCCCTTAGGAGCCAAACAAAACGACAAAAAGTCGGAAAGAATACTAAGCGAAAACGAAGACATGCGCGGGCGGGCGATGCGATGCGATGCGACGGGGTGGGTTGTGGGCCGAAATTTTACGCGAACGAAGTCACGGGCAGAAGCTAGTTTGAAATAAACCTTAATAACCTTGATTTTGAGTTTAAAACACGCGCAAACTGTAGTCATGAATTAAAAAGTGTAAAAATCAGATGAAAAATATTTACGCTAGGCCAAAGACAAACGATTTATTTCAATTAGGCAAATAGAATGTCAAAATTTACAAGAACATGAAATTACTTCTAGCTGCCCCATCCAAAATGTAGTTTTGTATGAAGAAGAATTGGCACGAAACTCCATAGTTACTTGCAATATTTTGTGTAGGTCTAAAATCATAATTATGTAAGTTCGCGCGTTGATGTCGCTTACACCGTGTATATAAAAAAAAAAAATCGTAATGTGAATTCTGAAAATACAAGTCATGGCTAGCTTGCATAATCAGACGATTATAATTTTCCCACTGCTAGGAAACGGGCCTCTCAGTGGTCATGATGAGGAGTTGGTGGATGTCACATATCTTTGAATTTTTGGTTCTAACAATGTTTCCTCACAATGTTTTCCCTAACCCTATTGCCAGGGTTCGAACCCGCGACCTATCACGTAGGTAAGTCGTGATTGTTTCTACTAAGCCACCGGCCACCGCTGTTCCAATGATAAACCTGTATACACCAAACCGATTTGAAAAGTCTGGTTGGTATCTATGTCCGTCATGCCAATGCCAAATTGCATGACATATGAGATAACGTTAATAATTGGTTGAGTAATTATTTTCTTAGTAAAGTTGAGCAGAGTAAAAAATTATCAAATCAAGAAATAGAATATCTTAACGTTGACTGATGGGTCATCAAATCAGTGCGATGTTCTCCAGTTTGGGCAGATTCTTTGAGTACCCGGTGAAGCGGAAACCGATCTGTTTCTACAGACAGGAGGACTTTAGTGCAACAGGTAAATATACAATCGGAACTGTTTAAAATGTGTAGTTACAAGCGCAACTGAGCATGGGTGAGTCTAGGTTCGATTCCCAGGTTTATTCAGTAGCAGCTTGGAGTCAAGATTTGTATCCGGTTAATAGAAATATACTTAATACTTATGCCTTTTCCCAATATTACTTGGGTCTTTGTCATATCTTGCAAAATGTGGATGAAGATAGGTACTATACATATTCACCTCTGCCTACCCTTTTAGGAAATACAGGCGTGATGTTACGTGCTTAGTATGAAGAAACTGACGAAAGTAGGTACCTACTCATGTCCTTTACAAACTTTTTTTTTAAGCAGTACTTTCTGCTAAGGATTACAAGATCATCTTAGTTTTCTAAAACGAATCTGTAGGTTAAACAATAATACGTAGAATTTGTTAACAATAGGGGAAGCTCTTAGGAAAATACCAGATCAGCAGAGGAATATCCAGACTGACTACGACAAATTAGTCGATTTGTTCTATACAAGACTAGCGGAGCAGCGCCAGTATAACCATGTAAGATGTTTTACGATACCTATACTCCATTTACTATAGCATTAGACAAATAACGACAGTTATTGTGTAATATTCTTGAAATTACTGCACTTTAGAGTAATTTTTTTAATGTAAATGGTAAATAGATTACAGTGCTTTGTATTTATCGTGAAATAACGGAGTTTATTAAACGTTTACATCGAAATAACGAAAGGGTGAGAACAGTTATTTGTCGTATGTTATAATAAATGGAGTATAACTTACTTTTATTTGGCGGATTGGAAAATCTAATTAACTTGAATATCTCTCATTGAATAGTGCATTCAAAGAACAAGAACTTTCAAGATAGGTAAGTGACCACACTTTTCTGGCGTGCCCTGGGCAGACAGCCTCTCGTAACACCTTGTAAATATTATTTGAATCAGAGAACGAGTTACTCTTGTAATTATTTAGGGATGATATTAGGTAGCTACAGACTTAAAAGGATGCGCTTGGAATTCCAGGGCTTCAAAAAAAATAAAAAAATAGGCTTAAAAACATTCAGAACTATAAAAATATCCTAAAACGGCTAATACTATATAGAACTTAAAACCTATTCGGGGCGAGATCCTAAACTGTTCCTCTGTTAAGCTTTTCTGGATAAGTCGACAAAGTTACTCCTTGTATGTATCGACAAACGATAACCTAACATATCCAAGGTGAACTGCAAAAATTATCGAGCTCGCTTCGTGGAGCTGAAGATGCACCCCACGAAAATAAACATGCTGGCGCCCATGGGTACAAAAAGTCTTAAGTTTTATTTAGTCCTGACTTTTTGCAATAATCACATAGCTTAGAAGGTCGATTGGTGAACTGCAAACGTAAAGCGAAGTTTAGATTAGCAACAAAACTTACAAAAGTTGACTTTCGCAAGTCATTCTTGTTGTGAAAACGCGGCAATATCACTTTCGCGAGTATTCTAAGTATGAATTGCTTGCGGAAGCCAACTTCTGCAAGTTTTGTTGTGTGACGCACAAGCCTCTCGTATGACGGCCGTACGCGTGTTTACAAACTTTTAAGCACAACCCCGTACAACTGTTGGCATGAATAAGCATTGTAAACACGTCGCTACGTCATGTTTCATTGCGGGTTTACGCGCTCGCTACACGTGTTTCACTCGAAGACTTCTGGATAACACATTTGGTGTGTTTTTTTCGCGTTACGCCAGTGTTGGTGTGCTACACTATTGTTTTGCTTTCTTGCAGTTCTTACGTTCAGGCCTTATATTTTTATATTTGGATATTTTTATTTTGATTTTTCGAAATTATATTACCTATTTATTGACTCGTTTATACAAACAAAATTAAGTGATATGAACTAAAGATATTAAAATCAATAACACTATGAAATAGGAACATGATATTTATTGCAGGTACTCTACAAAATATGAACAAAGATTTATTTATGTAAGCAAGTACGCGTCACTGCACTGCCCACTGTACGCGTTGATCAATGCGACACTGCTTATTGTCTTGATGAATTTTAGTTTCGCGTGATTTATGTTATTGGTGCCGATTCTCTTGTCACAAAATTCTCTAAACTAAACTAAAAATCACCAAAATTTAGTTTATTCCTGTCAAACGACGATTTCCTATTCTGAAATTAACTAAAGTGACACAACTAACTATATTTTAGTTTGACAGCACTAAGATGGCACTGAGTTTTTAATTGAGTGAAAATGGCTATTTTGATATTCTGAATTTGACGATTTTCACCTAAAATTGAGATTTTCTAACTAAATTGACTATTTTTAATCGCGATTAAAAAGCTGTGAAATAAAATTAGTTGTCATGAACCTAAAATTCACACCAACACCTCGACTTCAGGTGTAAAAACAGTACAGTATCTTTTTTTTTTTTTTTCTTATATCTCCAAAATGGTGCGTCCTATCGCAAAAATAATGAAAATTCGACCCCCTTTATGAAATCCATAATCCCCTAAAAACTCAATATGTAGGTAATAATTTTTCTTATTTTTCATATAGGTAAAAAGTGAAAAATTGTGTCAAAGTTAGCTTTAAGATTCTCATAACGAAAAGTAAGGAATTTTAGTGATAGTTTAGTTTGGTGTACAAGAGAATCGGCACCAATCTTCTTTTGGGTTGATGGTTGCGGGCCGGATTGGAACCATTCGCGGGCCGTAGTTTGCCCATCCCTGGTTTAGACCAAATACATTAAAATATATTAAATCTTTTTGGTGTTCTTAGACTGCTATCCACCTTTTTGCAACAGGGCAAAGTAGGTATGGCCAAACTCGGTTCCTTGCCAAAATAAAACCAGGTACCTACACACGGCCACAAATCAAGCTATAAATTTCCAGTTTAGGCTGATCTCGCATTGTATAGGATTTCCGTACAATGAGAGGTCAGCTTATACTGGAAATTATAAGTAACTTCCCAGTAAGCACGGATATGTTACATAAACATTGCTGAAACTACAAATGCAAAGGTGCAATCTTGTAGCAAGGTTACACGAGCGTAGATTAAATAGCCCTAACGGCAATGCCAGAAACATTAGGTGCAATGTTGCTCATATAGATCAGATAAAACTTTCAACAACTATCATATGCAACGTTACGTGGACTTAACGGCAATGTTGACATGTAATAATGATATTGTAGTAAGAATATCATTAACATAACTTACAGTAAGTTTTTAAAAGTTTCTTCAAAGTATAAAAAACAACTTTTACACGTAATGTTGTTGCGACATCTGTTTTAACATTTTGGTAAGTTAAAACATACATGTTAAATGAAAATAGCCGTAATGTTTATATGATTTTTCTTTTTAAACGTTCATATGGGGGGTCTATCAACATTGTAGAAAGTTTCTGTAAGCTTCATGCTCAGTGGGTTGATTTGTGGCCGTGTGTACCTACCTAAAATAAGTTTTTCGGGTCAAAAATTACTAAGACATCCACCAAAATGCTTGTCGTAACTCATCTTATTGTACCTACTCTTATGGTAAATGTGTAAAAATATTGCTATGGTAGGAGATGAAGGAGAAAGATCGACGATGGAGTATGCAGAAGGTGGTGGAGCGTTTCCCTGGGTGGAACGAGGTGACCATCGCCAACCTGCACAGCCTTTTCTTACTCTTTGACAACCAGTCTAACGGCATGCTCGGATTTGATGATTTGTTAGTCTCAAGTTTTATGATTTTTTGCATTGTAGTGTAGCAACAGGTACTTTACTAGTATAAAGGTTCTAGAGAGCAGTGTTTTTGCATGACCGCGATATTGATTCGAAATCCTTTTTATGACTTGTATAGAAAGACTAGCTGCGCCCCGCGGTGTTCCCCGCGAACACTACATTCTTTCGGGATATAAAGTAACCTGTAAATCCAGGGCGTCAGCTACGTCCACACCAAATTTTATCAAAATTGGACACACAGCATTTGAGGAACAATTCCATCATACATGATATTTGCGTAACTTAAACCGTTTACGCAGCGCACGCAATGGAAGCTCTCAAAAAGGAATAATTTTTCCCGTTTTTGCAACATTTTTCTTTTATGCTCCGCTTCTATTGGTAGTAGCGTGATATTAAATAGCCTATAACCTTCCTCGATAAATGGACTATCCAACACAAAAAGAATTTTTCAATTCCAACTAGTAGTTCCTGAGATTAGCGCGTTCAAACAAACAAAGAAACTCTTCAGCTTTATAATATTAGTATAGATATTATTTATTATTTATACATAATTAATAAAGGAGGATTAATTTAAAAAGGTCATGATCAACACAGAGATGACTGTAAAAATTGGGCCGAACTAGCCTGGGGAACTGGCACAATGGAACCCATAATGCAAGACGCAAATATCAATCAACCAGCACTTTATAGGTTATATGTTACTAAACAGTGTATGGGAACCTGCAAGGAAAGCGTTCTTCGACGTTCGACGTTCGCATTGTAAATGCTAACGCGTCCTCTTACAGCAACCTCATCTGGCAAAAAACAGCACAGAGACATAGCCGAGAGAAACACTTAAAATACGACCGAGAAGCTGAAGACCTAAGAGCCTCATTCACCTCGTTAGTAATTTCATGCGATGGAGCCGCAAAAAAAAACCGCATCAAAGCTTAATGAGAAATGGGGAAACGCATATTCCCAAATAGTGTACTGGCTGAAAGTGAAAATACAAATCTCAGTTATAAGAGCAGTTTCAATGAGAGTAAGAAGCACGCGAAAACATGTCAGGGCCTTTGAATGTGAAGATGGAGCAGGAATACTTTTTTGACAGCCTGTTCTCATGAAACAGAAATACTTACTTGTTTATATGTGTGTGCAATGTATGTAACTCTGTGTTGTTATATTATCATTCGTTCATAGTGTTTAAAATATTAATTTACTTTATTAAAATCTAGCTACAGAACTATCAGATTTTTCTGATTGTTAAGGTTTGCCGCTGATGTTTTAGGTGAGAAGATTCAACTAGCTCATTTCCAACTTTGGGAACAACCTATGTTCAGTACCAGGACACGACATCCATACTAATATTATAAATGTGAAAGTAACTCTGTCTGTCTGTCTGTATGTTATGTTTTCACGCCTAAACCGCTGAACCGATCGTCATGAAATTTGGCAGAGATGTAGCCTGGGATATGGAGACGGACATAGGCTACTTTTTTACGCGATAACCGACATCTACGCGGGCGGAGCCGCGGGCAAAAGCTAGTTAGCTATAAATAAATAAAACTTTTGCTTAAATTTCTCAGGCTCTGTTACAATGATCCCAGATGTCTGACCACCTCGGCCGGTTTTTTAGGTTTTTTTTTTTTTCTTTTTCATTACCTAAATGAAGGTTTAGCAAAAATCTAATGCGATGCTATTAGTTGATGAGCAAGAATAGTCCTTATGGTGGTCCGATTCGGATAACCCTGATAGTACCTTTCCGAGTTTCGAAAAACGAAAGAATCTACCCATTTGCGACTTCATCATGGTAGTAATATTTTGATTTATGTTTACCGCAAATAACCATATTTTCTTTCTTTCTTTTCTTTGTTTCCGTCATCCCCATTTAGTGGGGCAGTGCTGGAGAGTCTGGGCGATGAGAGCGGCATGGAAGTTCGCAAGGAGAAGTTCAATTCAGCAGACATGGACAACGATGGCTGGATCACTTATGACGAGTTTCTATCGGTAAGCGCATGAATAAAGAAGGTACCTTCGTATTGTGGGCGCTGATCTAGTATACCTAGGGCTGCCATCACCTAAATTGCCGAAGCCGGACGAAATCTTACACCCCGAGCATTTATGTGAAAACCCCGCCGGACATTTAGGTGAAATTGAGTATTTTTCTCGGATACCCCTAAAAAATAATTTTGCACACAAAGTTTACATTCTAATTTTTTCAGCCTGTTTGCGCTTTATTTAACCATGTCAAATAAAAATGAACAAATACGACTACAGCGTAACAAATAAAATAGTCAAATAAAATTATAGGCTCTACTCTTTCTGAGGTAATCAGAATACCTAGAGAGAAGATCACCGTAAGTAATCTGCTAACAGAATAATTAGGAACACTCTTCTTTTTGGCATCAAATCATCAATTTTAATAAGAATTATTGGTGTAGTTCTTTTTATTTATTTTGGTACTTTTCAGACTTTCCAATTTTTGGTAAAATGTCTTTCTTTTCCATCAGGAATTTGTAAAAATCTTTACACAAAAAGTGGCAAAAGGACAATTTTTGAAACCCCTTCTGGACGCTCCTCGGACGCCCTCTAAACTAGGACAAACCCGGGGTAACCCGGATGGATGGCAGCCCTAGGTATACCTGATAATCAGTATCGGTATCGGTATCGGTCGGTATTGGTTGGTATCGGTATCGGTACGATGTGTAATCTGATGTACAATAAAGTATATATAAATAAATAATATTTAAAATTTTCGTCGAACGTATGTGCAATGCAAACACCGCGAAAACTGAAAGTCAGTCAGTAAAAGACGTCGTATGACGACAACCGGACAAAACGTGACTTTACCTCACCCTTTTGACTTTTTAATTTGTTCGTGCTCGTATTGATTTTAACAAAAAGACATTTCCTCGTTCGAACAAATTTTATTGTTGTTACATAATTATACATGATTATATCAATGGAACGGTATTGTATAATGGCGTCTACGTAACGTACCGCGAACGCGTAGGGACCAAATAGCGTCTACCATAGATTACGTCTACGCCGATACGACGACGCCTTTCGTAGGCGCGTAACAACGCTACGACGACATGACGTCTCGAAACTTCTACGACTCTACGCAACGACGTCTACGCTGCTCCGACGGCGTCTACGAAAAGACAACAACGCTACGATGACACGACGTCTCGAAACGTCTACGACGCTACTCAACGACGTCTACGCTGCTACGACGGCGTCTACGAAAAGACAACAACGCTACGATGACACGACGTCTCGAAACGTCTACGACGCTACTCAACGACGTCTACGCTGCTACGACGGCGTCTACGAAAAGACAACAACGCTACGATGACACGACGTCTCGAAACGTCTACGACGCTACTCAACGACGTCTACGCTGCTACGACGGCGTCTACGAAAAGACAACAACGCTACGATGACACGACGTCTCGAAACGTCTACGACGCTACTCAACGACGTCTACGCTGCTACGACGGCGTCTACGAAAAGACAACAACGCTACGATGACACGACGTCTCGAAACGTCTACGACGCTACTCAACGACGTCTACGCTGCTACGACGGCGTCTACGAAAAGACAACAACGCTACGATGACACGACGTCTCGAAACGTCTACGACGCTACTCAACGACGTCTACGCTGCTACGACGGCGTCTACGAAAAGACAACAACGCTACGATGACACGACGTCTCGAAACGTCTACGACGCTACTCAACGACGTCTACGCTGCTACGACGGCGTCTACGAAAAGACAACAACGCTACGATGACACGACGTCTCGAAACGTCTACGACGCTACTCAACGACGTCTACGCTGCTACGACGGCGTCTACGAAAAGACAACAACGCTACGATGACACGACGTCTCGAAACGTCTACGACGCTACTCAACGACGTCTACGCTGCTACGACGGCGTCTACGAAAAGACAACAACGCTACGATGACACGACGTCTCGAAACGTCTACGACGCTACTCAACGACGTCTACGCTGCTACGACGGCGTCTACGAAAAGACAACAACGCTACGATGACACGACGTCTCGAAACGTCTACGACGCTACGCAACGACGTCTACGCTGCTACGACGGCGTCTACGAAAAGACAACAACGCTACGACGACACGACGTATCGAAACGTCTACGACGCTACGCAACGACGTCTACGCTGCTACGACGGCGTCTACGAAAAGACAACAACGCTACGATGACACGACGTCTCGAAACGTCTACGACGCTACGCAACGACGTCTACGCTGCTACGACGGCGTCTAAGAAGCATCTACAACGCTACGCAAAGATAGTTACTTCGCTACGATAACGTCTACGTCGCTACGGTGTCGCCTAAGAAACAAATACGCCGCTACGCGAGGACGTCTACGCGGCGAAACGTTGACGCAGTATTTACACGACGTCTAGTTTTGTTAGCGTCTACGCGGTGTCTTTGCTGTGCATACGCTACGCTGGACAAATGCCCATTGGTGCTCCTATTTCTCAATTGGCCTCGCATCATTTTCAAGTTGTCGAAGATCAGTTTCCAAAGTCTAATTTTCAGAAATATTGTCAGATTTTCAAAAAATGCACCCTTTTTAGGGTTCCGTAGTAAACAAGAAACCCTTATAATTTTGCCATGTCCGTATGTCTGTCTGTCCACACCCGTCCGTCCGTCCGTGTCCGTGTGTCTGTGTGCCGCGGAATGGAGCGGCGACATCTTTATCAGAGTTCATTCACCCTAACGCAAAAATGTGTTTCTTACTATTGCAACTTAAACTTAATCTCACAACCATATTTCTACGCACGACATGAGATTTTATTTTATTTTTATTGTTTGTACTTTTATTTATATTTTTCTTCATTTCTCTATACGTATAAATTGTTATTCTTAAGGTTGTTATTGCGATGCTGGAAATATATATATATATTTTTTTTTATCAATTTTGCGGCGCCCTTGTATCACAAGGCTCGAACTGCACTCGTAACAGGGTGTTTTAAACTATGTCATGCGTCATACTTAATAACAATAAAAAAATATATGTAAAATTAAAATGTTTAATTTTTTTTTTTTTTTACGTCAATGATTAGTAGTCATTGGATACATGAAGTGGGCTGACTTTGTAAGACGACTAAAATGCCACGGTGTATTTAAATTACAGGGGGTAAAACTTAAAGGTAAAAAAAATAAATATTCCGAAGAAATTTTTTTGTGGGATTACTAGTTTAGAAATTACAGAGGAATTATTTAAGGATGTCCATGATTGTGATTTCCTCCACCCTTCCCCTGCCAGCTAAATGGATGTATTTGGCTATGTGAAAAAATTCACAGCTGTAGTATATAATTATTACGAAGTTAAAAGGAAAACTATCACAGCTAAGTAGGCTTCACAAGTTACCGAGTAATAGTCGGTTAAGTTTGTTCTTGGTCGGTTTTTTTTATAAGATTTCTCCACCATGTTTCCAGTTGGTGTACAACTTCAACCCCGGAGAGGAGGGCCGTGTCACCGGACTGGCGGCCTTGTGCAATGACGTTGCAGAGAACATACAGTTTGTGAGCAATCTTACCGTCGGTGAACAGCTTGAATATGGGCTGTTTTAAATATACTTAATTAAATGTTTTAAATGGCATTTTATTACGCAGAACTGTATGTGTCCCAGATTTTCCCAATCTGATAGGGAATTTCTTTAGTCTTCGAAATGAGACATGAGCTTAGGTATAAGGCCGGGGCCGCATTGACAAGGTTATTGCGATGCGACGGCCATTTCATACAATGAAAAAAGGTTGTAATGTGAAGACATAAAGTTTCCAACAAAAAAAATTATATATCCAGAAAAGTGTTAACCCTATAGGAAAGTTATAAGTTATACAAATATAAAAATAGTATTTGTATTTAAAGTTACTTTAATTTGGCTATTGGTCTGTGTTCGGATATTAAAGGTCTCTGCACACAGCGGGCGCGGCGCGGCGGGACGGGACGCCGACGCGACGCTGAGCAGTTGTAATGTACTAGATATTACGGACGACGCCACACAGAGCCGTCCGGCTCGACGCGACGTGACGCGACGCTCTGTGTGGCGTCCTCCGTAATATCTAGTACATTACAACTGCTCAGCGTCGCGCCGGCGTCCCGTCCCGCCGCGCCGCGCCCGCTGTGTGCAGAGACCTTAAGCTGTGAGTCTAAAATAACAGTGGGGCCGCGTGGTATCCGGACGAGCGCGATATATAGGTTCATCTTTTAATGTTTAAGAAGGCCAAAGTCAACAGCGACAACAGTCTTCTAAACCGACTCATTGCCACCATCATTGTCATGCATACTTTAGCCAGGCCCCGAACATTGGACGATGACGCGCCTGGCGCGTCATGGGCCTACATCAAGGATGACGCTCCTAGAGCGTCATTGGCTGCCGGTGATGTTTTATGCGTATTTCGCCGTTATCTTGCGTCGATCTGCTAAGAGAAAAAGTTATTTTTGTGCTTCGATTCGTATTCGTTGGTATGCAAAAGAAATATGGCCTCACAAGGTAGGATTTATTTATATTACGCCAATATACGGGATGGTAACCGTTTTCGCGTCGGTGTCCCTTTCACCCCTTTCACCTTTTGATTTTTTTATGATGTTTTAAGTTTGTAAACTGTTACCAAAGGTTTGCTATCCCTGACTCATAAAATATTTATTCTAAATTGTAATAAAATTTAATTGCCAAGGGTATTGTCAACTTCAATGTTTAATTTAGGATAAAAAGAGGTAGTTCTCTTTATCTCAATTTAAAAAAAAACTGTTTTTGAGTAAGTTCGATGTGACGAGCCAGGTGCGTCGATGGCCTCCCGTGATATTAGCTTATGACGCGTCTGGGGCGTCGGCCATGAGTCGGTTAAAACTCAAAAGAGAAACCGTCTAGCATCTGCCTGAAAAATTCAAACAGTTTATGTATGTAAAAATAATAATTTTAATCTTAAACAATAGTCATAAAACGTAAAACATGTAGGTAAAACAGTTTTATGGCTGACTGAACGGACGATGTACAATGATACAAAAGGGCTTATCGTTTTAAAAGTCCCAGTTTTATCATCAATATCGGAGCTGATCATCATCGCTGAGCGAGTCCACATCGCTCAATTCGTTAAGGCTGGGGTCACACGCGAGGCACCGCGCGCCAACTTGCTCCCAGCACTCCGCACAGTACACGAACGGACACTTCGGTACGCGGCAACAGTGCCACCGACTTGATGATTGTTGCCCTGAAAATGTTGCAGATATTTTCAAAGCTTCGGTAAAAAAAAATGAGGTCAAAAATTGAGTTAAATAATTTACTCCAAGATCTTTGCTATAATCCAATCTGTGTGTGTTTGTGTGTTTGTGCTCAGTATTTGGGATTTTGAAGAAAACCACCACTTGATTGTTTATTTTGGGCACTATTTAATTACAGACAATATGGTATAGTTTCTTAAAATATTGCGCACTAATAGACGTCTGCACTCTGTCCGTTGTGAAGTTAGAAGGGGCAAGCCAACCATCTGTCAAATTCTATTTAGTTTGACAACTATGACATGACGTTGACATTACTGAACACTCGAGTATAGAACAGCTAGCGTATTCCGAATTTCTATCGGCTATAACCACGGGATGGTTCCCCTTATCGAATAGTGAGAGGGAATCAAGATCTACTACGGTGACACTGTTTTTCGGATTAAATTTATTTTTATTTGCTAGGTGCTTAAATTGAATGTGGTCATACCTAAACGACACACAAACTACTTTCTTCTCACCTTCATCGTTCCTAGGTTCCGTCTCGCCACAAATGAGGCAGGTCATCCTGGCTGCGGGCAGGACATTCAACCAGCCCAGCAAGTAAGGAAACTTCATTCTCAAACTGAGGAGGTTCTCGCCAGAGAGGTAGTGAGCGCGCACGGCTTGGACTGCTTTCCTGAATGTAGATCGAAACGATTACCAATTTTGATGATAACATAAAGGCAGAAAAAAATATGCTTTTGTAAGAGGTTCCATCAACATAGAATAGAATAGAATAGAATAGAATACTCTTTATTATGTACACCATAAAAATTACAGATATAAATGTAGAACTGTTACATAGGGTGTCACAATGGGCGGTCTTATCGCTAAAAGCGATCTTTTACAGACAACCTTTGGATGGATCAAAAAGTAGAAGGAGAGACAATACTGCAGGTATTTAGTGGTGTACCACTTACATATATACAATAAATACATATACACAAAGCATATAGATACTTATCCATATAAATAAATATATATATATATATATATATACACACACAATAATAAACATGATACAAGAGCAAGGAACTTTAAGTAATGATGATGTTTAAGGAAAGAGGAAGTGATTTTTAACCAAAATTTTAAAAGTGGACAAAGATTGAGCACGCGTTATCGAGACGGGCAAGGCATTCCATAACCGTACTGCTTGAACTGTAAAAGACTTGTCATAAAAACTAGTGGAATGCATTCTCTATCTCTATCTCTAGTCTCAAGCTTTCATACTATATACTTAAATACTACTAATACTATATGCTTTCTTCTTATCATTACGTTTTTTCTCTACCTAGAGGTTCCTATTTTTTCCATCTTCAATAAAAATAATTAACATAAAATTTTAAAATTGTATACTTCACCCTGAAAATGGAAACTCAAAGCATTTATTTTAAGACTGCGCCGAGTGCACAGTGGCGCCCTCATCGTTATTTGAGTGATTTCTTTTATTTTAGAATGAAAATGCAGAAAATAAACTCGTCAAGTTGTGCTTCACAAGACTATACGTTATTATTACTACAAACAGTAGTTTTAAATTGCTATGTTTTATTGTAATAATTAAAACGGAAAATAGTGGCCACTAAGCTCCGTTTTAATGACACCCCTCTTTTCCTGAATTTGTTGAAAAAAAAATTAAGACGCTATGACCAAAAATAGTTGGCCGCTAGAACCGCCACTTGCCGTAGTCATCGCCTGTGATTACGCAGAAACTAAATAACGCATGATAGGCGAATGATGCATCAAAAGAAAGGTCTTAATTTGTTGTAATTGTTGCAAAAATAAAATACATCAAAACGCAAATATACAAAAAGTTATGCTATATTAGTTTCCAGGTTATAGGTAGGTATTTCACCATAAATATCAAATTAATAGAGGCTTATGTGTATGGACTGCTAATTTTTTGCAGCCAATAAACAAGAAAAAATACTAGAAAATAGGTTCAATAATTTGTTAGTCGATTTTAGTTGGCCGCTCGGACGGCAAGCCTAAAATACAATGCCGTTTATTTCGTTATTTAAAATAGCTTCAAGCTCAGTTAAAGTACTAATAGACCGGTGACGTAACCTAGTTTAGATAAATGTGGCGAAAATAACGGTGAAATTCATGTTTTAGGAGATATTAACTGAAATATAGTAAGTAGTATGAAACTGTATTAGAGTAGGGTGACCATGAATTTTCACAATGAAGTGAGACTGCATCGAGATTATTGTAATGTTTGCTAGTCATAACTAATTTTTACGACGTGTGTTACACTTTAAGACATCCTATAGCATACGATGGCACGGTTGGCGCAAGCGCAGCTGCGCTGCGTGTCGCGGGTTTGATTCCCGCACTGAACAATTATTTATTTATTTAATACTTTAAGCACAAAAAAATGTACAGAGGCAGACTTAATGCCATAGTCATTTTCTACCAGTCAACCTTTGGGTGATGCAGAGACATACAGTAGTAGGTGCAATAGCGAAAATTGAGGAATAAATATTCATTTAAATATAAAGATATACATAAACCTATTACAAACTATAAATTCAATATATAAATCTTATTATCCATACTAATATTATAAATGTGAAAGTAACTCTGTCTGTCTGTCTATCTGTCTGTATGTTACTTTTTCACGCCTAAAAAAAAAGCTAGTTAGCTATAAATAAATAAAACTTTTGCTTAAATTTCTCAGGCTCTGTTACAATGAACGGTTTTTTAGGTTTTTTTTTTTTTTCATTTACAAAATGAAGGGGTTTAGCAAAAATCTAATTATTATTATTTATTATTATTTATTTACTTCATTCAAATTTAAGAGAAGGACATAGGCTACGTTTTTACGCGATAACCGACATCCACGCGGGTGGAGCCGCGGGGAAAAGCTAGTATATAAATATAAACACAAATAAATAATAAAAATAATAATAATTATTTGTATGTAGTTGTTCCGGGTCTGGCTGTTTGTATATGTTTGTTTAAATGTTTGTAAACGCACCCACAATACAGGAGAAATTCCGAGAGTTGGGCAAGACTTAAAAAAACATATCCATAATAATATTATAAATGTGAAAAAAACTCTGTCTGTCTGTCTGTATGTATGTTACGTTTTCACGCCTAAACCGCTGAACAGATCGTCATGAAATTTAGCAGAGATATAGCCTGGGATATGGAGAAGGACATAGGCTACTTTTTTACGCGATAACCGACATACACGCGGGCGGAGCCGCGGGCAAAACCTAGTGAGCTATATGTATACTGTGTATATATGTGTACTTTTTGGGTGAACAAAATCATGGAACTCGTCTCATCGTCACCGAACGCTTTAGTTAGTTAGTTTTCACTTGTATCGGCAATCCCCAAAGATTGCCCCGTTTTTTTTTTGGGTGGGAAATTATCAAATAACTTTTCGCTATCTGGACGGACACACCATACACAAACACACATGCACAAATACACACAAACACCCATGCACAAATACACAAAAACACCCATGCACAAACACACACTCAAACAAATACACAAACACCCATGCACAAATACACACAAACACCCATGCACAAATACACAACAACACCCATGCACAAACACACACCATACACAAACACACACATAAACAAATACACAAACACCCATGCACAAATACTCACAAACACACAGACACTCATGCACAAAAACGCACAAACATCCATGCATAAACGAACAAACACCTATGCACGAATACACACAAACACCCATGCACAAACACACACAAACAGTCATGCATAAACACACTAAAACACCTATGCACAAATACACACAAATACCCTTGCGCAAACAGACTAAAAGCATGCACAAACACACAAACACGCACAAATAATCATGCAAAAACACGCAAAAATTCACAAACAAGCATGCACAAATACACACAAACACCCAAGCACAAACACACAAACACCCATGCACAAACACGCACAATTACCCTTGCATAAATACAAACATCCATGCACAAATACACACAAAAATCATGGAACTCGTGTCATCGTCACCGAACGCTTTAGCTACTTAGTTTTCACTTCTACCGGCAATCCCCAAAGACTGTCCCTTCTTTTTGGGTGGGAAATTATCAAATAACTTCTCCCGATCTGGGCGGACACACCATAAACAAACACACTTACACAAACAAATACATAAACACCCATGCACAAATACACACAAACACCCATGCACAAACACACACCATACACAAACATACACTACAAACATTACACATTATAAATTATACATTTGTGTACATACACAAACACACACACGAACAAACAAATACACAAACACCCATGCACAAGTACTCACAAACACCCAAGCACAAACACACAAACACTCATGCACAAACACGCACAAACACCCATGCATAAACACACAAACACCTATGCACGAATACAGGGATAGTCAGATAGGAAATGTCGACTTCCCCAAGCTTGTTTTATATTTTTTATATGACGTGTAAAAGTGATTCCGATATCCTATTTACAGAATAAACGATTTCATCATTTCATTTCACACACAAACACCCATGCACAAACACACAAATAGTCATGCATAAACACACTAAAACACCTATGCACAAATACACACAAACAACCTTGCGCAAACAGACAAACATGCATGCACAAACGCACAAACACGCACAAATACCCATGCAAAATCACACACAAACACGCATGCACAAACACACAAACACACCCTCACAAATACACACAAACACATGCGCAAATACACACAAATACCCATGCATAAACACACAAACACCTATGCACGAATACACACAAACACCCATGCCCAAACACACAAACAGCCATGCACAAACACGCATGCACAAATACACAAACACCTATGCACAAATACACAAACGCTCATGCACAAACACACAAATACGCATGCACAAACACAGTAAAACACCCATGCACAAACACACAAACACCTATGCAAAACACACACAAACAGCTATGCACAAATATACACAAACAGCCACGGCTACGCTATGCATGCTTCGCTATGCATGCTACAATATGCATGCTACACTATGCATGATACACTATGCATGATACACTAATGCATGATACACTATGCATGCTACACTATACATGCTACGCTATGCATGCTACACTATGCATGCTACGGTATGCATGCGAAACTATACATGCTACGCTATGCATGCTACGCTATGCATGCTACACTATGCATGCTACGCTATGCATGCTACACTATGCATGCTACGCTATGCATGCTACACTATGAAGTTAAGGTACTTCTACGAGTTCGTGCAAATTTAAAAGGTAAGTTAGGTAGTCCTAATTAGGACTACCTAACTTTGCACTTGTGTTAACCGTACCTGCGCAAAGTTTTATCCATTTTCATCCGTTTCTTGAGGATGTCGTTGTAAAGATGCAATACGCGCTGCTTCTCACGACGAGGATAAAAGTAACTGCAGATTTGCCTGTAATCAGTTATAGTTGCTGCAATTACCTACATGTAAGCAGGTTTTTTTTTTTTAACTTTGCCCTACACTAGGAATTTCTCCTGTATTGTGGGTGCGTTTACAAACATTTAAACCCACATTACACAAACAGCCAGACCCGGAACAACTACTTGTAAGTCATACAAATATTTGTTCCGTGCGGGAATCGAACCCGCGACACGTAGCGCAGCAGTCAATCGCTTAACCACTGCGCCAACCGTGCCGTCGATTATTTATAGATTATTTATGAATATTTATGGGCGAGGTCCTAATCTGCAAGAGGCTTACGCAATTATGGCGAAATCAGCACCTGGAGTCCTACTGATAGTTGCTCAAAAAGTTCTCTGCAACCGGGACCAGAAAAAAGTCAGTTCCTTTGTTCTGCCTTACCTTCGGATCCTCATCGTATACGGGTTCACATACAGCAGCAAAACTATCCACATGTATCCTCCATAGATTTTAACAAAATAAATAGGAGGCATGGCGCGTGGCTGCGGCACACATAGCATATTCGTGACCTCGCGACGTACCCCCTGGGTTGACGAGAGATTGGAGACCAGCTTACGGAGTAGAGTGGCTAGCAGGCCTGTGCCTTCCACCTGAGAATGAATAGGAAACTGACCAAGAAAATTATTGATTCTTGCGCCTAATATTGAAGCACAATTAAGAGTGTTGTCACCGGTCCACTAGCGCACATTATCTCGTGACTGAGAAGGAATTATAAAAAACGGCTCAATCAACTATCTCGGTAAATATACGATCTAGAGGCATGTGGCCGTTTTTATTTAGATCGTATTTTGTTGCTTCGTGTCTCAATATGAAATTTTAAAAAAGGTATTAGAAAATTCTAGACACACTTACCGAGATAGTTAATTGAGCCGTTTTTCATAATTCCTTCTCAGTCATAACATAATATGTTTTTTATAATATGTTTAGGAGTGGCGCTAGTGGATCGGTGACAACCCTCTTAAGACAGGAGAAGGTGAACAAGTAAAAAAAAACAAAAAAATTGGTCAGATAGATATTGGCATATATTATTAGGGGTTAAAGTATGAAATTGCCGATTTATACTGCAAAATTAAAACTTGTTTTTTTTCCAAGATGTAACATATTTATTTAATCAAAATATTTACCCTCATTATCTATACATTGCTGCCATCGATAGAACTCTGGGATTTAGATTCAACAAACTGTGTGAAAGCATTTTGTACTGCCTCTTGGGAAGAATTTTTTTTACCACGTAGAAAATTGTCCATATCACGAAAAAAGTGGTAGTCAGTTGGAGCAAGGTATGGCGAGTACGGAGGATGACGAATGTTTTCTAACTGCAGCTCCTGTAGAGTTACAACGGTGTCCCGTGCAGTGTGAGGTCATGCGTTATTGGTCTTGTTGTTGCGGGAGCAATAATGGTGAAGATCGATTTACGAGTCGGGGCTGTTTCACCGCCAGTTTCCCCATCATTATGCGAAGTTCGGCACAGTAAACATCTGCTGATATTGCTTACCAGACCTGAGAAAGCTATAGTGAATAACACCATAAAGACACCCCCAAACAGTTACCATTACCATTTTGTTGGTAAGCTTTGCTTTAGGGCACTGTTGCGGCGTTTGATCTGGGGTAGGGTTACCAGGCCTACAAATTAAAAAACCTGCCTGCCAAGTCTAAAAATCCTGATTTTGAAAAAAAATCCGGTCTTGTATAAAATAAAAATCAAATTATTTAATAATGTTTTTATTCATATTATTTATTCTTATATTATTGGTTGCTAGCAACCGCTTTCAAAAAGTTGGCTTTTCCAGCTATTTCACTGTGAAATTGTTCGCACGTCACTCGTTTATATTTGTATTGCGTAAGCAATATGGCTCTTACTGACTACACTGAAAGTCTATTTCTTTCTTTGGTCCACTGTGCAGTCATAAGAGAAAAGACTCGCTCCACATTTGCGTTGTGTGGCAAAATGCTAAAGAAATACTGACAAATCTTCAAAAATTCTGCAACTCTTGAACTGTCGTTAATTGTATTAAACAAAATACACCATTGCTTTTCAGCAAGCTCTTCATAAAAATCGCTCTGCTTTGTGTTCAGAAAATTCTTCAGCAGACAGAACTCTTCAAATAGTTTGGCGTCATCTATACAAATTCCTTTGTCCCTCGCTCGCTTGCCCGTCGCTCGAGCGGGAGCACGCACGTGTATGTAAAAAATCCGGTCTGACGTAAAATCCGGGCGGAGTCCGATCTAACACCTAAAAATCCGGTCAAGACCGGCTTTATCCGGTCAGATGGTAACCCTAATCTGGGGTCAACCCCAAAAAATAAAAATGAACCCACGCACTATCAGGATAAAAAATTACCCACGGGTACGCATTAACGGGATAAAAATTTAACCACGGAAACGCACTGTCGCGATAATAATTAACCCAAGGGAACACACTATCGGGATTTAAATGAACCCACGGGAACACACTATCGGGATAAAAAATTACCCACAGGAACGCGCAATCAGGATAAAAATGAACCCACGGGAAAAAACTATCGCGAAAAAAAAATACCCACGGGAACGCACCATTGGAATAAAAATTTAACCACGAGAACGCACTATCGGGATAAAAAAACACTATCAGGATAGAAATGAACCCAGGGGAACAAACTATCAGGATAAAAATGAACACACGGGAACACACTATCGGGATGAAAGTGAACCCACAGGTACGCATCATCGGGATAAAAATTACCCACAGGAAAGCGCAATCTGGATAATAATGAACCCAAGGGAACACACTATCGCGATAAAAAATTACCCACGAGAACGCACTATCGGGATAAACATGAACCTAAGGGAACACACTATCAGGATAAAAATGAACACACGGGAACCCACTATCGAGATGAAAGGGAATCCACGGGAACACACTATCGGGATAAATATGAACCCACGGGGACGCACTATCGGGATAAATAATTACGCACGGGAAAGCACTATCAGGATAAAAATGAACCCACGGGAACCCACTTACGGGATAGAAATTAACCCACAGGAACACACTACCGGGATATAAAAATTACACACGGGAAAGCACTATCAGGATAAAAATGAACCCACGGAAACACACTATCAAATTTTTTTTAAATAAAAAATATTTTTTTATAAAAATGTGATGTTATGTGTAGTTTTTTTATAATAATATTTTTTATTTTATTTATAAAAATGAACTATTTTTCGCTTTTTTTGCTTATGGTTATCGTAAAGAATCCATTTTTCGTCACATGTCACAATGCGATCCAATATTCCTTCATTTCTGTACCGATTCAACAAGGCAGTGCAAGTTTCAACACGCGTTTCTTTCTGCATACTCGTATCATTCAAATCATGAAGCACCCATTTTTCATATTTTTTTATCTTATTGATTTGATGCAAATGAGTCAATATTGTAGGTAAGGTAACGTTAAATCATGCTCCTAATTCCTGGGTATTTTGACTCCTTTTCAATACACCTGTGTGGGCGGTCTTCCACGTGGTTCGTTCTTCAAGCCGAAGTTTCCATTACGAAAGCGTTTAAACGAAAAACGTACGGTGCGTTCTTTAGCAGTCTCGTAACCAAACACAGCATTGATATTGCGAGCCGTTTCTGCCGCGTTAGTTCCGCGTCGGAACTCGTATTTAAAAATTGCTCGGATTTTCAAAGTATCCATCTTTTCCGTCTAAGATGAATAAAAAAAAAAAAATTATAATACCAAAATTGAATGTTGCACATTTTTTTAAAGAAAAATCTCATAGGTATAATGTAAAAAAGTTTTACTGGAATATCTCATACCATGAAGGTTTAACGTCAATTCAAAGTATCTATTATTATAAAACGGCAAAAACCCCTGTTATTTTCTCCCCAATGTGCCACATGTGCCGACTAGAACATGGGTGTCTAACGTCTCTATACTCGTATCACCTCAATTTTCAAATCCTGCGTCCCTTGCTGGACAACTTCGACCTGGGCATGCTGCCGCACCACATCCAGAGCCTCGTAGAAAAGGCGGTCCAGCATCACGAAGGTGGTGGCCGTCACCACCTCCAGCATCACCTTCAATATCTGCGTAACTAGTTTGCTGTGCGGCAATGTCGAGTACCACATTGAATGTATGTCTATGTATTTGTAGCGCTCCATCTAAAAATCAAAATTGTTAATCGCTCATTTGAGGTGGAGACATGTGTATGTCATCGTAGGTTAGGGTTTTCTCAGAAGAGTTTTTGTTTTAGAAAACTTCTTTTATTTTGGAGTTAAGTAAATCAAACTATATGTAGGTATCTACCTACTAGCATAAAGTTTAAACTTACGTATTATATGAAAGAAAGAAAGAAAGAAAATACGTTTATTTGCGGTAAACATGACGCAAAAAAGAACATAAACACAAAAAAATAAGAAAACTATGGGAGAAAAATGCGTTACATCCACGCAAAACGGCTATCGCTCAGCATTATGCTGCGACCCTATGCAAGACAAAGCCCCAGCGCTGGTTTTCAGCGACAGCCGGCGTTGACGTAATGATATCGGACGTACCTAGCGTACCTACCGTAAACTAATGGAGATTTGTGAACTTTTTGTCCACAAATTCCCATTAACGTCTCATAGAGCTCATAATGGGGATTTGTGAACTAAAAGTTCACAAATCCCCATTGATGGGGATTGTCAGTGGGGATTAATGGAATAACCCATTTAATAATCATTTTCACAATACCTTATTTAGAGGCAACAGCGTGACCTCATTCTTCTTATTTCTCTTCTCGTCCAACTTCTTGAAATACCCGGTAATATACACGTTATCGAAGTTAATACTGGTGAGATACATTTCGTGATACGTCACAGCAGCCATGACGATGCGTAGGAACAGCAGTGCCATGCAGACATTGAGCGTGACGAAGACCACTCCCATTATTATGTGCTTCTCTTCGAAGGAGTGTAGGACGCGCTCGCCTGTTTCTTTTGCGTCCTGGTGCAGTATTAATGCCAAAATTCCGTTGCGAGCAATCCCTTGCAATTCCTTGAGAGACGAAGCTAGGTCCAACCGATAGCACAATCCCTTGTGCTATCGGTTGGACCTAGCTTCGTCTCTCTTTCTCTCGCTATTAATCTGAGTGCCTAAAGACTAATTAATCCTCCATTGAAAAGGGATGATCCTCCGACCCGTCGGGTGTTGTCTGGTGGGCAGTAGCCCACCAGACAAGATGAAGAGGATACTGGGGGATGATGAGGAGGATGTTTAGCCAAACGGTTGATGTCGGGATGTTGTTTATTATGCTAGTCGCGCGGTAAACTCTGATTGCGCGATGCAGGATTTGTGTGACGTCAGGTCTTTGGTGGGTAGTTCGCATGTGGCGTTATAGATTAATTATATTAGTTTAGTCCTGTCAAATTAATCTATAATTTGACAGGACTAAACTTAAATTTATCTTTTGTCCTTTTCTTAATGAAATTGAAAGAAAAAGATGCACTGAACTTAAATTTAGTTTAGTTTGTGAACAAGGGAATCGGCACCAATATGCGGGCATCCGTTGAATGTTAAAAGCACAGGACCAGTCCATGTGGCGACGCTTACCTATGCCCAGTAGTCGACGTTTTTGGGTGAAATGATGATGATGACAATGAATCGTCGTTTAACACTTTCCGGGACACTGAACGAGACACAATAGAAGTTGTATTGTTATGACGTCTATGGCGTTTAGTGTCCCGGAAAATTACCTGGATATCATACAAGTTGCGCTCAAATGTAACTTTGTATTTTAGGTTGACATGATTTAAACCGCCGCTTAGTTCTTGTTTAGCTTTCTTTAGACCGAGGTACCCTTCGCCAAAACCACGGTCCATCTGCAAATATTAGAATAAAGAATAGAATACTCTTTATTATGTACACTAAACAAATTAAAGGTATTGCAGTATCATTACCACCCACCAAAACATTACATGTAAAGTAGATTGCCAATACTTACATAATCACTGTTAGTTAAAAAGTTATCAGATCTAATGTACACAGAGCCAAGCTAACGTATTTTAGTTATTATTAATAAAATACAAAGTATAAAACATAGACAAATGAAACTTAGTTGTTTCATAAGTCTGCCAACTATGTACATCTTATCCTGAGAATTTGAGCTCTCTAGCTAGTATTTCCAGGCCAAAGCTATTAGGGTTTGAAAATACGACGAAACGCTTCGAGATAAGCTTACTTTTTTGGGCTCGTCTTGGAGGGGGCACAACTTTGTGTTTACAACCGGATATCGTCAAATCAAACCCTAGATCTATCTGTATTCTGCATACGGTTCTAGGTTTATCAGATACAGAATTGAAACTATAGTTAGTGTAGGTATGTTAGGTCCGAAGGCCATCGTCCGTAACTATTGGTCAAGATTGGCTACCGTTCGTCTGATAAAAACCGGCCAAGTGCGTGTCGGGCCACGCACAATGAAGGGTTCCGTTGTTGGGATGAATTTATCTCAAGAACAAACTTAACATTGTAGTTTGAAAACATGCTCCCCCATACATTCCATCTGCAAATGTAAGTTTGTACGCACAATATTGAGTGATTTACCATGTTATTTTATGGACATAGACTTCTTATAGGTTTTCCTGTAATCTATAAGTATAGAACAATTTTCTGTAATTTTTTCAAAATTTTTGGCTCAGTAGTTTCGGATATAACGTGGGGGGGTGGTCAATTTTCGTCTATAATCACGTATAACTTAAAAAAAAAAAAAAAATATATATATAAAAAAAAAATATTTGAGATCCTCACAGTTAAGCCCTTTCTTTAAAAGTAAAAAACTGAGGGTACCGTTTTTTCATTCGGACGTACGGAACCTTCAAACAGAAAATTCCCAGACAGGCTGGAGGGTGAAGTTTACCTACTAGAGCGCTTACCTGTTTCCTACTATCACAGGTATCATTCTTTTGGAAGGCCTGCATAAAGTTGCAGATATAGGTGAGCTTCAGAGGCGAGCACAGCATCCAAGCCGTAGTCTGAGGCATACTGTGATAACAGTTTTCATACGCTGTGGTAAACGCTTCAATGCACACGGCCGCCGCCTGGGTCAGCTGGTATTGACATCTGTACTCCAACTTCTTTTCATACATCTTTAGATAATGGTCTTCTTTGTTTTTACATGGTGTGTGTCTAAAAGACATTAGAAGAATTATAGTAGGTAAGTAGGCATTAGTTGTTAGTTATCTTAAGGCCTGTGTTCACCAACATTCAAACCACCGGTTAGGTATTTAAACAGTTGGTTTATGTAAAATTTCCTAACAAATTTTGAGTAAACAACTGATTAAATATCTAAACAGTTGATTTAAATGTTGGTGAACACAGGCCTGACAGTTTTAGGGCCGGTTGTTTCAAACGGTTGGTTAACGTAACATACGTACGTCAAAATAACGATTACATATGGTATTTAACGTTCGTTAAATACAAAGCGTTGTTTCACTGCATAAAAAACCGATCGTCAAACTTCAAATGTATCTGTAGAAGACTAAAATGACGTTACTGTAATCGTTATTTTTTAACGAACATTAAGGGCATAATTTTGTGAAACAACGCTTTTTTTGGTTTGACGGTAGTTAGCGCCATTTATGACGTATACGCGTGCGTCAAGTGGACGTGAAACAACAAGCCCTTAGCCTTAACCAGCATCGTACACACGGCCACAAATCAAGTTATACAATTTCCAGTTTAGGCTGATCTTGCATTGTATAGGATTTCCGTACAATGAGAGGTCAGCTTATACTGGAACTTAATAGCTTGATTTGTGGCCGCGTGTACATGCGTATCATACTATCAATCACAATCCGAAAGATTTTGAAGGATATTGCTATAATCCATTGCTTCATATGTTCGAAAAAATTGTCTGCTCAACAAAGTAAATAACGCAATGAATGTTGTTGAACTGTCAAAATGAAACCGATTCCTACTGATAGTGTTACGCAATTACCCCGCTGATGAACTACCTATTAAATCTATCTTCGATCGCGAGAATGACGTGATGTCTCCATTGAGTGCTTCGGAGTCTAACACCGTTTGTCTATAGCCACCGTCAATGGGACGTCAACATGAAACGGGATTATTCGAACCGAATGTGATGTCCCGTTGACGGAGATCGTTTGTCCACCGCGATCGAACTCGACGGTAGTATGTTATGTATGATTGACAAAACAAAAGCCGGGCAAACGGCGGCGCTGCCGCGCCGTTGCGACGGCAGTTTATGGACAAGATTAAACGTGTTTTGTATTGCCGGCACATCGGCGTCACAATCTCGGGCCGAGTTGTAGCGGTTGCGCCGATCTATTCGAAAATTCGGGGGCCAGGATCCCGGCGCTCGGTTGACAGACGTGCGGTGAACACGTGGCCGTAGTAATTGTATGCATCGCTACTTCGGTGCCGTCATTTCGTTATCTTTGGCCTTCCGTTGACGTAGCGGTGGACAAACGCCCTAAGACTATAGAAAAATAGAGTGCGTTACCCCAGCAAAATAATGTCGAAAATAGTCAATTAAATGTTACAGACAATTAGTTGCCCAGTTTTTGTAATTGTTGCGCACATTTCAAAATTTATTGCACTTGTGGCGGTATCAACAACGCCACATGCGAACTACGCATCAAAGACCTGACGTCAGAAATCCTGCATCGCGCTATCAGAGTTTACCGCGCGACTAGCATATATACCTACAACATCCCGACATCAACCGTCGGGCAGTTGCCCACCAGACACAATACCCGTCTGGTCGGAGGATCCTCCCTTTACTATAGAGTATGAGTGAACTTTACACCCTGTTCCTCTAAACACTTATAATTTTTTAGTTACTTCATAAAAACATTTCCTGCTGGGGTAACGTTACCGCAGCCAGACATTTTCTTTAAAATGGGAATATTGAAATAAGTATAAGCTATATAATTAATTGTCTAGACGAGGTAAATTTTGCAACTTATTTTGTATTTCTTCGGCTGCGAAGTTAATCGAGATCCTGCTGAAGTAGGTAACGTTTGTGGTTTTGCTGGATCTCGGAAACGGTTAAGCGGATTCTTATCATCTTTTGTACCTACATGACTTCTTAAGAATTACTTTTAATTAGTTGTGCAATAAAAAAACAAAAACAAAAAAAAACTATAAGTGATAGTTTTTTAGTTATTTCACAAAAAAAATTCCTGCTGGGGTAACGTTACCGCAGCCAAACATTTTGTTTTTCAATGGGAATATTGAAATAAATATTAGCTAGGTATATAATGAGAGATCAACTTATACTGGAAATTATAGCTTGATATGTAGCCGTGTGTACAGTGCATAAAGCCTGCGAGTTTGACAGTTTGTTGACGTTTAAGGATGGACTCACACATTCTGAATTCAGAGTTAGAATTAATAATATGAATTTATTAATTAAGAAAGCCCAGAGTTACATACAATTTAATTATGCTCCACACACATTCTGATTTTTTCAGATTATGATTTTCTCAGATCCATCTGTAAGAATGACAATGGTGCCGATTCCCTTGTTCACAAACTAAACTAAATTTAAGTTCAGTGGGTGCATCTTTTTCTTCCTATTTAATTAAGACAAGGACAGAAGATAAATTTTAGTTTAGTCCTGTCAAATTAATCAGCGCCTGTCACTACTCCATACAAGTTTAGAAGTGATTAAAAACTTGCCGACTAAAATTACGTCAATTTACGTCAAGCGCTGATTAATTTGACAGGACTAAACTAAAATTTATCTTCTGTCCTTTTCTTAATGAAATAGAAAGAAAAAGATGCACTGAACTTAAATTTAGTTTAGTTTGTGAACAAGGGAATTGGCACCACTGACGACTTAAATTGTATGTAATTCTGGGCTTTCTTAATTATTAATATGAATTCCGACTCTGGATTCAGAAAGGAATTCAGAATGTGTGAGTCCAGCCTTAGATTTGTCTCTGTAATTATGTACCACGATTCAAATCTTAGTCCCGGATTCCCAGCGACGTTTTTAAATAGAAGTAGAAGTAAGACATAATGTCTTACTATACTAACTTATACTTGACCTCAATATCTCGAGAACGCGAACCCAGTTTCAGCAAACCATCCAAGTTGTCACTCTGTTGTCGTTTAGTCTCGACCTCTTCCGTGTCTTCTATCTCCTGTTTTATGGGAGCTACTATGTCACGAATTGATCTAGAAGCAAATCATCATCGAAAATCCATTATCGCCCGCGCCAGTGACACGTTAAAACTTAATAGTTCATATCTGAATTTTGGCGAAGCAAAATATTTTCTACGAAAAGAAAACCTATCTATTACCTATAGTATAAATTCCACTAATCTACCCTACCCTACCCTACCTACCTACCTAGGTACCCTACCCTACCCTACCTACCTATCTACCTACCTCCCTACTCTACCCTACCCTACCTACCTACCTAAAAAAAGTAGATAGTAGCCGATTCTCAGACCTACTGAATATGCATATAAAATTTCATCAAAATCGGTCAAGCCGTTTCGGAGGAGTATGGTAACTAACATTGTGACATGAGAATTTTATATATAAGATAAATACTATACCAATATTATAAAGCTGCAGAGTTTGTTTGTTTGTTTCGTTGAACGCGCTAATCTCAGGAACTACTGGTTTGAATTGAAAAAATATATGTTGGATAGCCCATTTATCGAGGAAGACTATAGGCTTATAAGTATATTATCACAATACGACCAATAGGAGCGGAGTATCAATGAAAAATGTTGCAAAAACGGGAAAATGTATTCCTTTTGAGAGCTTCCGTTGCGTGCGCTGCGTAAACGGTTAAAGTTACGCAACAATCATGTATGACGGAATTGTTCCTCTTAAAAAGTTTTAAAAAAAAGCCCACGATAGCAAATTTCCATCTTTTAAGGTTGGCTCACTATAACTTTTTTAATGGTAGTCAAATTTGTTATAAAATAACGCATATCCTATTTGCGAAGGTGTTTTCATAAAAGTGGTATTAATACTTATCCAAATAAATAGATTCATCACAAGTATTTAATTTTGAACAAAGTTGCCCTTATCATTTAATTTCCATGAATATATTAGGAGATGTGATGAAAATAACTCCGCAGCAAAATAATGATCAATTATCGCGCGCGCATCATCAAGCTGAAGTTTTAGTTTTTTGTTTGTTTGAACGCGCTAATCTCTGGAACTATTAGTTGGATTTGAAAAAAATCTTTTTGCACTTGATTTGATTGAATCTTTTTGCATGCCCAATTCTTGAAGTAGGCTATTTAACATCACGAAACATCTAGTAACATAAGGAGCCGAGCAAAAAAAATGTCTGAAAAGCTAAGCGAAAACGAAGTAATAGCGCAGGCAGGCAATGCGATACGATTCGCGCGCGTGCGGGTTGGGTCGGGGAATAAGAAATTTCACGCGGACGAAGTCGCGGGCATAAGCTAGTACATCAGATACCTATATATTTAAACATGTACAAAATGAATTTTAATACAATTACCTACTAGCTAGATGGTAGGTACATTTGTATGACTAAAGAACGAAAAAAATATCAGAAGTCGGTTTTTCCTTACCTGCTACATAATTTTGTTTTCGACATCTGACGAGGTTTTCCCATGTTATCAATGTTATGAAAATAAACTTATATTTTTAAAGCATTATCAAGTAGGTACCTACATTATTTATCTACGAATCATTTTTTTTTTTTTCTTTTAAAAAGAAGTATGAAAAAGAACCCCAAATATGTGCAATAAAGGGATTTATATTGCATCAGATCGGGGTATTTTTGTAATGTAACACACACTCTCATGAAGATCGGAGACGCTATACTCAAAGTTGTGGATGAGTATGTTTACCTAGGACAAACTGTCCAGTTAGGTAGGTCCAACTTCGAGAAAGAGGTCAATCGTCGAATCCGACTCGGCTGGGCACCGTTCGGGAAGCTACGCAATAACTTCTCGTCCCACATACCGCAGTGTCTCAAGACGAAAGTCTGACCAGTGCGTGTTGCCAGTGATGACCTACGGCACTGAAACGTGGTCGCTCAAAATGGGCCTTATTAGAAGGCTAAAAGTCACCCAAAGGGCAATGGAGAGGGCTATGCTTGGAGTTTCCCTACGTGATGGAATCAGAAATGAAGAGAACCGCAGGAAAACCAAGGTACTACTGACATAGCTCGAAGAATTGCCAAACTTAAGCGGCAATAGGCAGGGCACATTGCTCACAGAACAGATAGCCGACGGACGGGGCCGAGAGGTACCGGAAGACGTAGCGTTGAAAGGCCTCCCACAAGGTGGACCGATGACCTTGTGAAAGCCTGGAATCCGCTGGATGCGGGAAGCACAGAACCGGTCGAAGTGGCGGTGCTTGGGGGAGACCTATGTCCAGTAGTGGACGTCTTTCGGCTGAAATGATGGGGTATTTTTAGGCTCTGAAGACAAAAAGAAATTAGTATAGATTTTTTTTTTAATAAGAATTTCAAGTCCAATAATAATTTTGCTGCTACCCTACCAAGTGCAAAGTGCAGGGTAAAATTATTCAGCAAAAAAATCTATTTAGCAAGTTTTTTTAGATAAAGAACGAATTTCAGATTTATTGAGTAAAAACTACTTTATGCCTAACATTAAAAAAATAAGCCACCAGCCCGTTATAATACTCTCATCACTGACCCGTAGCTGTCAACTACAGCTCTATTGAAGGGAGCATCACACGCACGGGTGGTCATATGGGTGCTGTGACGTAGGTAATCGAAAGCTAGCCTGTAACCTAGCTAGGTAGACGATTATTTAATAAATATTTACCTATTTACGATGAAATATTTTTTTTTTTTTGTTGCTAGGACATCTCAGAGTTAACCTTGAGTGGGTGAGACTCTTCAACCGGACTTTCTTGTGGTTGCCTTAAGCTCCTAATGAAACTTAATGCCTCCAACCAAGGCGTAAAAACTTATAAACTAAACGACTGCGTGCTAAAGGCACCCCTTGTGGGGTACGAACCTCGGCTTAGGGCAGAGTCGGAGGGAGGATGGCAAGGGACCGACGGTGGCTGGATAAAATCAGGGTTATGATTATTATCTGGGGGATTTAAAGCTACTGGCTCAGCTATAGCGCGGGCTGGCGCTTCGCTTACGAGCAAGAGTCGGGGAGGAATTAGCCATGCACTAGATCTTTAGTATTTATAAGTATGTATATTTTTTTACAGTTATTTTAATATTTACTCATAAAAATTTACAAAGTGACAATTATTTTCTATTTGCAGTATTACGACTAAATATTTGTATTTACTATAAAGTAAATGTTAAAAATAGTTATACAATACAACAACCTAGTGCTTGGCTGAATAAAAAAAAATAGTAATTTGATATAAAAATAAAATAATCACGAAACACCTCTAGAAATGCGACATTGCCAGCCTGCGATGGATGAACGATCTTAACTGGAAAAGTCTGATTTCGAAAAAGTAGAAATATTTTCCGTCGAGAATTAACCTAGATACCTATCTATTTAGGTTAATTCTCGACGGAAAATATTTCACCTTTCAATATTTTTACCTTAATGTGGGTAAAGTACCTACTTTACCCACATTAAGGTACCTATTCGAAAAACTAATCAGTCTGGATAGCGTTAGGAAAAACTATTTATACCTACATTTTTTTTTAACTTGAAAATTAATTTTTGCTTCAAAGTTCAATATTTCTGACAGTCAAAAACATGTAACTACGAGACCTTTGATACTAGAGTAATGGTTGAGCTGGTTGAGCATTCAAAAGATAGGGGGGGGCTGTCTCGACGTGTTTTATATGGAATTTTTCACTTTTTGTATGGAAAATAAGAAAAATGATTACCTACATGTTGAGTTTTAAGGGTTTATGAGTTTTATAAAGGAGGTCGAAATTTTCATTATTTTTGCGATATATAAGCAAAAAAAGAGAAAAAAAAAATATACGTACAGTCGGCCATTTCATAACGGCCGTAAATATGCTCAGAAATAAAAAAAGGGCCAATCGAAGAAAGCTTACATCAAAAGGAATGTAATGATCCTTAAAAGTCTACTGCGAGCCAATACAATAGCTATTGGCAATGTCAGAAATCGTAAGAAAATCTGTTGCAAATATCAAAAAAGTATAAGATGTTGTCTCATATAGGCCGTGAATCTGCGTGGAACTTAAATCTATCATGATCGGTGAGTTTAATTACTTCAGCTATACAAGTGTCGGAAACCGTAGGAAATTTTGATACATTTGTATCAAAATTTACAAGGGCGTAGCGAGGTACGGGCAGGGGGGGGCGCACCCCCCCCCTACAAGATGCAGGAATACTCACAAACCGTAAAATAATATTACGTAGGTAGCCTATTAATAAACAAAAGTTGTAACTACAATAGTAACATAGAGAGGTCCTTTTCTGCACTGTGTCGATGTCGTGTTAAAACATGGCGGAGATCAACGATGACTGAAAACCGTTTGAACGGCCTATGCATTCCTACTCCACCTGCGAAGTCCCTTTTAGCCAGACGAAGCCCAGCTTACTCTCACCTACACACATTTAACAAGGTCTCCAAATCTCTGGACATCAAAGACTTATTAACCGCTCGCCTAAAAAGTGTACTAAAGAATTGGCTTCTGGTACTTACATACACCGAAACAGAATCATTTATCTAATGTTTGTCGACAAGCCAAAGTGCCAGATAAAAACATCCCTCTCTCATAATCTCACCCTCACTGACACTCACACAAACACTCACACTAATACACACACAACACAATACAAACAAAACTCAGCACAACACAAAACTAGCCTGTAAACAGACATATTATTTCTGCTCAATCGTACTCCGACTCCGACCCCCAAGATACAAGCCCTGCTTAGTTTGGGGGTCAACGGCCAAACCAAAATATCGTGATGCACAAACTTATTTATTGTGTTTTGTTAGATCATTGTCTTCATCACCTTTTCTTTCTTTACGCCAATAAAACTTTTTGTATTTTTTTGTATTTTTGCATGCTACTGAGCATGCATAGGCCGTTCAAATGGTTTTCGGGTTTCAATTTTTTGTACCAATGGTTCGGTGTACCAGTGTACACCGAACCATGGTACAAAAAATTAAGGATACAATTGAATCTGAGGTGTTAAAACGATTTTGTGAAGAACCTCGTCGACTACTTTTTTTGTAAAATAAATTCACTGATTGATATTTTGTTTTTCATTTTTAACGTAACCTGCCCCGTTGCTCATGCAGCATTTACCTTAGATATATTCTTGGTTTGTTTACAAAATCCTAGCTACGCCTTTGAAAATTTATATTAGGTATTTATATACCTATAATGTAAGAACATAATGTATTTCGCCTCATAACGGCTGTAAATCTGCTCGTAGGTAACTGTAAAAAAGGACGTATTATGTATGTAAGAAAAAATCTACATATTTTTAATAAAATCAGTGATAGGCATAATTTTAATACTAGAAATAAAGATAAAATAGATCAACCATTTTTCAGATTATCTAAGGTACATACATCTTTTATGGGGTACTGTGTTACTTGTTACAATAAAATACCTTCTGATATATTACAATTAAATGAAAGAAAATTTAAAACTCATATTAAAAGTACACTTTGTAAACAAGCATAATTATTACAAATTAGAGGATTATATCCAAGATAAGAATGCTTGGAAACATGCTGGTCCTGCTCCATAGGACAATTTAGAGTCTAGACAAAATCAAACTGGTTGCTAATTTAACTGTATAATTTATAATTTTTATGATATTAATTTTATTTTCTGTGATTAATATTTTAACTCACACACTGACTTATTATATGTTGTTTTGTTTTTTTTTTTTTTTTGGGAAATCATATACAATGTTTGTAAATATGTGAGCACCATGTACCTATCGCATTTATTAATTTTTCTGTTATTACTTCACTTTTCATTCTTTTTACCAATTGTGGTAAGTAATTTTGATGAATTTTTTTATATTTTTTATTTTTTTATTCTAGGTACATAGTCTTCACCTATAAATATTAATTAATGTATACAAACTATTGTTAACATTTTAAAAGAGTAAGTATGGAGTTTCTTGCCCATTCTTCTCCATACATAACTACATTTTGGAAGGCGCAACTAGAATCAATTAACTATTCATGTAATTTTTGACGTTCAAAAGTGCATCTTCGTGCCTATTTGAAATAAATTATTTGACTTTGACTTTGACGATCGAAGAAAGTTTAGATACGTTACACAGAAAACAATAATCCTAAAAATCCTAGTTATGAGCGAATACAAAAGCCAGTGTAGCACCGGAAACTAAAAAAAATCGCCATTATGATTTCTCGTTTATACCATAAGTTAACCCGATCCCTGGTTGGATTTGTCTAAGAAAGGTAGAGAGGCGTATCGGACTCATAAACCGACCTTTAAAGTGCATGTCTCAGGTGTAATGGTGATTCCAAACCTCAATGTATCCTTCATTTGCTCCAATTCGCTTTGCAGACTAAGTGCCGACCTCTTGAAGGGCTCTACCATCACGTCGTATCTCTCCTTGGACAGATTATATGACAGTTGAGTGCTGCAGGCAAATACTCGTACTACTTCCCTTGCGTTTAATCCCATGTTTGTGATTGGACCTAAATGTAAAACTGAACAGTTTTTGTGTGGCTTGAAATTGGCTTTTGGTCGCCATTATGCTATGGATGTAGCGTCAGAATCAGAAGAGAGTTAAAACAGGTTTTTCTCGACCTGACGCAGCATAAGCGACAACGGCTCAATCTTAGTAAAAAATAAGCCATTAGGAAGGGCCATATTAAATCTGCAGCTGGTTTTGCCAACATTATACGATGTCATAGAGGTAAAATAAATCAAAGTGTTTTCTTACCAGCTACAACATAAGTCAAGATTACTGCCTTGACAACTCCCCGCCCAGACTTGCCACAATACATCGGGAATATTAGCAGGCAAATACATCTTACTTGTATTGATATAGCGTTTCCTATTCCTGCAATTAAATTAATTTATATTAATATTATGAATTGAATGCAAATTGTTACCTTCTTAGGGTTCCGTACCAAAATGGTAAAAAGGAACCTTTATGGTGCGACTCAGTCTGTCTGTCACAGCTGGATTGTTCAATACCTACTAATGCAATCAAATTGAAATTTGGAATAGTTTTTCCCAACTATTTTGCAAAATTATTTTTTTTGCATCAGTGATTGAATGGGGGTCTTAAAAATTCGAAGTGGAGCTACTGGGGCATGTGGGATATCATATGAAAGAGCGCAATTTGCACAATTTTTTTTTTAGGCCGATTAGTTTTCGACTTTTGACGAAAATTATATTCTTTACTGACGAAAATTATAAACTAACTTATCTTCGAAGTTTGCATAGAGAAAAATCTCAAATTATTCATGTAATAGAAGTTTATGTAAAGATTACAGGAAAAATAAAACGATGTCTCTAAATAGCACACTTTTTCTAATATTGCAGTTTTAGGTCAGCGCCATCTCTTGACAGATATTGAAACTATTGTAATTTTTTTGATGGTACGGAGCCCTCGGTGCGCGAGTCTGACTCGCTCTTGACCGGTTTTTTAAATGATAAATGATTTTATTTCTGTAAGTAGGTTTGTACAAACACTTTTATACGTCACGTCATATTTTAAAAACTAGATGAGGAAGACTACTCTGAGAAGAAAGGCCGAAACAAACTCAGAGGTCCTCTTTTAAAGTCCAGATATAATGGCCAGTCTCCGATGAAATTGGCCGCATTGGCCAAAATTCGGTCATAATTATGATTTGTGGTAATGAATGGTCGTTGTAGCCTATTATTGGTCCATATTTCTTTGAATTACACAAAACAAAACAACACACACACGACACGGTTGGCGCACTGGTTATGCGATTGACTGCTGCGCTGCGTGTCACGGGTTCGATTCCCGCACGGAGAAAATATTTTTATGATCTACAAGTAGTTGTTCCGGGTCTGGCTGTTTGTGTATGTCAGTTTAAATGTTTGTAAACGCACCCACAATACAGGAGAAATTCCTAGTGTGGTGCAACATTTTTTTTAAAAGAAAAGAAGAAGAAAGAAGTAGATTACTTAGAATTGTTGTTGGCACAAAAGTATCTGTTAAATGCAGGAATCGAATCCACAACCCGTAGCGTGGATAAACAATCGCGCAACCACTGCTACATTTCAGGTCATCAAAGTAGATTTGTTGCAGTAGTTTTCACAATATCAGAAATTATTTATAAATTTCGAACACTACTTACCAAGCAATACACTTAAAACTAGAGACAAATGAGAGCCTAAATTATTAGGGAAGGGTATCCTTTTTAACAAATAATAATAATAAGCTTGTCCTAAAAAGAATCCAGCAAAGAAACTCGTGCATCTCAAGTTGCTGCTTTGATTACAATCTGAAAAGAACAGCCTGTATACGGGCGGACAGAACACACACAAACATTTCACTAGAAATTTACGTAAATAGTAGATACACAAGCACATTATTTTATAAATGTTTAGTAAATAATATTGTTGTGAAAATATATTGTAACAACGATATTGACATAATATTTTTTTATCTGTGGTTACTGATAAGAAGTTTCGTTTTTCTTTTAGGTTTCAGTGTTAAAGAGGTTTAATTATTTTATTTTCTGACTGTATTTTTGTCTTTATTTCGAACTTCATCTCGAAAATTACTGGCTGATGTTAGGGCCGGCGCTCACCTGGCGAGGCGCGGTTGTCACTGACAAAGAAATATCAACGATGCTTACCTAAAAATAAAGTTGAAAATAAATAACCTGAGACACACGTCTCTTTCCGCTTCGACGCGCTCTCGAGGAAATGGAAGTTTATTTATTTTCCACTTTATTTCAATTGCTGCAAGATCGATATTTGTTTGGCAGTGGCGAATGTGCTGCGCTGCGCCTCACCAGATGTGCGCCAGACCTTATTTTTGGTGTTATAGCGATGTGACGACTTGGATTCTTTTTGACTCGAGTTACTCGAGTTGATATGGCTACTGACTCGAGTCGCAACTCGAGTTGACTCGACTCGGTGTCTCCTGGTGGCTGGCAGTCGCCGAGCGACCCCGACGCCCCGACTCAGCCCGAGTTCTATTTCACTCAACTCGCATCGAGTTGAGTGAGTGAGATGCAATGCATGATGAAACGCCGAAAGGCGCGCGCGCGCCGCGCGGTTGTGTGACTCGTCAACTCGTAAGCCCCCGCGCCCGTCGTGCGGTGTGCGTTCGATAGACCGAGTTCATTCGAGTTGTTAAAAACTGAACTCGAGTTGACTCGTTTACGGTTTGACTCGAGTTACTCGAGTGAAATAAGTTGACTCGCACATCACTATGGTGTGGTTTTATCGGACTATGAAGAGTGAGGGAAGAGAGTGCACCTGTCTGCACTATAATATCTCCCGCACCGATGGCTAATCTCCGCGGAGAATGGTCGTCATGGCAGAAATTCGGACTGGAGTACTATTATGTGTGTTTTATCAATTAACATTAAGGATAGAAAAAACAATATAAATTAAAACAACAACTAAATGTATAATCAAATTTTATTATCGATCATTGTTTAGTATAATAATTAGTCTTATAAAATTCAATACGTCTTGTATAGAGAACCTAGATATTTACTGAGATGAGTTAAACGAAAATGCCTCAAGCAATCAACAGCAGCATTCAAAATGCCAATTTACAATAAATTTACGAATCACTAATCCCGCGAGTTACATATCAACTTCAACGCAGTTCAACAAAATTTTGCTATTTCATCTACTTCGTTATAAAAAGCTGCTGTTTTATTACATAAATATTCATGTAAATATAAATGCATTTTCGTACATAAAAATATAAGGGTTCACTTCTGGCTTTAACATTAATAGTTTATTGCTTTTCAATATCAATTGAGACAACCTAGCAATCATATACGTACGACCGCGGGCATCCGAATCGACACACTTTCAAAACAATATCCTGTGCACACGATGACCGCATCTCTTTACCGCTACTTTTTGCGACGGCCAATTAAAAAAAAACTTTTCTTTAAATATTTTTTTTAGCCTCTGTTACAACAATGTTCACAGATGTCTGAACTCAAAGCATTTATTTCAAATAAACCAATTAAAGGCACTTTTGAATTGCCAAGGGGTCGGTCAGTCAAAAAGATGAAGCTAGTTGCCCATTCTAAAGATTAAGATGTTTCTATGGAGAAGAAGGAGCAAGAAACTCCACGGACACTTTTTTATAACAAAATATTGTTACAAAATATGGGTTACATCATTCATGTTGAAGTTATACATGTGAGAATAAAGTAGAAAGACGTGCACGTTAGAAGCGTCCGTAATAATAACAATTCAAAAATTAAAATAAGCCGTGGCAGCTAAGAGATGACCAGCCCCAACAAACGGCGCCCGTTCACGAACATGACGCTCAGCACCATTTAGCTGACCAGCTCGGCTGGTTTCTTTCGGTTTTTTTTTTTTTTAATTTGCATAAGCAAGGGGCTGAGCAAAATTCTGATGCTTCGATCCTATTAGTTGATGAGCATTATGTAAGCGTTACTGTAGCGGCCGAGCGCTGCAAGCAGGAATAGTCCTCACGGTGGTCCGATTCGGATGCCCACGATAGTACAATTAAGAAAAAATAACTAACATGAGAATGAGCTAGACCAGATTTGGTTTTGGTTATAAACGCACAGACATTACCTACAGTCCACACTATCGATAATATTTAAGCTACGAAATGCCGAAGGCTGGAGCGACTATGCATAGCGATGAACAGAACCCGGGCGTTAATATGACACATCGGGCTTTCGAAAGAAACCGTAGCACAGGTGTGAGTGACAGAGACAACGCTCTACAAAGTCCTTGTCTATTTTCTATAGCTGGGTGCCATATTTATGGCCGGGTACTGTAATGATAGCCTACAGCATAGCTTTTAATGCATATCTATACGTACTATTTTAATATCTTCCATAAGTTACAGAGATCGATCGCCATTAACAAGAAACTCGACATAATTGAATCACTGAGTTCGGTAAATCCCAAGGTAAAAAATAATTAGGATGTCTTTTCTTTTTTTTTTGGTGTTGTTTGGGGCTTTTGACACTCTTTTATCTACGCCAAAAAAATGACGGCGGTAAATAGAAGTCTAATAGGTTCTTGTTTTACATAATCTAAAATTATAAGTGAACTCTGCTAATAACTTCAGCAATACTATCAAGTTCTAATAAAATATTATAGCATAGTACAAAGTGAACCCAATATCTTGTCCCTCTATACATCAGGCGGCCTAACACTACTGTGACAAGACACATAGTACATACCCGCGACACATGTCACAAACCTACACAAACTGTCACGAACTTGCGGCAAAATGTTACAAACTCGCGACAAAATGTCATAAAACCCGCAACAAAAAGTCACGAACCCACGAAAAATGTCACTAACCCACGACAAATGTCACGAGCCCGCAACAAATGTAGTGAAATCGCTCCAAATGTCACGTACCCGCGACACATGACACGGAACCGTGACAAATGTCACAAACCCGCGACATATGTCACAAATCCGCGACAAAATGTCACAAACTCGCGCGAAATGTCACAAATCCACGACACATATCACGAATCCGACACATATCTTGTCACAATCGTTACGGCTATAGAAAGTTGTGCGGGTCGCAGTCAAGTCAAGCAGGTTGGAACAAATGGAAGCTAGGTAGCAACGTGGGTGGTGTTACGCGAGAGCGATCGGCGGGTCTTCGTCATCGCGTTCGGTTATCATCGGCTCCGGCTTGTCGGTTACTTCGGGCACCTCGAGGATTTTCGGCCCGTAGAGAAGGAGGTATGCGCAGTGCCAGTCTCCTGTAACAATGAGTTAAGGTCTATTTATTGTAGTGCAAAATATGGATTTGATCGAAAATCTAAGGGTTGACTGATACCTGGTCTACAATAAAATGCTTGTAATTTTTAGCAGTAAACTGTATTTCTAAAATAGTTATGTTCATTTTACATAAGAGCAGTATGTACATGTCACAGAGAAGATTCTACGAGACCAAATTTTACCAATATATAAAAACTAGTGCTAAAAATATAAATATTGGTGCCGATTCCCTTGTTCACAAACTAAACTATAAGTTCAGTGCATCTTTTTCTATTTCGTTAAGAAAAGGACAGAAGATAAATTTTAGTTAAGTCATCCCAAATTAATCAACGCCTGTCACTACTCCATACAAGTTTAGACGTGATTAAAAACTTGCCGACTAAAATTACGTGAATTTACGTCAAGCGCTGATTAATTTGACTGGACTACACTAAAATATATCTTCTGTCCTTTTCTTAATGAAATAGAAAGAAAAAGATGCACTGAACTTAAATTTAGTTTAGTTGCGAACAAGGGAATCGGCACCAGTGCTAATGCAAATTATTTATGTTACGAATATTCTTAAACACCTGTCATTTCGCATCGTGACTTCCACTGGCAAAAAATATCACCTTTCCGCGCGTTAAATAATGTCAGAAATAAACAAAAACCCGTGCTTCGGTTAGTTCCAGTCGTAATTGTATGAAGTGATTTCATGCTAAGTTGCGGACGTAAATAGTGTTTAGGAGGTTGGTAAAAAATATGGGGTTGATCTAACATCAGAGGTGCAATTCCCGTATTTTTAAGAATATTCGCATTCTAATCTCAGTTTAAATTTTTGAAAAAATTCAGCCATTATTTTGTCGCTGATATTTGATTGAGACTTGAATTTGAACGTTTTATATCGCCCTTCTGGTCACCGTTCACAGGTAGAAACCTCACACTTTATGGCACTCACCGCCTCCGCTGAGCTTCAGCACCTCCTCCTCCTGCACGGGCGTGACGGCGTCGTCGTCGCAGCGCAGCCAGGTGTCGCCGCGCGCCACCCACGCCACGTAGTGCCCGGACGACGACGAGCGCCCGCGGTGCGTCAGGACCGCCTGCAGCCGGTAGTAGCCGCTGTTGTTGCTGCCTACGTCTAAAACAAACATAAAACGTGAGGTAAGTGTCATATATACACTTCAGGAATTATGATATATAATGTAATCATGAAAAATTAAATGCAATTAATCATCAGCAGCCTATTAGCAGTCTACTGCTGAGTATAGGCGTCCGATATTGCACGTTTTTTTAAACCGGTATTCGGACACGTTAAATACAAAAGACAGAAACGGAATAAAATACATTAAAAAAATACCCGACTGGAATTAAAACGTTCAATACAAGAACACAAATTTTCAAGAATAGTTATTTGTACAACGAGAAAGCAAAGTTGGTTTTTGCTGCGAGTGTTGATTTTGAATCCTGAGTAAGCGAAGGATTCTATAATTGAATCACGAGCGTAGCGAGTGGTTGTAGGTTAGAATCCTGAGCGCAGCGAGGGATTCAAAGACGAGATGCAAATAATTTTGGTCTCGAGTAACACATACAACTTTTCACCTCAGTAGCGAGAACATATAAATAAATACAACATGGTAAAAATTAAACCACATGTAAAAATAAACAATATGAAAATAAAATAAAAATTACGTTTTAGATTTTTTATTTTATGAAAAAATTATATTTGAGACCCTCACAGTAAGCCCTTTCATTTGATATGTCACACGGTACAGTTTGCAAAACTTTTTGGAATAGTCTCCTTAAACCCTTTATATGATAATTATGGTCCATATGGCACAATATGGTCACGTTACAATTTAATTTTTCAAAAAAACTACATAATGACGTCTAAAATCCGCCCAGGAAAATATGATGATATATTTTCTGCAAAATATCCTAGTGTAGAGTTTGAAAGGGATTATCTTTATTTACGCATGAGTACGCATAAATAAAAGCACAGATTTGTTGGCGAGCAATCTTCGCAGGGTAGATGACCCTGCGAAGATTGTTCGCCGACTAATTTGTGAAATGGTATCTTACCATTAGGGAACCAGTACGGAACAGCCCTCGTCGGTTCCTTTTTCTTAATTTCCTTTGAAGTGTCGCCGTGGTTCTTCGTACTGAGCGATGACTCCATGTTCGCATCTTCAAATTCCTAAAACAAAACAATGTATACAAATAAATAAAAGTTGTAGTGTCTGTTCGGAATGGCAAAATAACAGCCTTTTACTAAATGCGTATGAAATACGGTATTATAATACTTACATTATAATACGGTACTTATATATATTATATATTTTACATTTTTGTCTGTCTGTTTGTTCCGGCTAAGGGATCATTCAATTATTACGTAAGCACCAAAGGGGGGTGGGGGGGGGGGGGGTTCTTTGCTTTGATTATTTTTGATGACATGGAGGATGGGGGTCTGGATGGTAGGATTACGTCAGCAATATTTATTCATTTACTTTTCAGATTCAATTGCAAAATTTAATTGAATTTGATTTGAACAAAGATGGCAACCCAATGTTCAGAGATTCCCCAAAATAATGGATATTGCTTTCTCGCTCTCACGCGATTTTTTATGGTTAGAAAAAACCGAAGTAGGGAATTTACTTAAATGGGCATTTTACTTTTAGTCTATAAATTCCTTATTTCTAGACTCATGAATAACAGTAAAGAAACCTGAACAGATTAAAAAAATACCAATGTTTACATAAGCAAAATAAGGCAAATGGGGTATGAGCTTTGTTTACTTATACTGACAAGGGGGAGGTGGGGGTTCAAAATTACTAAAATTCTGCTTACGTAATACTTGAATGGCCCCTAATCTCGAAAAGGGACTTTCACTGGCAGATAGCTGATATTATAAGGAGTAACTTAAGCTACTTTTATTTTAGAAAAAGCCACGCGGGCGAAGCCGCGGGCAGCAGCTAGTCTATATTTAATTAAACTAATAATAAAACTGAAGAGTTAGTATTTTTTTCTTTGTTTGAACGCGGTAATCTCTGGAACTCCCAGTCGGATTTGAAAAAATATTTTTTTATTTGATTGCCCTGTTTTTGAGAAAGGTTATTTAACATCATATTACGACTTAGGAGCCAAGCAAAAACACAAAAAAGTCAGAAAGACCGCTAAGCGTTTTCGCTTAGCGGTCTTTCTGACTTTTTTGCAAGTAATAACGCACGCGGGCATTGCGATGCGACGGGGTGGGTCGGGCGCTGAAATTTTACGTGGACGAATGCGCGGGAAGAAGCTAGTCTATATAATAATAAAAAGAAAACTGGCCAAGTGCGAGTCGGACTCGCGCACGAAGGGTTCCGTGCAAAAAAATCATGTCTGTTGTTGAGCCCCACTTAAATATTTATTTTATTTTAATTATTTAATTTTAAAGTGAATATACACTGTGGCATTTTAGTCGTGTTACAAAGAAAGTCCACTCAATGTATCCGACATAAAATACCTCTAGGCGTGATTAAAAATTTGTTACCATTTATTAAGATAATAGGTGCACAGAAAAATCAATAATGCATTAGAATTATGAACATCCTGTTTATAATTTTTACGTATTAAACGGTAGAACATACCTACCCAGCGCACGAGCGAGTAGATCATTCCATCTTCATTTTCTATGAGACAAAATTATCGTAAGCCAATCTAGCACAGTCCACGCGGACTGTCATCCAATGAGAAGTTCTAACGCTATGCGGCGCGTGCCACGCCACCACCCCTTCCACAAAAAAAAAAATTGGTGAAGGTCACTCTCACAGTGTCTCAGTTGCGTCCGAATACCGGAAGTGGAAGTGCGCGCGTGCGCGCGAGCTACCGGTTATCGAACGTTGTTCGCGATCGCTACCTACTAAGCGCAGAGTGATTAGGTACCTACCTACTTCACAATGAGGGTTAGGAACTATCAATTCTCGAATATCGAGTACCTACACATGGTACTCCTGTACGCAATAAGTGGTGACAATTTACGGGAATCAAGGAGATTATACGCTGCGCCTAATAATCTCGACATGTTACGCAACCAAGGTGTAATCAACCCGCAAGTGATTTTAGCAGCAATACAACCATGATTGCTCACGGCCAGTTTCGCACCCCACCGCATGAGCACCCGCACCCGCGCACAGGTAAAGCTCAACTACTTGCATGTGTAAATAAAAAGTGATCATTTTTAAATACGTAATTAGTAATTAATGTAAATAATTCAGTTGATTACAATTTACGTAATGCCAATTTCATTAACTATCTTTTGTTTTGTTATTTGCCAGGTTAGAGATCGAAATTCTGGATTTAATGTAGGTAGGTACCTGAGTCAAATTTCTATCTGTCGAACGAAAACAAATTTATCAGTTATTCAAATCGGCCATATGCTTGTAACATAAATCGTACCTCTTTTAATAATCTGCACTTAGTATGTACCTACTCGTATCTATCTTACACAACTTAGTTTGGGTTAAATATCCTTACAAACTACTACATACATACCGAGAACATTAAGGTTGCAATAGTAAGAAACACATTTTTACACTAGGGTGAATGAACTCTGATAAAGATGTCGCCGCTTCATTCCGCGCCGCCCTTGGAACATATGGCTCGGACCGCGTTCGTAACAGGTTGTTTCAAATTGCGTCATGCGTCATACTTATTTAATACAATTTTTTTTTTTAATTATTAAAATGGTTTTTATTTTGATATTTTTTGTTATTAATGATTAGTAGTCATTGGATACATGAAGTGGGCTGCCGTTGTAAGACGGTTAAAATGCCACGGTGTATAACTAAATATTCTGTGAATATTTCAAGCGTCTACCTGTTGCCGTTATCAATATCGAGAAAAAACGAGCAAAAAAACACGTTTGTTGTATGGGAGTCCCCTTAAATATTTATTTTATTGTTTTTTTGTATTTGTTGTTATAGCGGCAAAAGAAATACATCATCTGTGAAAATTTCAACTGTCCAACTATCACGGTTCATGAGATACAGCCTGGTAACAGACGGACGGACAGACAGCGGCGTCATAATAATAGGGTCCCCCTTTTACCCTTTGGGTACGAAACCCTAAAAAGAACACCGCTACGTGGCACGGACCGTCCGTCGAAGATTGTAGGAAGCCAATTCCGCGGAACGCACCGACTGGCCTTAAAATTGTGCGGCTTTTAAGTCGGCTGTTAGATCTGCCTACCTTGAACTTGTTCCTCATAGGCATCAGTCTCTCCTGCAGCTCGGGCGAGCACAGCTCATACACATCCAGCTCTAGGGGGAACTTCACGTCCTTCAGAATCTTGGCATTAATGGACTCCTTCTCCTTGTAGTAGAAACGTACGAATTGCACTGTTAAGTACGCTGGCAGACGGCTGATTTTGCTCTGTAAGAGATTTAGAAATTAGATGTTGCACACAAAAAAATGAGTACGTGACAGAATAATCGATTCAATAATAATGAGTATGAGACCGAATAATCGATACATTATATAAAGAGTATGAGAAAGAATAAAGAGTTTGAGATAGAATAATGAGTTTGGGACGGAGCAGTGAGTCCGAGATTGGGATTGCGCTGCTCGCTCTGCTTAAAGCCTTCTGATTAAAACATAAAACTTGATATTTTAATAATTATACAACGTTTTATATACATAATTATTGATATTATTAAATATTATATACAAAATGACATGAATATTTACTTTGAAAAGTATTACATATATTACTTTAATTATTGTGAATGTGAGCACTATATGGGTCATTTGTTTTCTTTAAGATTATCTCATTTTCTTTTTCCTCTTTCTCACGTAGTTTTAATGATGGTCTCTAGTATTTTGAGTACTTTATGCGGCCTACCCAAATGTCCTTTCTTTGGTATTGTTCGTCGAGTCGTTGAGCTCCTTAAATCCTGAGTTGAGCTACAGGTTTACTGACAAACGCTTGCACTGACTGACCTCAAAAGACCATTTCAGACACGGATCTACATGGTCCTCACATGATCTGACCAAGATTATGTCTGGACTTTAAAAGAGACTTTGACCCCTGAGTTTGTTTCGTCATTTCTTCTCAGGGGTAGTCAGATAGGATATGTCGACTTCACCAAGCTTGTTTTTATATTTTACATATGACGTGTAAAAGTGATTCCGATATCCTATTTACAGAATAAACGATTTCATTTCAGAGCTCTTTGTTATATATTATGGGTGTTACTTACCGTTTTTGTGTAGATTGCATCCCTTCCGAGAGTCTGTGACATTTTTGTGATTTGCTCTGCCATTTTCTGTAAAAAAAAATAGAATTAGAATAAATGATATCCGTCAAATACAGGTGTTAATGTTTTTCATTTAAAGAGTATTTTAGATATGTTAATCTTTGCCATTTTTGCAGCCTAGGTATAATTCAGATCAGTTTGTTTGTTCCAGAGAATGTATTCTTTGCGTGTCTGTCTGTGTGGTCGCGTTATTATTCTAAACAACGCAACGGATTTTGATACGGTGTTCACCATAATTTAGATAATTTATTCCGGAAGGTTTATATTTCTATTACATTAATATTAAACCTTACATATGAAAATAAATCTTAGTTGTAATGTTATATCAAGTCTCAAAAACAGTGCGAAACAGGCGCTAGTTCAATATAAATACAACTCACAGATCTGAGCCCCGACTGCAAGTACTTGACATCCTGGGAGATAAAGCAGGACAGCTGCAGGAAAGTCTCCTTGGTGCGAGAGGGAGCCTCATCGGCCTCCGAGCAGACCAGCTCCACGTCTAATGTACCGCCGAAGTACTGCTCGATCACCGATGATCTGGTGACAATAAGTGTGATTTAAGCATCTATCTATCTATCATAATTATATTTATCTAATTATTGATCAAGACATTGTAACGGCGGAGAGTGACTTGCAACGTTTGTTTGTAATGTATTGTTACGAGCTTGCGGTTCGTGAAAATAAAAACTGCCGATTTAAAAACCAAATATGACACTTTAATTAAACAACACTGATAACAATTCAAACACACTAATTATAAAACACAAATGCACTACTGATCACTCTAAAGTCGCACTAGAATATCGCTTGTATCGTTTGAGGTTTCGACTGTGTCAGGTCATTTTTTTTTTTTTTTTTTTTTATCTTGGGCATCTCAGAGTGTAACCACTAAGGTTCCGACTCTTTAACCGGACTTTCCTGTGGCTGCTTTAAGTTCCTAACGAAACTTAATGCCTCCAGCCAGGGCGTAAAAACTATAAACTAAACGACTGCTGCTCGCTAAGGGCACCCGCTGTGGGGTACGAACCTCGGCTTAGGGCAGCTGAGTCGGAGGGAGGGTGGCAAGGGACCGAAGGTGGCTGGATAAAATCAGTGTTTTGATTATTATCGTGGGGAGTTTGGATTACATGCTGCTCAGCTATAAAACGCGTGCTGGCGCTTCACTTACAGTCAAGGGTCGGGGAGGACTGTTCGTTAGTTGGGGATTTCGCGCGGGCCTCGGCGGCGAGGTCGGAATGTCGGGTCGTGGTGCATACTGGCCTTATATAGTCCTTAGATTGTTCCCGAACCGTCTACTGTAGAAACATCTAGAATGTTCGAGGACATACCGACCCCGACTGACCAAATGTCGAAAGTTCTAGAAAGCTCTCGCATCGAATTCTCTAGAAGAATCTCGTGTCGACTAGTTCTGCTACTCGATACTAGATGGCGCTAGTGGTACTTAAACTTGTCTCGATGTACCAGGCATTAATTGTGGCGCGTAACAGTATCGTTCGAAGCGAGCTTAGTTACATAACGGCGATACACAAGACGCGGCGAACGCTCGCTTCGAGTATGGCTCAAGCGCGCGCCATTTTTTTATTACAAAATGACGTTACACTAAACGTGGTGAACGTTCACTTCGAGAACTTACAGGGGATTCCATACTGGCCTGACAACGGCTGAATTGCCATAAAGGTAAAAATACGGGGGTTAAATAGACGGTTGAAGACACTCGGTTACGAGAAGTATCTTTGATAGTAAAATGGCATGGCTTTCTTTGTGTTCATTCTAGTCTAATCAGAGATTTCAGTCGAAAATATCATGTGCTGTCTCAGTTCAGTTGGTATTGTCAGAGTTTTAAGCATATTTTTGTTCTATTCCAATTTAACCGCAGCATCCGCGCGATGCAAATAAGGCCCAAGTGTAACCTTCACGATTAACCGATGGCGGGCAGTTATTCTCCATTAAAAATAGTCCAGAGGACATCACTGTCTTCAAGTGAATGACGAGGTGATCCAACTCCTTGACACCACTGAATTAGTACGAATACGAAAAAGGGTAAAACCTTTTTGAGTTGCTTAGTGCTGTGTGAGTGAAGTTAAACTGCAGTGCAAGTGCTGACTATTATGTATACAGAACCCTTTAATATAAAATGAATAAGAAAGACGTTATTGGACGATTTTAGTAATTTAAATACAACTTAAGAAAAATAAGATATAATTAGATATAGGCTAGATTGTAATGCGAATGATGTATCACCGACTGTGATACTTTACAAAAGGGAAGAAATACCTTTCCGGAGGAGTATTAGGTGCAGCCGGCAGCCTCGCTTGCAAAGCTCTTATGATCTCAGTCCAGCATTCAGAAGCGTCCTGCTGCGCCAGCCCCCCGCCAGGCCCGCGCTCCGCGAAGCGCGGGGCCGTGGCGTGCAGCGCGCGCAGCAGTTTGGCCGCGGCGCCTGCGCAGGCCCCTGCGCCGCCCCCTTCCAGCGCCGACATGGTGTCGCTGAGGGCCGACGTCAGCTCTCCCGCGGTGCCGCCGCCTGACGCTGAGTTCAATAATGACGACAATTAGGGCCAACCAATTCCTGAAGACTTTATTATAGAAACATCATTTTTATCAATGACCAAAGATTCAACTGAACGAGTAATTATATTACGGACTCGCATAATCATTTTTAAATTGTTGCATACATTTGTCTACCAGCTTTCCTTATGAATATTTCCGCCTTTCGTCGCCAATAAATAAACATTATAGAGGTATGAGGAATAGGGTGTAAAGTTCATTCATACTCCATAGAAAAGGGAGGATCCTCCGACCAGACTGGTGTTGTGTCTGGTGGGCAACTGCCCGACGGTGGATGTGGGGATGTTGTATATATGCTAGTCGAACTGTAAACTCCGATTGCGCGGTGCAGGATTTGTGTGACGTCAGGTCTTTGATGCGTTCGCACGTGGCATTTTAGATGCCGCCACAATATCAATGTTGGTGGCTGCCAGTGCGTCCTGCCCGTCATGACCTACGGTGCCGAAACGTGCACACTGACAGTCGACCTAGTCCACAAATTCAAGGTCGCCCAGCGGGATATGCTCGGAGTCTCTTTTCCGGATAATTTTGTAAGCAAACTGAAGTAGCAGCGGGCTGGCCATGTTTGTCGAAGGACGGATGGCCGGTAGAGCAGACGAGTCCTGAAGTGCGGACCGCGTATCGGCAAGCGTAGTGTGGGACGCCCCCCAGCTAGATGGACCGACGACCTTAAGAAGGTGGCTGGGACAGACTGGATGCCGAAGACGGAGAATAGGATGTTGTGGCGCCGCCTGGGAGAGGCCGTTTGATTGAGGAGGATGGTGTTTGATTGAATGTTGGTGGCTGAAGTGGATCTCCATTCCTCCAGATGACGTGATCAAATTCGGATACTATTGGTCTAATCTTGTCATCTGCTTTTGCTATAGTGGTAAGGCAGCCCAAAAATACAGCAATAATGGCTCCTTTTCATTAGTCGATAACTTGGTCGATATACGCGAGGACTCCTCGCAGGTGGGGTAGTGACTAATGAAATTCATAAGTTGATAATGCGGTCGGTACACCGTCTACGGGGAATCCCCGTAGCGGACGTAGCAACCAATTAGATTCATCGGTTGGGAAAAAAGCATGCGGAGACTCACACCCAATTAAAATGACCAATGAAAATAAGTCTTCAACGCAACTGCCAAACATGCAGTGCAGGTTCTCCGTATACTGCAATCGTTCTTTATCGACTAATAAAAACGGTGCCGGAAAAAACGGGCCCTACGGCATGCTTTACAGAAATCTCCAGCACACATGCGGGTCCTAGCGACTAGAGAAAACGGTTCCCTGCATGCGGGCCCTAGACCAATGGAAATGAGCCTTAACTTACTTTTATCATAACTGAATAACGCATTCTTAAGTTCAGGTACAGTCTTCAGGCACTGTACTGTAGCGTTCATGTAGCATGTGTTGCCCAGGTTGATCAAACCCTCAGGCAAGTCCATCTGAAACAATTCATCTGGTGAAAGGACTCCCACATATTATCAGTGTTGAGTGTAAGCACATTATAAAAAAACTCGAGGTCAATTAACAATATGTTTTTATTCATGTAAAATAGTTGTATCAGGTCTGTTTAAGAAAACTTGCAGAGGCCAGGGAAATCAGGTTTGAACCCTGCACTAAATCTTAACAGCGATTTTTGTCTTGAATTGTATTTTCTAACTTAACTCTTCAAATAATAATAAAAAATGTTACATTTTCCAGGACCGAATCAAGGTAAAAAAAAAACAGTACACGTTTTTGTGAATAATAATTGAGGCAAAATGACGACGTTGGAACCAGAGTGATCTAGGGCACAAAAGTATGTTTTCGAGAAAAATAAGGAAACGCGTTGTTAGGCTTTGTTGTAAGAAATTTATGAGCCATGATAATTTATTGTTTCTTTATTGCACCACTTAGATCACTTTGGTTTTCCATAAACGTTAAGAACTCAGTAGTAAAATTGGGACCATTAGTGATCTAAGTGCATCTCATACTCGATCAATATGGTATGCCTTCACTTTGCAGACCGTACCAAATCTATAGTGACATGTTGTGATCCGCCAAAGAAGAAAGCACTGAAGAGCGCTTTGATCAGTGTGGCATGGTAGAATTATGGTTTTTCTATGCCATTGTGTAATAACCTCAGTATTGGCAAAAATTTCACTTAGATCACTCTGGTTCCAATGTCGTCAAATAATAACAGCAAAATGTTGATTACAAGATGTAAAAAAAAAAAATAACAATATATTTTATCAGAATTAAACATGACCGTCCACGACGTACGTCCGTACACGCGGGGGTTAATTTTTCGTGGTTTATATTTTAACACTTCCTAGTCTCAAGCTGAATTTTTAATTAGCGTGTACGGTGTGAACGTTAATTAAAATTCAGCCTAAAATGCGGCGTAAATTCCCCGGGCTAGCAGAGATTTATGATTCACTAGCAGCCCGCCCCGGCTTCGCACGGGGTAGAAAATTATTTATTTTTGGAAATTTGGATATAAAACACTTTTTTTCACAAATATTTTTATTTATTAAAAAAATATTATTAGACATTATGATGTTCTTCAATATTGTTGTACATTATTTTGTTCTATCGCTAATAGTTTCGGCAGCGCATTCGACGAAAGACATTTTAAGACTCATTTTTCTACACCTTCGGTTACATTGTTCAAATTTTACCAAGGATCCCTAATTTTTTTCAAAATGAAATGTAGCCTATGTCAAATTGGAAGAATGTAGCATTCTATTGGTGAAAGAATTTTTTAAATCGGCCCAGTACTTTTTGAGCCTATTCATTCACAAACATACAAACATACAAAAATAGGTACAAATCTTTCCTCTTTATAATATTAGTGTAGAAGTGTAGATTAGATGTCTTACAGCCTCTCAACAAAAACGTGACTTGTTATTCTATGTTAAAAGTTCACGCCACATTATTACTGAGGAGCAGGGCCTCAAGTCTGCTATTACAATAGTGTCAGAATGGTCTCTTCATTGTGAGTTTTTGACAGATTTGCCATACAAAAACTGTCAAATACTCACAATGGCGAGACCATTCTGACACTATTGTAATAGCAGACTTGAGGCCCTGAACTACACATTTCGAAGTAGCCTTCTGATGCGTCGCTAAGACGTCGAAATTGTGTACAGAAATAGTAGATTGTTATACAAGGGGCTAAAATGACCCATTTATACGAGGTAGTTTTACTACTCTACTACTAAACCGAGTTATAATGGGTTTTTAGCGCCGTGTGTTACACTCTACTTTTCACTACGATTGTGAGTAAATAAAATAATCCAATTCAATCCATACTAATCCATACTAATATTATAAATGTGAAAGTAACTCTGTCTGTCTGTCTGTCTGTATGTTACGTTTTCACGCCTAAACCGCTGAACCGATCGTCATGAAATTTGGCAGAGATATATCCTGGGATATGGAGAAGGACAAGGCTACTTTTTACGCGATAACCGACATTCACGCGGGCGGAGCCGCGGGCAAAAGCTAGTATTTAAATATAAATTACGGCCACTAATTCAATTTTCAAATTAGAGAAAAATTCTAAAGAATTCGCGCCAACGTCTTTTTTTAATTTCTTCTGTAGCCGCAACAACGCAATGCACGCATTCTACCGAAAAGATCGCCGCTTCTAGTTCCATTTAAAAAAAAACAGTTAAATATATAAATTAAAAAAAAAAACACTTTTTCCCCTAAAGGTAAATATGGTATTTTTTCCTCAGTCTGGTACGATACAATGACGGCAAGAGGAGTGAAAAAGCATTTTACTCACAGCAGTAGCAAGCTCCGCTTCGTTCATGTCTTCAACGAAACGCGTCTGTTCCACGGGAGCGGCCGGTACATCCTCCTCCTTGCTGCCCATTACCAGCACCAGGGCATTCTAGAACAGTACGACTTTGTTATTATTATGGAGAAATTGTGTCGAATTTAAGTGTGCTTACTCTTTTATTCTTAACATTATTCAATGCTTTATACATACACACTACCGTTTGTGTATCGTGTCCTAGCCAGGGCTTGTTAACGTTACCAAATAACAAAATAATAACCGTTACGTAACGTTAAATTTCAATGTTATACCTACTAACGTTACAAAAATTTTACGTTACTTGATAACATTACCAGTAATATAACGTTATGTAGCATTTAACAAAAATACGATAACTAACGTTAATTTAGCTGCGTTGCCGTTCTGTGGGTAAGAATCAGTCGATTCAGGCAACGTTTTGATCGGCACGGCATCAGAGAGGCGCGAGGGAGGGCTCCCGCCGCCCCGCACGCCTCAGGCCCCACTACTTACATCTTACCCGTTTAAAATAACGATAAAACTAATAGTCGCATCAATAACGTTAAATCGATTACCGTTACTTTAAATATAACGTTAACTCAGTCAATAAAAGGTAACGTTATGGAAATTTACCGGTATTTAAAGCCCTAGTCCCAGCTGACATATAGCAAATAATTTATTTTACTGTTCTGTGTCTCGTAATGTTAACTACATTGCATACCTTCACTATTGTATAGGATCAAGTTTTTCTAACTGAACAGACAGCAGTGCTGCTCGGGAATTTGTTGCGACACTTCTTCCCAGCTAAAGTACTAGGAAGTGATGAAGGGCGGGCGTTATGGGGGACTGTCTGTCCCCCATAACGCCAATAATAATGTGTGTGTCTGTGTGTGTATTTTGACGTTCGAAAAGTGCTGATTCTCAGCCTAATTTGAATAAATCACTCTTGATTTTGATTAACCTTTCATAAAGCTCCGGTCAAACTGAGTCTTATCTAGCACGAGACGCGTGCTCGCATTCATCATCATCATCATCATTTCAGCTGAAAGACGTCCACTACTGGACATAGGCCTCCCCCAAGCACCGCCACTTCGACCGGTTCTGTGCTTCCCGCATCCAGCGGATTCTTGCGGCTTTCATAAGGTCATCGGTCCACCTTGTGAGACCGATGAACCACAAGGTGACCATAAAAAAAATCTTCGTAAAATCTTCTTAAGCTCGCATTAGAAGATTTTAAGTAAAAAAAAAAAAAAACATTAGAAATAATTATTAAAATATGCATAATTATAAAAAGCATGACTCACTGTCACGTTCCGTCTGAGCCGAGTGTGCAAGCGATAAAGGCACGATCGGCCTAAGCGTTCGGCTTGTTACGTTATCACGTAAAATTATAGTCCATAAACCGACTTTGCAGACAACCAATTTTTTATCTGTACAATCTATACAAATAAATAAAATGTAAGTGTCTGTTTGTTTGTAATGTCAAAATAACAGCTTTTTACTAATTGCATATGAGAGTATATACCTACAGTACTTATAACATTTTTTTTTTTTAGATTTTGTCTTTTTGTCGGTCTGTCTGTCTGTTTAATCCGGCTAATCTCCGAAACGGCCAGACCGATTTTGACGGAACTTTCACTGGCAGATAGCTGATGTTATAAGGAGTAACTTATGTTACTTTTATTTTGGAAAAAGACATTACATTTACATTTAGAAAAAGCCAGACGGACGAAGCTGCAGGCAGCAGCTAGTCTATAGTTTAGTTGAGATAACCACTATCACTACAAACTTATGGCTTATTCCACTAATCCCCCCTGAGAGAATCCCCCTCAGTGGAAAAACTGAACCCTAAAGTAAAAAAATCACTTTCAGGGAGATCTACGGAATAAGTATTTTTTTATTCTAGTCCCCCCCCTAAAGGGGGTATCAGGGGGGAAGTCTAGACTTTTTATAGATTCCACTTTTCCTCCTAAGGGGGAATTTCAGGGGGGATTTGTGGAATAAGCCCAAACATATACATACAAAATAGGAACTTTTTTTAAAGTAATATTTTCTTTACTATAGTAAAAAAAAAAATACTTAAAAAAAAAAGATATCATAATACACACATATTATGATATTTTTTAAGCTTATGTTTATTTAAAACTGATATACATGTATTAAAATAACTAAATGAGTCATTAGCTTTGTTACATGTTTACGTTACATATCAAGGTTATATAAGTCATCTACTTTGTAGTAGTCAGTACAATATATTGTAAAATTACAATGAAAGAAAAAAAGAAAGAAAGAAAAGAATGAAAATACATTTATTTTATTAATACAATGGTAATACATAAAAATAAAAATAAATTTGATGATGAATGTTGATGTAAAAATAAAAGTACAAGTCTACCATAGTAAAAAAGTAAGAAGAGTCTCGTTTCCTAGAAAATGTATGGGAAAACTTTATTACGAATTCCGACTTTTCTAGTACTCAAACCTGTTAGTCCGATAGAGTATTTTTGATCCTTATAAGAAACAGGATCGATTGGCTTCAAAAAAAGTTTTGTGAAAATGACCCATTTTCTTGCAGACAGTATATACCGGATGACTTTTTTTACCGTCTCGAAAAAAATTGGGTATACTAGGTGAACGGAGTAGAAGCCTATGGCATAGCAATTTTTTTTTTTTTTTTTCAGAAATAAAACTAAAATAAAAGATAAAAATATTGAAATTTGGGTGTGTATGATTTAAATTTAAATATTATTTATCGTATTTATTTATTGAATTATGTTTTTTGTTAAATTTCTGTGTTTATTGTTATAGTATGATAAGTTTACTTCAAATGTGTGGTATTTATCCATAGATCAATTTCTTTCTAGGTTAAAGAAAAAATAATAAAAACTATGCCATAGGCTTCTACTCCGTTCACCTAGTATACCCAAATTTTTACGAGACGGTAAAAAATGTCATCCGGTATATATATGTCGGAGACGAGTCTGTTGTATCCGGTACGCCAGCGTCATCTAGTTGCATTCGATGGAGTTATTGTAGTTAGCGCCAACGATTCATGACTAATCGGGACGCTAGCGCTGCCTAGCGGCGCATGACGGAGTCACAGCATAACGTTCGACTGGCGGCAAGTGATCGCCGCACATTTCGACAAGTGAAGTTCATCGGTGGCGGTCAAGCAGTGAAGCCGTCAAGGAACTGTTGCGCGTTCGGTATAGTTGTGTCGTGTTCCAATATTAATTACTTTGCATACCCGTTACTGTATAGAATCAAGTCGCTCACCTAGCAGTATAATGACACATCTACTTTTTTCTTATTTTACAGAAATAAGGGTCAAAGATTTTATAAATGTTTGAAACGAAGTTATGAGTTCATTTTACATTTTATCATGGATTCTATGGTTTTAGCAACTAGTATAAACCATAATAGATGATTAGGGATACAAAATTCCACTTCAGGTTTCCAGGAGTTACTTCATAACAGTCAAAGAAGAAGAAGAGCCATGCAATTGTGCCGTTATACTTTTAACAACTTCCAAAAATGTCATATATGCCCCAAAGCCATAATTATATAGGATGTGAAAACCATGAAATAAAGACAATTGGTTAATAGAAAACAAAAGTTTTTATTTGAAACCAACATACATTAAAAAGTTTTACTAAAATATTATAATAACCTATATTTGGCTCGTGAATCGTTGAGAAATAGTCATCATCAAACTATAACAAATAAAATAAAGTATAATCACGTATCTTCTCTTAATTGTAAAGGTAGGTAATCATCATACATTTTTTAAATTATGGTCAGATAATTATATGATATACTCTCCGTTCTAAAAACAAAAGCACTTAAAAGCTTGGCAGTTTAAGTTTAGATAAAGGTACGATGGTAATGAAATCCAGATACAAATCAAGTTTTACCTTATCACTCCGAAATTTTAAGGAAGTTTACTTTACCTTTAAGTATTTTTATTAATTGACTACGCAGTAAACAAAACTATAAGCATATTAGGCAATATTAGGAACTTGCACAGTAGGTTAATGATTTTGACCTTTACTATTCGACACGGACCTTTTTCTCTCTGCAGTTAACAGTTGGATGAATTCGAATAGTCCCAGTCGCCCCCACATGGATTGCCACCCGGTGGCAACTGGGATCTTATTGCCCCCACATCAAATCGCTATACATTGCGGCGTGGATCGCTTAACCCCCTCTTCGCTGTCTTACGGCCGCGATGACGGGGTTGGCAGTCACATTTCCAATGTGGTTTTATTAGTAGATTAGTGATATTTTTAGGGACATACAAACAAAATTTAAAGAAAACCACCAAATATTATCAATAGCGATGAGGGGGTTTAGCGATCCACGCCGCAATGTATAGCGATTTGATGTGGGGGCAATAAGATCCCAGTTGCCACCGGGTGGCAATCCATGTGGGGGCGACTGGGACTATTCGGATGTGGGGGCAATAAGATCCTAGTTGCCACCGGGTGTCAATCCATGTGGGACTGGGACTATTCGGATGAATTTGTGCATGAAAAACTCACGATTGTAACGCTTGTGATGCATAACTTCGCCTTTTTGAACTCTATTTAAATACCTACGTAAAGCTTTTAATCGCGAGTATTCCATGCGCAAATCTAACCCACAGCTAACTACATAGAGACAAAGATCCTAGGGGAATAGTTACGTAGGTTTACTTAGTTACGAAGATTTAAACCACGTATCTTCTTTCATTACCTACTGAATAAGAATGAATTTAATAAGAGTATGAATATAATTCATAAGAAAAGGTAGGTATTTCTTATACTTATTTAAAGATTATTATAAAATCCTTCATAATAGCTGGGCACTATGTTAGAACGAAGTAATTGTAACAAATCCTTTTTCTTTGAATCAGAAATATTCATTTTTGGTTCATAAGCTGCTTTTAAATTAATTTGTGATGGTTGCTTTCTTTTTCGTCGTACTAATTTAAGATTAGCCTGGACCCATTCTCCTTCAAAAGATGTTTTAAATTCATAGAAGTCACAATTTTTAGTAAATTTAATCATTGTTAACTCAGTCAGTTTTATTATAACCCCATTAGTGTCTTTCTGGTAATTAATGGCTTGCTCTTCAGTCAGTGCTTTCAAGTCATAAAAGTTACTGAAATGCATCTCATGAACAATGAAAGGGTTTCCTCTTTTTTTAGCATCTCGTATCAAATTAACATATTGATCTGGTTTTTGTTACATTTGCCACTTACGCCAACACAGATTTAGAAGCGATTGTACCTCGCGGAGCGCCCCGCACAACTGACAAATAAGCCGTTGTTATGCGCGGAAGCGGGGGGAACGTACCAAGTGCTACAATGACACTGAACGCCCTCTCTCAACATATAGGAAAACTAACAACGTGCCGTTTTACCGCTTTATAAATTATCTACTTTTAAACACTTAGGCCGTAAAAACTCAATTTCGCTTTTTTTGTAGATGTGTCATTATACTGCTAGGTGAGCGAAGTTCTTCTAACTGAACAGACAGATTTGCTGCTGGGGAGTTTGTTCTGCTACTTCTTCTTCCCAGCTAAAGCATTAGGAAGTGGTAAAGGGATGGGCGTTTTGGGGGAGCTGTCTTATGTAATCTTTAAAGTAGAACTCAAGTAAATGACTTTTGATTTGAGTTTAATTCAGTTTTTATATTGCGCAATAACCAACACTACCCACAGTACGCCCACAGTAGTTAAAATATGGCTGATGATAACGAGAGAAACCTACCCTTCTCCGACATATATATATTTTTTTTTTTGTTGAAAATCTGTGATTGTGGATCAAAATTTCTCCAAAAAACAAGTGTAGTCTCCTAAGAACATTTTCCTATAGCTATAACGGTTAATGTACCTTTACTGCCCCATCTCAAAAATCCACCCTGTATACTTTCATAATTATGCATTTCGTAAAACGTGGTTATTTTGACATTACAAATACACTCTTCAATGTTTATTTATTAGTATGTATAGATGCAGAATTGTTTTTTTACTCCTAATGTTATTTATTGTGCATTAACAATTTTTGAACAAGCATGAGTTATTGACACAGGTTGTTATTAAATACACACGGCTACATATCAAGCTACACAAATCCAGTTTACGCTGATCTCGCATTGTATAGGATTTCCGTACAAAGAGAGATCAGCTTATACTGGAAATGTATAGCTTGATATGTGGCCGTGTGTACATAAGAAGTCTTTTAACTTTTTATTTAAACACATTCATTTGTAAATACATATTCAGAAACACTTGAATTTGTTCATTGTTTATTTATCTACAATTTCAGTACCTGTCCCTTTTGCCTTAGTTTGTATGACAATGTTGGGTGTGTTTAAATAAGCATTATCAGTAGATAAAAAAATACCAGGAATAGAACAACTTACATTAGTTAACTTAAAGTTAGCCCACGAGTCGTCCCTCAGCGTGACTCCCTTGCAGACCACCTTCTGCCTCTCAGGCTGCACCCCGGTTAGGGCAAAGATCTGTGCCTTAAACACCACAGGATCGTCATCCGTGTTCACCTCCACGCCTGGGTACAGCTCCTTGCCCCATTTTACCTTCACTGTAATGGCTATGATGATTAATTACTACATTGACATTGGCAGACACATGTTTTAGACTTAAATGGCATCGTTTGGTTTTCTTATTTATTTATTTATTTAATACTTTAGCACAAAAAAAAAACATACAGAGGCAGACTTAATGCCATAAGCATTTTCTACCAGTCAACCTTTCGGTGGAGCAGAGACAAACAGTGGTAGGTGCAATTATGAAAATTGGAGGAATAATTGTGTACATATAGGCATATCCTTAGATATACCTATATGTACAATAACTACCTTAACTATAAATAAGATATATATATCTAATTATATATAAATATAAGAACAAATAAATACAATATAAATACACGAATATACTAAAACTAATTAAACAAACAATGGGATAACATTTCCATTGTTATGATACTGCCAGCTTCTTACGAATGTGCTCGCGAACTTTACCTTAAAGGATAATTCTTGTTAAGGAGCGCATTCCACAGAGAGATAGATTGAACGAAGAGAGAAGAGTGAATGAAGTGCGGTGAGCAGGACAAAATGTACTGAAAGTGGGGAGCTAGATAACTAGGGGAAGAGGGAGAGTCAAGAAATGAAAACAAAGTGGTCAGCGCCCTTTGCTCTCTGCGCTGGTGTATGGGCAACCACTTTAGAAGCGACCGATGCACAGAGACATGATCATATTTACGCAGATTGAAAACGATTCGAATGCAGTTATTGAGAAGACTGTCGAGTTTGTCGAGGAGATCTGCACACATCACCATAATCGACGATAGGGAAAATTAAGGACTGCACAAGCATTGTCTTTATACTTGATAGTAATAAATTTTTCAGTCAGTATAGAGCCCGCAGCGTTCCAGTGACCTTCTGGCTGACCCTAGCGACTTGAGTATGCCAGTTCAAGGTACAATCGACGTGCAAGCCTAGGTCCTTCACTTCAGTGCTAAATGGTTGGATGGAATGGAATGTTTTCTTATCTATTATTTTTATATATATAATTTTTATCTTTATTTACTGATTTTGGCCTTGCAATGGCATAATTAGAGAGCTAACTAGGTATAGAGACTGATTCCAATGAGTTGTGCATGAGTTTAGAGATTTTAAATTTAATTGAAGCTGTGTGGAGTTATTAAGAGATGTATGATTACAAAAATGGAATTGGTTTGTCAGTTAGATGCTTACTTTCTTATTAGTTACATAGTAAGGAAGGAAGTATAATCTGGCAAACCGATATTTGTACCGGTATTTTTGTTTTCGTGTGTGGATATAATGGGCAAAGATATGTATAGGTATATATAATTCCTACAAAGATGTGTAAGTTGCTCATTTTATACATTATGTGTATTGTGTGAAGTTTGAAATTAATTCTACAAAAGTTCTAAGGTGCTCAGAGTAAAATAAGGTTTTTTAAGAAAGAAAACATTACAAATGCCGGGTATGTTTCACGGACTAATGGGGGCCGCGTCATGACGTCGCACTTTTAATACCATAGCCTCATCGTATATTATTGACGATTAGAGTATAATTACAAGGGCTTTTCACAAATTATTTGCATTTCAAATGTAAACTATGAAAAATATCAAAGTTAAATGACAGTTTCAAAAGCTATAACCTCAATGCTAAAAGAATGATGTAGCGTTTTCTGAACGTAACAAGTATTGAACTTTAGTAATTACCTGAAACCTTAGGCATTATGGATTATGTCCACGCAACACTGAGGTGTAGAAAACAAATAGTTATTCACATAAACTTGCAAGAAATTGAAAGTCACGATTCGCATCCGGAATGATGACAAAATTGACAGATAGAATAAGAATGACAGCTACTTTCATAGATAAAAAAAATTAAAACGTTATGTTTCACGCAATAATACGTATAATTCATCACTCAATTTCGAAGACGATACAATATTGTGTACGATAAGATAATATATTCTTATCGTAATTACACAATATCGTATCGTGTAATGCAATATAGGTAGGAACATAACGAACCCAAGAATAACTCTGCAAATTTTCAATATATAACAATCTGAACTCTGAAGTGAATTTAAACCCTGAAATGTTCGTTGGTTTTATTTTCCTACTGAAAAAGCATTCGCCCCTAAGATGACCCACTGACCATTGAATCATTCATCAGACGTACAGGCTGTTTTATGTAGCGAGTTTCAATTACTTTCAACCACACACAGCACGATACCTATAGTATTTGTATGCAACCTAGTCCACATTCATCGCATTCGTGCATGTAGCACACAAACCTATAAAAGCCCATTTGATTGTATAGACATGTAAGTAATATTTTCTCGAAGGCTTTTTCTCATGTGATTGCACGTCTCACTTCATGCGGGAGCTATTCGTTCGATGAACTTTCCACCGGCGAAGGCTGCGCAAACGCCTCCAGGCGCGACATGCGCACGCCAGTCTCTGTACATATTCTTCGCGTGTTGGACGTTGCTACAATATCTAATCGTGATTCTGCGATTTTCACACGACACCAGTTAATGCTCTCACTTGTATTCGTGCTATATGTGAAGTGATCGTAAAGTGGTTATTGTCAGTGGATATTAATATTTTATGCAATAAAATCTGAATGCGGGATGGTAATCGGACTTGTACAGGAACATCGACTGCCGAAGCCTATTGTAAGTTAGCAAGCTTTTGTGGTTAGATTATAAAGGGCAATAAGTTTATTGCCGGTGGCTCTATGGGTGTAAGGAAGTGGGTGCAAACCGCTTATATGTAGACATTTAATGATCTACTGGAGACCATTCAATACATTCTTCGAATAAAAAAAAACTGTTTAAGAAAAACGAGAATATTTTAAGCGCAAAATCTTACACCCTTCACACCTTCCTTTAGGCGCCCTTTTACAAATTGATTAACAAAGCTTAAGTAGGTACCCAGGGAGAAATAAAAGTAGGTATACGGATCAAAACTAATAAAAGACCCAAAACCGGAAACCCCAAAATATTATGAGGCTCTACCTATCCCAAAAATAATTGTTTCTCTACAAGATACGAAATAGAATCTAAAGGAGGAAAAATACGACGGAAATAAAACAAGCGAATAGATGATGAATGATAAGATCGTCATTTTTTCAATTTGAATCCACAGTTGAATCTTTAGAGACATGAATGTCCCCAAACAACTCAACAACGCCCAAAATATATTCGGACAAGGATTAGCATAACACAAAGGCATTCTGTCAAATCCAAACAAACAAGAATTCAGCTCAAGTTTACCTTCGTATTAGCATGAGCTCTGCTTAGAATACAAAAAAACCTTTGGGCAATCGCGAACGGATTCCTTGTGATGTTTTTGCCTTCGCTGGCGTGAGGAATTTATAATGCGGTACCCAGGACTTAACGTTTCATTTACCTGACGCTAATAGCCCGGCCGCTGTCCGCGCGGGCGCAGATGCCATAATGATAACATTTCGCTTTACTACTTGTTCTTGTCGTGCTCAACGCTCACCTGTACCTACTCTACTTATGTTTTCCTAGTACTTGAGGTTGTTGGACACAGATTTTGTTAAGACAAATTCAGGCTCTAAAATATTTTTTTCATTTCTCATGCTTTATAAGTACGCCAATATAGCCCTACGAAGCGGGACTAAAGTGACCACTTTAGTCTCTAGGGAGTGAAAAGTAATTAGTTTTTTAATTTCCTTCATGTGACATAGACAAACTCAAACAGCCAGTAAATATACTATTATCTGTGGAGTGTGGACCATCTTCATTGCGAAAATGTTGAGAGTTTTATTTCCATGGTTTTTCCTCAAAAAAAGGTGGCGCGTATTCCCGCTGTCCCCATCGCCCGTGTCCCCATTAATGGTAATTCACAAAAAAGGCGAAAAGAAAGGTTCCATTTTCTTTTAAGTACTGATTTTAGAAATAATAATTAAACAATCAGTACAAAAGTAAAATGTAAGAAAAATTGAACTTTCTTTTTTCGCCATTTTATGTGAATTACCATTAATGGGGACACGGGCGATGGGACAGCGGGAATAAACCATTAATTTCATTAAACCATATAAAAGCACTTTTGAATTGTCAAAGAGTCGGTCGGTTAGTCAGAAAGTTGAAGATAGTTGCCCAATCCAAAACCTATTATGGAGAAGAACTGGCAAAAAACTCCAAGGACACTCATTTAAAACAAGATATTACAAAATCCTGGGTACATTATACTTGTTGCTTTTCTGTGTGTGAGAACAATATTTAAAAAAAATACGATTAAAAAAGCCATTATGAGATGACCAGTCTCAACTAACGGCGCCCGTTCACGAACATCGAACATGATGCGTGGATCTTCACCATCCAGCTCAAACATTTTGAAGGGCACCGAATGATCCAACACACGCGCAACCATTAACTACACTCATACAGTCTACTCCTCTGTATTTATTCAACCGTTATATTTTCGCCCTCTTTGTAAGATTCAAGCGTGAGGTGCACCAAATAGACAAATGGAATACCAAACCAAATCAATCAAAGTTACAGAGTTCTTAACAGCATAAAACCATTGAAAAGCTAACGAAACCTCAACCTGACTCAACATCTCTTGATAATGGACTGATTCTCACTATTTTTATTAGTAAATTAATCATTGCTGATGAATGAAATGCCGAGAAGAAATGCGTTGAAAATATTTGGACGTAAAAAGCCGAAGAATGATTAATTACGTGCAGTAGTTTTTCGTATCTAACACTGCGCACTTTCACTGTTGCGTTTTTAGTAGATCTTTAATCGTTTAAACGTTTATTCTGACTTCTTTGCAGCAAGTGATTATAAACGGGTTTTAAAACAAAAAAAAGGATTGATAAACACGTTGTTGTTCTTCTAATTCGATGGGAAAATACCTATATTAAAGTTTTTTCTACGCATCTGATCCAACTTTTGTAACACGCTCTGCAGCGCCTTGCTTTTTGTAGGAGAAACAAAATAGCTCAAGAATATGAGAACTCGGGGAACAGCTTGAACATTCTAGAATGAGCTGAGAGCGCAAAACGGTCTTCAAGTTAGGTATATGTGTAGGTACTTCGAAACAAGTAAGGTTCAATCAAATTATAAGATATCCAAGCTTTGTCAAAGTTAGGTCCTATTACTACACCTACTACGTACCTAATGTCAGAGAGAGATCGGAAGGGACCTGAAAGTTCGCTTTAATAAGAGGGTTGTCACCGGTCCACTAGCGCCACTGCTTTAAAAACATTATCTCGTGACTGAGAAGGAATTATGAAAAACGGCTCAATCAACTATATCGGTAAGTGTGTCTAGAATTTTCTAATACTTTTTATAAAGTTTCATATTGAAACACGAAGCAACAAAATTCGATCTAAATAAAAACGGCCACATTGCTCTAGATCATATGATGTGATCGTGTGATCGTATGATAGTATGTTACGCAATTATAGGGAGCAGGATACATATATTATAATATCTATGAAAATATTGCGCAGATTGAGAAGCAGTGGTTAACGACTGATTAATTAAATCCACAAAATCTTCTGTGTGAAATGAAGCTGAAAAACGATATCTTATATATAAAATTCTCGTGTCCCAATGTTAGTTACCATACTCCTCCGAAACGGCTTGACCGATTTTTATTTATATGCATATTCAGTAGGTCTGAGAATCGGCTACTGGTGCCGATTCTCTTGTACACCGACCTAAACTAACTAAACTATCACTAAAATTCCTTACTTTTGGCTATGAGAATCTTAAAGCTATTCTGCAAACAAAATTCTCTAAATTTAAAAATAAGTTTGACACAACTAAATCGAATTTGACAATCGTGACTCCACGTGGTATTTTTTTTTTTGGCTTCGCAACTTTGTACTTGTTTGTTTGCCTATGATTTATTTTAGAGCCGGAGGCGCACATGGGGGGCAGCCGCGACGTGTTTTTTTATGGAATTTTTCACTTTTTGTGTGGAAAATAAAAAAAAAGATTACCTACATGTAGCGTAATAGTGGTTTAAGGGTTTCTAAAAGGGGGTCGAAATTTTCATTATTTTTGCGATAGGACGCACCATTTTGGAGATATAAGCAAAAGAAAAGAAAAAAAAATATAGGGATAAACACGAAATATTTTAAGTGATACACCTATAAGTGGTAAAGAAGCCATGGAAATGATTTTCTTTTTTATTCCGAGTATATTATTTAAAAAAATAATTAATTTAAAATTACTTGATATGATGATTAATTATCAAAATTCACCGCGCTCGTGCCGCCACCCCACCGCACCGTTCGGCGTCACCGCGTCGAGGCGGGTCATTCATAGAATATGTAAATAAAGGATTTTTTCGCTTTTTTACGACATAAAGATGTTTCTCTTAAAATATTTCGTGTATGAATAGATACACCTTATATACAGTACTGGTTTTGCACCAGAAGTCGAGGTGATTGGTGTGAATTTTAGTTCATGAAAACTAATTTTATTCCACACCTTTTTAATCGCGATTAAAAATAGTCAGATTTAGTTAGAAAATCTAAATTTTAGTTTAAAAACGTCAAATTCAGAATAGCAAAATTGCCATTTTCACTAAATTTAAAAACTCAGTACTATCTTAGAGCTGTCAAACTAAAATATAGTTAAGTTGTGTCACTTTAGTCAATTTCAGAATAGGAAATGGTCGTTTGACAGGAATAAACTACATTTTGGTGATTTTTAGTCTAGTTTAGAGAATTTTGTGACAAGAGAATCGGCACCATTATCTATTTTTTTTTTTAGTTTTAGGTAGGTTGGTAGGGTAGGATAGGGTAGGTAGGTAGGTTGGTAGGTAGGTAGGGTAGTGTAGGGTAGTGGAGTTTATATTATATTTCCTTTGCGCGTGGACAAACTGCCACAGTCAAATAGCTTTTGGCAGAACGAAGTCTGTCGGGTCAGCTAGTAAACTATAATTTTTGATTAAGAAAAATAGACCTCGAATAATAATCCATACTTATCCATACTATTATAACCATACTAATCTATACTAATAATATAAATGTGAATGTAACTCTGTCTGTCTGTTACGTTTTCACGCCTCAACCGCTGCACCGATCGTCATGAAAGGCAGAGATATAGCCAGAGGTATCGAGAAGGACATAGGCTACTTCTTTACGCAATAACCGACATCTACGTGGGCGGAGGCGCGAGCAAAAGCTAGTATTATTATAAAGTAGGCATACGCATGCTAAATGTTAATAAAAAAAAGTCCGTCTTGAAGGACACACCACCAGTCGACCGACAATTGTTTCCTCTTCAACCAGTTTCAGTTATTAACTAGTTTTAAAACGACTTGATACGCTTATTATGCGCAATGTACGTCCAATACGGCAACACTTTCTCGCTTACTTTAACATTTACTTGACTTTAATACCGTTGGCAAGTTAACTTATAGTATAGCCAATTAATACCTGGATTTTATTTATCGTAGGTACTAATATGGAGAGTTTATCATCATTTGCGGCGGGAAATTACATAATACATATAAGGTAATATTAAATCATGTTTATAATTTTGGAAAACATAATGTGGTCATTGGGAAATAACCTAAGCCAAAATGGCAGATTATCGTGTCATTCAATTCTTATAACTGTTGAATACATTGAGTTAAATAACTAGAGAGGCAAACCTCATTAAAATGTGTCAAAAAAGTGTAACCACTAAACATTTAAAAGTAATAAGCTACTGATTCTTATTATTATTAAAAAGTTATTAGTATGCACGTCAGTTCATTGACGTTAGCTACGCATATGGCTGTGGCCATATGTCCAGTGGCAACCCCTTAGCGCGGTAATTACTAATCTAGTGTAACATATATATCAATGGTCGTATATATCAAAACTTTATAATATCTGCTTCGTTTTAATCAATGCCAATAACTGTTTTCAGTGCGACCCAAGCAGTGACTTCATGTAAACTATACGAGTACAGGGTCATTGGTAATAAAACACTAACGACCTCTCAAGACTGTTATTAACAACAACTTATGGTCTACTCGTATAACTTTTAATAATTCATCAGATTTTCATTCGGGATGCATCCGATACCGATACCGATGCCGATATATCGGCGATACTCGAAGTTTGCGGATATATCGGCATCGGCGATATTTTTATGGGCGATTCAACGATACTTTTCTCATCAATATTAGTTTTAATTATTTATTTATTTATTTATTTAACAATTTATGTACACACATATAAACAGACAAGAAGAAAGGAACAGAAAAATACGTACAAAGGTGATGCTTATTTCTAATGAAATCTCTTCCAGCATACCTGCGATAGGAAAGTAGATATAGAGATGTAGACAACGTGTGTAGTATTAACTAATCTAAACCTGTCTATAGTTTTAAACGGTTTTATTTAGTTTGTCATGTTATTTGTTCTTTTTATAGTAATTAAAAAAATAACCTGACTTGTGTTTTATTTATTTTAACTTCATTTTAGAATTCAATAAGCGTATCGGTATCGGTATCGGTATCGCCGATATTTTTATAAGAGCATCGGTATCGGTATCGTATCGGCAAAAAGGCGTATCGAGGCATACCTAATTTTCATACAAAAATATTCATATTTAAATTCAACCCTCTAAATGTTACGAACTGTCTGTCTGTCCGTCTGTCACAGCCAATTTGCTCCGAATGTAATGGACCGATTAAGTTGAAATTTGGTATACATATCAATTTGAGTAACCCAAACACGGACGTGAACCGTAAATAAATGAATTTAGAATATTGGGGTCGGTTTTAGGGGGCAAATAAGAATTTAAAAAAAAAGTTTTGCAAATTGTACCGTGTGACATATCAAATGAAGTGAGGGTCTCAAATGTAATTTTTTATAATTTTAAAGTAAATTGTTTTAAAGTTATAAGTGAAAATAGACGAAAATTGACCATTCCCCCCCTTATCTCCGAAACTACTGAACCTAAAATTTTAAATTTTAGTTCTATACTTATAGATTACATGAAAATCTGTAAGAAGTCTATGGTCTTAAAATGACATGGTAAATCTCTCGATATTGTGCGTACAAACTTACATTTGCAGTTGGAATGTATCGGAGACTATGTTTACCAAGTACAATGTTAACTTTGTTCTTAGGATAAATTCTTCCCAAGTACGGAACCCTTCATTGTGCGTGATCCGACACGCACTTGGCCGGGTTTTTTTATTTTCGTTTGTCATGTAAAGTATCGCTACAAAGATGGTCTACTATGCAAAGCTTTAACTTTTTTATTGCTGATCGCTAACTTTTATGTCTCACGGCTCTGATTACATTTTAATAGTCAGTGAAACTATTAATAATAGTTTTTATATGATTTCTTAGTAATACTCAGTGGCACGCAGGCTTTCTCGAGCTGTTTTTGCTTTCCTTGACATAATGGCTGAGTTATAATTAGAGGGTTGATTGTTAATTATGAAACTCATTATCTTTTATGTGTACATGTTCCAATAATAAAGGTCTTATAATGCTTTATTGATTTTTATTGAGTCGGGCAGATTTATTGGGGTTTTCGGTTAAGAAATTTCAGTACCAACACCGAATCTTGATTTGGTTGGAAATAGTCCACAATTATACTGTCGGACCACGCATTATGAAGGGTTCTGTAGTTGGTATGAATTTATCCCAAGAACAAACTTAACATTGTAGTTGAAAAACATGTCCTTCCTTAAGGAATGTACTGAAGAACATGTTTTTCCACTGTAAATGTAAGTTGGTCGACTATTACTCGATAACTTGTGAAGCCTACTTAGCTGTGATAGTTTTCCTTTTAACTTCTTATGTATACTACTGCTGTGAATTTTTTCACATATCCAAGTACAAACATTTAGCTGGCCGGAGGGGGACACTTGACTCTAACAAAAATTAGCACTTTAAAGCTTAATATTACGATTAATGATCCCTGAATCGAAAAATGGTTTTCACAAACCTACAATATTATTGAACGGCCTATCCTACGATACTCCACACCATGGGACCGACGAGAAAAAAAATATCATCCCCACTTTACGTGTAGGGGAGTACCTACCTAAAAAAAATATATTTCAAGATTTTATTTTACCACTGTCGGCGTGATTAATATGTATACTCATACCAAATTACAGCTGTCTAGCCTCTGAGCTAAACCGCAGACAGATAGACAGAAGGACATGGGTTCCTTGTTTACTACGAAACCCTAAAAAGCAGTTATACGGGCACCTCGCGTCGTCCCCACGGTAACTGTAGAAATGTAGATGGGCTTTGCCTACCCTTTTACCCATAAGTAAAATACTCATAAAGAAACGTTTGAAGAAGGTATAAGACAAACCGCGGCATTCAAAGCGAACGGGAATTAGAAAATCATCTGACAAAAGATGTCTTTAGCAGTAAACTGTAAAATAATAATGTGTTAATTACGATTACGATGCGCCCGCGGCCGCGGCCGACGCAAATAAGCGGCCGGTAAAATATCGCCACGAGCGTGTTTATTTGTCACTATTATTATGAAAGCGGGGAAAACCGATAAAATGTGAAGAAATGTCTTTAAGGTGAAACTAGTCGATACTTTTTCCATACAAATTTCGGGGGGGTATTACTCCACTGTTTGACATTGTACATCCAAAGTTAAACATGATATCGTTTTGTCTTAATATTAATTTTGTCTGTACGGAAGCAGAATATTAAAATAAAAAGCCATTAAAAAGTTATGAGCCAACAAAGATTCGTTTTTCCTGCTAATTTTAGCGCAATTTTGGGCGTAAATAAGTAATAAAAGAAGTGTAAAATCTCCAAAACAAAGTCCGCTTCGAAAAAGCTCAATTATCGATGATTTCAATTACCGTTATTTGTAATTGATTTATCCAGCAGTTCTTCATAAAACTCAACCTTCCAAAAGACTTTTTGCGCGCGGTTTACTATGAATTATCGTGTATTTCACTCAACACACGATGACGGACACGATGCTATTATGGGACAGCGTGCTTTTTGGCCACGCCCACCAGTGAGTTCGAGCCCGCGACTAGTTGGTTCTTAATCCCAGGTTTCTCTAGTGTTTTAAGACTTGAGGATAGTACTATGTCATGTCTTTGTTGGAAGAAATATGGGTGTATTCCCGCAGGCTGTCCTCACCGCCCGTGTCCCCATTAATGGTAATTCACATAAAATGGCGAAACCAAAGGTTCCATTTTCTTTTAAGTACTGATTTCAGAAATATTAATAAAAAAATCAGTACTCAGATAGACAGAATTACTTTCACATTTATAATATTAGTATGGATAATATATATATCATTAATGGGAACACGGGCGGTGGGAACAACGGGAATTAATACACCAAATAAATAAACATTATCCTTTCTTTTCTTTCAAAATATTTTATTTCACATAAACCTACATGGGCACTTATGAAATGTCAGAAGCTAGGTGCACGGTTCCAATTGGTCGTTTCCTATGAAGAAGAGCCGGCAAGAAATTCCACGGTTACTCTTTCAAAAATAATTGGCCGTTACAATATTTTCAAATAAATGTAAATAACATAGACACCACACCAACACTTTTATGTCATACTTAGGTACCTACTACACCTTTTCAGTTCTTCATGAGAAAGAAAGAAAGAAAGAAAAATTGTTTATTCTGCACAAACAAGACGCACATTACATGAAAAATAGACAAAATACACATACTAATACAAAGTAACCAAAAGCCTCGTATTCAGAACCTTAAATGTAACAATAAAAATTAAAAAGTTTGGCAGTGACAGTGTAGAATTCGAATCAGTAACCACATATCCTGGGGAGGACACCAGACCATTCTATGCTGGGGACGGTCCACCCCCCCCGTCCTCCTCCCTATATACGCTTACGAGTAGCTTTGCCTTCAATATTCTTCTAAAAAGCTAAAGCTACCGAATCAAATTCCCCCAAAAACTCACGTAAGTCGAGATAACAGAATAGTATAAATTCGGCGGTGGCTACTGGGTCGACGTCCAGAGGCGTCACGGTTCACGCTCCGTGGCTCCGACTCCTTAACTAACTCATATTCGTTGCCTATGTTTATTATTATACAGTTACTCGAATCCGAGAGAATTAAGGATTTTTTGTACCAAATTTAATGTGTAGAACAAAAGACATCAAAGCGATACTTTAGTTAGCAAGTTTATTAATTATTGTAGCTTTTTTTTCCACTTATTTATAATATTAGTAATTAAACTAACACATAAATAAACATAATAATAGCTCCAATTTCATCGGCTCATAAAGATATGAGACGACATTTTATTTACCGGTAGAACGGGGCTATTTGGATTTTCGGGGGTTACCTAATTTGAATATAGTAATTGTAAGATTTGAGTTGACATAAATTCTACCAAATCACCATAGACAGCTTTTATTTTATTTGTGGTCTTGTTTACTTTTACAGTTTTTCGTACGAAGATCACAATTCGAATTAATGTCAACTCAAATCTTACAATTGCTTTGTTCCAAATAACCCCCGAAATTCCAAATAGCCCCGTTCTACGGTATTTATTTTATTATTTACACACAGCAAAATACAGAGACATGACATAATTATAAATGTGAGTACAAAGGTATTTCTTAAGAAATTTCTTTCAGCAGACCTGCGAAAGCAGAAATGAAAAAGAAATGTAGACAAGAAGAGAAAAATATGCATATGCGAAGTCTTAAACTAAAATACTTGTACATACTTATATTATAAATGTGAAAGTAACTCTGTCTATATATAAACCGCTGAACCAATCGTCATGAAAGGCAGAGATATAGCCTGGGATATGGTGATTTTATACGCGATAACCGAAATCCACGCGGGCTGAGCCGCGGGCAAAAGCTAGTATTAAATATACTGTTACTGTAAGACTGCATCATCCCACTGCTGGGCAAAGGCATGCCCCATGACTTCCAGCTCTACATACTTTAGAAATAACATTTTTTTTTTTTTTTTTTTGTTTATAATCCTGAAAATAATACTAAATGTCATGTATAGAAAACATTGGACCACTATTTACGCCACACCCTGTATAAAATACTCACAGTTGAGAGGAAACATAATTACATGACATAACGTCGTCGGCAACTTTATGATGAAAACGAGGTCCAAGTTTTATCACCCTCTCTGTCATAAACAAGACAAATGACATGCAACACGTAATCTAGCAACATGTTCACATGCCATTTACTTAATCATTACCAATGTAAAGTTAATGTGACATTTCGTTACATAAAACGAGCCTATTCATTAAAACAGTTACATCATTCACAATGGGTACGCTCGATTAAATCTTGACTGTCAAAAATTATAAACATGATGTAATATTATGTAAAATACGGAAACGGAGCACGGAAACTTCCATCCATAGACATCAATTTACTTATTTATGATAGCCTGTTGTTGTTGAACAAGTTAAGTTAAGGCGAGGTTCTTCGAGCGTGCATTTTTGTTCTTGAGGTGGCAGCTGGGCGCGAGTAAATTGTGCTGTAAATTTTGTTAATTTTGGGTTGAAAATTATATGTTTTACGATATTAACTATGTTAAACCCGACGGACGAATGAATGTAGCTTCATTTTTCTTACTGACCGACTCCTTAACAGTTCAAAAGTGCCTGTAAATGGTTTAATTGAAATAAATGGTTTGAGTTTTAAGGTAACATTACATCATCATATACGTTAATTAATATATGATATTCAGTACATAATGTGGTATAATATTGAAATAAAATGATTTTAATCTACAAAATAATGGTATGTTTGGATTTTTTTTCTATCGAGCTGAACTTTATCCAATTATGTAACGAGTACCCGACGTACCTACACAAAGGTCTCAAAAGCAACATAAAATTTTTCACGTGTTTAATCATAACCGTTTCTAAATAAAATGACATTAAAATTACATTTCCTAGAGGTTAACTTGAAAAACCTCGCCTTAATGTAAAAGTAGGTAGCGTTGCGATGATTAAGTTTTATTAGATTAATGGCGTTAGCTAGTTTAATGAGAGTAAACTTTCGATTTGCTTAGGAATGCAGTTATTTTGCTCAAGTCCGCCTGGCTAGCTACCACCATCTTATAGATAGATAGAACACTCTTTATTATGTACACCATAAAAATTACAGATATTAATGTAGAACTGTTATATAGGGCGGTCTTATCGCTAAGGCCTTTATCACACTAGTGAGTTGCGAGCGAGTGGAAAGCGGGGCGAGTGCGCAACGAGCTCGCCGCGAGTTCACAACGTGTCCGCGGCGAACACGCCGCGGGTGCGCAGCAAGTTCGCGGTGTACGATCCGCGTTTTGTACATTCAGTGCCTGTTGTACGTTCAGTGCCATTCATAAAATAGCGTCGACAGCGCCGTTCGCCGCGAGCTCACTGCGCACCCGCGGGCCGCGGCGTCTGCGCGGTGCGTTCGCCGCGCACACGTTGCGAACTCGCGGCGAGCTCGCTGCGTACTCGCTTCGCTTTCCACTCGCTCGCAACTCGATAGTGTGAAAAAGCCCTAAAAGTGATCGTTTACAGACAAACTTTGGATGGGTCAAAAGTAGGAGAGACAATACTGCAGGTACTCAGTGGTGTACCATTTACATAAACAATACATAAATACATACTTACATACATAAAGCATATACGGCACGGTTGACGCAGTGGTTAAGCGATTGCCTACTGCGCTGCACTGCGTGTCGCGGGTTCGATTCCCGCACGGAACAAATATTACGCACCCACAATACAGGAGAAATTCCCAGTGTGGGGCAACATTAAAAAAAAACAATAGATACTTATCTAAGTCTGTCGCCATACAACAATGTTAACAGCATTTGTTGTGTTTCGGCAGTTAGAGGTAAGATAGCCAGTTCCTCTGTGGTTGAGGATTCCGGGTGAAGCTCGCTTCCACCTTCGGCCTTATCATCACTTACCATCAGGTGAGATAGAGGACAGAGCTTCACAGTTGAGGATAAAAAACATCTTAGCTAAGCTCGTTAATGAACTGCTCTCATTATCACACTTGGGTGTAGAATCTCAAGTGTTGCTGTGAAAACGTTAACGTTATTACGACCTACTAGTTCTGCGTTAGATGATGATGTTTATTAACAAGGCCAGCATCTCGAAGAGTTATTTCAATCTCAGTTTAAAATAACATCTTAAGAGCCAACTAGTCGCGGGCTCGAACTCATTGATGGGCGTGGCCAAAAAGCACGCTGTCTCACCTAGCATCGTGTCCGTCATCGTGTGTTGAGTGAAATGCACGATAATTCATAGTAAACCGCGCGCGTAAAAAATTACGAAAAGTCCTTTAGAAGGTTGAGTTTTATGAAAAAACTACTAGATAAATCAATTACCGTGTCGGTGTTGTGTGGTGCTAGACGTAAAGAATAGTAGCACTCCATTTCCTCCCTTGGGTGTCGTAAAAGGCGACTAATGGACTTACTAGAGAATGGGCAGCAGCGTTCTCTTTGCATTTTAACACCATACTGCGATCGCCAACCCGCCTGCCAAGCGTGGCGATTATGGCAAACCCCCCCAATTAGGGGAGCCCTATGCCCAGCAGTGGACGTGTTTCGGCTGAAATGATGATCATGATGATGATGAAATCAATTACAAATAAAGTTTATTGAAGTCTTCGATAATTCAGCTTTGTCGGAGCGGACTTTGTTTTGTAGATTTTACACTTCTTTTATTACTTATTTACGCCCAAAATTGCGCTAAAATTAGCAGGAAAAACGAATCTTTGTTGGCTCATAACTTTTTAATGGCTTTTTATTTTAATATTCTGCTTCCGTACAGACAAAATTAATATTAAGACAAAACGATATCATGTTTAACTTTGGATGTACAATGTCAAACAGTGGAGTAATACCCCCCCGAAATTTGTATGGAAAAAGTATCGACTAGTTTCACCTTAAAGACATTTCTTTTTTACTTGGGTATAGTTTTCATTGTATTTGCCGGTATATTGGCGTGTGCTAGCTGACATAGGGCAAATAATTTAATTTACTGTTCTGTGTCTCGTAATGTAAAATTAATTACTTGGTATACCTACTATTGTATAGAATCAAGTTTGTCTAACTGAACAGACAGATGTGCTGCTAGGGAGTTTGTTGCGCCACTTCTTCTTCCCAGCTAAAGCACTAGGAAGTGGTGAAGGGCGGCCGTTTTGGGGGACTGTCTTATGTAATTTTGACGTTCGAAAAGTGCTGAGTCTCAGCCTTATTTGAATAAATTACTTTTGATTTTTTTTTAATTTTGACCTCATGCTCAGCAGTAACAACAAGACTACAACGCCACATGGCAACTACGCATCAAAGATCTGACGTCACACGAATCCTGCATCGCGCAATCAGAGTTTACCGCGCGACTAGCATTGTATATGTTACCGGCCAAACCCGATTTCAGGCCAAACTAGTTTGTCCTAGGCCAAACCGGTTTATCATAACTATTTTGGTTAACACCCCGACTCGGATAGGTTAGGTTAGATTACCTTCGTGGTTATTTTTTTTAAACCACCCAGAAATAGGAGCCCCACCAAGCGGGGCTCCGTCGACCTATCTTAGCGCAGGTGGAGTTTGGCCTAGGCTATACTGGTTTGTCCTATCGCGTGTAGGGAGGGTTTGGCCTAGGACAAACTAGTTTGGCTTGAAATCGGGTTTGGCCGGTAACTTATACAACATCCCGACATCAACCGTCGGGCAGTTGCCCACCAGACACGACACCCGTCTGGTCGGAGGGTCCTCCCTTTTCTATAGAGTATGAGTGAACTTTAAACCGTGTTCTTCATACTTCTATAAGACCAATGAGGACGTCAGAAGAAGTTCGGACGAAATACATAAATGAAAACAGATACCAGTTAGATTTTAAATGCCTCCAGTCCTTTACTAGATTTACTTGAAAGCTTGTTTGAAAGTACCCATGTAATTATGATGGCATATCGATCGTTATGAGACATAAATGTTCTAAGAATAGTCAGACCACCCTGTAGTTTAACTGGATTATTGAAACTCTGTCTGCTTTAATAGGTATGCGTTTACTGATCCTATCATTGATAAGACAAGATTGGCTAAACAATAAGCTATGAAATTGTAGGTTAGTATTCATCAAGGACTTAGTACAGATCGTACAATCGGATGCATATTCACCTAAAGTTGAGGTGTTGGCTATTATAGAATGCGCTTTTGTATCGAAAAAACCCGCGATTCCGGGATCGACTAATTTAGAGTTCTGATTATAGAATCGAATGTATATTTACTTACGTTCAGGTTTTGGCTAATATGGAATGCACTTTTGCATCGAATTCGCGATTCCGGAATTGATAAATTTATTTATTTCTGATTGTAGAATCGAATGCTAGCTTATGGTATATAGTTAAATAGTACCACATATTTAATCATTTGATTTGAAAACAAATTCTTAAAAATCCGGGAACAAAAAAAACATTTAAGAAGCCGTTTCCATAATTTCGCATCCAAAAGTTATCTTTAGGTAAATATGCATCCGAATATCCGATCTTTGCTTATAAGCAAGCACTGCCTCTTTAGAAAGTAGGAGTCACCGATTGATTCAATCTGATTGATGTAAATCTAGATCAAAGTTGATTAAAGCATATAAGTAAGGTGCAGCGGCGAAAGTGTAAATTTTTGTTAGAAAGAAGTCGATGCGAAGCCGGTTTTAACTTATTGACTTATCAATTATGTAAAAAGAAAACGGGGCAGTCTTTTGGACTGCCGATAGAAGTGAAAACTAAGTAACTAAAGCGTTCGGTGACGATGACGCGAGTTCCATGATTTTTGTTCAACCAAAAAGTACACATATATACCTACACAGTATACATATAGCTCATGGAAAGCGTTCGGTGACGATGACGCGAGTTCCATGATTTTAGTTCACCCAAAAAGTACACATACACACAGTACCTATACATATAGCTCATGGAAAGCGTTCGGTGACGATGACGCGAGTTCCATGATTTTAGTTCACCCAAAAAGTACACATACACACAGTACCTATACATATAGCTCATGGAAAGCGTTCGGTGACGATGACGCGAGTTCCGTGATTTTTGTTCACCCAAAAAGTACACATACACACAGTATACATATAGCTCATGGAAAGCGTTCGGTGACGATGACGCGAGTTCCATGATTTTTGTTCACCCAAAAAGTACACATATATACACAGTATACATATAGCTCATGGAAAGCGTTCGGTGACGATGACGCAAGTTCCTTGATTTTTGTTCACGCAAAAAGTGCTCAACAAAAAAATTCGTGATACATTAATCTGCATGATTCCCATCATCAAAGGCATGGCATTTTTTTTCTAACTAGCCGACCCGGCAGAAGTTGTCCTGTCCAAATTTAAATAAACCATTCATACAAAATTCCCATAGAAAATGCACTTTCAATTTTCTTGAATTTTTCAATTTTCCCAGCAACTTTTCATTTTGTTCTTTCCGAAAATCTTGGATTCGGAAAAAATTGGCAAATCGGTCCAGCCGTTCTGACAACGAACAGCTTTTAATTTTTAGGGTTCCGTACCAAAAGGGTAAAACAGGTCCCTATTACTAAGACTCCGCTGTCCATCCGTCCGTCTGTCACCAGGCTGTATCTCATGAACCATGATAGTTAGACAGTTGAAATTTTCACAGATGATGTATTTCTGTGGCCGCTATAACAACAAATATTAAAATGAATAAAATAAATATTAAAGTGGGGGCTCCCATACAGCAGACATAATTTTTTTTCTGTTATTACAGATATTTTATAGGTACAGAACCCTTCGTGCGCGAGTCCGACTTGCACTTGGCCGGTTTTTTATTGTATAGACTACGGAATACCAAAACCTCGAACAAAGGCCAACAATCCCGGTTTAACGCGCTGCACGCAGGTTATATTGAACGTGTTCGATATAAAAACTTGTGCGGAACAGATGCTCCCGCGCACCTGTCGCGCGACCAGGGGGAATTTTAATTCCTGTTTAGAAACTAGGTGGGTTTATCCACTTAATTTTTTTTTTTTTAAATATATACGCGCAGTAAATAGGTAGGATATTAAGCAACCCTAATGTAGCAAAATTGAAGAAGTGTGAATGGCGTAACTATAATTAGACCTTTAATTAATTAAATAGTGTTCATGGACAAAACGCAGGTGCATTGATTAATATTAAAGATCACATGCTGTGCTGTCACCCGAGGCACCCAAGGATTGAGCATAATAGAAACAAGTCAAAAATGGGGATTCGACGTTTATCCTAGCCAAATGTATGTACAGTACGCAGCAAATCAGTGGTAACAAAACCAGTATAAGCTGGCCTCGGATTCTGTACTAAAGATCTGAAGTCTGGATCTGGATACGGTACCTACGTCGGATGCAGAAGGTACAGGACCAGAAGAAATACTCTTTTTGAAGCAGCTTATCTCCAGCCCAGCAGTAGACTGATATTTAGCTCAGTTGATGATCTTTTGGTGTCAGAGTTTTTATGTCACCCATAGGCCTCTGACTTGGCTTCATATATTGTCGCCTTAGTAGTGAAGGGAGCTATTTCACACTAAACTGGTTCCAAGATTATAATAAATCAAAAATTCACCACTTGATTTTTTGTTCCTAGTTTCATTTAACTCCTTTCCCGCCTGAATGAAAAACCAAACCTCTAGTTGAGCTATCACTTAGATCTCTTCACCACTAGAATCTCCGTCTAGCGACGAGTATGGTGGTGTTCATAACTCAATTCGGTCAAAAGTGTGGCTTAGCTCTCTTAACCACTAATGCGACGATATGCCGTCGAGAAATATCTCTCAAGCAGGTAGCATTGTTCTTCGTTAGATGTCTCTGTCTAATCGATCGTCGATCGTTCAACCTTGGATCTTCTCCCTATATTATAGGATCTCAGCATAGATGATTTTTAACCAGATACAACAAGCCCCATCTTGTAAAGTACCCAGTAACGCCCTAAGCCGAGGCTCGAGTCCCACTATGGGACGCCCTTAGCTGTGTTACTTAACTTTTATTTTCTGGCGAGGGGCCCTTCTGGCCCTGCCAACGATCGGTTAAGCTCTCAGCTAACTGCGATAGGTCCGTACCAAAAAAAAAAAAGATGATTTTTAGTCTTGAAAGATCATTTGCGTACATAACTACAGACCTACCTACTTATGCTAATTCAATAGCGCGGTTGTATCTATTTGCTATCGATATTTAATCATAAACAAAAGGGATGTTTTTCGTTCTGGAGGAATACCTTTGTCACGTCTTACAACAGCCATGGGAAGTGATCACAATGATCTATGCTCAGTCCGTTATGATAATATTATGATTAAGCTTAATTATCACCTTTGCGGTTATGAAAATATGAAAATGTTATAATGTTTTTGCGATAAATTAGTATTTGTGAATCGGAGAACTTACAGTTCGTCATAATCGTAGAACAGTGACGGATCTGACATTTATGTTAAACTCTGCCGCGCGTGAAATAACAGCAGTAAGTATAATTTTTGTCTAAATTGAGTCAAACATAGATTCGGAATCAGCGCAATGAACTGATTCTGAATCAATGCTCAAATAAATTTGGACAAAAATTATACTTTTTTTTTTTTCCTTTTGGCAATTGAACCGATGTCGACTATTCTGCCATTGTCGCGTTTAGACGGCAGCACAGCGGCGGCCGTCGACATTGCACTTTGTGGTAGGTCTACAGGTTCTGTTAGTCGCTGTAGAAACGAGGACATGGGTTAGTAAAAAATATAATTATTATACAGTAGGGTACAGCACAAAGACATATTATACTACATATTATTTACATAATTATTGCACACCAACTAAGTTACAATTTTATGTGAGAGAAGTGATGGAGAGAAGTGGTATAAGTTTACTGCTGTTATTGCGTGCGCGACAGAGTTTAACATAAATGTCAGATCCGTCATTGTTCTACGGTTATGACGAGTTCTTGGTATGTTTGCTAGCAGAAACTTGAGTGTGGCGTAAATGAATGACTGCTTAGCAGAAGACATTTCGTTTTGAATTAATATTTGATCGGTGTGGACACTGCCAAAAGTCTCTTCTACTGGACCTATCCTTAAAAAATAAGATATATTGTGGTTACAGACCTATACTGACAGAATCGTGAAAATTTAGTTTATCATTTAGTCTAGTATTTTTATTGAGATTTAACGTTGTAGGCCTAGTAGACTGTAGATTTATTGGCACTTTTCTATTTTTGTTAAGTACCTGGTAATTGTTGAAAGGCCTACACTGTCCTCCCATACCTATTAACACTATTATTTTAAAATATTGTAAAAGCCGATTATTTTTAAAATAGTAACCGTGGAGTTTCTTGCCGGCCCTTCTCCATAGGAAACGACTAATTGGAACCGTGCACCCATGTAGGTTTATGTGAAATAAAATATTTTGATTTGACAGCTGACTTTCCACAGACATCCGTGGTTTAGACACAGACATTAACCAACTATACCTTAAAAGGATTTCTGATCAATTATCCGCAGTTTCGAAGTAACTCCTCCGGTTAAATTAAACTCATCCTTGTAATTTAAAACTACAGCGGCTCCCACAGTTGAAGATCAAGCAGCTGCAAACAGCTATTGAAACAAAAGCAAGAGAGCGTATGACAGATGCACATGTTATTGGGTCTGTAGGCGCATGTTTACGGCAAGGGCAGTCACCTGCGCGCGCGCAAGGACGCGCGCCATTCATAAACGAGTTGGTTTCGACACCAAGCGTAGGATGAATTGAAATGTTAGTGATCTGGGGATATTATGGGTAGTTTATTGATATATTTTGTAGTGAAATATGTCCAATATAGGTAGCTTATTATGCCAGGGTATAACTAGAAGCTAATGAACTAGTGGAAAAGAAATGAAGTTTTTGGAATTGATAGGATGAATGATTTTTTGAACATTGCGAAGAAAGAAGAAAAAAAAAAAAAAAAAAAAAAAAAATACTAATATTAAATATTTGAAATGGCAACATTCCATTCTGTCGGCAAAAAAAAAATTAACTCTATTATTCCAGTATCTGATTAATAGTTCTATCAATTTGAAGCTTTACAGGTTTCCTAAATTATTACAGCCATATACTTAGAATTTCGTTGGCAATCAGCAAAGTAAAATCATCTAATGAGCCATGATCCGTCAGCAATTTTATCGGTCTCCACAATGACATTTAAATATAAGTATTGCAAATATTTGTACTGCAAAACAAATACTACGGTACTACAGTTTGTTTTTATAATTGGTCCGTGTTGGCCTTGAATTCAATAAATAATAATAATAATAAAAACTAAACATAAATTGGACAAATATTGAATAGCAATATTTCAATATTCTAAATAAATCGTTTATTTACTTCAAAATAAAGATAATAAAGATCATTTTGCCAGTGAATGGAGAGTCCAAGTTTATGTGTGGCCAGTCTTCGTAATTCTATTAGACTGGCTGCACCGTTACCGCTTTCAGTGCGCGTTCTAAACATTAATCACTCTAAGTTATTGGCCATTTTATGAACCGTTTGCATTCCATGTCTTTTGTCTCTGGTTGTCTACGATGAAAATGTTCACTTTATTAATGTCCCGTTTGCGTTTTCTTTTTAGGTTGCCTATTGATTGTATTTCAGACAGATTTTCATGTGACTATGGGAATGTTGAATAAAAGCTTCCTGCCCGCACGCCTGTACTTCCTCCCCGACCCTTGACTGTAAGTGAAGCGCCGCCAGCACGCGCTTTAGCTGAGCAGCATGTAATCCAAACTCCCCCTGATAATAATCAAAACACTGATTTTATCCAGCCACCGACGGTCCCTTGCAACCCTCCCTCCGACGTTGCCCTAAGCCGAGGTTCTTACCCCACAGGGGGTGCCCTTAGCGAGCAGCAGTCGTTTAGTTTATAAGTTTTTACGCCCTGGCTGGAGGAATTAAGTTTCGTTAGGAGCTTAAGGCAGCCACAGGAAAGTCCGGTTAAAGAGTCGGAACCTTAGTGGTTACACTCTGAGATGCCCTAGATAAAAAAAAAAAAAACGCCTGTACAGTCACTCCTTCATCTACTTATAAAACTTTTTAAATTCAGTAAAGTCTACTTTATTTTATTTTATTTATTTGGGACCAAAAACAGTTATACATTACAGCATTTACAAAAGTAGTTATATTAGTGTCGAAAAAACGTATAACCCACACTATTGTCCACGAAGTGACATCGGTGTATAAAAATAAACGCATGTTGAATGAAAAATAAATAAAATACATACACACATCAAAAAAAGTTTGTGATCACTAGCATATTAAGCTGATAATTATCTATAAATATAAAAATCAATTGCTGTTAGTTAGTCTCGCTAAAACTCGAGAACGGCTGGGCCGATTTAGCTGATTTTGGTTTTGAAATGTTTGTCGTAGTCCAAAGAGGTTTAAACGGTGAGAAAATACGGAAAAAAAAAAACTATTTGTGAACGGCTGGACAGATTTCGCTAATTATTTTTTGTTGTGTTTGTTATTGTCAGGAGAAGGTTGGACGGTAGGTAGGGTAGAGCAGGTAGGGTAGGGTAGGTAGGTAGGGTAGGATAGGTAGGTAGGGTAGGGTATGGTAATGAAGTTTATACTATACTAGCTTTTGCCCGCGGCTCCGCCCGCGTGGATGTCGGTTATCGCGTAAAAAAGTAGCCTATGTCCTTCTCCATATCCCAGGCTATATCTCTACCAAATTTCATTACGATCGGTTCAGCTGTTTAGGCGTGAAAACGTAACATACAGACAGACAGACAGATAGACAGACAGACAGAGTTACTTTCACATCTATATATATAAAAATGAATCCCTATTTCCCTTGGTCACGGCATCACGCGTGAACGGCTGGACCGATTTCACAAATTATTTTTTTGTTGTGTTTGTTATTGTCAGGAGAAGGTTCTTATGTAAGAAAAATTTAAGAAAGTTAAAAAAAAAAATTGTGAGAAAACGACCATATTTACATTTTTATTGTAATAATAAGTAGGTAACTCTATCTTCTAATGTAACTTTATGGCGTTTGACATAACGTGTCAGTCATCATTTGGTAGGTGTGAGAATAGATTTTATAAAAAAAAAAAAAAAAAAAAATTGAAGGTTTTAGTTAGGTAGGGTAGGGTAGGTAGGGTTGGTAGGGTAGGGTAGGGTAGGGTAGGTAGGTGGGTAGGGTAGGGTAGGGTAGGGTAGAATAGGGTAGGGTAGGTAGGTAGGCTAGGGTAGGGTAGATAGGTAGGTAGGGTAGGTTAGAATAGGGTAAGGTAGGGTAGGGTAGGTAGGTAGTTTCCTTTGCGCGTAGACAAACTGACACAGTCAAATAGCTTTTGACAGAACGAAGTCTGTCGGGTCAGCTAGTTTATAATATTAGTATGGATTTCCTTTGCGAACAGAACGAAGAACGAAGTCTGTCGGGTCAGCTAGTAATTTATAAATTGAACTTTATCAAGAAAAATTCTTTGTTGTGTGTTTTCTTTAAAAAGAAATAGGTACCCTGTTTGAAATTAAAAAAATAAAACAATTTTTTATTTTTTATTGAGTAATTATTCATAATGTAATTGTAACAGACATTTGATAGAAAGAAAAAGACGGTTTAACCAAACTTTAACAACAATTTATTAATAAAAGGTTTATATTCAATATAATATAACTCCTCCCCTGGCTCGAACACATGCAGTGATCCTCCTGGGCATGCTGAAAATCAAGTTATCCAGCATTTCTTGGGGTAACCTGTTCCATTCTTGAATAGCGGCTTCCCTGCGCTCTGACACTGTTTGGGGACGTGGCTTACGGTTCCAAACAGCTCGCTTAAGAGCATCCCACGCGTGCTCTCTTATCTAAGAAAAAGAAATCATAATATAATCTACTGTAACAAAAAAGATTTCGATTTTTCAAAGTGATCGCAAACTTTTTTGATGTGTGTATTTAAAAGAAAAACACTAATTAGTGTTTGCCTTTTTTTTTTAAACCGACGAATCGAAGGAAGCGGATGACAAGAGCATCCGTCATAAAGGCGACTTGCAAGAGACTTAAAAATTCAAAATATCTTTATTGTGGGCATATGTTTTATCAAAAATTTAAGTTCCACTATGTCCTGCCTAATAGGCATTCAATAATAATGTATTGGCATTAAATTAAAAATTATTTTAGAATTTAATTATTATAAATGTCAAAATATCAAAATACAGGTCAACAAATCAATCAATAATTCATGAAATCTTGGATCGTCTAGTATGCTTTATCAATTAAAAAGTTTCGTAATTTATTTTTAAATACTGGAAGTTCTTTAGTGCTCAGAATGTCAATAGGTATTTTGTTATATATTTTTGATGCAATGCCAAAGAAGCTTTTGTTAAATAGAGCCGTTTTATGTGGTACTTACATTAGAAATATTTAATATAATTATATCTTTTCGATTTGAGTTTATCAAATAGATTTTAATTTGTTTTTATAAATACGGCTACTTCATACTTAAATGTAAATTGCAGGAAAGGTAAAAGAAAGCTAAGGAAAGGAAAGGTAAGATTGTGAAACCATTCTTTTAAATTTAGATTGCGACAGCGCGAAAATATCAAAATCAATTAATTGTGAGTTAATTTATTGGTGGTTGTGTACTTTGGAGTTTCATTATAATTTATGATGGCCGTCTATATCACCTGTCCCGTTCGGCTGGCCGGTAAATTTTACCTTCAAGGTTGGAAAAGAGACTTGTTTATGCCCTTTATCGAAGCACTTAGATAATATAGAACCACTCAAACAGACAACCAATGAAATCATTAGAAAATCAAACAAATGCTGTCGCTGACAAATTCTCATATTTATTCTCGTGCCAAGTAAACTTCAGGTTCTCTTTTCACCACCGATGTGTGAGTCCAGCGCACGCAGTAACGACGCACCGGGGAGCGAAATAACTGTGTTTTTACTGGGTCAGGATTACTGCAAACAAGTTTACTTACTTATACCCGTCTTTAAAACCCCACGCGTTATGTGAAATGTCAATGAAACTTTTGTACGGACTACGGATGGTGATACGGACGGACGATCGGACGGATGAACGGATGATGGTTCGCGTTTTGAGTGTTTGTTTTTTATTCTTAACTAGCTGATGCCCGCGCCATCGCCCATGTGGCTTTTTTATATGATAAAAGTTACTCCTTATAACATCAGCTATCTGCCAGTGACGTTTTCGTCAAAATCGGTCCAGCCGTTTCGGAGATAAGCTGGAACAAACAGACAGCTCGACAGAAACAAACTTTCTTTTTTTTTTGTTATAAACACCGTATATAATTTCATATTATGCATTTAGTAAAAAGCTTTTATTTTGACATTACAAACAGACAGACACTTCAATTTTATTTATTTTTGTATAGATGCGTTCACGGACTTTTTCGAAGAATTGATCCTTGAGACGACAATGTGCCGTTACCGTTATGTTTGCACCAAGTAAAAAGTGTGGAACTGAGTTTTACTACTTTGAGCGCTTCTTCTAGATACTTACAATATGCAATGTGACAGATGCGCGGGCGCAAGCCTCCCATTTATTTGGACAGTCTGTACTCTGCAGCTTCACCGTGCTAGGTACCGTTCAAATAGTGGTCTAAACCAAATAACCGCTAGTCAATAGACAAAATGCTGCGCCCGCGCCGCTTTGTGTATGTTAATATTCATTAGCATATTACACTACAAATGTTGGGAATTCTGAAAAATGTAGTTTACGCCAAAATTAAATTTTGATTAGCTTAGATGTTTTTTTTTTTCTTCTTTTTAATTGGAATTATTTAGTACAGTCAGTTACTGCAATTAGCTGACCCCCCTTTTCTCAAAAGGTTGAGGTTTATTTACAAAAAAATCCTATGACGTACATAATATTTTTCTGGTTTTGGGTAGATTTTGTATAGGTATTTAAGTAAATAAAATTAAGAATGATAAAATTCTATCAATTCCTATTCTAAAAAATCTCAACCATTTATGCATGGGTGGTCAGCTAATTGCAGTACCTAACTGACTATACCATATAAACCATGAACCGAGGTGCTTATATTATGTACAAATCAAACTGAAATCAAACCTTTTCTCAATTATGTTGGAGTCAGCTTCCAGTCCAACTGAATCCAGCTGATTACCGGTATTTTACATAAAGCGAGCCTATCTGACTTCCACAACACTGGGTACAATGTGTGCCACGAAAGATGAGACTTGACCGCGCCTCCCGCGCCGTTTCCATCGCCCCGATGACGACCGATCCCGTCCCGCGCACAGACCTCATACCGCTAAAGAGACCTAAAATCGTTTACTGCGCAAGTCAAACCACGTGGTGTGTCAAGTCTCATCTTTCGTGGCACGCATTGTAACATAACACGATACCCCTTGGTAAGACTGCTTGTAAGACTTTTGGGCTTCTTTAACGACTGTCAAAGATCTACGAATGACAGCTGGGACCAACGGCAACGGCTTAGCGAGCTTTCTGAGCCACGTAAGTATACATACTAACTAGCTTTTGCCCGCGGCTCCGCCCGCGTGGATGTCGGTTATCGCGTAAAAAAGTAGCCTATGTCCTTCTCCATATCCCAGGTTATATCTCGGCCAAATTTCATGACGATCGGTTCAGCGGTTTAGGCGTGAAAATGTAACATACAGACAGACAGACAGAGTTACTTTCACATTTATAATATTAGTATGGATAAAGTCAAAGTCAAATCATTTATTTCAAATAGACATAAAAAAGGCACTTTTGAACGTAAACATTTCAAAAATAGTTAATTGATTCTAGTTGCCCCTTCCAAAAGGTAGTTATGTATGGAGAAGAATGAATGGGCAAGAAACTCCATACTTACTCTTTTCAAATGTTAACAATAGTTTGTATACATTAATAAATAATTACAGGTGAAGACGATGTACCTCGAATAAAAATTACTATACCACAATAGGTAAAGAGAATGAAAAGTGAAGTAATGACAGACAAACTAATAAATTCAATAGATACATGGTGCTCACATATTTACAAACATTGTATATGATTTTCCTAAAAATAAGTCAGTGTGTGAGTTAAAGTATATTAATGTACAGACGCCAGCACATCAAGCTACTACAATCTGTCAAATTTCTTTAATAGATTTTCAACTTTATCACTACAGCATAAGGTTCAAGGTTGATTGCGAAAATTTGACAGTTTCGGGTAACTTGACCTGCTGGCGTCTGTACATAACTTACATGAAAAATGGCGGAAGGAAGGTACCTAATGGAAAAAGTGCCTACCGGAAGTTACGCAGCACAAAAACCAAACCAAAAAACAAGCAAAAGAAAAAGTGTAGGTAAACTAGATTATTTTACAAGATTTGTTATGTCTTTTTTGTTTAAAATTAATAAGATTTATTCATATTTAACACTTGCTCTTAGTAAATTACACGTCACGCTTTCTCTTGGGCTCACAAATAAAAGTTAAAACATATTGATAAGTTAGTTTTACAGTGATTATCTCTTTATAAAGAAGATTCGCAAACTCGCGATGAATATAAAGAAGATGAAAACTGCTAATAAAGCTATTTATCTATCGAAAAATACATATTAATATGTTTTAACGTTTGATATATCAATTAGTATGTAAATGTATTCACGGTATTATCATATTTAAATACTTTCTTTATACGATATGTTATGAGACACAAATGCATACGTTTAGCTTGGAGAAGTTATATTAATATAATATATTACTTAATTAAGATGGTTTGTGTGACAATAAAGAGTTGAAAGTGTAAGATTTTATGCATTCATGGTTTTCTCTGTGAAGGCTCGTACAGACTAGTTCGATATCGCGGGCGCGACGCGACGCTAATAGCACAATTTCTTTGTCGCTGCCTGTCGCGCCCGCGATATCGCACTAGTCTGTACGAGCCTTTATGATATTTAAAAACTCACCTCCTTACTAATAAACGTTGTATAGCGTCTGTATAGTTACACACTGATTTTTCTCTTTCACTCGTCAGTAATTTGACTTTCGATAGAAGAAGACAAAGCGTTGTGTAACTATACAGACGCTATACAACGTTTATTAGTAAGGAGGATATAATATATTACTTAATTAAGATGGTTTGTGTTACAATAAAGAGTTGAAAGTGTAAGATTTTATGCATTCATGGTTTTCTCTGTGAAGAACAGCTCGAGGAGCTCGTGGCTAAGTAATAACACCCGCACGGGTCGATCCGTCAGGTTAAGCTACGCTTGCCGGGGTTGGTCCGTGGATGGGTGACCATCTTTACATACCGAGACTCCTCCGTGCCTCGGAAAGCACGTTAAGCCGTTGGTCCCGGCTGTCATTCGTGGATCTTTGACAGTCGTTACGGGTCGTCAGAATCCCAAAAGTCTGACAGCCAGTCTTACCAAGGGGTATCGTGTTACCCAGTTACTGGGTTGTGGAGGTCAGATAGGCAGTCGCTCCATGTAAAATACTGGTATTCAGCTGCATCCGGTTAGACTGGAAGCCGACCCCAACATAGTTGGGAAAAGGCTAGGCAGATTGATTGGTTTTCTCTATGAAGGCTCGTACAGACTAGTGCGATATCGCGGGCGCGACGCGACACTAATAGCACAATTTCTTTGTCGCTGCCTGTCGCGCCCGCGATATCGCACTTAGTCTGTACGAGCCTTTATGATATTTAAAAACTAATATTATGAGTGCCATGCCAATTTTCTAATTGTGGTCAGGGCCTCAAGTCTGCTATTACAATAGTGTAAGAATGGTCTATCATTGATTTCAGAATTGTTGATTTTGCCAAGTTTGGTAATCTACTAATATAATGGCGTCATTATGACTTTCCAATGGTCAGCCACTGACACTCCATTGAAAGAATTGGTAATTTCGTACTTAGTGACAAATGAAACTTCCTACTAAACTTCCAACTTCCTACTACTTCAGATTGCTTATAACACTAATAAATAATATGTAAAAATATATATAAACTAGCTTTTGCCCGCGGCTTCGCCTGCGTGGAGGTCGGAAATTATCCCACGGGAACGTACTGTCGGTATAAAAAGTATCCTATGTCCCATAACAATACCTATGCAAAGTAATTTTAATAAAATAGGTATATATCGACACCTCCCGCGCATAAGGTCGTATATTACATTTGTGATTTTTCAAGAGAGAGATTTTTAACGTCATCTTTGTGTTGATCAGCCGCAAAACATAATATGATAAGACTATTAGCGGGTTGGAAACTCGGTTTTAAGTGAAAATATAGTTTTTAAGAATTTCTAGTATTTATAGGTATAATATTACATTATAGTACTAAATCATCTCATTTTACAAAAAAAAAATGTTACGACTTTTTACGCGGGAGGTATCGATATCTTATGTAAACACATTTTTGTAAACAGCACACTAAGTGCAAAAGAAATTATTTTTGAAACCTAATGAACTAACTAAAAATAAGTCTTATTGAATACACTACTTATAAAACAACTTAGAAACCTACGAATTACTAAGGTCAACGTCAACGGAGACAACTTTTGAGATCGTGAAGGCAATTTACACTCGTCAACTGCGATCAACGGAAGTTAGATTAAATTGATTAAAAACCCTATAGAGTAGAGATTTAGAAAACACTCGACCGAGAAGCGAGACCTCCTGACCTCGTAGTGCCTCGTACTAAAAAAATCCGATCGATCGAACCAGAACAGAACTTCGACCAGTTCGATCAATTTTTTTTCCGAGAAATAAAAAAAAAGAAAAGCCAAATACATTAATAAAAAAAGAAAAAAAAAAAAGAAAAAAAAAAAAAACGAAGCGAAGAGAAGAACCAATAAATAAAATCCAATTTTTCAAAAATCAACTATCTACGAACGAACAACGATTATTTTTAGAAACGAATCATCAAATAAATAAACACTAATATTTTCAAATAAACACTAATATTATGTTGCATGAATGAGGGTTACTATCCTACGGAAAGTCTTAACACCGCGATTCAGAAAATCGCGTCATTTGTACAGCGCCATCTATCGAGCAAAACCTAAACTCTCTGTTCCAACCTGTTGCAAGTAGTGATAACTTTTGACGGAGTGGACCGATTTTAATGAAATAAAGACTAAATGACACCTCCAGATACGGACTATGACTACGAGTATATTTCCAATCCTTTAATCTCTTGAAAATAGTTACACAAAAATGACAATATTACATGTGATTTTTTAAATCATCCCCTATTTTACCCGCTTGAGGGATCATTTTAGAAAAACTATGAAATACGTAATTAATTATTTGTTACTAAAAGCATAAATCTGAATTTTCATATCCCTAACTTAAGAAATAACAGGTTGCCCATACAAACTTTCATCCCCTATATAAACCCCCCCCTTTAGGGATATTTTTGAGACAAAAAGTAGCCTATGTCCTTCCCTGGAATGCAATCTATCGCTCTGCCAAATTTTACCGAACTCCTTTCAGTGGTTTAAGCATGAAAAGGTAACATACAGACAGACAGGCAGACAGACACAGACAGACAGAGTTACTTTCGAATTTATAATATGAGTATGGATGAAATCTGGCATGAATAAATGTTCAAAATGCCATTGTAAGACAATTCTATTACGAGACCATTGACCGACCAATGATCGACCATTATGAATTTAGCAGATTACGAACTTTTAGCAAGATGACAATGGGATCGTGTTGGAGTGACGAATTTGTAAAAATAGCAGACTTGGGCCCCAGATCGATTAGATACTGTCAGAGATCGTTCAATCTATACAAAAATAATAATACAATTGAAGTGTGTTTGTCAAAATAACAGTTTTTTTATAAATGCATAATATGAAAGTATATACGGTACTTATAGTAAAAAACAATGTTTGAAATGTTTGTCTGACCGTCTGTCTGTTCGTTCCGGCTAATCCATTTTCCATTTGTGGAAAATGTAGTGAGTAGTACACACGGCTAATTCCAGTATAAGCTGATCTCTCATTATATGGAAATCCTATACAATGCGAGACCAGTGCAAACTAGTTGTGTATAGCTTGATATGTAGCCGTGTGTACCTATACAGGGTGTAAAAAAACCCATTACATAGCCGTTACCTACGCATTCTGTACACAGTGCCGGTTTAAGGATTACCGGCGCCCTTCTACTCTCCAATTAACACATGCGAAAAAAAAACTTAAGATTTTTTTTTTAAAACAACCCTTTTTTTCAATAAAACATTATCTAAAAAAATATACTTTTTTAGCTTTTCTATCGGCAAACTCTCATATAAAGACATCGAGCTTTCTAATACCTTTATATTGAATTTTCTAATACCTTTTTTAAAGTTTCATATTGAGACACGAAGCAACAAAATTCTATCTAAATAAAAACGGCCACATTCCTCTAGATCGTATTTTGTTGTTTTTAACCTCTCGTATGTCGTAATTAGAGACACAATTAATAACCCATTGTGTCTCGCGTAGATCTACGTACGATATGAAGGGTTAAAGGAGTGGCGCTAGTGGACCTATGTTTATTTTTAATATACTACTGTTTGTTTTCGTCAAGTATTAGTCGATTAATCGAATTCTACAGCCAGATGGTGTTGCAAGTACAAAATAAATCACTATCACTATCACTACATATTATAAAACAAAGTCCTCCGCCGCGTCTGTCTGTCTGTCTGTCTGTCTGTTCGCGATAAACTTAAAAACTACTGCACCGATTCTCATGCTGTTTTCACCAATGGATAGCTTGGTTCTTGAGGAAGGTTTAAGTATATAATTTGTTAAGTTTTCGTATGCATTTTTGTATGAATTAACGATATTTGTTGGAGGTATCGGATAAAAATAAGCCGTCTGGGAACTTTCAACGAAAACGCTGTCTAAAGCCTTTGAGATATAACAAAATAATGTATGGTGGAATTATGTATTTTATAAAGGTCTTCAAAAAAGTCCGCGATAGCATATGTCTATCTCTTAAGGATAACATACTATATCCATTTTATTGTCTTTTTGTAGGTATTTGTTTGCCGAATTTTACTCTTGGAAATATGATTACAATAACAATACGCTATAATATCAGTAGCTATTAGCCAAATTATGTTCGTAGATAAATAAGCTAGCTACTTATGTGTATTTTAAACAGTATACAAGAATATTTATCATAAAAACATTACTAAACACGGCGGCCTTATGATCAAAATTTGTGCATTCCAAAACTTTCGTTACTTTTTCACTGACATACTTATCACTTTTCGATAAACTTATCACTGACATACTTATCACTCAACACGAAATCTACACTTATTTCTCAGTAATTCTGTATAAGATTCTTCTAAGATTAAAACGTTTTCTCATTGAATCCATTACTTTACGCACGTATAACCTTGATGAATGTTTACATTAAGCGTAGTATCTCTAAGTAGTCTGTGCATTAAGCACCGCGCCACAACGCCACACGACCACAGAGTACAAACGTATTTGTTTTCTTTTTTTTTTCGTTCGTTTAGTGGTGTTCCCGCTAAAATGTCAACCGGACAAGTATTAGTCGATTAATCGAATTCTACAGCCAGATGGTGTTGCAAGTACAAAATAAATCACTACATATTATAAAACAAAGTCCTCCGCCGCGTCTGTCTGTCTGTCTGTCTGTCTGTCTGTTCGCGATAAACTCAAAAACTACTGCACCGATTCGCATGCTGTTTTCATCAATGGATAGCTTGGTTCTCTAGGAAGGTTTAAGTATATAATTTGTTAAGTTTTTCTATACATTTTTGTATAAATAAACGATATTTGTTGGAGGTGTCGGAAAGAAATAAGCCGTCTGGGAGCTTTCAACGAAAACGCTGTCTAAACCCTTTGAGATATGACAAAATAATGTATGGTGGAATTGTGTATCTTATAAAGGTCTTCAAAAAAGTCCTCGATGGCATTTGTCTATCTGTTAAGGATAACATATTATATCCATTTTATTGTCTTTTTGTAGGTATTTGTTTGCCGAATTTTACTCTTGGAAATACGATTACGATAACAATACGCTATAATATCAGTAGCTATTAGCCAAATTATGTTCGTAGATAAATAAGCTAGCTACTTACGTGTATTTCAAACAGTATACAAGAATATTTATCATAAAAACATTACTAAACACGGCGGCCTTATGATCAAAATTTGTGCATTCCAAAACTTTCGTTACTTTTTCACTGACATATTTATCACTTTTCGATAAACTAACACTCAATACGAAATCTACATTTATTTATCAGTAATTCTGTATAAGATTCTTCTATGATTAAACAGTTTTCTCATTGAATCCATTACTTTACGCACGTATATCCTTGATGAACGTTTACGTCGCGCCACACCGCCACACGACCACAGAGTACAGACGTATTTTGTTTTCTTTTTTTTTTTCGTTCGTTTAGTGGTGTTCCCGCTAAAATGTATTAGTACCGGTCAAGTATTAGTCGATTAATCGAATTCTACAGCCAGATCGTGTTGCAAGTACAAAATAAATGTCAAATATTTCGTCCAATTGCGAACGGGACCCTGAGAAAATTATGCACCAATGGTGTTCATTAGATTTCGAGTGTTTTCTCAGCACAAACGGTGTATCGTGCGACATTTCGGAGGATTTCGTTTTGTTTTCACATTTTTGGTACTTACGTGAATTATTTTAAAATTATTATTTGTGTCGCATTTTTGTTTCGTGTTGTAATTTGGTACAATTGATTGCTCTAAGAATTTGAGTGAAATTTCGTATTTTGATTTTGTGTTTGTTATCTTTAGGTAAAGACTCATTATACGTTCAGATCATAAGTACTTTTATGATATTAAATCATTTCTTTCGGTTTCTATTCACATAGTGAATCACATTAAAATTAATATTACGTTAGAAATTTGAGATATAGCCTGGGATAGAGAAGGACATAGGGTACTTTTTATGCGATAACCGACATCCACGCGGGCGAAGCCGCGGGCAAAAGCTAGTGTCTAATATTTCGTCCAATTGCGAACGTGACCCTGAGAAAAATTATGCACCAATGGTGTTAATTAGATATTTTTAGCGTTTTATCAGCACAAACAGTGTATCATGCGACATTTCGGAGGATTTCGTTTTGTTTTCACATTGTTGGTACATACTTACGTGAATTATTTTAAAATTATTATTTGTGTCGCACTTTTATTTCGTGTTGTAATTTGGTACAATTGATTGCTTTAAGAATTTGAGTGAAATTTCGTATTTTTTTTTGTGTTTGTTATCTTTAGGTAAAGACTCATTCACGTTCAGAACATAAGTACTTTTATTATATTAAATCATTTGTTTCGGTTTCTATTCACATAGTGAATCACATTAAAATTAATATTAAGTTAGAATTTTGAGATATAGCCTGGGATATGGAGAAGGACATAGGGTACTTTTTTATGCGATAATCGACATCCACGCGGGCGAAGCCGCGGGCAAAAGCTAGTAGTTAACAATTGCAACTTTTGTCGGACGACAAATGTCACTGTATAATTTAAACAGAGCTACAACATTTTTAACTTTCAACTTCAACTTTTTCAAGCTCCTTTGGAACATGTTTATTCCTAATTCAAGAACTTTCATTTCTCATACGTAAAGTCGACGCGCGACACGGCTTTATGAAGTTCAAAATATGAATTAGAGTAGTAAACGTGCCTTATTGCATATTCCAAAGATTTGATGTCTTTAGCACGAAAAAAAAAAAAGCGCAATGAAATAAATTACACGCCCATAGAAATGAAATGGAAAAAAAATATGTGACGGTCGAAAGAAATGTTACCTACACTTTTTTCGGTCAAGCTAACATTCGCCAAGTGTGCGATAAGAATTTATTATAACATTAGACAAATAACTGTTCTCACCCTTTCGTTATTTCGATGTAAACGTTTAATAAACTCCGTTATTTTACGATAACTACAAAGCCATTACCATTTATATTACAAAAATAACTCTAAAGTGCAGTAATTTCAAACAATACGAAATAATAACTGTCGTTATTTAGCCGTTAATGCTCTAATAAATGGAGTATAGGTAATTATTTTTTCTATACAGTGGTGTAAATGTAACCCGAGTCACTAGGTGTAAAAGGAAATGTCCTTATTCTGTCTATGGTCGTTACCGCCACATATCATCACGCACTTTCCCTTTGTAAGCGAGGAGCATTCCAATCGCGCTAATTGCAAGATGTGTCCGATATCTATATTATCGGTTTTCTATCATTGGTATTTCTATGTTTTTATTGGGAACAAAAGATTAAGGTAGATTAGGAATGAATACAATTTGTATTAATTAGGATTTAGGTAAATATGAATTCTTATACATACTTAAGTCTTTACTTTTTCGCTCTTTTGGAATATGAAACAAATGATTCCCTTTACGACCTAAGTATACGACTAGACTAGGGGAGGCCTGTGTTCAGCAGTAGACGTCTTTCGGCTGACTGATTATGATACGACACACCTAAGCATAGAAGCCATTCTATGCGAGCTACGCTCAACACCTATTCCAACGAGTCGGACTCGCGCACCGAGGGTTCCGTACCATCAAAAATCATCAAAAAATATACATTAGCGCCACTATCGGTCAAGAGATGGCGCTGGCCTAAAACTGCAATATTAGAAAAGTGTGCTATTTAGAGACGTCGTTTTTATTTTTCCTGTAATCTTTACATAAACTTTTATCACAGAATATTTTCAGATTTTTTTATGCAAACTTCGGAGACAGGGGTAGGAACGATTTTTTTTTAAATTTTTTGTCAAAACTCGAAAACTATGCGGCCTAAAAAAAAGTAAAAGGTTTGAGAATGTGCAAATAGCGCTCTTTCATAATATGATACCCCACATGCCCTAGTAGCTCCACTTCCATTTTTTTAAAACCACCGTCCCTGTTGCAAAAAAAAAAGCATTTCTTTCTTATTTGCAAAATAGTTACAGACAAACCTCATCTAAAACTATTCCAAATTGCAAGTTGATAGCATTAGTAGTTCTTGAAATATCCAGCTGTGACAGACAGACGAACAGACTGAGTCGCACCATAAAGGGTTCCTTTACCATTTTGGTACGGAACCCTAAAAATATCTTTATAACAACCACAAAGTCACTTTATAATTTTCCACCTAACAATAGTGCACTGATAATGAAATTACGACAATTATGTGCGATCTGCGATCAGGTGTTGGGAACAATCGCTGGCATTCCGTTACAGGTTGAATGACCATCCGCGTGCCGACACCTCACCATTCGCCACCGCATCATGTAATCACATCCTTACTGACCAACTTACGATAATAATTGACGCATAAGTGAAAGATTTATAACAACTCGGTCTTGATTTCAAGGCAGGATGGCAGTTTTGCGTAATCTTTTACTTTATTTTTAAAACATGATCTTTTATTTATTTTTTTCTTCTGGCTTCGCAGGGATTCGAACGTGATTTGAATTTGAATTCCTCGTGGATTTTTTATTGCCTTGTCTATGGTCTTGTTTACTTTTACTTTTAAATTAATAGAACCAGTTGTTCCAGTGATTTATGATGTAGTTCGATACTAGTAGCACAGAATACTAAATGATTCCGTCATCCATGTATAATTTCGATCATTTAATTTCTTGAAAAGGGTTAGGTTCTTGAAAGGGGATGGCAGGTTATTTAATTAGGGCAAATTATTTACCCCAAACTGTTAGATTTTATCGTTCGATTTTGACCTTAAATATCAACATTTCAAAGTTTAGAATCGTTTTAAAAAATTTGAGCTTCGTGTAGCTTGATGTGCTGGCCACTGTACACACGGCTACATAACAAGCTATACATTTTCGGTATAAGCTGATCTCGCATTGTATAGGATTTCCGTACAATGAGAAGTCAGCTTATACTGGAAAAATATAGCTTGATACGTAGCCGTGCGTACATGATCCAATCAGTCCGAAATTAACTAACGGAAATTAACGCAACAAAACGCTATTCAAAAATATCTCAAAACTCATCTTACAAAAAATAACAATGGAAGATGACTCAATCAAATTCAGCTCAAATTGGTTCACAATAAAACTTTAAACGTAAAGCTTCGCGGATGTCGGTTTACGTGTCGAGGTCAACCCATTGTTCGTGTTATTATTAAAGGCATTATGTGATCATGTCTTGGTTTCTTGGTTTGTCGAATTTACAATTCAATACTCGTATGGATCCTCTTTGAATCATTCATGTTTGTATGCTTACGATTTGTCTCCTTAAAGGTGTGTCCAAACACGGCGTGCAGGGCGCGCGGTAGCTACGCGCGGCATTCGCGCATTCGCGGCATTTGGCATGTCCGAGACACGCCGCGCTCTTTATTTCGTATTCAAACCACAATGAAAACGGCCGCGTGTGTTGTAGCTCCCTAGTATCCCATAATGGACTATGGGAGCCATGTATTTCAATAAGACGAATTGCTGTTTCGTTATCCATTTTGCTTGATAAAATACGTCCGTCCACACACAACCACTGGCGAACCAACACAGGCCAACACTACACCGTTCGCGGCGTTCGCCGTGCACGGCTTTATGTTAAGTCACACCTTTATAATAAAAGGTGGCTAACAAAATGTAACCACGTTTACTAGAACTTGGATAGTCCTGAGAACCATAAATGTTAAAAGAAACGTAGAAAATCTTATCAGATACTTATTAATATTACTTACGTTCACTGCTGCCAACTCTATGCTGGTCAGAAATTGTTCAAATGGTCAAAACGTATATATACACTTTGAGCATTTTTCTGTGAAACAATTTATGTACCTACCTAATTACCTAATCTTCACATAGCAGTGTTTTTTTCCATGAAGCCACTATTCTGTTTTCGCGAAACAGTGTTTTTTTTTTAACCATACCATATTAAAACGAGCAAAACACACCGCAGATACATTATCAAGTATCGCATCTCAAAAATCTAAATATATCAAAACAAAGGCTAGTTACACCATTTATATGAACGGCTGGACCGATTTATATGAGCTTTAATTTCCGGAGACAAATCCAACAAAAAAAATTGAAGAAAATTTATTTTCTCATACATTTTGTATGAAACGGCTTTTTTGACGATATCTCGAGAACGGATTGGGGAACGGGGAACAAGAAATTTCACGCGGACGAAGTCGCGGGCAGAAGCTAATTATTAGGGATGCCTCGATACGCCTTTTTGCCGATACGATACCGATACCGATGCTCTTATAAAAATATCGGCGCTACCGATACCGATACGCTTACTGAATTGAAAAATGAAGGTAAAATAAATAAAACACAAGTCAGTTTATTTTCTAAATTATTATAAGTAAAAAGAACAAATAACAGGACAAACTAAATAACACCGTTTAAAACTATAGACAGGTTGAGATTAGTTAATAGTTTTAGTAATTAAAATTAACATTGATGAGAAAAGTCTCGTTGAATCAGCCATAAAAATATCGCCGATGCCGATATATCGGCAAACTTCGAGTATCGCCGATATTCGCATCGGTATCGGTATCGGATGCATCCCTACTAATTATGCCTACTTATATAAAATGCACGCTTTTAATAATATATCGCTCATGCAAATAAGATGGTTGTGCTCTATTTAAGAGGAAATAATAATAATAACAATAAAAAGATAACAAATAAAATAGATACACAAGTACATAAATAGGTTATAAACTTATAATAGACATACATACATATTTACTACAATATATTATACCTACTTTTTATAAACCGCTTTTAGTAGCGCGTAGGCGCAGCTGGCCTAGGCACACAGTTTAGATCTGAAGTATTGCGCTCGTTAAACCTAGCACATTATTGTTATAGGCAACCTTACACAATGCCGACAGTACTCTTTACTACCTGCTGTACTGATCACCTTGTATGGCAAAACGTTTTGCCTTTACTTATAAATACGTAAGTAAGCAGATAGCGTTCTTCCTCGTCATGTTTTATCACATGGAATTCGATTTGTAATAAGTGAAATGGGCATGTGTTGGTGAGAAGTCAAATTGCTGTTATTCAAAACAACCTGTTACAAGTTACGACAGCGAACGGAATCCGTTTAATTTTATATTACCGTATATACAGTCAATGAAAATTACATAAGTTTTATACAAACGCGGCTTCTCACTTTTAGACTGACGACAAAATAAAAGACGATGTCTGGTAACAAATCTTGAACAGTCAACACACTTTACATCTACGTTTTGAAGATTTACAGAGTTTACAGGTAGGTAGGCATTCCATTTGAACACAAACAACACACACTGACATTGCACCCCACTTCCGCAGATCATTTACAAAGGTGCTCGATGCATCATAATGAACTCCACACTCCCATGGCCTTAGTTCCAAGTACGAGACAATGGCTGTCGCGAGGGTATCGTGTCGATATAATTATTATGATGCCTAAGCGTCACCAATCCGTTATTTGTGGGAGAGAGAATGGCTGACTCTTGTGAATGTTTGTTGCGAATTGTTTTTTGATTCGTCACTGGTATCTTGGGTCTTAGAAATTAACGACGGTGTATGTTCTATGTTAAATGGTTTGGTTTCCGCACTTAGTCCTTCAGATGGACCATTGTGCGTGGGCCTTGGCGTCCACCGGTGGTTATTCCAACGAGCCCACCTTCCAGAAGTTAATCACGTCTCCTAGTCTGTTCAGAACATCGGTGAAGGATCTGGGTGCCCCGAGGGTTTCTGTTCTAATCTGGGTGACGCCTGTGCATTCGAATAGCAATGATTTCCTCCGCGTCCATGCTGGCCCTGCACAGAGGGCTGTCCGTTATCCCTATTGTGTGGAAATGTTTGTTTAACGAGCAGTGTCCCGTGATGGTCCTCGTCACCAGGCGTAGATCGTTCCTGTTCAGGCGTAACAAATGACTGGTCAAACTACCATCTAAAGATGTCATTGCCTCTATGGACTATGCAGCCCGGTATCGAGGTCCACCAGTTCTCCGCTTGTGTGTGGGTGAACTCCTTTATCCACCTGCGTAATTGGTTAAAGGGGATGGGTATGATAGGCTCGGGTCCACAGACTGACGTCCTGGATGCTCTCCTTGCTAAATCATCAGCTGCGTCGTTACCCAGTGATCCGCTGTGTGCTTGTCCACTGGTGTATAATATATGTATGTTTAAAAATAGGGACATTCTCTAATAACATCATAGTAAAAAAACACCTCCCGACCGAATTTCGGCCACGGTGGAGATTAGCCAAGTACGCAGGAGATATTATAGTGCACAAGTGTGTGTCTAAAAACACAGATGCACTCTCTGTTATTTTATTCTCATAGTCCTATGGGACGGCAATCGGAGACGACCGGGGAGATATCAGGCGCAGGACCAACGGCAACGGCTTTACATGCTATCCGAGGAACGGGGGCTTCACATCACAAACTTTCAAGCTCCGGTCTACTACTGAAAAATTCCTAATTCCTTGACTCGGTGGAACTCCCTGCTTGTCGGTCTTCTACAGGTTGTACTTCAGCGAGTGTGCCCATGAACTCCACGACCTCATTTCACCGGCCCCCTTCTACCATCGGACATCTAGACGCACTGCAAGTTACCACCCTACCTAGTTGATATTCCACCAACTCACACTAAGCGTTTTCAAACGTCTTTTATAATGCACATGGTTAAGGAGTGGAAGCTTCTGCCTGCGTCTGTTTCTGAAAAGTGAGAGTGAACAGGCTTCTTCTGGGTAGACTCTTAGAGTGTAATCCTTCGGATAAAAGAGATGATTAAAGTTCTTACTTTAAGAGATGATTAAAGTTCTTACTTTAAGAGATGATTAAAGTTTTTACTTTAAGAGATGATTAAAGTTCTTACTTTAAGAGATGATTAAAGTTCTTACTTTAATTAAGAGATGATTAAAGTTCTTACTTTAATCATCTCTGACGAAGAACAAGAATCAGGGAAATCTGCCATCAAAGTTGCCAATATAACTAAACGAAGCAACCCTAGTAGCTTTTTTGTTGGCATTTAGTTGGGCCACTTACCTCTGGTTAGTTGGCAATTGCATACAATTGGCGGGCAGTTTGCGGATTGGGCCAACAACTGATGGCCTACGTCGATTTGCCTACGAAGGCCCAACTTGCGATGGGGCCAACGTACATTGCGCTACGAAGGCCCGACGAAAACGTGTTATGGGTAGGCCCAAGGACACATAATACATTTAGGCAAGCGGTTGTATGTTGGTTGGTTCTATGGCTGGTTTCAGAGCGACGTTACGCGTCTCGCCAGTGCCAGCCGTACGCGCGTCGCTATACATGAACCTTATCGGCTTCAAAATAAGGTTGGTTTTAGCGATTTGTTTTGAAAAACCAACCTTATTTTGAAGCCGATAAGGTTCATGTGCAGCGACGATTTTTACACGTTTTGTAACACACATGCAATGAATCTTCCGTGGCGTCATCCATTCTTCACGCACCACACCGAGTTCCCCACCGTAACCATCATCGTCGTAATACTCCACAACTTTATACTACATTTAACACTTTCACAAACACTAAAGGTTAACTAACTAAACTAAAACACAGCCTGCCAGCCTGATATCAGGCTAATGGTGCCGATTCCCTTGTTCACAAACTAAACTAAATTTAAGTTCAGTGCATCTTTTTCTTTCTATTTAATTAAGAAAAGGACAGAAGAAAAATTTTAGTTTAGTCCTGTCAAATTAAGCAGCGCCTGTCATTACTCCATACAAGTTTAGACGTGACTAAAAACTTGCCGACTAAAATTGCGACAATTTACGTCAAGCGCTGATTAATTTGACAGGACTAAACTAAAATTTACCTTCTGTCCTTTTCTTAATGAAATAGAAAGAAAAAGATGCACTGAACTTAAATTTAGTTTAGTTTGTGAACAAGGGAATCGGCACCAATATCTTTGTTGATGCGAACAAAACAAACACTCACAAACACTCCGCAGCCGCAGGCTCACAAATGAATAACAAAATGGCGGGCGGGCCGCGCGACGCGTGCCGCCGCCTGCTCCCCGCGCACCCCGCTACCACCCCGTTGGAGTAGCGGTAATTGGCCCTACAAAAATCTCCCAACAGTAGGAATAGAAGCAGTAGGCCCGCGTTAGTTGGCCCAATGTTGTCATTATACCTTAAATCCCTACAAAAATCTCCCAACAGTAGGAATAGAAGCAGTGCGCCCGCGTTAGTTGGCCCAATGTTGTCATTATACCTTAAATCCCTACAAAAATCTCCCAACAGTAGGAATAGTAACAGCAGGCCCGTCGTTGGCTATCCGTTGGGCAAATAGTGCATGTTTATGACAATGGGCCTATTTTAAGTTTAGGTTGGCGTAATAACTAACCGTCTGCCAATACATTCCCAACTGCTGGCGTATGGAAGCCAACGGTAAATGCTACTAGGGAAACAACCAATAAATTAATGATCACTTCATGAGCCATCAATAAATAAATTATACTTTCCCATAAAATCAACACCCTACCACATGTCTTGCCAACATTCCAACGAGAAGCGGAATATTTTCGTCGCATCATTAAGTATCTGTCACGACCTACATCGTCCACCTTATTGGACATGATTTATAACATCATTTCATGGTGTATTTGCGGCGTGCCGACTGCTTCAGGAAGTCACAATTACTAAGATCGATGCCTACCACCGAACTGGTTTAGAAAGCCACTCAGTTTGCAGTCGTACGCGTAGTACCGGAAAATAAGAATTAAAGTCTTAGAAGTTATTTATAAAGGGCATACGTAGAAAGTCAATCGTATATAGAATTGTTTCTGTCAGACCTGAAATTGGAAAATGTGAAAGAAAACACAAGCTTGAGAATGGAGAGGAATGTTAATTAAAAACTTCAAACCATCTGACCCAATGCACCCACTTATGTATCGACTTGGCAACGACTCGCAAGTATTTATTTTTAGCATTCAATCCATAACCGCTAAGTTTAGGAAGAAAGAAAAAACATTTATTCAAGCAGACATAAAAAGCAACGAGAAATACTTCTGATGCCGAGGGCGTACAACGGTCTACAAGCGCCACTCCTGCGGCCGCGCCGACTGAGAAAGAATTATGAAAAACGGCTCAATAAGGAAGAAAATGCTAGACACACCGAGGGGTAAATGTGTCTAGAATTTTCATATTGAGACACGAAACACAAAATACGATCAAGAGGAATTTGGCCGCTTTTCTTTAGATCGAATTTTGTTGCTACGTGTTGAGACACGTAGCAACAAAATTCGATCTAAACGTTATAAAAGGTATTATAAAATTCTAGACACACTTACCGAGGTTCCATATTGAGCCGTTTTTCATAATTCCTTTTCAGTCATGAGATAATATTTTTTTTAAGGAAATGGCCCTAGTGGACCGTTGTACGCCTTCTTAATTGCCTTTGGCATACCATATATTGAAACAACAATGAAATTGTACCGTCTAAACAGATTTTAGACTTTGCAATTCATTATTTTACGTCACACCTGGCCATAATGTGAGTTTTACCGCACGCTACGCGTACAGTAAAACTCGCATTGTGGCCAGGTGAATACGTAAAATTGTGTACTCACCACGGGCAATAAAAAAGAAAGCCCTCTATCGCATATTTACAACCCTCGGCTGCGGCTCGGGTCACAAATACCTGCGATTTCGGGCTTTCTTTCTTTTACAGCTCTTGGTAAGTAATGTACTATTGTTGCATCAATTTTATTGTATGTCATAGACCGGAAACTTACGTCGTGTAAATGGGTCTTTACGGATGATTTCAGTAACATTTTATGACTTTAGCATATAAAATAAAAATTATATGTATGGGTTGGGCCGTAGCTGGAGTTACAAATAAGCATTTCATTATACAAAGACAGACAGACTACAAACTAGATAAACCATAAAATAATTGCATCGCTGTACTCAATGAAAACTTGATAGAGTCAATTCATTTCAAGCTTTCTGTAATTTCCTTATTGCAAATTTTATGTGTAAAGTTATTGTCCATTTTATTGTTTTGTAGCTACATTGGAAGATGGCGCATTAAATTGTGCCCACTCAAGGTCATGATTGTAGTTAACAGGTAAGGGGTTTTTAAAGAATAACTTTGAAGAAAGCCGTTTTAGATGGCCATTTTTGTTCGATTCCCACACGGAACAAATATTTGTATGACCTACAAGTAGTTGTTCCGGGTCTGGCTGTTTGTGTATGTGAGTTTAAGGCCTATGTTCACCAACATTTAAATCAACTGTTTAGATATTTAATCAGTTGTTTACTCAAAATTTCTTAGGAAATTTGACATAAACCAACTGTTTAAATACCTAACCGGTGGTTTGAATGTTGGTGAACACAGGCCTAAATGTTTGTAGCGCACCCACGATACAGGAAAAATTCTAGTGTGGGACAATGTTTAATAAAAAAACAAACAAAACATTTTACCATGGAGCTTCTTGGTCATTTTCTAAATAAGAATGTTTTGGAACCGTCAACTACTGACCGAATCCTGAATTTAATTAATTATACATAATTAAATAAACATGTGAAGAGTCTCATCGAAATATTTCATCACTTTGAGAATTAGAAATACTCGGAAATAAATGCAATAGACTTCCGAAAAGCCTAAACTGTGAAGCCCATGAATTTAATATGAACCTTGATAAGATGCACTATGAGAAACTTTTCTAAACTTGCTGATTCATAGGAGGAAAACTTTTATGATCAGTAGATCATCATACAAACCACATTTAATTTTTTTCTAAATCTGCCGAATGATTTTATAGATGATCTTTTGAAACAACCAACTCAATAATCTTGGCAGGTGTAGATTTTAGGTCAAAATCTAATCATTGTCACTGTTTGAGGATAGTTTACGTACGACTACCAGCCGAAATATTACCACTGGAAAACCGTAGATTATTTTGCAATAAAAACTGTAAAAGTACATACGGAGGAAGAGGATACCGTTGTTGTAACCGCAGTGCACACGATTCGTCAAAACCTAACCTCGTCCAGACATTCGACACTGAATACGTAACTGTATCGATCGAGTATCGGTAATCGGCCACCGCACTGACTCGACGTAGTCTGAACATGAATAATATTATACCTATCGCTGGTATTGAGACACGGTAGCGATGAATCTATCACTCTGTCTATTTTTTGTATCTTGTCTGTCAATACATTTTCTAATGAATAAACGTCTCATTCTTATGCATTTTGGGGATCCGTTTCATGTATCCATTGATTCTATTCAATCTTTGGTTGGATGCTTTTTAGGAGTGGATTAAAATCAGCGTTTTATAATACTACCATTACAAAACCCTGACAGGCAGGTGTAGACGTGGAGTGGGAGGTTTTATTGAAAGAAAACAACAAAAAAAAACGTTCCACACTACGCTTGCCGATACGCGGTCTCCACTCCAAGACTCGTCTGCTCCACCGGCCATCGATCCTTCAACAAACAATATTTAGATAAATAACACAGAACATTTGCATTGGACCAATATCTTAACTAACACGATTACAAAACAAGCCACAGGAAATTACTGGACGATCGATCAATTAAAAGATTAACGAATAAAGATGTAGAGTTGTAGACTATGGCCTACATCCGCGATGTTTTTTTTTTAACTAGATAGCCACAACAGCAGCTCATACAGCAACCAGAGTTTAATTTATTTAACAATTTATGTACACACATATAAACAGACAAGAAAAAGGAACAGAAAAATACGTACAAAGGTGATGCTTATTTCTAATGAAATCTCTTCCAGCAACCTGCGATAGGAAAGTAGATATATAATAATAATAAAAATAAATCCATTTATTTTCACTTGTAGGTCTCATACAAATACTTGTTCCGTGCGGGAATCGAACCCGCGACACGCGCCGCAGCAGTCAATCGCTTAACCACTGCACCAACCGTGCCGTCAAATTTAAAATTGCAACATTCCATGCCGTCGGTAACAACTGAACAACTCTTGCGACGCTGGCATAATATAAAACTAAAGGGTATCGTATTACCCAGTATCTGGGTTGTGTAGGTCAGATAGGCATCCGGTTAGACTACAAGTCGACCCCAAAATATTTGTGAAAAACCTGAGCTGATGATGACTTGCGACAGCTGTTGGTTCATGCAAATTGAATTGCATTTTAAAGAGCCATCGATCACACGCTAATATCTAACCAAAAAAAGACTAATGAAATTAGAAAGTGGATCAAAACTAGAACATTTAATAAAAATACTGAAAGTCTTAGAAAAAATCTAGAATGCAAAGAAATTAGTGTTGGAAAGAAAGGAATCTTTACACCTATTGTGTACGCCTCGTTAATCACACAAGTATTGTAATGCGATATGAAATCTTTTAAATGGATATACTGTTTTCTACTAGAAATTTGCCAAGCCTTTAGCTCGGAAAATCATAAATAAAATTGCACACAGTAGAAAAGTTTGTCCGAAAATGAAGTTCACTCAGTCAACAACAAATTGTTGTCTAAGTAGTCCATAAAAATATGCATCATTGCATAGAAATCATGACAAGGAATGGAAAGGAATGGTGGTTGGTAAGCATAGCGTGGTCCACCCTTCAGCTAGTCTTTTAAATACTTTAATAGATGGCTGGGTCAGACTACACGCGGAAGTCAAAGAACTGCAGTCCTATTCTGTAAAAATATCACCGTGAAAACTGAGGTGAAGTGAGCTTGCAGTGAGCTGACAATAGTCATCCCTAGCACAAGGTGGAATTACAGCTCTCTTCACCGATGGATTCACGGTAAGATTTATACAGAAAAGACCGGCTGGACGGTGACGTAACTTGGCAAATAGCTATATATAGCGGAGCCCCGCAATAAATTTAAATAAAATTTCAATTATTTATTTATTTCAAACATAATTCACACTCATGCATTTAAATTATAAACTATTTTAAATTTCAAACAAATAAAAACCCAAAATAAAATTGTGATTAATTAAATTTCAATATACAACAAATCTTTAAAAAATAATAATTTAAACTTTCAAACTATAGGCGGGACTTGACTTTTATCAGTCAATTAACTTATTGATTGACTGATAAAAGTCAAGTACCGCTTGACTAATAAATGTAAAGAAGATTTTCATCCCGTTACCACTTTCAGCTAAGCTAATCCTTTTAACCCTTTACAAAGCACGAGTCCGATCCTGCATGGAGTATTGCAGCCACCTTTGGGATAGCTCAGCTAAGTACCAACTTGCTGCGCTTGACTCGGTGGAACGCAGAGCTAAGAGGCTCATTGGCAAAGTAAAACTGGTGGATGCCAAGCTTCACAGCTTGGCTCATCGCCGCAAGGTTGCCTGCTTGTCGGTCTTCTACAGATTGTACTTCGGCGAGTGTGCCCATGAACTCCACGACCTCATTCCACCGGCCCCCTTCTACCATCGGACATTTAGACGCACTACAAGTTACCACCCCTACCTAGTTGATATTCCACCAAAGTGCGAGTTGGTGGAATATCAACTAGGTAGTGGTACCTAGTTGATATTCCACCAACTCGCACTAAGCGTTTTCAAACGTCTTTTATAATGCGCACAGTAAAGGAGTGGAACTCTCTGCCTGCGTCTGTGTTTCCAAACGCATACAACTCTAATCTATTGAAAGTGAGAGTGAACAGGCTTATTCTGGGTAAGCTCACTCCATCGTAGATTTTGTCTCTGTCACCCAGACCTAGACTATAGTCAAGAGCAAACCCATAGTCAAAAAAAAATCCTTACTGAAGAAACAAACTTTAAGTAATTAACTATCATTGTTTTCAAAGCAAATGACAGTTACTTAGGCTACAACTTATTGAAGCGACATTTTCTCTACTTTCTATATAAATGGTAAATATAAGTACATGTTCTGGCGAGATAGAAAGCAAAGGCGGGCTTCGCAAACAGCCAGAGGCAAAACCTTGAATGATGAGTTTATTAACGAAGAAAGTATCGCTTAGGGCGAAAAGTATTGACCCCAAGTTGCCAAGTCTCTTTTGGTAAATGGTTACTTGTGGTTGAAGCAGGTATACCTACTTATACATTCAACGATCATTAAGTAAATTAAACTACTGAAGCCGAATAGACCACAAAAATAGCAATCGATATGATAAATGAATTTAAAACTGATGATAGAAATATCTACACCGAATGCCAATATCTACCATAGCAAAACCAATCGTAGCTAATTTCAAACAAAAATTTCGTCTAATAAAAAAATGAACGAAAACAAACATCGAAACGCTGCAATAATTAACACACAAAAAGCAGCATTTAACTCAGAATTCAACTAAAAAAGCAACAAATTAATAGCGATTCGCAACGGCGATCATAAATCCGCACAGCCGTGCAAAGCAGCTAATTGCGATAGATAAATGAGAGAGATAAAACGTTTGGCAATCTGTCGATGGATCAGCGCAGACGCAATTTATCGCCAATTAAATTTGCATATTCCATTCAGGATAGCTTGCCTTTGTAATATTACCTTATTAGAAAAGGTTCGTAAGGAAATTGCTAGAGATACGATGGGCTATTGTGTAATTTCTTGTGCTATTCGAATAATTGATTTTCTTATACTTTCATGTATCTTGTATCTAATAAATAAACTTCTCGCTTGTTTTCTTCTATTGCCTTTCAGTGAGCTTAAATCTTTCCTTATTTAAATACTCTACCGACTGTCTCGCCTTGCCTCTGTAGTTTCTGCTTTCACAATAATCTAATCTCTTCTCATTCATCTATCTGACCTGTCATCTCTTTATTTCCATATTATACACTTTTAATTTGTGATTTCATTTCTTTGATTACTTTCCTTATATCTAGCATTCACAATAACTTATCTCTTATAATAAATCTATTTAATGTAATCATCTCATATTCCATACTCATTTAATTAATGATCTCATTTCTCCATTACCTAACTTTTTCTTTCCTCTCACGTAAGATGTGCCGACAGCATTATCTGGCTGCTTACATCATCCAGTATCATCGAAACTATCAATTTATCAAAGATATCTTTCCTCACGTGTGAAATTTGAGCCAATCTTGCACAGGTAGGTACTTGCGTGCAAGACCACTTGACTTCAAGACGCACAAACTGGGTCGAGCACTTTCCCAGAGCCTCACTTTACTCGCACTTTGACGCTTATTCCAATACTTTTACGTTTGTAATAACAGACAAATTAACGTGTAGTATCTTTAACGAGACGTGGTTACTAATTGTGATTATGTTTTCAACGTATGAGAAAATGTTGATCTACGAGTTATCTCTGCTTGATGACAATGCGTTCTTTTAACTGTTAATTGGTTCATTCCTATAATTTACTGGCCGATATATTATGTAGATTTAATTTAAGTCTTAGTATCTTTATGTACGGTGGCCAGCACATCAAGTTAGCAAAATCTGTAAAATTTTCTCATTCGATGTTGAACTTAATCATAAACATTTTAAAGTTTAAAATTGTTTTGAGATGTTTCGTGTAGCTTGATGTTCTGGCCACTGTACACTCTAAGATTAAAACTTAAATAAAAATAATTCATCATCACCGCCTTAGTCTTTTCCCAACTATGTTAAGGTTGACAAAAAAGGAGTATATTTAAAAAAACAAATTTGGAAATTAAAAATGTTATCAAAACGTCAAATCAGGCTTTTATAAATGAAAATACTTTGCGTGTGCGTTTTATAGTCATCACACGTCAAATTGAAGTCACAATAGTGCATCAATTTAAAGTAAATCATAAGCAAGCCGAGGGCTACCGCATTCCTCACAAAGTAAGCACTGCCGAAGCCATCGAAAACAATGATTTACCTATTTCTTCTTCATCATATCCTTTTTCCGGCTCATTGTTAAAGTCCAATTAGAACCAGACTTGGTGATATACATAGATCCTTTAATAGGTAACTAAGTCATTTCTGGTAAATAAAGCCAGCAACCTAATTGCGTAACACAGTTTAAATTACAATCCGAGAGTTTGAAGGATATTGCTAATCCATTGCTTCATAGGTTTGAAAATTTCATAAGATCAACAACGTAAATAACGCAATGGACGTAGGCGAACTGTCAAAATGAAACCCATTGCGAGCAATTGTAATTTTATGTGTCCATTACCCCTCTCGCGCTGGTGACAATCAGCCTCAGTAGTTTAATTCTGAAGAAACTCAATAGGTACCGTGCTAAATCTTCTCACTGATAAAGTAACTGATTTTTTTCCTAATTTTGCTAAAACAACAATGTTAACAGCATTTGTTGTGTTTCGGCAGTTAGAGGTAAGATAGCCAGTTCCCCTGTGGTTGAGGAATCCGGGTGCAGCTCGCTTCCATCTTCGGCCTTATCATCACTTACCATCAGGTGAGATGAAGGCCAAGAGCTTCCCCGTTGTATGTAAAAAAAAAAACTGATCGTAGGCTATATTTTGTCAATAGTTGAATTCCTCAAACGTTTCTGTTCAAAAACAGTTCAATTGGCTGCGGCAGTTTATATATAGGCTTTTTAAATGAGAAGACCGTAACCTGTAAACGGATAAAAATCTATATTAAAAAAAATACCAGTAATAAACTGCATTACCGAATACCGAATGCCTCTTTCAATTACCGCGTATAATGAATAAAAACGGAAACAAGTTTACAATACAAGTCAGATTAAAACAAGTTTGTGAAATAGCTTCAAGTCTCGTAAAACAATGTCATGAGTATAAATTTAGTAAAGATAATAAAAATTATAATGATGATGATCATTATTTTTACGACATACCTACCTAGGTAAGTAGTAACTACTTCGGTACTTAATTTAATATTCTAAAACATTATTAAATAAATTGTAACTATTTTTATTATTTTTGGACTAAATAAAGATCCCGTCTCGTGCTTGTCTTTGTGATTTTTTTTCAGTTGTGAATTCCTCATGGATACGCCACGTAAAAAGGATTTCCCCACTCTGGGGAGAAAGAAAAAGTATTTATTGTGACTCGCACAGGAAGATCACAAACTAATAAACAGACAATCACAAAAGTATTAAAAAAAAAAAAACAGAGTCCTGCACGAGGCCAAAAGGCTCCTATCTCAGCATGATGCTGCGACATTTAAAATAAGTGCCGCAGCGCTGGTATTCTGGGGTATTCTGAGAACATAGCGTTATGTCGGACTCCTACCAACTAAAAGCCCACTGTTCCTTCTACTATCATGAGTTGGGGGCCCGGAAGATACTTGTATAAAAATATACATTCGCCGCAAAAATATACATATAATGTACATTCGCCGTACCACAGACTGCCGCCCGGAAGATGCAAGTAGACCAAATTGACCAGACAACCACAAAGCATTTTTTTTTTTTTTTTTCAATATGGAGTGCACACACTGATTATAATCGTAATGCAATCAACCTACTTACACGCTCTGATGAATTTAGACGATGCATGGGAAATTCATTACCAATATTTTTTCATTTCAACACTGCATTATTAAGAATTGCTCAACACGGTATTTGACGATGGTCAATACATATGTTTTACTTTCATAATATCGATTTGATAAACCGTAAAAATGGGAAATGTTAATGGTAGACCCCCTAGCAAGATGAATATTTTATGTAAAAAGATTATGTAACGAACGAGTATCCGGAAGAAAAAATAAGAGATAGGAATGATCAACATGATTTGTGACTTAGGAAATAAAGAAATTTAGCATCAGCAAAACTTTCCACGTCTCAATCAGTTCTTAATTTCGCAATCTAATTAGTCTATTAACGGCGTTTTGGCAGTAAAACTTAATTTATGCAACCTCCTCTATCAAATTAAAAGATAAAATAGACGGATATGTTATAATACTATTACTTGCGTCGCCTCCATTTCTAGACATTTTCTATGAATATTTATGTGTGCAGACAGGATGCGAAACGTAAACCTAAGTACAATGACACCCTGCGTTACATTATAATGATCGTACATCTAATTAATACTCCGGCATAATGTAAGTAACGCTAGACTAGAAAGCAGACGACTAACTTGCACAGTTGCGGAGTAGGCACTATCATCTACTTAGGTACTTGCATCTGCAAGTACCTAAGTAGATGATAGTACCTACTCCGCGGTATACGTCATTTTTGACATGACAACGTCTAATAAATCGATGAACGCCGGCTGCATGCACGAAAAAGGATGACTCATTGTCCCGTTACGTTAATTGTCCCGTTACACTCATTGTCCCGTTACGCTCATTGTACGCTTGCGCCGCTTCAATGTTTTGTTATGACGTTGTCACGTTAAACTATCGTCCGTAAACCAACTTTACAGACAACCAATTTTTTATTTATAAATCGACAATTCGTGAGAAACAGTTTGAGTCTGAAAGAAAGAAAGAAAGAAACATATTCTATATGACACGCACAGAAAATACAAGCAAAACCGGCTAAGTGCGTGTCGGATCACGCACAATGAAGGGGTCCGTAATTGGGATGAATTTAACCCAAAAATAAACTTAACATTGTACGAGTAGTTGAAAAACATGTTCTTCATGTTTTTCAATTGCTTTAAGTCGACTATTACTCGGTAACGTGTAAAGCCTACTCAGCTGTGATAGTTTTCCTTTTAACTTCGTTATAAATACTACTACTGTGATTTTTTGCACACAAATACAACCATTTAGCTGGCAGGGCACTTGACTCTAACAAAAATTAGAACTTTAAATCTTTATATTACGCAAACGGATCTCTAAATCAAAAAATAGTTTTCACAAACCCGTGATATTTTTTCCCACACCATGGGATAGACGAGAAACAAAAATATTATCTCTTCTTTACGTGTAGGGGAGGTATCCTAAAAAAAATTATTTCAAGATTTTATTGTACCACTGTCGGGGATACCAAATTACAGCTTTCTAGTACTAAGAGTCTCTGAGCTAAGCCGCGGACAGACAGACGGACATGGCGAAACTATAATGGTACCTTGTTTACTACGGAACCCTAATAAAAAGACATTTAAAACTCATAAAATCATGAAAACAAAAAAAGACCTGTGCTGCGAGGCCAAAAAGGCTCCTTCCTATCTCAGCATAATGCTGCGAATCTGCGATATTCAAAAATACAGCAGCGCTGGTATTTTAATAGAGCCCGAATCTGCACATTTTTATTAAAACCAATATATAGGGCAGTCGGGCTGTGAATGGGCCTCCCCATGACATCTAGAATTAAACACTTCAAAGTCTGAGTAGCAAGAGACTTTTTAGAAGTGTTTAATTCAGCATCACTATTTTAAACCAATGAATGGACCACCTTCCCCTTTCGGTTAGTGGGAAATAACCACTGATCATAACTGCAGTACCTACTCAAATACGATGGATCAAACTGCTGATTTGATTGAAGGGCAGTCTCGGTAGATCTACAAGTATACGAGCTATTGTTACTGTATATCAAATTTATTTGAACAATCGACTATCGTTCATGTTACCGAACAAGCTCCATTATATTGGTTCTCAGTTTAATTGGGTAATTCTACCTGTAGCCGAACTACTGCGGCATTAAACCATAATTTCCCTTGTTAAGACATTTATCCACCAACTGCTGTTTGCCCTGAAATATCGTAAAACTCTCGAATGCCTAGGGTAAAGCTAGCTTGATTGTAAGAAAAAGTTTATGAGACATGCATTTGCCATTACTTGTAAGTGTTTTATATTTCGATATCGCAGCAAAACATAGCATTAGAGAAAGTGTATTTTTCCATTACATGTTCCAAAACTTAAGAAAAACTAGCCAACAAACCAATGTGATTTCTTTACTCAAACCGCTGTTAAAATATTGATATATCTGCGCATATCGTTAATCTTCTTCCGCGTCACTCCCAAGCCTTTTAGAGAAAAACTGACATTCTGCAAATGTTGACATAATCGGAGTGCCTCATCTCCTCGCATGACTTGGCGGAATCTGCCGCCGCCGAGCCGTCACCGCGTCGGGAGAAACGCGGAATGCGTCGAAAGTAAAATTACAATGATTTTAGGAATTGTGAATCGTCCGTCATGCTTAACAAGTGAACGAGATCCAAGTATATTGGAAGACCAGATCTTTGTTTGCCATTTCCGGTTTTAGTGCTGATTGGATGGTTGATGAAAACGATTCGACACTTTCATATCTAGACTTAATGAGCATAATAATTGATGATGATTCTGTTTTTGTTGGTGATACTCATTGTAATGGATTTCATATTTATTGATTGTTTGTTAATTAGCTAAGCAGAATCTTAGTTAGACTATATGGTAGGTAATATTTCTTTTACCCACTTTTAATTCGTTTAAGGTAAATAACTTATGGACCCACACGGAACTTTGCAATTGCATAGAAGGCCCATCAAATCGCAATGTGGTACCACTCGTAGTTAGTCAGGTAATACATTCATGCTTAAGTGAAGCAGCAGGAACCAGATATATAAGCTATCATGCCGCACTCCCGGGCAAATGGCACTTGGTTGTTTTGATATTAATCTGGAGAGACTGACCTCAAAAGCCTCATAATATCTCATTCCATATCTCGAATTAAAAAAAAAACAATCAACTAAAGTGTTACCCACATAAATAACTTGCCATAAATAACAAAGTCCATTAAAAGAACCGCTAATTAGGTGAGACCTGACACTGCTAACTTAATGCCCTGCTGCAGGGGTCATTTTATGTTGGCCATAACTTTAAAGGCGCCTGTGAGTCATTGAATACGGCGCTTATGGTCACGGACCAATTACAACCTTATTTTTCGTATTGTAAAATAAGTTTGATACAAAAACCGCTGCTGTCACTTGCATACTTTGTAACAAATTAATGACTGGCCTGACAGTCGTTCCATAATATTGCGCATGCACAATTGCAGTGTTTTTTACATTTTTCCTTTGCGGGCTAAACAGCCGGGTGATCGTCTTCGAACATGTAAAAACTTTTTGTGTAGTGATATAAATGCGCTTTAGTCGAATAAGAAACTGTGAATACAAGAAATTGCTGCTTTAATAAGCGCCTTTGAAATTTGTAGTAGCAATAATATCTTCTGCGCATTAAATTACATACAACTTACCACTGTCTTGTCAATTTTTTTTTTGTGAATCGGCACCATTGTCATAATTTTAATAGATACTAATTTGATCTCTTCGGCCAGATTTTTGCAGCCCATGGCTACTCATAATCTTTGAGTATTTGAGGGTGTCATATGGGTTTTATATTCCATTCATTTGGCATGGCCAGTCTTGGCTTAAGACGAAATATAATCTGCCACTAAGATCACCGCATCAACACTTATGTCGCGGATCCTTGCATTTTAATTTCCAAACTTCTAAACGTATAGATAAAAGCGAGCTTAACCAAACTTTTTCTTTCTTCCAGAACCAAAGCACTGAACACTAATGTTTGGGTCGGCTGTGACGCGATGCGCGAGGAGGACCTGGAGGTGGCACTCAAGGTGGTGATCGTGGGCGACGGCGGCGTGGGCAAGTCCAGCATGATCCAGCGCTACTGCCGCGGCACCTTCACCCGGGACTACAAGAAGACCATAGGAGTCGACTTCTTAGAACGACAGATTGAGTGAGTAGGATCTATTTGGTCAATGATAAAGTAATTGCACACTTGGCGAATGAGTGCTCTCATTCGCCAAGTGTGCAAAAGAGGGAGGAGCTTCGATCCAACCCGGTGTCCCACGACACCTCTCGACGGTTTTTGACCTAACAAAGGTTAACTAGAAGATGTACAAACAACAATAAAAACCAAACAAACTTGTTGTTTCTGTAAAAATAACAAGGACCCTTGAATGAAGACCAAGGAATTTTTAGTGGTGGTCTAGTGGTAAGACCACCTGTCTCAGACCCAGAGGTCCCGGGGGCGATTCCCAGATGGGACAAAATTTTCTGCTCGGTTTGGTTAGTGGTAGGGCTTGTTCTAAGTCCGCCAGGCTAGCTGCCACCATCTTAGCTAATTCTGTTGCCATATCAACATTTATTGTGTTTCGGGAGTTAGAGGTAAGATAGGTAAATTTAAATTTATTTGGCAAATAAAGATTTTTTTTACTGTTTTCATGACCCGAAAAAAGTTCATCAACACTGTTGAGTTTATTTCATTTCAAACAATTATGATCCGACAATTTTTTTTTAAAATAAATTTCAGTATCTATTTAATAATCAAAATACCGAGCCAAGATAGCCCCGACGATCTCTTTTCTAGATTACAAAAACAAAAAATGGAGACCTAGATCATTAAGACCGACATAATCTTAGAATTAGCCACCCAAAGCGAACGAAGATTATAAAAATAATTGAATGATCGCCGTGAAGAACTTTACTAAGAAGTCTGGATAATTATGGGCTTTAATTAAATGAAGACATGCTGAGATGTCGTGTTGTAGATGCAGAATATGTGCTCTAATTAGGGTAATCAAGCAGCCACCGCAAGTGTGCCGTGTGGTCTGATGTAGAATTGATAGCATCCTTAGAAATCATCGAATGAAGGCAAATGGCTAGAGGAAATGATGGTAATTGAATTATCTAACTGTGCCCTAATTGCGTCAAAGTCAAAGTCAAATAATTTATTTCAAATAGGCACGTAAAAGGCACTTTTAAATGTCAAAAATTACAAAAATAGTTAATTGATTCTAGTTGCCCCTTCCAAAAGGTAGTTAGTTATGTATGGAGAGGAATGGGCAAGAAACTCCGTAGGTACTTACTCTTTTAAAATGTTAACAATAGTTTGAATACATTAATTAATAATTATAGGTGAAGACGATACCACAATAGGTAAAAAGAAGCCGCAAGGTTGCCTGCTGGTCCGTCTTCTACAGATTGTACTTCGGGAAGTGTGCCCATGAACTCCATGACCTCATTCCACCGGCCCCCTTCTACCCACGGACTTCAAGACGCACTGCAAGTTACCACCCCTACCTAGTTGATATTCCACCAACTCGCACTAAGCGTTTTGGAACGTCTTTTTTAATGCGCACAGCAAACGAGTGGAACTGTCTGCCTGCGTCTGTGTTTCCGAACGCATACAACCCTAATCTATTCAAGTTAGAGTAAACAGGCTTCTTCTGGGTAAGCTCACTCCATCGTCGACTTTGTCTCTGTTACCTCTGACCTAGACTAGAGACAAAAGCAAACCCATCGTAAAATATAAAATAAATGACACGTAACAGACAATCCACCGCAATCTGAATAATTTTGAAGGATATTGCTGATCCATTGCTTCATATGTTCGAAAAATTCGTCTGCTCAACAACGTAAATAACGCAATGAATGTTGTTGAACTGTCAAAATGGAACCGATTCCTACTGATAGTGTGTTACCATCTGTGGTGTTACGCAATTAGACCTCTTCTGGTCATGTCTCGTATGTTCCCGTGTTATTCTAACGATGATGCTACTTTCAACAGCTTAAGTGTTGTATAAATGTTCTTCCAACTACAGGCAAAACTCATATTTAGTGCGACTTGTTTTCAACCAAGGCTCAAGCGTTCGGAATAGGCTGAACCTTGAATTCTTCAAAATTAATTCTTAGGCCCGTATTACAGAATGTCACTCAATACTCAAGCCTTACTTAAAACTAGATTCAAGCCATTTGATTGGTTGACACTAGTTTTAAGTAATGCTTGAGTATTGAGTGACGTTCTGTAATATGGGCCTTAGTATCAATATTGGTTCTAGTTCTTGTTTTTTATTCTGGTTAAAGACATTTAATTCTCATAAAGAAATTTACATTTCACTTACATGAGAACAAATTTGTACTTAGAATACAAAAACGAATCCTACTTAGTTCTTCGACACTCGGACTCACAATAAAACTGACGTATTTGACTTACGTATTAACAACAACAAAATTATAGTAACCTAAATAATTAGTATTACTAATTATTTAGGTTTGCGGGTACTCCCAAAAATCCAACACTAATCTCCATCTATCCATTAATTTTATTGTAGTTTATTCCTTACGTTTGGCGGTACCAATTTAACGATTGGTGTGCTTCTTTTCTTGATATTTTTTCGTGTAAAGATCTCTTATTGTACTACACTATAGCTCGCCGTGAAAACCTATAATTGGCTTCATGTTTCTTATGCCAGTATATTTATTGTACGTATTTATGGAAAGCTGTTGGTTTTCCATGTGATAAATAAATACTGAAAACAAGCAAATTTTTAAGCGCGTCCACTTATATCGAAACTACGTACACGATACACAACATAGGTACATGACTGTGAACCTTTCTGCAATGTACTTACTTAACAGCTTGCATGCTTTGTGTGTGCATACTCATGTTTCGGAAAAATAAATGATCTATTCTATCTATTCGGAATGGAATCTATCTATCAGAATGCACAATTTTCAGCCATTAAACACAATATTGCATTAAACCGCATTGCAGTTAGTACAGGAATAAATGAGGCGATCAATAAGACATACTATTGATGGGTAGATATGGGTTGAAGAAGTTGCTATCTCTAAGTTGAATAATTTGGGAGCTTCTGATGATTGATTTATCTATTTCTACTAACAAATACCCTTTAACTCCGTCCTCAGGATCGACGGCGAGGAAGTCCGGCTGATGCTATGGGACACGGCGGGACAGGAGGAATTCGACGCCATCACGAAGGCGTACTACCGCGGCGCGCACGCATGCGTTCTCGCCTTCAGCACCACAGACCGCGACTCGTTCCTCTCGCTACACTCGTGGAAACTTAAGGTGACTATGTTTTTAAACTTCGAAACAAAATTATAGCTGACCTCTGTTAGAAGTAAGCCCGGTCCAATCGCATTCCATTTGACCTAATCCTTGGCTACTCTCATCCAGTTTCAAGAAGTTGCACCCGACCTGCAAAATCGTCGGTCCATTGTTTTCAGAATCATTAAATGCGCACACACACAGGTTTATTTATAAACGTTGTTAAGAGACGCTTCAAAAATATTTCGTTAAGCAGAGGCTAATTAAAACGTTTATAAATAAATCCCCAAATGGCTTTGATTTCATGCCATCATTAGCAAAAGTACGACATCCCTGATTTGCAGAATGTGTGGCAGCCACAACGAAATCCTGAAACTGTAGCTAATAGGATCTCATCCCCGCTTTGCCTCCAAAGCGGGTCCTTAGCGGGTCCTTTGTTAATTAAGTCAGTCATCTGATCTTAATGTCTATTTTTATAACTTAAATAAAATATTTTTATTTATTTTATTTATGTATAATCTTTCATAAAGTCTGACTAGTAAAATAACTCTTGATTTGTATCGTCGTAGATATTTTTTTTTTTTTTTTAATACAATGCACTCTTGATTTCCAATTCACTTTAGACATTGGCAGAATAGTCGACATCGGCTTTGCTTGCCATAATAAAAAATAGAAAAGAATAGAACTCTTTATTTCTACCACCTTCGATTGGAAAAACGTTATCATTCGTGTATACAGTTCATTCAAACTTAGATTACTTAGGTACCTATTTATAAACTTAATCGTCACTTATTGCGCATTTACTTACGATAGCGTCATAATTGTTTTCGGAAACATTTCACAAAGCTGTTCCGAAAAATGCTCGGCCAGAATAATCATGAACCTATTTAACAAATAGGTACATACCTAAATAGTTCGTAAAACATTCAATAAGATTTGAACTGAAAGTTCTGCAGTAAAACCGCTTTGGACTGCAACTTACGGCTAATCGGATCGCGACATCTTACATAGTTGGAAGAGATTTGATTTCGCTACTTCTGCAAGTAATAAACATGTAAATAAGACCGTATTACTGAGAGCATTTGGCAAGTGCAGATAATTTTATACTATATGTACTCACTACTGGTACCTTAATACTCGGACATTGGTCATTGGCCGCATTTGACCCTGTTAACGATTGAACTAACTTGTACATACATTCATGTTAATGTTTCTCGTTCTGGTTATTATAGAGATCACTTTTTGCGCCATTTTTATTGAGACTAAGTCACGAGCAGCTGAGAAAATGTTCACATTTAAGCATAAGTAACGTTGGTAGTTTATTACAAACACTAGCATTTATCTACTTTTAAAAGCGGTCTATCGGAACATAAATCTTCAAAACATACATTTTAATGCCCAGCTCTTAAAATTCAGTTCCATGTTCCTAGGTATTTTGTTAATTGAAGCAGCACATTAAGATAAGTGAGGTCGTGACTCGCTCACACAGCCACCCGTGTCTCGACACGGCTACACTATCTAATACACACAGTTATCAAGTAACGCACATCGAATGTTTACATTCTGCCAACTATATTTGGACCGGGTACTCAACTCAGATCTTGTAATCATTAACGAAGATGCACGGGTCTCACGCGTTCGTCCTTTATACCTTCGCCTGTTTACTGTGTGGAGTGATTTCTATCGTACATGGTAGCAGAGAGTTGGAATGTACACAATACTACGCGTCAGGGGAAAACTATGATCTGAACGAGTTGCCGGCACAAATGTATGGAGTGTACTTCTGGCCACCGAATCAGAGGCAGCGAGACAGCTGCGAGAACATAAGTTTCAAGAAGTTGACGCAAGGTGATGTGGCAGCGGCTAAGAATGAGTGTAGCAAACTTAGCTTGCCAGTGAACGAGACTGTGATGAAAGCAACATACACCAATAATTCCGGGAAGACAGTTAATTTACTTTACTACGGCGATGCTGAAGTGAAGGACATGTATCGTGGTTGTGAAAAGAACATAGCGAAGTATATATTTAAGAAAGTAAATGATAATTATGTTTTGGGGATCAATTGTTCGGCTGGTGGCAGAGGCATATTGTATGCCAAGTTCCTGCCAAGCTCTTCGGAAGTGCAAACCGTCGTTAACAGCATAGAAATAATGAGTGGACGAGAAGGAAGCCCCGATTGTAGTCTTAGTAGATAATCACATAAATATTTTATTATATTATACCTATAAAAAGATCTACTTATTAAAATGCCGTGAAGTTCGAAACGAGTTGTTTATTCATTTCTCCATGACGTTATCTTCAAGAAATAGGTAATGAATGTGATCATTTAATGTTTTTTTGTGAAGTGCAGAAAGTACATAAGTTTTAATTTTGTTTTCAGGTGGAGAATGAGTGCGGGGAGATCCCCACAATCATAGTTCAAAATAAAATTGATTTAATGGACCAATGCGTCGTTGGACCGTAAGTATTCTATATCATTCTTATAATTTTGTTTGTAGGAAACAATACTTTTTCTATCTTTCATGCAACTTCAGAGGGTTTTGTAATAGAAAGAGCAGTAATATGCATGGAAAGAATAGAAAAGGACCAAGTATAGAGTCCTGGGGACGCTATTTTTTATCAGAGACACTGAAGATATCTATCTGTCTATATATTTACGTTTAGTGTCAGTTGCGAAGTTGTTTTATTTTAGGTTGTCTGAACTTGATTATTGTCTGAGCATTCTTTAACGCAGATTGATTCTTTCACTAATTGAAATCCTTAGACAAGTCATAGCTTTGACTGAAAACCATTGAACTTAGATTTTACTTTGATTTTTTTTAATTTAACGGCAAGCTAAAGCAGTGATTTGTTTTGCACGGCTCTAAACCAATAATTTTCAGAGATGAAGCGGAGCTGGTAGCGCGTGCGCTGGGTTGCCGACTGATGCGGGCCTCGGTCAAGGAAGACGTGAACGTGGGGGCGGTGTTCAGGGCGTTAGCAGCAAGATGTCTTTCTGACATGCGGCGAGACGACGCTGATGCAATGGCGCCGTGTCAAACACCCGTCATAGGTAAGATTTTTCTTTTTTCGACTCATCATTACCTATAATTATGCAACACTAGGCCAGTCTTACCAAGGGGTATCGTATTATCCAGTAACTGGGTTGTGGAAGTCAGATAGGCAGTCGCTTCATGCAAAATACTGGTATTTAGCTGCAACAAGTTAGACTGGAAGTCGACTCCAACAATTATTTGTATAGACTTATTTTAATGATAATTATGATGATTTTATGATATAGTTGATTGAGCCGTTTTTTTTAAAGTAAATTATATTCCTAAGACTTACGTGCCTGAACTAGGTAACCCTGTGTTTCAGGCGAAAGGACTAAGATAGTCTTTTTTTTTAAGCTATTGCATAGCTTCTATCGCGGGCCTTGAGCGCGGGGACCGAATCCAGAAATTCCGTAACGAAAAAACCTCACGCTCCCCACTCCGACGGTTATTTTACTACACCAGTACCCTCTAGTGATCTAATAATTTCTGGCAGTTCCTTTTTCTGTGTACTGCGTATTTTATTCTTATAAATATTAGTTTATAAAATTATGATCTTCACAAAAAGTGATTGTTGATAGTGGGGCTTGAACTCACGACCAGTCGATTATGAGTACATTCAGTTCCCCTGTTGCACCGCAAGGCTACAATGACTTAATTAAAGCTTGCCAAATAGTTGATACCATTCCAGTTGAACAATTTTTAAACTGGACTAGACGGTTGGAAATGACTCATGTACATGGAATTTTATCGCTGTCAAAACAGTTTGTCACTCTTTTTTTATTTAAAATTACTTTAGGTTCAACACTTTCGTCTATTTTAAAGTTGTTATTATGCTTATATTTGAATAGTATTTGACTTTGTTTACGTAGTTATACACTTTTACGACGTTCAGCACTTATTTTGTTTTTAAGCTATTGCATAGCTTCTATCGCGGGCCTTGAGCGCGGGGACCGAATCCAGAAATTCCGTATATCAAAGAAAGTATATAGAAAGTATATCAAAGAAAAAGAAATACTGCATAAATAAAATAACTAAATAATTATAATTGCATAAGTTGATACAAAATGCTATGCAATAGCTTTACCGCGGCAGTCCCCGAGTGCCACACGTCTTTTTTAAATAAATAATCTAAAAGTTGTCAATAGACAAATAAATTATAATTATGTGCTTAACTCTCAGTTTCTAAATTTGAGAATTCGGTCTGGAGAACCTTTATTATTTTCTTTGAAAAAAAGTTCTTCTAAGTTTATAACCAATCCTTACTAATCAAACCAAAATTGATTCTAGGAACATTTACAAATCACAACAGCAATGGCACTATCCTGCTGCGGCCGACGAAACACCGGCCAGGCGGCAAAAAGAAGAACGTGCTAAGAAACGCTTGCAGACTACTGTGATGTTAACAGAAACTGTGTAACTGCTCAACTTTTAACTTAATTTAATAATCTTCAAAGTTCGAAGTTCAAGCTGGACGAACATAAAGAGGAATTGACTTGGAGCTTAATAGGTACAACGCTTTTGGCTCCATACCTGAATACACAATATGAATTAGTTTTTTTTTTTTTAACAGTTCAACTTTGATAGGATCGAATGACTATCGGATAACCTATACTATTATAGAGCTAAGCAAAACTAACAAATTAAAAAAAACTACCTACTATTAGGTATTGCAAGTACATCTTTCAAGTGAAATAGTCCTACCCTAAAACTAAGTTGAATTTCCCGACAACGACCCTAATTTTAGTCGATTAAGAAAGCTGTTTAGTCATATTTTAATGTTTTTTAGTTAGTTGATATTAAAATAACAAAGCTATGTAAATATTTTGTACTTATCTAACTATTCATTTTATAAAAAAATAAATTATTTGCAAATATAGTTTTTTGTTTTAATGTTTTACAAACTATTAATGAAGATGTAAGATTTATTGGCCTCGCCGCGACAAAAGAAGGGATAGGGGAAGGCACCGGTACATAATAGTATATTTTATATCGAGGGACTAAACGAAGCCATGATATACCTGAGGGAGTCAATGAAACCGAGGGTATATTAAGTTGGCGTTTAGTTTCGAGGTGCAAACTGTACTTTTCACTTTGAGTGCGATAAAAATAGTCAATTTAGTACAAAATCATTTCATAAATATTATTCCTCCAGTCCATAAAACTTTCGTAAGGTTTTAGGTAAATCTTCCGCGATTTTGGCGGCAAAAGATTACCTATCTATTATGTCTTTTGCTCTTTGCTCGACGTCAAACTCTTCACTGTCACTGGACATTCATATTAAATTTATTTAAAACCTAACAAATTTACACTCGACAAAAATTCTGAAATTTTCGCGGTCAGTTTTTTCTTCTAAACCAGTCACAGATTAACAATTTAAAACACATGGCGCTACCTTCTTTGCGGAAAAACCATGGAACTAAAATAATCCCGCTTTCTAGGGCTATATTGGCGTACTTTTAGAGCATTTCTCATGCTGTGAAAACAGAGTTTTTCATCATTGATGTTTGTTTATCTTATTTAAAGAAATACCTACGACACCACTTTGCTGGGCTTGTGGCTAAGTAATAACAGCAACACGGGTCGATTAATCAGGTTAAGCTACGCTTGTCGCGGTTGATCCGTGCATGGGTCACATCTTTACCTACCTACCAAGATCCCTCCGTGCCTCGGAAAGCACGTTAAGCCGTTGGTCCCGGTTGTCATTCGTGGATCGCGTGGAAAGGACAGCTGTTACGGGTCCTCAGAAGCCCAAAAGTCTGACAAGCAATCTTACCAAGGTGTATCGTATTATCCAGTTACTGGGTTGTGGAAGTCAAATAGGTAGTCGCTCCATGTAAAATACTGGCCCCAACAGTTGGGAAAAGGCTAGGCAAATGATGATGACGACATCAAGCCCAACCTCGAATCTCAATAAATACCTAACCCTGAAGCATTTCGGTTGTGTACGAGGGCATATTGTTGCCTTATCAGGTAACACGCATATTTATCAGTAGAACAGCGTTACTAGCGTTATTATGAAAATTAAGGGAGAACACGATACAGTTATCTGAACACAAGCACTCGTCCACAATATTTTAAAGAAAGTATAAAAGAGTAGAAATTAAATGAGGGCGCCACTTTCTACGTAACTGTCACATTTTTGACGTAAAATGCTTAAACATGGCAACAATTTAGTATGGATTTTTTTTTAGTTCCATTTTATTTAAATTCTACTCTTTTATGACGCACTGTACCTAACAGTAAGGCGATTTGTAAAACCATATGTACGAAAATTAATTTTATAGCTGATGTGTGATCGAAAGAAAAACCAGACCAGAAAGTTTCAAAGCCCAGGTTTGTGGCTGTGGTTATTACAAGCAAAGCACCGTCATGTACACACGGTGTCCTTATCAAAGTATCTACCCACGTCCACCCGAATAATATTTGTATGTAGGTACATTAAATCCTTAAAATAAAAACAGTGTGTTTGTGTGTTAGCTCCGACGCACGACCGCATTTATATACAGATACATCCATACATGCGTCAGCTGTCGCGCAGCATACCCTGTACACGTCGGCTGTATACGGGTCGTTCTCAAAAAAGTGGCACCGCTCGAATAAAATTATCAATTATAAAAAAAATGATCAATTATTGAGTTTTTTATATCCATTCTGGGTATTTTTCTTAAGTTGAATTGTTCTAAGGGAATATTTTTTTTTTTTTTTTTTAAGTTTATTCAAAGTGTGACTCTTTGAGTTTGGACATGGCAGGTTAGTGACAAACAGATGTTACAATTTTATTTTGTTGTAAGATTGTCACTACGGTTTTCTTAATATTACTCAGCCTCTGCGTGAAAAGCCTCTTTAAGTACAATATTGTGTAGAATTTAATAAAAGCATTTTAGAAATCACACTTTTCCACTAAAAACTGCCTGACAGGTTACAGAGACACTTTTTTTAGAACAACCCATTTACAAGTATACACGTACTTATACATGTCATGATTTCAAAGTAAAGTGAAAGGTGCGCAAGGTACGTTGCGCAGAAAAACGTAATGCTTTTGAGTTAACGCTTGTATTAATTTCGCTCCTCATAAAATTTCCATACCGGGGGCCTTGTATGAAAATCCATTCTTAATCTATTTGCTTTGCTGCCCAGTTCAAAAATACATTTTTACTTGTAAGCTATAAATTGTTTGGCAAAACATACTTAAGATTTGGTATCGCTAGTCGGGTTCTGGGCATGAACAGAAGTCATCTACAGCTATGTATAACGATGAACCGAACGCGGTTTGTGGGCACACGAACGAATTATTTTTCGACCCATATTCTGGGCAGCGAATGGGTGGAGTAAACTCCAAAAAAAGTCCCTGGAGGGAAGTTCAGTACCAACATGAAGACCATTATTTACCTACACAATGTTGTATAGAAGGACCCTTTAAAATGTTAGCAGTATAACCTGCCTTTACCGCTACATGTTGCATAATGAAGCTATCGCTACTTACCTATACTGCTTATAAAATGGACGAGATACCGCCGCTATTTAGTGCAAGTGTTAAGTTTACGACTGGGACCGAGTAATACCTAAACATGTTCAACCTATTCGTTGTTGCGGTAAGTTACTGAGGCCGTATTATGAAGTATATAAATGCCATTATGATTCCTGACCGAAAAAGGGATGGTGCTAGCGGTCATGTATAGATCCATCTCTCTCTTGCACTGGAATCATAATGGCATTAAAACGTCATAAAACGGCTCCTGCACCCTAATTGCGTAACACACTTTCAATACAATCTGAATGATATTGAAGGATTTTGCTAATCGAATGCTTCATATGTTCGAAAAATTTGTCTGCTCAACAACTTAAATAGGTAACGCAATGATTGTTGTTGAACTGTCAAAAACCAAACCAACACACCCAAAAACCCATTATTACTGATAGTGTGTAACGCAAGTATCCCGCAGATTATTAATTTATCCATACCTACCATAATGTTATAAAAGAAAGTCACTATATCTGTCTGTTACATTTTTACTACGCCTGAACTGCAGAACCGATTTTGATGAAATGTTGTAGAATGGTAGTAGGACATTATTTTTTATTATTATTCATGTTTCATGAAACTTATTGTAACGAGAGTCCATGTGTGTACTAAGAGTGTTCTATTTGTAACTCCATTTAAGTACGGTGGCAAGCACATCAAGTTACTACAACCTGTCAAATTTTCTCGTTCGATTTTGAACTTAATCACCAACATTTTAAAGTTTAAAATCGTTTGGAGAAATTTGACAGTTTCGTGAAGCTTGATGTGCTGGCCACTGTACTTAAAGGGGTTTATTCATAAACGTTGCTTAAAGTTAAGTGACGTTCAAACGTCAAAAATGTATGGTTAAACAGTCGCTAATCATGACTTAACTTTAAGCAGCGTGTATAAATAAACCCCTAAGTCTTTATGTAATACTCTGGTGAGAATCTGAAAACTTAAGTCACTTACGCAAAGAAAATGGGCCGGTAGGAAAACCTTAAAATCTTCTTAACCATGGTGTTTGAATATCCCACAGGTTTGCGCAGTATTTTACGTGGCGTACGCGTTGGAATACGCAGTACATACTACTTTTATACCTGATATACCTGACATCCCTGAAACTCCCACAACACCAATATGGACGTAAGTTTACAGAGCACATAATAGATCCCTTATCAAGTAGGGACCAAATAAAGGAATTGTTAGAAAACATTGCGGTTTGATGCAGGCGTCCGTACACTATGCAGAATTGGACTAACCTTACAATACATGCAGTATCTCCTTAACAGAGCTGCAGAGTACTTTTATATATACTGGGTTATTACTAACCACCTTGCAAAACTGTATTTATTTATTTAACCTAAAACATTTAAATGCTGCACTATAATATCTCCCGCGTAGATGGCTAGTCTCCGTCGAGATCGGCCGCCATGACCGAAATTCGGTCAGGAGGACTATATGTTCGAAATAAATCTGCTCAACAACGTAAATAACACAATGAATGGTGTTGAACTGTCAAAATGAAAGCCATTGCTACTGTGTGTTACGCAACTACTCCGCTGGTCTATTCTAAATGTTTCTCGCAGCTGTATCCAAAGGCCTCTTGGCAGCAAGCTATGCGGACTAGTCTTAGGGACAAATTTTGCTCTCTAGTCTGGAAACTAAGTATAGTTATCATTATGCTTTTTACGTTTAAAACATAACACTTTATGTTTTGCAGGTTTCCAGTTTGATGTCACTTCAGTCACCTGCACACATATTTGACACTGCTTACCCATATTTTGACCGAATATAGTACACTAAAAAGTTTATTATTGTGTTTGTTTTCAAAACCCGGTTACAATCATAATTTAATGTAAAAAGTAGTTTAGGATGAGTTTGTCACTTGAAACTTACGCCAATGTAAATTAATTCTTATTACGACATAACAAGGTGGGAGTTAAATTAAACACAGTAAATAAGATTATACATTATGGTATGTATTTAAAAAGACGCCGTTATAACAATTTTAAGACCTAACTGTTCAAATAATAAAACTAAAAAATGCAATGAAAAATACAATGATACAAAAAACTTTCTTACGATATTTTATAGAATACAGGGTGAAATTAAGTATTAACAATCGCGTTTTAGGCACAAGTAAGCAAAAAAGTCCAATAACATCAACTACTTAAGCAGCAAAATAAATTTTAAACATAATAATACTTCACCCTGTATTTAAAAAAATCGTTTACAAACATCAGGCAATCAAATCAAGCTTTATTTTCAAAAATGTATGAGCGCCTTTACATGTAAGAGAGATCTTCAGAATAAGGCTAAACGTCTATTCCTAACGGCTATAGAACATGCTAGCCGCGGTATTTGTGGCCATTGGCCACGGTTGATATAACATTAGTAGTGTACACTCACCTTAAGCTGACTTAATAAGCTAATCGTAACTAAATAAGATATACAGGTTGTACTTACACATAGTACTTATAGGTTACAGTGTACTCGGCAATAAATATGACATAGGATTGTTGCGTATGCAGATTTTTTTAGGTACATCCATCCACGGATGCGGGTTTTTGGTGGCTCACATCCGCGGATGCAGATCTCAAGTTTTTTTAAGGGAACCGTCAAGGCGGCAAGTCGAAATTTTCGAATTCAAATTATCTGACGTTTTTTGCAAATTGCAGTGCTGTTTCGTTGTGCCCATGTTGATCATAATTCAATTCGCGGCATATATAATAAAATAATTTGGTACAAAATTATAATCCATACTAATATTATAAATGTGAAAGTAACTCTGTCTGTCTGTATGTTAGGTTTTCACGCCTAAACCGCTGAACCGATCGTCATGAAATTTGGCAGAGATATAGCCTGGGATATAGAGAAGGACATAGGCTACTTTTTTATGCGATAACCGACATCCACGCGGGCGGAGCCGCGGGCAAAAGCTAGTTGTTTATAAATCAATTTAGGTCTCGAAATTATGTTTCACACACTTCCAGCTCATGTAGGCAGGGAATGTGTAGAATTTTAAGTATATTCACGCTTTTCCACCCATATCTGTATCCGCATGAGCTCGGCATTGATTAAGGCGGATACGGATGCCGAGGTCTAAATAAATGCGGGAGCTCAGCAATTGTGACACACCGAGCTTTACAAAGAGACGTCTCAAATAAAATATTATTATTTCTTTCTTTTGTTTACACACAGGCATGAGTGACAGAGACAACACGCTGCAAACGAAACTTTTTCTTAAATTTAACGTGCCATATTTACGGCCGGGTACAGTACGATAATTGGAAATTGGGCGATCTCAAGCACTCATACACAAAAAACATCAATTTTCTTCACAACTTACCAAATAATGTGATGATTTGCAAATATAAAACCAATACAAAAGTAATAAAGTACATTTTTAAGTAACTATGAAGATCTTGAAAGATATTACGTGTCGATGGAAGTAGTATAGTCGTCGTAATTGCTTTACAGTACTTTTATTTCACGAAGCGACGCGCGCTTTACTTGTGGTAACCAAGTGTGCAAACTAGTTGATAATGTGTGCGTGAAGACGAGTAGCGTCCGCACATAACACACAAACTTCCGACTTCGCCATTGTCTCCGACGGTACCGAGAGCTCCTGCGTTTACACAAAATTCACAGCGTGTTTGTACACTAGGTAACCACAAGTAAAGTGCGCGTCGCTTCTTGAGATAAAATAAAAATACTGTACCACCGTAAGGTTGAATGTCACCTGCACGTCATAACACTTCAAGGTACATTTTTGCTTTAAGACCAATGGGACAGTTAGATAGTTTCAACCTTAGTGAAGTTTCAATTTACTGGGAGTTTTAATCAAAAGTGGGTACAGAAATAACGAGGTCGATGATACGTATTTTGGGTGATAATTGACGATATATCATATACATTACGTAGGAATATTCTATGTTCTTTTCCTTTCTAATAAATATTGAGGGGTTACGGATGGATGAAGATTAAGGCTTATTACGCAATAGTTTGACCGGTACCACTGTACCGCGCCTTAGGAATGCGCGGCGAGGCGGGGGGCGAAATTGACGAATGAGCGGCGGGACGCCGTGAGTATTGACGAATGAGCGCCGAGACTCCGTGAGTGTTGACGAATGAGCGGCCTGTACTGCCCCCCGCCCCCGTAAACCGGGCACGTGCCTAAGGCGAGCGGTATCGGTCAAACTATAGGTAGGGGCACGACAGTATTAATTGCCGACAAGGCAGTTAGTCGACACAATAGATATAGGTATCTTTAAATGAATTAAAGTCAGTTTTCCACAGTTTGTGTTTTTGAAGAATATTTGCCTCAGAGAATTTGTAAAAGACAACAATATTGACCTGTTTATAATGAGGCGATATTTCTAAACATTTTTATATAAAATCTAATAATGTAAATACATAATTGAGCATAGGTCTTTTGGATGAAGTAAGTACAATTTAATATCCTTAAAAGAAAAGAATATTTCCTTCTTCCGAATTCGGCTTTTTTGTGGGGTTAATTTTACAAATCGAAATATACTTTAGATATAGTAAGTTAGGAAGACAGATGTATACTTATTTTGATGATTAATTTATAATTTTAGTTTGACATTAGATTATCTGATATGAACCTAACCTAACAGATAATCGGTTTTACCTGTCAGGGTGCGATATAAATACATAGTTAAAACGTAAAAAAACATAACATAACGACATGAAATTACGCAAAATGTTTATCTATCACCAGTGAAGTTTACAGTCACTAAATTATTTATAATGTATTCATAGAAAGACTTATAATAAACAAGCAAACACGAAAATAAGTCATTTCAGCAGTCATTTTTTCACTATTCTCTCATAGAACAAAATAACGAAGTTGAGCCTCTTATTAAAAATGCCAAATGCTTTCGAACCCGCCTAAATAAACACAGAGCGTAAGAAAGAGACACAGGTAATAGCGACAAAGACGCTCTACAGGGAAAACTTTTTGTAAAACTCGATGCAATATTAATGGCCAGTCACATGTCGCATTTGAGTAAAAAACTGCCAAAAATCTTCAAGTGTAATTCGTAGCACAATTTAATACTACAATTCCTCGTATACCCATTTACTACATTATATAAAAGCAAAGATTTAAATCGTTACATTGGGTCGACCATGTAAAAAGATTGTAGCATTTCTGTTTAGTTGAAAATGACATTTGAATAGTTATTATCTCGCTCACTCATACTAAAAATCGTGTCTGTTTTTACCATGTGGGATGTGTGAACTCACTCTTCTCAGAATAGTGAAGGCAAATCTAACGATTTAAATCTTTGATTAAAAGGTGATACAGAGTGCTGTACGCCATACAACTGACCATTTCGTTGAAAAGTTGTATGCTTGCTCAAATCCGTCTGTGTAACATCAAGCATAATAAAAACAAAGTATGTAACATGGAACTATCAAGCGTAAGACGACGTAATGCAAATCTATGCAACCATTGTACAGTCAACAAAAGAGTTTGATTTACAGGTAAGAAATACACTTCTGCCCATTTTTTTTTACAAATTTCATGTCAAGTGATCGGCCGTCGGTTGTGTTGGTCAACCAACCACAGCGCCTGACACGAGGTTTGACTGCATTAAAAGCTTTAGTTTCCTAGGAAAATATTTATTTAAAAAACTTTTTATTAGTGTTGTAAGTTGTAATGGCAATCTTGATTGGGTTTAAATAGGTTTTAATTTTCATATTTTGATTATTATATAGATTATTTTATATTTTGTGAATTTGAGAATGTTGTAGGCTTAATAGACTGTAGATTTGTAAACCATTTTCTATTTTGTTTAGCTTAGCTGGGTCAAAAAGCAGCTTTCGTAACTGCCTGTATATGTATCTCTTTTGTTCACAGTACGTGGTAGAGTATCCTAACTCGATTTAAAAGATCATCTGGATTTAAAATTATCTAAACTATTGGTCCATTGAAGATCGAAATAAACTCCACTGTCAAATCAATGGAATTTTTATTTATAAAAAAAAAAAAACTAGTAATTATACACATTAATTATCACATTATCAAAGCTTTTTGTAACTGCAGGGCCGAAATGAGTGAGGTGCCTATTCGATAAAAAGACAAAGACAGGATAACAGATAATGTTAATATCCTATTTGTATTAATAAGCGTTGAGCTCTTATTATACCGAAGTATATTGCAGTCTCGTTTTATTGGAAACTGAATGACAAAAAAGACAGGATAATATACCACCGGTTTGACCGCTACCGCTGTTCGGCGCTATACGAATGCGCGGGGGGGGCGGGGGGCTGCGTTGACGAATGAGCGGCGGGACGCTGTAAGCGTTGACAAATGAGCGGCTTACATTGCCCCCCCTTCTCGCCACGCACATGCTTATGGCGCGGAACAGCGATACCGATCAAACCGGCGGTATATTATCCTGTCTTTGTCATTCAGTTTCCAATAAAACGGGACAGCAATAAACTTCGGTTTTGGTTCATAGATACATTCGTAAGAGCTCAACGCTTATTAATACAAAAAGGATATTGTAGGCACTAGAAATAAGAAACATGAACTTAAGATTTTTTTAACATCACGTGCTTTTGTAGTTTTGCCTATTACGGTTTTTAGCATTCAATTTAATAGGTGGCTGGATAAATATAAATCAAGGGATTCATACATAAATACCTTTGTACTGAAATTATAATTATGTCGTATCTCTATGTATTTAACTGTGTGTACATAAATAATAATTAAAAAAAAATTATACTGCGAAAATTATAATGAAAATGAAATCATATTTTCTTCATAAATGCAAGATTATATAAAATGTATTTTTTTTTTCTATGAACTTTAATATTTATTTCGCTCTGAGGCAATTTTTTTTTTTTTTTTAATTTACAACAGGCAGGCAATTTGATATGACTGTTGTTTCAAGCGCTAAAATTTAACTGTTTACGGATGAAAGAACTTGAAGTCAAGCGAATAATTACTTGTAATTAATCACAGGTAAATTTGATACGATTACGAACTCCCTACTAAGATTTGAGGCGAAAGCGTCAGAGTGTAGCCCGCGAAATTCAACTTTTCTTAATTTTTTTTGCAATTCGCAGGTCCGTATTAGGTTGTATGTTGAATTATAATCATTAAAATCATCAATCCAACAGTCTAAGACCAAGTAACCCTATTGAATGACTATTTCATTCATTACATTTGAGAGTAGGTAATTCTAACTTAAGGACATTCTCGTATTGCTGATTCTAATGATTATATACTCACACACTGACTTATTATTTGTTTTTTTTTTTTTTTTGGAAAATCATAAACAGTGTTTGTAAATATGTGAGCACCATGTACCTATCGCATTTATTTTGATTTCTGTCATTACTTCACTTTTCATTCTTTTTACCAATTGTCGTAAGTAATTTTTATTTTTATTCTAGGTACATCGTCTTCACCTATAATAATTAATTAATGCATACAAACTATTGTTAACATTTTAAAAGAGTAAGTATGGAGTTTCTTGCCCATTCTTCTCCATACATAACTACCTTTTGGAAGGCGCAACTAGAATCAATTAACTATTCATGTAATTTTTGACGTTCAAAAGTGCATCTTCGTGCCTATTTGAAATAAATGATTTGACTTTGACTTTAACTTTATAATTCTGTAAAAACATACTTGTTACAGCCGCAAATCATATTTTGATCAACATACAACCTGCCACTGACCTGCAAATTTCAATAAATGTAGGAATATTTGAATTTCGCGGGCTACCTTAGTGTTTCCCCCTTAAGAGGGCATACGACGGTCCACTAGCGCCACTCCTTTAAAAAAATATCTCGTGACTGAGAAGGAATTATGAAAAACGGCTCGATCAGCTCCCTCGGTAAGTGTATCTAGAATTTTCTAATACGTTTTATAACGTTTCATATTAAGACAAGAAAAGCGGCCAGATTCCTCTAGATTGTATTTTGTTGCTTCGTGTCTTTCTAGTGGATTGTTGTGTGCCCTCTTTAAGTTAAAATTGTCCTCATACAGCCATCGTGATGTAAATCAAAAGTTCTAGCAAAAAAGAGACCTAACCTAAAATCACAAACGAAACATACAACATACAATTTAACGTTCATAGTCTTAAGTTACAGTAACAACACACACACAATAGGCACCGCGTCTCCAGCTCCCCAATCGCGTAACACACTTTTAAGGCTCGTACAGACTAGTGCGATATCGCGGGCGCGACGCGACACTTAGTAGCACAATTTCTTTGTCGGTTCCTGTCGCGCCCGCGGTATCGCGCGAGTCTGTACGAGCCTTTAATCTCAATCCGACAGATTTTTTATGGAAATTCCTGATCCACTAGTTGAAAAATTCGTCTTCTCAACAACTTAAATAACGCATGTATAGGGTTGTTGGTAAAACACTAACAACCTCTCACTTTTGTTCTATGACTTTTAAGAGCGGCCAACCCGTCATACTTTTCATACAAACGCTCGTACGTGATGATGGCGTTGGAACACATCTTTTAATGAAAATTTTGAAGTAATTGTTATCATGTGCACTATATCTAGGTTTCTATGAAACCTAGATGTAGTGGGCCGCGGTTAACCGTGGATGAGTGACCATCTTTACATACTAAGACCCCCGGTGCCTCGGAAAGCACGTTAAGCCGTTGGTCCCGGCTGTCATTCGTGGATCTTTGACAGTTGTTACGGGTCGTCAGAAGCCCGAAAGTCTATAGAGGTATGAGGAACAGGGTGTAAAGTTCACTCATACTCTATAGTAAAGGGAGGATCCTCCGAACAGACGGGTGTTGTGTCTGGTGGGCAACTGCCCGACGACGGTTGATGTCGGGATGTTATATACAGGGTTACTGGAAAAACACCAACAACCTCTTAAGAGGTCATTGTACAACATGAACAACATTATGAACAACTTTTACTATGGGAGCAATCCTGAAATCACGAAAAAATAATTATTAGCTGTTCCCTACATTTTGACGAGTTATACGAACATAAATGTAGATAACCGCAGATTTTTTTTCGCGATTTCAGGTTTGGTCCCATAGGAAAAGTTGTTAATAATGATGAGTACAATGACCTTTTAAAAGGTTGTTGGTGTTTTTCCAATAACCCTGTATATGCTAGTCGCGCAATAAACTCTGATTGCGCGATGCAGGATTTGTGACGTCAGGTCTTTGATGCGTAGTTAGCATGTAGCGTTTTAGATGTCGCCACAAGTCTGACAACCAGTCTTACTAAAGGGTATCGTAGTACCCAGTAACGGAGTTGTGGAGGTTAGAAAGGCCGTCGCTCCTTGTAAAATACTGGTAATCAGAGCTGCATCCGGGAATGGAAGCCGTCAAATTACGCATAGAATGATGTTGAACTGTCAAAATTAAAGGGATTGCCATTATAAGTGTGTTACACAATTACCCTGCAGGCACAGTTCAAATAAACGAGAATCTGGCAGTACAGGCGCTTAGCGAATGACAAGCTTGCTGTCAAGCAGAGCTCACGAGCAAATGGTGACATTTAATTTAGCTCACGAGTAAATGGTGGCATTTAATTTAGCTCACGAGCAAATGGTGACATTTAACTTAGCTCACGAGCAAGTGGTGACATTTAACTTAGCAATGTAAGCCAGGAGGCCTTGGAGGCGTTTCTTGACTCGTTTCTGGTCGTCGAGTGTGCAACCCAAGATGGCGGATTCGAAGTTCTTGTCGGTACCTGTGGAAGGGTCTGGCTGGGATGTGCACGCGTTCATGAACGTTTGACAGCGCGTGTACGCGGTGACCGCGTCGTCGTGCACCGAAATCACCAGTTGGGTTATGTACATGTTTACCTGGAATTGAGAGAATAAGGTTGGTGTTAAAGGGTGAAAGTTGGTATAGTCTATACTCTATACATCTATAGAATCTGTACAAAGAAGTGTCTGTTTGTAATGTCAAAATAACACCTTTTTACTAAATGCATATGAAAGTATTAACGGTAGGTACATAACAAAAAAAAAAACTTTTTTTTTGTCTCTTTTTGCGGCTAATCTCCGAAACGGCTGGACCGATTTTGACGGTAACTTAGGCTAATTTTATTTTAGCAAAAACCACGCGGGTGAATCCGCGGGCAGCAGCTAGTTATTAATAAATATCAATATGGGGTTAGAATGCAGTGCAATGCTGGTGAAAGGCTTTGGTCGTTTATTTGGATGCGGAAGGCGGAGGACAGAGTCCTATGGCGCAGCCTGAGAGTTGCCTATGTCCAGCAGTGGACTGCAATAGGCTGGGTTGACTTTACACGTCCGTGTTTGGGTCACAGAAATTGGTACGTGTACCAAATCTCAACGTAATCGGTCCATTTGATTCGGAGCAAATTGGCTGTGCAAGACAGACAGACAGACACACGAGTGATCCTTTAAAGGGTTCCGTTTTTTTTTTTTCTTTTGTGGTACGAAACCCTAAAAACATAACTACAAGTTACATAACTATTAAACAATAAAACCTTACATTATATTTTTATAACATTGTACTTAATTAAACTCTACTTGCAAAAATGCAAAGAACCTTCATATTACGTGTTGTAGCTAAATATAAAAGTTATTTCCGGCCGGATAGTTATTGTATGAAAATATCAGAATGAAAGAACAGTAAATTGTATAATATGGTCATTGTGGTCAAGTTAATAATCAACCGACGGAAATAAATAAGTTCAACAAAATATTCTGTGTACTTGTGTTACTTTGAAAGTTAGTATAGGTAGTACGCCCAGTTGTGTGGTTTCACCACAAAAACAGTTGTTATCGTGGTTTCAGTGGTATTTTACGCTTATCATTTAAAACTATGTTGTTGTTGTATATTTACAGACTCATTTTCCCAATTTCGCAAAAAACTTATAACTATTAGCGACGTATCATAATTTCATAACCTACTTTTTATTTTTACTATTGAATTTTTTGGTTTTTTGCCACTTGTGCCTGCCACTTCAACAATTTTGGAATGTTCTTTTGTTGCACTCGATATCACGTTTTATCGTTTTGAATTTTGAATGTCAATTTTACTATTTATTAATAAAAAATAATAATTTTAATCTTGATTCTAATGATAATTTTGATATTTTTTTATTCTAATTACGATTATGATTTTGTTTTTTAATTCATGTTTTGTTTGATGTTTTGTTCATTGTTTCTAATTAACTTTTCTATCCTCACTACGAGTAAAAAATCTTGTTAAAATATATGAAAAAAAAAGAAAAAAAAAAAGAAAAAAAAAATATTTGGGACACGCACAAGAAATACAAACAGTAAATAAAACATGAGCATTTAAAACTAACAACATTGTAAACCTGTGCGAGGCCAAAAAGGCCACTATCTCAGCATAATGCTGCGATATTTAAAAAATAAATACCGCAGCGATATATTTAAGAAGCAATTTTTTATGTAAGTGCTGTGTACGCCTGTAAGTGACTAATTCACCATAACTCAATGCTTAGGTTATTTTTTATTATGTTAATTACTTTCAAATAAAATAAAATAAATATTATTTTAGGTTTTATTTACGCAGGCGGTCAAATAACCTGACTCCAAAGTGCGTTTTTATAATATCGTAATTTTATGGACGTGGACGTCCACGTCCAATTTAGGCGGCATGAGCCGACAGAGACCGCGCTTATAAGTAAAAAAAAATATATTTTAGGGATCTGACGGATATGCAATCGCTTTTAATAACACGATTAGATTACCTTTGCTCGATAGAAAAATTATATATAACTTACCCCTTTTATTTATTTATTTAAACTTCATGTACAGTAGTGATACATAGGCGGACTTAATGCCACAAGGCATTCTCTACCAGTCAACCTTTACCTTTTCGTAATGTTTAGTCAATCTCAAAGCTACATAAACAGACATTTTTTTTTTTATAAATGAAAAGGTAGTAACATCGTTTAACACAATTCGCTAAGTTTGTCTTGATAATCAAAATAATTACTACGTTAAATAGCTACCAAATGCGCGAGGCAACCACTCGCGACTTCGCGAGCCTATACTTCAGTCTATGCGCTGTAAGTTACCTTTCCCAGAACAATTATTATCGATCCCGTGACCCTCATCACAGAAACCCACACCCTAATCCACTGCGCCATCACAATATTACTAGACAGGTCATGTAACTTGCAAATCGTAAGTGCGATCGCTTGTAGCTAGTAAACAATGGTGAGTCGTTTGAAGAGGACATCGCACTCATACAAATGTATTATGTCATCGTTGTTTTTTGTTGTTGTGACTGTTTCTGCGTTACGTAAATAGGTACAGAAGGATCACTGTGTAGAATCTACACCTGAGAGACATTATTATTGTATCTACACTGTAGATACAATAATAATGTCTGCACGTGGCTTTTTATGGTGTTACATATTTATTTTGAAGAGATAATTTTGATGATTTTATTTTATGGAGAGGGCTATGCTTGGAGTTTCCCCACGTGATCGAATTCGAAATGAAGAGATCCGCAGGAGAACCAAGGTAACCGACATAGCTCGAAGAAATACCAAACTTAAGTGCCAATGGGCACGGCACATTGCTCGCAGAAAAAATGGCCGTTGGGGCCGAAAGGTTCTGGAGTGGCGACCGTGTATCCCACAAGGTGGACCGATGACCTTGTGAAGGCCGCAGAAATCCGCTGAATGCGGGAAGATCACAGAAACGATCGAAATGGCAGTGCTTGGGGGAGGCCTATGTCCATCAGTGGATGTCTTTCGGCTGAAATGATGATGACATTTTGAAACAACCATGCCGTCCAAATATATGCAATGCAACATGAAATGTACCAAACATTGAAACAAATTCGCCATGTGACACTTAAATGTACGGCCACCGCACTATACCCTCCGTATTCAGCCCCTTTACCACCGTGCTAACCGGCCAATTAATATTTTTGACGGCATGAGCTATTCTCATAGAGAAGGTGGTCAAGTGGCTACGTAAATTTTTAATGGATAAAATGTACAAGTGTAACTGAGTTATCAGAGATTTTTTTCTGCTGAATTACTGTGGCCTGAGTTGCCGTTAAACTTAAGTGAATGATTACATAAATGTTTCATGCCAGATGGTGAAATATGGCTGAACTTTAATGTATCATAATCATGTTTCATGCCAGATGGTGAAATATGGCTGAACTTTAATGTATCATAATCATAACACCTATGTATTACCCATATTTGCAAAATAAATGTCTATTCTATCCTATTCAAAAACCAAATTCAATCAAAGTCATCTGAAACCGATACGATTTTTGAGCACAATTGATTTGAGCCCTCGTACCCACGGATTTTTTTTTTAATTCCGGCGATTTTTTATCGCGCACTGGATTTTCAACGCACTGCCTACCACCGAGAGTTGAAAATCCAGCAGTGTTTTTCGGCGCGCTGGGGTCCAACGGAGTGCCCGTTGGATTCCCAATTCTCGGCTCAACACCGAGAGTTAAAAATCAAGTGCGCGATAAAAAATCGCCCGTGAGTACGAGGGTTTACTTTGAAGTGGCTTCTTCGATAAGTTGTTTTTAGAAGGCTTCTTTAACGAACCTTCTGTTTGTATCCCTTTCTGTTGTCTTCTATGTTTTTGTAACTAATTATGAAGATTACAGTCGATTGAAGCAAACAATTTGCTAATTAACTTACAGTGCAGATGCCTCAGATGGTAAGAATCATGATTAATTATGTAATGGAACGAATGCTGCATTGGCTTTCTAACAACAAAGGCGTCTGGGTACTTGAGGTCAAGGCCCAGCGAAGCTAAAAAAATCGTGGTGAAGTGTGGTTATCATTTTTATGTTGAAATGGTTTGAAGAACACTTTCCAGGATGGGGTAGGTACTATCACGGACATCCGAATCAGACCACCATAAGGACTGTTCTTGCTTGCAGCGCTCGGCCGCTATAGAAACGCGTACCTACGCTCATCAACCAATAGCATCGCAGCATCTGATTTTTGCTGAGCCCCTTGTTTTTGTAAATGAAAAAAAATAGACCGTAAAAAGCCAGCCGAGGTGGTCAGAAATCTGTGATCATTGTAACAGAGCTTGACAAATTTATTTAAACAAAAGTTTTTTTTTATTGGTCGTCGTAAAGAGGGGCGGTAAACAGATGTGGACATCTATGAATGAGCACGGGATTTTGTTTTGAAAGTGTGCCGATTCGGATGTCCCCCATAGTACCTACAACCAACAACGCCCCAGATGCCTTGATAGTTGCACAATGAAGAACAGACTACTTCCCAGCAGCGTCAGAAGGATGAATAGCTTATTATGTTCTAATATGCTCATATTTTTCCCAGCAGGCAAAATTCCTTGTAACATTGTGGTTGACATTATTAGTCCTCTAGTAGCAGGGGCTACTAGAGGACTAATGTCGGTAGGTAAGGTTATCATTCCTTTTAATGAAAGTTAAGGCGCTATGATCTGATTACGATAAGATATGATTACGGCTCTCGAGCCGACTGAAGCAGGCTAGCGAAGTCGCGAGTGGTTGCCCCGCGCATTTAGTAGGTATTTAAACATAGTAATTATTTTAATCATTTTATAAGACGAGCTCAAAGTTGCGCTAAAAAATCTTACTACATTTTCATTTATATAAAAAATGAGAATAAAACGTCTGTTTTGTAGCCATGAGAATGATTCTTGATTTTCGGCATTTTTTTCCATTCAGCAGTGTTAAGGTACTATTTGGAACCGAGCTGCCAACTGCAACTGCCGACAGCATGTGCAGCGACTGCGTGCAATCGGCCGCTGGTTTGTATGTATTTATAGGAAATGGCTTCCAAGCGCTGCACGTGCTGTCGGGAGTTGCAGTTGGCAGGTCGGTTTCAAATAGTACCTTTAATCTAACCGTGTTATTAAAAGCGATTGCATCTCCGCTAGATCCTTAAAAAAAAAATAGATTTTATTTAAGAATATTATAGCACGGTTTTTTATGTTTCCCATGGATTCAAAAAACTAGTAAACGACATTTCTGTCGGATCATGCCGACTTAAGTTAGCACTGGCCAAGACTTTCACCCGGCAGTGGCAACTATAGTTGAGAATGTACTTGAATACTTCAAAAAAAATGTTTATAAGCTTTGTGTATGCAGATACAAAATCATTGTGCCCAGTTCATATCGCGCACCACTTATCGTAAGTTATGCCCTACTGCCGACAAGTGACGAAGCAAAACACTTGTTTATCCTATTAGAAATGGCATGTATATATTGTAATTAATTAGTGTTCTCGTGCAGACACTAAACTTCATGATTAATTAAAGTGTTTCTAAAGGAATGTTTGTTTTATACGTCGTTACGTCGCCCATATTGATTTAGTTAACTGCGTTGTACGTCGTGTATTGATCCAGTCTATCCTTACAGTGACATTTAGGTTATTTTTTTATTTAAGGTAGAACATTCCATACATAGGTAGCATGACGCTATGCTAAGCTATACCCAGGAGTTTGGTTCTTTTCTGTTCTTTTATTGGGTTAAAACAATGGTGCTTAAAAAATTCATTGCTTCGCTTTTAAATAGATTGTGCAGAAAATGATTTACATTATTGATATTCCTAAATCATGATATAAACCCCATTTTTTTAGAGAATACAGAATTCCACCTTGAACATATCTATGTATTAGCCTCGGGTGACTATAATTAATACATCTTAGATTTCGATTTTTGCGCAGAATTAAGTATAATAATTTACGAAGATTTGGTTGGTAGCAAAAAAACGAATGGCTGAGCTTAACACAAAGAGTTGGATTGACAGTAACTCACAATTTTTTTTTTCTGTAGCAATAGCATTGACATTTAACCCGGCTAGCAAGTTAGGGTCAGTCAGTAAGTAAGTCAGTTACATTAAGTAATGTAATTCTAGGCCGCTTACCGTAATTATTTTCAACTTTTTTATCAAGGATTATTGTCATAAAATAACACTGATACTAATACACGTATATATGCGTACCACTATTGTACATGAAGTTTAAATAAATAAATACAATGATAAATTTTAAATTCAACTGTTTATTAATCTACACTATGTAATATTATAACGAGGAAAGATTTTTATGTTTGTTTGTTAGTATCGAATAAGCTCCGAAACTACTAGACCGATTTTAACCATTTTTTCACCGATAGAAGGCCATATTATCAGGAAATAACATAGGCTACTAATTTTAATAGGTATATAAGGTATTAAAAAAAGAGGTCCTTAAAAAAATTGCAATAATGTAACCATAGTAGCAAAATATTGCCTATAAACCACGGAAACTTACGCGGGTAAAACCGCAGGTTGCAGATAATTCCTTAATAAAAAAAAGTTAATCGTTTATCGAAACATTTTCCTGATTGGTTTATCTGTTTGTCGAATACTTCCTTAAAAGTCAATTGTGCACACGGCTACATATCAAGTTAAAATTTCCAGTATAAGCTGATCTCGCATTGTATAGGATTTCCGTACAATGAGAGGTTAACTTATATTGGAAACTAGCTTCTACCCGCGACTTCGTCCGCATGAAATTTCGGCCCACCCATCGCATCGCATCCCGTCGCTCGCCCGCGCTATAACTTCGTTATGGCTTAGCGTTCTTTCTGACTTTTGTTCTTTTCGCTTGGCTCCTAAGGATCATAGCGTGATGTTATATAGCCTATAGCCTTCCTCGACAAATGGGCTATCCAACACTAAAATAATTTTTCTATTCAAACCAATTCAACCAAACAAACAAACTCTTCAGCTTTATAATATAGCTGACCCGCGCAACTTCGTCAGCGTCACCTAAGAGAGAGAGTGGTTTAAGTAATGAATTTTCTACTTATTTCGTTACGGAGTTATTTAAAAATTAGGATATCTCCTAAGATATTGATTGAAATCAAGTGATGTTAAGGACAATTTTGTTTACATTTAAATACTTGTGATTAATAACATATTTATTTGGATAAGGATTAAGTTGATAAAACTCCTTCGCAAATAATGCATTAATTTCGAACAAATTTGATTACCATAAAAAAAAAGGTTAAAGTGAGTCAATCTTAAAAGATAGACATATGCTGTCGCGGACATTTTTTAGAACTTTTAAAGAGGAACAATTCCATCATACGTGATATTTGCGTAACTTAAACCGTTTACGCAGCGCACGCAACGGAAGCTCTCAAAAAGGAATCTTTTTTCCCGTTTTTGCAAAAATTTTCATTTATGCTCCACTCCTATTAGTTGTAGCGTGATGTTATATATCCTATAATATTCCTTGATAAATGGACTATCCAACACAAAAAGAGTTTTTAAATTCCAACCAGTAGTTCCTGGTATTAGCGCGTTCAAACAAACAAACTCTTTAGCTTTATAATATTAAGTATAGATTGATATGTAGCTGTGTGTACCTACCATTGACTTTTAAGGAAGTACTCAACGATCAATAAAATAGAGCTAACGACTTTTTCAAATCGTATTATCCATGTTATTCGTAGAGCACAATAGTGGGTATGAAATCATTTTATAATGATCCACGAATTGAATGGGCCCTCTGACCGTTCATTGGGAAATTAAGGATATACCTAGTTACCATTAGGGTTGTAACTTCGCCTCAGCCTCCGCAAATGCGGAACTTCAGCAAAGGAATCGTACCGCATCAGCCTCAAAAAAAATTGTTTGGATCTCAGAAGTTCATATGTGTACCAAACAAGTTAATCGCCCCAGTAGATTCGGAACAAATCGCCTTTGACAGAGGGACGGACAGACAGACAGACAAACGAGTGATCCTATAAGGGTTCTGTGGTACGGAACCCTAAAATTAAGTAATCTTACTACATGGTCAAATTAAATTAGCTAGCGAAACTCTGAATTCAAGTAATCTTACCACATGGTCAAATTAAATTAGTTAGCGAAACTCTGCATTCGTGACGGGTTAATACGATAAAACGAAAAAAATTAATGCGTCGATGATTTTTTTTGGGTCAACGACCCTGGTAGTGTAGTTACTTAAAACAAAAAAATCATCTTATCAATTTTATTTTTGTAAAATGTAGCAATCAATGCATAGCTCACTGAACTCCATGTGTTGCGAGACCGATGAGCCTACTGTGCAGGGGTAGACGGTGTGTCTAATATCTTCTTTTTACTTTTTAGTTACTAACACTAGTTATAAGCAAAATTTCTTGTTACTAACAACCTTGCCTTCCCTATGGACTTTTTTGTCTGAAATAAATGATTTTTATTTTTATTTATTATAGCTCAGTGGATTAGTGTTTTAGTTAAGTAATGTCTGACAGTTCCCACGCTATATTGATAAGAATCGCTGCCAGAGTGCCGGATCTTATGTCTCTCTACTTTATAATTATGACGTCATCAAATAGATACAGTTAGAAGTGCACACTCAAGTCTTTAGCAATACCAGACTGCACATACAACTTCTAATGAACAGATTAACATTTGCTGTGATAGCTAGTCTTCGAATAATCTAATTACTTCGTGTGGGTGCCGTGAACGGCGATTAAGGGGACAATGGAGGTCATGAGAACGATAAACGTTACTGAAGTTCAATCCATAAACTATATTTTATTTATACCTTTATTTTTTGGCGTGTCAGACTTTTACTGACTAAAACCCACTCGTGTTCCTTTAGTTGCCTATATGTGCCAGGGCCACGGTATCCCTTTCGGACAAACCCGCAACCCTGACAGGATTTTATTTATACCTAACACCCCAATTTGGTAAACACACGAAATGTCATCCGTAATTGTATTTAAACAGGAAAAATGTATAAATTAAATTATTACCACGAATTTCCAATAATTTGTCATACCTACTCATAGCTTATTTTTGATTATCTCTAGGACAACCGAAAAGAATATCATCATTTCAGCCGAAAGACGTCTTGGGGGACGTCTTGGGGGACGTTTTGGAGGACGTCTTGGGGGACGTCTTGGGGGACGTATTGGGGGACGTCTTGGGGGACGTCTTGGGGGACCAAAAGGGGGGTATTTGCCATAATCGCCACGCTTGGCAGGCGGGTTGGCGATCGCAGTATGGTGTTAAAAATGCATAGAGAACGCTACTGCCCATTCTCTAAGAAGTCCCTTAGTTGCCTTTTACGACACCCACGGGAGGAAATGGGGAAAGAATATACGTGACTGTATTTCTTTTTAAATATCTTTCGCGTATTACGAAACAAAATCCGCTTTTTTAAAACGATGCATCACGTTATCACTTATCAGTCATGTTATTTTAAAAGAGTGCGCCATTTTTATTTCGTAATAGCTGCAGCCCGCGGCTTCGCCCGCTTGGCTTTTCAAAAGTAGCCTAAATTACTCCTTATAACATCAGCTATCTGCCAGTGAGTCTCGTCGTCCAGCCGGTTAGGAGATTAGCCGGAACAAACAGACAGACAATTTTTTTTTTAATTTTTTTTTTGTTAGAAGTACCGTTTAGTATATACGGTACTTCTAACAAAAAATTAATTTCTTAGGCATTTAATAAAAAGCTGTTATTTTGATACTACAAACAGACACTTCAATTTTATTTATTTGTATAGGTGAGGAACGCATGTGAATGACGAGAGGAAGGCCAAAGAAAAGATGGATGAATTGTGTGAGTAATGATATGAAAGGGAAGTGAATGATAGCGTGACGGTTGAAGGGGAGAATGGAAGAAGATAACGTATTGCGCTCACAGAACAGATAAAAGAGGTTAGAAAGAAAATGGTTCTTGATTTGTATTAAAACGCGTGTCGCCGCTTGTCTCCCACTCTCTAACTCTACTACAAGCAAGTGACCAATGCGTACGCACATTCGCACACAAATAAATCACACACACTTAGATCGCGAGTTTGCATTTGGTTGTCACACTAACGCAAACACTGCGTTTGACGAACACTCACACACACATTAATTTCACATATATGTTACGGTGAGCAAAAGGTCGATTATTTATATCGATAAAATTACTGTAATTTTGTTACTTTCAGTTTTGCAATTACAGGACGGGGTACGAATAGTGTGGACTTCCTTTATACATAAGAGGGAACATCCGATATAGCCGCGAAATTCAAATTTTCTTTCGTTTTAGCTAACTGCAGACCTGTTTTACGACATAATTATTATGTCACAACAAATAGTGGTAATAAACAAGGTTATTTTAATCCTAATTTTACTGATAATAATCTTTTGTGTTCCTACACACATACTTAATATCGACATTGTTTACAACACTATCGATACGCATTCCCTTTGACTCGGTGCACGCAACGACTGCAGTAAACGCAATACATTGCGTGATCGCTCACGTAGTACAAGATGGTACCCATGTATTGCAAGCTATGTATAATGTTGCATCTGTTTGCGATTGTATCGTTTTTGTCTACGAATTACATAATACGATTACAATAATTATAAATATCACTTGTATTTGAAGGTTTTTGGACTTACTAGTGAAAAGAAATCCCTTCTCGGGCTACACTACACTCCTGGCTTCTTTTCCGACACGTTATCTTAGCGCAAGACGGCATAATTCTTTATTTTTCGCGGAGTTTCGTACGCTGTTACAATTAGAGCACGATTGTTGGCCGGTGGAGCAAATTTCGGTTGACTTATGAGCGTGTGCTCATAAGTGCGGCGCGCCTGCCCCGCCCACAAGGGCCTTCTAACCTCGTTTATCTGTTCTGTGGTTGCGCCGGCCCCAAGTAACATGGGACAAGGGCAGAAAGATGATGATAAGATAGTGTCTATTCAGGCACTGAAACTTAGCCTTATATTATATTTTATTGTTTAATATTTTGAATCCCCTAGTGGAACATATAGATGTCCACCGTAAGGTGTGTGGCCCTTGCGGTATTTTTTGAAGTGGAAACTTCTTTAGCCGCGTTGAGCGATTTTCGGTAGGGGAAAAACTTATGGGTTCACGATCGTCAGCGAACGCTTTCCATGAGCTATAATGTGTACTGTGTATGTTTTTTAAAATATCGCAGCATTATGCTGAGATAGGAGCCTTTTTGGCCTCGCAGATCTTTTTTTATTAGGTACGTTTTTTTTTGTATTTAATGTAAAATTTTTTCGTTTTAAATGCTCCTTTTTTTACTGTTTGTGTTTCCTGCATAAGCAGCCTTTTGATGTTCCCACTGCTTGGACACATGCCTCCTCTCTTCGAGAGGGAGTGGGCTGTAATCTGCGGGCCCAGTACAGGTTGGTAGATGTCACATGTCTTCGAATTTTTTGGTTCTAGGACAATCCGGTTTCCTCACAATGTTTTCGTTCACCGTTTTGAGAGCGGTGGTAATGAAATTATTTCACAAAGTAAAGCGCCTGCCTAGGTTCGAACCCATGACCTACAACTTGTAAGTCGGGGCCGTTACTACTGGGCCACCACAGCTCCAAATCCACTGTTTCCTGTGTATCTCCCTCTTTATTTCTGTGGCTTGGTGCTAAAAGGGCCAAAGTAGGTTTTTGTGAGATATGAGATTTTACTGCCAAATTATTCAAAAAGTGATATATTTATGTGTACTAAAAAGGTGTAACGACAATCTCTCTAAAGATACGAAGTATGTTAAAAAGGCCAGTTGTACTTTCATACTGTTAAATATTGCTTATTATTGTAAATAAGGATTATACATATTGGCCCTTTTAGCACCAGGCCACAGATTTATATTCAAGGTTCCACTAATGTATTTACCTGGTGCAAAGCCTCCTCCTGCTGTGGATCTCTGTCGGTGCGCACGGCTACCTCCACCGTCATAGCACGCGCCAGGATACGCTCCGCATACCGTGTTATATCATCCTTGTCACCTGGATAAGACGTGGTCATTGAAAACAGATATTTGCAAGTATAAAGCTAAAGAGTACTGGCATAAAGCTATAATTATAGTTAAAATTAAGTTTGACAGAAAGGGACAAAACAGTTTGATAGCTAAATTTGGTTTATTAAGCAAATGGCTTTATTATGAATTAGGTGTTTTGGAACAGTATAATGTTCTTATGATTATCAGACTAGCAGTTCACTGCTGGATATTGGCTTCTCCAATCACACACCATACAACTCAATCTTTGGCTACTATTTCATCTAGCTAATGGTTGCCTGGAAGAAATTGCTTAAAGTAATAATGCAACCTCTTGAACATTGCTTATTTTTACTTGTTTTGGACACTAATTCAGACTCAAAGGTGGAATTAGAAGGGTGTATTAGTAAAAATCGGATTACTGGAATGGGAAAATAATACCAAAACAATGAACTTAATGTTTCTTGAAATAATCCCATAGAACCTTTTTTTATTTGCACATTAGCTCTTGTTTAACTTTCCCACGTAGATATCTGAGAACCATCACTACTTGTGTAGTAACTCCATTTTCTTATGCCCAAGTGTGAAACAGAATTATCAGTGAAAATCAATCTAACTCAATCTCGTGTTTACGGTTTTGGGGCGCACTCGCGTTATCGCCCACAAAGAAATAAACCTAGCAATACATAAAGTGCGAACTAATACTGTGCCGGATTACTGGACGTGCCATTGTATTGAAGTCCAGACCGGATTACCGAGATTGTACTGTAAATGACTTTTACCAACTCACACTTCTAATCTTATCAATTGATGCCAAGGACTACTTACATTCAGTCACATCACTAAGCAGTTCCGAATGCTTGATACTGTCAAGGGTGGACAACAAGGAGTCGCGCTCTTCCTCAATACGGATGGTGTCACGCCGCAGCCGCTCCACACGCATCTCCACTTGGTCTAATATGGCTATCAATCTGTAGACAGAGTTTGATTCACCATTATGATTGGAGAGATTGCTCACGCACAGATACGGAAAGTACATTATAGCTATAGTCATTGTTGGGGATTGCTTCCAAAGAACACTTGCAACCTTAATTTTACTAGCTGTTGAGAACTTTGAGATTAAATATCAATAAAAAATCAATTCCATGTCTAACCAGATTTGTGGGTAAAGTGGAGTAGATATTTAAATATCTTTCTTCACTTTAGTATGCTGAGGGTGGTATTTTAAATGCAACATACTCTTATGCACATCGAGGGGTGAAAGGCTATTGGTTTTAAGCAACATTTTTCTCTGTTGTATGAGCCAGGTTTTTTTTGTGTTTAATTTAAACAAAAATAGAGAATCGGAGCATAAGCCGTTATTCTTGTCCTAAAATTTCAGTTGACTGGCATATAAAGTGTTTTTTGATATAACTAACTTTAGATGAAAAGTCCCTTCAAACATTTTGGTTTCCACTACTAACTCTATGCAATGTCGCTTCAACCAATTTTCAGTCATCCAAATCCTTTTTGCTGCAACTGTTTTGCGTTTTGTTTGCTTCAAACAAACTGAGTGTTAAAGTTAAAGTAAACAAGTTCTAATACTTAGAAAATCTTTTATTATGTACCTAAACATAATAAAAGATTTTCTAATCAACAGAGCTTTTTTATTTATTCCTGACATAATGATTATTCAACCATTTCAATACTTACTACAACTTCTTAACTTACTCATTATTATCATATCAAACCACTCATTAAGAATGTTCATCCATGTTTAAGTCATTTTGTCTGTATCGTTATCTAAGCCAAATTGGTAATTAAACAAAATAGCCAATTCCTATTATCATTGAATTATGTTGATTAAATAATTTTGTTTTCTACTGCATAAGCACTGTAAAATCACTTAAAACATTTTGCCTGCTGCTGATTGGTGACCCTGTTGAAGTTGAATAATTTTTCTTTACTCTTGAATTATGGTGATACAGATCATTTTGTATTAAGAAACTTTTATCTTGGAAAACTATCAGTTTTGTTATAAAAAATTATACCAAAACATTATGGGAATTTATCAATAAAGATCGGCAATCCCAATTAATGTAAGAGCAGTAGTTTTTAAAGTTCGTAAAATGTTACTTCAAACAAATAGCCTTTTGCCCCTTGACATAATTATTATGAATCTTACTATGAGTACAAAGAACATACTCTCCATTTGCATTTATTAGGGTAAAACCGATCAATTCATAACTTTGAACAGTGAATATTTATGTCAGTTAACATAATCACGGTGAGTATGAAGCAACATTATTGTAGCTCTTATCTACACTCTGTGGTCTAACAAAAGATAACTCATACTCTGTATTATCAATTAATTAAGTCTCATTCAAATTGTGAGTATGTCCACTATGCCTTTAGTTACATTTATAATCCTTTCCTTACAAGGAACCACTTATCAGTTAACAAAAAAGGCCGACTAGCTCAAAAGTTGTTGGAAAACATCGTAATGTAATTAATTATATGCCATAGAAACATAACTGCTGCGTGGGTGAGAACATAGAGAAACTTTTTTTATAACTCGAAACGCTTGGCGTTGACCTTTTATGGAGGCTGACCACGCGTTCCGCCACCCAGCAATCGTCACGGTACCTTCGCTTATGGTCTTTTACATGCATTTTTCGTGGAAGGTTACCTGTCTTTCGGCGCCTGTGTCCCGAACGCCGACGATTCGTCGATGAGAGGCAGCCGCGAGCTCTCACCGGTGTACAAGTCCACTGCGAACTGATCCACTTCCATACTGTCGTAATCGTTGCCTCTCAATCCGGCCAGTTTTTTTACTATAAAACCCCAGAGATTTCGCACAAATGTACAATAATTAAATAAACAGAGGAACAATTTTCACCCAAGACGTCAAAATCAAACTAACCAAAACAAATTGAGTGACGTTTCTCAAATTCTCTTGAACTTTCTGAAAAACGAACAACTGTCATGAACTAACGACATTTGAACAATAGAACTAACTATATAGCGTAGTTCGACTTTGAACTTTACGCAGTAAAGATTAGAGCTACAATTGTAAACCGTAGAGCCCACGCCCGCCCTCTGCAAAATCCAAAAACAAGGATGAATCATAGACAGATTTCTTTATTTTTTTTATAACAGATAAAATACCGGAAGAATAAAGATAATAAATTCAGTCTGAATATACACCTTACCATCCTATTATAACTATTTTGATGGCTTTTCGCCAAGTTGTTTGATGTTGCATAGCGCAGACAGGTACAATGATGGATGGACGACCAAGTGATGTCATCTTTGTTGGTTGATTAGCAACCCGTAAACATCCTCTAAGATCAAACCCAATGACCGGTACATTATTATAATCTTACTAATAATTAATATAAAAGTCAGTATGTTTGTTACTCAATCACGCAAAAATGGCTGAACGGATTTGGATGAGAGGACATTATTCATTTCGTACCCAAAAATTAACGTGGCGGTCAGAAAAAACAAAATTATTTTCTTAGGGGAAATAACATCTTCAACATTTTCTAAAATTACAACTGTAGTGTGTACCCGGCTTAATACTTACACTTAACGACCGCGACCTATTATTAGATGACCCGGGTGAGACAAAATATAGATTATTTTGACTATTCGGTTCCTTGTGCTCTTCCTGGTTTTCGTTTTTCTAAAACAAACCAGGCGAAAATAACAAAAAATAAATAAAAAATCTAGCTATTTTCGAATCTGCGAGACTAACGCATGGCAATAGATTTTTATTATACATATTTATAGATGTTTTAAGAAGAGCAGAGAGTAGGGTGTTGGAGGAGCTTGTGGCTAAGTAATGAAGGTGCGTCCAGACCTGGCGAATGCGCCGCTTGCGAACTGCACACGTGTTGCTCGCGTGCGGTTACAGCCTACATTTGGTGCGCCGCTCTAGTGCAAGCCTAGCAAGGCTCGAGTGGGGCGCGCATGCAGCTCGTGTGCACATACGCGTGAACTATGACCCTTAGTAGTGAATTTGCTATGCGCACCTCTTGCGCCGCTCAAGTACGGCGCGTAGCTTGCGCGCGAGCGGCGTGCGGACGACGCAGGGGCTGCGTACGAACATGAAATGCACGCGCGCAGTTCGCGAGCGGCTCGCGAGCGGCGCATTCGCCAGGTCTGGACGCACCTTAACAACCGCACGGGACGATCGATCAGGTTAAGCCAAGCTTACCGCGGTTGGTCCGTGCATGGGTGACCACATGGTCACCCATCCATGGACCATAACGAGACCCCTCCGTGCCTCGGAAAGCACGTTAAGCCGTTGGTCCCGGCTGTTATTCTTGGATCTTTGACAGTCATTATGGGTCGTCAAAGCCCGAAAATCTGACAACCCGTCTTACCAAAGGATAATATTAACTAGTAACTGCGTTGTGGAGGTCAGATAGGCAATCACTCCATTTAAAATACTGGTATTCAGCTGCATCGTGCATATGATGGCAGATGATAGATGTTTTTTCTTAGCCAGTTACTCCATGGTAGAAATGGACATGAGCGTTATAGGTATACTAAGATATGATATCTTCTTCTTCTTCTTCGCCTGGCACAACAGCATTTCAAAAATTCAAAACTTTGCCATTTCCACAGCGTTGTCGCCGTCGGTGGCACCGCAGAGGTCACATTGACTGCGAAAGTATGATATAAAATGTGTATGTTAAAAAATAACGACAAAAAGATTGAGAGAAATATTTTTATTATTTTTTTAGTTGTCTTCAAGAATTCAGCTGGGCTGGGCAGCGTTTGGGAAGCTTCGTCGAGTCTTCTCGTCGCGTATTTATTTATTTATTTATTTATTTAAACTTCATGTACAATAGTGGTACATAGGCGGACTTAATGCCACAAGGCATTCTCTACCAGTCAACCTTTGGGTTAAATATAAAAACAGTGGTAGGGTACAAAAATAATGACAAAAATACTAACTTCTTGATTAAGAGAATTTATATAGTTTTATTGATACTAATACACATATACAAATAAAATAAACTAATAGATATTTTAACAAATACCACCTAATAATAATTACTATGACTAGACTATCATTTGAGAGTTATTTAGTCTGACTTAAGTAGTGGTTACGAACTTTTCTTTTAAAAGTAAATTTGTTTTCAGCTTTTTTAATGCCAAAAGGTAGCGCGTTCCAGAGCTTTATAGTAGAGATAGCGTAAGAATTTGACATAAAACCGGTACGGTGTGAAGGAATTTGGAGAAGTAGATTCTTGGAAGCTCGTAGGTTACGACTATGAGAACTGCCCAACACTTTGAAATAATTCTTTAGATAATCGGGAGCACATGGATCGTTCATAATCGTGAAGAGCAAGCAGAGAGATCTGAGGGACCTCCTGAGTCGGATAGGCAACCATTTAAGCTGAGAACGGGAGGAAGAAATGTGATCGTATTTACGAAGGCCAAAAACAAACCGAATACAATTGTTGAGAAGTCGATCCAATTTATTTAGAAGTTCTTGGGAAAGATCAGAACAACAAACATCAGCATAGTCTATAATAGGAAGCACAAGTGACTGGACCAAGGTGAGTTTGGTGCTAGATGGGAGGAAATGCTTGAATCTATAGAGAGACCGCAGTGAGAACGAGACTTTCTGGCTCACCTGAGCCACGTGTTTATTCCAACTCAAACTGCCGTCAATGTACAGACCCAAGTCCTTTACGTGAGGTGAAAGAGAGATAACGGAGTTCTCGTACATCAGTGGCATAAGCTGACTAGTGTTCACATTCCTCAAATAGTACGAACTACCAATGAGGATGGCCTGACATTTCCCGACATTAACAGAAACCCCAAATTTGCCAGACCATTCTTCAATAGTTCGCAGATCAGCATTGAGTAATGAAATGCAATTGTCAAGGTTGGCAATGTCTGACTGAGCGTATAGTTGCAAGTCATCAGCGTACAGATGGTAAGAACATTTGAGGACAGCAGTAATGGAGTTTATAAATATTGAAAATAACAGAGGAGAGATTATACCGCCTTGTGGAACACCAGTTGCCAGGTCGCACCAGTCAGAGCAATCCTGATCAGCACGCACCGCCTGCTGGCGACCACGAAGATATGAAGAAAACCAATCACATGACAACGAAGAGACCCCAATTTGAGACAGTATGGCCAGGAGAATGTCGTGATCAACGGTGTTAAAGGCATTGGAAAAATCAATTAGAACTAAGACCGTTAATCTCGAATTCTCCAGGCCATCCCTTATGTCTTCAGTAACTTTAAGCAGAGCTGTGGCTGTGCTGTGGCCAGGCCGAAAACCGGATTGGAAACTAGACAACAGACTATTCTTGAACACGTACGAGGATATTTGTTTCAGAGCAACTGCTTCTAGGATCTTGGAAAGGAATGGGAGAATGGAGATCGGTCTAAAATGGTTAGTTAAACTAGGGTTGGAAATTTTAGGGAGAGGGATAATGTAAGCCTTCCGCCACATTTCAGGAAACACACTAGTCTGCAGAGATGAATTGATGATGTGAGTAATAATTGGAATTAAGTTCTCAATCATAAAAGATAACATAGTTCGACTGACCCCATCACAGCCCACAGCCTTAGACTTAATTGAGTTAAAAACTTTGAGGACCTCAACGCTACTCACGGAGGAGAAAGAGAAAGAGTCAGGAGGAAACATTGGCTTGGAAGTAATATCAAGGATAGTTCTATTCTTAACGTCACCCGCAAGCGTAGCAGACGTTGAAAAATGTTTATTAAGATCGTTTAAAGGCAGATTAAGAGATGCAATACTAGAGGGGGACTTTGTTATGCCAAGTGATTTGAGAAACTTCCAAATATCAGCCGGTGAAGAATTGAGGACATTTTCACAAATGTATCGGCGTTTAGATGCCCTTACCATCTGATTACAGCGGTTTCTAGCCAACTTGTACAGGTTCCAGTTCTCCTCACTGCGATCCCGCCTATATTTTCTAAAGGCCCGGTCACGTCGTCTCATTGCCATCCGAACTCCAGGGGTAATCCAAGGAGCTGGGGGGCGCTTAACGCGAACAGCCCTCAGTGGGGCATGCGTGTCAATGAGCTGGAGTACATTTTTGTTAAAAATTTCCACTTTCTGATCCACTGATGATGACTGGGCAATGTCGACCCAATCCAGAGCTTGCGCATCGGTATTAAGTTTTTCCTTGTCTAATCTTACATAATTCCGGATAAAAACAATAGCAGGCCGCTGCTTAGGGGGTTTAATTTTATAAGACATATAAATCAGATCGTGTCTGGACAAACCAGGCGCAGCGATCTGACCATGGTTGGCGGCAAGATCTACAGAAGATACAAGCATGAGATCGAGCCAGGAATCGCTTGAGTCAAAGTTATGATGAGTTGGACTAAGTTTAAGGAGTGACAGACTCGACGACTCCAGGATCGCACTCAGCCTACGTGATCTAGGGTTATCCTTCAAGAGGTCAGTGTTAAAATCACCCATGACTATGAGATGTTTGTGTTCTGAGGAAATAGATTCGAAGAGAGATTCTAGAGTAGAGAAGTAATCTATAGCAGGTGGGCAGTAAACAACTCCCAGAATGGCCTTAACCCCTTTAACAACAATTTCAAGAAATAAGTATTCCGGATTGCCATTATAAATTGGGGTTGAAGAAGATAATATTTTATATGGGATATCACTACGCAGGTAAATGGCAACACCCCCAGCTCTTTTCCCTGTGCGATCGTTCCGAATTAAAATAAAGCCAGGTAGACCGTACAAGTTAGAGGAAAGTTCAGGTTTTAACCAACTTTCGGACACCAAAACAGCATGCAAAGAGACGTCAGAAAATAAATCCAATATATCAGAGTGGTGCTGAGGAATGCTCTGAGCATTGACATGACATACATTAAAACAATTGTTAAATCGCTGGCACTCACTACTCAGAAAACCATTCACGGACAGAGAATCGTCAATATTTGAAAAAGATGTGGAAGAACAAGAATAAAAAGAGTCGTCGTCAGACATAATTATTATAAAGTTAAATAAAATAAATATAAGATTAAAAATAATAGATAATAATAATTGACTTTAAATGTGAAATAAAATTCACTTTTAAGGATTAATTGCAAAAACCTGCCGGCAGACTGTTCACAAAATAAATCTAAAACTAATGTGCGTTTCCGAACGTAACTTATTCAATAAGCCGTAGACACTAGACAGTGACAAATGACAGTGACATTACAACAACACAGTACTGACTGTCTATGACGAAGAAAACAATGATAAAATATAAAAATAAAGCGTCGGTACACGAATAAAGTTACCGTGACGTGTTCCCACTAATATCGGCGAACAGAAAACTAGCTCTAAGGAAGTTAACTTGACAAAAAGGAAACAAAATGAGAGTAAACAAAAACAAACCAAGTTACTTCTTCTTTGCTAACCGCCTTGACCGAGTGTGAGCCTGCGCCGGCGCCGGGCTTGTGTTAATCGAGCCAGGGTTAGGGCCAGGGGACTCCGGAGGAACCTCATGATCCAGCGACTTGCCATGCTCCGCTCCCAGCGCGATGACTTCCTCAGCAGTAAAGACCCGACGACGTTTGCCATTAGGGAGCTTGACGTTAACGTTTCCGTCCATAGTCCACACATCAGTGACGCCAAACAACTTGCGAGCTGTTGTAAAAGCAGACTGCCGCTGACGAGTGAGGAACTCAGACACCACATAAGAGGATCCCTTCAGTTTGGTCTTGGTTTTCCAGATCTGGCCTCTTATAGAAGACTCCGTGAACCGAAGCAGGATAGGTCTAGAGTGACCTTCTGAAGCCTTGCCCAACCTGTGGCATACCGATAGCGAAGAGGGTTCCAAATCAGCAATGCTAAGCTTGTCCTGCAGAATTGAAGCTACACTTTCTGGGAGTTGCTCACCAGTCTTCTCAGGCACACCTCCAAGTAGCAAGAACTTTTTCCGGTGACGCATCTCAATGACATCAACACTCTTGCTCACCTCAGCAATCTGCAGCTGCAATGCACCTAGGACACTCCACACATGCTCTTTGAAGACTGTAAAATCCTTGTGAAGCCCGCTCAAGTCTGCACCCGCTGATGATGTCTTCAGATGTTCTTCGAAATCAGCCATCCGTTGGTTTAGGGATGTTATTGCCAAGTGCTGTGTCACCGCAATGTCAGCTATTGAGCTCATGATAGTGACTGTAGTGCTCAAGTGCAGTGTTCAGTGAGGTCAAAGTTCAAGTGACAGCTCAAGCCAGCAAGTAAATACAATTAACACTGTTTAGGGCATGTGTATATTATCGCCCACACAATATGTGCTTAATGTTATGTCAATAAGAAATAAAAGGTAGGAATTTTAATTAAAATATTGAAAATACTGTTAAAATTAAAATAAACTATTTGGGAATATGTGTTTACTTTTTGTGCACCTACCCGCAAAAAAAAGCGGATTCAACAGAGCCTAAAGACTAAGGTCTTTAGTTAGTGCGTCCCGCCGGTTATGACATACGCAGCCGAATGGTGGACACTCCCGGTGCGTTTTAGAGGTATGAGGAACAGGGTGTAAAGTTCACTCATACTCTATAGTAAAGGGAGGATCCACCGACCAGACGGGTTTTGTCTGGTGGGCAACTTGATTTGGAATTTTAAAAAACTGAATTATTTACAAATACTTTATTGTTATCTTATAATAATAAAAACGGAAGTAAGCTATAAAAACATAAAGTTGATTAATTTGTGTATTACAAGCAAATAAGACTGCTCGTTATGGCGTAACCACACTTGCTGACTCTTTACAATAAATAAAATAAAGAAACAAAATATTCCTTCTGTTCTCTTCTAATTGACGGATTCAATCTCAAAGTGTGGTCGAGGCATAAGGGACGGATACTTAATAGTAGTATAATAGCTATGGCCGTCTACCCTTAGGGTATAAAAGTTTTAAATTAGATTTATTATCAGTACGACAGTGTACATCACTAAGTAGTAACAGTGAGTAGAATCCGCGATGATAACAAGTCAATCTCGCGGTAGCACGGTAGGAAAGCGATTTACGCTTAACTTTAATTCAGCACTGTCGGCTGTCTGCGCGCCTACCAAAAATTCCACTCACATTTACTAACACATTTTCCGTTACTCTGATGTTACGTTAGCGTCAACAGCTTTAGTCCAACATAATAAGATTTAGGTCACATCGCCCTATGAGTTTGATCTAAAGCCAACCCGAAGCAATTACTACAGATATTCGGCTTGCATTCGGCTCTTGCCGATTGGCAAACTCCGTTCGGCTACTCGAACATATATCGACAATCTACATATTTTATTCGATTTTACCGCCCGGTTAGGCCGACCCGAACAAGTGTGTACATAGAAAAAAAAAGATAAAATATTTATTGTGACTTGCACAGGAAGATGACAAACTAAACTAACACACACAATGATAAAAGTATAAAAATAAAAATTATATAAAAATATAATAAAAAAACAGAAGGTTCTGTACGAGACCAAAAGGCTCCTATTTCAGCATTATGCTGCGACATTTAAAAATAAATGTCGCAGCGCTACATAAAAGGGTGCCCCTTAGGTACGGTGGCCAGTACATAAAGCTACACGAAACTGTCACATTTCTCCAAACGATTTTAAACTTTAAAATGTTGATGAATAAGTTCAAAATCGAACGAGAAAATTTTACAGTTTGTGGTAACTTCATGCCCACTTGCTGGCCACTGTACCATTCGAAAAGTTGTTATCAAGTGGTGGGTGGATGGTGGTACAGAAGTCTTGACCCGGTCTAATGCAAAAATAATCTCACTGTAGGAGAGAGGTTGTCAACAAAATGTGACATCATGTGATAAGAGATGGGACGAGTTATAAGCTTTGTGACGTCACATGTATAAATCTAAAGAATTAAAGCTCTAAACTTCAACTCCTAACGAAAAAATATTACCAACTCTGTCAATATAATTATAAGATTTAATTAAAAATTGCAAAATATGTGACTTCACACCTGTGACAAGGACGGGGTCCGAAAAACTTTAAATTCGTGTGAAGTTACTGATGGCTGGAACAAGGAGATGAATTGACTCTAACGTAAATCAGTGTAATACATTCATGTATCTTAAAAACTCAAGGAATCATTAAAATCGTATCTATAAGTACAAATATAACAATAAATAAATCTCTGATCCATAATCAAGAAATAACAAATACAATACTGACATTTGCGTTGGTAAAAAACAATTTTAAAACATAAAATAAAGTTGCACATTAATTAGAATCTCTTAACAAAGTCGTATGTTTTATTCTTTTATATTTATATATTTTAATTATTTTACATTTATAAGGAATAAAATTATAATTTTGCTCATATATGTATATATGTAATTTTGTTTATTAGTACTCTGGAAGGCTCAACTCCAACCTAACCATATTACCATATTATTTAGTATTGGGTGTACCTCCAATATAATTACCAGACATCAGAAATTTCATTGATATAGAATCCCAAGACAAATCTAACTCGTCAATTGTAATTTTCGCTCTTATAATGCGCTCCGGCAGCCCTGTAGCCGGCGCCGGGCCATGCCTTCACTTTCAGTGTACTTTGACATTGACAGCGCCTCTATTACGTAGCAATAAGGGCGATTTTCATCGTTCAAGGGTTACTACCAGTTGACCGCACATATATTTCGACCGGGTACCCAGCTCCAGCTAGTCGACAACCCATTTTATAATTCACAAAATATTTTTAATTTTTCACACAGCGATTTCACATTTAGAACATGGCTAAAGTAAATACTACTTTCTGTTTTTTTTTTTTTAACTTAAGGAAGCTGTTTACTCGCTGTAATGAGGTTATGTTGTAGTGGACAAGAAATGGAAAATGGCCAAAATCGATCATATCCAGTATAAAAAGATTTATTTGATACCTGGTGAAATGTGGATGTACTGTTACACCTCTGTCCAATCCTGGGGGAGTACAGACGTAATGTCATTTGTTATGGTTGATCTGTTTATTTTTTTATGTATCTGGTAGAAAGTGCCTGCACGGACACCGTGAAACTGGCCTTTAATAATTAATTCCCCATCCACTGACAATACAACAAATTAAAATAAGAACATTCTACATAACGTCTAGTAAAGCTCGAATCCGGAACGACAAATATACGTCTATCTCTATCGCTCTAATGGTAAATATGGCGTGTGCGAGCGAGACGGCATTCACTTGCCGGTCCACTCGCTAATCCTGCCGTTCTCGAACGCCAGGTTCTTTCTAGGGAGGGGAACTAAAGTACCCCGCTTGACGATTCCCATGTCTTCGCCGGGGTAGTACTGAAATATTGAATGGTACAGGTATAATAAAGCTTACCAGCTAGTAAGCTATAATGATGAAAAAATTAATATAAGATTCGAGAAGAAAGAAAGAAAAATTGTTTATTCTGCATAAACAACACACAATTACTTACAAAAAAAAAAAAAAAAAATTGTCAAAATACACACACTAACACAAAATACCCAAAAGCCTCGTATTCAAAATCTTAAATGTTAAAAGTTTGACAATGTTGTCCATTGCTTGATGTCAGGGCAGATAACAAATGAATGGTCTACCTACACCAAGACCAAAGAGAATACACGTTGCGCAATTTACTAAGCGTTGGACAAATCTTAGTCGCATTTTAAGACTTATTAAGGCACTTTTAATTTCATAGTTTATGATGAAGTAGTAAAAAGTCTTACCTGACACTGTGAAACAAATTTCAATATATCTGAACGTATGAATTCATTGTCCTCTTTCACTTTCTCCAACCTGCAATGACGAAAATTTTGGAATATTATTATTTTTGAAGTGAAAACTTTAGCCGCGTTGAGCGCTTTTTGGTATGGGGAAAACTTATGGATTCGCGTCATCGAAATGCGCGACATGCTTGTGACGTGTTGCGCCAGACTGAGGACGTGTAACGCGTAACGATTTAAAAATTCAAAAAAGAAGACTATTCCAAAGTTTTGAGTTTTCACTTCTGACGACAGTCCTTATTACCGACGATTACCGACTTTTAATGATTTTATACTGATGAACACGTCTAAACGAGTAGTGTTAATAATTTCGAAAAAAAAAATATATGTTAAATTAGAGCATTTCCTCAATAACTTAATACATTAATATTTAAGATTATGTTTATATTACATAGTGAAATTAATTTGTAAAGTTATGTCTAACGCGGATAAAAAACTGAGAATCACACAAAACATATCAAGCGTATTTTTCTGAAACCTTCACCTTTTTAAAGATAATTTAAATATTGATCTTTTAGTATATGTGTTTTATTGAAATACCTTTTGTTTTATCTATAATAAATCAAATAAATCAATAATGCGTCTGTGGGACAGCACTCCTGGATAGGCGAGTCCCATTACTGGCTGGACGTACGACGCATTGCGTGAGCTAACCACTCAAGGTCACTGGCATATCTGCATCTTAAGAGCCCTCTATGCCACGGGAAGCACCATAAACAGTCGATCCCTTGTGCCACATATTAAGGCGAGGTTCTTCAAGTTAACCTCTAGGAAATGTAATTTTAATGTCATTTTATTTAGAAACGGTAATGATTAAACACGTGAAAAAATTATATGTTGCTTTTGAGACCTTTGTGTAGGTACTTCGGGTATTTGTTACATAATTGGATAAAGTTTGCTCGATAGAAAAAAAATCCAAACATACCCTTATTTTGTAGATTAAAATAATTTTATTTCAATATTATACCACATTATGTATTGAAAATCACATCAAAATAAACGTCTGATGATGTAATGTCCGTCGGGTTTAACATTGTTAATATCGTAAAACATATAATTTTTAACCCAAAATTAACGAAATTCACGGCATAATTTACTCGCGCCCAGCTGCCACACAGTGGAACGAATGTATGGGAGCGGTTGGACGTAGACATGTCCGAAAAATAAGAGTAAAATTATGACAAACTAATGATGCCATCTTATTCGATTACTTAATGCCTTCATAAATTGTGGTGATGAATTTCTTCATAACTCCCATATTTCGGGAGTAATTTGAGAAAATGTGAAATTTTACTATGAAAATGAGTGTATCGAGCTCTCTCCCTCCTGATTCCGGGCTTGTTTCAAGTAGCGGTCTCTAATATCGTAATGCTATTACTAAGAGCTATATTTAATACTAAGACACATAGTGCGCCAAATGTGCACTTTCTGGGATAAAAGGAAATGAAAATTTAAAAAAAAAAACGTTTTTTCCCCATTTGTATTTACTTTAAACCGCAGACAGACTTATTAAGAGGTCTATAAATATATTATATATATACAGAAATATATATTAACAAAAATATTCACAAGAACTGATGAGAGTATGACTTTTAAGTAAGTTGATAATAAATTACCTAGTTTCATTAAAAGTACAATAAATAATTAAGATGTAAGCTCTAATTTACTAAGTTACACATTTTAAAACAATAACATCATTTAATTATCTTCGTCATCATCATCATCATCAATTAATTCAAATTCAGAATCGATGTCCGCTAAATCATTTATGTTAACAAATTCGATATCACTTTTCTCAGAATCCGTAAGCTCATAAAATTCCTTAAAAGAAGATTTTTTTACAAACTTATTTCCTTTTGGACGGATACTTGTAACAAGTGGATCAGAAGACAGTAAAAGATTGTGCATAATATCTTCATTGCATGAGATACTGCTATGCTTTCGAGAATGCCCCTCTCTATATTTTCTAAAATCTTTATTTCTAGCCTCAGATGCCTCTTCGGATAGAAAACCAATGGGCACAATTGACATGTTCTGAACTATGTCTGGCCCATGCATTAAAATTTTATGAAGTGAAGAAGGCATATAATACCATGGGTATAACTCCACGTAAAGCTTAGCAGTATCAAAGCAGAACTCTCGGAATTTAGTTACGTTGATCTTCTCTCCTGATGAAATACACTGCAAGATCACACAGATTTTTCTTAAAAGCATAGCATCTATTCCGGTCAGTTCAGCAGATTTAGTGTAGTTTTCAAAAAATCTCCTTGCCGAGTTGCCATTGTTGGTGGATCCACTGCCTTGTTTCACAACATCGAGAAGTAAGCCCGTTTCTCTTCTTACAGCCTCTTGAACTCTTTTCTTCCTGTCATCAACTTGCCTTTTTGCTATATCACCCCTTACTTGCCATGATTTTATGTCTAATTTGTAGGAAATGTGTAATAAGCATTCCATTGAGCGAATCCAAGCGTGAAGGGTGCTTAAGCTATATTTATACATGTCCTCGTTTGCGTGTTTATCTTTGATTAACTCTAAATTATTCATTTCTTTAGGACAAGCCTTGCATATGTCACACACTGAAGCTGCTGTATTGGATATAATGGAATGAATTTTACCATCAATCATTGTCAACAGCAGTTGGTGTTTGACACTAATTCCATCAGTGATGGTGGATGGAGTTAAGGCTTCAATCTCTGCTTCGATTTCAGCCATCTCTCTCTGCACATTTTCTTTGGTTTCCTTTATAAACTTAAACAATATTGGCCGGCAAAATGAAGTGGAAGATGGTCGCTCGTTTTCCCAAATTGTTACACCTTTTGAGACGAGCCGCAGTGGTACAAGACTAATCATAAAATTACTAGCAAGATCGATTTGCTCATCTTCACTCGTCCTTTGATGATAAATGCTTTGGCTAGATGATCCGTCAAAACCCCATTTGCTGGTCAATACGAGCTGTTGATTGGGATCAACAGGGGTTTCTAACGACCTAATAAGTCTTCTTGAGGTTAAATCCATCAAGGCTTGTAATTTGATTTTTGCAGAGCTCTCTGTAACTGTGAGATCTTCTTTGGCCGGATAGCACTTAATTTTTTCTTTAACCAACATGTAGTAACTCGGGTATTGAAGAGCTCCTTCTTGAGTGTTGAAATCCCGAAGAGTGTTATAGCGCCATTTCGATAAGTTCATCGATACATAAAGAGCCAATGCCTTCAAAGGGGATATTTCCCGTACCTGAATTGATTTACCTTCAATGAAGGCTTTGATTTTTGAGGCCTCTTCTGGATTCTCCGTCAAGTATTTCATAACATAAGCTGTATCGCTTTGTCCTGCCTTTTGAAGCGCCCTTTCGGCCGAAAACATAATTTCAGCGCTGCTACTGCTGCATGAAAGACTATCTTCAGTGCGTCTTCTTTTTTGCCGGTTACTAAGGTCCTCAAAAGATTTACGAGGACTAGGATGTGTACAAGTTGAAGCATCAGATTTAGCAGGAGAAATTATGGGCTCGATGACGTCACTTATATTTTCTGTAGAAGGTTCCATATTTTCATTCTGTAATTCCGGCCATTGAATTGCAGCCTGTAGCCAAATCTCATGTTTCTTCCGAAACTTATCTGTGCTTCTTCCAGACTGTGTCCATTTTGCATAAATGCGGTAGCAAAATCGACGACACCAGTCTTTTAAACTTGTTTCAGCACTTTCACATAACTGAACACAACTGTTATCTTTTAAAACACTGAACAAATAGTTAAAGTCGCGTAAATCTTTATGTGCGCGTGCGCATAAAGCAACGTGAATATCAAGATTTGTATTAAAATTTGGAAAATACATTGCGAGATTAGCTTGGATACAACGAGGTGTAAATCAACACTGATTTTAAAGTTACTAATAGTGACCTATTTATATAAAATCCAGGTATCCCAGGTATCCTTTGTTAAATATTGCAAGGTAATTAGTTATTGTGATAATTAGTAAATGATGCATGCTAAATTAGTGTATTAAGAGCCATTTAGTAATTAAATAATAGCAATGTTCTTATCAGTAATCATTAGTGCATCAGTTTTATATGTAAACCTTAAGTCCCTAATTATATATCCTAATTAGCTTATATCTTCTCTAATTGGCTGCTCAGAAATGTTATTGTAATAAGGTAAACCTTTAGAAAAACGGTTTTAATCAACAAAAAATAAAAAAATTGTGTTATAAAATAAACATCACTCTTTATCCCAGAAAGTGCACATTTGGCGCACTATGTGTCTGAGTATTAAATATAGCTCTTAGTATTAGCATTATGATATTAGAGACCGCTACTTGAAACAAGCCCGGAATCAGGAGGGAGAGAGCTCGATACACTCATTTTCATAGTAAAATTTCACATTTTCTCAAATTACTCCCGAAATATGGGAGTTATGAAGAAATTCATCACCACAAGTTATGAAGGCATTAAGTAATCGAATAAGATGGCATCATTAGTTTGGCATAATTTTACTCTTTTTTTTCGGACATGTCTACGTCCAACCGCTCCCATACATTCGTTCCACTGTGTGCCACCTCTAGAACAAAAATGCATGCTCGAAGAACCTCGCCTTAATTGAGAAGATGCCTTTGCCCTACAGTGGGCCAATAATAGGCCAATATTATTTTTATTACTTGGACCAACGGCTTATCGTGCTTTCTGAGGTACGGAGGAGTCTCGGTATGTAAAGATGGTCACCCATCCACGGACCAACGCCGGCAAGTGAAGCTTAACCTGATGGTCGTACCATCAGGTTAAGCTACGCTTGCCCGTGCGGCTGTTATTACTTAGCCACGAGCTCACCGACGCGAAACGAATACGCACGTATACGCTACCGATATTTAAAATGTGTGGAAATGATACTCACAATTCAGGTTTAGCTATTCGTTCTACTATGCACTTGCATATTTTCTCACATAACGTCTCGTCAAACAGTGGTATACCGAACTGTAGATCTACTATTGTCCACCTCTGAAAAAGACAAGTTATAGTAAGTTTTTTCATACAATGCACACACGCAGGTCAGTGTTGAAATACAGTACCCGAGCGATAACATGACACATCAGAGTTTTAATCTAAACGAATAAATAAAATTTAAGTGTCTGTTTGTAATGTCAAAATAACAGCTGTGTACTAAATGCATTTATGAAAGTATACTCGGTACTTATAACAATTTTTTTTTTTTGATTGTTTCCGATACCACTGGACCGATTTGGATTGCTGATGTTATTAAGGGTAAATAAATTGTCACACAGGTATGGGTAGAGAAAACGATTTACAAAGTAGAACTTTTAGTAAAACTCGATGTGCCATAGTTTGACAGTCTGTTAGGTAATTTTTGTGTTTATTAGCTTTTCAGAAATCGGGTCTAAAGATGCATACAGACTGGTGAAACGTAACATGAAATGTACATTCTGCCTTTCATTGCATGTTCGCTGCAAGCGTAGACGCCGTTGCGTGCGTTTGCGCATTTTCGAAACGACCGTCCACAATGCTGCTCCGCGAACACTGCGCGCCCCTTTGCGTTCGTTCGAAAAACCGACAAATCAAGGATCACTCCGCGCGCGGCTTGTAATGCTCGTAGTGTGCGCGTGAAATGTACATTTCGCGCGCGCAAGACGTCCAAATAATGAGAAATTGTTACAAAGTGCCTTTCATGATACATTGCAGCAATGTGTACGAGAAATTCTTTCATTGCATGATACATTTCATGCTACGTTTCACCAGGGCCTCAAGTCTGTTATTACAATTGTGTCAAAATGGTCTATCATTGGTTTCATAATTGTTGATTTTGACAAGTTTGGTACTCTACTAATATAATGGCGTCATTATGACTTTCCACTGGTCAGCCACTGACACTCCATTGAAAGAATTGGTAATCTCGTACATAATGACAAATGAAACTTCCTACTTAACTCCCAACTTCCTACTACTTCAGATTGCTTATAATACTAATAAATAATATGTAAAAATATAAATAAATGAAATCTGGCATGAATAAATGTTCAAAATGCCATTGTAATACAATTCTATTACGAGACCATTGACCGATCAATGATCGACCATTATGATTTTAGCAGATTACGATCTTTTAGCAAAATGACAATGGGATCGTGTTGGAGTGACGAATTTATAAAAATAGCAGACTTGGGCCCCACTCTGTACGCACCATAAGGGACACGGGCACAGGCCTCAAAATCAACTAAACAAATGATTACGCGTTAGAAGATTTCCTTCAGAACTAATACAGTTTTTCATACAAAACAGTCCACATACCTCAGGTCTACACGCCTCATCATCAGAGACATAGTGCGCCGTATCAACCCCACTATCGCCCTCCGCGGCCGACATCTCCGTCAACTTATCGGTCAACTGCGTAAACATGGAAATCGACTCCTCAGCAGGACTCAACAAATCGTCCAACTGGTTGGCCGACTTTTTGTTCAAATTCTCACTACTGACCGACGACGAATGAATCGGAACTAAGTCATCGGATAAGGCAATCGATTCTTTGCTGGTTGAGTTTTCTTTGGAATGTTTTTTTTCTAGGTCTTCAATACTGGCTGAAGATGAATGTATAGGAACTAAATCATCGCTATTAGCTATGGACTCTTTGCTGTGGGCGTGTTTAGTGACGTCATCGAGTGCTAGGTTGTCCAATTCATCGCATAGTAACTGGCCACATTCTACACTCGTGAAGCCATTTGCTGGTGAACTATTCTTGCTCTCTGTAGTAGGAGTGACGGCGAAATGAGACTCTATGGGGGATTGTAGCCTCGTCAGGGTTTTGGAGTACTCTTCAGTGTACTTTTCTGTAGAGTCTGTTGAAGAGAGTGATATTTCGCTGACTGGTTTCGCAATTCCGCATATTTCTTTTTTCTTTCGTTGTTGTACTGTGGAAAGAAAGTTTCGAGGTAAGACAGATGTAAAAGCTCGGCTTGATTGGGGAAAAATCACCTAACTTCTACGAATGGTCAGAAGCAGGACTTTTTTCAGCTTCAGCTATTGCAATTTGTTGCACAATTAAGACTTTAACTTTCGAGGGTCACCACTAGAGATCGGATATTCGGATGCATATTTAGCTAAAGTTAATATTTAGCTGTGAAAGTATGGAAGCGGCTTATTAAATATATATTTTTGTAAAAAAACATCCGGGATGCCTGGAACACCGAAAATGCATAACTGGTCGGGTGCATATTAGGGAAGCAAATTCTAAAAAAATATTTATAAAAAAAAAACCCGGGACTGCATAGTTATTCAGATGCATATTTATTTGAAATTAACGTTTAACCCCTGATGCAAATATGTGTATGTAGAGTGTAAGGTGTGCGTTAGTTAAAACACACCTTAACCACATTTTTATCACCTTTTTTATTAAATTAAGTACTATATCCTGTAGCGTAAATATTACCTCGGCTACTTAGGTAGTTAGATATGCATCCCATTCTATAGTAAGAAAAAAACACAAAATTGGCGATTCCGGAATCGCGGGATTTTTACGATCGATACAAATGTGCATTCCATAAGAGCCAACATTTGAAAGTAAGTAAACATACATCCGATTCTATACTCAGAAACCTAAATTTGTCGATCCCGAAACCGCGGGATTTTTTCGATACAAAAGCGCATTCCATATTAGCCAACATCTCAACTTTAGGTGAATATGCATCCGAATATCAGATCTGAAATTATCACTCAAGATGATCTACTTAGAATTTCACTAACTAATAGTATATCTAAATTTCTTATCCTCAATCCAAGAATCAGAAATAATAATAAGTAAGTTATACCGTAATGTAATACAGTATTTTATTTTATTTATTTGGCTCATTGACAATTGAATACACCGATACAAAGATATGAGATACATCCAATAGACTTACGAGTATAGACTAGTGTACTAATTTCTTACAGGTAAGCACATCATGCATAACTTATTTGTTGATTGTGCACCTACTTAAAATTAGATGAGTTCTTATACTCACCGAACATAATTATGTTTTCAACCAAATTCCAAAATAAATCAAATTTAAAATCAAAAATGAAAATTAAAATCATAGTTAAAATCACATAAAAACAAATTAAAATACAATTAAAATCAAAATTTAAATTTAAATTAATACTGCAATTAAAATCTAAATCAATACTGCAATTAAAATCATAATCAACACGGCAATTAAAATCAAAATCAGCGCTAAAATTAAAATTATTTTTTTAGATTTTGCGTACGGATGGGAGTTCGATTATTCGATCCATCCCAGCTCCTCAAAGAAAGCCAGCAACGCCTTGGTGTTACTGACAATCTCACGTAGGGTACCTGGGTTACCGAAGTACTTGGCCCTGTATGTGGTGACCACCGGGCAGTTTAGCAACACATGAGCCGCTGTCTAGTATCAACTAGTATTGTGAACATAAATCGACAAAAATGTATAGGGCGGCAAATAATTTTTCGGGGTTTCAGCGGACTAAAAGTTGTTAACAATGATGAGTCAATGATCCTTTTTTAGGTTTAGGATAAACTCAAACTAAGCTTGTATATCACCTAGCTGCACGGTGGCTGGCGGCCTGGCACAGCCCAGGTCGGGCACGCCGATGTCTGCCAGCGTGACGTAGCCCACTGAACGTATTAATCTCAGCCGCTTCAGTAGCCGACGGAGCCCTGCGTGCCGGGACCACATTGCTTGAGACTCTGGAAGAGACAAACATATTGTTATAATTATATCTAAAGAGACAGAAGACTTGAAGAAGGTAAACAGAAGAATTTAACCAATATTTATAAAATTCATCGTTATAGAGACGTTTAGTGACTGTCCATTTTTTTGCAAGTTTTGTCAGCAAGAAAATGGGACATCCATTATAAAAAAGTAAGTTGGAGTCTCACTTCGTACGAAATGTATGGGAAAAGTTTTCTTTTGCGATTTCTGACTTTTCTAGTACTCAGACCTCAATTATTATAATTATAGGGACCAATTAGTTCAACCAGGTTTCAGGCTGGCTATAGTAGACTCATCCGTCATGGGGTACTGTTTAAAATGTTACAATAAAATACCTCCCCACATACTCCAATTGAACGAAACAAAATTTAAAACTTGTATAAAACGCACACTATGCAGCCAAGCATATTATAAGTTGGGGGATTACATCGCTGACAAAAATGCTTGGCTCAATACTGGTCCTGCTCCATAAGGGCGCATAAACTAATTGATTAGCATTTGAAAATATTATTGGAGCTGCTGAAGATTGTAAACTATTTTTGCATTGTATAAACTCAATCTCCTTTGTATTATATAAATGCATAGCACAGGTGCGAGTCCTATGTACTATATAGCTACCATTGACCGGGTAACATCTCTTTCATTGACTTGAATGTGCCCTGGCGGCTGAGAGTATGTCATGCTCACTTAGATGTCTCGCTGATGGTGGCGTGTGTGTTGGATCATTTAGCTCCCTTCAAAATGGTTGAGCTGAAAGGTGCTAATCCATGCGTCATGTTCGTGAACGGGGGCCTTCAGTTGGGACTGGTCATCTCTTAGCTGCCATGGGTTATTTTATTTTGTTTCTATTTGTTGTACCTACTCTTGACGCTTTTAACGTGTAAGTTTTTATTTTTACATCGTTCTCACATCCATACTAATATTATAAATGTGGAAGTAACTCTGTCTGTCGGTCTGTCTGTCTGTCTATCTGTATGTTAAGTTTTCACGCCTAAACCACTGAACCGATCGTCATGAAATTTGGCAGAAATATAGCCTGGAATATGGAGAAGGACATAGGTTACTTTTTTACGCGATAACCGACATCCACGCGGGCGGAGGCGCGGGTAAAAGCTAGTTTAGTTATAAATTCAACATTATAGATGTAACGAATACTTTTGTAACAATTTAATTTAAAAGAGTGTCCATGGAGTTTCTTGTCCGTTCTTCTCCATAGGTACCTACGCTTTGGAATGGGAATGTAGCTTCATTTTTCATATTGACCGACTCCTTGACAATTCAAAAGTGCCTGTAAATGGTTTAATTGAAATAAATGATTTGAGTTTGAGTTTGATTGCGTTATTTTTCTAAATTACGCAACTGATTTTGATACAGTTTGCTTAATCGGTTAGAGAATTTATTCCGGAAGGTTTGTGTAATTATAATACATTCATATAAACTTAAATATAATAAAAATAATACTTTGTCAAGTCGTAAAAACCGTGCCACGGGACGGGTCGCCCGCGCTAGTAGCTTGTAGCTTATAACTATCTGAGTCTAGCTTCCCGAACCGTAGCTGTGGACTTCAGAACCGACCAACCTGCACAGGTATCAGCTTCAGGCGGGAACATAAGATGCCTCAGCGGCGCGGGATGCCTCACGCCCAAGGCCTGCAGCAGCACCGGCCCTCGGCGCAGCGCAGTGTTAGCAGCCAGCAGCGCGGGCGCGGCGGGCAGCGCGCCGGCGGCCGCGCCCGCGCCCTCCAGCGCGGCCTCCGCCCCCCACCAGGACACCGTGAGGCGCGAGTAGCCCAGTAAAAGCCGAGGCACGCCGCGGAGCTGGGTGCCTAGGAAGACAATGAAGGTTATAAGACGTTTTTAGCAGTGTGTAAGCCCACGTACGCACGGACGTAAAAATATTTCAACGCGCACTACATTTTCAACTCTCGGTGTAGAGCCGAGCATCGAGATTCCAATAGAGCGCATCCCAGCGCGTCAAAAAAACACACTATTGGATTTTCAATTATCCGCGCTAAGCTGAGCGTTAAAAATCCAGTGCGCGAAAAATAATCGCCACGGGAATAAATCGCCCATGCTACCTAGGCTAAGGGTAATAAATTGCTGTATTTAGAAAGGAATTGTAAATGGTGAAATTAGCACACATTTTTAACCTAACTTCTTATAAAATCCATCAGAAGCAGTAAAAGCCGGCGCCCACTAGCGGCACGGCACGTCAAGGAATTTTTGTGCGACATATAGAAATATAGCTTATTAGTATCACAATAAAATTTTAATTTCAACGGCAACGATGCCGCGGTATCCTTAGGCATGCCGCGACGATCTTAAAGCATCATCATTGAAATTTAAATGTTATTGTCATACTAGGTAAGTAATATTTCTGTTCGTCTCATAAAAATCCCTTGCCGTGCCGCCAGGGCGCCGGCCCTAAGTCATCAAGCTTTAAAAAAATCTATAACAAATAAAAGTTGTCAATTTAAAAAAAATAAAAACTCGTTGAACTCACTCGGCATTTTTTTACTAGACGATAATTCTGAAATTAAAGTAAAATCAATACTTATGAACTCACCCTTAGTAAGCAATAACGTCGGTGGTCCATACCCCGCTACATGATATAAATACAGCCTCATCCACGGAGTGTGAGCCTCAGGCGGCGCGGGACCAACGTGCGGTAATGAGCCCGCTGCTGCGCCCGCGCGGGCTTCTCGACATAATGGCGCCGTTGATATGGCGAGTCTATAACATATAATAAAGAAAAATCAGGACATTTTAATAAGTACAGCTAGAACAGCTCCCACAGCTAATCTGTGAACAGCGTTGTGGACTACAATATAAGTTTTGTGTTTCTAATTTTTCTGTTATATATATTGACGGACTGAACAGTTTGTTTTTATTTTACCCAGGATACATCCCTATTTCAGCCATGGCGACCAATCTCAGCGGAGCCCAGCCATCGGTGCGGGAGATATTATAGTGCAGCAGTGTGCAGACCGCCAATTCCCAAACTTCGGGCTGTTACTAAGAAATTCACTAACATACTCACTTGTACTTAGTAGACAGCAGCCTACTCCTCGCGGCCGCCCCCAGCGCATGCAGCGCTTCACAGCGCAACAGATCAAGCGGCCGTAACTTTGGTCGGAGAGTGCGCAGCGCTATCCGTAAGCATGCAGCGGCTGCAAGGTACCGTCGCGCTTCGCCTTCTATCTCGGGGTCTGCTACCACCTGACGTATGATGAAACATTATTTTTATATGAAAAGTACTTAGTGTTAGTACTATACAGGATGTAAGGGACAGCCCTCAGCAGACTGATAGGGTGAATTCAGTATATCATACTAAGAAGACCGGTACATTAAATTATTTCAGGAACTTTATGGGAATCCAATAAACCTGATTTGTTTTATTACCTCACACGCAATGAATCGTTACCAAGGCAAAACGCAAGTAGCGAACGGCAGCATAGCAAATGAGTTTGATGAACTCTGTAGCTAGGCAGAAAGTGAACAGCTGATTTCGCGCGTCGTTTGTTAGAGTATTTTAACATCCATTGCTGGTTTTTTTATTTTAGCTGTTTTATTTACATAAATGGAGTGCTTCGTACAGAAAATGTAATTATACATTAAAATAAAGGAATCGTTACTGAAGAAACGATAAAGAAAATGAAAATTTGCCTGAGCCAATTTCCAGTGGAATATGATTCTAAATAAGGAGCTGAATAAACCCTGTTAGTTTGCGAAGGGCTGTCCCTTACACCCTGTATTAAAACATACAATAGTTGGAATATTTCTTCTTAAAGCTAATGCTGACGCTGCAACCCTATTATTTTACTAACAATGACAAAAAATATTTAAATCATGAGTAATGTCAAAATATGTGTAACACGGACGGAATCAAATTATCCTTACTAATTTAAATATACCAGTGCATATGTTAACTGCAAAAATGCTACGTTTTAGGCTACGGTTTTCGCGTCATATACGTGCCTTATATCGACACATTAAGCCGCGTTTTCCCTACCTTGCCGAGCGAACATTTTGTTCAGAGCAAACGTTTGCTGTTCTGCCGATGTTCGCTCGAAACAGAAAACATCTGTTTTCACTATACTCTGCCGAGCGAACATTTCGCACATCGGCAACAAGAGAGTCACAACACATAAAAATACGAAGTTTACGGATCAAAAATATCTTTAGATTTTAATTTCCATAAAAAATATAATAGACCATTAAATAGTCTTCTTAAATGTATTATTATCTTAAGTTCTCCGACATGCTCTCTCATAGAAATTTAAATGGACATTTAGTTAATAAAAAAAATAAAAAAGAGGTTTCCCAAAAACTACATTTAGGCCTGTGTTCACCAACATTCAAACCACCGGTTAGGTATTTAAACAGTTGATTTATGTCAAATTTCCTAAGTAAAGAACTGATTAAATATCTAGACAGTTAATTTAAATGTTGGTGAACACAGGCCTTATTGTGTTGTGACACTCTCTTTGGCGATGTGCGATTTGTTCAGAGCAAATGTTTGCTGTTCTGCCGATGTTCGCTCAAAACATCTGTTTTCACTACAATGAGAAAACGAACACTAAAATGCAGAGCAAATCGTCGCCTTAGTAATGAAGGGAGCTATTCCACACTAAACTGGTTCCAAGATAAAGATAAATCAAAAATTCACCACTTGATTTTTTGTTCCTAGTTTCAGTTAACTCCTTTCACGTCTGAATGAAAAACCAAACCTCTAGTTAGTATCTATTCGCCACTAGAATCAAACTCAAACTCAAAGCATTTATTTCAAATAAACCAATTACAGGCACTTTTGAATTGTCAAGGGGTCGGTCAGTCAGAAAGATGAAGCTAGTTGCCCATTCCAAAGCGTAGTAGGTTCCTATGGAGAAGAACGGACAAGAAACTCCATGGACACTCTTTTAAAACAAAATATTGTTACAAAATATGGGTTACATCATTCATGTTGAAGTTATACATGTGAGAACAATGTAGAAAGACGTGCACGTTAGAAGCGTCCGTAATAGAAACAATTCAAAAATTAAAATAAGCCGTGGCAGCTAAGAGATGACCAGTCCCAACTGACGGCGCCCGTTCACGAACATGACGCATGGATCAGCACCATTTAGCTCAACCATTTTGAAGGGAACTTAATGATCCAACACACACGCCACCACCAGAATCTCCGTCTAACGACGAGTACGGTGGTGTTCATAACTCAATTCGGTCAAAAGTGTAGCTTAGCTCTCTTCACCACTAAGGTGACGAAATGCTCGCTCGCCATGACGTCGTTTTCACTGAAAAAATGGGCGAGCGAACATTCATTCGCCAAGTCCAACAACCATGTTCACTCGCTCAAGTGTTTATTGCGCGAACAAACGCTTGCTCGCTTAGAACTGTTCAGAACGGTAAGTGAAAATGCAGCTTTATACACACGCGATGACTAGATAATCAAAATACGACTCACCTTGTCAAGTTCCATCAGTAAACTATCCAAACTTTCGTCAGGTAGCTTGCCAACTTCAAACAATGTCACTGCATGGCTTTTCAAATCCTGAAATAATTTGTGAGTCGTCTGTTTCTTTCAATATTTTGCAACTTTTAAAACTGTAAACGTGCTGATTCGTAAAAGCTATAAAATAGAATAGGATAACAAACATACCGGTGACAGATTCCCCATCATAAGATAAGCCGCTAAGGTAGAGTCGAACAGAACAGCTACTCTTTGACCGCTGTTGTTTGATAGTTCAACTCCATCTTCTGGACTCTAGAAATACAAGTTTAAAATAATAAACTCAAACGCAAAGCATTTATTCAACTAAACCATTTACAGGCACATTTCAATTGGCAAAGAGACGGTCAGCTAGTCAAAAAGTTAAAGCTAGATGCCCATTCCAATACGTAGATCACTGGAGAAGAACGGGCAAGAAACTCCAAGGACACTCTTTTAAATCAAGATATTACAAAATCCTGGGTACATTATTCTTGTTGCTTCTATATGTGAGACAATGTAATAGTCCATTACTTATCAAGGGTAGTAAAAAAAAAGAAATCCCGAAATCGCAGGTATTTGAGACCCGAGCCGCAGGCGAGGGTTGTAAATATGCAATAGAGGGCTTTCTTTTTTACTGCCCGTGGTGAGTACACAATTTTACGTCTTCACCTGGCCACAATGCGAGTTTTACCAATTACCGATTACTTGATAGTTCTAATTTACAAACAGTATGCCTGTACAAAACGGTTGATTATCCTCACTAAATTCAAACTCGAGAACCAGACAGACAAGCAAACAGCAAAAGCGGAACCTATTTTGATTAATTTCGCAGAATATGGTATAGGTTTCATACATTGCGAAACAAACTTTTAACAACTGTACAAGATAATCGAGCCGTGGTTGCAGTAATATTTAAATCGGAGACTAAAGGGACCTAATCAATATTTACCTGTTTGGAAGTGGATGGCGTTTGCTTGATGAGGATCGGTTCCATTTGTATCGAGTCATCGTCCATGTTGGGGTCGAACGTCAACGGAGCTATTTGTCTGTACCTGAGGACAAATGAGTAGTCTATAAAAAAATGTTATTCTTTACACACACTGTATTTGTATGATGCAACGATATGTGAAATGTATTTTAATTTTCCGTACCCGCAAGTTTCGCAAAAATGAGGTTTCGCGCAATAAACTTTTCGCCAAATACACAAGTCTTGTTAAATATTAAGCAGTGCAACGACACCGCTTGTTAAACGTTAATATTAAATACTAACGGCTAATACTTGTTGTAATGTTAATGTTAAATAGTAAGGGCTGATAGTTGTTGTGATTTTAATGTTAAATACTAACGGCTAATAGTTGGTGTAATGTTAAACACTAACGGCTGATAGTTGTTGTAATGTCTAACGGCTGATAGTTGGTGTAATGTTAACGTTAAATACCAACGGCTGATAGTTGTTGTAATGTTAATGTTAAATACTAACGGCTGATAGTTGTTGTAATGTTAATGTTAAATACTAACGGCTGATAGTTGTTGTAATGTTAATGTTAAATACTAACGGCTGATAGTTGATGTAATTTTAATGTTAAATACTAACAGCTGATATTTGTTGTAACGTTAACGTTAAATACTAACAGCTGATATTTGTTGTAACATTAACGTTAAATACTAACGGCTGATGGCTGTGCGTAGTAACGGCGTCCCTCCAGGTGGCGTGTTGCGGCGCCACGGGCGGTGGCTGCAGGTTGTTGGCAAAGCCGAGCCGGCAGTACAGGGAGACTGCTTGCTTTACTGACTCGCATTCCACCTGCGAGGAAGAGATGACTAAAAACGAGGTTTGGTTTCTTACTGATACTGAGTCTTTTTTAAATTCAAGTAAGTATGGAAGCATAAGATGAATCAAATATTATGTCGACACTAGATTTAGGTAGTAGGCTTTCGGCTTGCTTTTTGCTAGTCTAAAGACTAGCGTAGATTATTATTTTCGAAATCCTTAAGGCGCTATACGGCGCTCGAGTCGACTAAAGTAAGCTCGCGAAGTCGCGTTTGGTTGCCTCGCGCATTTGGTAGGTATTTAAACGTAGTAATTATTTTATTCATTTTATCAAGACAAACTCAGCGATTTCTGCTAAAAAATCTCACTACCTTTTCGTTCATACCAAAAAGAAGAAAAAAAATCTGTTTTGTAGCTATGAGATTAATTAAACATTACGAAATGGGATAACTTGGAATTTTTTTCTATCCAGCAAAGTTAATCTAATCGTGTTATTAAAAGCGATTGCATATCCGCCAGGTCCGTAAATAAGTTTTTTTTTTTTGAGAATTTTTTAACATTTTTTTTTATGTTTCCCAAGGATTAAAAAAAACTAGTAAACGCTCCTCTGTCGGGTGATACCGCCTTAACATAAGCCCATATAAAGTGGCGATTATGATAAGGACACGGACGCTTCGGTCACAAACTTAATCAGGGTTTATCCAAAACCCAAATTAGCTTTTATCTTTGTGGTTTAAGGATTATTCTCTTCAAAATGTCTATAGATAAATATGTTAGTTGTGCCACAATATTGCGCTCTACAATACACATACAAAAGTGTTACAGCAGTGTGTCAGTGTCATAAATATGAATTACTATTACATTCATTCCGTGTGAATAGCATTACGCCAAAATAGTAAAGCAACCCAAAGTGAACTTTAAAACGTAGACATTAAGGCCAATATACAACATGATGAACATGATAATATGTGAGATAAAAATAGGAAAAATACCAATTCAATTTTATCTCATTTATGGTACATCCTAATCAGCGTTGTTACATTAATTATACGTAAATCTACAAATAACATGGAACTTCCACATTACAACGGCGTGATGTTTGCTACACAATCGTCTGCTGTATTCTATTTTTAAAGAGGCAATTAATGTTTAAGAAAACATTACTGTTGGTATGTCACGCAGATAATTGAAGTGTAAGATAAAGCTACAGATTAACGAACATTCGATAAACCGCACTCGCAATTAATCTCAAGCCGAAATCAAGGCAAAATGAATGTAAACAAAACAGCGATACATTTTCTAATTATAATGTTGTGTTTGTTTCATACTTAAGAGCGCATATATCGATCCAAAAGCGCCACTAATTTAAAAAAAATATTATCTCGTGACTGAGAAAGAATTATGAAAAACGGCTCAACAGCGACCTCGGTAAGTGTGTCTAGAATGTTCTAATACCTTTTATAAAGTTTCATATTGAGATACGAAGCGACAAAATTCATTCAAAAGAAAAACGGCCACATTCCTCTAGATCGTATTTTGTTGCTTCGTGTCTCAATATGAAACTTTTTATAAGGTATTAGAACATTCTAGACACACTTACCTTACCTTAGCTGTAATTAGTTAATAATAGTTTAGCTGGAGAAAGATTGAATGGTTTGATATTCGAGATCGATTTAGCATAATCAGGGGCCTTTTACCCCGAAAACGATTCGAGTTTGATTTTGATTCCGATTCGATTTCGTTTCTGATCCTAACTCGATTTAAAACTTAAAACCGACCGAAGTTAGTTTCGCTTCGAACCACCGCATGATCGTGCGCTAGTGTCGGATTCAAGAGTATGGATCGGCATTTAATTCGAACCCAATTCGATTGATTCACAACTCGATGCTGTCGGGAGTAAGGTCCCAGTAAACGAGTTCGAATCGGAATCAAAATCAAACTCGAATCGTTTTCGGGAGTAAGGCCCCAGCCTATGTTCCCACTGCTGGGACTCATGTCTTCTCTCGGCGAAAGGGAGTGGGCCGTTATCTATCACACGGGCCCAGTACAACTTGGCAGATATCACATGTCTTCGAATTCTTGGTTCTAGGACAAGCCGGTTTCCTCACGATGTTTTCCTTCACCGTTTTGAGAGCCGTGGTGATGAAATAATTTACACAAATTAAAGCGCTTGTCTGGGTTCGAACCGATGACCTACAACTCGTAAGTCGCGGCCACTACTACAGGGCCACCACTGCTCTGCAATCGATTAAAGAACGCTTTATTCCGTTTGTTTTTGAAACTTTTACTCTTATATAGGTCAATTCATATGTAGTCCTTTGAAAGTCATAATCATAAATTATAAATAGAGTTTTATTTATGGTACAAAGTATGGTTTCTTTTATCTTAATACTACCTTTTGAACGCGGCATCACCCGCGTGGAGCTCGGATATCCCACGGAAACGTACTAACGTTACGCGCACGCCAGTAAAGCTCCCAGTCGACATGATTTTTTCCGACATCTTCAACAATCATCGTCATATTTCAGCCAATTTACACAAAATCTTAATTCATTTTTCTCAAACATGCATGGAAATATTGTCATTATTTTCGAAAAAAAAGAACACGCGAAGTATCGAATTTACGGACAAAGAAAATCAAATCCATTGCAGGAGCATTTTTTGAATTTGGAACATTTAAACGCTCCAGCAATGTTTTATTTCCCTGCATTCTTTTGAGAAAAGCACTATATATGCCTCGGCGGAAATGGCAATTGCCTGTCTCGAGTGAAGTCCTCGCCTACGGCTCGGCCTTCATACTTGTAATCGACCTGCAATTGCCTATTTCCCGGCCTTTGCAATAATGTACTAATACACCTAAACGTTCCTCATGAATCACTCCGAACATTGGTGAAAACTGTAGGAAAATCCGTTTGGTAGTTTTTGAGTTTATCGCGTTCAGACAGATAAGACGCGGCGAGGGGAATTTCTTTTAGAATATGTAGTGATCCCAGCCTTTTCCCAACTATGTTGGGGTCGGCTTCCAGTCTAACCGGATGTAGCTGATTACCAGTATTTTACATGGAGCGACTGCCTATCTGACCTCCACAGCCCAGTTACTGGGTAGCAAGATACCCCTTGGTAAGACTGGTTGTCAGACTTTCGGGCTTCTGATGACCCGTAACAACTATCAAAGATCCACGAATGACAGCCGGGAACAACGGCTTAACGTGCTTTCCGAGGCACGGAGGGGTCTTGGTATGTAAAGATGAACACCCATCCACGGACCAACCACGAAAGCGTAGCTTAACCAGAGGGCTTAGACAAATGGCCATCGCTACCAAACGATAAACGTTAACGCTCAGTAGTCGTTAATAGATTTTCAACTTTAAACCCTAGAGCATAAAGTTGAAAATCTATTACAGATTGCGGAGCGTTAACCAGCAGTAGTAGCGAAAATGCTCTGTAATCTTTAATAGATTTCCAACTTTATACTTTAGAACATAAAGTTGAAAATGTATTGAAGACTTCTGAGCGTTTGCTCTTAAAGTTTGGTAGCGATGGCCATTTGTCTAGGCCCTCTGATCGTTCGACACATGCGGCTGTTATTACTTAGCCCCAAGCCCCTCCATAATATGTAGTGATAACTTTCTTAAATAAAGGTAACTCCCCACTAACCTGCAACACAGCAGCTAGATCAGCCACACTGGTATGTTCATCAATGGACACAAACACCTTATATAACAGCGTCTCGAAGTAATCCCCAGCTATTCGGTTCATCACGAACCCTTTGAGAGGAGGTACTGACACCTTGTCTGCTGTTGTAATTGGTACGTCCAGATAGATTAGGCCGCGCCTGTAGGTAGGATAATATAGACGTTATGTAACGGTGTGAAGGTTGATAATGATTTGTATGTTGGGGGGCTTCATGTGAGTTTTTGTGGTTGGGGGAAACTTGACAACATTTGAAAACATTGTAACGATCTGTAGCTCTGATTTAAAAACTTTTAAAGATAACTGTCATTTTATGTTTGATTATTACATAATGTATTGAAGTGTTAGAAAACAGATAATAATAATTAAAACGTTTTTTTTTTGGTTAAATTTTCAAAGTTGTATACCACAGATGTCTCCAAAAATATATAAAATGCCAAATTACTCGAAAATTGTTGACATTTGCATAGGGGACATAAGGGGTCAATTGGTTGCAAATGACCTCTCATACATCCCCTTAATGGATTGCCGACATATTACCAAAGACCCTGTATAACGATATTATTCAATCAACTCATGGCCTTTTGTTGTCCATTGCTGGACATAAACTGCCTTATGATTATTAAGTGTTTTGGTTTTTGGGACCAACATTCTATAAGTACATACCACAGTACAAGGATCTTTGGGTATGTGGACAAAACTGTAACTAATTCCGCCATCTTGTTTTTTCAGAACAATTTTTGAGACAATTTCACAAAATGTTTACCAATAACGCCAATGTAATTCAGGCAGCAAAAAATCTTTGTAGCACTCTACATTTCGTCGGATTAAAGGCAAAACTTATCTGCCGAAACCGACTAACCCGGTTTGACGGGTTTGATTAAACCGATTATATTATAATCGGTTTTTACATTCGGTAACTCAGGAACAGTAAGTCCTGCAGTTTAGTTGGTTTTACCATTAGATAAAGAATCAAATGCCGATTCGAATGGTACTTATTTAAAGTCCAAAACTAAAAACGCAGATAGTCGGTTTTGCCTTTAACCCGGCGATTTATGTCAATTCATAATATTATCAGTCATGTGAATTTAACCATACCTGTACAAAGTCTTGACGACATAGTAGTCGAGCGTTCCTGCGGTCTGCGATCCGCGGTCGATTAGCAAGTCTATTAGCGCTCTCTCGCTCTCGCCTAGAGGCTGCCGTGAAACAAGCGATGTGTTATGTCAGTCAATAGTAAGTATCACAAGTAAAATGCGAGAAACATCGGTTAGAAGGAACAGAATGCACAGCCAACAAAAAAAAAAAAGCAATAATTGTTTATTCAAAATACGCTGTCAATCAGCACTTTTTGTAAGTCAAAATTACATAAGACAGTACCCCAAAAAGCCCAGTTTTTTTGTTGTGTAGGAGAAGTGGCGCAATTGATCAGTGCTGAACTACTAAGGCCATCGTCTTTTTCTTCTGGCAGATCTTTCTTATAAATGAGGCCATGAGAGCCAGAGTGGCCTAAAAAACTGCTCTAAACTTACCTCGGAAGCAGATTTTCAAAAAAAAATACAGTATTGAAACAATGACTGTTAGGCCACACTGGCTCTCATGGCCTCAAATAATCAGTAGATTTAACTTGTTAATTCAGCCTTTATAAAACACTGCAAGAGTGTGAAAGTTATTTATTTATTTGTATAATCACTTTCAACTATTATTGCAACACGAGAGAATGAACAACTTTCTCTATTCTATAACTTTTAAGAATATTTATGCTTGACCATGCCAGGTGCGAGTCAAGGCCAAAATGCATAGTATACTTATTTTAATTTTATAAGACTGTATCTCAAAATAGCTTAATATAAGCATGACAGACCAGCAAGGTCTAGCATTAATTAATCTAATTGATTATATTACCCAACACTTGTAGAAATAATGATTTTTAAAGATTTTTTTTTGATTATTAATACGAACGGGATATTTACTATGTTTATTATTTGTTGTGAGTTCCCGATATTTGGGCGCTGTTGCAAGCACCATAATCACGGATAAACTAAATTCATTGCGGGTGGGTGTTTATGAGCAAACAAAACGGTCTACCCTCTTTCTTGTCCGTTTTGTCTGCTCATAAACACCCACCCGCAATGACTTTAGTTTATCCGTGATCATGGTGCTTGCAACAGCGCCGAAATATCGGGAACTCACAACAAATAATAAACATGGTAAATATCCCGTTCGTATTAATAATAATATTAGTGACCATGACAGTTTAAAAACTTTCTTTTTTTTTTTACTTATCAGTCGTCAAAGTAATATTTTCAAATTAATCTGAGAATCAGCACTTTTCGAACGTAAAAATTACATAAGACAGTCCCCCAAAACGCCCGCCCTTCACCACTTCCTAGTGCTTTAGCTGGGAAGAAGAAGTGGCGCAACAAACTCCCCAGCAGCACAGATGTCTGTTCAGTTATCAACTCTAGGACATAAAAATATTGATTTCATTCAGAAATCGTTTCTTTAGTTAATTTTACGCACAACAGATGTTGTTAACACTGATGCAAACAAAACTCTTTAGCACACTCCATTTTAGGATAACAAAACCGCAAAAAAAAAAGATTAAAAATCAAACAAAACTCAAGTGAAATTCAACTTAATCTTCATAACAACAGGTTTTATATTACCTTAACATCATCTTCTAGGACGTATCCAAGTTCGACTCGCCACCACGGTTGCATGGGTATGTTTAGAGGTACGCGCGGGAGTAAAGCACGGATCGCTTTGGAGCGCCCGCGCCGCCCTAAAGAGCGCGATTTTGCCACCAGTTCTAGGTACTCATTCCGACCAATACCTAGCAGTCTCAGACCTATGGAAAAAGGATGTTTATATTTCATAGATATATACTGAATCCGAAAAATGTACCTATTTCCTGTCGACTTTTCAAAATAAGATTAAACAAGATAATGTGCAATCAATCAATAATTAATCAATTACCACAGTGTGCAAAATGCTACAATTGTTATATTATAGTTTCTCTATGTTTTGCCATTTGGTGTACAAATATACATTTATGGGAGGCTCTTGCCAATAATTAAAGTAAATTAATTTATAATAATTCAGTAGTATCAGTGTCAATTTTAAATGTAATTTTATATTAAGTAATAGGTATATGTCAACAAATTAAATTAATTTGCATATTATGAAGAATCTTACAACATTTGATACAAAACACAAAAGATTTTGTCAGCACTAGGGCACATAGGCTTAAAAATGTTTCAGTTATTGTGCCAATAGTACAAGGCACAAAAAAAAGCAAGGCAAGGCTTTAAATTCATTAAGCATTTGATTGACTTTTAATACAAAATTGAATCAAGTAACTCATACTCACAGTCAGCCGCAGTAAAATTAGGCATAGTATCATAGCTCTTCTCCAACTCTATGAGGAGAGCCACCACCTCCACATAGTAAATGAATGGAGTTATTCTTAAACCTAGAAAGAAAACAATAAAATTCAAACTTATAATTATTTACATACATACATAAACTCGCGTCTTCATCCCATGGGGGTAGGCAGAAACTATAGAACGTCACCCGCTACACTCCTTACATACTCTTGCTTCGTTTACGTTCATACATCTGGTCATACACGCACGCCGTTTGCGAGTACAGACGGCTACACATCAAGCTATAATTTTCCAGTATAAGCTGATCTCGCATTGTATATGATTTCCGTACAATGAGAGATAAGCTTATACTGGAAATTATAGCTTGATATGTAGCCGTGTGTACTACGCACTTGACCTTTCCGAAGAACATCACCAATTAGGTCACTATAATATGTCCTCCTATGGCGTCCCCTCCCGGCGTTTCCTCTCACATCTGCCTGTGTTACTTTTGTTAGTCGCGTTTCATTCAACCTCTCAACATGACCAAACCATCACAAGATTCTACTTTACAAGATTTCTAGTACTTCAAATCAAATCATTTATTGGTTTGCAAACATGCGTAATTAGTAAGTACATAGATGTTTTATCATAATAGTCCTCCATGTTCTACCGTCACATGGGCGTGCAAATCTTATTATACTTCTGCATAGTATAAGACAAGTCGATGCCCCCAAGCAATAAGTCGGTAATGTGCTATTATGGAGTTTTTATTGTTATGTAAAATTCAGCACTACAGGGATACATCTTAGTAATTTATTTCAAAATTTTGTTAGTGATATTTACAAAGATATCATGAAAAACACCTTTACCTGTAATATTTTTGCATTTTTTTTTTCTTAAATAACAAGGTTTTTCACATACATAATTTAATTTTGACATTGTAATTGAATTACACAAAAAACTAACTTTCGTTTGATGTATCAATGACCTCAATAGTCCGACTACTTGGTTAAAAAGATATTCAACAAAAACAGAAAAACATTTTTTCTGTAAAATTTTAGTTTTACGATTACCGACTTATTGCTTGGGGGCATCGAAGTGTACTTTCCCATCATTTGTGCCACTGGTGGGTTTTGAACTCACAACCTCTCACTCACCAGTCCACAATTTTAACCTTTGCGCTATTGCCACTTGTTGTAGTATAACTGTCGCAGGCAGATTTTATGATTCGTCATGTTACAAACAGCCGTCGTCCATTTACAAACGCGCGGCGTTATCCAAAATGCCTAAGCATTATGCTGAGATAGGAGCCTTTTTGGCCTAGCACAGATCTTTGTTTTTATTTTATTTTTTTGTTATAATTATAAATTTTGTTAATGCTCCTTTTTTTACTGTTTGAATTTCCTGTGTGTGTCCTAAATAAAATAATTTTCTTTCTTTCTTTCTTTTCTTTATTTCTAAGGTAAAATGTATATCATTCTATTTGTGGCGCTCGCCGGCCGCTGCCGCGGGTTGGTCACAGTTCTAACCTAACCCATTTGGTCGGGTGCCTGGTCTATGTTCTATGTTAGAGGGTTTGGTTTCAGCACTTAGTCCTTATTAAGATGGACCATTGTGCGTGGGCCATGGCTGCCGTCGGTGGCTATTCCAACCAGCCCACCTCCTTCCAGAAGCTAATCACGTCTCCTGGTCTGTTCAGAACATCTGTAAAGGATCTGGGTGCCCCGAGGATTTCTGTCTGGGTGACGACTGTGCATTCAAAGAGCACATGCGCAACGGTTTCTTCCGCCTCCATGCAGGCCCTGCACAGAGGGCTGTCCATTCTCCCTATTGTGTGAAAATGTTTGTTTATCGAGCAGTGTCCCGTGATGGTCCCCGTCACCAGGCGCAGACCGTTCCTGTCCAGGCGTAAAAGGCGCTTGGTCACCCTACCGTCCAAGGATGGCATAGCCTCTCTGGCCTGCCTGCAGCCCAGTGTCAAGGTCCACCAGTTCTCTGCTTGTGTGTGGATGAAATCCTGTAGCCACCTGCATAATTGGTTGAAGGGGATGGGTATGATAGGCTTGGGTCCACAGACTGACGTGGTGGATGCCCTTTTTGCTAGTTCATCTGCTGCGTCATTAGCCAGAGAGCCTCTTTGCCCTTTTATCCATTGCAGTGTCACTGTGTTGCGGTTTGGTACCGTTGCTCCCTCTAGTGCATTGTGACATTCTAGTATCAGTTTCGAAGTAATGTATCTTTTCCCTAAGGATTGAAGAACTGAAGCACACTGTCGGAGAGTATATGAATATGTGTGGCCGTGACTCTCCTGGCTTCTATGGCGTGCGCCGCTTGTATGATGCCCACACACTCTGCCTGGTTGACGGTGTTGAACATCCCCAGCGGATGCCTGGTCAACGAGTTGCCAATTTGTCTTAGGCATTTTGAATAACACTGTGCGTTTGTAAACAGATGGTGCTGGTGGTTGTAAAATGACGAATTATACAATCTACTTGCCACATAACCATTAATTAGACTTGACAGCATGATTTATGGTATATAGGCATAAACAATATCATCAACCTAGCTTTTTCCCAACAATATTGGGGTCGGTTTCCAGTCTAACCAGATGCAGCTGAATACCAGTATAAATACCTGGTGAAACTGCCTATTCAGATAGGCAGTTTCACAATATATTTATACTGGTATTCAGCTGCATCAGCTGGCTCGAGAACACAACCCAATACTGGGTAATACAATACCAAACAAACAATATAAGAATAACTAATACCAGCTCACCAGGCCAACAAGGTTCTAGGAGGGCTGACTGCCATAGACGTGCAGGACATCAATATAAGCATGCCCTAGCATGTAGCGTCCATGCAATGCCTAAAAATACATCTGTTTAAATTGTAGGGCCAATGAAGCAACTTACCTTTAACAATCATGTCTGCTAGGTGATAGGGGTAGAGCATGAGTCTTTGTATGCTGCTCTGTATAAGTGTCTCATAGTATTTCTTTTCATCTTTACGAACTGTCCTGACTGTTGACAAAAAAAAACTTTTAGATGTGTGCCTATATTATAACATCAGTATCATAAAAATGCAGATGAGTAAGATAAAATATAGAAGTTTCAATTTACACAATGCTTCAGTAATAAGGTCAATGAATTTTTATGACGGTAGTGATAGCAAAATCTATTTCCCATTTTTAATGTTATTCAATGGGTCAATAGCAACTTACCAAGACTTCCTCTGTACCTCAATTGATTTTTAATACTGAATTCGAATATGTACCTCTCATATTCTTTGGGAGAATCACCCAACAGCTGAAACAACAAAGTAACGTTTGTACATGTCACTGGTTATTATGTGATAGGGAAATACAGCGCTCGTGATGTTAACCCTACTTATTCTTTACTCTAATTACCTAAGATAAACATCATTAGTATTGAATCATTGATACTGTAAAACAATAACAAAATAGTTTACCTTCTTCACAGGCGCAGGTAATTGCGACCACTGTGTCTTTTTTCTAATACATTCCTCAATTTCCTCTTCCATGGTACTTGACCATTTAAATAAAGATGTTTTAAATAATTACATTGATAGCGAGGAACTTATAAACGGCCTTGGATAAATGGATAAACTGCACAAAATACTTTTGATAAGTGTAAAAGCAAGCAAATACTAGCGTGCGTTCAGAATGTTATGATAACAGGATTACTGAAGACAGTCAAAATACAAAACCTAAAAATAATAGAAGTAAAGAAACTTCAAATGCAGTTTTTTTATTTATATATAAATAATTTATTTCCAAATTATTATTTCAAGCAGTAATTTTTTTATAGAATAGTATAAAATTATCAGTTTAACAAAATCGTCTCCAAACATATATAGTAAATTGATCGTGTTTTTGAACGTAAAAGGAACAATCCTTGCTGTCATTGATTTGACATGAGGATAAAAGTTGCCATGAAATATTAAGGGCAATCGATCGATTGAAAATTGATTGCAAAATGATTATTTTTTTATTCTTCTGTCTTATGCTTTACAAAATTTATAAGGCTGCAAATAACCACAGAGATTTGAGCGTTAACATTTTAACTCAAAAAAGTGAAAAATAAAAAAAAAATAACAAAAAAACAACCGACTTCCAAAAAAAAACTGCTACCATGCATACATACTTTCTAGCATTAGGTTTTGGTAGGCACCAAAACCTAAGTAGGTACTCTATATAATGGAAAAGTAATAATCGCTATGTGTATGCCTATAAAATTTGAGGAGTTCCCTCAATTCCTCATGGCTCCCATCATCAGAACTGGATTTTGATAAAAATGAACTGAATTGAGAACCTCCTCCTTTTTGGGAAGTCGATTACAAAGACGCTATCAATACTACTTTTTTCTTAACACAAGTTTGTCTAGCTTTTTCGTATGATGTGTACATACATACAGCTGAGCTTCAACAGAAAATAGGAAAATACATGTGCATTGCTTCAGATTGGAAAAAAATATATTTCATTTTGATATAAATACCCACATGACAAGTTGTTGGTTTTTAATATGTTTATTGGGACCGTTCTACCCACGCCAACCTAGTGGATACAGCTCTAAATGAGACGTGCCGGATCATTAGTGGTTGCCTTAACGACCTCAGTACGAATGCTGTATCCACTGACTGACATTGCGCCTCCAGAAATGACATGAGGACCATAGCCAGCTGCATTGAGAGGTCAAAGCTACGTCTCAATGCCTCAGAGGCTTAAAAGCCGTAAAAGTTTTGGTATGCTATTCGCTGGACCCACGCGCCCGAGAAATCTTTTCGCCTCTACAGCAAGACGTGATCTCTGGTGGGAACTGCTTAAAGCCCCGACAGTTTTATCGAGCAATCTGAGAGCTCGCTTACACGCGTTCCCGTGGCTGACTTGGAAATCCCTATAATAGACTACGAACTCAAGTCGGTAGCAAAGAGAATCTTTACAGATGGTGGTGTAAGAACGACTTGGACCTCAAGTTCAAAATCGAACGAGAACAGTTTGTGGTAACTTGATGTGCTGGCCACCGTACATAAAAGGGTTCAAAAACATTGGGGCAATTTTGTCTCGTGTAATTAAATAGAGTAGGTAGGTAAGTATAAAATAGATTTATAGATCATAAGAAGCAAAGGGGTGTTGTTACTATACCATATAGAAAATGAAACAAAATTTGCGTAACACGGTTTTATTGGAATTCCCCCAAATCCCCCCCGTTAACGTAATACAGAACGTCACTCAATACTCAAGCATTACTTTAAACTATATAGTTTCAACCAATCAAATAGCTTGAATCTAGTTTTAAGTAATGCTTGAGTATTGAGTGACGTTCTGTAATACGGGATTAAGTGCTTATTCCAAACCGGTAGGCACTCATTCCTTAACCAAAGAAAAAGTTGTTTCAAATGCTGAGTGAATTTGATTAATCATATCTGACGCTAACATTGATTGACCATAAATAACATTAGCCTTATAATTACTTAATCTTGTAAGTTTTGCAGCTGCATATGCAGCAACACTTTGTGCGAGTTGTGTGTGACTTTCGTTCTTGCAAAGTTCCGCCTTTAAAGCCCAATAATAAAATGTTCCTAGAGATCCAGATAATATGTCTCCTTGTCCTCCCACCCGCCGTCCTGAACCTCCTCCTGTTGCAATCCAACTGCAGTTAGTCATATTTGTATAGAAATGATCTTTTTCACCCTTTACCAAAACACTTACGCAATCTCCCCAGTAACTGTACCAATTACTATCATTTCTAGAAACGGCTGCCATTAAGCGGTTTGCTTCACGTAGATTTGGTGTCATGATCACTCCAGGACAAGGATAACCTTTTATTAATGATGTATTCTTAGAAATAGCGTACAGTCCATCGGCGTCTATAACTAACGGTTTTCCCAAGTTCTTGCAATCCGCAATTATATCAGATATCAAGTGTAATGTTTCGGGTTCTCGTCCTAAGCCAGGACCAATAACGATTACATCCATTTTTGGTAATATTGATCTTATTTTAGACGCATATTTAGAGTTCAAATATGGGTAGACGATAAGATCAGGACTATAGGTCTTAATGACATTTGCAGCACTATCTGTAGTTATTACATATGCCAAGTCTGCCCCAGCCTGAAAGTAAGTTTTTTATTTTATTAATAACATTAAATACGTTAGTAACATCACGCCTGTATTCCCGAAGGGGTAGGTAGTGGTATGATGTAAACCCTCAGCCCTCACTATGCCTACTTTAGCATTTTTAAATAAGTTTCACGTAATACATGTATTTTAACGTTTGTAGGTGATTAGAGGATGGGGACTGGAGAGCAGCAGATATGCAATCTGCTTTTATGTGCGTCGGTGTCTGCTTCCAGTGGATGTAAAAAAATTATATAAATAGGTACATAAAACTAGAACTAATTAAAACTTACCTCAGCCTCAGTGCGGCGTGGCAATGTCTTTTTAATTATGGATAGGTTTTATAATTAAATCAAAGTATAAATTATGTCTAAATACTTGCCTTTAATGATGTTATCGCCGAAAAATACGGTGCTCCTGTATATTCTACCGAGCCACCAATGACTCCGATCTTACCCGCCTCCCCCTTGCTTTTATTAACTGTATCGGGAAGAATTGATTTACTAAGAAGTCTAAAAGTATTCGATTGAAGTTTATTATCTAAAAAATTACACATATCTTCAATTTCATCACATTTCACTAAAAGTAATGATAAGCAAACAATAACACAATTATACAGTCTCATGTTGTAAAAGCAAATCAATCACTCGAGAATAGCTAAGTGCCTTTGTTTCTTTCTCGTCGGTCTAACTTCGTTATCAAACAAGTTCAGGTTTTTTTATACATAAATACCTACGAACGAACTTTGTTTACATCACATCTCTTCGTAAGCAGCTGTGTGGCCACAGCTGCTTACGAAGAATGCATGGGTGAGGTGAAGGTCAAGAATATAAAATCGTGAAATTTTTAATGACTGGGCTTTTAATACTTTATTAACAAAATAGATATCTATAAGATTTATAATTGCATATATGTGTTCCATTTTATAATTTGAATAATCGATTTGCAATCAAAACAAAAATGGGGCAAGCCGCAAGAGTGGAGAAAATATAACAAACGAATAATATTGAAAGGATTATTCATTATGGCAACATTTACATTATCTGTCAAAGTCAATCAGCCGTCGTAGCTCTGAAATAATAACAAAAATTTCATTGCAGCTATTTTCGTAAGAATTGTATCAAAATGGATGATAAATATGAAACTGTAAAACTTGTTTATACTATAAACAAATACTCAAGTTATTCTGCTAACTATGTACCCGAGTACGTGTAAATTTCAGTGTGTTTTGTGCAATTTTCATTCCTATTAATCATGAAAAAATCCCGGTGTGCGCTGTTTATTCCAATTTTTTGCTAAGGATTCGACTGCGTAATGTGTTATTTTATTGCTTTTGATTGTGCCAATATTAATTAGTAGAAGGACAGTGCATAAATATAATAGCTATGTTATATACAAAACATGCACTTGCATTTTCAGAAATATCATGGTAAATAACCCCACAGACCAGCTATCCCGATGGTTCACTGACAGCAATACGCCGCAACAGTTCATCATGTTAAGATTAAAAACGCCAGCCATAGTTGAATCCATAAAATTCGGAAAGTACATAAAGGCACATGTCAGTGACCTTAAGAAATTTCAAATTTTCGGTGGAACTGATGAACATAACTTATCTTTACTGCTAACTGCGTAAGTATTTATTTTATAAACAGTAAGGTTTTGTAAATATTTCATAATTTGAATAGGATTTATTGAGATCAGATGTTTTTTATTTACAAACAATTCAAAACAACAGGTTAAAAATTCAGAAATCTTATTTTTTTTAATAATCTAATCGAATTTGTACATAAAAATGAAAAATAAACTTATAATAATAATCAATAATTATGGTTGTTGTGTTTTCTGTACTTGAAACTTGTTTCTAATCATGGCTGCAACCCACGAGTCATAATATTAATATAAACTCTTTCAAAGAACCTCTAAATTCCTATTTTAAGAGTCACATTAAAACAACCTTTGGGGCTTTAAGGTCACTTTAATTTATTCTTAGAACTAATTCACAAGATAATTAGCACTACAAGTTGAGAGCTTAAGAAATAATATTTTTTTAATATAAAAATATTATTTCTGTGTCACTCTGATGGTGTTGAAAAGGAATTCCCCTTTGTAGAAAAGTATTACTACAGACTCATTTATTTGTTACAAGCATAAAAAAACTACTGGTAAATCCATTTATTTTATTGTTTTCACTCTTTTGATAGTTATAATGTTTGCAATCAATAAGAAAATACAATTTTAATTAATTTATTAATATTTGATTTTACCTACAACAGTTTACACAATAGTTGAAAAAACAAAGAGAATACATTTATTTGCATTACTACTACCAGACAAACAAAAAAAAGAAAAAAAAATATACTTCCATTATAATAAAGCTTTGGCACTAACTTTTAAGGAAAAGTCCATCTTTTCCTTATCATAAAGTGTAAAATTATTGAGGTAAAAATTTTAATAATCTGTACCTATAATCATTGGTTCCACAGCATTGTATAAGACAATAAATAAATTGCTGAAGTATATTTCCAGCGGTCTCAAAAAGGACAGCTCCTCTGAAACGTTCAGGCTACGCTACCGTACTCCAGAAGGCCTATACCTCCCCATACAGTATGTTAAGATAGTTCCCTTGCAATCATGGGGCCCAGCTTACAACTACACCATATGGTATGTGGAGCTGAATGGGAAGAACCAGGAACAAATCATCAGCAATGCCATGGAGACCATCAGTTTAGTAAGTTTGTCTTAAAAATATTTTTTGTGTTGTTTTCCAATATTGATAGCTTCATACAGCTATTTGCATAAGTTGAGATAAATTGAGAATTTCCAGTATGCGTGCCATATAAGTTCCTGTGTGTGGTGCGTGTATGACCAGATGTATGAACATAAATGATGCAAAAGTAGCATGTTAAGAGCATAGCAGGTGGTGTTGTTTAGTTTCTGCCTACCCCCATGGACAGAAGGAGTGAGTTTACGTATGTATGTATCAATTTTCAGTTCTCAGACTTGAGACTATTCTTATTATAAACATATAATTATAGGAAGTTGTTAAAAAGTCTGTAAGTATGAAATCCTGAATGAGAAACATAACAAAATTTATCTTCATTATAAAAAAATTATAACCCTAAAAATAAAATAAAAAATTATAAAAAAAAAAATGGTTCTGGTTCTATTTTATGCCTATACTGGCAACCCGCCTGTACGAAGCAAAAAAAAATGCTCTGCTACCCGTATATCATACTTTTTTTATTTTTCTGTCGTCGTTTTGTGTCAGCTTGTTGCGTTGAGCAGGTTGGTTCATCATACTTTTATTTCCAATCATGCAGATATATGAAAAAGTAAAGAATAGATATTATTGTTTTCATATAACTCTAATGTTTTACGCGGAACCCGCCAGTAAACATGCTCCCAGTCGACATGATTTTTTCCGATATGTTCAACAATCATCGTCATATTTCAGCCAATAAACACAAAACCTTAATGAATTATACACCTAAACCTTCCTCATGAATCACTCCGTCCATTGGTGAAAACCGTATGCCGCCGTAGCCGTTCGGTAGTTTTTGAGTTTATCGCGTTCAGATAGACAGGAAGATGCGGCGGGGGACTTTGTTGTTAAGTTTTGTTTTTTTTTTTCATGGTAATAACGACCAAACAATAAAATAATGAATACACCTTGAGAATGTTGACATAGTGTTACAAGCTACTACTTCGGTTTATCTCAAGGACAAAATAATGCAAATAAAAGACCGCATCGGTATTTGAGGTCAAAGACGATACCTAAAATATAATTTTGTCTCATTTTCGTATTTTTTATTAAATTATTCGCTTTTGTTTTTTTTTTTTTAATAAAACTTATTTAACTTGACAATAAATAAATATGACGGGTCGGAGGTTCAGCTTAGAAAAACACCGACTCGTTGTGTGTAAAGTTTATTGCGTCACTAATACAATTTCTGTACAACACACGACTCACAAGGCGGGAGAAACCTCGGTACCGCAATTAAAAGCCCTCCATCCCTAAAATCACTCCATCGCGTCTCCAATTCGCGGGAAATATCTTTCAGTCAGTAACTTTCTGTCAGTGTTGCCAACAGAACCCAAATGTGGAGCGTTGCGTTCGCCACAAATAAGAATAAAACTAGAAATTCAAATTATTGAGGAATCAAGCATTTTTGTAGCATAGGAAGCAGTGACAGGGTTTTTATGGAAAACTACTGTAATGTTTGATGTTCAAAAGTTCTAACTAGGCTATGAACTTTTGAACATCAAATAAATAAGGTTCAATTTCAACTTTAGCGTAAAGAAGAAGAAGCAGTACGCATGTTACTAAAGCACTTGCGCCGGCGTCGTTACAAGGATGCGTTCGAAGCTTTATCCCGGGAGAGTGGCGTGAGGCTCGAAGGACCGTTGCAAGCCAGGCTGTGGAACGCGCTCGTTGAGAATGGAGACTACAAGCTAGCTGAGGAGATCTTTGATGAAGCTGTGGCTGGTAAGATTTGGTACACTCGGACTGATAATCCCTTTCATTCTGACAATTCCACAATATTTTGACAAGTCAATAAATACACGGTTATTTTAAATTGGCTTCTAAACTCCGCAGACGCGATGGGCATCGGTATCTAAACACAATAAAATAAAAAGATTTGATATTTTTTTTAGGAGATCAACGACCGCTGTTGGTGTTGTTACTTGAAGTATAAGTTGAAAAACTGTTTTTTTTTTTTATCGTGTTTAGACATCGATCACATCACGTCTGTGAAGTTTACACAAATATTAAACCATATTTCAAGTGACTGCCATAAGTGCAGTCGAAGACCCCACAAAAAAAATCATCAAATTTATTATTTTTTTGTTTTATCATGTTTAGATATACATAGATAATCATCGCGTCTGCGAAGTTTAGCTAGCCAATTTAAAATAACCCTGTATAAGATATGTGTGAACTAAAAGGGTAACTGCAAGCTAGGGCTTGAAATACACTTTTAGCAGCTTGTAGATTTATAGGGGGCGTTACCAGGAATGGCATTAGCTCATTTTTAGGGTTCCGTAGGCAACAAGGAACCCATATAGTTTCGCTATGTCCGTCTGTCTCTCCGTCTGTTTATCTATCTGTCCGCGGCTTAGCTCAACGACTCTTAGTACTAGAAAGCTGTAATTTGGCATGGGTATACATATTAATCACACCGACAAAGTGTTAAACTAACATTGAATTTTCTCGTCTATCCCATGCTGTGGGGTATCGTTAGATAGGCCGTTCAAAAATATTGTGGTTTTGTGAAAACCATTTTTTGATTTAGTGATCCGTTTGGGAAATTGCTAATTATGGTTTAAAGTGCTAATTAGGGTTCCGTACCAAAATGGTATAAAGGAATCCTTATGGTGCGACTCATTCTCTCTGTCCGTTTGTCACAGCTGGATATTTCAAGAACTACTAATGCTATCAACTTGAAATTTGGAATAGTTTTAGATGACGTTTGCCCAACTATTTTGCATATTTTTTTTTTCTACATGGACTGAACTGGGTTTTAAAAATTCGAAGTGAGGCTACTAAGGCATGTGGGGTATTATATGAAAGAGCGCTATTTGCATCTTCTCAAACTATTTTTTTTTTTTCTAGGCCGCATAGTTTTCGAAGTTTGACGAAAAATTAAAAAAATTAAAATAAATACCGGTCGATTTTTCTCTATGCAAACTACGGAGATAAGGCCCTTATCTCCGAAGTTTTCATAGAGAAAAATTTGAAATTATTCTATGAGATATAAGTTTATGTAAAGATTAAAGGAAAAATAAAACGATGTCTCGAAATAGCACAATTTTTGTAATATTGCAGTTTTAGGTCAGCGCCATCTCTTGACCGATGGTGGAACTAATGTAATTTTTTTTTTGATGAATTTTTGGTACGGAACCCTCGGTGCGCGAGTTCGACTCGCTCTTGACCGGTTTTTTGTTAGAGTCCAGTGTCCCCTGCCAGCCAAATTGTTGATTTTGAATATGTGAAGACATTCACGACAGTAGTATATATAACGAAGTTAAAAGGAAAACTCACAGCTAAGTAGGCTTTACAAATTACCGAGTAATAGTCGACCAACTTACATTGTAGGATGTATGGGAGAACATGTTTTTCAACTACAATGTTAAGTTTGTTCTTGGGATAAATTCATCCCAACACGAAACATTTCTTTGTGAGCGGTCCCACACGCCCTTGCCCGGTTTTATTGAAAACAAATCATCTACCTAAAGGTACGCTTACATGGGCAACTAAAATTGCTCAATCCTGGTCAATTCTCGTCAACTATGACGTCACGACTACACCCGGCAATTTAGGGCGATGGCAACATGTAGCAACCTGTTGCCAGAGATACGGCCACACAATACCATGCAATATCGAGCAACCTTAAAAAACTGGGCAATACAAGTCAATACACCGACGACACACTTGTACTGCACTGACTCTCGCAAAAACGAGACGTAGTTATAAGTATAAGACGTAGTTATAAGTATAAACGAGATAGAAAGAAAATTGACTAAAAATTTCCAAACTGATTGGATGTTCGGCAACGCATATTGGCGACATTGAGAAATGTGAAATATATGGAGCAATATGAAGCAATATTCCCGAAATAATTGTCGCATTTTATTGTTGCTCCACTTAATTGATCCAGATTGATCCATTAGTGTTGCCGAGCGATAATTTCTCAAAAAATTGCCCTTGTAAGCGCACCTTTAGAACTTACCCTTTGATATTCTTGGCTAAACCGCAACTCAATAGAAGTAACGCTAATCTTATCACAGGTATACAAAATACCATTGCAGCTTGTGAGTTAGGCTGAAAAACGCGTTAAAAACGGTACCTATAAAAAAATATTTTTTGGCTACATTTCAATAAGTTGGTATGGCGTTATTATGTTGTAATCAGAAGAGTCATGTCGTATTAAACTTGCCCAAACAGATGGTGAGTTAGACTGGTACATGTCATGGCAGCCCTACACGCCTGTATGGCGACAAATGTCGGCTTGTTCGTCACAAGTGGAAGACCGGCTGTGGAGTGGCGAGGCGCCGCCCCCTCCTCCCGCGCGGCAACACGACCTGCTGTGCACTGATAGAGATCCGAGGCCTGATACTGCTGTGAGTAGAGTAGCTGAGGCAGACTTTAATTTTCAGTCTTATATAAGTATTAGCTGCTGCGCGCGGCTTCGCCCGCGTGACTGTTTCTAAAATAAAAGTAGCCAAAGTTACTCCTTATAACATTAGCTATCTGCCAGTGAAAGTCCCGTCGAAATCGGTCCAGCTGTTTCACAGATTTGTCGGGAAAACAGACAAAGGCAAAAAGAAAAAAGGTTTTTTGTTATAAGTTCCGTATATCATAAGCGTTTAGTAAAAAACTGTTATTTTGACATTATAAACAGACACTTCAATTTTATTTATTTGTAGGTATGTATAGATCAAACATTGTGAATAATGTTATTATTACAAGTAAAATAGGGTCCTTTCATTGTATAAAATAGAACCTGGTTTAATTATACAGTATTTTTATGAAGATTAGGACGAGAATCGGCCGTTGGTAAGCACAGACGCCTGACTGCTGTTCGGCCCGGAACTAAAAATAAAGATAGATATGTTAGAATAGAGATAATCTATTTATGTTTATTAGATATACAGGGTGTAAGGGACAGCCCTCCGCAAACTAACAGGATTCATTTTGCTCCTGATTTTGAATCATATTCCACCGGAAATTTGCTCAGGAAAATTTTCCTTTTTTTGTATCCTTTTTTCAGTTATTATTCATTTATTTCGATGTAAAATAAAATTATCTGTATGCAGCACTCCATTTGTGTAAATAAAACAGATAAAATCAAAAAACCAGCAAAGGATGTTGAAATACTCTAACGAAATACGCGCGAAATCTGCCTAGCTACAGAGTTCATCGAACTACTCACTTGCTGCGCTGCCGTTCGCTACGTGCGTTTTGCCACGGTAACGATACATTGCGTGTGAGGTAATATAACAAATCAGGTTTATTGGATTCCCATAACGTTCCTGAAATAATTTCATGTACTGGTCGTCTTAGTATGATATACTGAATTCACCCCATCAGTCTGCGGAGGGCTGTCTCTTACACCGTGTATTATTTTGATGCTTAAAGTTGACCCTTTCGAATGGTACCATAACAATACTGGATATTCATTTTCTCACATTTCGACACCTTTACATTTGTGGAACTAAGGTCGTATGTTTAAATTTGTGATTTTTCAGGAGAGTGATTTTTAACGTCATCTTTGTGTTGATCAGCCGCAAAACATAAACTTGGTTTTTATTGAAAGGATGAAAATATCGTTTTTAAGAATGTGTAGTATTTATATAATATTACATTATAGTACTAAAATCTCATTTTACTAAAAACAAAACATGTTACGACGACTTTTTGCGTGGGAGGCAGGTATCGATTTGTATTGGTTGGATTCCCGGATCAAGCAATCGAATTTCAAAAATGTTTGAGTGGACTTTTATTTTTGAACAAAACCTAATGTTCTGTTTGAGTAAATATTTAACACATCAATAGTTAGGGTATTTCCCCTACAGGGCCCGTTTCAACTGTACAATCCAATGCCGTCACAAACCTTATTTGCACTGTTTAGGAGGCGCCAATAAACGGCGTCGATCCGAACGAGTTGTGCGAGCCGTGCGGCGCGAGCGCGTGCTGCAACAAGCCCGGCCCGCGCGGTGGGCACCAACTTGTTGTGGACTCCACTACTGGTACGCATTGCCAATACTCAATTCTTTATTGCATTCCACAATGTATATGCAGTGGCGTAGTTAGCATGAGTGGCACCCGGTGCGGATATTGTAGGTGTCACCCCAAAACTCAAATCAATACTGTTAAAATAAAAAATAAAAGTAAATTTAATTTTTGTTTTATAACTCAAATATTACAAATTATTTTTATACGTTTTTTTTTATTATTAATCAACGATGTTTGAAACAAATTTAGTTAGTAAAAAAAATTTTTCCTTCTAAACCCTTTCTATGGTCCTGAATGAAAAAAAAACTAAATAGGCAAGTAGGCACCGACATTTATAATTATTGTTGGTGGCGGTTATGCAGTCTGCCACAGTTTTACGAATTGTTATAGATGGCACTCACTACTGATGTCCACGGTCAGGTCGAGTGTCACGCCTAAGCGGGTGACACCCGGTGCAGGCCGCCCCTGCCCCCCGTAGCTACGCCACTGTGTATATGCTTAGGTGGTAAACATTAAATGGGAGCATTCAACTATTACGTAACGCAATTTTTGGAGATTTTTGACCCCCACCCCCCCCCTCTCCCCTAGTAAAACGTTACGTAACCACCAAGTGACCAATTTTACCTAAAAGTCAAAATCATGTGGCGTAAAGTACCGGAAAGTCGCTAAAATAGTTTTGTTAGTTTTAATCGCGTTAATATACTATGAAATTGAAATTTTCCATTTGAAATTTTGAGAGAAAAAAAAAACGTTTTAAAAAATGCGTGAGAGAACCTCTCTCGCGACCGTTCTGAAGGTTTAAAAAAAAATACAATGTTACGTAACGCGTAGTTCAAATAATGATTCCATCAACATTCAACTGGTCTTCTTAAAATACTTGATTAATCCAGTGAATTCTCAATAGAAGTAACATTATAATTATCACTCAGGTACACTCTACCTCTTCGGTGGTTGGAACGGCTCTGAAGACCTGGATGACCTGTGGTCCTTTGATACGACGAATGAGCGCTGGTCACTGCTGTGCCATCACAGCGGGCTGGTCGGGGGGCCCACGCCCAGGTCCTGCCATAAGATGGTGTTCGATCCTGTGCATCGACGGCTTTTTACTCTTGGCAGGTATGTTTTATAGTCAAAACCTTATAAAGCCTTAGACAATGTGGTCCTTTGGTACTGATAGTGGCTATTTCGTTATATTTTCAGGACGAACATCACAGAAAAAAGTCGGCTTATCTATACATTATCATCATCATCTTCCTGCCCTTGTCCCATGTTACTTGGGGTCGGCGCAACATCGTTTTCTTTTTCCATTTTCCCCTGTCAACTGTCACTCTGTCATTCACTCCCTTCTCTTTCATATCATTCTTCACACAATCCATCACCTTTTTTTTGGCCTTCCTCTCCCTCTCCATCCATCCATATTTATATTCATCACTTTCCTCGTCACATGCGTTTCCTCCCTCCTCATCACATGCACATACCATGCCAAACGACGTCCTTTCAACTTTTCTGTCACCGGCGCCACTTTCAAACTTCCCCTTATATACTCATTTCTGACTTTATCCATTCTCGTCACTCCACACATCCATCTCAACATTCTCATCTCCGCTACATGCAATCTTTTTTCATCCGCCCTCTTCATGGCCCAGCATTCCGATCCGATCCATACAATACGACAGGCCTTATCACAGACTTGTAGATTTTCCCTTTGTCGGCTTATTTATACATCATATTATGTATATTAATTCTGTCAAATATAAACGTGTAATATGAATTTTAATTTATAGGTACCTGGATAACGCGCAGCGAATACCCAGCAATATGAACGTAAGTTATTTTTAATGTTTCGATTTTATTCTGACATTTACCTTTTTAGGGTTCCGTAGCCAAATGGCAATGTCATGTCTGTCTGTCTGTCCGTCCGTATGTCACAGCCACTTTTTTCCGAAACTATAAGAATTATACTGTTGAAACTTGGTAAGTAGATGTATTCTGTGAAACGCATTAAGATTTTCACACAAAAATAGAAAAAAAAACAATACATTTTGGGGGTTCCCCATACTTAGAACTGAAACACAAAAAAAAAAATTCATCAAATCCATACGTATGGGGTATCTATGGATAGGTCTTAAAAAATGATATTGAGGTTTCTAATACCACTTTTTTCTAAACTGAATAGTTTGCGCGAGAGACACTTCCAAAGAGGTAAAATGTGTCCCCCCCAGTAACTTCTAAAATAAGAGAATGATAAAACTAAAAAAAATATATGATGTACATTACCATGTAAACTTCCACCGAAAATTGGTTTAAACGAGATCTAGTAAGTAGTTTTTTTTTTATACGTCATAAATCGTAAACCGCGCTTACTGCTATGGAACCCTTCGAGGGCGAGCCCGACTCGCACTTGGCTGCTTTTTTTTGTTGCATTCAACGTTAAGATATTCGCTCTTATTAGTTAGTGCTGTCTATAAAAAAAAAAAAAATTGCACACAATAAGTAACGGTAGAATGTGAAGGGGCCAATATAATAAGATCATACATTGTAAACCTACATTCTGGCAAATAAATTAATGTGAATAAATAGATAATGTATGCTAAGCAAAACAGTAATTAAATTCTACTGTTTTAAACGAAGTACTCCGCTCTTGACCTCGATCTCGTTTGATGAAAAAAAAAAACTGGCCAAGTGCGAGTCGGACTCGCGCACGAAGGGTTCCGTACCATAATCTATAAAAATGGCAAAAAAATCATGTCTGTTATATGGGAGCCCCCTTAAATATTTATTTTATTCTGTTTTTTTTGTATTTTTTGTTATAGTGGCAACCGAAATACATCATCTGTGAAAATTTAAACTGTCTAACTATCACGGTTCATGACAGCCTGGTGACAGACGGACAGACAAACGGACAGCGGAGTCTTAGTAATAGCGTACCGTTTTATTATTTTGAAGCGCGTTATATGATTTGTTCTAATATTATTTCATCGTTAATTAACAAAGAACCAAATTTTGACAGCTGATAATAACTTAGGCTACTTTTAGTCTGGACTAGCTGCTAACCGCGGACTCGCCCGCTAGGATTTAAAAAAAAAATTGTGACATTATAAACAAACACTTTTGATATTTCAAATTTTATTTATTTACTTATTTATTTATTTACTTATTTATAGAAAAAGCCACGCAGGCGAAGCCAGGAAAAGTTTTTAATCAGTACGCAAATTTTGACAAATTAAACTTAAACGTGTTTTATTATACACCTATTTCTTATTTTGATATGTCTTAGTACAAGAAAAAAATAAGTTATCGTTAATGAAAGATGTTTATTTTGAAACTGGTATAATGGATACTCGTCACGCAACGCGCCGGCGCGTGGCGGCGCGGTCAGTGAAGCGGAACGCAGTAGTAGGATTATATCCATATTTTGCTGGTTTAAAGTGAACCAAAAAAAAAACATTGAACAAATAATGGAAATGTGTTATATTACTGATACTGAACCACCAAAAAAAAATTGCGCAGTGGTTAAAACTTATCCTGTATATTTGCCGTCATCTTCACGACAGATGAATCATGAATCAAAAATCTGTCCATAGTTATATATTTATGCTCATGACTGTACACGACATTCACATACAACAAAGTAACTTCTTCGTAAATTATATGCATAAATCAGCCTATAATGAAAGGGATACCGTGGCCCTGGCACACAGGCAACTGAAGGAATGCGGGTCAGTTTCAGTCAGTAAAAGTCTGACACGCCCTCCCGCTCCGCCCAGAGCGAGAGAAGTTATTTGATAATATACAAACCAAAACAAAAAAAAAAGAAGTGGGTGATCTACCACGCGGGCAACGTTCGGGTTGTTAAATTATATACAATTAAAAATATTAATTGAAATGAAAATTATCTAGTAGTAAGTATCAATAACTATCTTAGATAGGTCAACATTTAATCGATTTTCAATACTCCACAGAGTGACCTGTACATGTACGATGTATCTTCCGGGGAGTGGTCCCAGATCTGCAGCGACACAGCAGCTGCGGGCGGGCCAAGACTTGTGTTCGACCATCAGATGTGCATCGATCCTGACACTCAGACCATCTATGTGTTTGGAGGAAGGGTGCTGCCTGCTAATACGTAAGTACTTCATGTTTTTATCCGTTTGTATGTGAACTTGAATACAGAATCTGAGATAATTATCAAGTTTTGGGACAAGAAACTGAATTTCATACATGGCTAAGTTTAAATGCCATTACTACCAAAAAATATTATAACATTTTTATTACAAATGGATTGTGGTCACTTAAAAATCAATTTAAACTAATAACCCTCATGTAGATATAGTATTGTTATCTCACGAAATGACGCGCGCTTTACTTGTGGTAATCAAGTGTATAAACACGCTGTGAATGTGTGCGTGAAGACGAGTAGCGTTAGCACTAGAGATGGGCTGAGTGATGATTTTTCTGTATCAATGATTGCATGACAATGACAAAAAAATATCGATGACGGGAACAATGAAAAAATCATCAATAATTTTTATTTGAGTATGTATAAGATCACGTCACTTCAATTATGAGTGCTGAAATGAACAGGAACGGTTTAGTGAAATTATCATCATGCGCCCATTTTATTGAAACTCTGTGGTTCTGTGACTTCAGTGTCGCCGATCGCGCAGCCTTGCAACTTCCCCGTCGCTCCGAGACGGCCCGCCCGTCCGAATCAACGAAGTTCGCGTTCATTCAAGTAATGATTTAGGCATTGATGATTTTGTCGTTGCTCGATCGATGATGTTTACATGTGACATGATATCGGACTCATCTCTGGTTAGCACATAACACACACACGCTTCCGACTTCGCCATTGTCGCGGACGGTACCGAGAGCTCCACACACATTCACAGCCTGTTTTTACACTTGGTAACCACAAGTAAAGCGCGCGTCGCTTCGTGAGATAAAAATACTATAGTAGATTAACTGGTGAGTGGTGGAATCTAAATTATGAATTGAAGTGTAAGAATTAAAAAGTCCCATAAATGAATTGCATTACTACTTAACGCATTATTGTGTAAATATTATTGTATGATTGGTACTTGTTGTAAATATAAATGGCAATGTTGCGCAGTCACAATAGATTTATTTTTCAACAGATGGTAGACATAATAATAATCATCATTTAATCAAGCAACAAGACTCAAAGTGTTAGTAATAATATACTTACAAACTATATTAGTAAACATTAACAGACACAATTTGTGATATCACTGCTGCAAGGTAACAGGCCCAGCTGATACCCTGCAGCAGTGGTTCACAAACGCACAATCCAGTCTACTTGCTACCATAGATAGGATGCTATTGGTACCGCCCCGCACCCTACTAACCAGGGATGCGCACCGCTTCCGCATCACAGTGTAGAAGCAGTCAACGCGAGCTTCCGCAAACATCCCAGATGCGCTGCAATATCAGAGCAACCCCAACAGCACCCTGAATGCGTTATTGTACTGAACGCGAAGGGCGCTGTATGATTTCTGAGTATAATGAGCCCATAGACTGCAAGAGTAAAAAGAGAAAAGAGAAAAAAAAGAATGAAAGAGAATAAAAGAGATATCATTTTACTCTATTCATTAGTACATACGGCTACATATCAAGCTATAATTTCCAGTATAAGCTGACCTTTCATTGTACGGAAATCCTATATAATGCGAGATCAGCTTATACTGGAAATGTATAGCTTGATATGTAGCCGTGTGTACACCACACTGCAAAAAGGATTTTTCCAGGCCATTCATATGTATTTTTCTCAAACATGCATGGAAATATTCTCATTATCTTCGAAAAAAGAACACGCGAAGTATCGAATTTACGGACAAAGAAAATCAAATCCGTTGCAGGAGCGTTTTTTGAATTTGGAACATTACAACGCTCCAGCAATGTTGTATGAAATGGCGTACTGGGGTTAATAAATACTCTTTGATTGGATCTCTTATCATTCTTGGCATACCAAAGTAAGTCTAATTCATTTAGCACAAATTGCATTCACGTGGCTGCATAGCCATAAATGCGTTTGCCTTTCGGCACAGATGACAAATAGAAAATTGGCGGCAAAGCTGAAAATTCGTCTTGATTTGATAATTACATACTTAATAAATATAAATTTAATTAAAATTAATTCCCACGGTTCAGAGAGTGAAATGGAGATTGATTGTACTCCACCAGATTTAAGATCAGAAGCCAAATTGGCAATGGAAAACCTGCTTCCAGCGAAGTCAAAAGAAAAAACATGAAAGTATGTCTTACAATCTGTACTGACTTCGGAACAAATCCCTACATATTGTTGTTTCCTTTACTTCACAGCGAAGAGGTAGTGAGTCCTCAATACTCGGGCCTATTCGCGTACTACATCGCCACCAACACGTGGCAGCTGATACTGAGCGACCGACACGAACTCAACGCTCCGCAGGCGCGCGTCTCACACTCTATGCTGTTCCACCCTGTGAGTACTTAGTAGTACTAGTACTGTATCATTCTCATGTCCTTTTTTGTCCTTTGTTGTTTTTAGTCTGACAACCAACCTTACTAATATAGTCATTCAATAGGCTAATATGAACTTAGGAGGCCATTCAAGTAAGCAGAATGTTTGTAATTTTGAACCCCCATCTCCCCCTTGTCAGCAAAAGTAAGCAAAGCTCGTACCCCCCTCCTATGCTTACGTAAAAAATTGTATTTTTTATTTTTATTTGTTCAGATTTCTTTATTTATATTCATGAGTCTAGAAATAAGGAATTTATAGACTAAAAGTAATTAAGCCCATTTCCCTACTTCAGTTCTTTCTAACCATAAAACACCGCGTGAAATCGAGTAAGCAATGTCAATTATTTTGGAGAATCCCTGAACATGGGGTTGCCATCTTTGTTCAACTCAAAATCAATTAAATTTTGCAGAAAAATATGAGAAGTCACGTAATACTTGAATGGCCCCATTTGTATTGTTTTTTTTTTTTTTTTACTATTTGTTTGCTCTTGACTTTGGTCTAGGTCTGGGTGACAAAGTATACGATGGAGTGAGCTTACCCAGAAGAAGCCTGTTCATTCTCACTTTGAATAGATTAGGGTTGTATGCGTTCGGAAACACAGACGCAGGCAGACAGTTTCACTCCTTTGCTGTGCGCATTATAAAAGACGTTTGAAAACGCTTAGTGCGAGTTGGTGGAATATCAACCATGTATTATTCTTATGATTATATAGTTCTGTAAATACATAATTGGTAGGGTCGTACACTTGGACCATCATGGGAACTTGTGTGTACTGGTGCCCTTTAAGTAAGTTAACGTTAACGCGATCGAATAGGTATAAAACCTCGCACTGGAATATCCCCAGATCCAGCGCCGCCTATACATGTTCGCTGGGCAGCGCAACAAGGAGCACCTGGTGGACCTGTGGTGGTGGGACGTGGGCTCGGGCGCGTGCGGGGCCCTGTGCCGCGGGGCCGCGGCCCCGCCGCCGCCGCAGGCCGGCTTCACGCAGCGGGCCACGCTGGACCCGGACACGGATGAGATGTTTGTGCTGTCCGTGAGTATTGTGGACTTAGCGATAATACAGGCTGGATTTTTTAGACGGGGCAGTAAGCAGCCAGTCTAACCATAGTAAAAAAGTAAGTTGTGAGTCTAATTTCCTACGAAATGTATGGGAATAGTTTTTTTGCGATTTCTGACTTTTCTAGTACTCAAATCTCAGTTGGTCCGATAGAGTTTTTTGATCCTTATAAGAAACAGGATCGATTGGCAACAAAAAAAGTTTTTGTGATAATGACCCATTTTCTTGCCGAGTGTATATTTTTTTCAAAATCTGTTAATGTGGATCAAAATTTCTCAAAAAAATAAGGACAGTCTCCTTAGACTATTTTCTTGTAGCTACAGCGGTTAATGTACCTGCCGTTACTGTCCCATCTCAAAAATCCATCCTGTATAATGTAGATTGTTAGTAGTGGTTTCGATAACTTAATCGGGACCAAATTACGTCGATTTTGAAGCAAAAAATGCTATTGGAGAAATGTTATTTATTATATTTATTTATTTATTTTATTATTTATGTACACACAGTTAAATACATAGAGATACGACATAATTATAATTTCAGTACAAAGGTACTGCTTATTTCTTAAGAAATTTCTTCCAGCAGACCAACAATAAAAGATAAAAGATTTTTTTTAATGACAAAACTTTTAAATAAAAGTTGCAATTTGTGGGTAAATTGTAATTAATTTGTTATCGTAGGTGCATTTTCAATATTTCAATATTTTTGATAATTTATATTCTACAATAAGGAGAAAACAATACGACAATAAATTTAATGAAAACACTGGCAACATGAACGGATTAGAGTATTTTGAAACTATCCAATAAATCCTAGCATCGAAATTAAAAAAAGTTATTTTTTCAGACAAACTAAATAATAGCGATGGGCCGACTATGGGTTTTGCCAATCTTTGACTAGCTATAGTGACTAAACTATTGGATATATTTGATGGAATTTTCCAATGCAGACTAGGAACGGCATTACATTATACGCAGTTTAATTTATTGTGTTACTGTTGTCTCCACCTTGTATATACCTATTATTGGGTATTGTTAGATTCTTTTACTTTCAATTCCCTACTGTTATTATTAAATACCAAATTGGAAAAGAGTTATAATACTATTATAATAACATTAATTAAATTCTATATTTATATAAATTCTAATCTTTGAAAATTTTGCATAAGGTAAAATGTATCAGTGCTATTTATAAAATTGCATCTCTGTGTACCTGCATTATAAGGAAATAAATGATTTCTATTTCTAAAATATTGTTGAACTGCATAAAAGTTCACACAACTCGTTTATGTATTGATTGGCTTTAAATAGAGCGGCCGATAACGTTAGCATTATTCATCATCATTATCGCCTATTCGTTTTTATTTATCATCAGGCTATAAGTTTTTATTTCAGAAGACAACAGTTTATGTCATCAATATTTTTTCAAGATATTTAATTTGTTTTAATAGTTATAAACTCACTACTACTACTGTACAGTCAACAGCACGTACATAGTAATAAATTGACGGTGACTTTCATTTTGTATGCTACAAAATAAAGGGCGTTTTCGTCCTCATTATTTTGTTCACTAATCTCGTTTAATCACTACATAAATATTATAAAACAAAGTCAAAGAGTCTAGAGCGGAGCGAAGGATTTTAGAGTAGAATCCCGAGCGCAGCGAGGGGTTCTAAAGTAGAATCCTGAGCGCAGCGAGGGATTCAAAGTACGTCACTCGAGCTTAAAATAGTTTTGCTCCTGAGGTAGACACTACTTTTTATCACCCTCTATGAAAAAATAAGTAAGTGCAACTTATGAATAAGAATAGTACGTTTATTTATTTGTATTATGTTTTTAGCGTCCGATACAATGTTCTCTAGAGTTATAATACTTTAATTCTCACTACTCGAGGAAGACACAAAATTAAAAAAATATATATGTATATAAAACTAAGTAAAATCCGAATTTGAGTAAACAATTACGAACGGAGGCGGAATTCATTTCGCGCGTTTTTTATTTTTTCACAAACTTTTTATTTAGTTTTTAGCTCGCGTGCGGTTTGCTTTATCATACAGTCTGTTACTTCATACAATGTTCGGGCTTGATCTCTTTGGTGATTGGAACTTTTAATAACAATATCCACATTCGAAATTCAAATCACTTTTAGTCCCTAGGGATTAAAGAGCTATTTTAGCCCCTGTAAACAGGGACTAAAATAACTATTTTTGAATAGATGTGATAAAAAAATGATTAATCAATTTCGCTTAACCTACAGGGCATGAGCAAAGAGAAAGACAAGCGCGTGTACAACACCCTATGGGTGTTCTCCCTCCGTCGTCTAACATGGACGTGCGTGTACCGCAACGACAGTCTCGGACCCAACGAGCCGCGCCCGCGATTTGCTCACCAGCTTGTGTATGATCCTGTTAAGAAGGTATGTGAGTGAAGTTATAGAAGCTATGATGATTTGTCCCATTAATGTTAATTTATTTATTGGTTTACTCCAACAAAAGATGTACACTATACATGACACATAAATAAAGCGCAAAATCATATAATAAGTAAGTGTACTCCTTCACTTCAAGGTGGACCGATGACCTTGTGTTAAAGGCCGCAGGAATCCGCTGGATGCGGGAAGCACAGAACCGGTTGAAGTGGCGGTGTTTAAGGGAGGCCTATGTCCAGCAGTGGACGTCTATCGACTGAAATGATGCCGATGATGACTCCTTCACTTATTGTAGACCACAGCATGCATAATAAAGTTACCAACTAAGCTAACAAAGTTAAAAAAATATTAATAATATAATAGATAACATATGCAAAAGTTAATACATTTATAAATGTTATAAATAAAGAAGAAGTAAATATAACATTAAGAGATACTTAAATTAAATGAATACTATTTCTTATATTTAGACAGAGACGTCTAAATTTGAAAAAAGATTTTAAAATAATATGTTGGTCCTTTTGCTTAGGTGACTGTAAATTCGTTATCATTCTATTCATTATATTATACGTTACTTAAGTCAGAAATAAGATTTTTATTATTTTCTTGCTCATCGACGATTATTTCAATTCCGAAATGTGGTCCTTTCATAAGATTTGGGAGGCAAGTTTAGTTCAGACGTTTATAAACGTGCCAAAAGTCTCCTGAAAACTATTGAAGTTGAAAAAAGCTTCAATTCAACGATCGGTATATTAGAAATCTGGCACAAGTAATTCCTTAAAAAATGACATTTTTCAAAATACCCTCTAGATCCACTACCTATTCGGCGGCAACCCAGGCAACCAAAGCAGCCCTCGAGTGCGCCTCGACGACCTGTGGGCGCTGCGCCTGCGCCGCGCCTCGCTGAGCGGCGCCGCGCAGGGGGGGCGCGCGGCCCTCCGCGAGGGCTGCTATCGCGCGCGCGCGGCCGAGGCGGCCACGGACCCCGACCCGGCCGCGGCGGCTGCTGCTCTGCACTATCTGAGGAATGACCTCTACGAAGCTTTGGATCACTCTTGTCCGGAACAGGTGAGGTCTATTTACTCTTCGATTACACACTAAAAGTCATCTTACAATCCCGAGATAAGAGATACGTTTCTCGTTGGTAAAAGTCCAACATCTTTTTCTTCTTATTATCATTATTTTGGTCCTTCGTAGTTTGATTTTATTTAAACTCCTTCAAATAATTTGCATCGGTGATAGTGTTAAATTCTAGGTATGGCTACTTTTAACCGACTTAAAAAAAATATAGATTCCATTCACTTACATTTTTACTGAGCCTTTTCTTTCTAGTACATTTACTAATTCACACCAACGTCTGTATCAGGTGGCCCGTTTCCAGAAGCTAGCCACAGTGCTATTCGCGGGCGCAGGCCCTTGCGAGGGCGCAGCGGTAGCGCTGTCCCCGCGCCGCACGCGCGCGCTCGCCCGCAGGAGGCACACGCAGCCCGCGCCCGCTGATCTCGCACATGCATTGGCGCAGGTAACATAATATGCTGTTTAGTTGAGACGCTTAAAACCTACTGAGATCCTATTCTACACACCCACTTCAGGTCCAGTTGAAAACCAGCGTCTAGCACTAGTTTTCGGGCATTTTCGCTCAACTGGGCCTTTTTAACGCAGCCGTGAAGAAAACTTGCCTACTTATTTCTTACATTGCACTTTATACTTTTTATTTATTTTTTTATCTGCTGTATATTATGCCATGTGTGCTAAACAGTAGTATATTATGCAATTAGTGAATAAAGGACGGATTTAAAGCGAGGGCCATAGATGAATCACGAGCAAGTGAAGGATTCTAACGACTGAATCACGACCGTAGGGAGTGATTCATGATGATTGAATCACGAGCGTAGCGAGTGTTTCAAGTGTTAGAATCCCGAAAGACGCGAGTGCTTCATGGCCCTCGATATAAATTTCAATTGTCCGTTTTATTCAAGTGTTCCATACTATACTTTATACCATGACTACGAGAAAAAGAACGATTTAAGCGAAAATAGACATTTAATGAAAAAAAAAAGGAAGGTTAAATTAATTAAAATGCACATTAAATTGGAACAATTTTGGAGTAATTTTCTTATTATTATTATTAGGATGGTCAACCTGTAAAGCGATATTCATTTCCTGTCGATATTCAGAACTTTCTGCTGGAGGAAACTCTGGGCATCTTTGGACGTTGAAGGGCGTGGAGTGAACAAGATTTTTTTTTTAACGTTCCCCCACTAGGAATTTCTCCTGTATTGTGGGTGCGTTTACAAACATTTAAAGTCACATACACAAGCAGCCAGACTCGGAACAACTACTTGTAGGTCATACAAATATTGGTTCCGTGCGGGAATCGAACCCGTGACACGCAGCGCAGCAGTCGATCGAACCACTGCGCCAACCGTGCCGTCGAGTATTGTTTGTATCGAGTACCCATTTTTCGCAAGGAGGTTGTATAGCATTGAGATGGAGGTCGAATATATTGGTGTGTTCTAAATTCAAACACCAAAATAGTGATTAAAAGTGCTTTTTATTCACTGTTTTCAGTGAATAAAATAAGCTTTTTAGAGTGGGAATGGTATAAATGTATTTTCTTTCTTTATTCTTTCTATTAATCATAGGTAATTTTTCATGGCATTGCCGATCATCATCAAGTACAGACTAGAATTTGATTCCAATTTTTTCATAAGATTTTGATAAACAATATTTTAGGACAATATATCGCGCCAGCAAAAAAACTATTTCAGATGTTGTATGAAGACTTAGCTCCCATGACTTTTTCTCCTGGCGTACTGGAGTAAACTAGCTTATTTTTCGACGTAAATCGCCAAAATAATCGCCCATATAATTTTTCTCCTAATAGACCATCTCCTCAATTCAGGTCCTAGGAGCCGAAGACAGCGCCCCCGACCCAATTCAACCATTCGAAGAGGTATCAGAACCCACTCCCGATACCTGGGACGTGGGACAAGACGACGAACTAACCGGCGAACGAGACGACACGCCCGAATGGAACGCGCGCGCACAACGCATCGTACTGTATGACAATCTGTGCCAGTTCTTCAGGCCGTCAACTGTACCACCTAAGGGAGATATCACTGACTTGGTCTCGCTGTAAAATGGAGGTGGAAGGTGGTAGGTATGATGGTGATCGGGCGCCAGTGGGATGGTCAATTTTTCTGGCAGGTAAATGGCGGTGATTTGTGACGTATTGCTGTTTTTGTAATTATTGGCTCTAACCGAAGTGTTTCAACCAAGAAAAATACCTATTTGATTATAAGATACGTATGTATGTAACACAGCTTGGTTGTCGGATGAAACCTTCCTATTCATCGAGCTTTTGAAATTAGCATTAAGATTTTTTTTTTATAATTCTTGGGCACTTTTTTTTTTTAATTTCATTTTCTTTTTATTTTAAAATAGTCTATAGAAACGAGAGTGATCGTATACTATGATTTAGTTCAGTCTATCTGTTTCCATATTTTCTTGTACTTTATTCCTGTAGAAAACTACGGAATACGCGTACTTTCAGAGACATGACATACGAGTTTCCATACTCAGTGCTCAAAAACTCATTCACCCAACAATTCTTTTCACCTTAAAAAATGTTCGTTAAAGTTCTGCCTATCACCAAATAATTGGACGTTTTAAATATTAAGAAAAAAATTAGTTTAAAACATTTTACTCATCTATCACAATTATTGCACATTGATTTGTAATTTATTACCGTGTACGAACTGATAATATTAACATTTTTTTTTTGATCTTGTAAGGCCGGCCACGAGAACGACAGTGACTCAAAGGAGATTAATCAGGCTGAAAATAAACTCTTTTCTTATGAGAAATAAAATACTGACCTTTTACCGAAAGCCTGCGAATAACTCGAAAGTTCAACATTCAGATACACATACCTAATGGTATGTGTGTCTGAAAACAACTGTCTCAGAGAAAAAAGCAGTACGATATGATGACTGATATCCTTTGCAGAAGTTGGTATTGCTTCTATTAAGTATGAGTGAAGTGCTGGACGAATTAAGTCACTGTACATATACATATACCATTTGTCTCGAAGGACCAATGTCTAAGTATGAATAGCTGGGAGGAGAGCTATATGCTCGTCAATATATTTGAGTAAATTTGATAGATCGAAACTAAAAGGTAATCTCATCTTTGTTCTCGTGGCCACTCTAAATCTATACAAACAAATAAAATTTAAGTGTATGTTTGTAATATCAAAATAACAGCTTTTTACTAAATGCATATAAAAGTATATACGGTACAAACAAAAAACTATTTTTTAAATGTTTGTCTGTTTGTTTGTTTCGGCTAATCTCCGAACGGCTGGACTGATTTTGACGGGACTTTCACTGGCAGATAGCTGATGTTATAAGGATTAACTAAGGTTACTTTTATTTTAGAAAAAGACACGCGGGCAACAGCTAATAATAATAATCCAGACAGTTATACACTTAAAATTTATTATAATAATTATAATAACATAATATAACTCTTAACATAATATTTGTAATTGTATTCTCTTCCTAATCTACTCAACGTATTTCACAAGTGACAATATTTTATTTTGTAACTACAAATATGAAAGTATAATTTATTTTAGTTTTTTTGTTTTTATTTTTTATTATGGCCATTGTATGACTTGTATGAGCATTTTTAAGTTAAACATATTTATCAATTTATTGCAAGACTGACATAATGACTATGTTTTAGTTTTGGTGTTCTTTTTTACTTAAACTATAAGCGATAATCCTATTTTGAATGCAGATGAAAATTTAGAGACTTTTCTGCACAATTGTTGTGAGCCCAAGAGGCCGAAATTAATACATATCGACGCTTGAAAGACAATATTGACTAAACGACATGTTGGCAACTTTACACTAGAGCATCTTAAAGTATTAGTTTGGTCAATATTGCCTTTCAAGCGTCGATATTTGTATCTATGACTTTTCGCTCAATTGTCACCGTAAGTGTTCATTCCCTCAAAACATTTTTTTGTTTAAATAGAATCATTCTATAGTTTCGACTATCGACTACGAAAAAGGAGGGCGGCGCGTGGGTTTTTAAAAGTAGTTTCGATTTATAATAATTATGTAAACCGAATATAAGGCTTTATTCGCTTCAAACAAAAAATCCTGTCGTTTTCGGTACAGTTGAGCATAACAGTTAATTCTATCGCATATTATATCTTAATACAAAGCGCATAAAATTCAATCATTTTGTCAATCTTGCAAGCTTTTGTATGGTGGTCAGCACATTAAGTTACCACAAAATGTCAAATTTTCTCGTTCGATTTTGAACTTGATCACGTTATAAAGTTTTAAATCGTTTGGAGAAATTTGACAGGTTCGTATAGCTTGATGTGCTAGCCACTGTACATATCGCACATTACGCGTACTTGAAGCTAACGTTTAGTAACAAATAGCTCTAAAACGCAGCGAGCGGCAGCAAAGAGGCTTCTTCTTAAAATTGTAAATTACCTAACTATAGTTCTTTCAAAGAATGTATCAATAAGCGTATACGGCCGTGTTCCCTTTAACCGTCTAGTCACAATTGAATACTAAGTTGAACGCGATACATTCTCGACAATGTTTAATTATGCAAGAAAAGACATTTTGCATTTCACTACAAATACTTAACCAAATATTTTGGGGAATTATAAATTGTGTAGTCTCTTTTTGGACGTTTGAATAACAACAATGTTCTGATTGGAATATTTGATTGTATGCCCTGTACATACAGGTTGGTCGCAAAACAATGCACCTTATTATAAGTCAGCTTTTATGAATTAGAAAAAAAGGGAACGCGTATGTTTACAGACTGTGATAAAATTGCTGTAATCAATAAGATGTAATTATTGGCATAAGGAATCAAGAAACAAGGGTTTTTGAAGCTAGGGAAAGTTGCCAAATTTTGTATTGTATTTTATTTAACCACGTACTTTACAAAGAGTAGTTTTAAATTATTGTAAGTGTACAATCATACATTATGATATCTAATGACAGTAAAACAGTTGACTGTGTCAAGCATTTTGTTTCTCTCATAAGTTTTACATCTACGTAGAGTTAAACGCATTAATATTTTTATGAGTAATCTAATATTTAAGAATGGATCAGTAGGGTCACTTGCTTTTTTAGTAGTCACAGTATTTACAGTAGGAGCGGGTACGAAACTTGTCATACAGAATAGATTCGATGTTTTCATTGATTATTGTAGTTCGAAAAAGTGCAGGAATTAAAATGGATCATTATAATTATAAACCATTCCATTCATTCATTATATTATAACATTATGAATGATGCAATCACTTTTTGAGCGACTCTTAAAATGTTGACTATGCGTTCTGCACTTCTTAGGACTATTCATGAGTAAATTTATATAATCTGTAGAGAAGCTCAATGTGATTTTCAGACCATTTTACTACAAAATACTCCCGATATGTACTAGTAGTTACAGTCATCATAACATGTGTGCTCACATTTATGTTGCTAACTGTACATAAGGACCTAAATACTCGAGTGTATATGTAAATATTAGTATTGTATCCGTAATTAAGAGATATTACGTACGTACGCAAGAGACGTCTTGTAAATATGCATTTGTATTCATGTAAGAGTAAATTATTTGTTTTAAATTTGTAACTTGAAGCATTCTCAGTCTGTATGTACATAATATGCGTATTAAACTTATCCAGGTGTTTCATTTAATTGTGATCCCTTCAATCCTTATACCATGCTCATGCATTCCTCTCTTTGTTACTTGTGTTACTACTAAAGTTGTAACATGGACATTTAGTACCTACTGGAAAAACCTTGCATGAAGATCTGGAAGACAGGCCAGTGGCCAGTAGACTGGTCTCAATCCAGGAAATATGAAACCTACAGAATCATCGTCCCAGTCAGTAAAATCCTTATGCGCATAATTAACACGAGATTATCAGCGTATGTATACCACCAGATTACGCTAAGGCTATGGCCAAAAAATTTGGAAGAACCGTGGCATCCGTCGGAATACCAAAATACGACTGATCCGTGCTCCAGTTTTTTTTAATATTTTTATATGGCGCGGAAACGTGCATCATAAGCCGCGAGTGCAGTAAGATCGATGTTTTCGAGATGTGGTGTTGGCGGAGGCTACTTCGTATACCATGGACCGCCATGAGAACGAACGAATCCATACTAGAGGAACTCAACATCACCAAGCGGCTATCTGCTATATGCCAGGAGCGTGCCCTTAGCTTTTTCGGACATATTATGCGTTCACCTAAGCATGATCTGGAAAGGCTTATGATACTATGCCGGATGGAAGGAAAACGGGCTCAATGCAGAGTACCGGCAAGATGGTCAGACGCGATCAAGATGGCTGTTGGAGGCAGCATTTACCGAGCGGTCTACACTGCAGAAGACCCGCATAACTTGGAGACGCGTCGTATGTGGTCGCGATCCTCAGCATTGAGGGAACGACGAAGAAGAAAGACACAACCTTTCTTATTTCAATTTGAGTTCTCTGGATTTATTGATTAGGACCAGTATGCAGTATTCCGTTCATTTGGTCCTTTGAGCCGGATGGACAGCTTAAGGCTATATTTTAAAATACTCCGTTATTTACCCAGTATTGTATTGTACCCAGTCAACTTCTCTCATGGAATGAGGTAATTCTTGAGCTAACGAAAATCGCAAAACGGTGTTACAAAAAAGAAAACCACACAAAATGTTTTAAATATATAATTTATTATTCTCATACATGATTCAAATCAGTCATTGTGACAACACGGTGTGCCTTACACAGTGAAAATAAATCCGCTCTGCCATGATATGTTCCCGCGCGGGTTCATTACATCTGTCGGTGAATATCTACACAACACCGCATTATACAAGAAACAAGCTCATTGGGGATAAGAGATTCTAAAAGACTTGTAATCTGGTTCGATTACTAGCAAATAAATAAGTGGCCATCTGAAATTAAAGTGAGGATAAATATTGTTCTGCATCCAGAGTGAACCATCAAACTGTGCAATGTTTTCGAAAAGCATGGGTTCGGAGGCAAGCACATTGTTTCACAAGTCACATTACATCAGAACATTGATTTCACACGAGTATAAATGATAATGCAGAGCTCGCAGCCGTACCCAGCTTTAAGTTAATTGACGTTTTACTCAGCTACAGATTAAAATGAGACCACGGGAAGTGGGAACATTCATGCCTCGAGTTGTCCAACACCTAAATCATGTCGCAATACAATAATAAACTAGCGGGCAATGTATAACAAAAAAGTTCATCTTTTTAAATAATATAACTCATAATCAATAGTTACTCTATAATATAACGTAATATCTATGCCTAAGCAAAATAATTATCTAAATGTTATGTAATAATGTATAAGTTTTTTTTTTTTTGGTTAATCGCTGTGATTACCACCACCGGCAGTGCGCAAGTGGCAGCAGACATCGAGCGATGCCCACAAATGCAAATACTGCGTAATAATACACTGAAAAATATAACATGTCTATGAAACAACCAAATTTTTAATTGCACTAATACTTTAACTCATAATACGTAGTGGCGAAATATTTTCAGCGCACTAAACATATATTCGGTCATATTTAACAATCAACAATACATCTGAATCAAATAAACGATGTCGAAAACATGTCAAGTGAAAAAGGCAAACTCAACAGTGTCGTAAAATACAGACAAAATTCAAATCTTGCAATGAATATCATTTATCGAAAAACATACTGCTCTTAACAAATAGCATATAAAAATATTATTATGTCGATGCAAACCGACTCTAGTACGAGTTTCATTATGGTTTAAATGATATCGATGAAACGAGCACTAGACGCGCGGAGTAATCCCTGACTAGACATAAGAATACATAAACGATGTCAGCTGCTAAGCTACATACGAACAAAATAATACTAGAAAAGAAAAATACATAGTAAAGCTAACAATTGGTAAGTCCATCGTTTAAGTACATGAAGAATGCTCTAATGAAAGCTAGTCAATATATTATTATATCTATAAACAATAAATGCAAGGCGCTGGTCCTGCGGCGCGCGGCTCTGAGCCGAGCGTCCGCCGCCCTTTGAGCTATGCAAACTAATTACGCTACGACAGTTAATATTGCAAATTAATTTCACTACACGAGGAGACTGTCCTCGCTAGATTACCTACTAAGTATACTTGAAGGTTAATGTATCTAGCTCTATCCTAAACCAGTAAAAATACCTACAAGGGCGAGTGCCCACGCTACATGGAACGGTCCAACTAGCCTAAGGTCACTGAGACGCTAGGAAAGGTCAACGACTATGTCACCACGCGGTCGTACGCGACCCCGCGGGAAGCTGCCAATATCACATCCGATAACGTAAACAATAAATACGTAACACTTAATAAAATCTTTTTTTAATTTTTGTAAATTTTGTCTTATCAATAGATTCGCTGGTCGACGCCCGTGAGCAAAGTTTTGAGCAACAAGGACGAGAACTGATTAGTTACATTTGTTTTAATATTACAAGTAAAGTTGTGTTTGTAAGTTCGTGGTTCTGTGTAGAAGTGCGCGTAACATCAGCGGGGCGCGACCAGCTCATGGACAAGAAATGGACGCGTGTGGCGACGCCACAGGACGGCAGAGGAACACAACAGTGGCGCGGACTGGCCGACCGCTGCGGGACCGGACTCTCATATCATCACATTATATGTCTTTTAATGAAGTTTACAACGCTCATCAACAAATCCCGGGTAGATTAAACTCTAAGCAACATTCCTCTCGTTCGCAGCGGTCCGCAATTGAGTGACTACCAAGTCCGGTACAGTCCGACTCCGAGCCACAACAGTCTAAACGTCACTAACAAAAAATACTGAAACACTACGAGTACAACTAGAACAAGATGGACGAAAGTATTCGGCAGAGGGCCACAACAACACAACAAACGTATCCACTACAGAACAGATTACATAGTCTTTTTGCGCACACAATGGATGGACGTCGACGAATATCTTTTTTTCTCTTTAGAAAATTTTATTTGGACGTACTAAACATTCGTATCGAGTAGAGGATTCTATGAATATAATAAGATTCGAACGATAAATATAATGTATATCATAAAAAATAACGTCGCACTGTTTCATCGAAACCTTCGTTCAACTCCCACACGTATAAGAAAATGTGCCTTCGACGGCGCAGACCACGCACTGGGCAGTGCTAATGTACCGCGGGTACTTCACGAGGCTACCACGCCTGGCTGCCTAGTGCGTCGTCTGCCCGCCGTGTCATCTGTGATATCGTAACAACGGTGATAAATTCATATGCGTAATAAAATACACTGATCCTATTACAAAAATACTCGATAAACATCAATTTGACGACGTGCAATAGATAGATATATTGAGGAAATTCGATATCAAATCTGGATCGGTGGTGCGCGGGTGAAGTACGCGAAGAGACGCGACACGTGAAGCTACGACAGCCACACAGTGCGGCAACAACAACAATCAGCCGGCCCGGCGCGGCCTGCCTCACGGTAAAAATCAGTCAACTTTAATATTACAACACCAACCGTTCACTGGCAGGGGGGCCGCGGCAATGGGCTGTGTTTTTATTCAATTAATTCTATGTTTTCGTTCCTATATGCTAACGGGCCGAGCGTCGCGCGTGCGCGGCTGCACAGTTTGACGGTTCACAGAGCTTCGGAGGCCGCGCAGGCGCCCGCTCGACCGCGCGTCGCCGAGGCCCCCCGGCCGCACACCCGTACGATTAATTAGATTAAAATTTTATAAAACGTATAAAGAATTTAGTCCCAGCGGGACTCACAGTTATAAAAAATGTCGCGAGCGAGGCTCGACTGCTTGCGTCCGCAGCGACACGTGCGACCGGTCGCGAGCCGCGCCCGACACTAACACTATAAATTCGTGGCGCCATCGACCGCGTCGGCCGCCCGCACACTCTGGCAAGGCGCTTCTGGCGAGAGTCCGTCGTGGCGGCTCTAGGGAGTGGCTCGTCCCGCTCCCCCTAGCTGCGCAGAGGCGCGTGCGAGGGAGAGGGCGCGAGCAGCGCGCGCAGGGCGGCGGCGGCGGCCTTGAGCGCCGACACCAGCCGCTAGAAGTCGCGGCCGCGCGCGCGCGCTGGCCCGCCCGCCTTCGGCACGCGCCGCGTGCGCATCTCGCGGTCCACCTGCGGGCGCAGTTCATTATCAGCCGTATATAACACAGAACAGAAAAAACAGTAGAAGTCGCAAGTAGGCGGAGCCCGCGTACCCCGAGTTTTGCAGAGTTCCGCGTATGTCTGCTTCCACGCCCACATTACGCACATCAGTCAAGCTACAACTGTCACGGTAAAAAGAACTAGAAAAAAAATACAAATATGCCCTATTGTGCTGTTTTAGAATGCAAACACGATAGCAGAACCAAAAATTTATCAAATGGAGGAATATCATATCATCGGTTAGTCATAATTGATTTTATTTCGATTTAAATTTGAAAAAACAATATTTTATTATACAAGACAATTAAAAGTTGACTTTGTGCTGTTTAATTTAAGGTCTACTTTCTTTTAAATTCAAACATATTTTTCGAGAAGATTCCAACTATACGCATGTTACAGTCAGCTACTCAATTAGAGATTACCTTTATCGATAATGAGTTATCGATATTTTAAACTTACAATGTTCTCTGTGTTCTATGATAAATATCGGGAAAAATGTAACCGTGTGCGGTTTTTTTTTTGTGTATTAGTGAACGTTCAAACCTTTTTAGGGTTCCGTAGTCAACAAGGAACCCTTATAGTTTGTAGTTGTTTTTTTCTAATTCTACCTTATCCTAGTTTGAAATAAGCAAAACATGAATAAAAGTAATCTTTTCGTAATATTCTAATCGAGAAAATGTTAATCGAACAAGTTCAATTCATAGTCTCAAACCTATAAAAAAGTGGGTTTCGTATTATTTTGTAATTTTAGATTTCCTAAGGATCCAGACAGGAAAGCGAAATGGATTGAAGGAACTGGAAGGCAAAGTTGGTTTCCTGCTAAAACTAGCACAATTTGCTCAGATCACTTCGTAGAAGTAGATTTTTTAATCAAAAGTGGAAAAAAATACCTAGTCGAAACAGCAGTGCCAAAAAAAAATATTATACATTTTCAAGTAGGTACATAATTATGTTATTTTATAACAAATTTGATTACTTACCATAAATATGGTTAAAGTGAGAATTGTCTCACTATAAAAAAAGTCTGCGACAACATAAATGTCTATCATTTAAGATTGCTTCAAAGAGAGACATATGCCGTCGCAGACTTTTTTTTAGAACTTTTAAGGAGGAATACTTCCGTGTTACGTGATTTTAGCATAACTTTAACCGTTTACGCAGCGCACGCAACGGGAGCTCTCAAAAGGAATATTTTTTCATGATTTTGCAAAAAAAAAAAATACAACTCTAACTCATTTTGAATATTGTACTACAAAAACCTACAATTAAGCTATGACCTAATGAACTGCACGCGACAGCGAAGCCACTGTCGCGTGCGGTTCATTTCGTTTTCTTGTTTTACTCACGTATACTACTACGTACTAATAAAAATGACATATTTACTCTTATTTTTTCGTACAGTCAGATACGTCGCAAAATGTTTCTAAAAGAGATGCATCGATTTATGTGGCAGCAGGGCCAAGTTTGGAAGTATCCTCGCTACCTATGCAACATAAAAGAAAACATGATGATGTAACAAAAACTCCCCTTCAAAAAAAACAAACATTAGATACTACTTCACCAGCTTCTACTCCTCGAAAAAGAAGGTTACAAGGAGTGATACGGTGGAAGGAAAATAAAATTAAGAGACAGAACTTGATAATCGGTAAATTAAAAGCTAAAAATCACAGACTAAGAAAAAAAGTAAACAAAATTGAAGACATTTTAAAAGTATTAGAAGAAAAATTCTCCATAGATAAAGAAAATATCAGCAATCTAAAAAACACTAATGTCAAGGTGAGTATTAATTTATTTTAAATTGCGTCTCTTTCACTGCTGATGACTAGACAATTAAGTCAACAATATAATTGATCAAACTTGCGTATTAGATTGATTTTTATTAGCATTTTAGGGTTATAGCCCTTTTATCATGAATATGAAATGCGTGATCTGTCATGCAATTAACAATTGGTTTTTAACTATAATCTTTTCCATTTTATAGATCAAAGATTTGGTTTATCGACAATTCAGAAACCTAGAATCGGGGGCTATTTCAAAACAACGGTACTCACCAGAACTACGCAGTTTTGCCCTCACCCTCCATTATTACTCACCTAAAGCATATAAATACGTGCGTAGTACATTTAACAGTTCTTTGCCTCATCCACAAACATTAAAAAAATGGTATGCAAATATAGGTGGCGAGCCAGGTTTTACGAGAGAATCGTTTATAGCTTTAAAACATAAAGCAGATTCATCAAACCATCTGTTATTAGCTACATTGGTAATTGATGAAATGGCTATACGTCGAAGGATTGAATGGGATGGACAGAAATTTCATGGATATATTGACATGGGTACAGGCTTAAATGGTGACCACCTAGCAGAAGCCAAAGAAGTTTTGGTTTTTTTAATAACGGCCATAAACCATAATTTTAAGGTTCCAGTAGCCTTTTTCCTGGTAGATGGAGTCACAGGAGCACAACGCGGTGAGCTTGTTAAACAATGTATTGAACGAATCCACGATATAGGCATCAAAATTGTCGCATTGACATTTGATGGATGTGCAGCCAATTTATCAATGGCGCAACATCTAGGTTGTTCTTTCGAAAATGGAAATGTGAAATTTGAATATCCTATGACAAAAGAACTCATCGTCGTCATATTAGACCCATGCCATATGATAAAGCTCATACGAAATACGTTTCAGACGTATGAAATATTAATCGACAAAGAGGGAAACAAACTGCAGTGGCAATATTTAGTCCATCTAAATAAAATACAAGAAAATGAAAAGTTCCATCTGTCAAATAAGCTCAGATACCGCCATATCAACTTTCAAAATCAAAGAATGAAAGTGAAATTGGCAACACAGCTTTTTAGCTTAAGCGTAGCGGAGGCTATGCAATTTTGCCGTAAAGAATTACAAATTGTGGCATTTAAAGAAAGTGAGGCCACAGAAAAGTTTATATTGTTGATAAATAATATGTTCGACATCTTTAATTCAAGAAATCTCCATCAGTATGGTTTTAAGAAAGCTTTAAATGAGCGCAACGCAACTCACATTTTCGAATTTTTAAATATGGCTTGTGATTACATTTCAAATTTGAAACTGGAAAATGGCGTTCTTGTAATAAATAGTCTCCGAAAAACCGGATTTCTTGGGTTCCTAGGATGCGCTAGAGCGTTAAAATATCTTTACTCAAGCCTCATCCAAGAACGAATGATAATATACCTGCCATTTTACAAATTAAGTCAGGATCATTTAGAACTACTATTCGGTAATATTAGGGCACACGGTGGATCAAATAATAATCCGACAGCAAGACAGTTTGTGGCAGCATATAAAAAACTATTGGTTCATGTGGAATTGAAAGATTTCGGATTAGGAAATTGTACTGCGTTGGAACAATTATCTATTCTGAACTGTTCATCCGCAGTAGATCGCATAAATAAAACATCTACTGATTCAGGTTTAACACAAGACGATTGGACAGAAGACAACACAGAAGAGCAAGAAATAGGCGAACTTTTAAAAAACATTTCTCAATTTAGTTCTCAAGCAATAGCACATATTGCAGGTTACATTGCCCGAATCTTAATAAAGAAAATTAATTGCGACGTCTGTGTTGGCGCTCTCATTTCAAATCAAAGGATTTCTTTACATAAGTTTATTGTAGCTAAAGATAAAGGTGGGCTTTTATATCCGTCAAGCGACATCATAAAAATTTGTAAAGTGGCTGAAGTTGTCATTCGAACTATGGATAGAAAACTATTTAGAAAAGAAGAATTAATGGCCAAAATATTAAGAAAGTTTATCGGAGAAAAATTGTTCGAAAATATTAATTTTCATCAAATTGGAGAATTCCCCACATCAAACCATGTAACTGACTTGATAAAAGCCATTACAGAACGGTACATTAATGTGCGGATACACCATCTACTTAAAATTAATATAAAACTATCAAAAAGGCAACTTCTTAACAAGTATGTATTATTTCAAGGCCAATAATCTGTGGATTTTTTTGTCTTTAGCTGTTTTTACTTATATAATTAATTAAACCATTGTTTTATTTTATTTTGTATGAATTAATTCTCACTTTTATAAACTTTGATCATTTTTTAATAATAATATTTATCGACTTTAGCTGTTGACTGTATTTTGTCTGAAAATAAAACGGAATCTCGATAAATAAGTCAACGACAGTGGTACATCCCTATTCGGAGGACGAATTGTAATGACCTCGTTACGCAAATATCAATCTTAACAGTAACGAAATACAGCTTTAAATTGAATGCATTTATTATAGTGACATCTAGCGGCGAATAGCGTTACTTGCTCATTAAAGTATTCCGTGTGCGGTTTAAACGGAAAAGGTTATAAATACTTAAAAAAAGTAGACAATAAACAACTCTATCATCATATAACTGTGGTTTATTTTCAAATCGGCGATGTCTGACATATTTCATACTTTCATTCAATATTAAACTACCAATCACACCAAGGATTTCTTAGTGTTACGAAATACTATTATTCTGTGTATGTGTGAGTTTGGGTACGCTGGTTCCGATACTAATGAAGGGCAATGCGACTTCTACTGTTTTTTTCTGTTCTGTGGTATATAACATGTCCCGGAAGTCACGCAATAAATACATTTTATGTTACAATCATAATACCTACACTGCATTTTTATTATCATGTATAAAACATTGATTATTTAATAAATTTGTTATACTGAGTACAGGAGCAAATTGTGGTCACATCACAAATCTACGCACGCACACAGACACACACGTATAAGGGTCTAGCGTAGTAGGTACTTCGTCCGATTTGGTTTGTTTTGACTCTACAGTAGAAGGGTGGCTGTAATTTACGTAGATTTAATTATTTATGGGATACAAATTTACGTATATTAAATTTGACAGTAATCAATTCAGTAAACGATTCTGAACAAAATACTTTCATAATGTGCATTAATTCAATTACACATTTTAAGTGGAAAAAGGAAAACGAGAACTTTGCCCTGTAGTAACACAGTGTAGTAAAGCCAAGCTGGCTTTACTTCCTCAGCTTGTGTTAGACATACTGAACAATGGCAATCGAAGTAAGAAAAATTATCTTTAAAGTTATCTCATTGAAGAAAAACCGGCCACGGAACCCTTCGTGTGCGAACTCGCACACGAAGGGTGCAAGTTCGCACCGTCGTTCAAGTTCGAGTTCGTACGTTCCACCGTACAATATTTAGGAAAAAAAACGGCGAAAATAACACGTTTCCTTTATTTTATTGAAGTGAAAGTGAAAACTTCTTTAGCCGCGTTGAGCGATTTTTGGTAGGGGAAAACCTTATGGGTTCGCGTCACCGAAATACGCGGCAAACTCGTGACGTGTTGCGACCGCCCACAGAATACATTGTATTATACGGACGCCAGACTGTCAGTTATTCCATAGCTTTTTTTTTTTTTTTTTATACAGTTTTCATTTCTGTCGGCCTCCTTGTGATTGCCTATTTTTTAAAAATTATTATTTGCTGTTACAGCGGCAATAGAAATACACAATCTGTGACAATTTCAACTGTCTGACAGACAGCGAAGGCATAGTTATAGGGTTCCATTTGTCACATTTCGGGTGGAACTCTAAAAAGTACGCCATTTACAGCTATATTGAAGTTTGGTTTTTCGGTTGAAATTGTTTATGACAGATAGATTTACTATTCTGTTTTCCTACACCTAAGAACACATGACTCATAAATGACGTCACATTACTTCAACTAGGGTACTATTCGTCCCAATTTGCCCGGTCTCCCGAACTTGTCAGGGCTTTAGACTTTTGGACAAAACGGATTTCTTTAAAAAAAAAAAAGTTGAGTAAAGTAACATAGGATAAGTAATAACAGGATTGTCATCAAGTCTTCACTAACATACGCGGGTCCAACCGTGCGCGTTCGAGAGAAGACTGTGGTCGGGCGGTCGCCACCCATGCGATCTCAAGGACTGCCGGGAAGTCCCTCTAACACAAGGGCAGGATGATAATGATGATGATGAAGCAGAAAATTAAGTTTTAAAAGCCATATCCGGAGTTGTTTTCAAATGTAAGGCTTCTTGTCAGGAATTTACAAATTTCGAAATAGTAACCGTACCTCCAACTCCTCCAGCCGCTGTGTGAGCGCCAGTTTCTGCTGCACAGCCAGTCGCAGCAGCTGGTTGAGGGTCTTCTTCTCTTCCTCTGCGCCGGCGAGCGCCTGCGTTAGCTCGTCTACTTGGGTCACGTACTCCTCGCACCGAGCCGCGAACATCGCGCGGAGACCTACACAAAATCATGATCAGCTTATTGTTCCACTGCTGGGATACAGGCCTCTCTTTGAGAGGGAGTGGGCTGTGTTCTTCAACGCGGGCTATTACAATAGTGTCAGAATGGTCTATCAAAGATTTCATAATTGTTGATTTTGACAAGTTTAGTAATCTACTAATATTGTACGGTGAACCCGCACATGTCGTAACATTAAGTAGGTTAAGCTACATCAGCGTTTGCATACGCGCGATCATTTAGCTAACTGGCTAAGTAAAATAAATCAGTGATTTTACCTCACTCAACACGGGCGGTTTAATTCTTTATCCCCGGGTTTCCCTCATCACAAGTGTACAGAACAATCATCTGTACGCTTGAACAAAGTGTATAGACTATCGTCGTACAAATATAATGGCGTCATTATAACTTTCCAATGGTCAGCCACTGACACTCCATTTAAAGAATTGGTAATCTCGTACATAATGACAAATGAAACTTCCTACTACTTTAGATTGCTTATAACACTAATAAATAACGTGTAAAAATATATATAAATGAAATCTGGCATGAATAAATGTTCAAAATGCCATTGTAATACAATTCTATTACGAGACCATTGATCGACCAATGATCGTCCATTATGAATTTAGCGGATTACGTACTTTTAGCAAAATGGCAATGGGATCGTGTTAAAGTGACGAATTTATAAAAATAGCAGACTTGGGCCCCAGGTTGGTAGATGTCACATGTCTTCGAATTTTTGGTTCTAAGACATGTCGGTTTCCTCACGATGTTTTCCTTCACCGTTTTGAGAGCAGTGGTGATTAAATTATTTACACAAAGTAAAGCGGCTGCCTGGGTTCGAACCGACGACCTACAACTCGTAAGTCGGGACCGATACCTTTGGGCCACCACTGCTCACACACGTACGTTTCATTATTTCAATGACTTGTAAAAAAATATGTGATATAAAAAATATGCCATTTCATACAAGCTTTTTATGAGCTAATCTCTCTTCGCGTAAACATGTTTTCGTGAAAATGACCTTCCATGCGAATGAATTCGTTTACGTATACGAACATTGGATCAAAAAAGGCCTTTCTTCCTCGTGGTTAAACTTAATGGTCAAACTGATTTGACCACGAAGAGTTCTGTTCAGGATAGTTAAACTACTAGGAAAAAATTCCCAATATTTAATTTAATATTTATTAAATTCCGAACGGAAAAAAGAACGAATGCTCATTGATTTGCAAAAAAAATATATCAAAAGGAGTGCATACCTCGACATTTCACAGAGAAGCAAGAACAAAGTTACAAACAATTCATCAAAAAGGCCAATATCATTAGCAATACTCACTGGAGAAAGTAGCAGCATCTTCCTTCAACAATCTCAACTCATTCCTCAGCTTCAGCATAGTCTCAGTAACTATAATCTTCTCGGTCTCGTACTTAGACTTGAGGTTAGCCAGAGCGACCTCTGCCGTGTTCTTGTTGGACTTGAGAACGGTACGTAAGGTCGCGATCTGTTCGCGCTTCGTAGATAGTAGCGACTTCAGTTTGATCACCTGTTCTTGGAGTTCTACTACCTCGGCGCCACGTTCCTCGGTGTCCATGACTGTAATTTTTTTTAATAAAAAAGTTAGTTTTGAGATTGGAATGCATTTTGGGAAAAGGGGGTGTAGTTATACATAAATCTCTTTTCGATTTAAAAAAGCCTGGCCGCAAGTGTCAGGTACTTGATTTAACAATCAAAGTTGATTTTGAGATTGGAATGCATTTTTGGAAAAGAGGATGGAGTTATATGTAAGGTGGCGTTCTATAGTTTCTGCCTGCCCTCATGGGAAGGTGTGAGTTCATGTATGTATGTAGGATGTAGTTACATGGAAACCTCTTTTCGAGTCTAAATACGGCTAGCTGCTTATATCAGGTACCTGATCCTATACTCCAATTCGGTTTACAGATCGGATGAGCTCCGCATAGAGACGGTGGATTGAGTTCGGTTATGCTCTCCAGACCTGCGCCAGAGCCGGTCATATCGTGTGAGTAGAATGAATGGTCGATGACTACTTTCTATTCGCATTTACTTTTACCTTGCCACAAGAAGAAAAAGCGACGATTCCGGGTTCACTCTTTAAATATTGAACTGTTTTAGCTTGAATTAATTATGGAACTGACCTTCATGTATGAATGAAGACCGGGTCATTTAATAAACACCTCTTTGTCATAGGAGTCACAGACAGTCGCTGTGCAGGGCCTGCATGGAAAACCGACGAGACAGCAGCTCATGTACTTCTAAACTGCCCGGTGGTCGCGCCACATACAGGGCAAAGTACTATCGTGGACAACCGAATTGGACCATCATAAGGACTATTCTTGGTTGCAGCGCTCAGCCGCTATAGTAACGCTTACCTACGCTCATCAAACAATAGCATCGCAGTATCAGATTTTTGCTGAGCCCCTTGTTTTTATAAATAAAAAAAAGACCGTTAAAAACCAGCCGAGGTGGTCAGACATCTGTGATCATTGTATCAGCCTGAGAAATTTATTTAAACAATAGTTTTTTATTTATTGGTCGTCGCAAAAAGAGGCGGTAAATGTGGACAGTGAGCACGGGATGTTGTTTTGAAAGTGTGCAGATTCGGATGTGCACGAGAGTACTTCGGTAACCCAGGTACCCCGTGAGATTGTCCGTAACATCGAGGCGTTGCTGGCCTTCCTGAAGGAGCTAGGGTGGATCGAATAATCGATTTACCCACCCGTTGCTCAAAATACGCACATTGACGTGGAGTTGCGGACACCAGCCCGTTTTACCTATTACCTATTAAGAATGAAGCCCTGATTCCAAAACTTGACATATGCGGCCAGCCTCAATGATAGTAAGATAAACAGGTGAAAACTAAAATAAATTGTACATACATTCTACACGAATTATGAACTATTTCAATTAAAACTAAATGTATTAATGATAGTAAGTTGATGGATCATTCGATTACTCATTTGCTTATACTTGGTTGCTAGCCCGCATTCCATAGGCATCCGAATGCGGGTAAACGACCAACTGTAATTTCGTCATTACAGTCGGTACTCTAAACTTCCAGGATATAAAGACAACCAGACCTTTCGAACCATCCTGTTCCTGCATCCATCATATGATATACTGCAACATCATCACACACGTCACCAGGCTGGTTCTCAAAGACGTCTTAATTCCCGACGATAATGTCGCATCACTTCTTTGGTACGGTATGTTCTTACAGTACACACTCCCACCATTTAATACAGAATTTCTCCAGACTGAATGCAAGTTTACTGAAGTTCCTACATTATTATTAGACATAATTATGTTTCCAGGGTTATGAAAGGGAATGGTTGTATTCGGGAATGATATCAAAGGATTTTTGTTCTGATAAGTGGTATTATTATTCCAATTCTCTAAGGAGTCTTGTATTTTCGCATTGCAGTCGTTAGTTTGCGAAATCTTCGACATGTTTTCGAAGAAGTTAGTTATTTCTTTGACACTTCTTTTTTGAGGTATATCTTGCTTGGTAGTTTCGATGTCTAAGGATTGTAAGTGACAAATCAAGTTGTGTAGCTTTCGCTTTGTGTCGGCTATCTTTAGCTTGCAATTGTTTTGATCTTTCAGTTTCTTTATAGGAGTATAGTAGGGGGTTCGGGAGTTGGTATAGTGGTCGGTTTGGACACCTGAGTAATGGGAAAAAAAGTGGGGTGAAATTATATGGGTTAAAGGAAGGGATGAAAGCTACTGTTTATTCGCAGGTTTCAAGCTGTGTTGCCATTTATAAAAGTGTTTGGCAAGAAACAAACAGACAAACATACCGTCGCATTTATGATTTAACGAGGGATGGTTGAATATTTATATTCATTAGTAAACTGATACTGTTGTTTCAGAAATACATAGCATTATTTTATGTTTTTAAATTGAATGATAATGTGAAGCCAACGTTTTCGACCTTATATTTGACCCCACAGACAATGGCCTACCTTCCATCCTGCGCCATATCCACCCTGTCACCTGTGCACTTGATGATCTTATGATTGCGTCAGTGAGTTGGCGCAGTTGAATTTTGGGCTAAACAAATTTTAACTTTTTGCCATCGATATGTTAAGAATAAATTTTACGAAGATTGGAATTCCCAATGAAGCTGCACATCAGGTGATCAATTCCTCGATGTAATGGATTTTCCATCACATCTGTTAAGGTATAACAGAATGTCCCACATACCAGGTTGATGCCTGTTCCTGGAGTCGAGCGCGGTATCGAGCGCTCTACGCAGATGTGTGAGCTGGTCTAACAATGTATCGGCCGAACGCGCCACTCCACCGGCTGCACGCAGGCCTTCCAACTCTCCTGCTGCCAGGGCCAGGGCTTCGGCTTCTGCGCCACGACCTTCGGCGCCGGATACTGAGAACAACAGAAACAATATTTAAAGACACATTTATGGAAGTTAGACTAAGGGAAGGTACTTTTGAAGATAAAAAATAACAAAAGCCTGCCCCTTTTAAAACGTCCACCACTCTCTTATGATTGAGTTGGCAAGTGACGAGCACTCTCACTTCTCTCTTCTTTAGATCGGAATACCAATTCCCGTAATTAAAAACGTTTAAAATCTTGTCGCAATTACATCTCAGCGACAAATAATGTGTTTTTTTTTTTAAATGACAATTTGAGTAATTTTTGACAGATTGAGACAGATTTGAATGTTCTTAAAAATACTGGAATTTGGGCACACATGCATTCACAATCTGAAGATTTTGAAGGAAATTCATCAATTGCTTTATGTATGACAAAAATCGTCTGTTTCCACAACGTAATAAATGCAATGAATATTGCTGAATTATCAAAGAGAAATATATTGCTATTGTAAGTGTAGAGAAGATATTATTTAAATTAAAACAATCTGTAGAGAGTGAGTGAGGGGATTGCGGCCGATCGATCAGGTTAAGATACGCTTGCCGCGGTTGGTCCGTGGATGGGTGACCATCTTTACATACCAAGACCCCTCCGTACCTCGGAAAGGACGTAGCCGTTGGTCCCGGCCGTCATTTGTAGATCTTAGACAGTTATTACGGGTCGTCAGAAGCCCGAATGTCTGACAACCAGTCTTACCAAGGGGTATCGTGGTACCCAGTAAGTGGGTTGTGGAGGTCAGATAGGCAGTCGCTCTTAGTTAAATACCGGTTTTCAGCTGCATCATCAACTGCATAGGCAGATGATGAGTCTTTAGAAAGTAATATACCACAAAACTAATTTTAGTGCAGTGTATAATACTTACCGTCGTTCTGCCCGGCGTGTTCGAGTAGCACTCTCTCGGGCTGCGTACCGTTGACGGCGCACACGTGGTGGTAGATCTGCGCCAGAGTCTCCGCCGCAGACAGCAGGGCGGGACCTGCCGTCGCCAGGGCGCGACCAGCTCCTGAGATACAAAAAAAAATGTTTTACAGCATAGATGGGAAATATTTTGGCTGTGGAATAAATGGTGACCGTGATCGGTTTATTCCACAAATCCCCCTTAGGAGGAAAAGTGGAGTCTATAAAAAACACTATAGAATTCACCCCTGATAATCCCCTAAGCGAAGGGGGAAACCTAGAATTGAAAAAAAAACTTTTTCCTTGATCCCTCTGAAAGTGATTTTTTTTTACAATAGGGTTCAGTTTTCTCCACCGAGGGCAATTCTCTCAGAGGGGATTAGTGGAATAAGCAACCGTGATCATCTACGATTTAATTTTGAATACTCTTCTACTTATGTATTAGATAATATTATTCAATATATCTCCTGATGATTTCTTTCTTGATACATAACAATTAGAGATCGGATATTTCGAAGTATATTTACCTAAAGTTAATGTTTGGCTATGAAATTATGGAAGCGGCTTTTTTTTATTTAAAATAACAAGGGATAAGCAAAAATCGTATGCTGCGTTGTTATTGTTTGATGGGCGTAGGTAAGCGTTACTATAGCGGTCGAGCGCTGCAAGCAAGAATAATGAATGAATGGTCCGATTCGGATGTCCCCGATAGTACAACTCTGGCTAACCCTTCAGGAAAACAAGGCGAAACCCCATCCAGCGCACAACATGTCTGCCCAGGCGGGCGCGGCGTCGGGCGGCAGCGCGCCGGCCGCCAGCTCGGCCAGCAGCGCGCCCAGCCCCGCCCGCTGTCTTTCTCATACCATACTAGTGGCTCACCTCCCGCCAAGGTCCGCAGCAAATCGGCGTCCGCCTCCAGGGCCTGGGCGCGCACCTCGGCCTCGGCCACGCGGTCGGCCAGCTGCGCCAGCTGCGCGCGCTGCAGCGCCGCGGCCGAGGCGGGCGCGGCGTCGGGCGGCAGCGCGCCGGCCGCCAGCTCGGCCAGCAGCGCGCCCAGCCCCGCCAGCTCGCCGCCCGACACGCGCCACCACGTCAGCCACTTCGCTGCGCGCGCGGAGACGCCGCCTGACTCTACCTTTTCGTTGTCCTGTGAACGTTATTGTAAGACAGACGTTAGATGTCACCGCTTGCGGTGGCGTCGGGGGTCGGGTTGCCTTCTTCCCTCAAATATGGCGAGGGGAACGTGAACGGGTGCTGCTTGTGGTGCCTGGTCGTCTTGCTGACCATGGTTTCGTTATTGTTATTAGTAATTAACCGTTTATTTTACTTCGATGGTCCTAGTTTATCATTTTATGATCCATAATCAAGCATTGCATATGTAAGCGAGCGCGCCCTTTATGCCAGGAGCCTTTTATTTAGGTTTTTTTTTTGCATTTTTTTTTTTTTTGCTTGAGTATAGTTTTTCACTGTATTTGCTGATATATTGGCGTGTGTTAGCTGACATATGACAAAAATAAATTAATTTACTGTTCTGTGTCTCGTAATGTTAAATTAATTACTTGGTATACCTATTATTGCACAGAGTCGAGTTTGTCTAATTGAACAGACAGATGTGTTGCTGGGGAGTTTGTTCTACTACTTCTTCTTTCCAGCTAAAGCACTAGGAAGTGGTGAAGGGTGGGCGGTTTGAGGGACTGTCTTATGTAATTTTAACGTTCGAAAAGTGCTGATTCTCAACCTAATTTGAATAAATGACTTTTTCACTATGTTAAACATAGCGAACTTTCAGAGGCTATAATAAAATTATGATTCGAAAATTGAATCTTTTGCATAGGCATCTTTCTGTTACGCGGTCGTGACTTTTGTTTACGAGCTCGGATCATTTTGTTGTGCAGTCGAGTTTAAAATTTATAAGACAATTTAAAAACTTTAGTAGCAAGGAGTTTTCATACATAGAATAAAATGGGATAGATTTTATACGAGGAAAATGAATGAGTCCGTACGTCTTAGCATTGAATTCTCAAACAAAAGTCTTTTAAATGGTTTAATATATTTAATTACCAGTTTTAATTTAATTATTTTCAGATCAACATTTGTCAAAAATCGAATAGGCTGTATAGACAGAAATTTTCAGAAAATGGCGCGTTTTTGCAAACTGGACATTTTTTTAATAACGAAAACACGTTATAAAAAAAATGTCCAGTTGCAAAAACGCGCCATTTTCTGAAAATTTGAATTTTTCTTATTTACCTAATTCTTTGATTTGATTTTTTACGAGGGCTGCACTAAAAGTATCGGGAATGGAATATTCCACTTTTCCTGTCATATTAAAATCTTTTTAATTGAAAACTCCTTGGTTTTAAAAATCGAATACCATTTATTTATTTAAAAAAAGATTCTCGGTCTTGTCACAAGGTTTTGTCAAACTTGTTTAGTCGTTGAGAAAATGGAATTGACTCGAGAAAATTCAAGAGCGATGATTTATTATGACTTTCGAAGTGGTTTAACACAAAAACAGTGTGTTGACCGGATAATTTCTGCATTTGGTGATGAAGCCCCATCCAAAACCACAATTTATTGCTGGTTTGCTGAATTTCAACGTGGACTGAAGCTCAGTGATGATCCCCGTCAAGGTCGTCCAAAAACTGCAGTCGCCCAAGAAAACGTTGATGCTGTGCGTAAGCTGATTGAGGAAGATCGACATGTGACATACCACGATATTCAGGCAACTTTAGACATTGGCATGAGTCAAATACAAATAATCTTGCATGAACAATTAGGTGTAAAAAAGTTGTTTTCCCGATGGATACCGCATTCGCTCTGTGAAGAGCAAAAAGCGGCTCGCGTTACTTGGTGCGTCAGAACTCTCGAAAGATTCCACGCAGGATCCTCAAATGCTGTATACAACATCGTATCAGGTGACGAATCCTGGATATATGCGTACGAACCCGAAACAAAAAACCAGTCACGAGTTTGGGTGTTCGAAAATGAGTTAAAGCCAACCAAAATTGTTCGTTCACGGAGTGTTGCAAAAAAAATGGTGGCCACGTTTGTCTCCAAAACCGGCCATTTTACGACTATTCCTCTTGAGGGACAAAGAACGATTAATGCAGAATGGTATGCTAGCATTTGTTTGCCACAGGTCGTTTCTGAGCTCCGTAAAGAGAACTGCAACCGCCGCATTATCCTCCATCACGACAATGCGAGTTCTCACACCGCGCACAGAACAAAAGAGTTTTTAGAGCAAGAAAATTTAGAATTATTAGACCATCCGCCGTACAGCCCCGACCTAAGCCCTAATGATTTCTATACTTTCCCTAAAATAAAGAATAAATTGCGTGGACAGAGATTTTCATCACCTGAAGAAGCTGTGGACGCCTACAAAACGGCCATTTTGGAGCCCCCAACTTCCGAATGGAATGGTTGCTTCAATGATTGATTCCATCGTATGGAAAAACGTGTCAAATTTCGCGGAGAATACTTCGAAAAGCAATAAATACATTTTTAAATAGTAATGTTGTGTCTCTTCCTTGATTCCCGAAATTTTCAGTGCCGCCCCTCGTACTATTTCCCACAACTGTATTGAAAAACGTCGTGTCATATACAGGTGTGTAGGTTATTGCAAACGAGCTGTCATTAACAAGCCCGAGCCGTAGGCGAGGGTTTTTATTGACATGAGTTTATTTCCCACCCTTGTATTGATTGAATGTGCAGTGGAATTGCCTCCCGGAGGCTGTCTTTCTATAACTATAATCTAGGAGTTTTCAAGTCGAGATTGAACGTGTGACCGCTTCATCCCTTACTATTAGATGAGACAGACGTGAAACGCGAGTAATTTTTCCTATTATTTTACATACGTTTTTTTTTTAATTCTTAGTCAATTTCAGCCTGAATACGACAAACAATTTTTTTTTCTACGCCCATGATACTATCAGTTAGCTACCTACCGACAGATCATGTGGCAATAAAATACAAGAAAGAATACCTATAAATGAATTTCATGTCACTTTGACCCACACATGTTTATTTCTGTAAATCGATCGATCGTAAACACGTGTACAAACAAATTAGACCAGTTTTGCTTATGTGTCTCTCTTATTTTCACCCTTCAAGAGCATAAAACAATGGTACTGACCAACGGCGCACAGTCGGAATGTAGGGCGTGTAGCGCAGTCACTCGGGAAGCAGCGCGCGTAAGCCCAGCGCGCAGCAAAGCGGCCGCCGAGCTCTCGCTCTCTGCCGTCACCTGTGCACTGCGCATGGATGCTTGTAGTTGACTCTGTGAAAACGACAAGAATATTAGCTACAAATGATTTCCAATAATGTCATGTTCTTCTTCTTTTCGTGTGGTTGATGACTAACCTGGTGTCAGAGTTTTTATGCCGCCCATGGGCCTCTTGACTTGGCTTACACATGCCGTCGAGAAATATCTCTTCCTTCACCGTTTTTTCAGTAAGTGCTAATTATACAATACGCACCCAAGGCACGCACCTCTGACTTTTCGGATTAATCCGAAAAGTCAGGGGTGCGTGCTTTGGGTTCCAACTCGAGACCTATTACTTGGCAGTCCGACAGTAACACCACTGAACCACCACTGCTATGTCATGTTAGTCTCCCACATCAAAATAAAAACACTATCTTCGCTGGCCACACGAAGCTAGTACACAAGCCAGGATAGTATAATCAGTGGTGGGGGGCGCTACTAGCTCATAGCTATCTCAATAGCTTACTGGCCTAAAAATTAAGCTACTTATATATACACGAAGCCAGAGTTACTAGCTTGGTAGCTTACTAACACTAGCATACAGGATAGTATAGCTTCAAAAAATCCTGCCTCTTGTATCTCGAGCATAAAAGATGATAATGTATCATATTTTATATGCAGTTATATGACACATTTTGACTCAAAAACTCCGACAGCTAAATTGCTACATTACATCCAGTCTACCTACAGTTATCTCGCTTCATCTAATTAGTATCAATTCCCAAATCTCATGAAACATTCCAGATAATAACGTTGAAGTTCACGAATGAGGTCAGTTTCGTTAAACGAGACTGAAATATGCATACAGAGAGTGGAGTAGTTACCTTGAATATTTTAACAGCGAAACAACGCTGCTTGGTCGTAATTTGAAGTTGAATATGTGACTAGTATTTTGACTGTATAGTTAGGTAATGAAGTGGTTGTTGTCCATCTGTGGACTAAGGTAGGTTGACTTATGTAGAACACAATTTTAACCGAAGCCTCTTCCGAACTCGTCCGTTGTCGATGTATTTAGGTAGCTTATTGAGCAAATGATCAACCTACCATTAAGTTCTACAGTCCAAGTTGACTGTTTTAGCAGATAAAAACTTGCAGCTAGTTTGCTATAAAAAAACGGCCATACGTTTACACGTTGCAAGTCGGTTGAGGACCACAAGTTGCTTTAAAACTCGCGTGTATTACATTATATCCTTAGTCAGCTCGCGACTTACCTCGTAAGTATGGGCAAATCAAAAACTAATACGCAACTATAAAGCAGAGAATACATAGCCCTGTGTGTCACGAACGTTATAACATAAAATATCTCTATAAAGTTAAAAAATCTTACATTTTCGTTATGCGCCTGTTCAAGTTGTTTTTCAAGTCGTGATATTTCGTGCAGGTGTACTTCGGAGAACAGGTCGGCGTGGTGGTCGCCCATCGCGTTGGCAAGCTCGGCTGATGATGAACCGCCCGGTTCACCGTCGTCTTCTGTACCGTCTTCTGGCATACCTGACAACAAAAACATAATTTTGGTCAAATATGGGGACTAAAATTGCGGGGATCCCGTTTTGCTCTAAGTCATTCTTTGGAGGTTTAAGATAAGTTGACAAGAAAAGCTGACTATGACCTGGTTCACCTTCGTCTTCGAGCATACCCTGATACGGAAAACCATTTTTTTGGTCAAATATGGGGAATAAAATTGCGGGGATACCGTTTTGTCTTAGTAATGTTTTGGTGGTTTAAGATATAGGCGACAGGAAATGCTAAGTTATCAGAATATGTAAATCACGTCACAAATTGTGTATCTCAGGGTAGTTACGGTATTCAACGAGGCTGCTGTAGTAGTTTTTGGTTATATGGGAAGTTACATAACTTACTTCTTTTATGTACCCGATATTATAGTGCTATATGGAGTACTCTTCAAAATGTAGTCTCGTTAGTGCGCGACGATTGTTAAAAGACGAAAAATCCTTCGCAGGTCCTCATCAACTCCCAAGTTACCTTTTTGATTTGCGTCAGCCATCGGCCTGTTTTTCTTATATTCCCAAAGTAAACTACTGGAGCACTGCACTATATTCTTTTTAATAAATACTAACGAGACGATTTTGTATTTACGTAATTCGTATTTTGACGCTAGTCAGAAGGTAGTTGTGAAACTTCTACAACAACGAACTGTCATCAAAATATTTATATTCCAAATTCAAAATCGAAGATGTAAAGAATTCACACTCAACAATAAAAGACGTGACGACGGGACTTTAAAATATTTATTCTGTATTTTTAATATTCTAATTTGAATCGCCTCTAGAAATTGATAATATATAGTATATACCTATTTGAAATTAAAATAATAACATATTTATTGAAAAAAAAATAAAAAATCGAGTCGTATAAAACTGATGTAGTAAATCGACGCTAGTATACAATTTGCATATATAGGAGACGACAGCGAGCAAACGATGGGTGAGTTCAAGAAGATTTCTTTTTTAAGATTAAAAAAAAAAAAAAAAAAAAAAAAAAATCTGCTAGACAAATGCTGCTGTGCGTTGACAAAAATTATGATTTAATCGTGATGACTCAGTGGCTAATACCTGGCCTCTCAAGCAAAAGGTTGTGGGTTCAAATCCGGGCAAGTACCTATGTGATTTTTCAACAACTTTTGTAACATGACTTTTAATAAATTCATAAGACTTAAATACAAAAATAAAAATATTTAAATTCAACACTCTAAATTTTTAGACAGACGAAACCTTGGAAGGTTTGTTTTTGGTAAATGTATCACTTCTAGTACAAAGTCATAGAACAAAAGTTGTTGTTTATGATACAAATAATACAGTCTGTAAGGTTGTTAGTGTTTTACGAATAACCCTTTTTATGTACAGTCAGCAACAAAAGTCGATTAACATTTCACTTTCCTAAATCTTAATTATTGAACCAAATATTTAATTAAAATTTTAATTAAATATTTGGTATGTAGCATAGAGTTATTTTTCTTTACCTTTTACTACTGTTCCGATTTTAATTAAATATTTGGTTCAATAATTAAGATTTAGGAAAGTGAAATGTTAATCGACTTTTGTTGCTGACTGTACTTTAAAAGTTCATCTTAGACATCGGTGAAAGAAAACATCGTGAAACCTGGGCCTCAAGTCTGCTATTACAATAGTGTCAGAATGGTCTCTTCATTGTGAGTTTTTGACAGATTTGCCATACAAACACTGTCAAATACTCACAATGAAGAGACCATTCTGACACTATTGTAATAGCAGACTTGTGGCCCTGGTCTTATAATTAGTATAAGTCTGAAATCGCCAACCCGCCTTGAGCATCCGTGGCGATTAATGCTCGTGCCTTCCCTGTATGAGAAGAGGTCTTTGCTCTGCAGTGGGCAGTAAATGCTGGTATAGTAATCGGCATGAGTCGTGAGCACAAACTGACACTTGCGCAGTAATAAATTTTTAGGTCTTATGGCGGAATGAAGAAGCCGGGGGGCGCCGAGCTGCATGCAATTGGTTCGTAAGTCGATACTCGTCGTCTGTTGGACTCTCGCGTGTCATTTTTATTTAGCAGGAAGTGTACATTCATTCGCGAGCTTGCCCCCACTACTGCCCATCTGTGCTCACGACTCGTGCCGCTTATTATATTATTTAATAAACTTACCTCGTATACTATACGCCAAGTTAGTAATATTGTAGGCGGCTTCCCGGCTAAGATGAGCATCCAGCTCCTTCTTAGCGGCGAACTTGGCTTCTCTTTCGGCTTGCAGCGCCTCAAGCGCTTCCGCCAGCTGCCGCTCAGCGATGCGGCGCAGCGCTGCGGTCTCTTCAGCCATGGCGCGCGCATTCTCAGCCTCTTCGCGTAGTTGTCTGACTTCATGTTTTAGACCTTCGAATTCGACCTGTAAGAAGAATTATCGTTAGCTTTCTAACTACGGAAAATTTCACTGTTATACAGGGTGGATTTTTTTGACGGGGCATTAAGGGTAGGTACCTTATCCGTTGTAGTTACAGAAAAACGGTTTCAGGAGACTGCCCATAATTTTTTGAGAAGTTTTGATCCCAATTCACAGATTTAAAAAAATAATCTAGCTAAAAAATGGGCCATTTTCACAAAAACCTTTTTTAATGCCAATCGATCCTGTTTGTTATAAAGATCAAAACATTCTATGTGACCAACTGAGGTTAGAGTACCAGAAAAGTCAGAAATAGCAAAAAAACGGCAAAGTAGCACTTACCATACAAAGAAATTTAAATTCATAGCTCCAATAAGCAATACTGCACCCTTAACTACGAAATTCTCAAACGGTTTGGAAAATTCAATAGTCCATAAGTTCCAGATTCGATTTGCATGGAGATATATGAGCCAATCAATTAGGCGGCAGGTTTCGCGACTATCGGTGGGCACGGCTCCAAAGTTGCGCGTAAAATATCAATAGGGTACTCAACAGTATCTATGGGCAGGACTGGGCAAAATAGATGCTTTGCTTTAATTAAAATACAAATTACAAAATACTTTCTCGCATGTAATTAAAATACGAAATACAATATTTTAACTTTTTTTATTTAAAATACAAATTACAAAATAAATTCAGAGCTTTTTAATATAACAAATTGTCGAAAGTGCCCTAATGTAAAAAGACTTTAACTCGCACACTTGAAAGTATCATATTGCATAATATGTAATTTTGGAATATGGTACAAGTACTAGGTATAGAGCCCTGTTTTTAGTTTATGTATAAGTCAGCAAATTTTTCATTTTCATGAATAAGATTGCTAAAAGCTTTTTATGTTAAAATTTATTCTGAAGGCTTAAAGTATTTGAAATACTTACTACAAATTACATTTTTAGGAATTAATTGAAATACAAATACCAAATACGTATTTGTATTCCAAATAAGTATTTCAATTATAAGTAATTCAAATACTACCCAACACTGATTGTGATGCGAATAGTTAGGACGGGAGAATATTGGATAATATACTGTGATTGAATTTTGTATGGAATACTAATCTGGCGTTTGTAAGATACTTTCATTTTATGGGCCTCCGTAGCGTGAATAAAATAAGTTTTTTTTTAAATGAAAGCAGCCTTTTCTTTTGTTTAATTTTGGTAGTATTATGAGCAAATAAAGTGATCATCCTGCTTTGATAGTTCAGTACTTCGGCTACTTCATTAAAACATTCTGCAATATCTGCATAGTAACATCTGATCTTAGAGAAACATTTATTTTTGTTTTACCAAGTAGGCACCTAATGGTTCCTCTGTTGCACTCTGATCACGCCGTGAAATGATGGATGAGACCATAGAACAAGCACTTTCTAAACTTTCTCTGAAATAAAACACTTCCCCTCCTTTGAGCCTCCACCGCAGTCGGGTAATTAATAAAAGCTGGTTTACTAACCTGTGACGATCTAAGCGCGGAAACTTGCTTCTGTAGCGATATATTCTCGTCTTCCAAGTCCCCTATATCGACCAGCAGCCTCTGTTCCCTCTGCCGTGCCTCCCGGAGCTCTGCCCTCAGAGCCACACGCTCCGACTCACGGGACTGCTTGTCGTGGCCGAGCTCGGAACTTTCGGCGAGCAAGCGATCTCTTTCGCTTACCACGCGGTCTAGTTCGTGACGTAACTGTGACAAAAAAGAAACAATTTAGGTACAATAAGATTGTTCCTGTAATCAACTATATAATGGCTGATTCACACCGGGAAAGCAGCGGCCGGCAGCGGCGCGGTGAGCGCTTCATCATCATCACCATTTCAGCCGAAAGACGTCCACTGCTGGACATAAGCCTTCCCCAATTGGAGGCGTTTGCTATAATCGCCACGCTTGGCAGGCGGGTTGGCGATCGCAGTATGGTGTTAAAAATGCATAGAGAACGCTGCTGCCCATTCTCTAGTAAGTCGCCTTTTACGACACCCACGAGAGGAAATAGGATGGTGCTATTCTTTACGTCCGGCACCACACGGTACTCCGGCACCACATGGTGAGCGCTTACAGTGTGAAATAATTTTAAACTTTAGTTACATAATTAAAAGACCAGTATCGCTTGCAAAAACTCGAAAAGGTCGTGCGGCCACGCGCGTCTTGCATTAGCATTTCGCCCGCTCAATGTAATAGGGGCTGAGCCTATTGCCATTTACCAGGGATAAAAACAGACACCGAGCTGTTAATGAAAAAACCCAATAACACTTTGTCCAATCCGGGGATCGACCACAGTACCCTGCGCTTAGCAGTTGCGCTTCCAACCTAGCTAGGCCAACGGGGCAGCCAAAAAACATGTCTATAATAAAATAGATAATAGTAGAGTAGATTTATAATAAAAACCTGCCAGAATGAAATACGACGTACTTTATAGAATATAAAAACATTAACAAGTAATAAATCTAGCTTGTATACAATTATAAAGGTGTTCGAAACGTGATAAAACGTTATTGATGGAAACGGAACGTTTATACTATTTATCGTCACGGAGTTTTCATTTATGTGTAAGCTTGAGTACAGTCACGAGCATCACCTTAAATTAAAAGCGATTTTCTCGTGAAATACTAATTGCGACTTCAAGAAAAGACCTATTTCATAATAGCATTGTTTCGAAAATAATATGTTCGTAACACCATAAAATTTCTATCAAAACTTTAGAAGAAAATCGCTTCTGAATCTTGCGAAAGTTTAAAGCCTGGTCCGCTGCGCCAATTTTTCTAACAAAACAAGTAGTATAACATGTTAGGGTAACAACCACCCGCCAGTCCGCTGCGACTTTCGTGTAAACAATGATTTGATAAAAATCTCTTTTCAAAAATGAGTTCCGACGAGGAAGACGTGTCTGCTGTTCTAGCAATAGTAGATTTAGTTCTACAAAGAAATATAAATAGATTCCGAAAGAAACTTTGCTAAAAGTTCTTAATCTGCTAAATTCATAATGGTCGATCATTGGTCGGTCAATGGTCTCGCAATAGAATTGTATTACAATGGCGTTTTGAACATTTATTAATGCCAGATTTCATTTATATATATTTTTACATATTATTTATTAGTGTTATATAATATATATGTCATATAAGCAATCTGAAGTAGTAGGAAGTTAGAAGTTTAGTAGGAAGTTTCATTTGTCATTATGTACGATTACCAATTATTTCAATGGAGTATCAGTGGCTGACCATTGGAAAGTCACAATGACGCAATTATATTAGTAGATTACCAAACTTGTTAAAATCAACAATTATGAAATCAATGATAGACCATTCTGACACTATTGTACTCGTAATAGCAGACTTGAGGCCCTGGCTTAAAGTATTTATGCTCGAGATTGTACGTACACGCGATGTTCAATTAGCCAGTAGTTACTACTTGACTATAAACTTTTATATATCGGATTTAGAGATAACTCTATAACAGTATTATGCATGAATATTAATCGGATATTTGTCGATCGTTAATGAACGGATAGCGCCATTTAGCGAGTTCCAACCGCTTAATTCAATTAGGTTTATTTCATCATTAGTTCCGCTGTGTAGTTAATAGTTTGCTCTACTAATATGAGAACCTAACCACTCCTTCGTAAGATGATCGTCACGAAATTCAACGACTTTCTCAAATGAGTTTTTTATTATATTTGCATTCATACATACATAAATTCACGCCTTTCCCATGGGGGTAGGCAGTAACTACAGAACGCCACCTGCTAGATCCTTACATAAAAAAATTGTCAAATTTGTCAAAAAAATAAAAATCTATATTATTAATCTGTAATTTTTATGGTGTGCAATAAAGAGTATTCTATTCTATAAACCTTTAGTTTCGTTTACGTTCTTCTATCAGCGGAGTAATTGCGTAAAACACATAAAATTACAGTGATCGCAGTCATTTTGACAGTTTATGTCTATTGCGTAATTTACGTTGTTGAGCTGAGGAATTTTTCAAACCTATGAAGCAATGGTTTAGCAATAATATCCTTCAAAACTCTCGGACAGTGATTCAAACTGTGTTATGCAATTAGAGTGCTGGTCATACACGCACGACGGTTGCGAGTATTACGCTACGCACCTGGCCTTTCCGAAGAACATCTCCAATAAGATCAGTGTATGTCCTTCTAGGGTGATTCCATTTCCATTCACATCTGCCTTTTTTATACTTGCAGTGTAAATCTACATTCCGATGCAGCCCGTCCCTTGCTGTCCTCCCTCAGCGACGCCCTAATCTGAAGTCCGTACCCCACAGGGGGTGCTCTTGGGGTGTAGTTGCTTAGTTTTAAGTTTTTTGCCCTGGACCCACAGGAGAGTCCGGTTAAGCAGACGACAACCTCCTAGGTTGAACTGCGAGAAACCATTCCCAAAAAAATATAAGTATAAAATCAAAAGAGACAGAGAGACAGTAAAAACCTCAACAACGCCGGACGTAGTATTATTTTACGACAGTATTTCCCTCCCATTAAGTCTTCATTGTATGTAACAGCCTATGGGGGCTGTGAGGGTTATACGGGCGCTAACATATAGATTTACGGCTTGATATCATAAAGCGCCGTTGAAACGCCGCGATCATTATTTTTTATACTTACTACCACTCTTTTTGAGTGTAATTAATGGACTCGTAGCTACTACACCCATCACGGTCTACATTCTTTCAAACAGAACGTAAAAGCATTAATTGTGAAACTTCATGTTCATGACAATACACAAATAAATCGACCGGTCTAAATCGACTTCGCTGAAGTTATTTATGAGGGTCATTTTAGAATAGGGCTAATTATGTAGGTCGGTTCAACTTTGGTTCCAATCATTTTTCATACGTCATGATTCTAGCAGACTGAAGGTTAACTGAGACGTCCTATAATAATGGCCTATCCGACGATACCCACATTATGGGATAGACGAGGAAATAAAATATCATCCCCACTTTACGTACAAGTGAGGTACAAAAGATTTTATTTTACCACTTTGTCGGTGTGATTAATATGTATATCCATGCCAAATTACAGAATTCTAGTACAGTCTCTGAACTAAGCCGTGGACAAACAGACAGACGGTCATGGCGAAACTATAAAAGGTCTCTGCACACAGCGGGCGCGGCGCGGCGGGACGGGACGCCGACGCGACGCTGAGTAGTTGTAATGTACTAGATATTACGGACGACGCCACACAGAGCCGTCCGGCTCGACGCGACGCGACGTGACGCTCTGTGTGGCGTCGTCCGTAATATCTAGTACATTACAACTGCTCAGCGTCGCGTCGGCGTCCCGTCCCGCCGCGCCGCGCCCGCTGTGTGCAGAGGCCTTAAGGGTTCCTTGTTGACTAAGGAACTGCCAAAACCCCATACCTAGAGTACTGTGAAGATCTGTGTCTTAATTTCTGTGAAGGTTAGTATCATCATCATCATCATTTCAGCCGAAAGACGTCCACTGCTGGACATAAGCCTCCCCCAATTGGGGGGGTTTGTCAAAATCGCCACGCTTGGCAGGCGGGTTGGCAATCGCAGTATGGTGTTAAAAATGTATAGAGAACGCTGCTGCCCATGCTCTAGTAAGTTGTGGGAGGAAATGGGGTGGTGCTATTATTTACGTCCGGCATCACATGGTACAACAAGGTTAGTATAGTGTACTGTAATGGTTGCTATGGCAGTAAGGTGTTACCACCTTACTTTCGTCTTCATACTTCCAACATTATTTGCATACTATTGATTTACTAGTAAGTACAGTCTGTTAGCACTCTAGTGATGAGCCCCGCCTATTTCGCAAATAGGCGAACGACAGGGAGCGGCCGATCGTAAACGTAACACGGTCAGGCCTCACTTAGGTCAATAAGTTAACAGAAAACTACCTATATAACGTAAAAAGAGGTTACAGGTTGCGTTTTTTACTTTTCGACCAAAGCCAAAACTGTAGAAAATACTGACTGATGGTCAATGGAGTAAGTAATGTGCTCCATTTTAGAGGTATCACAAATCGATGGCCCCACCGAATAAACGTGCAATGCTTCTTACACGATTTTTTTTTTTTTTTTTCGTTTCTTTTGCCTATCCTGCACCCACATAATTTTTTTTAATGAGTTTTAGACTCAAAGCAAGCCTATTATAATAGTGAATTTCTTTATTCTAGGAAAATAATTAATTTTAAAATTATAGGAATAATAGTTTATGTTATAATTACATGCTTTTTGAGTCGCCAAGAAAGTAAATATACAAGTCTATAGCTTATTTTTTTACCAATAATTCGATTATTCATTATTTATATCTATTTACAATGAAATGAGCGTTATTGAAGTTTAAAAGTTTTTATTTTTTGCTTAAAAGTTGTCATTTTTCTCTTATACGTTTATTCGGTGGGGCCATCGAAATCAGGAACTGGTTCCTGGAGATGAATACATTTTTATTTTTCTGACGATTCCATCTACATATCGAAGAGATTTTATGTGGTTTTTACATCAAACCGTCAAACGGCGGCTGTCATTCTTGGATCTTTAACAGTCATTACGGGTCGTCAGAAGCCCGAAAGTCTGACAACCAGTCTTACCAAGGGGATCGTATTACTCAGTTACTGGGTTGTAGAGGTCAGATAGGCATTCGCTCCATGTAAAATACTGGAATTCAGTTGCATCCGGTTAGACTGGAAGCCGACCCCAACATAGTTGGGAATTTAACTTTAAGGCTTTGACTTCCAAACAACAGACACAATAGAAAAACTATTGTTAGCGGTCACCGGGACCGCGGAGGCAGTCAATGTGTTAAACGACAAGTTTCCTAACTATCTTTACAGAGGATGGGACCGTAAAAGTGAAGAAGGATAAGAGCAGTAAAGTATAAAGGCTCCTACAAACAGGCGCGACACAAAGGCAGCGCTCGTCGCGCGACACAAAGGCACCGCTCGTCGCGCGACACGCGGTGTCTTTTTGTCGCGTCACGTGTCGCGCCTGTTTGTAGGAGCCTTAACGACGAAAATAAGTACCTATCGCATCCTAACCTTACCTAAACTTTTACGATCAGGAATCCTTTTGTTGTGCTTGTGATTATGTCATTATCTTTCAGGGTCGCCTGTTATATCTATATATATAAAAATCAATTGCTGTTCGTTAGTCTCGCTAAAACTCGAGAACGGCTGAGCCGATTTAGCTGATTTTGGTTTTGAAATGTTTGTCGTAGTCCAGGGAAGGTTTAAACGGTGAGAAAATATGAAAAAAAAAAAACTATAATGAACGGCTGGACCGATTTCGCTAATTATTTTTTTGTTGTGTTTGTTATTATCAGAAGGTTGGACGATAGGTAGCGTAGGGTAGGGTAGGTAGGTAGGGTAAGGTAGGGTAGGGTAGGGTAGGTAGGTAGGGTAGGTAGGTAGGGTAGGTAGGGTTAGGGTAGGTAGGTAGGTAGGTAGGTAGGTAGGTAGGTAGGTAGGTAGGTAGGTAGGTAGGTAGGTAGGTAGGTAGGTAGGTAGGTAGGTAGGTAGGTAGGTAGGTAGGGTAGGGTAGGGTAGGGTAGAGTAGTGAAGTTTATACTATTTATTTCCTTTGCGCGTAGACAAGCTGCCACAGTCAAATAGCTTTTGACAGAACGAAGTCTGTCGGGTCAGCTAGTTTATTATAAAAAAATCCAGTCAAGTCGTTCAAAATTCATGAATAGAACACGAAGAAAGGCAATCAATACGACGCAGCCAGTTGCTACCCTATCGATTTTTATAGAAACCGATTTAATTACGAGTCAGAGTCAGGTGTGACTCATACTACGTAGACTTATTTATGTCATTGCCATTCTTAATAAGCCTGTCGCACAGCCGTTTGGTTTTAAACAGCTACATAGCTTCCGTCATCCGTCTAAATGACATTCTCCACATGGCAGGCATGCTGCGGGATCGATCGTACAGTGCTTAGAGTTAAGGCCCAGATATATGCCAGTGACCTTGAATGGTTAGCTTGCGTGTTCTGTACTGAGCTAACGCAACGCGTCGTACGTCCAGCCAGTAATAGGAATCGCCCATCCAGGAGCGCTGTCCCAAATAAGACGCATTATTAATTTATTATACATAAAACAAAAGGTATTTTAATAAAACACGTTTATTAAAAGATCAGTAATTAAATTATCTTTAAAAAGGTGAAGGTTTCAGAAAAATACGCTTGATAGATTTAGCGTGATTCTGAGTTTTTTATCCGCGTTTGACATAACTTTACAAATTAATTTCACTATGTAATATAAACATAATCTAAAATATTCACATATTAAGTTATTAAGAAAATGCTCTAATTTAACATATATTTTTTCCAAATCATTAACACTACTCGTTTAGAAGTGATCTTCAGTATAAAATCATCAAAAGTCGGTTATCGTCGCCTCTTGATAGGGCTGGATTTTGAGATTTACGAAGTTTACTGGCCGTTAGAAAATCTGGCCACCTACTGCTGGGCCCAAAATTATAATCTAGATGTACCGTCGATACGAAAAGAATAAGGTATATATCTGAAGACCCAGAACAGACACCTCTAACAAAGAATGAGATCCGAGAGCCGGCCCAAAATGAAATGGGAGAAGGAGAAAGGGATGCAAGACGAAATAGAGAGAGAGATTATGATGAGATAGAGAGAATGATTGAACAGGATGCTTCATACACAGCCCAAAGTTGCGAAAATCTGGACATAAAACAAACTTTTGCCACAGTATATAAATGGACAGTAGAGAAACTACGAATAAACGTTCGCAACGGCACACTCACACAGACGCGCGCATCTACGAGAGATAAAAGGGCGCGTCCGTCATAGTCGTAGTGCTCTCAGTCGCGTGTGCCGTGTCGAGACGAGTGGTCGTATTATACTTTAATCTGTTTCGCCGAGGACCATCCGCGATCTTTAAAAAAATGCCACGAAAGTATTCGTCATATACGGCTGTTTGAAATCGACTTCTTCAAAACCGGAGCTTTCATTTTTTAAACTGATCTTGAAAGGTAAGAATGATAATTATATTGTTATAATCAGAAAATTATGGTCCGTGAGATCGATCATAAGAAATTCGTGAATTTATTTATAAATCCAAGATGACGGCTGCGAGAATTTTCAAATGTTTCGTCATGTGTGTCGTTTTAATGGTTTTCGAGGGTGTTAAAGACGACAGTGACGTTAAAATTTAAATCCAAGATGGCGGCTATTGGATTTACATTTTGAACTCACTATCGGCTTTAGCACCCTCGAAAACCATGAAAACGACACCCATGACGAAAAATATGAAAATTTTCGCAGCCGCCTCTTAGATTTATATTTTGACCAAAGAAAAAAGTCGCATGGAGGGCAGTGTCGCATAACATGTAGGAACGCTTTTTCGCGTGACGATTTCTACCTGTCAACTCCTACCGCAAGCCGCGTTAAAAGAACTTCGTTCCAATAGAACATTTTTCAATTTTACAAACATTAAGAGTGCCAACCCTAACGCTCCAATTAAGTGTAGGTAATTACTTCTACAAATAAGCCTAGTTTCTATACTGTCCATATTTATACTGTGCTTTTGGCTATACATAAAAAATAAAGAAGAAGTAATTTTGTCATAGCCAGTCGCAATAAAATTGTCACACGTCCTGTTCCTTCTAAGCCAATAAAATCCAACATAAAGCCCAATCTTAAAGAACACAATAAATGCACCGGCACACGAGCAGGCACGACACCGGACGATATAATGCGTTCTAACTGCTCTGAGTCAGGCATTGTAAACAAATCTGTTACTAGTGATAAGAGAATCTACCTACAGGCTTGCGGGCAATTACTCATCGTTCGTTATTAAATAACGAAGTGGAAGAACTTCATGGTGAAATTAACACGTTGAATAAATTATGTCATTTATTTCCCGTGGTAAAGTGATTGTAAAATAATCTTGCCGAGTGCTCCGTGCTTATTGTTGGAGAATAAGGCCGTTAGGTTCGAATAACTTTATAGAGTTAGATGGACGAAAAAGTTACGTTAGTTTCTAAGCAATAATAGAGAGAATAGAATTTCTAACAAATAACTAACCGAATAATAGTTTTCAGAACAATTCCCTATCGGGACTTTATCTCACATAGTCGCGACATAAAAGGACCCTATTGAATGAATTCATGAATTATGCATGTGCGAGACATAAAGTTTGGGACGGGACAACTTTATGTCGATAAACCCGTAAATGGAGATTAAATCTAGCCGTATTTGTTATCCTGGCGAACTGCCAGCAACTAAACAAGTGTCAACAGTATTCCATTATTACTGTAAACACTCTTTGACGTGAAACACGAGTAATGTCTCCCAAACTCTCCCTTCGGAAAGCCAGATGAATAAACACAAAATAATAACACATTAATACCTCGCCTCCTTCATTCATTTTTCAGTGTCGCCGGCAATCTGCATGCACTATTAAACTAAAACATATTTACATTTAAATACACACATTCACTTGGCACACGTACTAAAACAATAAAAAAAAAAAACACTAATGCACAGAACTCGTGTGCATTGCTAAAAATCTACACACTATTGAGTAATGCGTGAATACGTGAATCAAGGCCGGGCAAATAAAAATGTATTTCTGGACCAGTGTTATGGATTCCCGTCGGCTGCGCTTACGCCATTCGGGGCCATTACATCACGGACGAGAGGTCTATTTGGTTCGCGGGTATATCAACTGCTGCGACGCCGATTACTTGTGATTAACCATGGTTAGCAGTATTTCTGCGTTGGAAATAATAATTTTTGCTAGTAAGAAGTGTACTTCAATACAACATACAGTTGTAGTGTGTTGAGTAGGGGCGTCTCGCGCGCACTGTTCCGAGGGTCCGCGGATGATTCACGTCAATTGCTCCCATTTCATTAAAACGAGCGTAGGCATGCTGTCAGATGTGTCTCGGGAAAATTGTTAAATGAGATAATGAGAAGCTCGTCATAACTTAAAATTAAACTATTTTACATCAGCGGAAGACTCAGCCAGTGCAGTTTGTAAGTGTGCAATTTGTCACCGGGTGTCATTTTGAAATGGTACTTCTAAGTTATTTTAGTTGTCCCTTATCAGTTGCAGCGAATTACTCACACTATCAGTAAAAGGTATTAATTTGCACAATATAGACACACGTATCATCATATTATGCGCACTACGTATAGATCTGGAGATATAATCTACAAACAAATCTACTTTATAAAAACTGTTATTTAACTTCAACATAAAACGACAATCTGCCAATTACATTAGCTCAAGATAAAATAAGACAAAAATTCATACACTCATTAAGTCATTATATTTTTATTTATTTAAGGCGCTATGATCGAGCCAGTGGTTGCCTCGCGAATTTTACTCGCGAGATTTATTAAACATTACGAAAATAGGTAAGTATGGGATTTTTTTCTATCTATCAGTTAGTCTAATCGTGTTATTAAAAGCGATTGCATGTCCGCCAGACACTTAAATAAGTTTTATTTTTTATTTTTTTCAGATTTTATTTAACTCTGTGTTTTATGTTTCCCATGGATTAAAAAAACTAGTAAGCGCGGTCTGTCAGATCATACCGCCTTAAAGAGCTTTATACCATAAAAATCTAATCAGTCTTTACTTGCCTACTTTCAATTAGACTCAGTTAATAAGTTTGCGGAACAAAACCGACAAGACATCTATCGCCTATGATTCAGGTTTATAATATTTTTTATGATGGTTTACCCTACTAGAAGAAAAGCTTCTCTTTGAATAAACAATAATGTTTGTCACGAAATCTAATTTACAATTAAATCAAAGAACATGTCATAAAAGTTAATTATTCTAAAATACGACTTTACTTAAGGGCGCGCAAACAGTGTAGTTTTAAGCGCTATCGACGCGCATACGCTCTGCAAACGCAACTAGAGAGCTACTTTTTCAAGACAATGCACGTTGCGTGGAAAATGCGTATAAAAACACCGTCCACATAGGCCCTAAATTAGCACAAAAATACCTAAAATATTTCAGGCTTCCCTCTCACAATCCTGTCTTTTGCTAGTCCTTTCGGTAGAATCAGGCTCGTTCCGTAATCTCGCGTTGTGTGGAAAGGGGATAGAGGACTTTTGCCCTGCAGTAAGACAATACAAGCTAGCTACATTCGAGTAGATAGATTTTTTTCAGATCTTTCAAGCGACAGCAAAATAACACAAGTGCCACATGATATTCTTTTGCATCCAATTTTCATCCTTATTCAAAAGCAGTTAAAGTAGACTTTCAATTGTTATCAAAATAATATACTTGGTTCAAATCAGTTCTTTCACCTTTAGGTAAGCCTTTTATGAAAATAAAATTAAATAATACCTGTTTGGATTCACTCTCCAGCTCCAGGATCTGAAGGGTGAGGGAGCTCTCCATAGCAGCGGACTCGTTGAGGAGAGCATTTTCTTGCTCTATTCCACTCCGGGTCGTTACCTTCTGTGTTGTGTCTAGTTTCATAAGAGCCTGGTGACAAAACAAAATGTATTAGTAATATTCAGAATAGAGATTTTTTGTTCAGTGTAATTGATGCTTGCAGTCTGTTAGGACTAATTCCTATATTGTACTGATCTCATAATTAACAATTCTCAAAATCACCTTTTCCCAAAATGCCTAATTTTATAAATGTCTTTGTTTTTGATTGCCGGAAACTCTTTATTGTCTGGACAGAAAAAGTACACTCATGATATTAAATCATAAACAATATTTAAGCAAAAAACTTACCTACGTATATTATAAATACGACAATTTTATTAATACAATAAAAATAAAAATAAATTTATAGGTTTGACCCAGTTTCACAGGGATCCTAGAGGAACTTTTTTATGTGCCTGGATGAAAAGTATCCTATGAGTTATTCCAGGACAATATAGTCTATTTACGAGTGCTTGATTTTGTCCAAATCTGTTTAGCCTATTATGAGTGATGGAATAATAAGTCTTCACAAACTTTCACATGTTTATTATAAGTGAGGCAGTAAGAATTAAGACTTAACTGACCACCTGACTTTATACAAGTTGTTAAGACTAAATTGTTTTTTGAACTTACATCTTAATATTGAGTAAAGTAATCCAGCAGCAGGATGTGAAAATGTATTTAATGTAAGGTATGCCTCTTGAAAAAACCGGCCAAGTGCGTGTCGGACCACACACAATGAAGGGTTCATAGTTGAATTGAATTTATCTTAAGAACAAACTTAACATTGTAGTTGAAAAACCAGTTCTTCCATACATTCCAACTGCAAATGTAAATATGTATGCACAATATTGAGAGATTTACCATGTTATATTAAGACCATAGACGTCTTATTTGTTTTCCTGTAATCAGTGAGTAAAGAACTATTTTCTGTTTTTTTCAATAATTTAGGCTCAGTAGTTTCATAGATAATGGTCATGGTTCATCTATTTTCTTAAATAACATTAAAAGTATTTATTTTAAAATTATACAAAATATCTTAAATCCTTGCATTCCTTGCAATAAGCCCTTTCATTTGATATGTCACACGGAACAGTATTTTTTTTTTTTTCTATTTTGTCACCTAAAAGTGACCCTGATATTCAAAATTCATTTATTTACGTTACACGTCCGTGTCTGAGTCACATAAGTCCATATGTGTACCAAATTTCAACTTTCAACAGCCAATTTGCTCCAAATCTACTGGACCGATTACCAGTAGATTTGGAGCAAATTGGCTGTAACAGACAAACAGACAGACACACAAGTGATTCTATAAGGGTTCCGTTTTTTTTCTATTTGAGTTATGGAACTTTACTAACTTAACTTTAAAATTATTCCTAGATATTATAATTTTCACAGGATGTCTCAACAGACGTATAGTAATGAGAAGAGTGGTATAGTAATTTTATTCTAGGTAAGTGCATTGTCTTCACATATAAATAATTATTACTGTATACACATATTGTTAACATTTTAAAAGAGTAAGTATGGAGTTTCTTGCCCATTCTTCTCCATACGTAACTACCTTTTGGAAGGGGCAACTAGAATCAAATAATTATTTTTGTAATTTTTGACGTTCAAAAGTGCCTTTTATGTGCCTATTTGAAATAAATGATTTGACTTTGACTTTGAAGACAAAAAAATAATTTTAGAGACATTTCAATTTTTTTTCTAATGGAGAATATTGATGCTGGGATCTATACAAATAAATAAAATTGAAGTATCTGTTTGTAATTTCAAATTAACAACTTTTTACTTAATGCATATGAAAGTATACATGGTACATATAACAAAAAAAAAGGTTTATGTCGGCTAATCTCCGAAATGGCCGAATCGATTTTGACTGGACTTTCACTAGCACTGATAGCTGATAAGGAGTTACTTCAGCTAATTATTTACAATTATTTTAGAAAAAACCATGCGTGCTAAGCCCGGTGCAGCAGTTACTTATATTGTATTCAAATTGTTATATTGTCATTAGTCATTATCGTAATTAGAATTTCTAATTTACTAAAACTTTTTTGTTAATGAGTGTGCTAATGGTTTTACAAATTAGGTCTCACATGCAACAGGTAAAATAATGGATAGGTAATTATACCATAAATAATCGGTTTTAAATAGTTTTCACCATTTTCCTGAAAGCAAAGCAGTTTCAATTACAATAGTCCGACATGAAATTAATTGGTATGGTATGCACTGATAAGCAGAATACTGTAAGAGATGTATGAACCAAAGAAATATTCAACATGATTCAGGAAAAATATTAATAGGAGTAAGTATATCTTTGTAAGATAAGTTTTAAGAATATTATTCCTCACACATAATGTTGTATAGTTCACACTTACACACTACACTCGCATAGCTTTAAGTTATTCTTTATAACATCAGCTATCTGTCAGTGAAAGTCCCGTCAAAATCATTCCAACCGTTTCGGAGATTAGCCGGAACAAACAGATAGATAAAAAAAAAACTGTCTTTAGTAAAAAGCTGTAACTTTGACATTACAGACACTTCAATTTTATTTATTTGTATAGATAGAGACTAGTCAAATAAATTGTAATTCTTTAAATTTAAATAAGTAATAAAGAAATTGTATGTTAATAACTTCAATAGTACTACAATGCCATAAAACTAACTTTCTCATTCAGAAAAACTATCCTTAACTTTGGTAACAAAGTTATAACTAACTTTTCTGAATGGTAAATAAGAAAGTAGCAGTAACTAATCTGATATTCATTTAGCAATTGCACTAATGTACAATTTAAGCCTAATGCAAGAAGATGAAAGAGCTAACTGTTTCAGTGTATGTAGGTTATACTCATAATTTTCACTTGAGACTTTTGAAAGTAGTGCATAATGTGAATTGTTTAAAGACGGATTAAAATTTCCGTTTCGGCACGTTTTAATGTACCCATTAATGCATGAAGAGTGAAATGAGTAGAATGTAGGCCACTAACCTCTTGTGTGATTTCCAGGTCGTGTTTGGTGTTCTCGTACAGGCTCTCGAGCTCGTCGCATCGTTGCTGCAGGGAGCTCTTCTCCTCCAGCAGCACCAGGCCCAGCTGCGCCGACTGGATCTTCTCGCTGCTGGCTTGATCGAGCTCGCGGCCAAGCCTCTCGATCTCAGCCTTCAGCTCCGCGATCGATAAATCGCTTTGAGCCGCGGCTGCCATCGTGTGACAGTTATACGGCTAGATATTCAATCTTCATAAACAAAGTAAATAATCTCAGAAAAACAACTATATAAAACGTGTAAAATCAATTGTTTCTACATTCTCTCAAAGGCAAAACGTCTTGACAGCTCATTTCAGTGTTGTCAACGCGATGTTTGACTCTGACACCGGCCGATGTCACGTAAATAAACTACCACAGAAAAATATTTTTCTTCGATTTGTAAATAATACATTATTATTATTTGGAGATTTATCATGAATTATATTTCTCAGCTAATAGCATTGCTAGATAGACATTAGTTTTCGTTAGTAAACGATTATTTGAAGAAATTAGAACTCCCGATTCGGGATTTATATTTTTACTACTGGTAACACGAGAAAACAGACTAAAAAAATAAGAACAAATTGAGGCAAATGCATTAAATCTGAATGCCCAAAAAAACTATCAGAAAAAGAGAATCACTCATTCAAGTTTTAGCCTAGCTAAATACAAAAAATCATCAGAGCATAGCTGCAGTCTTATCTTGACTGATTATTATCTAACTGTACTCTACTGGCGGAAAAGTCAATAGCCTATTTACCTTGAACTTTACTGCACTAATGCTGAGACTTGAGGTAAATTAGCAATTTCAGTTTATTTATTTCTAATCCAAAGGTTGCCTAGTAGATAGTGCCTTACGGGTAGGCCATTTAATCAACTAGTATATCTCAGTCCATTGCGGGCTTAGACCATTTAACCTAAGTCTAAGGCTGTTGGACATAAGTTTAATCCTAGTAGCGCAGTAGGCCTGGGCTTCAGCCCGCAGCGACAGTCAAGGTGTTCTCGCAATGAAAAGAGCGTTCATTTCTGCCGCCAACGATTGCAAACGGGTGTTACGGAAGACGCTTTTCGAACATATTGGACGAATTGTGGCCGAGTCAGTGTTGCTACCAGACTACCCTTCGAACTTCTGTTATCTTTCGCTGTCTCTTATGCTGACACCAGATGGAACACTGGCTGATACTGCGCAAGAGAAGGCAAACCTATTTGTCTATATCTTCGCTGAAAATTCACGTCTTGATACGGCCTCTAACTTATCACCTAACATATCGTACTGTGGCTCCGCAATGCCGGAGATGTCATTTCACCTGAGCGGTCCGTATGGCCCTTTTGCAGTTTGGACATGAATAAAGCCAGTGATCCTGACTGCATACCCGCAAGAGTCCTGAAAAGCTGTGCTCCAGAGTTGTCTCCTGTCTTGTCGCGGTTGTATAGCCGCTCTCTAAAAAGAGGAGTGGTGCCGGAGTCCTAAATGCTTGCCAATGAGCAGCTAGTGCCCAAAAAGGGTAACCGTGCTGATCCTGTCAACTACAGACCAATCGCAATACCTCTATAATATATTATGTAAAGTTATAGAAATTAAGGGTTCTTTATAATAAACTACTAGCATACCTGGAAGAGAATAATGAGCTCCAGAGCTGTCAGAGGCACGGTAAAGCCCTTGCTGTGTCCCTTGATATATCAAAGGTTTTTGACAGCGTCTAGCATGCTAGTCTGTTGGGTAGCTTCCTGCATTCGGAATCCCTGCTGACGAAGTGAGCGATCGTTTAAAATTGACATAGATGCCATGGCTGCTGATCGAATCATAAGGTTATTGATAATGTTATGTGTTCCTCAGGGGTTTGTTCTTTCTACAAATTTATTTCTGCTGCATATTAACGACCTGTTACTACAGTTGGGTGCTATTGGGTACGCAGATTACAGCAAAGTCTCACAACGATACCTGTCCTGTGCAAGAGCCAGCAGAGAGGAAACAGCTACTCTTAGAGAGGCCATGGTGGAGTGAATGAAGTTCACCCTCGTTTCCCATGGGGCGATGACACTCTGGTCAAGTTCAATGCTCAAAAAACATAGGCGTGTCTTTTCACTGCCAAAAGGAGCCAGATCCAATTATCTCCTACTTTCCGAGGTGCATCTGTACCAGTTACCGACCGCCTGGAGCTTCTGAGCATGCAGTTAACGTCAGATCTCAACTTCTGCTCAACCATAGAGTCAAAAGCACAGACTGCAGCCAAAAAGCTGGGTATCTAAATAAAGTGAGGCGGTACTTCACATCTGGGCAACTTCTGAGTTTGTCAGGTCCGTACCTGTACGGAGTATTGCAGCCACTTATGGGATGGCTCAGCAAAATACCAGCTCGCTGCACTTGACTCGGTGGAACGCAGAGCAAAAAGGGTCATAGGCGACGAGGCGCTGGGGGCTAGGCTTCACAGCCTGGCTCATCGGCATACTGTTGCTTGCCTGTCGGTTTTCTAAAGACTGTACTTCGGAGTGTGCGCAGGAGCTCCACGACGTGATCCCACCATCTCCCTTTTACTACCGGACTACCAGACGTAACGCAGGGTACCATCGGGTCGATAGACTGTCGTACTCTGCGCTTCTCCTCTACATTTATTATGCGCACGGCCGCTCTGTGGCCACTGTGTGGAACTCTCTGCCAGCGTCTGTGTATCCTTCCACGAATAACCTGTCAGCCTTCAAAGTTAAACAGAACAGGCATCTTCTGGGCTTGCTCGTTCCATCATAGACCTCATCCATCGGTTTCCACCAGCCGAGATTGAGGCCAAGAAGTGGCCCATTTTGCAATAAAAATAAATAAATAAAAACTAGTTTTCTGTCTTTCGCTTCCTTCCAGTCTATCCTCGTATTTTTTTGGTCAGTGGTAAGTGGTGCTACTATAGTTTGACCGGTACCACTGTTCCGCGCATTAGGTATGAGCGCGGCGAGACGGGGTGCAGTGCAAGCCGCTCATTCATTAAACCCACCCCCCGCTGGTCAGGCGTGGTCAAACTATAATTGCCAATATTCGCTACCGGCTTTGAAGAAAAAATTAAACAGAGACTAGAAAGTTTTATTTACTTTTTATTTTTTAAACACCAAATTGACAATAATTACAAATTTTGTTATAAAAATTACAACAACCAACATCCAAATTAAATAAAGTGAGGGATGATAATGTAACAAAATGGAGTTTACACACTGATTGCGCGTCTTTCCGAGTGCTATTCAGTGTGGAAACACCGTAGTGGTATTTAATAATTCCAAACATAATATTGCATTTTATAAATTATAATGAAATAATTTGCTAGTACATACCGTAATAAAACATGTTAAATTAATGATATTTTGATATTGACAGGATATAATAACACTGTAATAAACAGGGAACTAAACAATGTTTGAACGTAACAAATAAGAATATGAACGACTCTACAACACTTCGAATCGCAGGCGCATGAAGTCTTGAGTTCGTGACAGACTCTTAGAAGTAGGTAGCACGAAGGTCCTGTTCTTAAGTAAGTATTCTCTCAACAAAAGCTGGAGGAGAGATACCTAGCGTGTTGTACCTAAGGTGTTGACGACTTAACGTTTCCTTTCCGCATCTTTGTTACGTTCAAACTCACCACTCAAGTAAAGAAAAGTAATGTAATTTGCATATTAATATCGAGCCAAAACATATTTGGCCCTCTAAACTATGTTAGCACCGGTATGAATATCAGATGACATGAAAAAATAACAATGATTCCCCAGTAAATTCGCTTATACTCATTTAATAATTGACCTAATTATCATACTAATCTTACTGTAAAAGGAATGCAGAAATATTATTGCTATTTTAATTCACAAAGACAATTTTGGAATGATCTATGTTAATTTCGCAGTAAGTCGACATTACTAGATTATTCTTCGAATTTTCCCAACACTAACATAATAATTATCTAAGTTGTAAAACACAATGGGAACGCCAAATTTTTTTGGTCGGTGCTGGGTCTACCGAAATGACGATCATGATGCTGAAACATCGATTTTGTATGGAGTCTTCCGCGTCTATCAGATGCGTACGCATGCGCATCTGATAAACGCGGAAAGCTGAACGGATGCGTACGCATCTCCATACAAAACCGTTGTTTTCTATGGACAAAAGCTGAACAGAGCTGAATAAGTGTGGTTAAGGCTCCGTGCACGAATAAAACTCTCTTTTGTCAATTTCTTATCTAATTGTGAGAAAACTTGAAATAATCGAAACATTAAGGCCCGTATTACAGAACGTCACTCAATACTCAAGCATTACTTAAAACTAGTTTCAACCAATCAAATGGTTTGAATCTAGTCTTAAGTAACGCTTGAGTATTGAGTGACGTTCTATAATACGGGCCTTAGTCTGTGTAACTATAAAAGTACAGTTTTTATGGTGCTAAACCATTCGTGTCAGTCACAGCAGCTGTTAATAGTTTCATAATTTTTGAGCTCTCCAAAATATAGTTTATTTCGCCGTTGATTAACTTAATGAAGATATTGTATAATCATTAAATAAAATTTTGATTATATTTTAACGGTAGCTGAAGAATAATTTGTGATTTTTAAATTTCTTGATATGATTTGCTAAATAATAGGAAAAAATATATTACTGACGGGGTTTAAAACAAAAAAAATAAGGTTTTTTCAATATTATTTTTCTACTATATTTGGTATGGAAGTTAAAAAAAGTGGTTCAGCCACATGCAAGTAGACCATATAATGATGTTGATGATATTTTTTAATGTTCAAAATCAAAAGTAGTTTCTTGTAGAATGATGAACAAATGTCAGTCTCGCGTCATTTTTCGGAAAACTTGTTGCGAATATTAGTGATTTACCGTGAATACTTAATTTATTTGAAAAATCTCTTTCAGCCACATGCAAAACAAAGAACACGACTTTTCAAATCATAAATAATTTTGTTTAAATTATTTTTCCCTTTCTCACAAACAATGAACAAAATTGATCAAAATTAGTCGATTTCGTGCACGGCCCCTTAATCACTAATAGAGAAGTCAAATCAATCTGCCTAGCCTTTTCCCAACTATGTTGAGGTCAGCTTCCAGTCTAACCGGAGCTGAATACCAGTATTTTACATGGAGTGACTGCCTATACGACCTTCACAACCCAGTTACTGAGTAACACGATACCCCTGGGTAATACGGGTTGTCAGACTGGGCTTCTCACTACCCGTAACGACTGTCATAGATCTACGAATGAAAGCCGGGACCAACGGCTTAACGTGCTTTCCGAGGCACGATTGGGTCTCGATATATAATGGATGGTCACCCATACACGAACCGACCACAGCAAGCGTAGCTTAACCTTCGATCGACCCGTGCGGCTGTTATAAATTGGTATAAGGGTTGAAACTGCGTGAAGCGAGGGCCCGTGTCGGTCAACCGTCATGTGTCTACGCGCGTGGACACGCAGGTGTGCTACGTGGGCAATTAGTTACCCGTAGTTTAAATTTAACGGTGTGCATGTAAACAAACATTTCCATACAATAGGGATAACGGATAGTCCTCTGTGCAGGGCCTGCATGGAGGCGGAAGAAACCGTTGCGCATGTGCTCTTCGAATGCACAGGCGTCACCCAGATTAGAACAGAAACCCTCGGGGCACCCAGATACTTCACCGATGTTCTGAACAGACCAGGAGACGTGATTAGCTTCTGGAAGGAGGTGGGCTGGTTGGAATAACCACCGACGGCTGCCATGGCCCACGCACAATGGTCCATCTTAAGGACTAAGTGCGGAAATCAAACCCTCTAACATAGAACAACATAGAACGGTGTGCATGTACAGTCGTATCGATGGAGAACTTAGAAAAACGACAGCCAGCAAGCTGGCGCTACCGGGGCCCGCGCGTGCCCCCGCAATGAACGCCCGTGCGGATCACCGCGTTGGGAGCAGTTTTGTATGGAACCGCTCGGGCGTTCGCTTCACGCAATTTCAAGTCTGAGGGTAGGAGAATGATGACGATGGTGCTGGATTTACCAACAGACCCAAAAAAACTCATTAGGTGAATGATTCCAAAAACGAATTAATCGAGATTAGAATCTAGGAGGCTGCTGTAAACATTTCGGTTTCCCCAAAAAGTCACAGAGGTAACCCACCACTGAACCCGATTTAGATTTATATCCCACAGTGGGGGTGATTTATAATAAGTGATAAATAAATATTGGCGTTAACAATGTGTTTCCATCTACATACATAATCTAACTAAATAATATCATAGAAAAAAAAAAAAAAACTTAAAAATAAAGATGACTATGAAGATGTTATACTTATAAAATAAAAATTTGTAAATTTTTATTATGGTCACAACAAAATCCAATATTTTGTACTAATCGGTATTTTAAACTTTAATAAGATATGAAACTAATTAAAATTTATTTTGGGGGATACTATTATGAAAAATTGGCACCGAGATGGCGGGAAACGATTTAAAGCTGAGCGTCTACTGTTTGTAGCGCCATTTTGTTTTTCGTATTGGTTGATTTTTGTGACTTAGCACAAAAGTAGTATATCTAGGATATATTATAAAATGCTTAGCAGCACGACACACTGAAGTGATTATTTTTATATCTTTGCTTTTGATGAGTCCTTGTTCCAGTATAGTTTTCTAAACTCGGTATTACAAAGGTTTCATAGCTCTGTATCGATAGTGAGAAGGCAAAGGCATATCACAGCAAGATGTGAAAAGAACCTTAGTAAAATCAGTTTTTACAAAGTATTATTGTGAGCAAAAAATTAAACGTTGAGATTATAAGTTGAGCAACACAAAATAAATTAATCGCATCACTAAACTGAGCAAAATACGCTACAACACTAAACCAATATGTTGTTGCTGTTCTCATGAATGATTTAAATGTGAATTATAATTTATTTTAAATTAAATAATTAACATATTGTTAAATGTTTATTCTACATCTACTTGTACTGTTAGTATTTAAAAGTTCGATCTAAGTGTAAGACTGAGGCATCGAGTGCGAGATAGATGGCGGTACTATCGACAGGGCTGAAATAAAATCGGAACTTTGTGAAATACTCTTGCAACAATAATAATATAAATTAGAAAACAGATAGTTTTAATTAGCCTTAACCCAAAGAAAGTTGGCATTGATTGCACTCGAAGCCCAAATTTAATTTAGATCGATTGAGACTGCCCCACAAAAACCTAATGTTTGAATTCAAGAAAATTTTAATTTACACAATTTTTTATTTCACTACCAGAAATATTGTTAGTAGGAAACACACCGAATCTTATTTAACTACTAGCCTGTATAAAATTTCAACGAATAAATTCTGTTTATTTGGCAGTGGAGCGATCTAAAGAGTTTCCATTTGATGGTTTTGACAGAGCCATAGACAAGAAAACTCCTGTGGTGTGACCTTTTTGGTTACTTTACTGGGGCACCGACAATTTTCTTTTAATTAATGACGTCTATTATATCCCGCTAAGATAGAATGAAGATATTATTCCTTTGAAAGTTTTCTTGCCTTTGGCATCGGATCTAACAAAATTCTACCTATTATTCACTACATATAACCCGCTACTTATACACCAAATAATTACGTAATAATAAAAACTAAATTCATACTAATATCGTCCAGGAATTCTAATCCATAGACATAGGTAATATCTACGAACACACTATCTGCTTCAATTTCCAAATAAAATATGAGATAATTTAATGTGAACTACTAAATTACTACTAATACTTATTTATAAGTACAATAATGATTTTTTAAATATATCATAGTAAAATAAGTCTAATTGGCCCTGGCCTAGAGAAAAAATAGGATCTGGGAAGAGCAAATAAATGAGGTGCTTTTGATAGGGTTACGGAAAGCTAGCGTTGTCCAATAAAAGTAACAGTATAAAAATATGACCCCGTCCAAAACGGAACGAGGTTTCATCTTGTAGTTAAATATGTTATCCTCAACTCTAGACCCCGGCCTCAAAATCTGATTGATAGTAATAAATTATTAAACATTACACATAGACTAGAGAAGTAAATAATGCATCCATTTACACAAATAAATATTGAGATGTATACATTAATCAGCACCAAAGATCATAATATTCATCATATTTTCATAAGGTTGAAAAATTCACTTACTATAAGATTAATTTAATTGTACCTAATTATTTACAAAACCAGATAGAACATCGATAAGGAAACACGTCGAGACGAAGGTGAAAATTTTTAATATACAAGAAAGTTTCTAGAGTACGAAAGTACGAAATTTATTAAATTAATAATATTTAATTCTTACTTTTAACGACTACCTAAAATCTCGACTGACGTCTACTATGCTAATTCTACTGTTTGTAGAAGAAAATTCAGGTTCAACAAAATGTCAGAACCGTGATAAAAAAGTTACGTATGGAAAAGAATTTGATTTACAGGTAGCAATTGGACGTAGTATAACAGAAAGGACTCGACTCACTTTATGGTCAAGAATGAGTTGTATATACCAAAGAGGTCCCAACGGTTAACGGGAGGTACCCACCTTCAAGTGGGTTGGTTCCCATGATAAAAAAAATATCTTTGTAGTGTCACGGACCTTTTTTGCTGAGTAAAAGAACCAACCGTTAGGACCTCTTTGGCATATACAACTCATTTTTGACCATAATGTGGGTTGAGTCCTTTCTGCTAAACTACGTCCAATTTAGTACAACATAACATTAAATCTTTCGCTTTGATTGCCGCCCCGGATCGCCAGGCCCTAAGGAGTCCCAATAAAATTGATATTAACACGAATCTTTTCATTTATTCTACAGCCATCTTATTTAATACGCGCGGAATAAAGTTACACAAATTTAAAAAAAAATAATGTCATACTGACGTTGTAATCGGTTGACTAAATAATCTTGTTGGTTGTTAACCTTTGTACGTATTTTTCTGTTCCTTTTTGTTGTCAGTGTATATGTGGTGAAATAAATAAATTTCGGTGAAGACCGATTACTGGTGTTTAGCTGAATTCCGAATTTCATACAAAAATGTCTACCAAAGTTTACATAACCACACAGCCAGTAGACACATCATCCCGCGCGGGCGCAGGTGGGCGGGGCGCGGACACCGTTACGGAGGGCGTAGGCTCCGCCCCCCCTGATTCCTTCCTTCCCGCCTGCTTCGACACTTCTGCCTTTTGCGGCGGAGGAAGCTTAGCTTCTTGCGTCTGTGGTTTCACCTTCGTCTCCTGGCCTAAAGAACTGGTGCTAGGAGTTCTGACCCGGGATTTGGACATTGACAGGCGACGCTCTCGAGTGTTGATGATAGAGGTTAGGAAGGGAATCTGGTTGCTGATCGCCATCATGAATGGTTTGTAGCCAAGGCTGGAACAAAAAGTAAAATGTGAAAGTTTGTGTATGTTTTCAAATGGCTGATAATATGATGTGGTAATGCAGAGGATTCAGCGCACAATGCTACATTCGCCAAATGACACATTCGCACATCATAACTTACACTGGGTATATTATCTTGCATAGATAATATTGTCTCGTAGACATGAGGCTTCAATAAAGCAATTTACGGAAGCTATCGAAGCCTAACAAAGCCTTATCTTTCAGATTTAAACATTATGTGGAAATATATTTTTTCACCAATCCAGCTGCTTTTGATCAAAGTAAAGAACAAGTTATGAGATGTTACGTAAAGTTAATATTAAAGACGTAAGTACCACTCAGCATCAGTCCACGCGCATATATCCTGCAGTGTCCTGCGCAGTCGTCGCACCGCGTCCAGACTGACGTCATTGCCTCGCGCCGCGTTCGTAGTCCGTAGCACTGCGAGCGCGTCACGTAGCACTACCGCTACGATTACTGCCCATTCCACGCAACTTGCTTCCGTCATTAGTTGTAGGTAGTATCTGGAATAATTCAAAGGATTTTCTAGGTGGCACAAAAAGGCAAAAAAAGATAGGAAGTCTTGGAGATTTTCCCCACAAGAAATTCTGGATCACTCTTCGCTTTGCTGTGTGAAACGGAGAAAAAATATTTGATGATTTTTTTCCGATTTTTCTCGACCGCAGGTATTTTAGTAACTTGAAGTATTTTATCGTGTTTAGATATTGATACCCGTCACGTCTGCGGAGTTTCGCTAGCTAATATAATTTGACCCTGTCGAGATGGTTGTATCTACAGCTCGCCCAATTATATTAAAACTATATTTGTGGTCCACTTTCGTGCCCCATAACTTACGATTATCTATCAGGGGCGCAACCTTCATACAACTCGATTCCTATCGGCCTCCCTTGAGAACAATCACTCTTCTTAGTGTCTACCTACTTATTGCCAAATAATATGGTACACCTGTGTATGTAACAGTGTATTACATGATGAGGCATCCGCATGGATCTGTGAAAAGCGTTTTGCCAGTACTTCGGTTCAGAAAAAACAAAAAAAAAAAAAAAAAAACAGGTATCGAACAAGTGCCATTGTCGGTAAGGTAGCGAATTGTACCTTTGTGAATAGCTATGTTGATACATTTTTCCTTCAGCTTTCCTCTTCCGGTAATTATAGCTGCGCTACTATTATCTATCACAGTCATGAAATTAGAAAGAATATGCCACCCACCTGAGCTGCACATGCGAGGTGTGGGAGCCTCGCTCGGCCTGGTGGTGGTGCAGCCTCTCCATGAGCGCGGCGTAGCGTCGCTCCTCGCCCGCGCCCAGCACGTCGCCGCCCCACGCCACCCCGCCACCCTCGGCTACGCTGCCTTCGCCCGCAGAACTGACAAAAACATATCATCGAATAAGGAAATGTGTTGCACATGCCCAAGTTAGTCTCAAATTATACTCAAATGAAAGAAGTCATGTCGAATTCTTGTGACCTTTCAAAATAAGTAATAAACATAAGATCCACTTGACGACAAATGTTTACAGCAAGACTCCTGTAAGGATCACGTTAAATATTGGCGTGTTTACATGGTGAAATAATTATTTAAAAAACTGCTGAAGTCAAGTTGAATGAAATCAGTAAGATAATATTGTTAAACTTTTTTTTTTGTAATATTGGTACACCTCTGCCTAACCCTTCGGGGATTATAGGCGTGATGTTATGTTAATTTCAATAGCTTTTGGCTACTTAATTTATTGTTTTGTAATGTTTAATGTGCGTCTTACTTTTTCAGTTTTTTTTTTTTTGCCTTCTTTCTAATCGAATAATTTACGTAACCCCTACGACGTACTCCATAGCTGTCTGATACCACGTAGGTAACGTACCTGACAGGTCCTGGCGACACTGGTACTGCGCCTGTCATCAAAGGAAGCGCAGCGCGTAGCGGTAGGCTCATGTATCCGCTGTCACCGCATAGACTGTCTGATTCAGCTGATGGTGTGTAGGAACCTAGAATAATAACATTTTCATAATATTAACAAACAGCAATAACAGTGTAAAAATTTTGGAGTACATTAATGTATAGTCTAATAGTAGATTGTACATCAAGTGCATAAAACGCACCATTTTACGCGAGATGTTTATCCATCCAAGCGAGCTTGCGAGCGAGGATGGATATAGAGTGTAAAATGGGTTTTATGGGCGAGTTGTACACTCTACTTTTCACTTCGATTGCGAGGAAATGAAACAGCAACATGTAAAATAATAAATGGACGAAATAAAAAATATTCATGATGTTTTATTGTGTACTTTAGCTGTTGGTATCCTTGCCTTGTTCTTAGAATACTAACGAAACAAATTAAAGTAAAGAGGTTATTCTATGAAGTTGAAGTTGTTTGTGTGACTGTTGGACTGATCGCCTTGGTCTTCGACGAAGATTTTACTTTATGGTCTAGAGCATAAAAAGCGACTTTATATAACTTTTAGAGCATGAGAAGTGAAAATACTATTCTACAATTTCGGCGTTAAATAATAAGTGCCATTAATCATGGCAGGTCATAAAACGAAGGAGAGAGATGATACCACACTCAATATAGTATCCCACTTGCACATTTTATAACCGCGACTGTCGTGAGTCTTGGGAATAAGTCGCTCGTTTTCTTTTGCCAGCTAACTTGCGACTAAATGTATTACACAGTGTACTTACTGGTAACAGTGCTGCCCTTCCTCTGTAGATACTGCTCCGCATCGTTAACTACAGGGTACGGCCACGCGAAGTCTTCGTGTAATCTCTTCACACACAGCACCGCACTATCGACCCTAGCTGCTCTCTCCCTCTCTCCCGCTAACCACGCGACTAAGTGCAGGTCTAAAGCAGCCGCCATTTTGCCTAGCGCATATAAACGGGCCGTGGACAGGAGGAGACGTGCGTGGCGTTGGATCATCATGTCTATGAAGAATTCTTCGGCTGTACCGCTGTAGGAGTCCCTAATAGGAGAAATAAATATTGCAATTTTATCTGTTAAAATTTTTGCTACACAGAGACGGCACTAATAAGCGGTTATATCACGGCTTAGTTTCTTCACACCACCGCTATAATTATTATCCATTGCGAATGACAAGGACGGTAAATACCCTTCCAAAAACATTTGTTTCACATTAAACCCACCGCCACCTCACTACATACCCCGTACTATTTTGGTCCTTCGAGCCGGATCGTGCCTCGCGTAATTTCGGTAATTCGGAGTTTCGTCGGGCGAGATCAAAACTATCGTAACAAAAAAAAGTTAATGTATAACGTGATGCTCTCGGTAACATTCGAGTTGCAGCAAAGGCTGAGTACCAAAAGAGGAGAAAAATAAACATCATTCCATTTCAACCTCCTATAACATGGCAGAGTTCATTGGAACTCAATCAATGATTTTTAATAATAATGACTAATTTATTCAAACATCCGAAGGCGCAGCACAGATGCAATTATATTAGATTTTACTCTAATCTTTTATAAAATATGAATTAATAGTTTAAATACGATGAGAGAAGAATGCTGCTGCCATAAACAAAAGGGGCGCATCTCCACAGATGCCACTTTACATTTTACGTTCCACAAAAATGTAAAGAAACATAAGCCTTACTTAACACATTGACTGCCACCGCGGTCACCGGTGACCGCTAACAATAGTTTTTCTATTGTGTCTGTTATCTGGCAGTCAAAGCCTTAACAAAAAAAGCGTATCTTGTAAGCCTGATTTTTCCCCATTTTCTTTCCTCAGATGCGCCAATTTTATTTACGGCGGCAGAATGTTTGATTACTGTCTATGCTGGTGGCGCTAGTAATGATGAAACTTGGAAGCTTTCTTTCCATTTTACGTACCTATCTGCCCTGGCCGGAACAGACTTCTTCCTCTTGACGGCGGCTGTGGCTCTTGCGGGAGGAGCGTGTGGCGGCGGCGCGGGCGGAGGGGGCGCGTGCGCGGGCGGGGAGGGCTCGCGGGGAGACACTGTCGTACTGAAGCTGCGCCCGCGACCACCCGCCAGCTGGACAAGGAATAAGGATACAAGCTAATTCATTATTGTTCAGATGAACGAACTATTATTACATGATGTTTAATAACTATGTAATTGACTTTTTCTCAAAAAACCATGACAAAAAAGTTTCTTTTAACTTTGGCAGAATACTACAAGTTCAAAGCAATTCAAATCAATCTACATATTAAAATAAAATCATGCAATATTTTTACCCGGCTGTTTACCTGCATACTGCCCAGTATCACAGACAAGTCCTCTGCGTTGGGGCTGACTGTCTGTGACTGCACCACTTGCCCGTATTTCGCTTGAACGTTTACCGAATTTCTCGGCGAATCGACGTCGTTTGGATCTATAGAGCAAACAATAAAGTTGCTATAACAGTTTAATGTAAGAAGAATACTAGGTAAAACCTCGCAGTAGAAGAAATTCGCATATTCGGCTTCCCCGTCCAGTTTACAGCAAGTGGTAACGAAGATAAGTGCTAAGTCTTGTGACGTCAGACACTTTTCTATCCATACTAATATTATAAATGTGAAAGTAACTCCGTCTGTCTGTTTTCGTACGTTTTCACGCCTAAACCACTGAACCGATCGTCATGAAATTTGGCAGAGATTATAGCCTGGGATATGGAGACGAACATAGGTTGGGCAGTGTTGATGGGCGTTTTCCATGGTTAATGTCTCAGTATGCTTATGGGGATACTCACATACATTCATCAACACACTATGTATGTGACAATAAACTTTTATATTTTGGAATGCTTTACGCGATAACCATCGATTTAGAATACCCTAGATACACTATCACCTACAAATCAAAGTCGCAAAAGTGTCCCATCGCTAAGTTACAAGTGTGTGCGTCTACTAAGGCAAATCTAAAACACATAATGTACTTAAGAACATTTCAATTTTCCTTACATACAACCTTATGTGCATGGAATTAAGGTGTGGTTTCGAGTGCGCGCGATGGGCGGTTATGACATTTCAAAATTAGACCATCGCGCAAGTCGTAAAATTTTATTGCTCTCAGCTGTAGGTAAGATAATTTTAAACGATACTATTCCTTAAGCAAATGCTTATTAAGTCAAATTCAGTTTACGCCCCGTGACAATCGTAAAAAAATATTGCTTTGGAACAGAAGGATAATGGAGTGGTCTTGAAATTTTACTCAGTACTATGTGCTTAAATAAAACAGGTTGAGGTGGTTAAAATTAACTTATTTTTATTTTATTTATTAAGACAATTTAAAAAGATTGATAGACAATGGTGCCGATTCTCTTGTCACAAAATTCTCTAAACTAAGACTAAAAATCACCAAAATTTAGTTTATTCCTGTCAAACGACTATTTCCTATTCTGAAATTGACTAAAGTGACACAAATTAACTATAATTTAGTTTGACAGCTCTAAGATGGTACTGAGTTTTTAAATTTAGTGAAAATGGCAATTTTACTATTCTGAATTTGACGTTTTTTAACTAAAATTTAGATTTTCTAACTAAATCTGATATATTTATAATCGCGATTAAAAAGGTGTGGAATAAAATTAGTTTTCATGAACTAAAATTCACACCAATCACCGACTCTCACGACTTCTGGTGCAAAACCAGTACTGTATATAAGGTGTATCTATTCATACACGAAATATTTTAAGAGAAACATCTTTAAGTCGTAAAAAAGCCACAGCAGCGAAATTTTTTATTTTTTATATCTATGTGTTTTATATTTCTACATAATTATTATAATTTTAAAATTGCTTGAGACATTTTGCGAAAAAATACTTTATTTACTTATTCTATGAATGACCCGCCTCGACGCGGTGACGCCGAACGGTGCGGTGGGGTAGCGGCACTAGCGCGGTGAATTTTGATAATCGTATCAAGTATTTTTTTTTTTTAAATAATATACTCAGAATAAAAAAAAAATCATTTCCATGGCTTCTTTACCACCTATATGTGTATCACTTAAAATATTTCGTGTTTATCCCAATATATTTTTTTTTCTTTTCTTTTGCTTATATCTCCAAAATGGTGCGTCCTATCCTTCGATCAATAATAGCACTAGATTCCCGATAAGCGCTTCAAAAACGGCCCGGAAAATAAGAGCACAAATACTTTTGTGGTCTTATTTCAAATTAGTATCGTCCAAACATAGCCAACGTTAAGACGTCAAAATGCCGCAGTGCGCGATCATAATTGTGTAAATAACCACCGTAACACCAAGATTTTGGAAGGAATATCTTTTTTTCGGTAAGTTTATATCATTATGCATGTGTTATTCATAAAATAATAACAATTAAATAGTAAATTATACATCATTTAGCAAATATTATGATTGTTTGGCCAATGTTTGCGACAACGCACCAACTATTGTAACAAACATCGACTGTTCTGGAACAGGGAAAAGCATTGAGTAGTATTATTATTTTATATGTTATTTTTGTTTGTAGATTTCTTAGCGACCAATTTCGCAATGCAAAATATCATAATATAAAAAAAATATCGTAATATATGTTTTTGTATCTATTGTCGCGAAAGAAAGAGGAGAAGAAATATTTAAACCTTGAAAAAGTTATAAGTAACAAATTGTTGAATTTTTTATTCAACAATTTGTTCAATTCATTTTGATAAATTGGACATAACTGAACTGATCAATATTACAACCTGACACGGACCTGCAAATTGCATAAAACGCAAGAAAATTTGAATTTCGCGGGCTACCACAGCGCATCCCCCTTATTAAAATAACTATTGTACTAATTTAGTCCTACTACCAACTTTTTTAAATTGATCAAAAATATTTGCTTCCTTAACCCATTTACGCCCGCTGTCCTCATTTGGGGATACTTCTTTAAGTATCCACATTTTTTAACTTATTTTAGCTATCCTTAGTTTGCAGGCAAATTCGTAGGGCCCAAGAGTGTGGCTTTGTAAAACAAATTATACTTTTGTGATTTATTGGATTGAGTGGATGAAATAAGTGATTTTATTCACTTCATTGAGCAAATAGGTGTTGGACTAAAGGTAAGTCATATTTTTTTTTATATTTACAATATTTTTTCTCTTTTTTTTGTATTTATCACTTGGGCATAGTTTCGACTAGTAAATATGACTAACCGATCGTTTGATGTTGCAAATGACCATCGAGGACTCGAGGAAGCTATCGAAAACATTCTGAATGAAGTGGATGATCCAGCTGTTAGTAATGTCATAGTGGCCATTCCTCCAGGCAGCAGTTCATAAGAGGCAATCCCGTACGATTTGGGAACAAAAACTGAATGATTGCAATTGCTGATGGTTATTGTTATGCCTTCGATGTATACTGTGGTAAATCAGTAGGAGGACCCAGTAATGAGCCTTTGGGATCAAAAGTGGTAAAGGGCCTGTTGGAAAAAGTAATCGCTCGTTTGCATGAGGATATCGTGTATTTCGTCAACTTTTTTACCAGTCACGCATTGCTGCGAGATTTGCGTGAAGCTAGTTATCGTACAACTAGTACTGTGAAGGAAAATAGGACGAAGTAATGTCCTCCAGTGGCTTGACAAGTGTTTGTACCCCCATGGTACAAACACTTGTCAAGCCACTAGTGAACATTTCATAACATTTATAAACTATGACTTTGTTTACCCTCTTGGTAAGGTAAAAACATGGAGCTCTGCAGAAGAAGGAAAGGTAGACGTGGACATCCCTTTTGTCTTCCAGAACTACACCAAAGACATGGGCGGAGTTGATCAAGCTGACCAGTCAATCGCAGTATACCTAACAGCTATAAGAGGCAAAAAATTGTAGTGGGTTCTGTTTACCTATGTACATGCTGGATTTGGCTGTAGCTAGTGCTTGGCGTCTCCATGTCCTGACCGCTGAAGAGTAACTAGACCTCCAGTTTCGGCGAAGTATCGCCCGATTTTATTTGAGGAGTGTAGGCCAATGCCTACACTCCTCACTCCTCTTTCAGTAAAGACCCGATGAAAAGCGTCATAAACGTTCTTCAGTGGTGCCAAATATGAATCTAGATAGTGTTGGACACTTCCCCCAGAAACTGCCAAGCCAGCTAGGATGCAACGAATGCCAGATGAAAGCACGTTAGCAATATAAAATATGCATCAAAAAATTGTGCATCGAAAAAGTATGCTTTGAAAAATACCATACATAAGCCCATTGGCCCCATTTGAGGACGGTGTTTTTTAATACATAAGGAAGTTATTTATTTTTAATTTTTCTTTATAAAATGTCTTACTAGCCTCTCATAGTTACTTCAATAAAGTTTTTATCAAAATTTTACTACTAGTTTGTATTTGGGTTAAAAAAAAACATTCGCTTAAAAAAATAATATTATTATTCTGCAACTCTACGTCTTTCAATGATTACTGTGTTCTGAGCATTGAAATGTCATACCAAGAACTACGTCTAGTTCCAAAATAGAGTAAGCACAAAATTGTCAACAAAATGTCTTTAACCTTATTGCTTAGGTTTTAAGTTTCATTTTAGAATAAATATTTTTGTACTTATTATAAAAATGACTTTTTATTTTCAAGTGACATTTTAAATTTACCTTTCTCCGATGATAGAAGGACTTAAATATAAATATTTTGCAATCGTAATAAAACTTTATAGTTGAGTGTTAAGGTTTATATTGAACTGAAGTTGTTAATATTATAAAACTTTTTTCTATATTTGGTAGTAACAAATGTAAATGTGTATGTGTGTGTAAACGTGGCCACTTCAATGACTTATTTTTGTTCCTGATCCTGTATCTAGTGCTATTATTGATCGAAGGTCCTATCGCAAAAATAATGAAAATTTCGACCCCCTTTTATGTACCCTTAAACCGCTATTACTCTACATGTAGGTAATCTTTTTTTTTTTTCCACACAAAAAGTGAAAAATTCCATAAAAAACACGTCGTGGACTCGCGGCTGCCCCCCAATGCGCGTCTCCGGCTCTAAAAAAATCATAGGCAAACAAGTACAACGTTGCGAACCATAAAAAAAAAAAAATACCACGTGGAGTCACGATTGTCAAATTCGATTTAGTTGAGTCAAACTTATTTTTAAATTTAGAGAATTTCGTTTGCAGAATAGCTTTAAGATTCTCATAGCCAAAAGTAAAGAATTTTAGTGATAGTTAGTTTAGTTCGGTGTACAAGAGAATCGGCACCATTAACTCAGCACATTAACTCAGTAGTCACAATATTTTATGTAAAAACTTACTGCAATACATGGAATAACCGCTTTCTTTACTTTCCGAAAGCCTTTCTTCGTATAATACATGTCATTTTCTGAGAAGTGACAAGAGCGAACCACACAATTTTTTTTTTTATAGAATCATTTGGCTTAAAAAAATCTTCACTCCTCTCATTAGCTATAATTTTTCGCCATTTTTCCCTTTCAATTAATAATAACTATAATATAAAAAACACCAATCATCATTCAAATAAATTTTGCTCATCTCCGGACAGGCTATAGTTATTCTATGTTAATTCCATATTATTGACATACCGCAGAAAGAAAAAAACAATAAGCGACTCTATTCATTTAATATTTGACTATGTTCCACTTTATACTATATTATTATACTACTATATTCCATCTCCTTTCCACTTAATACAAGTGCTGCGCGAGGGAAAAAGCCAACTGCGTAGCGTCAAATGAAGAGACGTATTGAAATAAATTTTAAAAATATATGTTTTTAATGAGTTTGAAGGCGTATTTTGCCACAAATTCACTACATTATAAAACTATTATCTAGTACTTTCCGAAAATACGATATGCCATTCCTTTTCAACGTGGTTAAAGTGTTATTTTTGCAGTTTTTTACGGAGCACTTTGGCGTGTTCACCCGACAACGAAGCGCGCGTTACTGAGAGCGCAACTGTGCTTAGAAGTAATTTAAGCACAGTTTTATCGAGACACATTTCAAGCGTTGACGGTGTATCTAGGGTATTCTAAATCGATGGCGATAACCGACATCTACGCGGGCGGAGCCGCGGGCAAAAGCTAGTAGGATATAATTTAGCGTTGATAGCTTCTGTCATTTTTTTACATAAACTTAATAGCGTTGTCACCGGTCCACTAGTGCCACTCCTTTAAAAACATATTATCTCATGACTAAGAAGGAATTATGAAAAATGGCTCAATCAACTTTATCGGTAAGTGTGTCTAGAATTTTTTAATACCTTTTATAAAGTTTCATATTGAGACATGAAGCAACAAAATACGATCTAAATAAAAACGGCCACATTCCTCTAGATCGTATTTTGTTGCTTCGTGTCATCGTGTGATCACTGAACTTAAATTTAGTTTAGTTTGTGAACAAGGGAATCGGCACCATTATCAGTATTTGCACAAACTTTTCAATCGGCTTTGAAATACGTAAACTCAAAACGCTGTTGGTAGAAATCAAATTTTTTAACCAGTTGGGTAATTATTGCTTAACACACTTTTGACAGTTCAACAACATTCATTGTGTTATTTACATGATTCAACAGTTTTTTTTTTTTTTTCGAACTTTATTATGAAGCAATGGTTTAGCAATATCCTTCAAGATCATTTCAGATTGTGATTGATAGTGTGTAATAATAAATCGAATAAAAGATATTTTCCCAAAACATAATTTACCTATAGCTCTCAAGAATCTGACCAGATCCCTGGCGAGATCCCACCTCTCCTGCTGCAACGCAGTATCGAGCAGTTGTGTCGCTAGCTGTCTGCTAACCGTCGAACTTTCCAAGTTCTAACAACAAACATTTATGTTTAACATTGAACAATGTATTGTTCAGGCAAACGATATGTATACTGGGTGTCCCAAAAATCAACTTCAAGCCGGAAACGGGTGAAAAATATTTGTGTTTTAATTTTGGATTGAAATTTACACAAGGATTATTCAGGGTTAAAACACAAAAAAAATATATAATACAGGTAGGTAAGAATTTAGTTACAAGTACTAACTAAATTCTTACTAACTAGATCATTACAGGGTGAAATTTACTAATTTTTTTATACCTATTATTTTAGAAGCACATAAGAATAAGATTTTTAAATATTTTTCTGTTAATTGTCACCTAACTGGCCTATCATCCGTTTTCGGCTTGACGTTGATTTTTGGGACATCCTGTATATCAATGCATATTCAATTACGTCATATTTTTTCTAAATAAAATATATTTAGTTGTTAGTCTACAGATACATACATTAAGCCAGGTACTCACTTATGGATGTATAATCTAACCGATAACGTTACTGTAACTGGTACACTTACAGCTCGGTAGTGAGTACCAGGCTTAAAACAATGACATAATATTATATTCATTGAATAAATAAAGAAGATATAAGGCACTATATCGTGTGCACAGGTCGTACAGAAAATATCTAAAGCTCTTGCCACATAACGAAGGCATGGCGAACCAAAAGCGAGGCGAACATTTTTGTGATAATTGGTTTTGTATGCATCACGTCAAACAGAAAAGCGAATGCGGAGCGTAGCACATTCAAAAGTCGCTTTTGCCACGCCACGCTTTCGGTTCGCTGTTCTATGTGGCAAAAGCATAAAAGCAACTTTTAAGGCTTAAGGGGGAAGCGCTAAGATAGATCGCGAGATAAAAAAAAATCTTATGATTTTTTTTTTCAATCAATTTGCAGCTCATTGTCGTTGTATGTTGATTAAAGTATGATTCGCGGCCGTAACAAATATATATTTACAGAATTATAATCATTAGAATAAGTAATACAACTCCTCACATACACACCCTCACACTCATATACTCTCAGTCATACCTACAGCCTACAGTTTCACTCACATATACTCCCTACACATATTTACACCCACTCATACTCACATTTGATTTAATTTAAGTTAGGTAGTGTTAATATATGTAGTTTTAGCATAAAAACTATACGTTTTGCTTTATATATAACACGTCTATACTCCATTTATAATAGCATTAGACAGAAGTTAAAAAAGGTTATTTTTGATGCACACTTTATAACAAAAGTACAATAAACTTGTTATAGTTACGATTGACGCCAAATCGATTAAAATAAATTTATATATCAGCTATCACACTTAATTGTAATCATTTAAAAAAACAACCATATGAAATTAAGTAGCTTTCATTTAGATATATTATTTCATTCCAATTTAAAATTACAGTGCCTATGCTAAAAACCTAAAAGAAGCAGGAGTCAACAATACTGCAACGCTTTTTGTTTCACTATAATCCTACCAAATCTAAAATATTACTTAATCCCTTCATAAGCTGTGACAGCCGGGGATTTCTAATTTAACTGGTTTATGTCGTCTGTGAAATTGACTTGACAATGTTCTAAGATTGTCATGTATGTCATTTACTTGTGAATACTTTGTTTGTTATTGTTTAATTTTCGTGATTTTGTTGTTATTTATTAAAATAATAAATAATATTTAGTTATTTCTTTATTATTGTATTGTTATCAGTGTTGTCATTGGGTTGTTTTTACAAAACGTTACTTTTTTTTTGAGCTATGAGTGATCCCGGTGCGGGACCGAGTGGCTTACAACATATAAGTACTGAGTCTGACCAAAGCCAACGGCGAAAAAAACGTGGTCCAAAAGTTGACTCCGACGAAATAATAATGTCTCCCAAAAAAAAGAGAACGCTGCGTGCTGTAGAATTGGAGTCCTGGCCTGCAGATACTCCTCATTATAGGACTGAGATGATAAACAAAATCGCAGAAGTTGCTGGTAAGGATGATTCATAAAATTATTACTATAAAAATATTTGAAACTAACATGCATTGTGATAAAATGTATTATATTTTAGAAACTCCGCACATGATTTTATTATTTACAGGCGTATCTCGGGCTACTCTGTCCAATATTCTCAAAGAGTACAACATAAAAAGTCGCCTGCAATCTCCCCCTCCCCAACAGAAGCACATGAAACGTGATGATTTTGATGACATCACATTTAGTGGAATATGCAGGAAAATTCATTCCTTCTTCTTTAATAATGAGTTGCCCACCTTGGAAAAGATGCTGGAAGCAGTTAACAGTGACGAGTCTCTGCCAGATTAAAAAAAAAGCAGTCTGTATAAAATAATTAAATAAACATTAAAGTTCACATAAATCAAACGGAGCAGAAAAAGTGCACTCATAGAAGTCATAGACAAGCAGGAGATCGTCCTTTGGAGACTAAAATATCTTCATGAAATAAAAAGGCTAAGGAATAAAGGAAGGAAAATATATTATTATTTAGATGACACTTGGCTAAATGAAGGTACAGTGCTTCTAAATTTCTTAACAGCTATTTATGCACTAAGCAGTGTATGACCTCTTGCATTCAATAACATTATAATTAATTATACAGTTAAACATAATTTCATAAAATTGGTTCGTGAAATGAATGGTATTTATATTAATAACCTTTTATCATACAAACAGGTCACACGAAAAGCCTAATATGGCATGACACTAATAATAAGTCTTCAAAAGAAGCACATTGGGAAGGTCTATCTGCTGGTTTAAAAAATCCAACTTATAATCGGTCATACTGGTATGTATTTTATGGACTGTCCTCGCCATAAAAAAATGAACAGCACATTGTTATTGACTATTAATTAAGTAATACATATTATATTGTATTATGAATTAACGCATGCAAAGCGAACTTTTAAAGTTATAAATTTTGTTATAGTATTTATCTATGAACTATTTCCAGCAGTGAAATTATATAGGGGGTACGGAATAATTGACTTGTATTAATTTTATTTCACAGGGTTTGTGAAGGGTTTTTAATGGATGCTGCGTTAATATTTGATGCAAAGAAAGGTGATGAAGATGACCACTCCGAAATGGACGCCTTCAACTTTAATAATAATAATTATTTATTTATTTACACTTCAAGACACAATCATCTGTGTAGCCCTGACTATTGTACTAGGATTTCCTGTTTCATAAGAGCCAGACCTCTCAATTTACAGGGAATATGTTATAGAAGCGCGATAGACAAAAGTGAAAATGGTTCAAGTTAATTTTGTCAAAAATTGAGAGTGGCGCTGTAATTGTTATGGACAATGCGCTATACCACTCAAGGACATTGGAGAAGCTACCAACCACAGCTACACGAAAGGCAGATATACAGGAATGGTTTAAAAGCAAAAATATTCCTTTTGAGGAAAAAGATCTTAGGGCAACTTTATTAGAAAAAGCAAAAATACAAAGACATTTATACCAAAAGTTTGTTGTAGATGCCATGTTGATGATAGCCATCTGGCTAGAGAGAAGGGAATTTCAGTATTGCGCCTCCCACCCTACCACTGCGAGTTCAACCCTATAGAATTAATATGGGCTCAAATGATGGGGTATGTGGCTCAACATAACAAAACGTTCAAATTAGACAAGGAGAAACAATTACTCCCACAAGATCTGGATAGTATTACGCTAGAACGATGGCAGTCTTGCGTTGCTCATGCAATTAAAGAAGAGGAAAAGTTAAAGCATAATGGATGATGTGGTAGAAAGATTTATTATTAGGTAACGTCGGTGAAACTTCTTCATCTTTATTCTCTGATGATACTCGTAGTGACTAAATTATATGATGAAGACGAAGAAGTTACACCAACTATTGTGTGTTGAAAGTTGTTGTTTTAAATAAAATATTGTAAAAAAAAAGACTTTTATTTCCTTTAATCTTAATTAAATTTAAATCAACACGACGTAATCGTTTGTTTCATTCATTCGTTTTGTTGTAAGTAATGTGTGATGAAGATGTTATTACGACCTATTTATCAAAGTTATGTTAAAACATTTTTAGTTTAATTGTTTAAACTTTTAACTTTGAATAAAATGTTTCGCACTCCTGCTTCTACGAGCCTCTTTTTTCTAATGTTATAGTAAATGAAGTATAGCTATGGAAGAGCGGACTCTCCTAATACAGGCACTATCTGCCTAAAAGGAGAATCCAATCAAAAAAAATTGTTTAGGCCTTTACTTGTTTTACCAATATACTATTTTTATTTATTTTATTTTTATTTTAAGTTAGTATAAACCCCAAATGTCAAGATTTCATGAAATACTCATTCAATAGGTTAATATAAAATTAGAGAGTTGTATTGCTGATTTTAATGATTATAATTCTATTAATACAGATTTGTTACAGTCGCAAATCATATTCAGATCTACATACAGCCTGATACTGCAAAAAACCTAAGAAAATTTGAATTTCGCTGGCTACCCTGGCGCTTTCGACTTAAAGAGGATATACACCTTTCTAAGTAAAGAAGAAGTATTGCTACTCTCAACTAAGTACATTTGATCGAGTCTAAGGTTAGTAGAAATTCGCATAAAGAAGCGGACAGTATTGTTTTAATGTACCTTAAACAGCTGCAAGAAGGAAACATAATTAATTCAGAATCATAACGTTTTACAAATAATCTAGTATTTATCTGAAAACTTTGCATATACCTGTAGTATGATTAAGTATGAGGCGGCTGTGTCAAGCATCTTGCGTTGTAAACATTCTTGGAACAATTCCTTTGGTTTTCCTGCCGCTGAGAATAAATACGCCCATAGTGCTATCTCTGTCTTTCTTGCGCACTGTACCACTGTCTGAAAAAGGAATTATATTTGTTAGATCGAGCGTCAGCGTCGTACAGATAGTATTAAATGATAAAATAAATATATCGGCACCCGGTCGGTTGCTTTTTAAAGTGAAGGCACGTGAACATATACCTAAGGGTACGAACTGAGTGCACGCTCGACTCTCGGTCCGGCGGGGCGGCGCGTGCGGCGTTCATGTTAAACACATAGGGGTCTATTTATAAACGCTGCTTAAAGTTAAGTAATGATTAGCGACTGTTTAACCATACATTTTTGACGTTTGAACGTCACTTAACTTTAATAAACCCCATACAATCTCTCGCGAGTGTCCTGAGTGGCGGCGAGCGGCGCGGCGAACAATCTTTCGCCGATTGCACGCGACGCAAAACGCCCCGCCGCAGGCTTTTTCACTCAGGCCGTACACTAAGAAGTTGGCAGAATCATCTCAGCGCTGATTTGCTGGATTAGTTTTCTCCTCTACTGATCGTTATTCTCCTCTACCGATCATTATTTCTCCTGATAAAGTTTATTCTGTTTATATGTATGTATGTACATATCTAAAAATTTACTCTTGTATTTTATAGTTATTTCCGTTTTATCTCTATCCCTTATGTTGCACTTGCCATGTTTCCTCTCTGCATCACCTCAGGCATTAAGTCCGCCTTTGTACGGTATTTTTTTTTTTACTTGTGCATAAAGTTTTAATAAATAAATAAATAATGATATCTGTATTTTATCATGTAACCTTTTGACTGCCTAGTCATGTATAGATGACAAACCAAAATGTGCCCAGCACGCCAAGGTCACGACTACATGACGAGACTTTTATACGTAAATCTGTGAATAAAGTTCATAAAACAAAATTGTTTTTCTTATTTCTTTTGCTAATTATGTTCTTTGACTCATCCTAATTTATATTAGTTGAACTTCTTTCTTTATATTTCATCTATATTAACATAAGATGACAAGAACTCGTAAGGATGAATTCGTATCTCGGCGCCGAGGGCACGTTTTTGCTTTTTTTACGTGGCGGTCAAAAGGCTAATGGATTCAATTGCGAATTGACACAGTTTTAAACATTCATCGTCATTTTGTTTGGATTAAATACTGACGTAAATTATGAAGAAAATGCACAAGAAAAAGTAGAGCAGTGGTGGCCCAGTGATATCGGCCACGACTTACTAGTTGTAACCTGTAGGACGTGAGTTCGAACCCAGGCAGTCACTTTACTTTGTGTATCTAATTTCATCACCACCGCTCTCAAAACGGTGATGAAAAACTTCGTGAGGAAACCGGCATGCCCTAGTACCAAAAATTCAAAGACACGTGACATCTATCAAACCGCACTGGGCCTGCGTGGCCGATTATGGCCCACTCCCTCTCACAGAGAGAAGGCATGTGTCAAACCAGTGAGAACATTATATGCGCAAGCAAAACGCATTTAAATGCTGTATTGGAGTTCTAGTTATAGACATGCATGTTAAAAAGTTTAATGCTTTTTTTTGCATAAGTACGCCTGTCAATACCATCTATGATTTATATGCTACCCGTCCCAATGCGCAATCTTTTAGTAATCCATTTGCATACGTTTTGTAGGTGTGAATGTTTGAAGTATGTAAAACATTTGTTCTACTTACTAGAAACCAGTTAAAGATTGCAAACAAAAAATACGAAATACGAATATTGCTAAAATTTTTGATGGTCCTCTGAGAATAAAGTGGCTGTGACGGTGTCGCCCAGCATATGCGAAACATCAAAAATGATGGTTATTGAAAGAATTTATAGTTAAAGAAAACCAATTCATAAATATGGAGAAAAATAAATATTTTCTTCTGACATGCCGCATGAGAGCGTCATACCGTTGGCCGTCACGGCATACGAGTCGGTTTTACTCCCAAAGCGCGCCCCAATGTTTCACATCAAAAATTTACCATACCACTTTATAATAGACCCAACTTATAAATATTTAATAAGACAAACAAATACATAGTAAAAAAAATTGACTCTAAAGTTCACTTACCTGCAAATAAACAGGAAATTCATGTACGAACTCAATAATAGACGGCAGCTGTGCATCAGGTATTGGCTCCTTACTCGTGGCCTCTTCCTCGAGCACCTCATGTAGTAGCAGTTCTAAGGAGTGTGGGAAGTATGCTAGTTGAGAGCAAGACCGCGCTATCTCCCACGCGTGGTAGCCCAAGTTACGACGGAGCAGCTGGCGTAGGATTTGGTGGAGGTAGACTTGGCTCTGAAAGGAAGGATAATATGAAGATATACAGGGTTATTTTGAATTGGCCAGCTAAACTCCGTAGACGCGATGGGTATTTAAACACGATGTTTTTTTTTTTTTTTCGGTAGGTCTTATACCGCTGTTAGTGTTTTTACTTGAAGCATGAGTTGAGAAAAACTGTTTTCGTAGTTTTATAGTGTTTATAAGATATCGATAACCATCACGTCTGTGAAGTTTACATGAAAAAGTGAGAACTGAGTGTAAGTTTACATCTGTTAATCTACTTTCGTATCGCAGGTATGCTGGAAGAGATTTCTTTAGAAATAAGCATCACCTTTGTACGTATTTTTCTGTTCCTTTCTTCTTGTCAGTTTATATGTGTGTAAGTACATAAACTGTTAAATAAATTTAAAAAAAAAATACAGATTTTTTTTAAACTGTTATTTCAAGTGACTACAATAACCGCGGTCGCAACCCCACAAAAAATCACCTGTTTTTTTAAATAATATTCCGTTTGCGGAGTTTTGCAAGCCAATTTAAAATAACCCTGTATAAATGGCTGTACAGGATCGAAGACCAAAATATGAGTTTTGGTATCCCTAATAGAGACTACAATATCATTTTACAGATAATATTCTTTTTTGTGGCAATAAGTTTTTTTTTTCTAGTGGTGAAACTTGCAATACTGTGCTGTCCATCAGCACCAAGAACGCAATTGTACCCTTAAACAATTCAACTATATCAAACTATGTTACTCTGAGCGTGTATATTCTATTTAATTGTCTACATAATGGCTTAAGCATAAGCAGACCGGAGAACAACAACAGGCATAATACACAATAGGCATAATGGACAGTCCTTTGTGCAGGCCCTGCATGGAGGCTGAGGAAACCGTTTGACATGTACTCTTTGACTGCACAGTCGTCACCCAGATTAGAACAGAAACCTTCGGAGCACCGATCAACTTCTGGTAGAATAGTTAGAATAACCGATGGCCGCCATGGCCCACGCACAATGGTCCACCAGAAAGACTACGTGCGGAAACCAAACCCTCTAACATAGAATATAGCAGACCTGATAGATTAAGAAAATTAACAAAAAGGGGAAATTCAACAACAATTTAAACTCTACTTTAGTTCCTTAAACATATGGCTGAAATTGGTAATAAAATAATAAATGACACAGGGAGACTTGTGGATAGTATGCTCCGATTGTCTGTGCTGATTCAAGAGTTGCACCATATTTCATCAGTTAGCGCTATAGCTTCAGTACATGTGTTCATCAATAAGGATATCTGGTGGATGCATCAACTTCAACTATGTCAGGTTAATAACTAGGATATAATTCATTATTAAAGGCGTAAAATTGCCAGTTACTTGGAAAAGTCTTTGTTTTAAATGTTTATTGGATTAAGTGCTGTAATCGAATTTGTAATGCAGGATGCTACTGAAATATATAGGTTTTTAATAACTTCCTTCTGCTACATAATGGAAGTGGTACTAGGGATGTAACTTACGCGAATGCGTACCTTTAATTATTGTCAAAATAAAAATTAACGCCTAAAAAAACACAAAAAATGGACAAAAATATATTTTATAATCAGTAACATTATTGTAAATTAAACTTACTGTTCTGTTGACGACACAAAACGGCAACGAGAAGACTGAGTTTGAGTCTGAAGCGTATAGTGTTGTGTCGTTCTCAGCTCCCAGTAGGATAGCGTCGTCGAACAAAATTGCTGTCAACAAGATTATCAATAAATCAATCTTACAAAAAAACAAATAAATAGGTTGTGGCGGCATCATCACATGCGAACTACGCATCAAAGACCAGACGTCACACAAATACTGCATCGCACAAGCAGAGTTTACCACGCAACTGGTATATATACAACATCCCGACATCAACCGTCGTTGTTCCCTCAGACTCTGCCCTAAGCCGAGGTTCGTACCCCACAGGGGGTGCCCCTAGCGCGCAGTCGTTTAGTTTATAGTTTTTACGCCCTGGCTGGATGGAGGCTTTAAGTTTTTAGGAGCTTAAGGCAACCACAGGAAAGACCAGTTAAAGAGTCTCAACCTCTCATGGTTAACGGTGAGAGTCGCTAGCAAAAAAAAAAAAAACAACCGTCGGGCAGTAGCCTACCAGACACAACATCCGTCTGGTCGGAGGAACCTCACTTTTCCATAGAGTATGAGTGAACTTTACACCCTGTTCCTCATACCTCTATTAGGTAATTAAGTATTTTAAATGAAATGACTAAACAAATTGCTACTTCAGTTTCATGTCACTCGTAAAGCGGTACATTAAAATATCTTAACTTTAATTTGGCCTAGATAAACTTTGCTAGAGAATGTATTTATAAATACAAATCGTCCTAGAATTCAAAATAGCTTTCAAATACGGTCTAGAAATGAAATGACTAAACAAATTGCTAAATCAGTTTCATGTCCCTTGAATCACAAACATTTGTCAAGTATTAAAATACTCGTAGTGTTAAACACGGATACACATCAAGCTATACATTTCCAGTATAAGCTGACCTTGTGTTGTATAGGATTACCGAACAATAGGGACGAGTCCTGGGTAAAAAAAAAAAAACTCTTTAGTCCGTCAATCTGATAATAAAAAAATATTAGACACGTATTTTTGCTTTATCATATTAATAAAAAAATGACTTAGATAAAACACATTAAACTTGGGGAGTGGGGGCTCGTTACGTCACAGCTACGTATAAAATCTACTGAGAAGTGACGTCATGCCACATTTGAACTCAATGTATCGCCGTAATGTTTTGATTACGTAAAAAAAGAAAAAATACGTGTCCAATATTTTTATTAATAATCTACATGACGGACAAAAAATATTTTTTTAGTCATCAACCCTATTAGAGGTCAGCTTGTACTGGAAATTACAGCTTGAGGTGTAGCCGTGTGTACATATTGGCCGACTCTATTTAGACTACCTAAGAAGAAGAAACATTACAGAAGACTAATTCCTTCTACTTTTTGATCCATCCAAAGGTTGTCTGTAAAAAATCGCTTTTAGCGATAAGACCGCCCATTGTGACACCCTATGTAACAGTTCTACATTTATATCTGTAATTTTTATGGTGTACATAATAAAGAGTATTCTATCTTCTTCTTTTGCCCTTGTCCCGCGCAAAATAGACGACGGCACGGTTGGCGCAGTGGTTAAGCGATTGACTGCTGCGCTGCGCGTCGCGGGTTAGATTCACGCACGAAACAAATATTTGTATGACCTACAAGTAGTTATTCCGGGTTTAGCTGTTTGTTTATGTGAGTTTAAATGTTTGTAAACGCACCCACAATACAGGAGAAATTCCTAGTGTGGGGCAACGTTTTAAAAAAAAATAAGAAGAAAATGTATTTCTCTTCCATTCTCCTCTGTCAAACACCACGCTACCATACAAGAATTTTATATTGATTTAAATATGTAGGACCATATCTACTTACTCAGTGGATAAATATTAAGATGGAACGGCAGCATGATCCTTTTAGCCATAAACGTATGTCTTCCAGAGTCAGGATGTCTAGTTGCATCTCTTGGTAGCAGGGGGAGCCACACTCTTGCGCCTAAGGCCCCACACCACAGCCATAGAGCTCGGGAGAGTTGGGTTTGTGAGCCGGCGACACTGCCACAGGACCAGACGCTTTCGACGCAGGATGCAAGGACCGTGGCTGGGAGGCAACTGTAAGCCTGAGTGCAATGAAATGAAAGTGTATTAGTTTAAAAAAAATATTTATGGCAATATTTTATTATAATCTTTTTTTATTTATGGCCGAAATAAGCTCGTCATCGGGCGAAAAAAAAAAACGTTTATTATTATTATTCTCATTTATTGCGGATCACACATAAAAATACACACAATCCATATAGTATTAGTAACAACAACTTAAAAAACTATGTTAGTAAAACTTACTAACTAATAGTATCGTGGCTCAACACATGTTGGCACGTGCCTTTGCACCCAGTGCCTAATAAAAGGGCTATCCACATTGTCGTATAATGTTCTTAGGATACTGTTGGAGCTTCCGCGCAACCTACCCATAATTGACGCTGCCGTCTTTCTGATTATGGCATGAAAATCGTCGACATGGGCTTCCGCGAACATCTGCGAAGCGCTGCAGAAGCGCGGAAGCCCCATCAACATCCTAAAACCATTATTATACTGAACGCACAGGACGTTGTAGGCCCTCTGCGTATACTTCACCCACAAGCTGCACGTGTAAAAGGTTTGACAGTAAGCCTTAAAAAATACAGCTTCACATCCTTACTACAGCGCGCAAACCTGCGGGCTAACATTTTGCACCGAACCGCCAACGCCCTGCGCTCTCTGTCCAAATCTGCATCATCAGATAAGTCCTCCGTGACCACATGTCCTAGGTACTTAACCTGAGCAACACGCTGCAATGGTTTCGCTTATAGTCACAGGAGGAACATTACCTAACGATACTCGTACATGTTTGCTTTTGAAAACCAACATTTGTGTTGTTTTTATGTTTTATGTAAGTCCATGCTCTCCTGTAAAATTTTCTCATTTGAGGTTCGCCCCTTTGCGGCGTTGGCGACGAAATGTTTAAGAATGGCATTATTGTTATCAGAGAATATAATGTGACTACTTCACAAAGAGCTGCTGCATTCTGATGTTTTCATAGCCCTACAAAAGTCATTAAAATTCAAATATTGTTAGACAGCTATCATGTTATCTTGTAATTAATATACAAATGTAGGGCAACCAAGCGGATCCGATCTAGATTATTACGAGTCAAATAAAACACAAGAATTCAGAAGTAATAACTGTCTTAATATATTACTGGCCGATAGTAAATGGATTGATTTTATGCCATTTAATTTCATGTTTCGCACAAGCAATTTAAACCTTTAGCATAAAACCAGTTATGTACTCCATATTTAGTGTGAGCCAAAACATAGAAGTTGTAATAGAATGTTTTGTTCGTATCTGTTTATGTCGGTGGATTTACTGAACGATTTCAGACTCCATATAATATGCAAGCATAGTGTTTCTACCTTGAAATCAATCATTACTATCAAGTTCATGAGCATATAAAACAGGTGCTAAAAGATTGATGCGTAATGTTATACAAGTAATATCTGATAATGATCACACTGACCGACATCCGTCAGTGGAGCGTGCAATCAACCGGGCGTTTACTACGCTCAGAGCTGCACGCACAGACGCAACTGGAGCAAAACATCGTATCATTAACGCGCTAAAATGTATTGCAGGAATACAACATGATGCGTAGAAACCTTAGATTTACAGATATTAAGTTATCACGGATGGCAATCATATAAATCATCGGCGCAATTGATCAGTTTCCGATCTGAAGTTAACTGAAAATTTTCGCGCGCTGACCCGCGCGTCCTGCATACCGAGGCATCGAGCCCTCTTTACATATTAACTCGCGTTTTCACTGCTCGAAGGCTGTTCTATGAAAATGAGGAAGCCTGATGCAACTCTGGGTGATTGTTATTACAGCTAGAGCGAGTGCGCGCCAAACATTCCACATCCGCAACATAGGACATGAAGGTCTAAACCACTCGCCTATAAATGCCTTCAAAGTGCTGATTGCTAAGCAGTGCGTTTTTGACATCACGTCAGTGCGTCTCCGGCATAATGAATATTTACGTAGCGGTTCGTGCAATCAGTTTTTGCTTTGAGTTATCATGTTTTAAGGATACGTTTGTGAAGTGGTGTTTGAATTTTCCAGATATCGTGCCTCCTCGCCTTGACGGCATCCGTTGCGGCTGACGGATTAGGAGGAGGACTTGTATATGCGCCAGGTCATGCTTCAGTAGATTATTATGTAAGTTTTATCGACATTCTATGCGTTATTAAAATTATGCCTTCTTTTATTAATCGGGTGTTTATTTCTCGTAGGCATATCCTAGATACGCCTTCGAATACGCAGTAAAAGACCCTCACACGGGGGACAACAAGGCACAATGGGAGAAGAGAGACGGAGACACAGTAAAAGGTACCTATAATATTTTAGCCTTTGATATAAACTATTTGTGAATACAACAATTTAATTTTTCTTTTGCTTTCAGGGGCTTACTCACTAGTGGAACCAGACGGCAGTATACGTATCGTTGAATATTGGGCAGATGACAAATCGGGTTTCAACGCCGTAGTAAAGCGCATAGGACCAAACCTGCATCCTGTGACGATACCAACATCCATCTACAAGGCACCAATTCCGGTGTTGGGCCATGCATCGGCCATTGCCCCGATATCTGTGGGACCAGTTGCTAAGTTGGGAGGTTTGGCAGGCGCTCCCCTTATATCTGGACCATACGTTGGTGGACCTATATCTACCGCCAACCTTGTGAAGCCAATATCAATAGCACCAATCGCGCCAATTATTAAGACTCCAATTGTACCAATCGCACCGATTGCATCATACGGGCCAATAGGACCGATAGGACCGATTTCTAAGCCCTATGCACCTATAGCGCCATTACTCCCATCATACTCGGGACTCCCAGGTCCTATATACAAGGCTGGGCCAGTATATTCAGCACCTCTGCCTATCTATAAACAAGGACCAATATACTCTGCTCCTCTGCCAGGTCCAATAATCAAAGCTGGACCAATATTGGCCGGAGGCCATGGAGGCTACGGGGGTGGACTTGCAGGAATTGGAGAATTGAAGGGTATTGGTCTGGCAGGACTTGGCGGGTACGGAGGGCTAAAAGGCGATGGTCTCATAGGAATTGGAGGTTATGGAGGACTGAAAGGTGATGGCCTTCTAGCGGGATACGGTGGATACGGAGGCATTAAAGGCGATGGTCTGATAGGAATTGGAGGTTATGGAGGAATCAAAGGCGATGGTTTGGTAGGAATTGGAGGATACGGTGGAATTAAGGGCGATGGTCTGGTAGGGATCGGATACGGAGGAATTAAAGGCGATGGTCTCGGCGGATATGGCGGATACGCAGGGCTAAAGGGTGACGGTCTTCTCGCAGGATATGGCGGATACGGAGGTTTGAAGGGTGATGGCCTTGGATATGGCGGACCCGGTTTGGGTGCCGGTTATATCAAAGCCCCTATTGGTGGCCACGGAACTTTAACTGACCTTGGCCACGGCTTACTCAACCCCTGGGGCGTGGGCGGTTCCTATGGCAAACACTGATTAACTACAAATCTATATCAGAACAATTTAAATCGTCTTGATGCCGCTGTCCATTACTTACTTCTATACTTTGCCTTCAAATGTGAGTCCCCTTTAAGAAAGTTTTTAAGGTTGGATAAGTCAAGAAACTATTGTACATAAGATATTTAATATTTATGTTGCTAATTATAAGTCAGACTAGCACTAATAAAGCATATACCACCATGTGGTAATATCGAATTGTTTTATTGCCCTGAGATTAAATAATAGAGTTAAGATAATTAATCGAAGAACCCAATTTACAACGAAACCAAATTCGGCTTTGTTTATTTTAATAGTACATACATACATACATACATACATAAACTCACACCTTCCCATGGGGGTAGGCAGAAACTACGGAATCCATAAAGTACCAGAACCATTCTAACATACTCCTTTTGCTTCGTTGACATTCAAACTTTTGGTCATACACGCACGCCGCACAAAAGCGCACTCTAGAAATAGTTATCTTAGGAGTGCCCTACCACAAAGATAAGTTGAAATCAGAAAACCTGTAATTAAATCTAAATATAATCCGGTCAATTGGTAGTTTCCGCACAATTATATAATAATTAAGGCTTTTCAAACATAATTATGCTAATATTTTAACATTATGATTCAACGCTTGAACGCACATCTGATCTTTATTTCCCTTTGAATATTTAATTAAAGGAAAAACCAATTTCGATAAGAAGGAGGAAGGAGGGAGGAAAGCGGGGGGATCGTTTGTTGAAGTATGGAAGGATCGTAGCCGGTGATGTTACGTGCTTTCTGCCTACTCCCATGAGAAGAAAGCATGAGTTTATGTATGTTTATCTACACCCATGCTATAAATCTTCAATAAAGTTTCTGAAACAGTTAGCTTATTGCCAAAATTAAAACAACCAGTGTCATACTCGTAGTAACCATAATATCATCCAAACGAGTGTTATAATATTGTACTAAATTTCATTATCCAACTCCTTTGCGTTTTCGATCCCTTCCTTACTCATCAAACAGCCAAATTTATGAAAATCAAAAAAAAAAAACATTGTCATGCACGCGCGTTTTACTACCACAGCGCCATAATAAAAAAAATAAAACTTATAGGTTATTCGAGTTCACGTCGCATCCCGCCATTTTTGAATGATATTAGTGTTGCAAAAATTTATAAGTTTGTTGTTTACAAAATGAGTGATACAAGCTTTGATAACACACCACCAGATATTTCTAATACAGCAAAGGACATTTCTAACCAATTATTACCAGAAAAGTCGAGAAAACAATATGAAAAGGCGTACCAAGATTTCATGAATTGGAAAATATCAAAGAGTAGATAACATGGGTGTAGATAAAGTCTTGTATGCAACTGTACATAATTAGGTATTATACAACAGTTGCATAAATAACTAGTATGTGTGCCAATTTTGATGTGTAATATTAAGTATGAGATTTAAGACAAAAAAAAAAATACAATCTGCCTAGCTTTTTTTCAACTATAACCGGATACAGCTGAATGCCAGAATTTTACATGGAGCGACTGCCTATCTGACCTTCACATCCCAGCAACTGGGTAATACGATACATCAAATCAAATCTTTTTATTGTGGGCATAGGTTATACAGACATCATTTCAGCCGAAAGACGTCCACTGCTGGACATAGGCCTCCCCCAATTGGGGGGGTTTGCCATAATCGCCACGCTTGGCAGGTGGGTTGGCGATCGCAGTATGGTGTTAAAAATGCATAGAGAACGCTGCTGCCCATTCTCTAGCAAGTCCCTTAGTCACCTTTTACGACACCCACGGGAGGAAATGAGGTGGTACTATTCTTTACGTCCAGCACCACACGGAACCACAGACAGATGTTAGGTAAATTACAGATCCAATATGTCTTGCCTAGTAGCCATACAATAATAAATTATGTCAACATGCAACATATCAAAAATTTCATCGGTCATCACATATAAAGCAAATCTTACAAAAAAAGAATTAGATGGTAACAGATTGTAGTAAGTAGGTCCTAATTATTAAGAAAATCTTGGTCCGTGTAAGCTTTGTCAATTAAAAAATTACGCAATTTATATTTGAATAGTGGGAGTTCCTGGGTGTTTAAAATGTCCACAGGTATTTTATTGTAAATTTTAGACGAAATTCCAAAATAACTTTTGCCCAGAAGTGTAGTTTTATGTGGTATACTAGATATTTTACGTGCATATCTTTTTGATTTTAGTTCACCGAATAGATTTGGCCCCGTGGTAAGACTGGCTGTCAAAGATCCACGAATGACAGCCGGGACCAACGGCTTTGCTCGATATATTTCTTGAATAAAAGCAATGAATCGATGATACCTATATTATAAATTTATAACTGTATTTAAGATGACGATTGATAGGTTGCTTTGTTTATTATTATTATTATTTTTCATTAATCTGACTTCTATTTCGAACACGACACGTTTCGTGTTATGACAGAATGGAGACATGCAAGACTGACAGTGATGGTCGTAAATCACATGATTGACTGTATAACTATGTATATCAATGTAAACAAGATTGTTTTTTATTGGCCAAGTTTATAGAGGAAACTTAGTAAGGGTTCTTTCTGCCTATGTCTGTCCTGAAGTGGTTAAAAGTGAGGTAGCTAAGTTCAATATTTCTATATTTTAGTTTCATAAGTCTAATACATAAGGAGAGAAAAAGGGTTGACAATGAATTACTTAAGTAACTTAGATCCTTATAGTAATTAGACTAAGTACATGCTCGATTTTGTGAAATTCCTGACACCCAAACTAGGACGTGTCCTGTATCTCAAGTGTCAGCGATCCTTCCTCCCAGGCAGATTGTGTAGCCTAACTTATTGTTTAGCCGTTTGAGAGCTTGAAAATATAAACAATTTAATTCATTATGTAAATTAAATAATATAAGGACTTATTTTTATCAAAACAATAGAGAATTAATAACTACTATATACTACCCATTTTATCTCTGCTTTGATATGTGTGTGGGAGAAGTGAATGTAGATAGTGTAAGAGTGAGTGTAGTGTAAGAGTGTGAGTGGGTGTGAGTTGATTATACGCGGATGTGCGGTTTTAGGTGCGAGCGATATAATGTATACTCCATTTATTATAACATTAGACAAATAACTGTTCTCACCCTTTCCGTATTTCGATGTAAACGTTTATTTTATTTTCACTAAATTATTATGAAGTCATTTTACAAAATTGTTGATACTATTTCAATAAAAAATTTACGCCGCAAAACTAACAAAGTGGCTGAATAAACAGTTGGGGCATGACATGCAGTTTTTTTTATTTTTTGACAGCAGGGAAAATCGTTTCCCAGGGACGAAAAGTACTGTTTTCATCCCTCTGATCAGGTAACTCCAAGCGTACTTTCCAAGTATGAGAAATGAAAAATAATTATCAATTCGCCGGAAAAAAACATCTTTCACGCCATGATTTTCTATCCAGCCATTAATAGCTTAAGACCCTCTTATACAACGTGTAACTGAATTAATGCAGATTTTGAAAGTAGTTTGTTCAGAATCGATTACTGAATCGATTTCCGTCTGTTTTAATATAGGGTAAATTTTTATCCCAAAAAATATTAAAACTACGTAAATTAGTCACACTTCCGACTGTACAGTCAAAACCAACCAAAATGGACGAAGTACATACTACGCTAGATCCTTCTGCGTGTGCGTCTGTATCCGTACGTAGATTTGTAATGGAACCACAATTTTATTCTACAATCAGTATAATTAATTTAATAAATAAACAATGTTTTATACATAATAATAAAAATTCAGTGTATGTATTTTGATTATAACATAATATTCGAATTGGGGTGTTGGTGGTGTGCGTTAATTCCGGGACATGTTGTATAGCGAATTTATGGATACCATTGAGGCAGGCGGATATTTTCAGAGGTAACCCTTAGTACTATGCCAAATACAGAAACCACCAAGTAAACAAAAAAAAAAAAAACCGGTCAAGTGCGTGTCGGACCACGCACAATGAAGGGTTCCGTAGTTGGGACGAATTTATCCCAAGAACAAACTTGGCATTGTAACTAAACATGTTCCGAACATTTTTATCAACTGTAAATGTAAGTTGGTCAAAAAGCCTACTTAGCTGTGATAGTTTTCCTTTTAACTTCATTATATAAACTACTTCTGTGAATTTTTTCACATATCCAAATACAACAATTTAACTGGCAAGGGGGCTACACTTGGCTAAAATTAGCACTTTAAAGCTTATTATTACGCAAACGAATCCCTTAATCGAAAACCCAAACGATACCAACCCATTCAGTTTTTAAAAACCCGTAATATTTTTGAACGGCCTATCCAACGATACCACACACCATGGGATAGACGAGAAAAAAAAATATCATCCCCACTTTACGTGTAGGAGAGGTACCTTAAAAAAATAATATATGCCAAGATTTTATTTTACCACTTTGTCGGTGTGATTAATATTTATACCCATACCAAATGACACCTTTCTAGTACTAAGAGTCTCTGAGCTAAGCCGAGGACAAACGGACAGACAGACAGACGGACATGGCGAAACTATAAGGGTTCCTTGTTTACTACGAAACCCTAAAAAATTGAGCATTAACTACATTTTTTGCATACATTGGGTCATGTTTCATGTGAATAACGAACCAGTAATGTGTAAACGGGTCACACGAGTTCTACCATCGTTACACTTATAAAAGGACTGTGTATACTGACAACTGAACATTCCGCGTATCACTCGATGACAATATGAATCGATTTTTAATGGTTGGTAATTATTTGCTGTCTGAAAGTTGATGTGTAAAACAGTCTGGTCAATTTAGTACTATTGTATTGGATATGATTGTTATTTAGTTTGAAATATGGAGGACATCTTTGCCCAGCAGTAGGACAGTATAAAAAAAAAGTTTTCAAATCTAAAACAGGACTACGGATAGAGGCAGTTATTTTTTCTTTTTAAGATTTAGTTTATCAACAAATTAAATCTAGAGATCATGAGATTGTATTTCTTTCGTCTTCTCTTACCTAAATATTTTACTCTTGTAAACTTGTATATAATTTCAGATTGCGTGCACACTCGCCGTAGCTTTTGCTACTGCTTCCGCTGGTGCCATTACCGTAGTTCCAGTCGTTGACAAAATCGTAAGTATCCGAGAAACTAAAAGACTAATATTGATGCATTTTTTCTTAAAACAGGTTATGAAAAGCTGTGGAGGATGGAAGCCACTAGATCCTAGATTACGTGCACGTCTTTCTACATTGTTCTCACATGTATAACTTCAACATGAATGATGTAACCCATATTTTGTAACAATATTTTGTTTTAAAAGAGTGTCCATGGAGTTTCTTGTCCGTTCTTCTCCATAGGAACCTACTACGCTTTGGAATGGGCAACTAGCTTCATCTTTCTGACTGACCGACCCCTTGACAATTCAAAAGTGCCTGTAATTGGTTTATTTGAAATAAATGCTTTGAGTTTGAGTTTGAGTTTGACCAAATAAAATAAAGACTTTAATGATTATATATATCTTTACTATTTTACGATTTACATAGGTTTTCCTATCAAACCATAGTTAAAAAAAAAATCTTTATATTGACAATAAAAAAGTAAAAAATACATACTGCTAATACTAAAATAATATTATAATAAGGTTGGTCGGTCCACAACAAAAGCTTTGAACAAAATGAGGTTTTTGCTCCAAGTTTCAGCTCCGGGAAGGCAGAAAACTAAATCTTTACAAGTTATAAATGATTTCGTATTACTCAAGTTGACTTAACATTCCAGGATCATCCCCGCTACGCGTACAACTACGCTGTCAACGATCCAATAACAAAAGACAACAAAGCGCATTGGGAGACAAGAGACGGTGACGTCGTCAAAGGCGCCTACTCATTGGTCGAGCCTGACGGAACACTCCTCGTAGTGAACTACGCAGCCAATGACGTCACCGGGTTTAATGCAGTCGTCAAGAAGATCGGTCCGGGCGCACACCCTCCAGTGCTACCAACAGGAAAGGCAATCGCTCCGTTAACATCAATAGTTGGTCCTGTTAGCTATGGCTTTGGAGCAGCACCTATCATTGCCCATTTACCAAAACTAACGACCCTCGGACAGTGGAGTCTTCCATGGGACCCCTTCACGCACTCCTACGGAGGATGGGTCCCATTAGCGGGCCCCTTATTAGACAAACCATACGTCACAATATTCAGCAAGAAATATATTGACGGTAAAGTGCATAAGTGGTCGACAGGTCCTATCCCGCTGTATGGTAGGACTTTAGTTTTGAAGACGAAACATTGAAGCTATATTATGAAAGCCGTTGGTTTTGTATATAGCATTGGTATATTTATTATTTTACCATACTGGTCAAGGAGTTAAGGTCTTGTCTGAGGTGTCATTCATTGAATTGAAGTAGCCATATTACTTGTATAACGATGTCTTCAGCACGTTTGGGTTATATTTTATTACAAACATTACACATCACACACACATTATACATCGATTATATTTTAGTCAGAAACAGGACCGTAATTAACTAGTCTATAAATGCTTTGTAAATACTGTTGTACATTTAATTTAAGAATATATTGTAAATATGTGAATAAAGGCATTTGAACCGTGTTCAGAGGTTATAAAACGAAGAAGTAAATATTGGATATCTTTTATCGTACAGTGTGGTGCCGGACGTAAAGAATACCACCATCCCATTTCCTCCCGTGGATGTCGTAAAAGGCGACTAGAGAATGGGCAGCAGCGTTCTCTATGCATTTTTAACACCCTAGAGGCTTATGTCCAGCAGTGGACGTCTTTCGGCTGATATGATGAATGATGATGATCTTTTATTACATCACATCATAACATCACGCCTTGTTTCCCCGATGGGTTAGGCAGAGGTGCACTTATAGTACACCCTATTTTCGACAGTTATGTATGAGCCCCATGTTATAGGGGGCGCGCCTATTGCCATCAACAGGGCACAAATCAAAACTCCGAACTGCTACTAAGTAATTCCAGATGTAAAAACTCAATATCACTGCCCGACCTGGGAATCAAACCCAAGACAAGCTCAGCTGCCACACAGAAATCTATATTTAAGTGGAAATGGAACAAGAAACAGCTTACTTTACTTCCGATTTGAATCCAATCCAAGTTGAGATAAATTAGAGCAATCAATTTTACATAAGGTACCTTAATTACATTTTTAAAAATAAAAAATAATTTGGTTTATTATTACATTAACATATTATTATGATAATTTTGTGCTGTATTTATTACACAATAATTGAAAATTATAATTAGAATATTTTTGTTCGCCGTTAGCGGCAAAACATAGCGTTCATTTTATGAATATTGACATCTGTACTTTTTTTTACCTATGTTCTACAATAGTAGATTGTACAGCTAGTGCATAAAAGAAGACATTTTACCCCGAGACTGCGGCGAGGGTTGATAGTAAAGTCGAGGGGTAAAATGGCTCGTTTATGCCCGATTTATACACTCTGCTTTTCACTTCGATTGCGAGAAAATGGCATAAAGTATAAATAATAATAATAATAAGACATAAAGTATAAAAAGTTTCTTTGCGTTGTTAAATTAACGATAGAAAATCCGGAAGCGATATTAAAGCAAATGAAATAAAATAACGACTTTAATCTGCGTTTTATTACGGGTTTGGCTGTTGGGCGTTATTATGTTAGTCTTAGAAAAATAAAATACTTCATGCACTAGAGCATAAAAAGCGACTTTATGTCGCCTACGCACAACATAAAGACGAACTTTTAGAGCTTGAGAAGTGAACATAAAATTATTTAATTTTAGTTTTTTTTTTTAGAATCGCTTTCTCTCGTTGGACGGTAAGTGATGTTATATGGCTAGAAAGGAATACAGCTGACGTTTGGACGATAAACACATTCTATCACCTCAGATAAATTGTGCTAAGGGCAGGAAGATAAAAAACACTCGAATTTTATTCTGACACAAGCCGTGCGCCCGATGGAATTTCCCATTGGCAAAAATGACGCACTTCCATACAAACTTTCATCGACTATTTAACTCGTCTAGGAAAATAATTTCCAACAATCCTTCTTCAGTACTCATTTTCACATTTTTCACTACACAGGGTCCAACTAAATTAGCTAGCGAAACTCCGCAGACGCGATGGGTATCGAAATCTAAATATGCTAAAACAAAAAAGAAATTAGTTTGATGATGTTTATTGTATGGGGTCATCGACCGCAGTTAGTGTAGTCACTTGTAATATTAGTTCAAAAGTTTTTTTTTATATGTGTATCCTTCACAGACGTGATGGGCATCGATATCTAAACACGATAAAACAAAATAAAACAGATTTTCTCAATTCATACATCAAGTAACAACACTAAATGCTACGTTATCCAGGTTTCCTCACCGATTAAGTAGTTACTAGTGATCATTCGAAAGGGCTTCTCAATTCTCATCAACAATACTGATCATCGCTTGCCTTTTCCCAATTATGTTGGGGTCAGCTTCTAGTCTAACCGAATCCAGCTTAATACCAGTATTTTACATGGAGCGACTGCCTATCTGACCTCCACAACCCAGTTACTGGGTACCACGATACCCCTTGGTAAGACTGGTTGTCAGACTCGGGCTTCTGACGACCCGTAACAACTGTCAAAGATCTACAAATGACCACCGGGACCAACAGCTTAACTTCCTTTCCGAGCACCGAGTGGTCTGGGTATGTAAAGATGGTCACCCATCCACGGACTAACCGCGGCAAGCGTAGCTTAACCTGATCTATCGACCCGTGTGGCTGTTATAACTTAGCCACAAGCCCCTCCCCCTCATCAACGATACTGATAATGACTATCCTCCTTACTAATAAACGTTGTATAGCGTCTGTATAGTTACACACCGATTTCTCTCTTTCACTCGTCAGTAATTTGACTTTCGAAAGAAGAAGACAAAGCGTTGTGTAACTATACAGACGCTATACAACGTTTATTAGTAAGGAGGTATATATAAAGGTACTAATTAATACATGATCTAGGTGTCGGCCGTCAACCGCACAAAGGCGAGCAAACAAGAAAACAATACGTCATCCTAACACATAACAACCCCAATTAATTGATTAGTTAATCATATTATACGCGCCTACCAGTCATGTATGAACTATTTATGAATACTAAATCAGGCAAAAAACAGCTGAAACGGACCGGTTGAGAACAAGATGTTTGACAGAAACCGGGGCGCTGCCGGGTCGAATAATTAGTGTAGTATAAATAAGCATGTCGCAAATGCCAAAATACAGTGCACTTCGCTTGCTCACTGGAATACCTTGTCAGCAACATGAACTTGTACATCACGGTAATACCTTACGGCATTTTTAAAACTGTTTCTTCTTCTCAAAAGATTTTTCTCTGAAGTAAAAATTTGTCCTTCCCTTTTGGTAGAAGAAGTAGAAAATATAGGTGTAGCATTTACAGAAGCACGTGCAATGTCTTTTTCATTTCTCATACTTGGAAAGTATGCTTGAAGTTACTTGATCAGTGGGATGAAAACAGTACTTTTCGTCCCGGGGAAACGATTTTCACTGCTGTCAAAAAAGTTAAAAACTCTGTTAAATCGCCGTGTGAAATTGCAGTTTTATAATTATAATTAATTTTTTATTAAATTATTATTTAATTTACATAATTTGAGTTAAATATGTACCATCATCAATGGCAAAAAAAAACCTGCTGGTAGAATGCCACAAAAAAAGAAACATAGAAAGGCGGGAAAGTGACAATTCGATCTTCAGTTGTTTTGTCGAGTGCTAATTATTTACGTATACAGATATTTTTATAAAATGAGTTCATCAGATACCATGTACCTAAAGTGTTTAACAAAATAGATTTATTAAGAGAAAAAGAAAAAATTAGTATCGGATCACTTAAACCTCTGGTGAAAGAACCTATTTAGGCACTCGAACTATTGGCACTCTCGTTACGCTCGTGCGCCTACCCATCTTGTGCCTAAATATGTCAGGTAAATAAGTCTTGTATAACAATCTACTATCTATTCCATGTACCGATCTATTTTCATCCCCAAGAAGTAATGTTTTTGAGGCAAGAGGAGCTTTTTGCGACTGTATAAATTTTTCTAAAACGTAAAGAACAAAAATAATTCTGAATTTAATATTTAGGGGTTTATTCATAAACGTTGCTTAAAGTTAAATGACGTTCAAACGTCAAAAATGTATGGTTAAACAGTCGCTAATCATTACTTAATTTTAAGCAGCGTTTATAAATAAACCCCTTAATCTTTATTGCGCTTTACAGGGGACGTGCCTGCTAGCTCTGGTTGCGGCCGCTTCGGCGATACCGCCCGCGACGCTGTCATACGTTCCCATTACCACCATTGATAAAATCGTAAGTAAAAACCTACTTTATTGAGGCTCATAATTTCTATCGCTATATAATAGTGTAGATTCAAATAACTATAACTCGACGAAATATCTCTTGTTATACAAAATTAATTTTGTTCCAGCCGAATCCAAACTACGGATTTAACTACGCGGTAAACGATCCGTCGACGGGCGACCACAAGGCGCAGTGGGAGACCCGCAACGGTGACGTGGTCCAAGGAGCATACTCCTTGGTAGAACCTGACGGCAATGTCCGCTTAGTAGAGTACACTGCCGACTCCCTGTCAGGATTCAATGCCATAGTCAAACGAACAGGACCGAGTGTACACTCTGTGGCGTTACCGATAGCAGCTCCTATAGTCGCCAAGCCCATCGTTGAGACTCTTGCGCCGATCACGCCCGTAATCACCAGGCCACACTTCGGACCGATACATGTTGGTCCTATTGGGCATGGTTCTATTGGCCCCATTGGACATGGACCCATCGGTCCTATTGGACACGGGCCCATCGGTCCTATTGGACACGGACCCATCGGTCTTATTGGACACGAACCCATTGGCCCACTTAGCCTTATCGGGCATGGACCTATTGGTCCCATCGGTCCCATTGGACACGGCCCGATCCCAATTGCCCCAATAGCCGAAATCGCACCCGTCGCCGAAGTTCATCATCAGCCCATCATAACCCCCGTGATCGACACGCCACCAATCATCGCGCCTGTGCCAACTTTCGACCTCCCCCTGATTTACCCGCTACCACCGGCTGGTCCGTGGGTACATCTCTCGGGTACTTCTTACGGAGGAAAAGGCAACATTGTTCGCCGCTGGGCAGCCGGACCAATCTCACTAGACGGCAAGACGCTCACCATTAGAACCAAACACCATTAAGCTAATTTAAGTTTCAAATGTAAATAATTATCCTATAACTAACTTCTCCGTGTATAAGTAACCTATTTAGTTACTCACGGCGCTAGTGTGTTCTTGCATTTGAAGACGTTCATGCAAAAATACACATAGGTCATATTAGAAGTTAAGTTTGAGCGGTATAATCCAAAGCAAACGAAGTGTACCTGAGTAATTAATAAATATTTTACGAACGAACTTGTTTTTTGTTTTGCGTACTCGTGGGTAGTGCAGCGTAAAATGGGCTCATTTAGTTATGCGTGCCGAACATTCAATGACACGCACATTAAGTGGTAATGTATGCGGTTTCATTACATAACTACGTAAATTGGTTTATATTACTTGTATCGACGCATTAAAAAAACTTCAAATCAAGTATTAGGCACACTGGTTAATGCATATATAAAAAAGTCGTTGTTTAAAAAAACATGACCCTTATTTGCAGTTGGATGTAAAGGCACACTCTGGTTTTACTTCTTAACGTCTAGCCCTATAGAAATGGAAGAATGTTGGGTGATTAAGAGCGTCATCCCGCCCGAGCTGGCAACGTAGCATTGTTAGAGGTTTTTCGTGATTATTTTATTAAATTTAAATCAAAGTACTATTTTTTCAGCATGTAACTAGATAATTGTATTTTATAATTATTTTTAACATTTACTTTATAGTAAATACAAATATTTAGTCGCAATACTGCAAATCGAAAAAAATTGTCAATTTGTAAATTTTTATGAGGAAATACCAAAATTACTGTAAAAAAATTGCATACATAATATTATTATATACCAAAGATCTAATGCTTGGCTGAAAAAAAAAAATAGTACTTTCATTTTAATTTAATAAAATAATCACGAAAAACCTTTAGAAATACGACGTTGCCAACTCGCGCGGGACGAACGCTCTTAATCACATTCCAATCTCTAAACGCGAAGTTCGTTGGTATTGAGCTTGATTAGTTATCCTGTTATAATATTAGCCATTGCTCTGATCAGTATTAATAATTCCAACTCACCGGATTATTATCTTCATCAACATCATACTCTTCCCTTTGCACCATCATCAGCTTACCACTAGCGTTTATCACCTGAAAATATGGATCATATTTGAAATACATACACTCACGAATTCTTCAAAAAAGCAAGAGAACATTTTGCACTGTATTTATTTCGTATCTAAAAATATGATCCCATTTTTTACGTTGTGTTGTGTATATGTCAATTTTGTTCATTTTAAATACTCCATTTTTAGGATTCCGTACCCAAAGGGTAAAATGGGACCCGATTATTAAGACTCCGCTGTCCGTCTGTTACCAGGCTGTATCTCATGAACCGTGATAGTTAGACAGTTGAAATTTTCACAGATAATGTATTTCTGTTGCCGCTATAACAACAAATACTAAAAAACAAAAAAATAAATATTTAAGTGGGGCTCCCATACAACAGACATGATTTTTTTGCCGTTTTTATAGATAATGGTACGGAACCCTTCGTGCGCGAGTCCGACTCGCAGTTGGTCGGTTTTTTACTTTTTGTATTTTCTGTGCATGTCCCAAATAAAAAAAATATTCTTTCTTTCTTTACCTACAAGCGACAGATGGCGGAACACCTACCCAGATAACATGCCCAAACAAGCCAGCCAGGTGACACGAGTCAGCTGCATCGATACGAATAGCCTAAAATACTTCAACATTTTATCTTCAAAATGGAGTGTTTTCTTCATCCGTAATTTAAATTTCTTACCAGTGAATCAGGTTGACGTTGCACATGCACGAAAACTGTGGATGAGCGGTGACGCTGCGGCGGGTCCTGTAGTCTACATAGTGACGCTGATACCACACAAGCTGGGTGTGATAGCGCTGATACATCTACTGCTTGTACGCAGCGCATTTCTATGTTACCGGCTGAAAAGAGAAATGTTTTTAATTTTTTTTTTTGTTTCAAAATAAAAGTAGCATACGCTACTCCTTATAAATATCAGGTGCCCGTTAAAATCGGTGCAGCCGTTTATCAGAACTATCTCTCTCTCACACACTTACCATTATCTACACAGTTGAGCTCGTATATGGTGACGAGCGCGTCGGCTCCGAAAACTACGAGCTGATCATCCAGTATGTCCAGTACGAACACTTGTGATTGAACGCGGACGATTTTCGCGAACTTGTTGTCCAGTTTCGCTTCACGGGGGTAGAAGCGGATCTCGTCGTGACCGTCTAAGATGCTGTAGCAGCCTGGGGGGTGAGATTAGCAACAATAATATCTATGATTTGACAATCCTTTAGGGGCTAAAAGTAAACATATTGTAGTATAGTCATTTTATTCCAGGTACATCGTCTTCACATATAATTGTGGCGTCTTCTATAATCCCACATGAGAACTACGCATCACACTAACGTCGCGAAATTTACCGCGCAACTAGCATATATACAACGTCCCGACATCATTAGTGGGGCAGTAGCCCACCAGACACAACACCCTCGGAAGATCCTCCCTTTTCTATGGAGGATGAGTGAACTTTAGACCCTGTTCCTCATGCCTGATCTTCATGAAATTTGGCAGAGATATAGCCTGAGATATGGAAAAGGACATAGGCTACTTTTTACGCGATAACCGACATCCACGCGGGCGGAGCCGCGGGCAAAAGCTAGTGTTTTATATACACAATCAATAGATGACAAGAGCTGACGATCGAAACTCAAACGAACGTCGTAGCTTCTCCGAGTCAAAAATTATACTAAACGGAAATTATGTGACGCAACGAAACGACATCAAAATGGCGGCACTTCCCCATCCACCGCACGCGATGCGTCAGTCCCCACTCGACGTTACTAATTCTTTGATCCTTTAGCTATCGAGTGGTGTTATTAAATTTTGGATGTAGATGATAGATATGTAGCTGCAACACCAAACTGTAGCCCCAGATTTTGTTATCATCGGTTTTCTGCCTCCCACTATAGAAGTAAATTTAAAGACGTATTCACGTCATGCTGAGCATGAGGTCCTGGGTTCGATTCCCAGGTCGGGCAGTGTTATTGGGTTTTTCTATCTGGAATTTCTCAGTAGCAGCCTGAAATCTGGATTTTTCCCGGTTGATGGCAATAAGCTCAGTATTACATGGGACTTAAACATTACTAGCGAAACATTGGTGCACACCTCATCCCAACCCTTCGGGGAAATAAGACGTGATGTTGTATTCACGTCAAAAAAAGTCAAGAACAATTATGCCTTACCTATAACGATGTACTCTCTCCACCACAGCATGCCGCCTGCGACGACAAAGTCCTTCTCTTGCGCTTCATTGCCGAACAACTTCCATCTTCTTGACAAACAGTTGTAGTGAGCTAGTCCTGTGCGACCGGCCACGCAGACATTCACGCCAGTTTCGTCGATTGCGCTGTACTGTGAAAGGAAATAAATTGGTTTGTTTATTTGTAGTTCCGTGTGACATAAATTTTCATTAGAGATCATTGTAGCTCTTTGACAGTCGTTACGGGTAGTCAGAAGCCCAAAAGTCTGACAAAAGTTCTGCTAAAGCCAGGCCTCTCCAAACACGGGCCATTTAAGTTTATCCTCCAACAAGATTAACTACTTCAATTTCTTTCTTTGAAACTATTACATTAAAGTTTGACCGATACCGCTGTACCGCGCTTTATGAATGCGCGGCTCACGGGGGGCGGGTTGCCGTGAGTGTTGACCAATGAGCGGCCTGCACTGCCCCACCGTCTCGTCGCGCACATACCTAAGGCGCAGTACAGCGGTATCGGTCGAACTATAATATACAACATGTCGCGGAATTAACGCACATCACTAAATACCCGAATTAGAATATCATGTTATAATCATAACACATACAATGAATTTAAACTATTATTTATAAAACATTGTTTACATATTAAATTTGTTATACTGATTGTGGGAGACGATTGTGGTGACATTACAAATCTACGCACGTACACAATCGCACCCGTTAAGGGTCTAGCGTAGTAGGTACTTCGTCAATTACGGTTTGTTTTGACTGCACTGCGGAAGTGACTTTTTTTCTTTTTTTTTTTTTAATCTAGGGTATCTCAGAGTTAACCACGAGGGGTTGAGACTCTTTAACCGGACTTTCCTGTGGTTGCCTTCAGCTCCTAACAGAACTTAATGCCTCTATCCAGGGCGTAAAAACTTATAAACTAAACGACTGTACGCTCAGGGCATCCCTTGTGGGGTACGAATCTCGGCTTAGGGCAGCGTCGGAGGGAGGGTGGCAAGGGACCGTCGGTGGCTGGATAAAATCAGAGTAATGATTATTATCCGGGGGATTTAAAACTACAGGCTCAGCTATAGCGCGTGCGGGCGCTTCACTTACAAGCAAGGGTCGGGGAGGACTATTTAGTCGGAGATTTCGCGCGGGGCCTCGGCGGCGAGGTCAGAATGACGATCATATATTGTATATTCTCTTGCGAACTGTACTAGTTTCCCTACGACTCTCCTGCAGGAGAGTAGTGGGGTCGTCTGGGTCGGTCAGTGCATGCCTTGGACGGCGGGTCCTACTGATTTGTGCGGGGGACATAATTTGCGGCCTTCACAACTAGAGCGTTGCGATGAGTGGCTGCTGTATCAAAGAAGCGCTTTGAAATGCGCTTCATGAATTGGGCTATCGTGGGGATTTTGAGTTCTACGTGAAGGTTGATGTTCCGAACGAACCAGGGGGCTCCCGTAATTTTACGTAAGAATCGGTTTTGTAGGGTTTGCATCTTATGGATGAGATGGGGCTTTGCGTGTGCAAAGACAGGACTCGCATACGTCATGATGGGGCGGATGCACGCGGTGTAAATGCGCAATTTGCACTTGAGTGACAATTTGCTTTTTGCATTTACGATGGAGTGGGGCCTATAGAGAGCGAAGGCTGCGCGAGCGCGTACCTTCTTTAGGTGCTCAGAAAAGGAGATGGTGGTCGAGAATCACACCTAGATATTTGGCTCAAGAGTGGCTGTAATCTACGTAGTTTTTATTATTTTTAGGATAAAAAATTACCTATATTAAACATGACAGAAATCGATTCAGTTAACGATTCTGAACAAACTACTTTCATAATGTGCATTAATTCAGTTACAGATTGTAGAAAACAACTCACCCTTAACGGCCAATTCGTAGCAATATAAGTAGCTGGCAGGGGCAAAATAATCCACTGTTTCCTGCACTCATTATCATCAATAAACTCCCTATAGTTGGTACTGCTCTCATATTCCATATTAGGCTGATCTGGTAGCCCGTTCTCCGCCTGGTAGATCTCTGATGAGGAGTCTATGATGGAGATCTTCGTTCGTTTTGTTAGGTTGTCTTCTAAGTTGATGTAGAGTTTGTCGTCCGCTTGTAAGTAGAGGTGTCTTTGGTTGCTCTGCGAAGACGTAAAATAATACTAATAATGAAACTTATTTAATGACAAAAATATATGAATAAATGTGCATATGAGTGTATTAGGGTGTGTGTGTGTGTGTCTGTGTAAGTTGGATGGCCGCGAAAGGAAGCTAAGATTAACGCAAAAAATTGCCAGATAGAACAACAAATATTAAATATTCAAATGAGAAATGGACAACTCAGTTAAAGGTAGCAATTTATTTTTGGAACATGTACGTTTGTCATTTCATTAAATAATGTTCTAGAAAACTGAGTTATGTACTACTATTTGCATAAAGTAAGCCATAGACACATACAGTATGAGTGTGTCAAAATGCCGACTGTCTGCCATCCAGATACTTGGAGACAATATCACATTTGACGGCACGGTTGGCGCAGTGGTTAAGTATTTGACTGCTGCGCTGCGTGTCGCTGATTCGATTCCAGCACGGAACAAATATTTGTATGACCTACAAGTAGATGTTCCGGGTCTGGCTGTTTGCGTATGTGAGTTTAAATGTTTGTAAACGCACCCACAATACAGGAGAAATTGTTAAAAAAAAAAAAAATTTGACACATTTTACTAACCATGCAAGGGTTGACGCTGAGTGGACTTTTAACAAAGTCCAGTTGAATTATGTTAGTACTTGAATCTCCTTCCACTTTCACCATCCATAGCTGGTAACCTTCTGTCGCCCATTCCTAGTAACAATACACATTGAGAACTTTTTAAACCTTAAATAAAATATAACTGACATAAAGCAACTTATTTTGTAACGAGCGGCTTCGCCCGCGTAGCTTTTTATTATTTATTTATTTATTTATACACCGTGGCATTTTAGTCGTCTTACAAAGTATATCATGTAAAAAAAAAAATTTTTTTTTTTAACATTTGATTTTTTATTTTATTTTATTATGATGCATGACCTAGTTTAAAACACCCTGTTACGAGTGCAGTCCGAGCCTTGTGATACAAGGGCGCCACAGAATGGATTTAGATTAAGTTTAAGTTACATGTGTTTTAATAGTAGCTAAATAAATTGTTTTACTTAAATAATTCTAATTTCAATTCATGATATAATTCTATACTGTTGATACTATAATATTAGAGAAATTCTGACTGAAGCATTTCTTTTGACATTGATATTGTTTTTATATGCATAATTTTTTTTACTTACTGTTGACATTTTTATTTACTTTTGTTTGCTGAATTCAATTTAAAATAATGATATTGACCTAAAATTAATTATTAACAATCATAACTATTGATATCTGCACGCCATAGTATGTGGCAATCATGTCTGAACCAGTATTTTTTCTTTGTCATCTTGCATGCACGTTTATTTAATACTTGTATGTGTACACATGTTTAAGCAAATAAATATATCTTATCTTATCTTATAGTAGGAAACACATTTTTGCGTTAGGGTGAATGAACTCTGATAAAGATGTCGCCGCTCCATTCCACGGCGCCCTTGTAACTGCACTCGTAACAGGATGTTTTAAACTATGTCATGCGTCATATATTTTTTTTTTAATTATTCAAATGTTCAAAAAAAAACATTTTTTTTGACATGAATGATTAGTCGTTAGATACATGACGTGGGCTGTCTTTGTAAGACGAAACTTACTTTATTGTACATCAGATTATACATTACAAAAGAAAATAAAAACTTATACACTGCAAAATATACAATGGGCGGCCTTTTCCTAAAATAAAAGTAAGTAAGTAGTTTTTTTTGTAGTTGACATTGAATGATCGTACATAACAATTTCAGATGACAATATTTTCTTGTTTCATACTTTTAGAGAGTGATTTTTAGTCGGGTTTTAGTTTTTGAACTTATCTATACATCTATTTATATGTACAAATAAATAAAGTTGAAGTGTCTGTAATTTCAAAACAACTGCTTTTTACTAAATGCTTATGAAATTACGTTACTCATAAAAAAAATATTTTTGACATTTTTGTCTGTCTGTTGGTGTCTGTCTGTCTGTTTGTTCCGGCTAAACTCCGAAACAGCAGGACCGATGTTGATGGGACTTTCACTGGCAAATAGCTGATATTATAAGGAATAACTAAGGCTAATTTTATTTTAGTAAAATCCACGTGGCCGAGTAGGTAGTAACTAACAAAGAAATATCGATGTTTGGCCAAGTAGTAAAAACCGTGCGAAGCAGGGGTGGGTCGCTAGTACTTACTAAACTAGACACAACCAGCGGGTTGGACTTGCTAAGGTCCTGGCTGAGTCCGTAGTCCCACGCCAACGAGCACATGAGTAGGGCTCCGAAAGTACTCCATATGGACACGCCGCCCCTTTCCCAACTAACAGCTACTGCACGGCCGTCTGCTGTCCATCTGAAAAGTTTTTTTTTTTTCATTACTTCCCTTTTAATTATTTTTACCTATTGTGGTATAGTAATTTTATTCTAGGTAAATCGCCTTCACATATAATTATTTATTAATGTATACATAATATTGTGAACATTTTAAAAGAATAAGTATGGAGTTTCTACCTACTTGCCCCTTCCAAAGGCAAGTAGAATCAATTAATAATTTTTGTAATTTTTGACGCTCAAGTGTCTTTTATATGCCTATTTGAAATAAATGCTTTGAGTTTGAGTTTTCTAGTAAAATGGCCAATGCCTGAATGCAGTTCAGATGGATCGTAGTACGGCCCATTCTTTGGACATAAATCCACTGATAGACTAACGTTTTTATTACCTCATACATTTAACAGGTCCAGGATCGCCCGGGAAGTCCTTGGAGCTGAGCACCATCGTATGTGATAGTTCCAAGCCACCCGTAGCTTCGTCTATCGTGAATACATCCACTTGAGAACTGAAATATTGACAGAGAAATTATTAATGATCACCAACAGATATTACAGTAGTCGCAGATTATTAAACAGTCTTTAAAAAAATACAGCCAACGGCGTGTCGGACTACGCATGAGAAAGGGTTCCGCAGTTGGGATGAATTTATGCCAAATACAAACTTGACATAGCAGTTGAAAAACATGTTCTCCCACATATTTCAACTGTAAATATAAGTTGGTCGACTATTACTCGTTAATTTGTAAAGCCCACCCATTCGATGCCCAAAAAGGCTCGACTGGCTGTTCACAATGGTGTGCTGGTGCCCACGCTTATGTATGGAAGTGAATGTTGGGTGTGGAAAAAGAAGCATGAAAGTAGAATAAATGCTGTAGAAATGCGTTCCTTGCGAAGCAGGTGTGGCGTGACTATGAATGATAGGCTGAAAGGCAACGGTGCGGCTTAAAAGAAGATGTAGTGACAAAAATTGAAAAGAGAATGCTTAGATGGTTTGGTCATGTTGAGAGGATGAATGAAAGGCGACTAACAAAAGGTATTTACAAGGCTGATGTGAATGGAAACGCCGGGAGGGGACGTCCTAGGAGGACGTAATTATAGTGACCTAATTGGTGATGTTCTTCAGAAAGTTCAGGTGCGTAGTACTCGCAACCGACGTGCGTGTATGACTAGGTATGAACGTAAACGAATCAAAAGTAGTATGTAAGGAGCGTAGCAGGTAGCGTTCTATAGTTTCTGCCTACCCCTATGGGAATAAGGCGTGAGTTTATGTTATGTTGTAGTCTAGTTAGCTGTGAGCGTTTTCCTTTTAACTTCGTTATATACAGGGTGGATTTTTTTGACGGGGCAGTAAGGGTAGGTACCTTATCAGTTGTTGTTACAGAAAAACGGTTTCAGGAGACTGTCCATATTTTTTTGAGAAATGTTTATCACTTCATTCACAGATTTTGAAAAAAAACTGTCGGCAAGCAAATAGGCCATTTTCACAAAAACGTTTTTTTGATGCCAATCAATCCTGTTTCTTAAACATTCTATGCGACCGACTGAGGTTTGAGTACTAGAAAAGTCAAAAATCCAAAAAAAACTTTTTCAAACATTTATTATGTCCAATAATTTTTTTAGGTAATCTATATGGGAATTATTTGCGGTTATTTAAATACATGCCTTAAAAAACGTATTTTTATTGATACTTACTTTTTCCTGCCAATAGCAATTAATCTAAACTTATGGTTGACTCTTGCACAAGTCGCGTCATCGATGCCAGGTGCCCAAATGCCTTGCACAGCCTACAAATAAGAAAACATGTATTACAAAAAAAAAAATACTTATTACGTGAGTTATCCTAGCAGAACAACTTCCCCTTACGAATCTGTAATTATCTACATAAAATCTTCATTTATTTTCGTTGCTTATATATTTAGTATGTATGTATTTATTATTTAGGATAAGTATATATTTGCACCAACGACAACTCCATTTTACGTCCAGGAAAATGTCCATTCCAAGGTTGCCTGGAAGAGATCGCAGAAACCGATATGGCCATCCATTGTATATTTTATAGAGTTTGATTTAGTTCTGTTATGTATTTTTGCAAGACACACAAAGAAGTAGCAAGACGCACAGAAAATGCCTGGAAGAGCCATTGGGCCATGAAAGATCGAATGAAGGGCAATCTTCCTTTATCCCTCAAGAGGAGACTCATCGATATCGGTATTCTTCTTATCATCCCGTATGGATCTCAAACATGCGTCTTTGACAATTCAGCAGCGGTCCACGCTCGAGGTTTGCCAGAGGGCTATGGAACGGATTATTCTGGGTATTTAACTTGTGGACCAGGTTAAGAATACAACAATCCGTTACATCACTAAAATAACTGATGCCACTTGGAAAGCTGCCACGCTTAAAAGGAATTGGGCTGGACACATCTGCCGCATGTCAAACGATTAATGGGTCAAACTAGCGACCCAGTGGGTCCCACTTAGTGGCAAACGACATGGCAGGCAGGCCCAGACTGGAATCCTTTAATAAAAAAATGGTCCTTGGCATCTCTGGACAGAGAGAGGTGGAAAGAGGGAAGGCTTTTGCCCAGCAGTGGGACGTCTAAAAAATAATAAAAAAAATGGTGGTGTACAATAAAGTATATATAGTGTTATTGGGAAAACACTAACAAGTGATTGTTTGTGTTTTCCCAATTGGGTGTTGTAGCTGAAGCGACCATCGATGAGCGGTATTTTCGGCGAATAGTTCTATCGGCGATGGATTTATTCGTGGAATCAACCGTCGACTAAGAGTGATTTCGGCCAACCGTACCAACGGCGAAGAGTGATTCGCTATACCGTTCTGAGCTCTCTCATATGAGTATATATGATGATGATGGGGCTCCCTTTTCCGCATTGGGACTCCCATTTGGTCCGTTGTGCGTCTATGATATATAAGCACGCAAAAACATTGGCATATCTTGTCCCAATGCCACAGCCTATCACACAAAGGATCTGGCTAGGAAATTACTTTTACATGTGGCTATAAAGGAAAACTACAAGGACAACACACGAATTTAAAATGTTTAGGGGACTCAATAGCGTGCTTTAAGGTCTAAAATCAATTATCACAACACTCGCTTTACAATTTCTTACCATTAGATCTGTGTCCAATAATATCTGGGATTGTCAAAACATGTTTTAATAAATAATTATTACATTTCAAATTATTTTATTGTTGGTAATAAAAAGGAATGATTCAAATTTCATTGATACGTCGATAAAAACACTGTCCCTAATACAAATAAACACGTTTTTTTTTTTTAAATAAAGTAGGTATACCCAAAGTCTGAAATTCAGATAATTTATGTAAACAAACGGGATAACATACCAAAAAAATGTCTTCGTAATGGTAATTCATATAAAATGGCGAAAATAGAGGTTCCATTTTCTTTTAAGTACTGATTTTAAGAAATAATAATTAGAAAATAATCATACCGTAATTATTTTTATAAATTTTCGGTTTTAAACAAAGTTATTAAAAAAAGGAGATTTTCTGGTATAAAATATTTTATGATACTGGTAACAATGCAGGAGATTGAAACATTTTCAAATTTTTACATCTTCAACAACACTAATATTATAACTCTCATTCATAGATTCATATTGTAAGTAGCATATCTAGCCACATTTTGGATGAAAACAGTTTTGAGTGGAAATCGATTTTGGGAGGCCTACGTCTAGCAGTGGACTTAAAAGGGCTAATTATGACGATCATAGGCCGTGTCTCCGACACACTACACAAAACATTGTTTGGCAACGGTATTTTGTTTGCATAGTTCTTATAATTAATTCACTTTAATTTTATAGAATATTATTGACAAAAAAAAATTATGAAAATGTTTTTCACCACTGTCCTGTCATTTTGACAGTGACATTTCTTGACATTACTTTGTTTACATAAATTATCTGAATTAGAGACTTTGGGTATAGGTATAAACGACAAAAATGTATGGTTATACCAAAGTTATTCCTAGGATAACTTTATTCCGTGTTTATTTGTAAGGCCCTAGTTGTTTAACTCGCTCTGCCAGGAACTCTTGAAAAACGTTATACATTTCAGTAGCCAGCAAAATTTAGTTTGTAAAAACTCGTTATTTGTGCCCGATTGATGGCAATAGGCTCGGCCCCATTATATGCGACTTAAACATACATGGCGAAATATGAGTGTACTATAGGTACACCTCTGTCTTACTCTTCGGAGAATACAGGCGTGATGTTATGTTATACTTATAATGTATCAAGTATTATCAAGATTACCCATACTGATATTATAAATATGAAAGTAACTCTGTCTGTCTGTCTGTTACGTTTTCACGCCTAAACCGCTGAACCGATCATCATAAATTGGCAGAAATATATACAGTGGATATGGAGAAGGGCATAGGCTTCCACGCGGGTGGAGCCGCGGGCAAAAGCTAGTGTTTTATATACACAATCAATAGAAACAAACGAACGTCGTAGCTTCTCTCTCTCTCTAAGAAAAATAACCATAGCAATAATGTTAAAAGATTTTTTCCAGTTTAGTATCGGACTCAAACGGAGACCATATTCATGAGTTCATACCGCGGCATAATCGGACCAGTAGCAACAACAGTCTGAAAACAGTGTCAGAGAATTAATATTCTTCCCTTTTATGGAGAATCCTCTCCGGCCAGGTAAGAAACTTGTACCTTACTTGGTCATCTTCTGTGCTAAATGCTTCAAACTCTAATCAATAATAATTATATTACTTACTAACACTATACTCCATTTATTATAACATTAGACAAATAACTGTTCTCACCCTTTCGTTATTTCGATGTAAACGTTTAATAAACTACGTTATTTCACGATAAATACAAAGCACTGTAATCTGTTTACCATTTACATTAAAAAAATTACTCTAAAGTGCAGTAATTTCAACAATATTACACAATAACTATCGTTATTTAGCAGTTATTTGTCTAATGCTATAGTAAATGGAGTATAACTATAAGGTATTACTAACATTATGGATATTTGTTGTCTGATTTTAAATAAATTTGGATTTTTATTTGATAATCGCCCTTCGAATGTACTCTATGAACAAAAACATGAGTAAAACCGTATTCATGACCTAATAAGTCTCACGAAAGTTTTAAATATGGGACATTTCCGGCATTTATTATTAAAACGCCGATTTAAATGACGTATTCCCGCTGTCCCCGTCACCCGTGTCCCCCATTAATGGTATGCATATTAAATTTCACATGAAATGGCCAAAAAAAAGGATTAATTTTCTTTTAACTACTGATTTTTTTATTATTATTTCTAAAATCAGCACGTAAAAGAAAATGGAACAGTTAGTTTCGCCGTTTTATGTGAATTACCATTAATGGGGACACGAGCGATGGGGACAACGGGAATACATCATATAAATTAGAGGAAAAGATGTATTTTTATACTCACATTAGGATCAAACTTGAGATTAGGCGCCGTTAGATATGCCGCCCGTCCGTCATTGAGCGTTATTCCAAAACCGCACACAAGCGGGGAGTATTCTATGTCGTTCACGTGCGTATTATCTTCCATTATCGGCTCAGCTGAAATTATCGGCAAATACTTAAAAAAATCAGCTTATTAGGATATTCAATCGATCTGGTTAACCTATCCCCAACTTTACTATGTTGATGCAGCTGAATACCAGTATTTTACATGGAGCAACGGCCTATCTAACCTCCACAACCCAGTAACTGGGTAATATGATACCCCTTGGTAAGACTGGTTGTCAGACTTTCGGGCTTCTGACCCATAACGACTGTCAAAGATATGAATAACAGCCGGGACCAAAGGCTCATCGTGCTTTCCGAGGCACGGAGGAGTCTCGGTATGTAAAGGTCACCCATCCACGGACCAACCCTGGCAATCGTAGCTTAACCCGATGGATCGACCCGTACTTCTGTTATTACTTAGCCACGAACTCCGAGCGAGGGTATTCAATCTTTAAAATATGATGCTAATTAACCCTTTGTATATCTATACTGTTTGTCTATATATCCATGGACTGCCATGAGAACGAATGAATCCATACTAAAGGAACGCAACATCACCAAGCGGCTTTCTGCTATATGCCAGGAGCGTGCCCTTAGCTTGTTCGGACATATTATGGCTTATGATACTGGGCCGGGTGGAAAGAAAACGCGCTCAAGGCAGAGCACCGGCAAGATGATCAGACGCGATCAAGCGGGTTGTCGGAGGCAGCATTTACCGAGCGGTCCACACTACAGAAGACCGCATAACTTGGAGACGCGTCGTATGTGGTCGCGATCCTCAGCATTGAGGGAACGACGAAGAAGAAGAAGATATCTACGCGAGACACATGGCTTTTTAATTGTTTCTGTAATTACGAAAGATAGGCGAGGAAACCATTTAATCATTTGTTTCATTAATATTTAATCGCGAAATCTCATAATCATCATGAGACCTATTACTGGAGCCATCATATTTAGTCTATGACAAGGCACTGAAAAGCCCTTGGATGATAATATAGACTGATTGACTGACAAAGTTATAGAGGGACTATTCTGATTACATGTGCTCTGGGCCGAAGTTAAAGGTGTGGAGGCCCTGGGACAACTAATAAGTGGAGAACCCGTTTTTTTTTTTGACATAACGAATAATAAAAGGTACGGTGGCTAGCACATCAAGTTACCACAAACTGTAAAATATTCTCGTTCGATTTTGAACTTAATGATCAAAATTTTAAAGTTTAAAATTTTTGGAGACATTTTACAATTTCGTGTAACTTGATGTGCTGGCCAGTGAACCTTGTGAATGTGAACTTTTTTTTTGATGGACACAAAGGATGTATGTTTTTTGTAATTTAAAAAAAAAAAAAACAAATTGTGGTGGCCGCTTCTTTGTGGAGGCCCGTGGCTAGAGCCCCTTTTGCCCTGCCCTAAATCCGGCCCTGCATGTGCTGGTAGAAAACTTAAAAGTACATTGTGCCTTGCTTATGAGAAAACTTTAGCAGAAAGGATTCCAATTCTACTTCTTTGATACAAAATCACAAGTGCACAAACTCCCAGGCTTGGAGAATTAATATTATATGAAGGCCATACCGTAATGTACCTATTCATCGGAGTAATTTTCTGTCCGCATTAAGTAATTACTTAGCCTTGAAAGCTTATTCTAAGTTGAGAAACGGTTACAGAAGATAAAAAAGAACCGTACACGTAATAGAAGTGAAACTTGTTTAAAGATTATGAGATTTGGTGAGAGAGACAGAGAGAGTTATATCTTTCTTCCCTCCCATGTAACGAAATGTGCCTAAAGGGTGACGCGTCCTTGGAATTTCATTCTCAATTCTCACACAATTATCGAAATCCCGCCTAAAAATTTACAATCCAAAAATCGCAAAAGGAATCTCAGCAGCAGCACTGACAGACTGATGAAAATCGATTATTCGATCCACGACAGCTCCTAAAGAAAATCCAACAACGCCTAGGCGTGTTACCGACGATCTCATAGATGAGGCGCACAGGGATGGCGATCTATACATCCACGTGCCATTTTTTCCAAATAAATATTTTATGTGGCCATGAAGAACTAAATACGTAGTTTCAGAATAATACTCTTTGTTCGCGAACCTATGGTATTCAGTCATTTTAAAATGTACCTTTTTATATTTATTTAAATGAAACAACAAATTTGTGTGACTTAAGCTGTTACAAGCTAGATGCCAAATAATTATACGAGGTTCACATTTTCCCTTGCATTTATGTAGCAATAATAGTCGAAATCAAAGCGTCTGTCGTTGTCGGACACGCCGGACTTAAGGACACGACGCAAATCGCGTGCCACACAAAGGCCCCGCTCGTCGCGCGACTTGCGGTGCCTTTGTGACGCGTCGCGTGTCGCGCCTGTTTGTAGGAGTGTTTATACTCCATTTGAAATAATTACACATTTAAATAAACCGTTTTTACAGTCCGTTCAACCGATTTTGACTTCTATTCCGTAGGCTTAAGGATGGCATTAAAAGCAAAGAAGTGGCTCCAATACCAACTGTTTACTGCAGCTGCCATTAGTCATGCCACTAACGCAATAGAAATCAAAATCAGTTGCCAAAAAAGTCTAATCTTATTTCGAACGGAGTACAGGTACAACATTCTTCAATTGATGACGTGCCCAAATTATTTTGTAGCGTGCCACCAATGGCACGCGTGCCATTGTTTCGCCATCCCTGATCTATGAGATCGTAACTGAAGTACTTTGTCCTGTATGTGGCTAGTGTAGTTTAGAAGCAGCTTCATTTTATTACCTTTGGAAACCTGTTGGTTAATGGAGAATGGTATTCGTCCTAAGTCGAGGCAGTAGTCCCGGTTCTGTGTTCCGTCCCATCGGTACCTCAGCAGGTGGGCTCTGGTAGTGCACACGAGGATCTCCGTGCCTGATATACAGCACATTCGAGTGATCTGACCGTCCCATACCAGCACCTCTTTTAACTGGAAGGAAATATTAAAAAACACTACTGAATTAAATTCAACATGAACTTCCAGATAAAAATCCTACAGCATTTACAAATCTCTTGAAAAAAACCGCCCACGTGCGTGTTGGACCACGAGTTCGCAACGTTGTACTTGTTTGCCCTACCCTATGATTTTTTTAAGAGCCGGACGCGCGCACGTGCGGGGTAGCCTCAACGTGTTTTATATGGAATTTATCACTTTTTGTATGAAAAAAAAAAAAAGAAATTACCTACATGTTGAATTTTAGGGGTTTAATTTTTTTTAAAGAGGGTCGAAATTTTCATTCTTTTTGCGATAGGTCGCACCATTTTCGAGATATAAGCAAAAGAAAAGAAAAAATATATACAGTACTGTTTTTGCACCAGAAGTCGAGGTGTTGGTGTAATTTTAGTTCATGACAACTAATTTTATTCCACACCTTTCGACGTGACAACGTCTAATAAATCGATGAATACCTGCACGAAAAAGGATGACTCATTGTCCCGTTACGCACGTTGTCCCGTTACGCTCATTGTCCCGTTACGCTCATTGTACGCTTACGCCGCATCAATGGTTTGTTATGACGTTGTCACGTTAACCTATCGTCCGTAAACCAACTTTACAGACAGTAAATTTTTTTTTAATCGCGATTAAAAATAGTCAGATTTAGTAAGAAAATCTAAATTTCAGTTTAAATACGTCAAATTCAGAATAGCAAAATTGGTGCCGATTCCCTTGTTCACAAACTAAACTAAATTTAAGTTCAGTGCATCTTTTTCTTTCTATTTCATTAAGAAAAGGACAGAATATAAATTTTAGTTTAGTCCTGTCAAATTAATCAGCGCTTGACGTAAATTGACGTAATTTTAGTCGGCAAGTTTTTAATCACGTCTAAACTTGTATGGAGTAGTGACAGGCGCTGATTTATTTGACAGGACTAAACTAAAATTTATCTTCTGTCCTTTTCTTAATGAAATAGAAAGAAAAAGATGCACTGAACTTAAATTTAGTTTAGTTTGTGAACAAGGGAATCGGCACCATTGTCATTTTCACTAAATTAAAAACTCAGTACCATCATGGTATACTTTTAAACTAAAATATAGTTTAGTTGTTTCACTTCAGTCAACTTCAGAATAGGAAATCGTCGTTTGACAGGAATAAACTAAATTTTGGTGATTTTTTGTCTAGTTTAGAGAATTTTGTAACAAGAGAATCAGCACCAGGTTTTATCACATACAATTCTCTAAGTTCATATTTCCCTATTGAATGACTATTTCATGAAGTCATGACATTTAAGGCCAATTCTAACTTAAGGGAGTTGTATTGCTGATTCTAATGATTATATTTCTGTAAAGCCGTATTTGTTACGGTCGCGAAACATATTTTAATCAATATACAATCTAACACTGACCTACAAATTGCAAAAAACGTATGAAAATTTGAATTCTGCAGGCTACCTTAGCTCGTCCCCACAAACATAATAAAATATTACCAAAGTTATTTTCAATGATGGTATGACTTCTTTCACAAATAGCTCAGCAGAGTCTCGTCGCAGGCTGGCGGTGGGGGGATCATATTGTTGGTACGCTGTCTGTTCACTGTGGGCTTCTACGTTGTACAGTATTAGATGCCCTTCTGATGTCTGGAATAGGAAAAGTAATGTTGTGGGTGAAAGTAACTATAAGATAGCTTATTCTTTTCAGTTTCATTGTGTCAATGAACAGTCAAAAGACTTGATTAAGTAGTTAGCTAGGCTTGAGTTAAATCATTTACAATACTAACTTTGGATTATATTATTTATTTTAAATGAAGTCTTGTGACTGTAGATTTGTTGACTATTCTCTATTTTGTTAAGTACCTGGTACTTGGTGAAACTTTGAAAGGCCTATACTGACCTCAAATACCAATTAACATTGTTACGAGTATTTGGAAATATTGTAAAAGTAAATTATTTTTAAAAGAGTAACTTGCCGGCTCTTTTCCATAGGAAGCAACTTCTGACGTTTCATAAGTGCCCATGGGAGTTTGATTTAGGTGTCTGGGAGCATTCAAAGTGTGCTTATGTACTTTGTAACTTATTATTCATTTTTTATTTTTATTAACACTATAAAGCAAACTGTTTAGCAAATAAATACACAATCTTACAAAATCTGAATCAATAATAATGTAATACAGTAAATACTTCTGATTCTCAATACTGTACTTACAGAAATGCATATCATAGAAGAGTCTGGTTTCCACTCCACTCCGACATTGACTCCGAGTCTCTGGAGAGATTCTGTGCTCCTCTTATGGTACACTATGGGGACAGTTGGCTAAAACAGAGAATTTTTTTTTATGAGTCTAATTATGGACTTTGCATTTAGATTATTAGGGGCATCTGAAATTTAAATTGTGATGAATATAAGTGTTGAAGGATAGAGAGATAGGCCAAAGAAAAGATGAATGGATTGTGTGAGGAAAGATATGAACGAGAAGGGAGTGAATGATAGTGTGACGGTTGACAGGGGAGAATGGAAGAAGAAAATGTGTTGCGCTGACCCCAATTAACATAGGACAAGGGCAAGGCAGGAAAAAGTAGCCTATGTCCTTCGGTTTCGGTTCGGTGACAATCGGTTCAGCGGTTTAGGCGTGAAAAGTAACATACAGATAGACAGAGTTACTTTCACATTTATAATATTAGTATGGAAGTATAGATGACCAAAACTTGGGTAGCCCATAAAGTACAACTTAAATATTGAAATCCAATGTTGACTAACACTAGTACATTGATACTTTATATTGTAACTGCCATTGACTTCAGATTTAAAGATGCAAACTAAGATGAATACAAATATTGTTAATTATTTATTATTCAATTAACAGATAAACAACAAACATATTACTATGATATATGGCAGATTAAAAAGTAAACTCAAGTTTAATAAACATACAAAGATGGTACAGCAAATGACCAATGCAGTTGTACAAAAAATATAGGAATGTTTTATATAGATAAAAAAAAGATTTGATTAATAGATAAAGACATTACAGTGTTTTCTGATTTTCTAATCTTATAAAATTAGTAATAACAAAAGATTGTTATAATAGTCATAAACAGTTCATATAATAGTTAATTTCAGTACAAACTGTGACCAAAGGTAGAAACATGTAGTTTGTCAATATGACCTCAATTTTCACACCAAAAATAAACATACCTTACAAAACCATACTGCGAGGCAGTCATCGCTCAATGAAGCAAACAATATCTTGTCTCTATTCGAAACGATTTGTTTTATAATTTGATTATCTGCACCCAGATTTTTCAGAACTTTGGGCCATCCTATTGGAAAGTACATTTTGATTATAAAACATTTGCCACTTTTATGAGAAATATAGTTAAACACTAGACACCTCGATTCAATTGTGTCACTAGTTTCTGTTGTAAATTAAGAAGTTTTGGTATGATTTGATAAAAATTTAATAAATCTTGAGCTTCCCAAAAACGTCAACACAATTCACCACTGTCACAAAATGACACAATCTTATTTTAGATATATTGAAGTAAAAACTTTCGTTCGGTAAGCTGTAACAATAAATTATTCAAAACGATTGCTATATTTCCAAATTAAATCCATTAATTACTCAAAAATATTGTGATGATTTCTGAAATTTAAAAACAATAGCTTTGGTGTTTTTTACTAAGGTATTGCAGGGTAGTTGCAGGCAGCTGCATGTCGGTTAAACGTTCTTACTTGTGCGAATCACAATTTACGCAAGTAAGATGGAGTGTGTATCCGGGCCATTAGTCCATATTTTTTGGTTACCGTTGAACAGTGTTAGCATATCAAATGTTTTTTTTTATTCTACCAATATTTATCTAATCGAATTTGTGTTCCATTTTTAACAAAACCGGATCTAAAAAGTCTTTCGTCTTTTCCTCTTAATTAATAATTCATGTTCTAAAATGTTTATACTGTTGGTGTGCCTATTTTAAATAAATAAATAAATTGGTTATATCCCTAGTAATATTCTAGATGTGAAAGTAACTCTGTCTGTCTGTCTGTATGTTACGTTTTCACGCCTAAACCGCTGAACCGATCGTCATGAAATTTGGCAGAGATTTAACCTGGGATATGGAGAAGGACATAGACTACTTTTTTGCGCGATAATCGACATCTACGCGGGCGGAGCCGCGAGCATAAGCTAGTATATTATAAATTGAAGTCGCTTTTTGTGTCGGCCTGTGTGACCGCATTGTACTTCTAAACTCCTCAACGGATTTTGATGCGATTTTTAACATCATTTAGTTAATTGATTCCAGAAGGTATATGTTTATGCATTCATAATAAACTAATATATAAATAAATCTCGATGTTTTGTCAAGTCTGAAAAACCGTGCGAAGCAGGGAGTGGCTCAATTAGGGCGGCCAGACGGGAAGACTAAAATATCTGGGCAAAATTTCAAACAGTGGGGATTTTGGAATTATTGTCGGGACAAATAAATATATTTTATATAAAAAAATGTTCATTCTTATTATTAAAATTAAAATAATAAAGTACACAATCATTTTTTATGTTGCCACATGTACTCGGCATTCGATTTCACTGAATCCACCAATTTTGATCCTTGAGAAGTACTCAGAAAAGCTTTATAATTCAAACAGACTACATCAAAGTTCAGTCTAATTTTTTAGTATATAAATCAATGGTAAATCAATGGCCATAAGATTTCTCTCTTTGGTATCAGACTAAACACCCTTTCACTCACAGTAGGCATTGCAGGAAGTAAGAAGTAAGAATAATTGACAGCACAAATGATAATCTATTTTTAGTATTGAAGTCTCTTTGGTTGCATTTTTTTATAAGTGCCCTAATTTTGTCATTTGACATGTCCTTGTCTTTTGGAAGGTGTTCAACGATTAACGCGCGACAATTTAAAATGTCTGGTTATTTTTTTCTTTAATACAAGAAGCTGTTTGCCGGGACATTTTGTATTTTTTCGGGACTTGGGACGCCTTAGGAAATGTCAGGACAATCTAGACGAATCCCGACCATGTGGCAACTCTAGAGTCAATAGGTCCTTATGCAGGGACCACACCAACGGGAAACGGCAATGCCCAACATTCCGATAAATTATCACGTTATATTGAGTAGCCACACTTGAACGATCAACGTCAATTGGCGATAAAAATGGCGCTAACGTAATAACGTTCCCCTTAAATTTCATGATGGACGAAGACGCTGATGCACTGTATTATTTAATGAGTGTCAATTTTTACTATATACTGTACTATCGAAGGAAGTTTCGAGAAATCGATGATTTTTTCATTAGACCGCTCCATAATACGGTTAAACTAACACATGCGATGCGTCAATTCCCGTCGCAATCACGGTGCACAATGACCACAGAGTATATAGTATTGCAATGACAAACGTAAGTGTGGCTTGCGGTAAATCTCTGTGATGTGCAAAAAATACCGCCACCCGAGCTATCGTCTAACGTCAGTCGGCAATGTGAATGCCGGTGTAAAATTATCACGATAAGTTGTGGCTACACCTACGGTCAACGCCGAACATCGCGATAATCAACGGCGTTTTACGTTGGTGTGGCCCTAGCATCATAAACGTATACGAAACAAAACGTTCACCGTTTACCTTACGAAACTCCGTAGATAGAGAAAACAATAGATCGCTGGTCATCTTCTATCTTACTTACACAAGAAAAAGAAAAATATATACAAGATGCTTGTAAAGAAAAGAGACAGAGCCTAACATTTTCTGTCTCTTATCGCGTGTCGCGTTTTTCAAGGACAGCACTTCAGTTGCTAAACAAAGTTTGACGTTTGATACGCGTTCGAAAAGTGGTTGCGACGAAATTTTAAGTTATTTAATTTGTTATTTCGAAAAATACTAATTATTTTGTGTTTTTTGTTGAGGATTGACTTTAGCTATTGCTGCAAAATGGTAAGGTGCAGTGTTTTTGGTTGCAAAAGCGATAGTGAGAAGAAAATTGCCGGATTGTCCTTTCATTCGTAAGTAGCTAAATATTTTAGTTTATTCGGTGAAAGACAGTGAAAGTTTTCAACTAATATGGTTTTTCAACTCTTAAAATAAATATACAGCTGTTTCAAGATAAAATGAGAGCTGAATTATGTTTTTATTATTTATTATTGTTCACATAACCTCCAAGCTCAGTGCTGCCTACTTTTTACTCGAATACTTCCCCATTTCAGGGGAAAATTGTACGCCAATAAAATAAATTACCTTCATCAATAATTTCAGATGAATGCTTTATTAGAGTGTATGTATAGCGCTGGCAGCAAATTTGTTCCACTTTTCACTGGACGTAATATTACATCTTAACCTTTTAGTATCTATTTATAGTTTAAAATATTGTATTTGTAGTAGGTATTAATTAAAGTGTTAAAAACTTTCAGATTTCCCGCCAAACCAAAATCACGGGGATTATGAATGAAAGTGGAGATAAAATATTTTTTATGCTGTATCTCAGGTTTTCTTTAAATGTTCATTTTCCCGCAGGTGAAAGAACTCCTATCCTAATAAACTATTTTGACTTATACCCAAAGTCTCTAATTCAGATAATTTATGTAAACAAAGTAATGTCAATAAATGTCACTGCCAAAATGACAGGACGGTGGTGCAAAGCATTTTATATTTATTTTTTTTGTAAATAATCATCTATAAAATTAAAATGAAATAATTTTTAGAACTATGCAAACAAAATACCATTGCCAAACAATGTTTTGTGTAGTTTGTCGGAGACACGGCATTATGATCGTCATACGTGCCGATTCCCTTGTTCACAAACTCAACTAAATTTAAGTTCAGTGCATCTTTTTCTTTCTATTTCATTAACAAAAGGACAGAAGATAAATTTTAGTTAAGTCCTGTCAAATTAATCAGCGCCTGTCACTACTCCATACAAGTTTAGACGTGATTAAAAACTTGCCGGCTTAACTTACGTAAATTTACGTCAAGCGCTGATTAATTTGACAGGACTAAAATAAAATTTATCTTCTGTCCTTTTCTTAATGAAATAGAAAGAAAAAAAATGCACTGAACTCAAATTTAGTTTAGTTTGTGAACAAGGGAATCGGCACCATAATCAGCCCTTTTAAGTCCACTGCTAGACGTAGGCCTCCCAAAATCGATTTCCACTCAAAACAGTTTTCACCCAAAATGTGGCAAGATATGCTACTTACGATATGAATCTATGAATGAGAGTTGTAATTATTAGTGTTGTTGAAGATGTAAAAAATTTGAAAATGTTTGGATCTCCTGCATTGTTACCAGTACCATAAAATATTTTATACCAGAAAATCTCCTTTTTTTAATAACTTTGTTAAAAAAATTATAAAAATAATACGGTATGATTATTTTATAGTTATTATTTCTTAAAATCAGTACTTAAAAGAAAATGGCACCTTTTTTTTTCGCTATTTTATATGAATAACCATTACGAAGATATTTTTTTTGATATGTTATGGCTTTTGTTTACATAAATGATCTGAATTTCAGACTTTGGGTATAGATGTTTTGTTTCTATTTATAAACCCTGTGCGTTTGTACAAAGTAGATAATAGAGATTGAAAAACATCTGAACATTGAAGAACATTCGGGGTAAAATCACTTTAAAGTGGGTAACCCTAAAGTTGCAAGTACCTTGATTTTCTGTCCCTTACAGCGACACGCCAAGCAGTGGTCTATAGTTTTTCTAAGTCTATGCGAAACTCCTTGTTGTACGTATATATGTACGGTGGCTAGCACATCAGGTTACCAGAAACTGTCAAATTTTCTCATTCGATTTTGAATGTAATTATAAACGTTTTAAAGTTTAAAATCGTTTGGAGAAATTTGACAGTTTTTGTAGCTTGATGTGCTGGCCACTGTACGGCTGTACGTACTTAGACAGGTTCTCTATCTTCTTACGGTACGGTATTCTTTAGGTTGAAGAAAACTAAATAAAAAATAAAAAGTTTGAAAATTCATGGTAACTTACAAAAAATACTGGCCCATCCAAATGCAACTAAACGATACTTACAAAAATGTGTTACTTTTGCGCTTGCACCACCATTTTAAGTAGTTTTTGGCTAAGAAAAAAATGTCGTTTAGATTTAGTCATTTGGCAACACTGGGTTTTTAGCAATCCGATGCTAACAACAAAAAATCTTCTTTTTCTTGATTATTATGAAAATAATTGTGATTGTAACGCGATATTTCTTGATTTGCCGTGTAAATAATTAATATGTAACTGTTAGAGTGGTTGAAGCTACCTTACTCCAACAACATGTCTGAGAATAAGGATTCGCAGGCGACCAACCTCTGTTTAACTGAGGATGCGTTTGATCAGTTCCAAGCAGTTGCAATGTATCAGGAAGAGGAATACATCACTCTGCCTGCAATAGTATCAGCGAAGCCAAAGGAACCAGATCCCGGCGAGTTGGGTCATAATAATATCAGTTATGTTAATGAGGTAGTTGTAACTACCGAAAACGAAGTAAACAGCACAGTCAATGACAACACGGAAGAGACGGTGTCGGAGATGGAGCAAAAATCCTTCGAAAATAATTCTTACTTGGAAACAACTGCAAGCATAGACGACGTTAAAAACAATTTAGACCACGACTATGTACCACAGAATGTTACTAGAAGAGGCAGAAAAAAGAAACATGTGATTGAAAATGATACCGAAATAGTCTCCAACAACATTACGATCCTCGGTGCGAACAGCAGTGACATTCAGGTAAACTCTGAACAAGAATCCTCTCTTATAAGTAGCACTGTACCTCGTAGAAGAGGTAGAAAACCTAAGCCTAAACCTGTTCATCCAGAATCCCATATTCTATCAGGGATTAATCAAGATAGTTTGAATATCTCTAGCTCTCGACTTAGTTCAGATCCGGAAACTTCCGATATAGTAGCCAGTGGTAAGAGAAAGCGTGGTCGGCCACGGAAATCATTTCAAAATGACCAAAATAATTCTAACAAAGACTTATCAAGTGAGCTGAGTGGTTCTGACAGCAACAGAATTGATGATATGCTTTCTACCCGCAAGAGAGGAAGACCAAGAAAAACACAATCTGAAGTAAATCTTCAAAATAAAATAACAGATGATACAGAAATCTTATCAAATGAACTCATAAGTATAGAAGATTTAAATGGGACACAATTAACAAACACATATGAAAGGAGCAAGGAGTTGTTAGATTTAGATATATCTAAAATAGAAAATAGAGACTTGGATAAGAAAATATTTAGTGACTCAGATAATGATGAGCTTGATGATATTACTTTAAGTAAATTGAAAATGCATCCTGAAACATCTAAATTTGCTGAAGATAATAATTTAACTGAAAATGACAAGGATCAAAACTTAACAAATAGCAGATCTGAATTTACTAGTTTGTATCCCGCACCAAGTAAAAAAAGAAACAAAAAGAAAGGGAGAGGCAAGCCTAAAAAAGTACGTGCAGACATTACTGAGAAAGATCAAATAGACACTTTAAAAAAATCTGACTCTATGGTAGCAAGTTCAGTATCTAATAATGAAACTTATTTAGAAAGCTCCCATATAGATTCTGATGACAATGAAAACTTGAGCCTGAGTCAATTAAAAGAAACAAACAGTGAAATAGCAAATACTGAAAATAATAACACAACAGCTGTAGTCTTAACTACTAATGATAAAGATGTTGATGTTAATGTTGAAACTGTTGAAAGCAACAGTGATGTTATTAAAACTCCAACAAAACGCAATATTAAAATGCCAGTTATGTCAGACTTTGAGTACAATGTTGACAGTGTTATAGAGAAGGAAGACGCCGGAAATGAAGCAGATGCTAATAATGAGTTACTTGTCGAAGACACTTCTAAAAGACCTATTCGTAGAAGTGTTGCGAAATTTCGTTATGAAGAAGAGTCTGATGAGGATCCCTTTGCTAATGTTGAATTATCTGATGATGATGAACCGAGGAGGAAAGGTAAAAAATATTACTCTGATGATGAATATGTACCTGGGAGAAGGGGAAATAAAGATATTGATTCTACGGACAGTGAAATTTCAGCGAGTGGTCTGGTTAATGAAACACATCTAAAGAGGAAAAAGTTGCGTAAAAAATCATACAATCAATCTCCACAGAAAAAAGGAAAATTGGATCAGTCAATTCTTGATGCGGAAAGTGATGACGTAGAAGTATGTGTACAACCTTCTACAGTAGTAAAACCAACTGATGATGCCAAACCAAAAAATTCAAAACTCTGGGGTTGTAGCAATGAGTTTGAAAACTTCCTTGCCAAAAAGATTCAAGGTACTAATTTAAAAATTAAAAAAGTATCAGCAAGTGCACCAACTGAGAACAAAACTCTTGACATACCTGTGCTAGACACAGGAGCAAAAAAGACCTATGAGATGTGCAGCCAAACGAATGTGATTCATACTGTATCCACTGGTGTGCAAACAACTACACCTTATGATATCCCCATGAAGGACAACATTGATTTAACAGCAGAACAGTCCGAAAAAGCTTGTTATTTCCTAAACAGTATTGTGAAAACAACTTCTGAGTTAGGTACATTGATGACACAAAAATCTGAAGATTTTATCAAAAAGAAAATAAACACTACTCATGTCACTGACACCATGAAGATGGATTACTGTGTTAAAAAGTCATTCCTATTATTCAAACTAGCTAAACATAATCTAATGCAGATGGAAGAGGATCTTGCTAAACAATATGATGAATTTCTAAAAAATAATAATTTAACAGCATGTAGGGAACTACCAAAACAAATAGTTTCCTCAGCTAAAGAAGCAAGTAGTGACAGTGATTGTGAAATCGTAGAAGAACCAGCTAAAACATCTTCTGTGAATAAATCAAAGGAAAAACCAAAATTTAATCCTAAAACTGTGTTTCTCAACAAAGAACTTTCTATTAAGATTGCAAAAAAACCATCTGAGATCAACAAAAAACTCGATATTAAGGGGCGGCATACTGTATGGATTAATGACACAGTGATGGTAAAAAAGGTTACACAGTCTTTTTTAGCCCAGGACAGCCGAAATAAAAAACCTCCAGATAATAATATTACAACAAAAATGGTAAGTGATTTTTTTAAGAATTATTACCATCAGAAAGCAATCTCACTTTGTGCCCCTTTTATAACCACAGATTGGCTTAATGTGAGCAAAGAATGTGTGTGCAATTATTTTGTGGTAAAGCCAGTTCTGTATAATAATAATAATAATAATGATGTAAATTATTCTGCCAATGGAGGAATTAGCACAGAAAACAATACCAGCACCTCGGAGACAAATCATGCTATAATGCAAATACCTAACAAAACCATATTAACATGCCCAGAGACCCTTCTTAAACTGTGTTTTCGGATTGTGAAAAATCAAATACATGATAAAAGATATGTCAAAAAAGTTTGTCATCAACACACACAAAATGAACTTACAGATGGGAAACACCAGCCAATGACATTATTCCGACAATGCCTGAGAGTCCTGACTGGTAGAGCTGTTAAAACCATGGAAAGGAGCCCAACACCCTCAAAAAACATAACCCCTAAGGATGTATCAACTGTACCACCTCTTAAAATGCTTTGTCACCGGAGAATGATAGCATTACTATACAACTCAGGCAAAAAGGATCCCAGAGAAGAACTAGAAGAAGTGGCAGAAACAAGGTGTAGTACAGAAGAATCTAATTATTTGATTTCCACTCGTTCTTCAAAATATTCAACACCATTAATTAAGATAAATGAAATCAAGTCACTCTTGTCCTTATGTGTGGAATTCATACAAAGAAAACAAGAAGAAGAAGTCGCAAAAATAAGTTGTAGAACAGAAGAATCTAATTATTTGATTTCCACCTGTTGTTCAAAATATTCATCACCACCAATTAAGATAAATGAAATCAAGTCACTCTTGTCCTTATGTGTTGAATTCATACAAAGAAAACAAGCTATTGAATCAAGTTATGTCACTAGTTTATTAAAACCAAAATCATTAAAAACCTCTGCTTTTGAGCGTATCAAACAATTGATATATGGAGACATGGATGTTACCTTACTTGGAACTAGTCAGTTCAATTTAAGTGAACATAATGATGGAATTATGATTGAAGGCTTAACAATAAATAGTGTAAATACATTATCAGAGGAAGCATTCCTGAATCTAGAACATTCACATACAGATAATCCAGATACCTCTGAATACTTAGATGACTTTGATAATGAAGACCATTATGAGCCAGACTTTGATGATGAAATTGAGGAGGAAAACCCACCTGAAACTGAAACCAGTTGGGTATCACAAGTGCAAGTGCAGGAATTTAGGTCATGCTTCAACACCTCTAATACAGATGTCAATGAAGGGGAAATGGTTTCAGTTGTTACTCAAATTAAACTTGAGCCTGACGATGATTTACCTGATAATCTAGACTCGCTGGCTCATGTGAAAACTGAACCAATTCATGGACTTAACGAAATGACAGTCATACCAGAAGTCAAGCCAGAAGCTATAGATGTCTTGGGTTCTGCACCACTAGAACTCCACAGACAGAATAGTAATAGTTACGATGTCGACGCATTCGAACAATTTGCTGCTTCCAACAAACTTATGCATGAATTACTAGGCGACGACATCTTCAGCCAAAGTTCGCACAGGATACGCAGACAACATGAACCTGATTACGAAGAAGATGACATGAGCATGAGCCTCCTAGTCCCGCAGACATACGAACCTTTGACTATTGAAACTGCCAAAGGTAGGTTGATGGAAAGTAGTAGTTCTGATGAAGATAGTGCTAAAAATAAAAAGATTACAGGGAAAAAGAAACCTGATAAACGTAAAGTTAAACAGAAAAAAGCTGATCCAAAGACTATAAACAAAGAAACACCTACACTGGCAAATAAAGATAAGCCAACTAATAACGAAGTTGCTAATTTAACCAAAAGAATGAGAGACAGAATCAGACAAGAGGAGCAAAAAGACGATTCTACTGATTCCGAACCTGAAAATTTACCATTACGCCTAAGAAGCAGGAAAGAAGCAGAAAAGTTAAAACCGGCGCAGGCCAGTAAATCCAAAAAAAGCGAGATACAATGTAACAATGTTGATTCTACTGATCAAATTGATGATGTTGTGGACGACTTTACTGGCTTTACAGCTATTGATCAGAACGAGATATCTAACTATCAGAAATACATGCAATATGTGTATGACAAAATTATACCAGAAAAAGAAGATGAGATTGCCCAAATAAATAATAAGGTTGCTGAAGTAAAAGAAACTCATGAAGAACCAATAATTTCTAATGAACCTGTAGAATTATTGGAGTGTGAACCCACAATGCCTTTTTTTGATGATCCAGTAAACTCTAAAAGATCTACCAGAAATAGCAAAGGAAAAGTTGAAATATCCAAGAAGGAAGAAATATTAAAGAAAGAGGAAATATCAAAGAAGAGAGAAGTATCAAAGAAAGAAGAAATATCAAAGAAAGATGAAATATCAAAGAAAGAGGAAATATCAAAGAAGGAAGAAATATCAAAAAAAGAAGAAATATCAAAAAAAGAAGAAATATCAAAAAAAGAAGAAATATCAAAGATGGAAGAAACTTCTAAGAAAGGAATATCTGTAAAGAAAGAAGAAGTTTTAAAAGAAAAGGTTGAAGAAACTCCTTCATTTGTAGAACGCCATGGTTGGCACTGCTATCCAGTTAATGGAGCTGATGGAAAGCTATACCAAAGTTCTTGTGTAGCTTTGGAGAAACTGCCTGAATCTTTTGTCCAGACATATTTTGAGTATCAAGGCATTACAAGCAAAAATGTTGATGACCATGAGATTGACAGGTAAAGTTTTTTTTTTTAATGGCTTAAAAGAAACATTTTATAGTATCAATTTAAATATGCATTATTTATTTCATTTTATAGTTATTTTAGCTTATAATAATATTTTTTATAATAATTTCAGGTTGACAAACCTCAACTCCTTGAATAGAACAGTTCAGTTGAACTCTAGTAAAAGTCAATTGAAGTCTAAGCGGGAAGCTAAGGGTGACCACACATCTGAAGCGGGCAGTCGGGCTGAAAGTCCCACATATTCTGACCATTATGATGAGCTGGAGCCTTCAGACGATGAAGGAGCCAACGTTGATGATGAAGTTGCTCCACCTGTTGTAAGTATTAAGTTATATTTTTTTTTGTAATTTTTTATTTGTGTCTTTTTCCTTACAGTCTGTCACTATGTATTAGGACAGTAAGGAATTTGTATGAAGTGTTAGATGTCAGTCCAAGTTGCTCCCATTTTGTGAACATGTGTTTTTTCCAAGTAAGATGTCTGTCGAGGTATAAATCAACGTATTTGACATGTTCAGCTTGAGGCACTTGTATTCCTAACTTCAAATTCGGGGAAAACTTAAAGTGATTTTTATTATGGGATTACTGCATGAATTATTGAAATTCGGACAGGACAAAGTTTGTATCTTCCAAAATTAATAACTTATTTATTATTTAGTTCTTTATTTTCTGTTGCTTCCTGTAACTTATGTAGTGTAAGTATTCGAAAGTTGGTAAATCTAAACAAATAAAATAATAACAAAATAAAATCTTACATCCACAGCCACTAAAGCACACGGAAAACACGTTAGCAAAGAACCTCTTAATGAACGACAACGACAGTGATTCTGATTCTGGCGTCAAGGTGAAAAAAGAACCATCAGATGGTACAGAAAAGACCAAACATAGCAGCAAGTCTAAGAAGAAAGAAGTTGAGGTAGAAGATGGCGCAGACCTGATGCTGACGGCTGACAAGATGATGAACAAAGAACTGACGTTGTTGCATGCACCCGTTGTGGTGACTGACGATGTTCAGAATACGCCTTCTAAGGGACCTGTTACGAGGAATAAACAGGTAATACGCTATAATGTGTGTGTGCAATACATTAGCAGTGCGGTTATTTCGCAGTTATATCGACGGTTAAAAGGTAGGATAAGCGACATTTTGGTCGAAAATGAGTCATGTGAATGCCATCCTACTTAAAGTCTTATTTTAAGTAAGTTGGCACTCATGACTCATTTTAGATGTCGATATGTAGACACTCGCATTCTAAGAGTTTTTTTTTTTTTTTTTCAATATTTGTAGAATGGAGTAAACATGAAATTGGAATGCCCACGACTGTAAATGCTGACACTATGTATGTTCTAATTACAATCCAAATAGCATCAAACCCATAGGAAACGAGATATTTGCAATAAATGTGTAAAAAATCGTTTTTTTTACCTTTGACCTTGGAATATCTATAGTCGCGGACACCCTACGATAAGTAGGTTTTGAGACAAGTTTTAGGGTGAAAAAATAAAGGTTTATACAAGTTTATAGCTGACTATCTCTCATTCCGAGGTGAAACCTTAATTTTCCTGGATTAATAGGAAACAACCAATTGGAACCGTGCACCTAGCTTCTGACGTTTCATAAGTGCCCATGTAGGTTTATGTGAAATAAAATATTTTGATTTTAATAATTTTATTTCGGAATTAATTTTACATCCATAAATTGTCAGTAAACATTAAACGACCTCTTCATATTTATTTATGGAAACGGAAAGTTCGTTTTGAAATTGCTCTTTAATTATTTATTTAAAAAAATAGTATCTTAATATTTGTATACATCATTTATGTACTTAATTATTTTCGTTATGACCTCGTTTCTTTTTCTTATCGCAAAGTTGGGGCCGAAACAAACGAATAACAATTATTTTGATGTTTCTTTAGAAAAGCGCAACTAAAAATCAGCCGTCTACCAGCCAAACGAAGAATGAAGAAGATTCTTCTTCTGAGGAAGAGAAGCAATGGGTGAGCACCAAGGAGAAGCTTCTCAAAAGAATGGGGAAGAAGGACCAAGCCAGGTATTGTCAACCATATCTTATATTTGTCGTTTATAAAATTGAAATGTATCTATCTATCTATCTGAAACTAGAATAAGGTGATTAGATTTAAGTCTTATTATAATAAGGGTCAAATAATAAATAATAAGTTGAATGGGAATTAATAATAAGTAATACCTTGATTTAATGTTAGTCTATAATTATTAAAGAAAGAAATAATAAACGTTTCTGTATTAATATTATGTCCTTTGTTTTTCATTTATCCTGGATGTAAATTCAACCATTTTGTTAGAAATCACTAAATCGGTGTCGACGGTGTTAAACGTTAAAACGTACCAAACAGTCCGACAAACTTTACTTTAGTATTAGTGATGGTTAATAAAACGTATGGCACGAACGCTGCTCTGACTTAGCGCTATAATATAACGCCTCAACAAATTATTACGTCTAAACGCGTACAGTGAGGCCAAAACGGGATAGCAACACAGCCCGTCGGGCGAACTGTTCTAGCAGTCGGCTCGCGTTCGCGTTGTTTGTAAACGCGACTCGTTTACTCGTTTTGTAATTTTGTTTTTGTTTAACTTGTATTGTAAATATGTACAGGAAAAGTTTTTATAATCAGTGCGAAAATGTTGACAAATTAAACTTAAACGTGTTTTATTATACACCTATTTCTTATTTTGATATGTCTTAGTACAAAAAAATAAAGTTATTGTTAACGAAAGATGTTAATTTTGAAACTGGTATAATGGATACTCGTTGCGCAACGCGCGATCAGTGAAGCAGAACGCAGTAGTAGGTACCTATCAGCTGTGCGCTCGCCAATTGATATTATTACGAATAGATTGTATCCATATTTTGCTGACGTCAAGTGGATAAAAAAAAAGGAAAGTAACAAGTAATGGAAATGTTTTCTATTACTGATACTGAACCACCAAAAAAAAATTTGCGCACTGGTTAAAAATTTATTCTGTACTAGCTTTTGCCCGCGGCTCCGCCCGCGTGGATGTCGGTTATCGCGTAAAAAAGTAGCCTATGTCCGTCTCCATATCCCAGGCTATATCTCTGCCAAATTTCATGACGATCGGTTCAGCGGTTTAGGCGTTAAAACGTAACATACAGACAGACAGACAGACAGATAGACAGACAGACGGACAGAGTTACTTTCACATTTATAATATTAGTATGGATAATAATCCTCATATTTAACAAAATGAGAAAAGTGATTTTAACATAAGAACATAAATTCCTAACATGTAAAAAGTTGAATTTTGTACATGCAAATCATACAATCAATGAAATTTAAATACGTCTTTAATAAATAATAATTGTATCTCAATGCAAAAAAAAAAAAAAACATTAATACATTTTATAATAGTCACTAATAAGCCTGGAAAGTATGGAGGAAAGTTCATAAGATATTATATTCATATCGCTTCATGATAGGTAGGTATATTCTTTTGTGTAAAAAGCGTTGAGCGTTCAACGCGCATCACTGCGCCCGTTTAGCGTGTGTTGCGGAATAAAATGATAACGTCTCCGCGTTTAGTTTGCGGCCGACTTTTGGTAACGTTTTATAATGATAGCGTATAAACGCTCTATAAATATGTTTTTTACTAGCTTTTGCCCGCGGCTCCGCCCGCGTGGATGTCGGTTATCGCGTAAAAAAGTAGCCTATGTCCTTCTACATATCCCAGGCTATATCTCTGCCAAATTTCATGACGATCGGTTCAGCGGTTTAGGCGTGAAAACGTAACATACAGACAGACAGAGTTACTTTCACATTTATAATATTAGTAAGGATAGTCTATAACGCGTCTATAGTTTATAGCGGATATGAACATCACTATTTAGTATCACCAAAACCGAGTAAGATGATGTAGTGTAAAATGTTTTTTTTTTTTTGTATCTGACGTCTAAAGGCTGTTTATGTAAAGGGACTTGTGGATTAGAGCTAAAAAAATCGTTTTCGTCAGTAGGGTGCTGTTAATTCTGTATTGAAAAGGTTGTGAGTAAGTTTTCTGTGCTGTAATTTAAAGGGGTTGTGGATGAGTTATTCATCTCCGTTATGTAAAGAATAACATACCCTGGATCTATTATCTAAATTAAATTTCTAGATTTAAGGCTGACGCACATTTAGACAGGCCGCGCCGTATTGCAAATATCCTTCTACATCACTTTCGTAAATTCACACTTTCAACCGTCGCACAATACAAGCGGATCGCACCAGGCTATTTGTATTGGAGTGCGATACACTGCGGCCCGATGCTGCTGTAGTATGAACTTGCCTCTAACAGGCTTTAAAAGCTGTTAGATGAGTTAAAATATTTTTTTTATTAATAATTATAGAAAGTTTATTTGAATGTACGCAGTTTGGACGACGCCAAGCGCGCCAAGCTTGTGAGCGAATTCATAGAGAGGCGTGGTGGCTTCCCCGACTCACACATACGACCGCGCAGCACGCGCACGCGCCGCAGCGGCAAGAAGTTCTTGGAGAGGCAGAAACAACTCGGGTATGAAAAATCTAGATAATTATACCATAGATATAAGAAAGAAGGAGATATGCCACAGCTGAAAATGTATAGAAACCCAATGTCTCCAGTCTGTCCCTACCACTCGCCACAACTACACATGCAGTTCAGTAAAAGCAATAGATATGAAGTCGCGCACACACTCGCAATTCATAAATCGTAACTTACTACACAATCAATTATAAACCTTATTGCATCAAACACAACGTACATTTACCATGCACCGTACAACTCACTCACACGAAAACATCGGGCTCTATCGTTGTGCTGTGCAAGCCATTTATTTTACATATACGCTAATGATTGACTAAATCGAAAAGTTATCGATTCTTCCATTTATTATTGTATTAAAACTTTTGTGGGGGACCTGAAAATTAAATAAATAATAAACGGTATACAAATAATAATATAATATAATTAAACAATATTTCGATAAAAATAAAATATTATTAAGCAAATAAAAAAATTAAAAAACAATTTGAGAAAATACAGATGTGTAATAAACATTATTTCACTTAAGTCTTCCAACCGGGTTAAAACGGTTGACAAATTGAAGAATAAACTATAATAGCAATATATTCATTAGACAATCGACATTATTGTCGATTGTCTACGTTAGTAGATCTGCACAAGCACATCATTAGCTCGCGGCAAGGTATAGCGGTCGTACTACGCGACGCAACCGCATACGCAAAGTATCGTTTTGTGATTTTAACATTGCGTTGTCCAGTCGCTTAGCGTTTTGCCTATTTTGCGAGCATTTTGATCATTGCGCGCGGACTCAGACACGCCCCCTTGCCACTTCTCCTGTTTTTTATATTTCTATGGTACAAACTTACATTTTCAGTTATAATGTATGAGGAAACATGTTTCTCAACTACATTGTTAAATTTGTTCTTGGGATAAATTCATCCCACCTACAGAACCCTTGTTGTGCATGGTCCGACACGTACTTGGCCGTTTTTTTTCTTTTTCTGTTTATTAAAGTCGATATGTATTTTTTTTTAAATACCGATGCTTTTTGGCACTTCTTGCATCCCTATAGCAACCCGCCCCTGTTTCGCACAGGAGCGATCTACTGATGTGGCGACATGTCAAAACATCGAGATTTTTCTGCTATATCTATGAAAAAATTAATGAATGTAACCATCTGTAATAAATTCTCTAAATGATTGTAATAGGGATCAAAATCAATTGTGTAGTTTAGAAGAACTAAGCGGACATACAGACACACGTTATTAGTTGATGATTTATTGACTTATAAATATCCTCAATTCTGCACACCTCTGTGGCTTGTGAGCTTTAAAATCTCATCGTCATGTTGAGGATAAAATCGTTGGAGTAGTAGTAAAAATAAGATTAAGATAGTAAATAATGTTTATTCCATTTTACAGAATACTTTCAAGGGAGCTGTTCGGAGAATCACCAGACGCGTATATGTCCAAAAGGTCCCAAGCTAGTTTGTTTAGAGGTCGTCGTAATATTAGAAAGGTGAGTCAGCAACCCAGGAGTGGGACAGTTCAGGCTAATAGAAAGTGATAAGTCACTTCCCTCGATCTATTAATTAATTTATTTATTTATTCTCTATCTTACATTTATCATTACAGGTTCACCCAATGCGATAAATGCGCCTATATAAAATAATAGTTAATTCATATTAAGTACACCTATAACTTATTATAAACAATGCATTTCTTGTGAATTCACTCAGAGTACAAAAGAATAGGTCCGTCCCACTAGCAATGAGATTTAGCGTGCGAAGTGCGAGCGTCAGCTGCGCCTCTAAGATTGGTGCGGCCGCGCGGCACCTCCAGTTGTGGCGGCTGCCGTCTTCACCGTAGGCGGCGGACAAGTGAGTCTGTGTGTCCCAGACAGGTACGTGTGTACCTGTCTGGGACACACAGACTCGCCTGTCCTAAAATCATTGCATTTTTTTTTTAATATTTTAAATATATACGAGATCATTGCAAGATAATTAATGTGTGTCGCCAATTTCTTTGTCAGACAGTGGGAAACTAAGGGCTTAAAAATTTCGGAAGTCGGTGTCTCTGGATCTATCTTTTAGTTTTTTGCCACCGACTTCAGCAATTAAAGATATTTTTACTTTGTAGTTTTTTTTTGGAAGTCTGTTTTTTTTTTTTTTCACTTTAGTGATGGTATAACATCATCAAAATACACAAAGTGAATTAAATACGCATTATAGAAGCTAATTCAAAACTACCCAAGCAAAGTTAATACAATTTATATGGGACCACTGCGCAAGCTTCTTCTACTAAATTAAAAAATGAATTTTCAAAATAGGTACACAATTGACGGAGAAATCGGTGGATATACATTTAAAAAATAAAAAAACATAGAACCTCCTCCTTTTTCGAAGTCGGTTAAAAACACAATTGACGGAGAAATCGGTGGATATACATTTAAAAAATAAAAAAACATAGAACCTCCTCCTTTTTCGAAGTCGGTTAAAAATAATAAGTCAGCTTGTATTTTTTTTTTATCTAGTGCTTAGATCATTATCTATTCTCGTTGTCTCCTTCCGTCACCACCGTGTTAATATATCTACACGGCTCATTACCAGTGTACACACGGCTAAATATCAAGCTATACAAAACTAGTTTACGCTGATCTCGCATTGTATAGGATTTCCATATAATGAGAGATCAGCTTATACTGGAATTTCATAGCTTGATATGTAGCCGTGTGTACATCAGGGGCCGTATTATGAAGTATGCCATGCCATTATGATTCCTGACCGAAAAAGGGATGGTGCTAGCGGTCATGTATAGCTCCATCTCTCTTTTGCACTGGAATCATGATGGCATTAAAACGTCATAATACGGCACCAGGGCATGTTTAGGAACGAGGTCTCCACACTACCTGGAGCACGAGCGTTGCGCGAGAACAAGTTCATTTAACCAATCTTTTACCCGTCCGTGGTGGTCCACAGAGCCCTCAAGTTCTGTGTTCTATGGGTGGATCTGAGTTCATCGAACGTCACATGACCCGACGTCGGTCTGATAGATTTTTTCAAGTATCTCAAAATATACTACTCAAAACAAAATAGATTACGATGAAGATAATCGAAACGAACTTAAAGAAAAATCGAAACAAAATAAAAGAAAATTTCAAATTCATTTTTTTTTAACACGTTGAACGCCGCTTTAATTTTTCAGTCTTTCTGTTCGAGCCGTGGGGGACACCATGTGGTCGACATACAATAGTTCCGTTGGGGCCGCGGGGGGCATCATATGACCGTCAGAGGCAATTTTAAGCACCTCTAATGGGCCGCCGGGCACAGATATGAAGCTAATATGTATTTGACATGACCCCCATGGCCCTGCAGACAGTTAGATTGTATTTGGTTTTTAGTAAAAAATAAGACATATAACTTTACAATCGGGCATTTTTAACCTGGCTCCTTTTACTAAACAAGTGAGACCCATATGTTGTCCCCCATGGCGTTTAACATGTTAAATGATGGCCACTATTTTGGTCTCAAGTACAAAATCAAAGAGGTTAAATATCGAAGAGTTTGTAACATCAATATTTTGTTACTTATTAATTACTTAACGTTCATTAAATAACTCATAAAACAAAACAAAATAAGAGCCACTGCTCTTATTGGGTGGAAAAAGTCTGCCGATGATGATGATGATGATGATGATAACGTGTCTATTCTAAAAAGAACTACTGAATTCAACATAAACTTATCCACAGGTTATTGACAAGAAATCTCTAGCGCGCAGTACTGTAGTGGCAAATATGGAGGAGTTCGAGAGAAAGAGAAGACTGAATGCCAAGCAGGCCAAATTGGTAAAATTTGAAAAACTAATATTACTATAACCAGTCTAACCTTTTTAGAGTTCCGTAGTCAACAAGGAACTCATATTTTCGCCATATCCGTCCGTCTGTCTGTCTGTCTATCAGCGGCTTAGCTCAGAGACTCTTAGTACTAGAAAGCTGTAATTGGCATGGGTATACATATTAATCACGTCGACAAAGTGGATAAATAAAATCTTGAAATATATATTTATTACCTCCCCTACATGTAAAGTGAGGATGATATATTTCTTTCTCGTCTATTCCATGATGTGTGGTATCGTTGGATAGGCTTTTTGGATTGGTTGGATTTTTTTAATCATTCTTCGATCCAAGGGTCCGTTTTCGTAATATTAAGCTTTAAAGTGCTATTTTTAGTCAAGATTCCCCCCCCCCACTGCCCCCGAGCTAAATGGTTGTATTTGGATATGTGAAAAACTTCAATGGCAGTAGTATTATAACGAAGTTAAAAGGAAAACTATCACAGAAAAGTAGGCTTTTCAAGATAACGAGTAATAGTCAACCAACTTACATTTGCAGTTGGAATGTATGGGAGAACATGTATTTCTACTACAATGTTAAGTTTGTTCTTGGGATAAATTCGTTCCAACTACGGAACCCTTCATTGTGCGTAGTCCGACACGCACTTGATTGATATTCTACTATAAGTAACTTATGAAATATAAAAACCATGGGTTTTTTTTTTTTTTTGACGTGACAACATCTAATAAATCGATGAACGCCGGCTGCATGCACGAAGAAGGATGACTCGTTGTCCCGTTACGCTCATTATGCGCTTGCGCCTCATCAATGTTTTTATATGACGTTGTCACGTTAAACTATCGTCCGTAAACCAACTTTACAGGCAACCAATTTTTTTCAAGAATTTATTGTATCTATGAAATTAAAATTCAAGTTTTTTCTCCTACGAAGTCAAAAATTAAGATAATTTAACACTTTTCTGTACTACCATTTTAATGACCAGCTTACCAATATTATAACTTGTGTGATATTTTGAATACTTGATTTATTATGCTGATTAATGTAACGCTGTCCTTTGTTAAATTACTTGCGTTATTTGACCAATTTTATATATCAGCATCAAATTCCGTGTCGTACGTACAGAGGGAGCTTCTGGGCTGCGAAGAGGGCGTGAACGTGCTAGTCATTAACGACGAGGTGTGTCTGGAGTACGACTTCGAAGAGAACCGCCCCGTCGTCACCGTGCACCCCTTCTTTACCAAAGTTATGAAGGCCCATCAGGTATGTCATCTAGATAGAAACTACTGAAGATAAAATATTGCAGCGAAGTACGCCGTACGTGCGTGCGTGGTGCGTGTATGACCAGATGTATGAACGTAAACGAAGCAAAAAGAGTGTTTAAGGATCATACTAGGTGGCGTTCTGTTGTTTCTGCGTACCCCCATGGGAAGAAGGCGTGAATTTATCTATCTATGTATGTGTTGCAGCGATCTGGTTAAATTAACCAGCTAATTGGACGCCTAGGCCGTTCATTAAACGGCGGGATTCATTAGGCCGATAGTTAATTGAACTAGAATCATTCAACGTTTAACAACTTGGTGTATTGAAAGTCAGCCCTTTGAAGATGACTGACTAAGACTCAGCCAAGTTATTCAGTGCTTCGATTCATTAGTTCGATCCGATTGAACTAATGAATCGAAGCACTGTACTTAAATTTGTTTCCAAACAATAATAAGGCTTGTCGACAGACACCCGCTTCGCGGGGCTCCTACTTCTGGAGGGTTTAAAAAAAAACCTAACCTGTCCGAATCGGGGTGCCTCAAGTCCCGAGCTCGCTTCGCTCGCAGTAAAATCTCACTATAGTTCGACGATGGAACTAATGAATCGAACTAGAGAGAACATTCCAGTTACTTAGTGGTAGGTAAAAAGCAGTCGTACAGTCGCCGTCAGATATATTGTAGCCGGCAAGGTGACCAAATACTTCTGAACAATTTAAAATGTCAATAAGTTCCATACACTACAAGTTACCATTAATATCTGAACATTCATTACTTCGTTAATATCTGAGCAGATGCTTGTCAATAATTTCTATACACACAACTAACTAAAAATATCTGAACACTTACAACGTCAAGTGTATCTAATACGCAGACAAACACTGAGCTTACCTAATTCGTTACTGCGCATATATGCGCGATATATATGTTACCGGCCAAACCCGATTTCAGGGCAAACTAGTTTGTCCTAGGCCAAACCCTCCCTACACGCGATAGGACAAACCAGTATAGCCTAGGCCAAACTCCACCTGCGCTAAGATAGGTCGACGGATCCCCGCTTCGCGGGGCTCCTATTTCTGGGTTAAAAAAAAAAAACGCTAAAAGAAGGCTAAGGCGGGAGCTCCGCTCCGCTTCGCTTCCGCCTTAGCCTTCTAACCTAACCTATCCGAATCGGGGTACTCTGAGTCGGGATGTTAACCAAAATAATTAGGATAAACCGGTTTGGGCTAGGACAAACTAGTTTGGCCTGAAATCGGGTTTGGCCGGTAACATATATAAAGGACGAACCAAAAACGACTATCGACTTGACAAAAATAAATTAAATTCCAGGTAACACCGTTTTTGAACACCAAATGCCTGTTCTAGGTGTAAATACGATGAAAAGAGAATAATTTTTTTATAGAAAATCATTTGTTTAGGATACAACTGATATTATAAGTTAATGTCAAACCATTGATAGAAAATAGATCTTGGTTTTGTAATGAAATTATAAATTATTGTAAATATTTTTTTATTTGTGACAACATAAGTAGATAAAATATTAGTATTTTGTGTAACCTCCTGATACGTCCTGTAACCGTGTTCGCATGGAAGTGTTCAGATATTTTTGGTTAGTTGTGTGTATGGAACTTATTGACATTTTAAATTGTTCAGAAGATTTAGTCACCTTGTCTGCTGCAATATATCTGACGGCGACTGTTATGTACATAATTTGTAACTTATAGTAACCCTGACCAAATATCACAAATTCATCAATATTTACCAATTTATCTAAATAACTATACGACATTCAGCCATCTGGTTAAACGTTGTACTCAATGACTTGGCTAGTTTTCCTTCAGCTATTTAATTGGATTAGCATTTAATGAACGGCCTAGGCGTCAAATTAGCTGGCTAATTTTAACCAGATGGCTGCGGCACATGCACCACGTTGAACATTGTTCAATATTTAAATGTCAATTTTTTACAATGTCAGGTGATTGTTTTGCTGTTGTTATTTCTGTCAATCAACAGTTTACATGAGATTTGACAGCCTGTTAGGTTAGATGTGAATGTTGGTTTGATATCTGGATAAGATTATATCCGTAATTGTTTTTCTACAGTACGAAGGCGTAAAGTTTATGTGGGACGCTTGCTTCGAGAGCTTAGCAGAGCTCGAGGCGGGACGACCGGGTGGAGGCTGTATCCTCGCTCACTGCATGGGACTTGGCAAAACGCTGCAAGTGCTGGCTCTGTTACACACAGTAAGTTCTTATTTCCATAATTTTGTATTTAAGTTTGGTACAGTGTTGGTCTTAGTTAAAGTCAGTAATTAAGTACCTAATACATAGACCTTTGACATGAAAAACATTACAATGGTATGCTTTAAATGCTAGTTTCTATTATTCATTACTGTTACAATACAATGAATATTAATTATCGTCACATTAATCTAATACAGATTATTTGTAAATGCATTTATCAAATAACATCGTTTTTCCAGCAGCCATAATTTTAACTTCATTTAAAAGAAATTATTAGGTGACTTGTCTTTGGTATTTTATTATAGATAAGTCCACACATAAGATAACAGTTCTATTATACAGAGAAGTCCTTGGTGCCCTAGGCAGAACTATTATATCTGGATCTCTTACTTTTCGAGGGCAGCAGTCGTGGCCCTTTTAAAAACAGGTCAAAGTGCTGTCGAACATTTAGCGCAATCTAAAATATACATACTGTGTAATTTGAAGAGTTTTAAATTTTAGAAACAATGGTTTAAAAGATTCCCATGGTGGAATGCCACAAATGGCTCGAATACACTTTTTTGTACCCTAAAGCCTTTATCTGCGTCTGTTGAGTTACCCCATAGTATAAGGCCGTATTGTAGTCAATGCAACGCAGTCGTGATACACAGTCAACATCCTACTCTTGAACCATAGGTTGCTGTAGGAAGGTGACGAAGTTTTCTGATAGCTGTTGGAACTGACGAGTCCTTGAGTGGAGACCGCTAACCGGGAAAAGTAACTTGGGCGCTGTCCAGCGAGATGGACCGTCAACTTCAAAAGCACCAGGATAGTCTAAAAAAAGTGTAGGACGGAGATTCAGGTTGTGGCGCAACCTGGAACAGGCCTATGTCCAACAATGGACCGCTATGTATTGAATTGCTATGTTTACGACTTGCGTAGCTTAACATTAGTGGTAAAGTGACGTGGGGGATAAATACATATGGCGCTTAGGGGGCGCCCGTTATTTACGATAGGCATTGGGGGGGAGGGGGGGGGGAACTCGCCCAATCTCACGTGGGGTCTCGCCAAATGTCACAGTTTTTTTTTTCTCGCAAGATTCAATGTAAAATTGTGAGAAAATTGGGTAATTATTATAAAAAAATAAGTACAAGTTTTTAAACTGTCATGGTCACTAATATTATTATTAACATAAACGGGAGTTTATCCGTGATCATGGTGCTTGCAACAGCGCCGAAATATCGGGAACTCAGAACAATGAATAAACATGGTAAATATCCCGTTTATGTTAATAATAAAATAAGTACATATTATAAAAAAAATATTTAAGCAAATTTTGTTTATTTAAATAAATCCAACGAAATCAAGCACAGATTAACGTACAAAAAATACGCATTTTGAAAAATCTCACGTGAGATAAGGGTAACGTAGTGGTTGAGCTAAATCTCACGACATCTCTACGGGGGGGGGGGGGGGGGGGGGTTTGAAAAATCGCCAAAGTTACCTCACGTAATTAATGAACGCCCCTTACGTTGCGCAGTCGTAGAACGTCTTTTAACGGTGCAAGTCACTTGCGTAATCAATCATGCAAGCCAATTTTGCGGTTTATAAAAACGTAATTTATGTCACTTATTCCCAGGTATTGACTCATCCTGGCGTGAAAATGCAACGCGTTCTCGTGTGCTGTCCTCTATCGACTGTACTCAACTGGGTTGACGAGATTCACAAATGGATCGGTCCAGTAACGAATCAAATCAAGGTAAGCAGTAATAATAGATGAGCACAGTAATAAAAACAGGCGTGGTATTAAAAAGTAAAATTTAGTCTTGCTTGCAGTCAGACCTGACTCGAACTCAGAAGTCAAATATAGAGATCTCTGCGCAAAAAGCAGCCAAGGAAGTTAGCGTCGTCTATAAAATATTAAAAAATTTAAATAATGTACCATGTGACGAACTTGTGTAATTTCTTTTTTCAAGCAACGTAAAATAAAGAGGAAATTACAGGTATTACATTTATATTTAGTTTTTACAAAAAAAAAAAGGCGCAAAGCGTCCGTAGCCTATAAGGTCTTAAGCTGCCACATCAGGTATATGTGCCTGAGGCTACTTCAGGTAAGTAGCTTGAAAATGTTTATCTTGGCACTTAAAGTGATGCTTTAAGAGCTAACTTTAGCTAACGATCTTCCCCTGTCTAATGAGTTCCACTTACCAAGACTGCGGTTGTAATGCCTTTGTTTAGATTGTCGTTACGTTTTATACAAAATAAAGCTGTGGTAACGAAAAATCATAGCAAATGAGAGCACTAGGACCGCTCCTGGTAGGTAAAACTCGATAACACAATTTTATCGATAATTTGAACTATTCCAAAATCTCCAACATCTCATTCAAACAGGTATTCGAGCTATCAAAACTCAAGAAAACATACGAACGCGCCTACCAACTCGAGGACTGGTACAACGGAGGCGGCATATTCATCATAGGATACGAACTCTTCCGAAGTTTATCGACTCTCGATCCCTTCCTCGACGACATACGACCTACAATCGTCAACAAAATACGTACAGCCCTACTTGACCCTGGTCCAGATATAATAGTCTGTGATGAAGGACATTTACTAAAGAACGATTGTTCTGTTCTCGCGGTAGCAATGAGCAGGGTTGTCACGAAAAGAAGGATTATACTGACAGGAACGCCGATGCAGAATAATTTGAGAGAGTATTATTGTATGGTGAATTTTGTCAAGCCTAATTTGCTGGGAACTTATGCGGAGTATTCTAATCGGTAAGTTGAAGATTTGCATTTGACTATGACGTGCACATATTTAAATTTTCAAGCCATATTGTCCCGCTTCTGGGCAAAAGTCTCACGGCCCTTATGATTATAGCTTTTACTTTGGTGCTTATCTAGCCAATCCGGTTGGTTTTATGATATTATCACAAATATATGATGCGCCTGAAGTTTTTACTGAATGGTGCCACATGAGTACAGAAACGGAACAGAGACAGCTTCATACAACCGCGCTATGATAGATACACTACTACAAGCATGAGGCGCGAGGGTGGGTACCACTGTCGGTTTCGTCGCGTACTGTTATAACCCTGAATGCAAATATATAAACAAACAAAAATTCTGAGAAGTGCATTCTGCACTTCAGTCTCAAGTACCGCCCCGTGGCGTCGCGTCGTCGCCCAACTGCGAGGTCACATTTTTAGAGTTCCGTAGCCAAATGGCAAAAAACGGTACCGTTATGGATTCGTCATGTCTGGATTCCCCATACTTAGAACTGAAACTCATTTTTTTTTTCCATCAAACCCATACTTTTGGGTATCTATGGATAGGTCTTCAAAAATGATATTGAGGTTTCTAATATAATTTTTTTCTAAACTGAAAAGTTTGCGCGAGAGACACTTCCAAAGTGGTAAAATGTGAGTGCCCCCCCATATAACTTCTAAAATAAGAGAATTATAAAACAAACAAAAAATATGATGTACATTACCATGTAAACTTCTACCGAAAATTGGTTTGAACGAGATCTAGTAAGTAGTATTTTTTTAATACGTCATAAATCGTAAACCGCAATTTACCTTTCATTCAATCAACTCAAATATAAAAATAAAATAAAAACCGGCCAAGTGTGTGTCAGACCACGCACAATAAAGGGTTCCGTAGTTGGGATGAATTTATGCCAAGAATAAACTTAACTAACTAAGGTTTCTGATACGGAACCCTTCGTGCGCGAGTCCGACTCGCACTTGGCCGGTTTTTTTTTAAACCTCCCGCGAATGCACGACCTAGCAGTACGCAGAGAAACCGGCTTATACCGGCTCGACCAGTTGAATCGCTCAGGGTTGCGCGTACGCGCGTCGTGTTTCGTGATTGTGATCGTGTTTGTTTACGTTTCACATTTTCATTTAATAATATCACATTTCCACATGAGTAAATAATAATAGTGTTTTTATATAAAAAAAGTGTAAATATAGTTTCCTATACTGTGAGAACTTTTTTTTTACAATTCATGCCAGATGATTGGTGTATCTGTATAGGATTTGAAATACTTAGGTAGTACCTACCGACCTATTAGTGGTTGAATAATTTTATTTTTATAAATTGAAACACGTAAGCTGATTAACGTTCTGTTTATTCAGTTTTATCGTCCTGTGCCAATCTTACCAAAATAGGTATCAATTTAGTACGCTCTTTAGAAGCTCTGTTCCGTTTTTACACTGTGCTGTTGTTGTCTGTAAAAAACGCAAAAAACAAAATAAAAACAACATACAAAACTAAACTTTATCTTTCTCCAATAGGTTCGAAAATCCAATAATGAACGGTCAGCACCGAGATTCCAGAGAAGAAGACATAAAACTAATGAAGGCTCGTACACACATCCTACACAAAGTACTAGAGGGTTGCCTCCAAAGACAGGAAGCTTCAGTACTCTACCCATACTTGCCTAAGAAGTATGAGTATACAGTCTTTATTACTCTCACGCCATGCCAGTGGGACTTGTACAAGCACTACTTGCATAACTATGGGAACAAGACTAAACAGAGTATATTGAAGGACTTTCATATACTACAGAAGATTTGGTCGCATCCTCAAGTACTGCATAACTTTCAGACGAAGGCTAGAGATCGGGATGAGAAGAATAGGATTAAAGGTATGTTTGTATTATAGACTAGCTGTTGCCTAAAGAAAAGCTTTAGTTACTCCTTGTCACATCAGCTATCTTCCAGTGAAAGTGCTGTCAAAATCGGTCCAGCTGTTTCGGAGTTAAGCCGGAATATGCGTGCATATGCGTGAGGCAACCACTCGCGACTTCGCGACCCTACTTCAGTCGGCTCGAGCGCTTTAATTTTGTATTAGCTATTGCGATTAAATTGCATTAAAGACGGAGAAACCGGTTCACCTTCGCGTCACCAGGGGCCCAAGTCTGCTATTTTTATAAATTCGTCACTCCAACACGATCCCATTGTCATTTTGCTAAAAGTTCGTAATCTGCTAAGTTCATAATGGTCGATCATTGGTCGGTCAATGGCCTCGTAATAGATTTGTATTACAATGGCATTTTGAACATTTATTCATGCCAGATTTCATTTATATATATTTTTACATATTATTTATTAGTGTTATAAGCAATCTGAAGTAGTTGGAAGTTTAGTAGGAAGTTTAATTTGTTATTATGTACGAGATTACCAATTCTTTCAATGGAGTGTCAGTGGCTGACCATTAGAAAGTCATAATGACGCCATTATATTAGTAGATTACCAAACTTGTCAAAATCAACAATTATGAAATCAATGATAGACCATTCTTTCTGGCACTATTGTAATAGCAGACTTGAGGCCCAGATCTCAATGATAATTGTATGCTGTAAATGGCACAGTGTGCCCACATCCTTTTTCCATAGTAACGACTTTATGTATTAAATCATCAATTGTTGTCATTTGTTGTTTCAAGCGATGGAAGTGAAAGAGGAAAGTACAGGTATCTCGTCCATTAACTTCGTACGCACACGTTTATTACACTCCACAATACATTATATCCATAACAAACCATAGAGGTTAACGTAATACACCACAGCCGCATATTTATTTGAAACAAAGTTGAGAAACAGTTGCGTTTCATCATATTATGTTGCTGGCAACAATTTCTCGCAACAATTGCTTGTTTTGAATACTAATCATTAGCATGCTGCCATCAACACTGCAACATTACATGTTGCCAGCTACAAAAATATGTTGCTGAAACAATGTTGCGCGTTTTCGTTTCCCACTGAATACGGAGCATAAATACGTTTTGTTTACTAACACTTAGGGCCGTATTACAGAACCTAACTCAAGACTCAAGCATTACTTAACACTAGTTTCAACCAATCAAATGGCTTTAAACAAGTTTTAAGTAATGCTTGAGTTTTGAGTGAGGATCTGTAATGGTCGTGGCTCGAAATATTATTTTTTAAATTCAATAAAGCCCCGTATTCATGATAAACTTTTGTTGAGCTTCAGTTGATCAAACCTTGTTGATGAACAACGACAAAGTGTTGTTGTGTTCTCTGTTATTGTTAGCCTGAATCATCCCACTGCTGGGCAAAGGTCTCTCCCCATGACTTCCAGTTCTTTCGATCCAGGGCTAATGTGGACCACTGGTCGTTTGTTTTCTCCAGCTCGTTCCGCCATCTACGGGGTCTGCCGCGGCGCCTTCTTGCTGTGTCAGGGCTCCACATAGTGGTAATTTTGGCCCACAGTTCATTGGGCATACGGCAGACGTGGCCAGCCCAGTCCCACTTCAGCTTATCGGCTTGTTGAGCAACGTCAGTAATCTGTGTTTTGGAGCGCAGTGTGGTGTTGCGAATACGGTCTGTTAATTTGACGCCTAGAATACTGCGCTCCATCGCAAATTGGCAAACCCTAAGTTTGGACTTTTGAATAATAATAATAATCGTTTATTTATAAAAAAAGGGCACATTTACAATAAGTTTCTTAACAATTAAAATAGAACACAGTTGCTTATTTGCCTGAACTAGGTTGAACCTGTGCTTCAGGCTAGGAAGTGCATAAATACTTAATGTAATAAATTAACAATGAGTATAAAGTGAAAACTAAATCTTATTTAGGTTAGTAACAGTAAAATTGCATGTAAGCGTTTCTATTTGCAGACAACAAGTAGCTCTTCTGTATGTGCATAGGCGATGGTTAGTAAATATTTAAGTATAATTTTTTTACAGCTAAAATAATTCAATTTATAGATACATAGTTTTCTATTTAATCTATTGTACAGAAATGGGCCTAAGAATGTAAAAAATCTTTCCACAAAGACATGTTTTGAGGTAACATTAGATGTGCATACTGTATCATTCCGTCTCTTGTTAGTATTGTCAGTAGTGGAGGTAAGCATGGAATATTTGTCAAAGACCAAGTCCGGGATCAATGCACATGTCCATAATTTTTTGTTTGAGTGACAAAGGAAGGTTTCCTTTCAGAAGCTCTTTCATGGACCAGTAGCTCTTCCAGGCATTTTCGGTTCGTCTTAAGACCTCCTTGTCTTGTCTGGAATGGAAAGCGACTAACTGGCCCAAATAGTTCCCTGTATCTAATGTAAAACAATTAACAAAAAAAAGGTGGTGTTTGCAAAACTATGTCCTTTATACTTGATGCAAACACGTCCACGCACGTCAACAATTATTGTTAATAAACAGACGTCACTCGTCGAGCGAGAACTTGTCAACATGCCGTGATCAACTCTGCAACACGCAGTGTTGCCATCAACTCAGCAACATATTAATTAAACTTTGTTTATAAAACAGACATTACCGTGAATACGGGGCACGCGTTGGTATGACAAAGACTTTTCCTTTGCAATTTTAAAGAGTAACTATAGAGTTCTCACGCATGCGTTTACTATTTAGTTCTTAGGCGCCTGTTACACGTAAAGTATTTACTGCGATTCGTCAGTTCAGTATTTATTGATAGACGTCTGTATTTATTGATGGATTAATACACCAGACACACGTTCAATATTTATTACGTCAGTATTTAGACCGTTTTCTTGTTAAAATGGACATACAGCTAAAAAATAAAGCTTGTGTGGCTATTCTTGTGCAATTGGTTTAAAAAAAAAGTTAAAAGATCACGGTGATCAAAAAACTGGTACCTACAATGAGAAAGGTACACCCATTTGAATTTAATGGCCGAAATTAAACTACATGGCGAAATGGATGATTACGAGAATTATTTTCGAATGCCCGATATTTGCTTTGAAGAACTTCTAACAATGGTAACACCATTTTTAACAAAGCAAGATACAGAGATGAGAAAAGCTATTACCCCAAGAGAAAAATTAGCATTAACTATGCATTACTTATCAGCACTACACTACTGACGTGATAAATTCTGACGCAAGATTAGACGTTCAATATTTATCACATTCCGAAGGATCGTCAATACGGAATTAAGAAATCTAGAAATCCATGATTAAATATTGACATTCATCAGTACGCTAGTTACACGTTCAATAAATACCACGATACATTAGTGTGTACTGGCGGAACACAGTAAATACTTCACGTGTAACAGGCGCCTTACAGTGGTGCGTTCATACTTTGTCAGAATAACACACTAACGCACAACACACTAATACACTCTAATCGCATCAATATTTTCACAGCGGAGAAACTGGAAGATGACTTGGCAACCGAGGACCTGGAAGAAATAAAGCCGAATGCGGCTGAAGATCTGTGGTGGCTGGAATACTTGGACGGCGGCAATATGTTGGAGACGCTCGATAGCTCCAACAAGTTCGTTGTTGTGTTCCGGATATTGGACGAGTGTATTGCGTTGGGGGATAAAGTGTGAGTCATATAATAGCACAGTCTCCTTATATAAAGCCCTTACATTCGATCAACGCGAGCGTTTTCAAAGACGAAGGGACAAGGTGCAGAGCTACGTCCAAAACTAGAGTTTACCAGTTTGGGATATGTGAATATGTGTCATGATTTTTGACTACTCAAGTTCTGCCTTATATATATAGGATGACTAGCGGTTTCGCTCGTGTGGCTTTTTCTAAAATAAAGTAGCGTACTCCTTATAACATCAGCATTCTGCCGTTTTGGAGATAAGCCGGAGCAGACAGATCGGCAGAGAGAAAAATAAAATCCTAATTGTTTTTTTATATATAAGTATCGTATATACTTTCATATGCATTTAGTAAAAAGCTTTAAAAATTTGTTTTGACATAACAAACAGACACTTCAATTTTTCAATACAGTTGTTAAACATGGCGCACTTTCAGAGGCTATAATTATGATTCGCAAATTTAATATTTTGCACAGGCATCTTTTGTTTACGCGGTCATGACTTTTGTTTACGAGCTCGATCATTTTGTTTTGCAGTTTAGTTTTAAATTTATAAGTCAATTTAAAAAGTTTAGTAGCAAGGAGTTTTCATACATAGAATAAAATGGGATAGATTTTATACGAGGAAAAATGAATGAGTCCGTACGTCTTAGCATTGAATTCTCAAAAGTCTTTTAAAAAGTTGTTTAATATATTTAATTACCAGTTTTAATTTAATTATTTTCACATCATAATTTGTCAAAAATCGAATAGGCTGTATAAACGGTTTTCGTTGTAAAAAAAATATGTCCAGTTGCAAAAACGCGCCATTTTCTGAAAATTTTAATTTGTGTGATAAATTGATCATTTTTTTAATTTGCTTTTTACTATTTCCCACAACTGTATTGAAAAACGTAGTGTGATACACGGGTGTGTAGGTTATTGCAAACTCGTGTCATTAAAGACCCTCGCCTTCGGCTCGGGCTTGTTAATGACAGCTCGTTTGCAAAAACCTACTTCCCACCCTTGTATCACAATGTAATATTATTATTGTATAGATTAACTGCGTGTTGCGGGTTCAATTCCCGCACGGAACAAATATTTGTATGACCTACAAGTAGTTGTTCCGGGTCTGGCTGTTTGTGTATGTGAGTTTAAATGTTTGTAAACACACCCACAATACAGGAGAAATTCCTAGTGTGGGGCAAAGTTAAAAAAAAAATACTGTATGTAGTAGATACACTGTGATGTGATAATATCTACGAGAAAATATAACAGTTAAGTAAGAGAAAACACACATTCAAACTTACGTCTTCCTTGCCCTCAGGTTAATCTTCTCCACATCACTGTTCTGCCTGGATGCCCTCGAATACTTTCTGAAGAAGATAAGGAAGTGGTCGCTAGGACACGAGTACTTCCGATTGGACGGGTCGGTTCCGGCTGAGGTGCGGCAGAAGTGGTGCCGCGAGTTTAACGCTGACAACAACTATAAGACTCAGTGAGTTTGTACCCAACTATCGCATGTAACAGAGCACTGGATTTTTAAACAACATTGAACTTGAAGCTTTATACTTAGTCGAATAAAGTGCAAAAGGCTATGCCCAATTTTGGTGCCTTTTTTTTTTATTGCAGTCTAAGGCCACCTTTATTAGATGTGTAGAGTACTTCCATTCAAACAATAGTTACTATGGCAGCTCAACTCTAAAGTACAACGATCAGATCCTCTAGCGTTCGCTCAGGCGGGACTGACTTGCTCTTTAAGACACTGATAATAATTATGTGAAAAAGAGATCGAGGTATATGATGACCTTGATACTTTCCGATACAGCCAGAGTCATCAGCATCTTAAACTAAATGATTTTATAGTGACGTCATCACCACCCTGTAAGCAGTACAAAGGAATTTAAATAATAAATTTAAACTCCTTTGTACTGCTAATTTTTTATTACTTTTTACTCTGGGTTTGCTTTTGACTCTAGTCTAGGTCTGGGTGACAGAGACAAAGTCGACGATGGAGTGAGCTTACCCAGAAGAAGCCTGTTCACTCTCACTTTGAATAGATTTGGGTTGTATACGTTCGGAAACACAGACGCAGGCAGACAGTTCCACTCCTTTGCTGTGCGCATTATAGCTAAGTCGATCTCGTTGGATAATGTTCCTCCAGTGGCTTTAAACGGAAAGCCACTACAGAGAGTCGCAAAGCTTAAATACTTAGGGCATATAGTCACTGAGGACTTATCTGACGATGCTGATATAAAGAGGGAGCGAAGGGCGTTGGCGCACAGTGGAACGAATGTATGGGAGCGGTTGGACGTAGACATGTCCGAAAAAAAAGAGTAAAATTATGCCAAACTAATGATGCCATCTTATTCGATTACTTAATGCCTTCATAACTTGTGGTGATGAATTTCTTCATAACTCCCATATTTCGGGAGTAATTTGAGAAAATGTGAAATTTTACTATGAAAATGAGTGTATCGAGCTCTCTCCCTCCTGATTCCGGGCTTGTTTCAAGTAGCGGTCTCTAATATCATAATGCTAATACTAAGAGCTATATTTAATACTAAGACACATAGTGCGCCAAATGTGCACTTTCTGGGATAAAGAGTGATGTTTATTTTATAACACAATTTTTTTATTTTTTGTTTATTTTGTTGATTAAAACCGTTTTTCTAAAGGTTTACCTTATTACAATAACATTTCTGAGCAGCCAATTAGAGAAGATATAAGCTAATTAGGATATATAATTAGGGACTTAAGGTTTACATATAAAACTGATGCACTAATGATTACTGATAAGAACATTGCTATTATTTAATTACTAAATGGCTCTTAATACACTAATTTAGCATGCATCATTTACTAATTATCACAATAACTAATTACCTTGCAATATTTAACAAAGGATACCTGGGATACCTGGATTTTATATAAATAGGTCACTATTAGTAACTTTAAAATCAGTGTTGATTTACACCTCGTTGTATCCAAGCTAATCTCGCAATGTATTTTCCAAATTTTAATACAAATCTTGATATTCACGTTGCTTTATGCGCACGCGCACATAAAGATTTACGCGACTTTAACTATTTGTTCAGTGTTTTAAAAGATAACAGTTGTGTTCAGTTATGTGAAAGTGCTGAAACAAGTTTAAAAGACTGGTGTCGTCGATTTTGCTACCGCATTTATGCAAAATGGACACAGTCTGGAAGAAGCACAGATAAGTTTCGGAAGAAACATGAGATTTGGCTACAGGCTGCAATTCAATGGCCGGAATTACAGAATGAAAATATGGAACCTTCTACAGAAAATATAAGTGACGTCATCGAGCCCATAATTTCTCCTGCTAAATCTGATGCTTCAACTTGTACACATCCTAGTCCTCGTAAATCTTTTGAGGACCTTAGTAACCGGCAAAAAAGAAGACGCACTGAAGATAGTCTTTCATGCAGCAGTAGCAGCGCTGAAATTATGTTTTCGGCCGAAAGGGCGCTTCAAAAGGCAGGACAAAGCGATACAGCTTATGTTATGAAATACTTGACGGAGAATCCAGAAGAGGCCTCAAAAATCAAAGCCTTCATTGAAGGTAAATCAATTCAGGTACGGGAAATATCCCCTTTGAAGGCATTGGCTCTTTATGTATCGATGAACTTATCGAAATGGCGCTATAACACTCTTCGGGATTTCAACACTCAAGAAGGAGCTCTTCAATACCCGAGTTACTACATGTTGGTTAAAGAAAAAATTAAGTGCTATCCGGCCAAAGAAGATCTCACAGTTACAGAGAGCTCTGCAAAAATCAAATTACAAGCCTTGATGGATTTAACCTCAAGAAGACTTATTAGGTCGTTAGAAACCCCTGTTGATCCCAATCAACAGCTCGTATTGACCAGCAAATGGGGTTTTGACGGATCATCTAGCCAAAGCATTTATCATCAAAGGACGAGTGAAGATGAGCAAATCGATCTTGCTAGTAATTTTATGATTAGTCTTGTACCACTGCGGCTCGTCTCAAAAGGTGTAACAATTTGGGAAAACGAGCGACCATCTTCCACTTCATTTTGCCGGCCAATATTGTTTAAGTTTATAAAGGAAACCAAAGAAAATGTGCAGAGAGAGATGGCTGAAATCGAAGCAGAGATTGAAGCCTTAACTCCATCCACCATCACTGATGGAATTAGTGTCAAACACCAACTGCTGTTGACAATGATTGATGGTAAAATTCATTCCATTATATCCAATACAGCAGCTTCAGTGTGTGACATATGCAAGGCTTGTCCTAAAGAAATGAATAATTTAGAGTTAATCAAAGATAAACACGCAAACGAGGACATGTATAAATATAGCTTAAGCACCCTTCACGCTTGGATTCGCTCAATGGAATGCTTATTACACATTTCCTACAAATTAGACATAAAATCATGGCAAGTAAGGGGTGATATAGCAAAAAGGCAAGTTGATGACAGGAAGAAAAGAGTTCAAGAGGCTGTAAGAAGAGAAACGGGCTTACTTCTCGATGTTGTGAAACAAGGCAGTGGATCCACCAACAATGGCAACTCGGCAAGGAGATTTTTTGAAAACTACACTAAATCTGCTGAACTGACCGGAATAGATGCTATGCTTTTAAGAAAAATCTGTGTGATCTTGCAGTGTATTTCATCAGGAGAGAAGATCAACGTAACTAAATTCCGAGAGTTCTGCTTTGATACTGCTAAGCTTTACGTGGAGTTATACCCATGGTATTATATGCCTTCTTCACTTCATAAAATTTTAATGCATGGGCCAGACATAGTTCAGAACATGTCAATTGTGCCCATTGGTTTTCTATCCGAAGAGGCATCTGAGGCTAGAAATAAAGATTTTAGAAAATATAGAGAGGGGCATTCTCGAAAGCATAGCAGTATCTCATGCAATGAAGATATTATGCACAATCTTTTACTGTCTTCTGATCCACTTGTTACAAGTATCCGTCCAAAAGGAAATAAGTTTGTAAAAAAATCTTCTTTTAAGGAATTTTATGAGCTTACGGATTCTGAGAAAAGTGATATCGAATTTGTTAACATAAATGATTTAGCGGACATCGATTCTGAATTTGAATTAATTGATGATGATGATGATGACGAAGATAATTAAATGATGTTATTGTTTTAAAATGTGTAACTTAGTAAATTAGAGCTTACATCTTAATTATTTATTGTACTTTTAATGAAACTAGGTAATTTATTATCAACTTACTTAAAAGTCATACTCTCATCAGTTCTTGTGAATATTTTTGTTAATATATATTTCTGTATATATATAATATATTTATAGACCTCTTAATAAGTCTGTCTGCGGTTTAAAGTAAATACAAATGGGGAAAAAACGTTTTTTTTTTTAAATTTTCATTTCCTTTTATCCCAGAAAGTGCACATTTGGCGCACTATGTGTCTTAGTATTAAATATAGCTCTTAGTAATAGCATTACGATATTAGAGACCGCTACTTGAAACAAGCCCGGAATCAGGAGGGAGAGAGCTCGATACACTCATTTTCATAGTAAAATTTCACATTTTCTCAAATTACTCCCGAAATATGGGAGTTATGAAGAAATTCATCACCACAATTTATGAAGGCATTAAGTAATCGAATAAGATGGCATCATTAGTTTGTCATAATTTTACTCTTATTTTTCGGACATGTCTACGTCCAACCGCTCCCATACATTCGTTCCACTGTGTGGCGGTTCGATGTAATATGGTAGCCCGCAGGTTGGCGCGTTGTAGTAAGGGTGTTAAAGTATCGATTTTCAAGGTATACTGTCAGACCTTCTACACGTGCAGCTTGTGGGTGAAATATACGCAAAGAGCCTAAAACGTCCTGCGCGTACAATATAATAATGGATTTAGGATGCTGATGGGGCTTCCGCGCTACTGCAGCGCTTCGCAGATGTTCGCGGAAGCCCGTGTTGACGATTTTCATGCCCTTATGAGGGAGAGATCAGCGTCAATAATGGGTAGGTTGCGCGGAAGCTCCAACAGCATCCTAAAAACATTATTAGACAAGGTGGACAGTCCCTTCATAAGGCACTGGGTACGGAGGCACGTGCCAACGTGTGTTGGGCCACGTAATTTTAAGTTGTTTGTAAGTGTTACTAACATAGTTTTTAAGTCATTGTTACTGATACCATATGGATTGTGTGTACTTGTATGTGTATATAGTCTGAAATAAATAAATAATAATAATAAAAGACGTTTGAAAACGCTAAGGGCGAGTTGGTGGAATATCAACTAAATTATTAATCAAAACAGTAAAAAAACCTGATGTTTTTCAATCCAGATTGTTCCTGGTATCGACCCGCGCCGGCTGCCTAGGCCTGAACATGACAGCCGCCAACCGTGTCATCATCATGGACACGTCATGGAATCCCGCGCACGACATACAGAGCATCTTCCGAGTCTACCGCTTTGGACAGAAGAAGGACTGCTACATATACCGCTTGGTCGCTATGGTGAGTAACGTATCTATACGTAAGTATATATATCTGTAGTTGTAGATTTCAAGCTCATTATATAGGAAGGTGCTATACATATAGAGCACCTTCCGAGTCAATGACGGTACCTTCATACAAGCCCTAAAATCCGGCTTCCCATAATAATAAACAAAGGTAACATTTCACCTATCAAGTATTGAAATCAATGATCATTCATGTCATAAAAATACAAAAAAAAAAATTTAGATAGGGTGTATCTATTGAAACACGAAATATTTTAAGAGATACACCTATAGGTGGTAAAGAAGCCATGGAAAAGATTTTAAAAAAACCAGTTTATTATTTAAAAAAAAAACAAAAAAAAACAAATTTATTGATATTATGATTTAATTATGCCGCTACTGTCACCGCGTCCGGGCGGGTCATTCATAGAATAAAAAATAAAAATAAATTATAAAGGTCTTTTTTGCAAAATGTCTCAAGCAATTTTAAAATTATTATAATTATGTAAAAATATAAAACACTTATTTTTTAACACCTATAGATGTTTCTCTTAAAATAATGTCGTATCTCTATGTATTTTACTGTGTGTACATAAATAATTAAATTAATAAATAAAAATCCGCACGCCATCCGCCGTGCGAATATGCCAAACCTATGAACTCAATCAATAGCTTATTATGAGAAAAATAACATAAAATGCGCGCACGTTGTGGTCTCTTTTCACAAATATTGGGAGATCCAACTTTCATTTGTTTCGTTGTTTTCTCGTACAAATTGCTATAAAATTGTTACAAGTATAATATTAGGTCTTTGCCCATGAAATTGCCGTTTTTCATGAAATAAGTTAACGCCCTTGTTTCTCTATATTTTTTATTTTTATTAATCAAAGTAATTAGCCATGCAATCAATGCATTTTAGCCAACGTAGCGGTAGCTTATTGATGCTCTTTTTGAAAAAGTCTGCTGGACGGGAGGCAACAAATTCTTCAAAAGCATTTGGAACTGCCTCTCGGTTATTGAATTTGGCAATTTCATAGGTAAAGACCTATTATAACTCTCTTATTAACAATTCTAATTTCCCAGGGTACGATGGAGCAGAAGATTTATGAACGTTCAGTGACAAAAACAGCCGTCGCCTGCCGCGTGGTCGACGAACAGCAGATCGACCGCCATTACAATATGGCCGAACTCACTGAGTTATACAAGTAAACAACAATCTGAAATATTCCTAGTCCTCCTTTGCACTTTTATACATTGAGACTAGAGTTTTTTAATCAATAACATCTGTAGATACTATGCTTTGGCTTATTTTCCATCTGCATTGATACTAAGAAAAAAAAAATATTTGTTTCCACTTAACGTGACGCATAAAGAAAAACACAAAAAAAAAATATTGTTGGGGTAAAATATCGTCGCATTAGTGGTGAAGAGAGCTAAGCCAAACTTTTGACCGAATTGAGTCATGATCACCACCATACTCGTCGTTAAACGGAGATTCTAGTGGTGAATAGATCTAAGTGATAGCTCAACTAGAAGTTTGGATTTTCATTCAGACGGGAAAGGAGTTAAATGAAACTAGGAACAAAAATTCAAGTGGTGAATTTTTTATTTATCTTTATCTTGGAAAAGTTTAGTGTGGATAGCTCCCTTCACTACTAATGCGACGATATGCACAGCATAATGCTGTGACACTATGCGAAACAGAGCCACATCGCTGGTTTTCAGCACCAGCCAGCGTTGACGTGACTAAACAGAGATTTCTTCGTTCAGGTTCGACGAAGGCGGCTCCTGCGTAGCGGGCGGCGTAGCCGTAGGTGTGCACGACGTAGCACTGCTACGCGTAGCACGCGACGTGCTGCTACACGCCGTACATGAGCACGACTCGCTGCTACGAGGTTCTAGCGAGCAGGGCCTGCCTGAGCATGAGCGGAACGCAGCCTGGATGCAGTTCCAGCAAGAGCAGGCGCATAAACGTAACTTTAACTTGTATTAATACTGCTTGAATATCAAAAATAACAAGTATTTTTTGGGGCTCTACCAGAGTAAAATATAAATACTAAGCGAACTCGTAATAAAAGTCAGTTTAAAATATGTACATAGTTTCCGTAGACATTGGCGCCGATTCTCTTGTCACAAAATTCTCTAAACTAGAGTTTATTCCTGTCAAACGACGATTTCCTATTCTGAAATTGACTAAAGTGACACAACTATATTTTAGTTTGACAGCACTAAGATGGTACTGAGTTTTAAATTGAGTGAAAATGGCAATTTTGCTATTCTGAATTTGACGATTTTCACCTAAAATTTAGATTTTCTAACTAAATCTTACTAATTGTAATCGCGATTAAAAAGGTGTGGAATAAAATTTGTTGTCATGAACTAAAATTCCACCAACACCTCGACTTCGGGTGCAAAAACGGTACTGTATTTTTTTTTTCTTCTTTTCTTTTGCTTATAACTCGAAAATGGTGCGTCCTATCGCAAAAATAATGAAAATTTCGACCCCCTTTGCAACCGGCAAACCCTTAAAACTCAACATGTAGGTAATATTATTTTGTTTTTCCATGCAAAATGTAAGAAATTACATACAAAATACGTTGAGGCTACCCCCCGCTCATGCGCGCCTCCGGCTCTAAAAAAAATCATGGGGTCCGGGCTACGGCAAACAAGTACAACGTTGCGAAGCCAAAAGAAAAAACCACTAGGAGTCGCGATTGTCAAATTCGATTTAGTTGTGTCAAAGTTATTTTTAAATTTAGAGAATTTTGTTTGCAGAATAGCTTTAAGATTCTCATAGCCAAAAGTAAGGAATTTTAGTGATAGTTTAGTTAGTTTAGTTGGGTGTACAAGAGAATCGGCACCATTGAGCCTTATTTATAAACGCCTCTTAAATTTTTATCATTTGCTAAGCAACTGATTAACAAAATTCTTATTCATAAACGCTATGTAGCGCTAAGAAGTTGATAAGCTATTGATTAGTACCTGTCAGAATTAAACACCACCGGTGCACTGTTATGACGATCCTAAGAGGCAAGATGGCGGATTTTATTTGAATCAGCTGATTGATTAAATAGGAATATTGTGTGCTTCGAGGTTATTTTGTTTCTTATATCAAGCTGTTTCTTAGTAAATATAGATTTCGAAAATCTTTTACGGAATTTCAGAACGACGTAGAATAAAATAAATTTTGAACGCCACGCGTCGGCGGAAAGTAGACGGAGGAAGACCTACAAAGCTCGTTTCAATCCGCTACAAGAATGATTACCTATTTATTCGATATTATTCATTCGAAGTACACAACATGAAAGGATTTGTAGGGAAAGCTCAATCAGGAGGAGGCTCAGTAGGTGCTCAGGAGGTTTGAAGAGAATGAGTTTGTGAGAAAGCTCATGGGAGATAGTGATTATCGAATGTTTTATCCCATGTGGTCTCGTCTTACGACGCCAGTTCTAAGGCCCAGAACGAAATAAAAGCCACGTTGTGGCAGTCACTCACAAATAACCAGAGACGTTTTTATAGAAAACAATGTATTTTGATACATAATAAAGCTACATTTTTGCTATAAATTAATTTCCAATATTCTTTCACCAATGACATCTTTTTCACGTAGCATGGTCTCCTCCCTCGCCGTCTTTGCGAGGTTGAATAGTATTGGTGCTAGGTGCTAGTGGCATTTGTAGCAGTAGTCAAATTTGTACCTGTAAACAAGTATGATAATTTTTCGTTATTAAAAGACACTGAAATCCCGGTGAAAAAGCAATAGGATGTAATATAAAATGGACACAAGTACCTATATACATACATTTCTAAGGGCGGGTTGTTTCACGTCCACTTAACGCACGCGTATACGTCATAAAAGGCGCTAACTATCGTCATACCGTTGTTTCACAAAATTATGCCCTTGACGTTCGTTAAAAATAACGATTACAGTAACAGGTGTCATACCCACTGGCTATCGCCACTTTATTCTATTACATTTAAGCTTTGACGATCGGTTTTTATGCAGTGAAACAACGCTTTGTATTTAACGAACGTTAAACATAATGTAATCGTTATTATTTGACGTACGTAGGTTACGTTAACGAACTGTTTGAAACAACCGGCCCTAAAAGAATATATTCGTGTTAACAAGTATAAAGGACATGAAAATACTAGTACATAGCTACTAGGTATCGGCTATTTTAACATTCATTTGGTCAGTTTACATTAGGAAGTTGATATAAATTCAGAGATAATGCCTTTTCCTGTTTACTCTCATTATTGGAGCGTGTTATTTTCATTGCTACCATCGCAAACACAATGAAATAAACATAATAGGACTGTTTTACACTAAAATAAAACAGTCATTATGTGCCGAAAGAAAGACACAGCGTCAGTATGAAGAAGCTGTCTATGATTCTGGCTTCTAGGAGCTTAAATATTGAAAAACATACCTGATTCTCTTTGGATTTATGTTGTTACCTCTCACGTCCGGCAGGGGTCGCCCCACTAGTTCCGGCGGCCGACCGTTGGGATTTTCATAGTGTCTTCACTCACCAGCAAGGGCCTTGCTCTGACGCTGTGTCTTTCTTTCGGCACATAATGACTGTTTTATTTTAGTGTAAAACAGTCCTATTATATGCCTAGCAGAAAGACACAGCGTCAGTATGAAGACTTGTTTGATATCTGCTGGTGAAGGTAACTATAAACGCTATGTGAAATAAAGAAATGTGTTAAAAGAATTAAAGAAATTCTTTTCAGATTAAACATTAACCTTTATTATCAATTACCCTAATCAGTAGGTAAAGTAATAATATAATACTACTAAATATAAACATTTTAGAATCACAACATACAATTTGTACTTAAAAACTTAAACAATCAACTTTGGCACATATACCCATTTATTAAAAACCTGAGAAGTTTAATCGTAACAAATCTTCCTTTTCATTATTTGAATTTTTAATTATTTCTCTACAGTAAAACTTCCTGAAGGTCTTATCACTCTTCCAGTTTCCTCTGGCTAATATCTCATCCACAGGTACATTCTCCCACCACCCTTTGGATGCTACAGCAGCCCTGATGCTTCCTGGAGTAGCTTCTAGATTTATATCTTTAAAAATAGATTTAATCCAACCTGCTATAATAGTTCTTGTAGCTGGTTTCATTTCACCTTTTATTGAAACAAACAGACTTGTAACGTTACTATTAAGACGTCTATACTGTGAAGTTTGAATTAATTGTTTAATATGTCTTATGGGACATAAATTAGCATCTGGATGCTTTAATAAGGACCATCCAGACTGTCTATGTTTACTTGAGTCAGTTTTTGATCCAAATTTGGGCCTTAATAAACATTTTTCTTTTTCTTCTGTGAAATTGTTTTCAGATATATCCAATAAGGTAAGGTCATGTATTCTCCTGCCTGATGCTAACAGTAAAATAATTGCAGTTCTTCTTGAAATATCAAAAAGTGAATTTGTGCTTGGAACTGTCTTCAACCAATTGAATAACAATTTTGTGTCCCAAATAGGGGCTTTTGAAGGTTGAGGTTTTGCTAATGCTATGGCTTTTAAAACTTGTTGAATAAAGAAATTTTTTGAAAGACTTTCTGCATTTGAAGCACAAAAGGTAGAAATAGCTGACTTATGCAATAAAATTGTGTTAACTGAAAAATTTCTTTTTAAATGCAGATCTGCTAAAAATCTTGCAACATCTTTACCATCTGGATTTTTGTGATTAATATTATTTAGGGCACAAAACGATAGCCACCTTTTTATAGGGCTTTTGTAAGTATTTATAGTGCTTTTGCGCCAACTATTATTTAATAATTTAATTTCATCCTTACTCCAGTTAGCTACTTGGTCTGACCACCCCCAATTTTCCAAGCCTGGAGGGACAATTTGTCCACTTGCGGGGGACAGAGCCCCGTCGATCGATCTATCAGGTTCTTCCGCAGATCTATTATCGGTACTGGATTTGACAGGGACCTGGCTTGTAGATCGCTCAGCCAAAAGCACTGATCCCACTGTGGCGCTATTACTATGTATGTTCCTTTGGCCCTGTTCAGATGATCCAGCACCCGTGGGATCAGGTTGGGGGGGGGGAACACCCAACCCAACTGAAAGTCCCAATCTTGACTGAAGGCGTCGCAAAAAATTGCTGACCCATCTGTTGAGTCCCAAGTTACGTATTTTGGGACAACAGCTGTTTCTTTTGACGCGAACAGGTCTACGTCTGGAACCCCCCATCTTTTGAATATCTGGTCCTTGGCTTGGGATTGAAGTTGCCATTCGGGAACAGGCTTTCCTCTCGAGAGGCGGTCTGCAATCCCGTTTAACCTCCCCGGGAGGTATGATGCCGACAGCGTTATGTTGTGCTGCTCGGTTAGGTGAAGGAGTTTGTTTGTTAGGCCTAACAGGGCTAAGGACCGGGTTCCCCCCTCGTTCCTTATATATGCTATGAGAGTCCGATTGTCCGACTGCACTAGGACGTGTGCATTCTTCATGTATGCACCTTCTCTGACTAAGGCTGCATATACCGCAAACATCTCCTTCACATTGGAATGCCATTTTTGCTGGCGGCAATTCCATTTCCCTGACAACATGGTGTTGTTCAGGTGTGCTCCCCAGCCCGCGTCCGCCGCGTCTGTGGTGAGAAAGTGGGTAATCTTGGGGCGGTGCATTGTTCTTGCACTTTTGCCCACGTTTTTTACCCACCATTCTAACTCTCGAGTTACTAGGGGTGGTAACTGCCTCTTTTGCCTTGGTCTGCATCCCCTGAATGATTTTAGAAAAATCTGAGTTCGGCGACAATGAAGGCGACCGTTTGGAGTTGCTAAGTTCGCGAAATTTAGCACACCCAGCAATTTTTGTGTTTCCCGGAGACAAGATTCTTTCTTTTGTAAAAGACTTGTTGCCAATTCTTTTATTTTTTGCACCTTTTTTACAGGAAGAGAAATTAGTTTTGTTTTTGTATTCCATGCTATGCCCAAATATTCTATTTCCTGAGTTGGGGTGAGAAAAGATTTTTGATAGTTTACATGCCAACCCAACTTTACTAATGTATCTATGGTTATTTTGGTGTGCTCTATGAGTTGTATCTGATTTTGACTGGCTATTATAAAATCGTCTAAATAAACTATTATTCTTATGTTTTGTCTCCGAAGGATTTCCGCAATCCAATTGGTCACCGATGCGAAGGAGTGAGGGGCTGATGAGAGACCGAAAGGCAAGGCTGTTAATTGTAATATTTCGTCTCCATATATTATGCGCAGAAACCGCCTGTGGGTTTCCTTTATGCTCAAGTGAAAATATGCTTGATGGAGGTCGATCTTTGTCATCCAGTCCCCGTCTTGTAGGAACTGAATTACATCCAGTCGAGAAATTAGCTGGAAATGCCGAGTCGAGACATGTAAATTTAGACTCTTTAAATTGAATATAGGGCGTATTCCCCCATCTGGTTTTTTGACTAAAAATATTTTGGAGTGAAAGCCGGGTGTCATATTTTTTGGTTTTTCTAAAATGCCCGCATCTTTTAACTGATCTATAACTTCTGTCATTTTCTTGGTTTGTTTTGTTGCAAACTTGTTTATTATTCTTTTGTAAGGGTAATGTAAAGGAGGTTTTGTTAAAAATGGTATGCGGCTCTCCGCTATTATTTTCTGAATATATTGACTGGCCCCCAGTTGTTTCCATGCTTGAACATGGAATTTTAGGCAACCGCCTTTGAATACCCTGCTTTGATTGTCACTTATCTTTAACATTGGAGGTGTCTTGGGAGCCTGTACGACGAAAGGAATGCTTTTTATAATTATTCTTAGATTTTTTGTCTGAATTAAATTTATTTTTCTTATTAAAATTAGTTTTATAAGATGGCTTGAAATTTTTATTGTTCACCTGGTTGTTATTTGTGAATTTCTTTTTATCTTTTAAGTAACTTGGCACGTTAAGCCATACCTGGGAGCCTCCTAACGAATCAACCAGAGGTGTGAGCGCTTCTCTATTGAAGAGATGCTCTGCACTAGGTGGAATGTTTTGTAACGCTGCTTTAAGATTGATGTTACTAACTTCTTTTAGAATGCGGTCACGTCTAACTTCAATACATTCTGCTCGCTTGCCACATATGACCTGCATACAGGATTCCATATTTTTGTATGAAGGAGACGTTGGACCAAATTTTTCAGACAGCTTATTATATAGAGTGTTTGCATTAAGGTCTGTGTCAGAACTAGCAGCCCAATTGACAACCTCCTGTAGACCACTTTTCAAAAGTTGTCTATTTTCTAAAACAGCATTTGACAAACCCGCTAACAATTGTTCCGTACTAGCCAAATAATCCGTGCCTTTATTAAGATGGCACAGTTCCCCATTTAATTTTAACCCTATAAAACCGGGTGTCGCTATAAGTGCTTGCAAGTCCTTCTTGTACCGAATACCTTTCCAGGCCTGTGAATTAAATTGTTGAAGATTGTTCAACTCTGCTAATTTTGCGGGATCGGCTACAGGTACAATTTTAGATTCGTCAAAACATATTTTTAAATCCCCCAAACACACATTATTATTATTAACAGGTGGCTTACACAACATTGGTGGTTTATTTAAAAATTGATTACTTTTATTAGAAATTACGGAACCGCAATGGCCTCCATTATTATTTTCATTACTATTATTATAGTTGGTACTAATAGCCGTGAAAATCTGCGGCATTTGAGCTACACAATCTGTTAAGTATGTAACTTGGTTTATAAGAGTATCCATACGAGGATCCGAACAGGTTCCGACCTGTTTGAACCTACGCCGCTTAGACCTTTTGTTAGGTGGTGGCGAGGCAAAACCTTCCTCATCTTCCGAAGATGAAGAACTGCTTTGCGATGAGCTCGAGCTCACAGCTCTTCGCCCTCCATCCGGAGCAGCGACTTGAGCTACAGGTTCAGGTACGGAATCCTCGGAGTTCATAATGGAAGGTAGGTACTCACCGACTCGCCGTCGAATACACAACACTGCACTAAAAACACTGATATATCTTTAGTATTCGTGTATAATTAACACTATTTTCAAACCGAAAACAATGAAATATTAGAATCTAATAAGATTTTTGTCAGTTTTTTAACTTGAAGAAAAACTTTTGCTCCTAGCTCGACAAAAATCATAAACGCTATGTAAATCCCAACGGTCGGCCGCCGGAACTAGTGGGGCGACCCCTGCCGGACGTGAGAGGTAACAACATAAATCCAAAGAGAATCAGGTATGTTTTTCAATATTTAAGCTCCTAGAAGCCAGAATCATAGACAGCTTCTTCATACTGACGCTGTGTCTTTCTGCTAGGCATATAATAGATTATTTTATTTCAATTAAAATTTACTGATGAAATTTTTGACTTTTGTCTGTCAGTCACGACTGATACAAAAACCGTGGATTTGACAACATTATTATTCAAATTTTGTTTTTTAATCGACTATTTTGATTATAATCTGTGCCGAACGCATAATTTCGCCTCTATTTCGTTTCGCGACTAATCACTTGCTAACTAGCATTTATAAATAAAGAAAATCTAATCATTGATTAAGAGCTAATATAAATTAGTTGGCTAATCAGTGATTAGCGAGATTTTTATAAATAAGATCTTGAGTTACCAAAAAAAAAACATTAAACGGCCAGTTATGATTTGTTTTCATAATAACAGATTGCATAATGAAAAACACTCACTTTAACCTCCTTACTAATAAACGTTGTATAGCGTCTGTATAGTTACACACCGATTTCTCTCTTTCACTCGTCAGTATTTTGACTTTCGATAGAAGAAGACAAAGCGTTGTGTAACTATACAGACGCTATACAACGTTTATTAGTAAGGAGGTTAATGTTTATTCAATTACATTTTTCACAGAAATGGAAAACAAACTAATCGTGAACATCCCAACGGTTGCGTTAAAGCGTATTCACGACAACGCGCAAGCGTCTGCATCAGCCACCGTCGTCAAAGCAGAAGATACCAGCGAAAACTATAACCCTAACGAACCTAAAACTAAGAAGGGAAAGAAATCTTCCATAATCAAGTGCTGCATACCCATACAAGACGATAACAAACCAGAAATAAGAAGGGGTCCAAGAAAAGAACCATCCATCATCAGACCAGGAACCAGCAAACAGTACATGGACTACGTAGCATCCACTTCATCCGTCGACCAAAAGCCCTTTGACACCATCAACCAAGAAGATGTCATGGTGGAAAAAATCACAGACATACTCATTAGATATGACTTCCAGAATAAAAAAGGAACGCCGGACATAGCCAATCTAGTCAAGAAAGTCAGAAATATAATGAAAAGAGGATATGTCAGTGAAGAAGATATGTCAGATGATTTGACTGCCAGTATAGCGAGGGTGTTACTCCCTCAGCAAATGTCTCTTCCCATGGTCACTAACATCATGTGCGAGTCTATCAACAATTCCGCGGAACCAAACGCAATGCCAAGCGACGCTGACCCAGAGTTGATAACGAGTGACCCCACTCCCAGTACATTCTATACGAATCAAAGGAAATCTGACGAACCTGAACTAAGGACAAAGAGAAAAGCAGCAATAGCAGCTGAAAAAAGTATCGATTCTTTAGCACAAGAAGTAGTTATCAATTTAGATGACGATTTTGATGCAAGAGATATCGATTTTATACCAGACCAAGACTTGGCTAGTTACAAACAAAAAAAAAAGTCAAAAAACTTAACACCCTCAAAAGTAGTCGATACAGACGAAAGCACTGTAAGTGCTGATGACTCACGAAATGAAGTGACCGATTTTGACAGTTTGACGACTCCCAGTATTACGAATGAAGATAAAGTGTCAACCAATGAAGATAAATACACGAGTATTCCTAAGAAATATGGTCCTAAAAAACCGAAAGATAGAACTATTAAAACCTACTCTAGACCAGAACGAAAGGACTCGCCTAAACCAGCTAGCAAACCTATTGACGATGAACCAACCGCGAGTGTCAGTAAACCCGCAGTAAGAAACTACTCGAGCATTCTACTAAGTGATGATGAGGATCCAATATTAAGCCTTACAACTACAGAGAAGTTTGTAGATAGTCCTAAAAAGGTACCTGAAAAACCTGTACCAAACCCTTCGAACGACGAAATAGTGCCTTTACCGATGTCTTTGTTGAAGAATCAGAATTTCATAAATATTGTAGCGCATACGTACTTGGTCGGTAATCCTATGTTAGATGAAGATGCGGCTACGCTGGCCGCACAGTATAGTACGTTGAAAGCGTTTAAAGAAGCCGAACAGACTGGCAAGGACGTGTGTAGCGGACCTATCTATGATATAGCTGTGAAGGTGAGCCATCTTTTTATAATATTTTTGAACAATCTTTTAAAAACCCACACTTTATGTATCTTATTACAAACATACAGACAGGGAAATGAATTGTTAAAAACATAGACACCCTACGTCAATATAATAAAAGGACTAATATGAATATACGGACAATTAAAGTTTGGTAGTCAATTTGCTTAACAATTAATTTTCCTGCCTTAACATTGACCTAAAAACATTTAATAAAAAACATCACAGACTTAATGGATGTCGATATCTAATAATTATATTCCAATTTAACGTTTTGATATGCGGATGTTCGTGAAAAGTACTTTAAAAACTATAAGTTTCGCCAAACAGTTTTTTCTCTTTTGTTTCTATAAACACTTAACTCCCAACAGGTTATAGGCAAAGAGATACTAAAGAAAATGCACAGCGCAAATCCAAAAGCTGCTGCCTCGTCCACCAACGATGCAGTTGCCAGCATACAGATGAAGGAACAGATGATACAAACCCAGAAGACCTTCGAAGAAACAGCCAAGAGTTCCAAAGCCAAGAGTGCGAAGCTCCGGGAAGATATGATTCAGCAGCAATTTGCTGTGAATAAGGCCAAGGCGGCTGATAAGGCAAAAGCGGCTGAGGTTAAAGCCGTCACACCGCCTGCAGCCAGTGTTAATAGCACTGTGGTACCTGTTGGCTTGTAAGTATTGAGCTTAATATTCAACATGTCCCGATTACCGCACACCACCAAACACCTCAATTAGAATATTATGTTATCTTCTTTCTTGTTCTTCTTTTTCGTGTGGTTATTGACTAACCTGGTGTCAGATTTGTTATGCCGCCCATGATCCTCTGACTTGACTACACATGCCGTCGAGGAATATCTCTCAGCCACAACAGTTTCCTCAAGATGTTTTCCTTCACCGTTTTTTAAGCATATGAAAAATTGTTTTTCATAAAATTTAAGCTTAATACAATGTATTATACTAATAAACCTTGGAAAAATGAAAACTGCTTCAAAATTCATCATTGAGTTTAGAAGAACTAAGCGCTCACAAAGACAGACATGAAAGGCAACTTTATTTTGTACTAGAGTCTGACCAACGAAAGCTGTCCATGAAAACAGGCGGCAAATTTAAAAAATCAACAGCTTTCCACCCTGGCTATACACTGCTTAAACGGAGTTGATACTATTTACTATTCAATAAATATTATGCGATACTTACTTCAGTATTTCATGTGCTGTTACGAGTGCAGTCCGAGCCTTGTGATACAAGGGCGCCGCGGAATGGATTTAGATTAAGTTTAAGTTGCAATAGTAAGAAACACATTTTTCCGTTAGGGTGAATGAACTCTGATAAAGATGTCGCCGCTCCATTCCGCGGCGCCCTTGTAACACAACGCTCGGACTGCACTCGTAACAGGGTGTTTTAAACTATGTCATGCGTCATAATGAATAAAAGTTAACAAAAATAAAAAAATCTAAGGTTCAAAAAAAAAATTTTTTTTACATTAATGATTAGTAGTCATTGGATACATGAAGTGGGCTGTCTTTATAAGGCGACTAAAATGCCACGGTGTATAATAATTAGACGTGTAATATCGACTTTCTAAGTACAATATTACAATAGATCTTAGACTATAATAACCTTATTACCCCTAGTATTTACTTAGAACTGTTAAACCACCATTATGTATTCGCGTATTGCAATGGTGGGTAAGCAAGTTAGCGTTACAATATTTCGTTTTGAGGATACTTATAAACGGTACCAAAGTTAAGCGCTAAACGAAATTAGTTTGTCAATGTTTTTACTTCTGCGCATGAAAGTTCACCCCTCAACTTTCCTGGCACCTCCAATGTGACAATTTTGATAGTCCTAAAATGTTGCCATACTAAAAGTTTTGAAAATTATTCGTGGTCAGCTTTCGTTGGCCAAATAGATTTATGATTGTCTCTTTGGTTGCCCTCTTTGAAAAATATAGGTGTGACGTATGTCAACATCGCGCCTGTATTCCTCGAAGGGTTAGTCAGAGGTGCACCTATAGTACACCCACATTTCGCCAGTTATGTTTAAGTCCCATGCAATAGGGGGTGAGCTTATTCCCATCAACCGGGCACAAATCTATACTCAGAGCTGCTACTGAAAAATTTCCAATGGTCAAACCCAATAACACTGATATTTTGTGTTTAGCATCAAGACAACCTCGTATATAGAAGGCAGACCGGCGTTCGTTGGTGGCCTCCCGCAGCTGAAGAGCGAGCGCGTGGAGCCGCGCGTCGAGTGCATCCTGCCCGACGACGATGACGTCATCATCAGCGACGTGCGCGGAACGCCCGCGCCTGCCTCCCCACCCGCGCCCCCTCCGCCACTTGTGCCCACCACAAAGCCCATCGTCCTCAACAGCTTACTATACAAACCAATAACACGCGGCTTAGACGCTCAACAAGGTTTTAGGGTTACGGTCGGCACCGCAAACGGATCCCCCATATCGACACCTAAATTAGTAACGCCACCTAAAATCATTCTAAGGCCTTACGCGCCCCCGCCGGTACAAATACCAAAGCTAAACGTAACCGCAACTACAGCTGCACCGACCATTGTTCAAGCGAGCGCAACGGCACCGGTCGTGCCCGAACGAATCCTGCCGAATGACGACACCATCTGTTTAGACAGTGACGACGAGGAAGCCCTCCCGCCAAGCATTGTACCCACAATAACCGCGGCTCCCACAGCCCCCACCGCCCCGCAGCAGGCGCCAGTCCCTGTGTCACTCACCAGCGCACAAAACCCAGGAGTCAAACTCCCTCTCCCGCCCATGCAGAACCTTCTGCACCACTCCGCTCCAGCCACTCATTCCCGTTCAACAACACCACAGAAATTGGTGCTACGGCAAGTCATGTCGCCCAACGGCGTAACACCTCAATATGTTCTTATACCGTCCGATAAACTTCCGATGCCACTATTAAACCCCACCACAGACCCGCCAAAGACAATTCACGCGCAACCGAAAATAGGTTCAGTTAGTTCGTTTAACACCGCACCGAGCGAGCCCATTTCAGCTGCTAAGAAACCTGAAATTAGCCCCACAGCCAACAGAACACCATGCAAACCGGGTGATATACTCAGAATAACTAAAACGGGAGCAATCGAAGTGATAACCCGTGCCGATTTAAAACCGGCCAAACCGGCTTCTGATCCTATGGACACAAACAATGTTGTCATTCAGAACCCAAAGCCGGTAGCTCCGAAACCACCCGAAGAACCAAATAGAAAAACTGCTGCGATTACTAAAGGTAAAAAGAGTCTTCCAAAACCCAGTAGATATGAGTCGTTAGACCTAACTGATACAATTCCCGAGGTTTCGAAATCCAAGTCGACTGGACAGAAAACTTTCAAGTCCTCGGCAGTTGACTTAACTAACGAACCCCTTATTGCTGCTAAACAAAAACCGATCGATCCTAAACCATCTACTACTGCGACGTTTGATCTAACCGATACAAACGAGGTTGCGTTACCGAAGAAGGCTACGTCACATAAAACGGAAAAAAATAGAACTGAGAAGAAAGTAGACGCACGGAAATCACGGCAGATTGATAATTCGCGTAGCATTAGTAGCCCCCGGGCTACGAGTCCTGAGAACCCTCTGTCAATCCTGAAGGACGTCGTGCAAATAAAAGCTGTAGACTATGCAGAAAAGTCTGTAACCCTAACATTAGAAAAAAGCACAACCTCTAACATTTCAGTGCAACACGTTGTGTCAACAGACTCTAAAAAGAAAACCACAGATGCAAACAAAGGGTTAGTAAAGTTAACCAGGGTACCAAAGGAACAAGTACCGAAACATATAGATGAAGCAGTAGAGAAACAGATTAAGAAAGAAGCTCTTATGAAGAAAATAACGCCTTTATTAAGTAAAAATCAACCGAAGGGTAAAGAAGAATCGAAAAGTCGGGGAAAGAACACAATAAGCTTTGACAATTTAAGTAGTGCTCATACTAACAAGTTATTGAAAAACACTGTCCCTGGTAAATCGACGGAAAAGACAGGGAAATCTATCTTGAAGCCAACGGAAACTGTGGATCTTACGTAAGTATTAATGTTTGCCTTAGTTAACATAATTATCCAAACTCAAAGCATTTAAAACTAGCTTTGGACCGCGGCTCCGCCCGCGTGGATGTCGGTTATCGCGCAAAAAAGTAGCCTATGTCCTTCTCCATATCCCAGGCTATATCTCTGCCAAATTTCATGGCGATCGGTTCAGCGGTTTAGGCGTGAAAACGTAACATACAGACAGACAGACAGACAGATAGACAGACAGACAGAGTTACTTTCACATTTATAATATTAGTATGAATAAAACCAATAAAAGGCACTTTTGAATTGTCAAGGGGTCGGTCAGTCAGAAAGATGAAGCTAGTTGCCCGTTCTAAAGCGTAGTAGGTTCCTATGGAGAAGAACGGGCAAGAAACTCCACAGACACTATTTTAAAACCAAATATTGAATATTGTTTTTTTTTTTTAAATTTTTATTGAGTGTGAGTGTGTTGTTAGTGTGTGTGTGAGTATGTTAAATCATTATCGTTGAAATGATACATGTGCGAACAATGCAGAAAATCGTGCACGTCTAAAATATCCTTAATAAAAACAAAAAAATAATATAAAAAATTAAAATAAGCATAGCTGACGGCGCCAGTTCACGAACATGACGCATGGATCAGCACCATTCAGTTCAACCATTTTGAAGGAAACTTAATAATCCAACACACACGCCACCATCAGCGAGATACTAAACCCACATTCAAAACTACAAACATTACAAATTGGTAGACCTAAAAATACATACCTGTAATAATAGCCCAGTTATCGCGTTAAATAGGAACTTTCAACAAACTCATTTTAGAAATCTTTAACCCAAGATGGCACAGGAAGTGAAGGTCCAAAGCATTAAATTTTCAAAACTTAAATACTTGACCTTTTACAATGTAAAACCACTTGGAGATTGAGCTATAAACCAATATTCTCCAAATACTGCATGCGTTTTGTTTCAGTACAGTTTCGTCTCATATGTTTTATTATTTACAGTAACATGTTTCCACCCGGAACTACTATAAAAACTAAGAGCGAAACAAAGAAGAGGCAGTCATCTTCTACGGAGGTCACTCCGGCTAAAAAGAAAAAGCCTGCACGTAAGTACTTATACTTTTATGCCACCTACGTACCGTAATAGAGGAGCTGCACGTATTTGCATCACGATGCAATTTAAAATATCACCTTATCATCTGCACAATAAGTTCTATATTCGATTGCTACAAACAATGCACGTCTTCTCGTCTCGTCGTCATGACATAATGTTAAGTAAACAGTCAGCTACAAGATTTACCGCTAAACGCATTTATTATTACGTAGTAACGTATTTATTTGCAAACAGTTGTTCAGTTTCGCAAAAGACATACCTACATATCTTTATCATAAAGAAAAAAAGAAAGAAAGAAAAGAAAAAGTATTTATTGTGCATCAGCCCATAGCAGTCCACTGCTTGACATAGGCCTCTCCAATTGCACGCCATTCAGCTCGATTCTCGGCAACTCTCATCCAGCTGCCACCAGCCACCCTGCGAAGATCCTCGCTCCACCTAGCCTGAGGGCGTCCTACCTTACGTTTGTCGATTCGCGGTCTCCACTCAAGAACACGTCTACCCCAGCGGCCTACGGCTAATATGGCCAGCCCATTGCCATTTCAGCTTACTTATTCTAAAAGCTATGTCGACAACTTTGGTTCTCTGCCGGATCACCTCGTTTCGGATTCGATCCATCATAGAGACTCGGATCATAGCCTGTTCCATAGCTCGATGAGCGACCTTGAATTGATGGCCAGCCGTACCGTGAGTATCCACGTTTCGGCTCCGTAAGTCATAACAGGCGAGGCACTGACTGAAGACCGTCGTCTTTAGGCTATGTGGAATACGCGACGAGAAGACTTGTCGAAGCTTCCCAAACGCTGCCCAGCTCAGCTGAATTCCCTCTTAACCTCACTTTCAAAGTTGTTCTTACCAAACTGCAGAGTTTGCCCGAGGTAAACATTCACGAACAACCTCAAGAGCACCGCCATTGACTACATAACTTACTGTGCTAGAAACCTTTTCAAAATATGCAAGTTATCAATAACATGTTTTTTTTTCCTCAGCAATGACCCTGAAAGACTTCGATTTGGATGATATCGATGATATCATTGAACTGGAATAGCAGCTACTATTGGAAATTTTCACAAACTATGACAAACAAAGGGTCAATGCCCCATTGTCACTGCGAGTTCGACTCACGCGCCGAAACGACTATTTTAACCTTTTTGAACCTCTGATTATATTTAAGGTAACTAATTCCGGTTAGGAAGTATGTAAGCATGTCATTATATTAATCACAAGCGTACTAATTAAATAATTGGAAAATTTATCAAAAATACTCGTGTTCCAGTTCGTTTTTGTAGCGAAATTTTAATTTGACTTACGATTTATATCGTATTTGTGACGTAAGGTACCATAAACTATGACAGCATTCAAGTTTTGTGCAAGAGTCGTATGTCGTATGCCAGTGCGAAAACGAGATTGCACTATATGTCCTGTATAGCGCCATCTCTTTTTCGCACTGGAACAATGATGACTTTCGACTCTGCCCTGTACGGTCAGCAGCCCAGTTTCACAAAGTAATAAGCATGGCAGCTTATATGAAACGCTTAAACTGACTGGCAACAAGAATTCAATCGTAAAACCGTGGACATTAAAAATATACAGTGTAAACTTTTTACAACGGAATTTCTGTGTAACATACGCATTACTTATTTAGATTTAGTATTTCATGGTTGTTTTTACACATTCACTAAGCATAATTTTCATCTATAGGTAGAAATGTCACCATTATTATTACCAGAAAACAAAAATTTGCTGCTTACAAAAAGTTTACACTGTATTGCTAAATAAACGAATTAACCTCGATGATTATCAATATTTATCGTCAAGCAATATTTTAATCGTGATTCAAACATTATTACTTGATTATGTAAAGCAGCGATACTCAACCTTAGGTAAACCTTTCTCGTTCTCTGTTTATTCTCATAGATGTATTTAACATTTTAGCCACAACAATGCTGAAACAGTATCTGTGTTCATATTTCACCGTCGGCTATTACCTATCTAACATATATTTTTATACAGCAAACCCTATAAAGGTCAAATTTTCTGACGTGATTTCTTTTCACAGAATATATAGACAAGTATAAACTTATAGACCAGTAGACTTTGAGGTTGGACTAAGGAGAAATCGCAAAAACCGTAGGTTGAGGATCGCTGATCTAATAAAAATAATATTACGAGTGTCTTTTAATAATGACACTAAACAGCCCCGTATTCATGGTAAACAAAAGTTGCGCAATATTGTTGCCGTATCATGTTTTTGTGTTGGTTAACATTTTGACTGGCAACTCTGCACAGTGTGTGCCAACATAGAACAAAAACATGTTACTGCATCAATGTTGCGCGGCTATCGTTTACATGAATAAGAAGCTTGAAACTTATAATTATTATTATGACTGCCATTAACGTCTATAAAGGACCATGATCGATTTCACTAACGCGGCGTCCTACGTTGGGCGATTCAACGCGAACGCGATTGCGAAGCGATCCGATGCGGTTTACGCGAATTCAACGCGACGCAGCGTCTCTGCGAAGTCGCCGCTTCTGCTGCCGCCGCCATTCAGTACCCTGTATTTGTCATGGACGGACGGAAACAAATTTTACTGGAAAGTTAAAAAGTAATTAATAATTGTGTTGTACTTACTTGTAGTACCAACTTCGTTGGCTAATTCCTCCCATTTGCGGTATGATGATAAGCGATTGTGATAATTTAGATTTCCTTTTATTCCATAGTATAGCGTTCTTGAATAAAGCCACCGCAATAGAGCATCATTGTTTGTTCCATTCGCGCCGCTTCATTTAGCAATCGCGTTCGCGTTGAATCGCATACGTAGAACACCGCGTGGAATAGTTTGAATATTTTTTGGAATTTTAACATTCATGCATGCATGCTCATGTTTGTAGCGTGATTATTTTCAAGTCGAACATGGTTTCTCAGTGGCGTCGTGTAGCGGTAAAAGTTAGGAACTATAGTAAAAATCGTAAAATTTTGTGATTTCCCACTAAATAAGAGTGCTACTTGATTTTAGTTTCAACTTAAAAGTGGTTAAGTACAGTTGTATCTACGTTCTGATTGTGATAAATGAATGATTTTTTTAACTGTGAGAACTTTTTTTGTGTCCTATTTGATTATTTAGTGTTTCTAATTAATGGCAGAGTATAGTATGTAACTTAGATGTTAGTGTAAGTATTATTGTGTAGGTAACTCAAAATTATCGGCTTTAGATTTATTTCTCAACTGGAATATTATTCAGTTCAGCTATCTCAAGTTCAGTTTTATTTCATTTATAATTTTTATTAATTCATTAAGATTTTATTATTTTTCGTATATTTTAAGTATGTGCTTGTGTTAAGTATGTATACTTAAATATGTTTCACATATTTAGATAAAAAATAATAATTTTAAATATGGACCACCTTGGTCACTTTGGAGTTTTTTCAATTTGTGGAGAAAGAGCATTAAAATTATATAATTGTAAACATGTGACACGTGTCTAATACAACTCGATTTAGTTTAGTGATAATCACATTTTTTTTTATCTTTCAGCAAAATGATTGCAATGTTACGTTTTGTATAATTAGATATAAGCTTACAAATAAATAGAAACAAAATATTAGTGTTTCTGTTCACTGATTTATGAGAATAAAAGCCAAATAATTATCGCAACTGTATATTTTCTTACACTTACAACAAAATATATTAAACATTTTATAATTTATGTACCTTATACTAGAACATTAAAGCTTCTACATAGATATATTCCAAAAATAATTTCATAATAATAAACCAATAAAATAATGCCTGACCAGTCGCATATCACGTTAAAACTTAGAATTATATAAATAATTAACTTCCTATAATCATATAAGATCTTGGATGAACTTAGAACTACAATAATTACGTTTTTCAGTGTTTTAATATTTTATTTGTTCGATAAAAATCAAAATATCTTAATGTTACACTAATACATTGCATTGGATTTGTATGAATCATCATTTTATATTGTACTAAATAATTTAACACTTAAGGCTGGTGATAGCTTCAATCCACATTCTGAAATAAATATATTTCGAGCACCAAATATGATATATATTATATTACAAAGAAAAAAAATATGCAAAATATATATTATATCACTATACGGAAAATCCAGATTATAATAACATAATATCTTATTATTTTCTATGCGCTACATAACTAACTACACGGGGAGTGTAGTTAGTTTTGTCTTGATACTTTGAGCTATTGGTGCCGATTCCCTTGTTCACAAACTAAACTAAATTTAAGTTCAGCGCATCTTTTTCTTTCTATTTCACTAAGAAAGGGACATAAGATAAATTTTAGTTTAGTCCTGTCAAATTAATCAGCGCTTGACGTAAATTGACGTAATTTTAGTAGGCAAGTTTTTAATCACGTCTAAATATATACGGAGTAGTGACAGGCGCTGATTAATTTGACAGGACTAAACTATAATGTATCTTCTGTCCTTTTCATAATGAAATAGAAAGAAAAAGATGCACTGAGCTTAAATTTAGTTTAGTTTGTGAACAAGGGAATCGGCACTATTGTCAAAACAAATAGCCGTGGATTAAAATTACCACCAAAAATAACAAACAAGTTTCATTTGACTATTTTAAGCTATACATATCTATTAATAGTTACGTAAAACATGAAAATATCAAAAACAAGTTTTAGAGATCTGTCAAATAATATCCTTTGCTTGTGGCGTTATATGGGGCTAAAAGTATGCTCTGACCGAGTAACTTAAACTCCACTAACGTGTATAAGGTTGAAAATATTATCACTGAGTTTTGGTTAGTGTATGACTAAAAATATTTTAAGATTTCAATACACTTAATTAAGCCCACGATTCTTTTCGATCAAATAAAGTATACCTTCCTAATTTAATGTTAACGAAAATACACAGCAATTGAACAATAACTTCAATAATATCAAATATAAAATACCAGTAGTAATCTATTTTACAGGGAATCTCTTACGAATACTAACAGTGTTAAGTAGTTCAATATTTTGGTAGAAGTTACGTAGAAGTCAGCAGTCAAATGGGATTCTGCTAAGTGCTGAAAGTTATCCTATGTCTCATTTACTACCGGTCCTGCCGCAGTTCAAACGTTTAGGCACCTACCTTTGACACAAAGACTGCATAAAATTCGCCATTTTCAAGAATGGTTTAGTTATATGTATGTAGTTTGACCGATACCTCTGTACTATATAATAATATACATGCTTAGTTTAAGTGTAACTTTTTTTTTTCTAAATATCGAAACAGAAATGGGACAATAAAAAAAAAAAAAACTCATAAACTACTTAGTAGCTAAATGGGGATACGAAATCTTGCATTTAAATGATTATTTCTATCAGCTTTTTAATAAAAATGTGATGTCAAAAAATGGGCTTCATAAAACAGTGCAGGAGTATCGGTCAAACTATACATGTGTAATGCGACAACTTTCAACACAAACATTTCGCATATTGAAATACAGGCTGTTTGGTAGAAGGACCGACACAATTTTTTGAGGAATAGATACAAAATTGTTTTATTATTTATATTAAAAACGAATTTTAAAAAAAATCGTTCTTTAGCACCATTTACTGGAAACACATAATTTAAGTCATTTTCTAGAACCAGTTGTAGATATATTAATTGTGCATTGCAAATGTAACACCAAAAGTTATTACGTTCTATTACAACCACAAAAAAAAAAAGATATGACGAAGAAAAACATATCTCAAATACCGTGCCCCAACATAGTTTCTGTGGTTGAAACTTAAAGCATATAACTCCCCTTATCCCTAAGAAAATTGTGTCGGTCCTTCTACCAAATACCCTGTATATTAATACCTTTTATCAAAGATTTAAATCGTTGGATTCGCCCTCACCGTATGAAATCGCGCGAAAAAGTGTCCATACTGAGAAGAGTGAGCTTACACAATAATATTGGCATTTCCATGAAAATCAAGTCAAGTCTCTGCGACATTGTGTATGTCAGAGGTGTTAAAACGAAAAACTAGACCATCTTTTGACGCGGTAAAGCGAATCTTCGATTTAAATCTTTACCTATTAATAAAACTGATAAGATAATTTCGCCATTTCCAATACTGCCTTTGGAATGAGCTTTTATAATTTATTATTATTAAAATAACTTTATACATTCTAAATAAATGTTCACCACCTTTAACATTTAGCAAGGCGCAAGAAAGTTAAACTTTTATTTAGGATTTTGTAATTTATATTTTTTTTTTATGTACCCAAAATTTTGATAGAAATGGGCTCTCAATTCTTAAATTATTGTATTCTACTTTTCTTTATTGAACAGACCGCGATCATACCTATAAGTTTTATTTACACTATTTCAACGCGTTTTCTCGCCACTGATGACGTCCCACAAACAATTTAAAAATGAGAGGTATTATAAAGTAATAAACAGGTACATCATTAAGCAATGGCATTTGAGGCCGGCAAGGTCTTTGAGGGGAACAAACGCCTGCCTTTTAGCGCAGCTGTCAAATAATGGTATCTCATTCTACCCTTTTCTAACAAGCGTCGAGTTGTACTAGAAAGTACATAAGTAGGTATGTAAGTAAAATGAATAAAACTCTGAACTCAATAATAGATTTACTTTCCAAAAAATTATGGATGTTTCGTTGAAGAATTCAAATTGAGTTTTATTATCACCAAATTATTTGAATTTTTGACATATGTCAGATTTTAATGTATTTTAAAATAAAGACATTTACAATGTTGTCTCAAAAAAATATTGGTAATTTTTCCAAAGCGCGCCATGTTAATGCCATCACTAAACGCCTGTATCGAACGTAAATGCGTAGTCCCACCTTCCTATGTTCGTCCTTACCGCGAGTCCACGACGCTGGAGAGGCGCTTCTTGTCGAAGGCGCAGATGGCGGCCAGGAGCGACGAGCGCGCGTCGCTCGGAGACGCGCCGCCGCCGGCCGGCGTGCCCGGCGCGGTGCCGCGACTGTCTGTGTCGTGGGCTGTTGCCAATGTTTGGGGTTAAATTAATAACACGTAACATGACACAGAGAGGTGCACGTAGGTATAGTACATCCAAATTTCGCCAGATAATGAATACTACCATATAAAAATAAAGAATACGTATAAAAAAGAAACTAGGCGTATCATCATACGCCCCGAAATAGTAGCGCAATTTTGTGAACGCGAAGTTTATGATTCGTTCAACCACTCCGTCAGTACCTGATATAATGATGACTCTTAACACCCACCATCTCTGATATAATGCTGACTTTTATTTATTTATTTATAATAAGCACACCAACAGTACAGTCACTTACAATTCAAATAAAAATAACATCTTAAATTGTCGTTTTAGTAACCATGCAAATAACAGGTATGCATGACATTAGTATATGAATATTAGAGACAAAAAAGAACAATAAAAAGTGTTTATATTAGACCTAAATCTAGAATCTAGAACACTACAAACCAAAACAATTTGAGCTACAAAGAAGTGCGCTCGTCGTGCTATTTATATAGGGAGCGTCTGTATGAAGCGAAACTCATGTAGAAAATATCAATAGGGTAATCTGTCAAGTTGGACCTTTTATTATATTGCCTGGCCATACGTCACAACACCCAGCATCTGATATAATGCTGACTTAGCACCCAGCATCTGATATAATGCTGACTTTTAACACCCAGCAACCTAATTGCGTAACACAATATCAATCACAATCTGAATGATTTTGAAGGATTATTGCTAATCCATTGCATAATAGGTTTGAAAAAATCGTCTGCCAACGTAATTAACGCAACGAACGTTCACGTGGGAAAACTCAAAATGAGACTCATTGCGATCAATTGTCATATGTGTGTCGCAATTATACGTCAAAAAACCATTCTCCCGGTGGACGGAATCTAACCCGCAGTTTTTGCAAGGCTAATCGGCATCAGCAAAACTGCTGACAGATTGTCAAACTCGAGTCACGTGGTTTGATTGGATATTAATTTAGAAAAGTTCAGTCTTCAGGATCTATATCCGGTACGGCTCTAATAAATCCTTCCATATCCTAAGAGCACGTCTTCCCTACAATTATCGCGCCCCCTGTCTATTCCTTGATACGCAATGGTCTCTATAGCCCCATGAAACGGCGTGAGGCTCCAGGGGCTAGTGTGAATCTTTGGGTTCAATCGAGTCTGGTAAAACTACGCTGGATCGGTGCATTTAATTCATACATTTAGTGAAGTTCAGTCTTCAGTTAAACCCGATTTCTGAATTGAGAATTTGAAGTTGAGAACTTGTCAAACTCTAATGCTAGAGTTTGTTGTGTTCAACATGAGTTTCTCCAATCCGTCAGCAAATTTTTGTCTTGATTTGCCTTTCAAAAACTGAATGTAAACAGTTTCAAGCGTTTCGAAATTGTAGAATACTTGCTCAATTTTGAACACGGTCCGGAACGGATAAATTAATAATAACAATAAATGCTTACATAGAGCGGGTGGCGTCGGCGATGAGGCGGTACTTGCACTCTGCGACCGCACTGTCTCTGCTAATGATGACGTTGACTTCCAAAGACTGTCGCGTTTTTTCTGCAAATAAATTAGACATTCGTTTTAAAAACATAATAAACTAGCTTTTGCCCGCTGCTTCGCCCGCGTCTCTTCTTTTTCTTTGTCGTTCCCTCAATGCTGAGGATCGCGACTACATACGACGCGTCTCCAAGTTAAGCGGTCTTCTGCAGTGTGGACCGCTCGGTAAATGCTGCCTCCAACAGCCTTCTTGATAGACAATACAACTCTCTAAATTTATATTATCCTATTGAATGACTGATTAATGAAATCTTGACATTGAGGATTATACACAAATTGGGGATTATACTAACATAAAGAGTTGTATTACCGATTCTTATGATTATAATTTTGTAAATACATATTTTTAACGGTCGCGAAACATACAATCAACATACACCCAGGCAATGAATGAATTGAATGGGTGAATTTCGCTGGCTACCTTAACACTTCCTACTTAATATCAATTCGAAATCGTTATCTTACCGCTCTTCGCTTTTGTTTCTTAATTTCTTCTTCAGAACCGAGTATTTCTTGTATACGGACTTCTCTTTTCGCGCTTCGCACCTGAAACAAAATAAAAGTATTTGTTAAAGACCTCATTCACATAATAATCGTTTTCACTAACTCTAGGCGACACCTTAATGAATGCCATGCGCGCTTTTATATTATTATTATAACATAATCTTATAACCTTAACATTTTTTTGACAGAACGATGTCTGTCGGGTCAGCTAGTAATAATATAAAAGCGTGCATTATAATTATATTTGTTATTCTAGGACATGACAGAGAGAAGTGGAAAGGAAAAAGGGAGGCCTTTGCCCTGCAGTGGGACGACACAGGCTAAAAATAATAATAATAATAAGATAAAAATTTTATAGGATAAACATTGTAAGTGTCATTCTCCACAAAAAAATTAAGGTACAGATCATATTTGAAATCAACCCAACATACCAATTTCTGTTCACTCTTCAACCTAGCTTCAATATTCGTCACTGCCGTCTTCAGCTCATCCTTTAGCGCGATTGGAAACTTGAGATGCAGGCGTTCGTAGTGCGGGATCATGGCGAGCCCGTTGAGAGGGGCGCGCGCGAAGAACGGGTGTTGCAGCAAGTTGTCTATGGACGGGCCTCCGTGCTTGCATGAGATCTTTGATAGGCACATTCGGAGCACTGATTCTGGAACAAAAATATAAAGATATAATTAATATTTTTGTCTCCGCCTCCTCCTTACGTCGTATTCCCCATTTTCAACTTTTATTAAACACGGTCAATTTAAAAATCTACTCAGACTACATAACGCTAAAGTAGAGGATTTGATGAGGTGGTTAAATGGCAAAACATGTAAATTATCTAAGACTAGCTGCAGCCCGCGACTTCGCCCACGTGGCATTTTCTAAAAGCCTAAGTTACTTAAAACATCAGCTATCTGCCAGTGAAAGTCCCATAGGTCCAGCCGTTTCGGAGACTAGTGGGAACAGACAGAAACACAAAAAACTATGAAATAGTTTTTTTGTTATTAGTACCGTATATACTTTCATAATATGCATTTAGTATAAATCTGTTATTTTGACATTACAAACAGACACTTCAATTTTATTTATATGTATTTATAGATGTATAGATTGTATATTCAAGTAACAAAACAAAACAAAAAAAAAAAAAGTATTAACAGTGTTTTCCGATTCGTTGCGGATGGCACGTTTCAGTGCCATCACTTCTTTTTAAGTGTGGCGTCAGGCACGGATATGTGTCATTTTGAAATCGATGATAACTCCTTCAATTAAGTTTTATGGAAGTTTTACCTGAAACCAAACTATCTTCATTTTTCACGTATATTAAGCTCGTAGCCTTCGTTTCTGGATACTGTAATATTTTTAAAAAAATAGGGGGCACCAACCTTTTTGGAAGTTGAAGTATTTGATATTAAATCATCATATGATAATAAATTATAAATGTATTACAGTAAAGCAGCTAAATCACTTTGCTGCGGTTGTCTTTAGCTTGTCTTCTATAAAATTTTACACCCGCTCTAAATAAAGATAAAATTTAAACAATAAAAGTATTTATATAGAGATGTTTCTTCTCCTCTTTTAATTACAACTCTCTAATCCTTATCTATAAAGAAATATGCATATACGTCGTAATCACATTTGGGTATCGATAGTGGGTAAATTTTATGTCTCGAAATATGGTAGGTACCTACTTACATAAAAAATATCACCGTGCGTCGTACCACGCTATTTTAAACTACGCGTCTGGTCTGGAATAGCACATAGGCTACCTTTTATTCCGATTATAGGTTCCTGTGGGACAACGGGAAACAAATTCTACGCGGGTGGAACCGCGGGCATCGGCTAGTATCAAATAATCATATAAAATAATTATATATTAGTACTACTATCATTATTATTACTATTTAATCTAACTTAGCAGTTTTTATTTGCGTAGTTTAATTATAAACAATTGAAATTTGTTATGCAAAAATTTTTAGACCCAATTTAATACCTCATAATCAATCAAATTACTAGGAAATGCAAAATAAGTTGAAAAGGTTGAGCACATCTGTATTAAATAAGTCACTTACCTTCCATTTCCACAAATACACTTGTTTCGCCACTTTTTATCGCTTAAAACAACGTGCCTGACCGTTCACGTTAGATTTCACATGTAAACTAAAAGTATTCGAGCTTTGAATACGTAAAAAAATGTCAAAACACTGTTTTCTTTTCCGCATGGCTGAAGACACAGATGAGTGTCATTTAATCGTATGGCGTTGGGCACTGATCAGTGTCACGTTATTTTTGTTCGACGCCACGGCTAGAAGTTAGTGAAATTAGGCATCGCAACGAATCGGTTAAGTCTATTATCATTATCGTGTCAGTCGAAAGACGTTACTGCTGAACATATATTAAGCTCTTCTCCAAGCATCGCCATAACTACCAGTCCTGAGCTGCCCACAACCAGGGGATTCCCACGAGCGTTACTAAGGGCCGGTTGTTTCAAACGGTTGGTTAACGTAACCTATGTAGGTACGTCAAATAATAACGATTACATATGATGTTTAACGTTCGTTGAATAATAAAATGACGGTAACCAGTGGGTTACTGTAATCGTTATTTTTTAACGAACGTTAAGGGCATAATTTTGTGAAACAACGCTTTGACGATAGTTAGCGCCATTTATGACGTATACGCGTGCGTCAAGTGGACGTGAAACAACCAGCCCTAAGTCGATGATGGTTCAACTTGTAGAGGGGCTTCCTACGCTGCGTCTTCCGGCACGCGGTCACTACTATAGAACTTTTCGGCTGTATGGGCCATCTGTTGTGAAAACAATGTTGCGAGGAACCAACTACCATCTAGTTCGTAATTTTTTAATCTAGAGAATTACGCTATAAAAAAACCTAACAGGATGTTCATTGATCCCAACTCAAATCAAGTATTACATCTAGTCACTTATCATAATAAAAACACAATGCAATGTGAAACAATGTGTGTGTGTGTGAGGGTGTGTGTGTGTGTGGGTTGAAAATTATATGTTTTACGATATTAACAATGTTAAACCCGACGGACATTATCATCATAGATGTTTATTTTGATGTGATTTTCAATACATAATATAGTATAATATTGAAATAAAATGATTTTAATCTACAAAATAAGGGTATGTTGGGAATTTTTTTCTATCGAGCGAACTTTATCCAATTATGTAACGAGTACCCGGAGTACCTACAGAAAGGTCTCAAAAGTAACATATAATTTTTTGACGAGTTTAATCATTACCGTTTCTAAATAAAATGACATTTCCTAGAGGTTAACTTGAAGAACCTCGCTTTAAGGATGACTATTTTAGAGGCTTTTCTTCTTCATGACAAAGCCGCATAGACAAAACAAAACAACGACAACACATACCTAAATCCTCATTCTGCAATAGTGGTTCACCCTCATAATGATCACAGTAGTAATCCGTCAACGGACATCCAACAGCCATCTCATACAGTGTCCGTCCGAAGCAGTACACATCGATGGCCTCCGCCGTAACCCCTCGCCTTAGTTGTAAGAGATGTGGTCGGTAGAGACATGGGACGCCTACTAGAATGTTCTCTATATCCGTTAAGAGGACCCGTTGGTTTTCTATTGCTATATTTCCAGGGTGGATGTGGCCTGGGGAATAGATTAGGTTGATTTGATATATATTGAGATTCTATGGGGAAGGGACAAAAATACATATGCATGTTTAAAAAAATGTGTTTCTTCATCATGCGGTATTAACTGCCTTTTTGAAACTCAAAGGATATCATTGTCGTTGTAAAATACTAAGAAAGAGAACTAAATAATTAATACTCAAACAATAAAATAAAAAATCGAAAAAAAATATCGAAATATGAATAAATCTAATTGTTTTGTAAGGTTTTAGACAGATCACTACGAGTATTAGTATATTTCCTTATATTTTCTATTACACAATAATAGCAACCATCCAGATATTTACAAAACAATAGTAGATTGTTATACAAGGGATGAAAGGGACCTATTTAGGTACGAGATGGATTGGCGTACGAGCGTAGCGAGTGCGCCAATAGTTCGAGAGCCTAAATAGGTTCTATCACCCAAGGTAAACACTCTGCTTTTCATTTCGAATATGAGGGAAGTAAAAACAAACCTGATTAGTTAAACAAAATACATATCTGAATCTGATGAACTCATTTTATGCAAAAAAATTATATAAAAAAAAAAAAAAAAAATCTGTACACGTAAATTATTAGCACTCGACAAAAAGGCAGGAAAGCGGAAATTCGATCTTCAGTTGTTTAACTGAAGATTGAATTGTCGTTTTCCTGCCTTTTTTATATTTATTTTTCTGTGGCATTCTAATAGCCAGTATTTTTTATCATTGATGATGGTAAATATTTAGCTCAATTCCATGGAAACGAATACCTAAGCTATGACCTCTAAAAGAAGTTATACATAATAACATACATACGTTCACTGGAAAATAGACACTAAGGCATCCATGCAATTTTGCAGGTGAGTGTACAGCAAACAGAAACAAAACAAAAAAAAAAAAATAAGCCGTGGCAGCTAAGAGATGACCAGTCCCAACTGACGGCGCCCGTTCACGCACATGACGCATGGATCAGCACCATTCAGCTCAACCATTTTGAAGGAAACTTAATAATCCAACACTAGCGCTACCATCAGCGAGACATCTGAGTGAGCATGACATGCTCTCAGCCGCCAGGGCACATCCAAGTCAATGAAAGACATATTACCCGGTAAATGGTAGCTCTATAGTACATAGTACTCATACCTGTGCAAAATAATACTTACCATGAGGTATGCCTTTTTCATGTAAAAACTTCAACGCTACCAATATCTGATATCCATAGTGCGCAAGCTGTCCTAATGTAAACGGTTTCCTTATCCTAGGGTTGCCATATTTCGCTAAATGGTTCTTATTATACTCCGTACCATAGAGTATGTCTCTTAGACTTCCGAATTCATGTATCTTTCTAACTACGAATGCTCCCGTTTCTAAATTCTGAATAGCTAATACTGGGTCTATGTGGGGATGCTGAAAAGAAAATAAATAGATTTTATTATTATGTACTTTATGTTAATGGAGAGTAACTTAATTCTACAATTTAGATAAGATAATCATTTATTTGCTCCAACATGAGCACATTCAAATTCATTCAATACATACAACACAAATTGTCAGCATGCAAGAGTGATAATTGTTAAAAGTAAAAATGAAAACAGTTTTATTATTTACTAGCTTTTGCCCGCGGCTCCGCCCGCGTGGATGTCGGTTATCGCGTAAAAAAGTAGCCTATGTCCTTCTCCATGTCCCAGGCTATATCTCTGCCAAATTTCATGACGATCGGTTCAGCGGTTTAAGCGTGAAAACGTAACATACAGATAGACAGACAGACAGACAGACAAACAGACAGATAGACAGACAGAGTTACTTTCACATTTATAATATTAGTATGGATTTAGTATAAATTGTTTCAAATGAACAGAGCTATAGAGATATTAGACCCGCCTATGGATTTGCCAATGCTATTATTGCAGTTAAAATAAAATTAGACATTTAAATAAACCTTTTTTACAGTCCGCTCAACAGATTTTGACTTCTATTGCGTTGGTGGCATGACAAATGGCAGCTGCAGTAAACATTTAGTAAACGCTTTTTGCTTTTAATGCCGTCCTTATGCCTACGGAATAGAAGTCAGAATCGGTTGAACGGACTGTCAATAAGGTTTAAATGTCTAACGCCTAGCGAAAGCGCAGGCGGGACGGTTTTTTTTTTACCTTTATACCTTAACCTATTTTTTATTATAATACGGTACACATAAGAACCGGTATATTACTGTTGTCCGGGTTTCAATATTGCGAACCGGTCTTTATCAGAAATTTAAATTAAAGACCCCGAGTTCGACATCCTCATGTATCTGAATCTGGAAGAATATTGGACAACTTCGTCGGCTCTGGGATCCGGGATTTTCTAAATCCATGGCGCCCATTTACAAATTTTTAACTTACAAAATAATTGGAAGGTTACACCTTAATAATTTAATCTTTTATTATATTTTAATCTAAACTTAAAATCGGAACAGTACTGGCTTTATCTCCAACTCCCCACGACCTTAGTTCTTTAAGCTGAAGTTTGAGCTGGCTGGCATTAATAAGTGACAGTTATAGTCACATACTTATTATAAAGGTTAACTTAGTATAAGTGTTTGATATAAGTAATTAATTATTTATGCGGTAGTCCCTTAAAGGCTACCGTGTATTGTTTAAGAAGGAGTATTCTTTTTAAATATATGTTATTTCAAACAGTTTATTGTTTCCTTGTATTTCGATACGTAACCACCTTGCATGAAGGCTTTGTTCCAATACCTCTAGAGGGACAAAATCTTTTATGTAACAGTGGCCTAACGCCTGTTATTTCAAATGGAGTATAGTGAAAATTAAGTTGATTTAAAAATGAAAAAGTTATTTTAAAAAAAAATTGCTGTAGCGCAAGCTGAACTTTATTTGTAGGTGTTTGTTATTTTCAAACAACAAATATTTGTTTACATTTTTGGAAACTAAATAGCAAGTTACATACTTACAGCAAGATTTATCAAGCTCTTGAAAGCCGTTTGCAAGTCTTTATCACTGAGATACCTGTCGGCACCATAGCTCTGGTATGACAGCATGCAATTTGTTCGACTTTCCGTGTCCGTTACCTGCAATAATTAAACATTACCATTGATTTAAAATAGAATTCCAATATTAAGGATCATGCGAAAGGTCGCATCACCTAATTGTGAAATATGCAACAAAATTGAAGATGTGCAACATTTGTTGATGGAGTGTGTTAAGAGCAAGAATGAAAGGGAATTATTGATCAGAGAATTTAAATTGAACCTTTTGGACGTTGGGCTAATACAAAACATTTTAGCAAACCCTAGATCGAGGATTGCATAGAGGTTGTGTGGCCTGGTGAAGATGCTGCCTAGTCAATGATTCCATTTCTGTTACGTTGTTCTTTAATTAGTGTTATAGTTATTTATGCAACTGTTGTATAATAAGGGGTATTGAAACACGAATGTGGGTTTATCACACGGGGCGAAACCGAGTGTGATAATAGTATCACATGAGTGTTTTAATACCTAATTATTACAGTTGCATACAAGACTATCTACACCCATGACATGAATCCTCTATAAAAGGTTCTGATTTGAAACAGTTTTGCAATACTAATATCGAACAAAAATGGCGGGATACGACGCTATGGTATAGTATAGTGAAACGCGCGTGCGTGACAATGTTCTTTTTTTGAAATTCATAAAGATACCACGAATTGAGTAGTGAGAATGGAAGGGAGGATGGTGATCCCTTCCTTACTCATCAAACAGATGAGTAAGGAAGGGTAAATCATCATCCTCGTAAAAGCAAAGGAGAACAGTTGCATTATGAAATTCAGTACAACATTATAACTCCCGTTTGGATGCTATTATGGTTACTATGACACTGGGTGTTTTAATGTTGGCAATAAGCTAACTGTTTCAGAAACTTTTATAGAGGATTTATAGCATGGGCGTAGATAAAATATTTAATAAGGTACGATGGAGTTGGCGTATCCATGTGTATTCACACTCCCCAAAACCCCCTTTTGTCAATAAAGATATAAAAAAATTATTAAGGATCAAATAACACGATCAGGCATTAAATAACATAACGTCACGCCTTGTTGGCAGAGGTGTACCTATAGTAAGTACACCCACATTTCGCCAGTTATGTTCAAGTCCCAGTAATAGGGGGCGAGCCTATTGCCATCAACCGAGCACAAACCCAGACTCCTGGCTGTTACTACGAAATTCCTAATAGAAAAAACCCAATAACACTTTGCTCGACCTGGGAATTGAACCCAGGACCTCATGCTCAGCAGTAGCGCTTGCGACCACTAGACCAACGAGGCAATAAATAGTTAAAAACCTAAAAATAGATTTCTACTTGCTATGTTTTTTCACCGGTACAATTTTTTTATCTTACAGTAATTAGAATTTGGATGGTTATGTTTAAACTAGGGATGCTTCGATACGCCTTTTTGCCGATACGATACCGATACCGATGCTCTTATCAAAATATCGACGATACCGATACGCTTATTGAATTCAAAAATCAAGGTAAAATAAACAAAACACAAGTCAGTTTATTTTTTTTATTAATATAAAAAGAACTAATAACAGGACAAACTAAATAACACCGTTTAAAACTATAGACAGTTTGAGATTAGTTAATAGTTTTAGTAATTAAAATTAAGATTGAGTAGAAAAGTATCGTTGAATCGGCCATAAAAATATCGCCGATGCCGATATATCGGCAAACTTCGAGTATCGCCGATATATCGACATCGGTATCGGTATCGGATGCATCCCTAGTTTAAACGCATACGAATGCTAGAACATAATTTCAGAGAGCAATACACTCTTAAGATAAAATGACATTGGCGGGCAGGAGTTGGCCCGCGGGCCGTAATTTGCCCATCCCTGGTCTAGGTACTTGAACCTCTTCTACATAATTATCGCCACTTTGTTACAAAGTTAAGGCTCCTTGAACCTAAATGCGAAGTAAAAACATGTTAGTATGTCTAGTTTATTTTTATCACGTGCCCGATAAGCAGAGTGTGGAGTTATTATGATTCATTACAATGGATTCCCACGACATGCGATACAATCAATTACCAATAAAAATAAAGTATCATGATTTTTATATGCCTTTAAAACGGTGACATGTTGTTTTAAATGAAAGGTTACGCTCATCTTTGCTGAGTCAGCTATTTCTAAATAATAAATAAATAAATAATAAATGATTAATTTTATTAATATAACTAGCTTTTGCCCGCGGCTCCGCCCGCGCGGATGTCGGTTATCGCGTAAAAAAGTAGCTTATGTCCTTCTCCATATCCCAGGCTATCTTTGCCAAATTTCATGACGATCGGTTCAGCGGTTTAGGCGTGAAAACGTAAGGGATAGACAAACAGAGGTACTTTCACATTTCATCATTTGTTTTAGAATCCAATAGCTTGGCACGCGACGATGGGAAGAGACCAGACGGAATGACCATCATGCCTTGGAAGTTAGGTCGGCCTTTGGTGTGGGAAGCAAAATGTATCGACACCCTTGCGCCATCCCATCTTCCTAGCACGGCGGGCTGTGCCGGGGCGGCTGATGCAAGTGCGGAAAACCTCAAACGGCGCAAATATAACAACCTTATTGTAAGCTATATTTTTGAGCCGTTTGGGGTTGAAACACTAGGACCATGGGGTCCGAGTGCCCATTTGGGATTTCGAGACATCGCCAAGCGGTTGGTCCACTCTTCACGTGACCAGAGGGCTGGCCTATTTCTTGCCCAAAGAATCAGCATTGCCATACAACGTGGCAATGCTGCCAGCCTTTTAGTCACTTTTCCTGTTGACAGCGATGCGGACAATTTTTTTGATACCCTATGATTCTTTTCCCTCCCTTTTTTATATACTTGTACCTACATATTATTATTACTGTTTTAGACTATAAGCTTTTAAATTATGTAAATATTATATTAACATTTGTAGTATTATAGTATGGATATGGATAAATGATTTATATTTGTAAGGTTATGGCTGGCAAAAGGCTGGAAATGACGTTTCAAGTACTTCACAAAAGGGAAGCGATAACTGTTCACGCACCTGATGTTTGTGAATTAAACGATGCTCATTTCCTATCAAGGTTTCATAGAAAAACGAAAAATATCTCACAATCATTAATCACTGCCTACCTCAGAATTACTTAGTCGTAAATATTATATACGTAAACAAAGTATGTCAGTAAGTAAGATCATTAAGCATGTTCTAGACAGATTATAATTATTTGCTAGTACATTGCCCTCATTTAAAAACATACATTTATGCGAGTTATCAGTCAGTGGCTTGATTTTCGTGCCCAACAAACGTAATGTGATACACCAATTTACAAATTAACATTATCATGAATGCCAAAGTGCCAGATAACAGCATCCCTCTCTCATAATCTCACCCTCACTGACACTAGCCTAACTAGCCTTTAAACAAACATATTCTTTGTGCTCAATCGTACTCCGACCCCCAAGATAAAAGCCCTGCTTAGTTTGGGGGTCAACGGCCAAACCAAAATATTGTAATGTACAAACTTATTAATTGTGTTTTGTTAGATCATTGTCTTCATCACCTTTTCTTTTTGCCAATAAAACTATTTGTATTTTTTTTTTGTATGTGTGACAACTTGACCAGGACGTCTCTTTCAGTTGACCGATAATAAAATACGGGATGTAATGTGTAACTGGAACTTTCAGTTAAGAATGCGCCGAGTGCACAGTGGCGCCCTCATCGTTATTTCGGTGATTTCTTTTATTTTAGAATGAAAATGCAGAAAATAAACTCGTCAAGTTGTGCTTCACAAGACTATACGTTATTATTACTACAAACAGTAGTTTTAAATTGTTATGTTTTATTGTAATCATTAAAACGGAGCTTAGTGACCACTATTTTCCGTTTTAATGATTACAATAAAACATAACAATTTAAAACTACTGTTGTAATTTGTAATCAATTTTAAACTATGAGGGCGCCACTGTGCGCTCGGTAGCCTCTTAAATCAAGGCTACTGAGCAATTAATTCTGAAGTTATGTGAATAAAATGTTATGAAAAAATATTAGATACAGCTTTTATGTAAAAACATCAAGCTATCATTGTAAAATGTATCGCGCGACAAGCATTGCTCTACTAGCTTTCTGGGTTTATGTTTTGAGGATTGAGGATTGTACAATTTTTTTATTATTCCTGAGGCATTTTCTACCAGTCAACTTATGGGTGATATATGCAGAGACAAAACATGGTAGGTGCAAGATAAGGGATAGATAACTCGAAAAAGAAAAATATACTAATACATAGTCAAATAAACAGTGTCAGGAGAAATAACGATTGGCAGAGAAGAACACGAATTAGCGCTGAGATGATTCTGCCAACTTCTTACGAATAAGTTCACGTGCCTTCACTTTAAGGCCCAAATATATGCCAGTGACCTTGAGTGGTTAGCTTGCGTGTTCTATACTGAGCTCACGCAACGCGTCGTACGTCCAGCGAGTAATAAGACTCGCCCATCCAGGAGCGCTATCCCAAATAAGACGCATTATTAATTTATTATACATAAAACAAAAGATATTTTGATAAAACACGTATACTAAAAGATCAATAATTAAATTATCTTTAAAAAAGGTGAAGGTTTCAGAAAAATACGCTTGATAGATTTTGTGTGATTCTCAGTTTTTTATCCACATTAGACATAACTTTACAAATTAATTTCACTAGGTAATATAAACATAATCTAAAATATTCTTATATTAAGTTATTAAGAAAATGCTCTTATTTAACATATATTTTTTCCAAATCATTAACACTACTCGTTTAGACGTGATCTTCAGTATTAAATCATTAGAAGTCGGTTATCGTCGCCTTAAATGATAACCGACTGGTTGCCATCCTGATATGACAATTTAAAAACCCTCTAAGTATCACTGCCTTAAATCCTTTGTATTTTCAAAGACCCTGTATTTTGTAAAATTTATATATCTATACTTCAATGTACACCAGAAAAATACATAACAGAAAATAAATTAAACACTACCAAACATACAATGGCGGCCTTATGGTTTTCTGAGATCTCCTCTAGGTAACATTGAAATGGACAGTGAAATGGCCATAATTCCAAATAAGATAACAAATCCATTACTTACTAAAAAATAATGTTTCCGTATCCGCCATCCGATGTCGGGCAGCGGACCTTTCAGTTCGTATCTACCGTCACCCCGCAACGCGATCGACACAGTCTGAAGAGCTTGTTCTGTAACAACAATAAAGAAAACTTAAAGTAAAAACCGGCCAAGTGCGTGTCGGACCACGCACTATGAAGGGTTCCGTAGTTGGTATGAATTTATCCCAAGAACAAACTGAAAGACATGTTCTTCCGTACAGAATGTATAGGAGAACATGTTTTTCCACTGTAAATGTAAGTTGGTCGACTATCACTAGGTAACCTTAGCTGTGATAGTTTTTCTTTTAACTTCGTTATACATATATACTACTGCTGTGAATTTTTTCACAAATCCAAATAAAACCATTTAGCTGGCAGGGGGTATAAACGTCAAAAAAGTTATGGTGATACCGAAGTTATTCCTAGGATACCTAACTTTAGTCCGTGTTTATTTGTAAGGCTCTATAAGTATAGAACTATTCAGTTTTTTTTTTGTCTCAGCAGTTACGGAGAGAGGCGGGATAGTAAATCATCTATTTTCTTTAATAACCTTAAAACGAAATACTCGAAACGAAAAATATTTGAAATCCTCATAGTCCTTGCATTTGATAACCAGAAACTTTTTGATGGATTTAGATTATTTTACATGGAACGATTGCCTATCAGACCTCCACTCAACAATCCAGATAATGGGTAATACGATACCCCTTGGTTAGACTGGCTGTCAGACTTTCGGGCTTCTGACGACCCGTAATGATTTACAAATGACAGCCGGGACCAACTGCTTAACGTGCTTTCCGAGGCATGGAGAGGTCTTGGTATGTAAAGATGGTCACCCATCCACGGACCAACCGCCATAAGCGTAGCTTAAACTGATCGATTGACGCGTGTGGCTTACTTAGCTAAAAGCCCCTCCCCCAATACAGCTCCTCAACACAGCTCCTGTGTTGGGATAAGGAAGCATACGTAATCCATATTTGTTTGTCTGCCCGAAAGCATTTTTAGCACAACCCCATACAAGTGGCATGAAGAAGCATTTGTAAATACGTTGCACTACTTGCAGGTAGCTGCTACCTGCAAGTCATCATCCTTCCACCGCCGCGCGCCGCAGCCAAAGGTTCACTGACGTTTCGTTTTTTTTTATTTTTTGCTATTAGAGGGCATCTCAGAGTTAACCATTAGAGGTCGTGACTCTTTAACCGGTCTTTCCTGTGGTTGCCTTAAGTTCCTAAAAACTTAAAGCCTCCAGTCAGGGTGCAAAAACTTATAAACTAAACGACTGCGCGCTAAGGGCACCCCCTGTGGGTACGAACCTCGGCTTAGGGCAGAGTCGGAGGGAGAACGTTTCCGTGGCGCTGCGCGATACATATTTATATACACACCGCGCGACCGCTTCGTCGATGCGACACCACACGGATTGATGATGTACTAATAATTACTATGTCTAGTGTATTTCCTATTGGTTAGTCGCATATAAGTATGTTTTGCACCACACACTACCTATATAGAATGTTAGCATTAAGTCTGTACATATTTTATCAGGACATTACATACAGTAAACTATCATCTGGATTTTCACTTAAATACCTACCAAGCGCTACACGTTTAAGTACAGTGGCCAGCACATCAAGCTACACGAAACTGTCATATTTCTCCAAACGATTTTAAACTTTAAACTGTTTGTGATTAAGTTCATAATCGAACGAGAAAATTTGACTTTTTGTGGTAACTTGATGTGCTAGCCACCGTACAAGCAGATGTTTTTAAAATAAATGAATTTAAAAAAAGGAACGCATTCCATTCTTGAGTTAAAGAAGCATACGTAACTCATATTTGAAATTTTACTGACCGAAAGCTTTTTAGCATAACCCCAAACAAGTGAGATTAGAAGAAGCATTTTTAATAACGCTTCTCAGACGTCAGACCCCTCCAAGCAAGCCATCATCCTCGCAGGCCCAAAGTGGTTTGTTGGAAGCCACAAGTTTTAGAATTTTTGGTTTTAGGACATGCCAGTTTCCTCCCGATTATTTTATTGATCTATGACCTCGTCTAATCAAATATATTTTGCTGTAAAATACAAATGCTATAATTTTTTTCAGTTCGGTACAAATCTGCCCAAATGAATTCCGCAACAATACAGGGTGACAGGGAATCAACGCGCCACCTGTTTCCAATGCAGGGGGTGTCCAGAATCATGTACTGAATTCTTGGTTACAGGTCGCGCGTCGATGCCCTGCCACCCTTTATAATATCTGCAGGGGCGTAGCTACCGCGGTATCAGTCGTATCAATGATACGGGGCCCCAAAGCAACAGGGGCCCCCCAGGTGCGGCCCAATTCTCAAGCTCTTGCATTCATTTAGTAAAAATAACTCGGAAATTCTAACTTATCGAAATCAGAGTGTTCCATTTTCAAGCTCCTTTCGGTTATGCTCATTTCATTTTAGTACAATCGCAATGAAAATTGCCTACACTGCTTTGCAGTTTCGCCGCAGTCGGGTTAAGAGGGCCCCCAACAAAGTTTTGATACAGGGTCCCCTTTAGGACTAGCTACGCCACTGAATATGTGGCTGGTCAATTGAACTATTCTCTAGCAATACTAAATGCGGCTTCAAATAGCAACGGATCATTTTCAGCCTTGACCAATAAGTGTCAGTTTACATTAGCACGGTTATGTTACTGAAGGTAAAGTAAATAAGTTATTTACATAAGCAAAATATTATAATTTACTAGCTGACCCGACAGATGTTGTTCTGTCCATGGCCATGGCTAAACAACTGCCCTTAGCATGTATATAAATTTCTCACTAGCTCGTAACATTCAAATATTCATTGATTAATTAATGATTCTTCCTGACTGGAAAGTTGTTTCATTGACTTGAATGTGCCCTGGCGGCTGAGAGTATGTCATGCTCACTCAGGTGTCTCGCTGATGGTGGCGTGTGTGTTGGGTCATTTAGCTCCCTTCAAAATGGTTGAGCTAAATGGTGCTAATCCATGCGTCATGTTCGTGAACGGGCTCCGTCAGTTGGGACTGGTCATCTCTTAGCTGCCAAGGCTCATTTTTTTATTATTTTTTTGTATTGTTTGTTTTTACTCTGGACGCTTGTAACGTGTATATTTTTATATTTTATTTTTACATTGTTCTCACATTTCGTTATAAATTCAACATTATAGATGTAACTAATAATTATTTTTGTAACAATATAATTTAAAAGAGTGTCCATAGAGTTTCTTGCCCGTTCTTCTCCATAGGTACCAACGCTTGGAATGGGAATGTAGCTTCATTTTTCTTACTGACCGACTCCTTGACAATTCAAAAGTGCCTGTAAATGGTTTAACTGAAATAAATGATTTGAGTTTGAGTTAGTGTTTTACCAATAATACTGTATAATTCGATTGATCAGGTTAAGCTACTCTTGCCGGGGTTGGTCTGTGGATGGGTGACCATCTTTACGTACCAAGATCCCTCCGTGCCTCGGAAAGCACGTTAAACCGTTGGTCCCGGCTGTCATTCGTGGATCTTTGACAGTCGTTACGGGTCGTCAGAAACCCGAAAGTCTGACAACCAGTATTGACAAGGGGTAGTCATCATCATTTCAGCCGCAAGACGTCCACTGCTCGACATAGGCCTCCCCCAATTGAGGGGGTTTGCCATAATCGCCACGCTTGGCAGGCGGGTTGGCGATCGCAGTATGGTATTAAAAATGCATAGAGAACGCTGCTGTCCATTCTCTAGTAAGATAGGTAGTCGCTCCACGCAAAATACTGGTATTCAGCTACATCAGCTTCCAATCTAACCGGATGAAGCAACCAACAGCATTGCTGGGACCTTATTCCCGAAAACGATTCGAGTTTGATTTTGTTTCCGATTCGAACTCGTTTCGATCCGAACTCGATTTAAAACCTTACTCCCGAAACAATTCGAATCGTAAACCAAGATCGACATAGGTTCGAGTAATATCAGCGTCGTTTTATGCGTATCCGGCGGATTACGTCATCTTCAAGTGTCTTTTAGGTAGTTATCTCACTCGATCTGATAAAGTAGCTTTTTTGATATCGTGTAATTTGACGTTTAGTTTTGATCCAACAACTCGATATCTATCAGTCAGATGGCGTGCGGAGTACGAACTTTTCGATCCTAACGAATCTTTCGATCAAAGTTAGTTTCGCTTCGAACCACCGCACGATCGTGCGCTAGTGTCGGATTCAAAAGTATTGATATGATTCAGAACTTGATGCTGTCGGGAGTAAGGCCCCTGCATCCGGTTAGACTGGAAGCTGACCCCAACATAGTTTTGAAATGGCTAGGTAGATGATGATAAGGATAACTTTACTAAAGTCCTTGAGAATATTTCATTAATAAAGTCTGTTCACCTCAACAGTAAACATGTTTTTGTACTCTAGAAAATTGTAGTTCTTATCATTTGTATTAATTTTAGTACTAAGATAAATACTTTGTACGTAGTAAACAATTGATATGTGTGAGATCCTTTGAAAATTGTATTATAATAGTTAACAATCACCTATGAATTGAATCTGAGTCTGAATGTGCGATGGTTATAAGAGTAGGGGAAGACCAAATAAATAATTAATGGATAGATATTATGGTTAGAAAGTGAGTGAATACCGAGAAGATGGCATAGAGAGATTGTAGAGATATATGGAAGAAAACAACATTTTGGAGCTAGCCCAGCCAATTATACACCGTGGCATTTTAGTCGTCTTACAGAGACAGCCCACTTCATGTATCCAATGACTACTAATCATTCATGTAAAAAAATGTTTATTTTTTGTTTTTTTTTTTTTTTTTTTTTTTTTATTAATTATGATGCATGACATAGTTTCTAACGCAAAAATGTGTTTCTTACTATTGCAACTTAAACTTAATCTAAATCCATTCTGCGGCGCCCTTGTATCACAAGGCTCGGACTGCACTCGTAACAGGGTGTTTTAAACTATGTCATGCGTCATAAATAATTTAAAAAAAAAAAAAACATTTTTTTTTTTTTTTTTTTGTAATTTGTCATTGCATACATGAAGTGGACTGTCTTTGTAAGACGACTAAAATGCCACGGTGTATAAAAATAAAAAAAGTAAATTTAAAAAATCAAAATACCCGCGTAAAAAGTGAACTTTAAAAAGATGGAAACAAGATTTATATAACTTATTACTATAAACAATCTCATGCAGTCGGAGGTCCTTATTCTTAAGAAGATGCCATTTTCAGTTTTTATAATTTTAATATACCCAGTGACACTCGCGCAATAAAGACGAATCTTACGACATATCATTCATCAAAATCGATTCAGCAGTTTAGTAGTTACGAGGGAACATAAGGACGGACATATACAGCTCAACAAAACCCTGCTTTTTTGGCTTCGCCGCAGTCGAGTAATGGAACCAATGAGATTCATAAAATTAATTTCATACATATGAAGATTCTAATCATTTATTGGTAAAGATACACATACATACATACAAAACTATGAAAACAAAGATGACTCAACTATTGCAATTTAAAAATAGCTACAGATTGCATGATAACAAGTTTACAAAACCGTGAGAAAAAATCATAAATGCAGAGCAATATTTGATCATATGTGGTGATAATTAATTAATAAGTCTTTGTATCTGTTTGGTGTATCTTTGATACTAAACTACCAAACCTAGTTTGAGGTGAGCTTGAAAACTATTTTATTTTACCATTTTTGTTAGAACTCGGTTCTAATGAAGAGTTTTACACTGTTTTCTTATCATAAAAAAAAAAAATTGGCAATTTGCAATTTTGCAATTTTTTGCTCGACTGCCGACAGAAGTGAAAACTCAAAACTTTGGAATAACTCACAGTCTGGCGCCGGGGGGGTAAAGTTTTCACAGCTATTTTTTTAGGTACGCCATCTATGAATCGAGTTCTTTATTTTAGGCAAATAATTTCTCTAGGGCGTACTAGATGTCTCTACAAAACGACTTAGGCCTGTGTTCACCAACATTTAAATCAACTGTTTAGATATTTAATCAGTTGTTTACTCAAAATTTCATAGGAAAATTGACATAAACCAACTGTTTAAATACCTAACCGGTGGTTTGAATGTTGGTGAACACAGGCCTTAGACTTTATTTAATAGTTGTTGGAAATGCAGTTTTAATTTTCTTATTTATTTTCATTATTTATTTTAATTTTAAAGAGATAAAATAGGAACAAATGTTTATCAATTTAATAAATCGACTGCTAAAGAAAATCACAAATGTCAAAATTCGAAATTGTCGATAGAAAATGGCCGCTATGTTTTGCAATTCGCGTGTGCGCAAAATTGTTTTCGTGTTGTTTATATGCTGTTTTCTTTGCTGCTAATACGTTGAGTTGAGCCTCTGTCCGCTTAACTACATGGGTAATAACAAAAGCAACCAAATGAAAATGATGGGTAGGGTAGGTATGTATAGTATGGTTAGTTACGGAACATGAAATCCAGATGGCGCTACTCGTGACAGGTTGGCATAAAAATCCCGTGAGATAGCACTCTATACCAGTATTATAAGGTGCTCTGTGGTCTGGCGCAACAAGTCACGAGCATGTCGCGCATTTCGGTGACGCGAACCCATAAGTTTTCCCCCTACAAAAACGCTCAACGCGGTTAAAGAAGCTTTCACTTTAAAAACTGGTATTTACCTGCTATATCCAGTGGGTAGTTGCTAGGGTCTAGGAAGCTCCTCACTTGTAATGATAAAGCTAACAACTCATATGACAGCACTTCATTGATATAATTCTGAAAACAAATAACTTTGTGAATATTTTATAATTATACATCTATCTATACAAATAAATCAAACTGAGGTGTCTGTTTGTAATGTCAAAATAACAGTTTTTTAGGGATCCGTAGCCAAATGGCAAAAAACGGAACCTTTTGGATTCTTCATGTTTGTCTGTCTGTCTGTCCGCATGTCACAGCCTCTTTTTTCCGAAATTATAAGAACTAGACTGTTGAAACTTGGTAAGTAGATGTATTCTGTGAACCGCATTAAGATTTTCACACAAGAATAGAAAAAAAAAAAAACTATTCATTTTGCGGGTTCCCCATACTTAGAACTGAAACCAAATTTTTTTTTTTCATCAAACCCCATGCTTGTGGGGTATCTACATATGAATAGGTCTTCAAAAATAATATTGAGGTTTCTAATATCATTTATTTCTAAACTGAATAGTTTGCGCGAGAGACACTTCCAAAGTGGTAAAATGTGTCCCCCCGTGTAACTTCTAAAATAAGAGAATGATAAAACTAAAAAAAATATATGTTATACATTTTTACTAAATGCATATGAAAGTATATCTAGTACTTATAACAATTTTGTCTCTGTCCCTCTGTGTTTGTTCCGGCTAATCTCCGAAACGGCTGGGCCGATTTTAACGGGACTTTCACTGGCAGATAGCTGATGGTATAAGGAGTAACTTTAGGGTTACTAGATGCCATGCAGGCGAAGCCGCGGGCAGCAGCTAGTTAACAATATAAATGTAGAAGTTTTAAATAGGAGGAGTTTCAATAAGGCTTGATACATTCTCTGATTAATGCTATTGTAAGCCTTATAAGACCCCCTCCCCTTCTTGGATGACCTCCCTTTGGAAGAGGCTGAAAGGAAAAGTCTGAGACCAAGCAACTTTAAATGAACAAAATTAATATTATGACCAGTTCATAGTAACACACAGATCTTCACCAAATTGATAATAAAAGTATGAATCATCACTAACAAAATGCAGGGAATTGAACTCAGTTGGCAGGAAACCATTGAGGTTTTCTTATTGACTCATTCATTAAGTTTTACTTCAACTGAATGAGACCAAATTTAAATCTTGTATAAAACGCACACTATGCAGGCAGGCATATTATAAGTTGGGGGATTACATAGCTGATATAAATGCTTAGCTGAATGCCGGTCCTGCTCCACAACCACAGCTAATTGATTAACATTTGACAATAATGTTGGAGCTGCTGAAGAGTGTAATTGAAGAATGTATCTTTGCATTGTATAAACTCAATCTCCTTTGTATTATATAATTGCATAGCACAGGTGTGAGTCCTATGTACTATAGAGCTACCATTGACCCGGTAATATGTCTTTCATGGACTTGAATGTGCCCTGGCAGCTGAGAGTATGTCATGCTCAGTTAGATGTCTCGCTGATGGTGGCATGTGTGTTGGATCATTTAGCTCTCTTCAAAATGGTTGAGCTGAATGGTGCTAATCCATGCGTCATGTTCGTGAACGGGCGCCGTCAGTAGGGACTGGTCATCTCTTAGCTGCCACAGGTTATTTTATTTTATTTTGTTTCTATTTGTTGTACCTACTCTGGACGCTTTTAATGTGTAAGTTTTTATTATTTTTATTTTTACACTGTTCTCACATTTCGTTATTAATTCAACATTATAGATGTAACAAATACTTTTGACACAATTTAATTTAAAAGAGTGTCCATGGAGTTTCTTGCCCGTTCTTCTCCATAGGTCCTACGCTTTGGAATGGGCATCTAGCTTCATTTTTCTTACTGACCGACTCCTTGACAATTCAAAAGTGCCTGTAAATGGTTTAATTGAAATAAATTATTTGAGTTTGAGTTTATACCTTGTGGGCAGGTGCAAAGGAACAATGGGGCCTTGGGACAAGGGGACAATCCTATAAGGATCCTATTTAGTATTTGGGCTTAGATTATTGAGTGAAATGAGTTATTTAGATGAGACGAAGGAAATATATGACCATATCAAGGCTCCCTATACATCTATGGCATCGGTCTTGGAATGATTAAACAACAACATCTAATCTTAAAATAGACAGATTAGTATAACAAGTTGCTTTAAGCTTTGTTAATGGTATGCAACGAAGATATTTGAACTTAAATGGGTTAATTATTTAATATAATTATGTTTGTCAGAAGGCTAAAAAAAAATGTGCATAATTATCTGATTAGGTATATTTTTTTAAATGAATACAACCTCTTCTAAGATTGCTACATCAAAATCCTATTACATTTATTCTAGACAGGACATATTAAAAAAAAATATCTTTATGAAATTTGTATAATTTGCAGATTTTTTTCTTTTAATGTCCAGAATATGAAAAACAATTCTTATCTACTATTTTCAAAGTTTTGTGCCATGTGGTGCCGGACGTAAAGAATAGCATCACCCCATTTTATCCCGTGGGTAAAAAAGCCGTACAAGGTGACTAAGGGACATACTAGAGAATGGGCAGCAGTATTCTATATGCATTTTTAATACTATACTGTGATCGCAAACCTGCCTGCCAAGCGTGACGATTATGGCATAACCCCATAACCCCCCATAATTAGGGGGAGGCCTATGTCCAGCCGTGGAAGTTTTTTGGCTGAAATAATGATGATGATTTTCAAAGAAATATATGTACCTATTGTTAGATGTTCTTATATGTATTGGTAGTTTTACCTATTATGGTAAGACCAATATCAAACTAACTAAACTATCTAACTAGTAACTATCTAATATTTATAATAAGATAACACCACAAACCTGCAAAGCTATTTGTCTTTCAGCAATGAATGCTGGCTGCATGTTTCCAATAAGTTTCTTTGGTGGTATGGGCAGGTCTATGTTGGCCTGCAGTAGCCCAACGTGTAGGGCTGCGAAGTCCCGGTACCGACGCGACACATTCCACTTGTTATCCTTCGAGGGACCTCGCTGTACACGCAAAATATATTCCTGGAATATTCAACCATTTTAGAGTCTGTAATGGGTTGAGAGATATCAAAGTATATGAATGGGGAACTTGATACTGTAATGAAGAACATTGAATAATTTTACTACTCTCAATAAGCTGGTATCAGTAGTATCCGTGTAAATCGGCCGACAAAACGGTACACAGACCGCTTTATTATGTTTACGATATCTTCAAAATAAATCCAGATGATCATATAATTACACTAAAGATCAAGAAGTAAAAGTTCTCCGCACCAGACCGTAAGGTATTTCGAAACAAAAAATATCACTTACTGTGTGTTTGTTAATGTTTTGTGCATTTTCTACTGTGCAGCTAAGCTTTTCTGTGTCATCTATTAGGGCTTTGGTATGCGACGTTTTTTCGAATATAGCCATTGCACCAGGTATTCACAATTCATTGATCGATATTACAATAAGGCAAACACCACTAAACATTATGTTATCACTAAATTATTGAAAAAGAAACTGGAGTCGTATCAATCATACAATTTATTGAGGTGCATTCCAAGAACACTTCTTTTAATGAATTTCGTGTAACTCTTTTCACATTCTAAAATACATGAGCAAGAATGATAACAATGCTAAATAACTACTACAGTTAAAAACTTTTTGATACGGAATGAATTCCCTTTTTGACAGTGAAGTGAAGTACTGTCAATTTGACAGGGCAGAGGTGGTCCAGCTCCCATAAGTTTGGGATTTCTGGCTTTGAGAGTATTCTTCAAGTTCCTTCTCAAATACTCATCAACATAATCCTGAAATAAAAATATACCCCTGAATTAACCTTCAAAAGATTTCTAGTGATAACAGAATTATTTTCATCAATTTGTTTAATTAAAAACGATTGTTTTGCAATCAGCTGTTCCATGTCGTTCTGAAAACATCATTGAGTGATTGACGCTGAAACGTGGCCACTGGGAAATCATATGAATCCACTTTTCGTTAAAAAATATTTTAACCATCCATGGCTACAAAAAGCATCTCTTTATATTTTTATACGATTTTTTTGAGGCATACTTCAATAAATTGTAATTTTTGCAATTTATTTTAGTTTATAAATTCCGGGAGATGATATTTGGTCTTTTTTTATAGACTATTTCCGTTTTAGGTTTTGTTCCGAAATCTGATACATTTAATTTTACTTCAACTAACTGAATGGAGTTTGTGCTCTTATAATAGAATAAGACTTAATACTTGAAGTCTTGAGACATTTTATTTATTTTATTATTTAAATTATGTTATATTTTTTTCCGTAGTATTTTTATTTTTGTATTTTTATGATGAAGAAAACTAAAAATGTCTGAGTTTCCAAACGTACCTCCTACTGCGGACATAACCATAGACAGCGATCGAATAAGTCACTTCCTGTTCTACCGCAACGAGTCGCGAGCGGAGAACTTCGACTACCTTGGGCCTCTTTATTCGTCTGCCATAGTTATAAGAATTAGTGAAAAATGTCTCTCATCTCAGCCCGTATTGCCGGCTCAGTAGCCAGGCGTTTACCCAATGCCGCTTCGCAGGTAACTATCATTTATATCAAGAACATGGAGTATAAGAAAAGTTGTAACATGAAAATTCTACCCGGTTATCACATCTCGCGGAATGTCCACGGGTTAAAGAATCATTGACGATTTGCTCAAAATTACTGATCTTTAGTTAGTTATGTAACTATAAGTTTCCATATATGACCATGTTAGATAATATTTTCATAAAGACTGCTTATTACATTATTCTGTTGTGTATGATCGGCGTTATGTAATAATGGGCGATTCGGTTTCCAGGTCTTCAGAATTATGAAATTTGTGAAATAAAGTAGAAAATGTTTAGTGAAAAGCGAAAAGGTGTGTGCTTGTGTCAGTTTAGTGTGTAAATGTAATGTGAAATGTGTTGATGTTGGTTATGTCGGTCGGCAGGTATCGAAGGTCGCGGGTGTCGCGGCCCCCGCCGTGGCTGTTGCTGCACGCAACTTCCATGTGTCTCCCGCCCAGAAGGCCGCTGAAATCTCCACTATCTTGGAGGAAAGGATCCTGGGTGCCGCTCCCAAGGTTAGTTTCAAGTGTTACATAAACTTGTTCTTATCAATTAGTATCAGTAATTGGTAATGAAACAGCACTGATTTACGCTATTTGACATAATGAGATGTCCTACTGTGAAGATGATATTGATCCATGACCTATTTCAGTTTTGCAGTTCATTCACACTAAGTTCATATCCTGCATAACCTTATTTTCAATGATATAATGAGAGTACTGCCTTAAATGGAAACTGTTTATTTATCTAATCCTGATATGGAAAATTATTTTTTACCTTTTGGGCTAAATGGATATTTATTTTTGATTATGAAACTATTTTTTTCTGGAACTATGTGTCTCTGGAACTCTGGATAAGTATGTTAAACTTCAATGAGGTCAACTAATTTTGTCGTTTAGCATTTCCAATAAAACGTCCATTCATAAATTTAAAGAAAATTATAATTATAAAAATTGAAATAAAAATTAGATACATCCCTATGACCTGATTTCCTAAACACACATTTTTTTTTTTTTTTTTACAATCATTTTAATTTTTTATTTGTGTTCCGAATAGGCTGACTTGGAAGAGACTGGCCGTGTATTGAGCATTGGTGATGGTATCGCCCGTGTCTATGGTCTCAAGAACATCCAGGCTGAGGAGATGGTGGAATTCTCCTCCGGTCTTAAGGTTTGTATATTTTTTATGGTTACTATTGACCCAACATCTTGTTTTTTTAAGTTATTTATTCAAGAAAATTTCCTGCTGCAGTCTTTACATCTCATACCCAAAGTAGATCATGACTTTAATATAATAGATTAAAATCAATATTCTTTTTCAGTTATGTAATTTGCCATATCAAACTAATATGTTATAGATGTTTTTTGAAATGGGGTAGCCTGTCACAAATTCTTAAGATTTGTATCCAAATTATTAATGAAAATATTTTGAAATAACTGTGAGTTTTAATTGTACATTTATATAATACCACAGGAATTTACAATAAAAACAGATACTTCGTGTAATTTATTCATTCATTATTTATTCTGCTATCACACTTGTAACAAAAATGATGGGATTGGCTTTCAGTCTAAGCACATACAAGTGGAAATCAGTGTTTTACATAGAATTATGCCCTATGAATATCTTATGACATCTTTGCTTCTGGGCTACTTGGGTTTTTTGTTTAGTATTTGACCATTTATAATATTATTCAGCATTCTTGTCTTTTGGAATGATCACTTTTAAAACTCAATAAAATGACACCATATATCTCCAATGACAATCATTTCATTTACAACTCCTGTATTCTTGCTCATCCCTTCACACTAGTCAAATACCTATATATAACTTACAAAACCATGTTCATAATCGCTGAACAGATGACTTCCTAAACAAAAAAAATTGCTAAATTTAACCATTTCCATAGGGTATGGCCCTTAACTTGGAGCCCGACAACGTGGGTGTGGTAGTATTCGGTAACGACAAGCTGATTAAGGAAGGAGACATCGTCAAGCGTACCGGCGCCATTGTAGACGTGCCCGTCGGCGAACAGCTGCTGGGTCGCGTAGTCGACGCTCTGGGTAACGCCATCGACGGCAAGGGACCCCTCGGCACCAAGACCCGTATGCGAGTGGGTATCAAGGCCCCCGGTATCATCCCCCGTGTGTCTGTGCGCGAGCCTATGCAGACTGGTGAGTTGTTGGAATTGTTTACTAGAAGTACAAGATAAAATTGAAGAAATCATACCAAGATAATCTGTCAAGTGCCTTGCAATTATAGACATAATTCAACAATAATTTCTCTCTATTCTGTCATTTCAATATCTTGATTACATAATCTACTACATGAAAAGTACTATAAATAAACTTGTAGACTTTTAAAACCAGTTTTATAAACCACTTTAAAATGTGCCTTCTTTTTGACATTTAATAACAACACTACACAAAATTGCTCAGAGGTACTAAAACTCAAACTCTATTCTACGCAGGTATCAAGGCCGTCGACTCCCTAGTACCCATCGGTCGTGGACAGCGTGAGCTGATCATTGGAGACCGTCAGACCGGCAAGACTGCCCTGGCCATCGACACCATCATCAACCAGCAGCGGTTCAACAAGGGAGATGACGAGAAGAAGAAGCTGTACTGCATCTACGTCGCCATCGGACAGAAGAGGTCCACCGTCGCTCAGATCGTGAAGAGGTTGACTGATGCTGGTAAGTATTGGTTTTAAACAAAAGGAGTATGTCAAAAAGACCTAGCGTTGTAGATTCGACCTACCCTTATGAGAAATAAAGGTGTGAGGTTTTGTATAATTATACATGAAGATTGTACACTTATGTCTAACTAGTGTATGGAAATTTTTAACAAGAGCTGTTAAATAATTCCTCTTCATTACAATTTTATTTCCCACAATTACTAGATACTTCAATTTGTACTGTTTTATTGTCACCAAGGAGAAAATTATTTTCAGCTCAGATTTACCTGCTGCTGGATATTAGTATTCAAGTCTTCAACTTATCACCCCAACCAAGCTACATTTCTTACATAACCTGCACAGCTACAAGTATCTTATATAACCCACAATCTCCCCCAGGTGCCATCAACTACACCATCATCGTGTCTGCCACGGCCTCCGACGCCGCCCCTCTGCAGTACCTCGCCCCCTACTCGGGTTGCGCCATGGGAGAGTTCTTCCGTGACAACGGCAAGCACGCCCTCATCATTTACGACGATCTGTCCAAGCAGGCTGTTGCCTACCGTCAGGTATGTTTAAAAAAGTTAATGTAATCTGATAATACAAGAAGTTTTCTTGGCGTAATATTCAACCTGTATTAAAAAAACATATATTTGGACATACTACACGCGTCGCACTTGTGACCACGCGACCTGAATGTAACTCAAAAGCGACTGCCCGCAATGTCTCTGGTATTGCAGATATTCAAAGCAGCAGTGACTGTTTACACAAAAAAATCCATTTACATTTAAAAAAAATGCGACAAGTCTAATAGTTTTGTATTCTGTTAACAGATGTCTCTGCTGCTGCGTCGTCCCCCGGGTCGTGAGGCCTACCCCGGTGATGTGTTCTACCTCCACTCGCGTCTGCTCGAGCGTGCCGCTAAGATGTGAGTAACTTCTCTTTGTAAGGCCATAAATGAAGCTGAATCTACTCTGAAGATACAAAAGCAAATACTGATTTTGAACTACTCAGGTCGTCTCTGCGATCTCGAAGGGTGCGCGAAGAATCGGTGTTGGGGTTTTATGGACTCTTGCCCGATTTTTCTCTCAGTTCCCAGAATTGGGGATCGGTCTTTGGGTTCCCTTCCCCCTTCCCCTTTCCGGGGGGTGGGAGTGCTTTATTGCACACTTAGTTGCTGGCGGGTTTACCTCCCCTCAGCGTTCTGAAGTGTGTTTCTGGGGTGTAACTGTAGGAGCGCCTGAAGTGCTTCACGACGCCCGTGCATCCAGGCCCCTGCTATGTGAGATCCCTAGTTCCCTAGAGAAGGCCCGGCAAGAACCGATCTAACAACAAGGGCGTCGGTTTTGGTTGGCGCTTACCTACAGTGGAAGCTTCCCGGCCCCAACAACGTAATCAAAGCTAGCCTCCTGGCTAGCTTTGATTACGTTGTTGGGGGCGGGCGTTGCAGGGCGCGGGGCGTTGTAGTGTGTAACGAGCGACTTTAAGGTGTGTGTACGTAGCTCGTGTGCTTAATCCATGTACCGATTCCGAACAGTATTTTAACACGTACATAACATAACAACCTCGCCCCCAGGTCCGACAAGATGGGCGGTGGTTCCCTGACCGCTCTGCCCGTCATCGAGACCCAGGCTGGTGACGTGTCTGCCTACATTCCCACCAACGTGATCTCTATTACTGACGGCCAGATCTTCTTGGAGACTGAGCTTTTCTACAAGGGTATCCGTCCCGCCATCAACGTCGGTCTGTCTGTGTCCCGTGTAGGATCCGCTGCCCAGACTAAGGCTATGAAGCAGGTTTGTGACTTTTAAATGACCTCTAAAAGTTTATCTCGTAATTGTAGACTTATATAAGATTGGGCTCTATTTGCAAGAGAAAAATTTAAAGACGTAAGGAGGCCTTCGCGCTGCAGTAGAACACAACAAGCTCATAAAAAAGACCTCCAGGCTTTTTATTAAATTAGATAACTTTTAGGTGCTTTTTCGCATCTGGCGTAAGCGTTTTTAAGAAGCTATACGCTTCGCATACGCGACGTTTATAAACAGTCGTATTAACACGATGCTTGCAGTGTCAACCAATGCAAGACTTCATCTTCGTGAATTATTTAAAGTACAGGTCTGAGCATTTCATTTTTGGACACATATTATGGTTGAATTATTGTTCGTTATGGTTCAAAACCAGATGAAAAAAAAATTGAAATCGTCTATCAATCAGCTATCAAATTCAATCCCTAACCATTATTTTGCTTCTACCAGGTGGCCGGTTCCATGAAGCTGGAGTTGGCCCAGTACCGTGAGGTCGCCGCGTTCGCGCAGTTCGGCTCTGACTTGGACGCCGCCACCCAGCAGCTGCTGAACCGTGGTATGCGTCTGACCGAGCTGTTGAAGCAGGGACAGTACGTGCCCATGGCCATTGAGGAACAGGTAATGTATACTTTTTAATTAAATTTAGAGAACGACAATTTAACATGGCAAAAACTAGAGAGGAATAAAAAAAATGAAGACTATTTTCCAGTTTCGAATTTTACATATTCTTACAAAAACATGGGGTAAAAAACAGAATTTTTTGTAACACCGAAAATTTACAAATTCTAAGTTGTATCAATCCATCCACAGGTCGCCATCATCTACTGTGGTGTCCGTGGTCACCTCGACAAACTTGACCCCGCAAAGATCACCGCTTTTGAGAAGGAGTTCACCCAGCACATCAAGACAAGCCACACAGCTCTGTTGGCCACCATCGCCAAGGAAGGTCAGATCACCCCGGAGTCTGACTCCACACTCAAGAAGATCGTCACCGACTTCCTTGCTACCTTCACCCAGGCGGCGAACTAAAAGTCTAGCTTTTACGAACACAGGCTTTGACAAGAGATTGTGAGTCGCATTTAAGACACGTCAACTAATACCTTCGTAGGCAGTCTCATGTCAAACACCACTGTATATTAACGGCTCGCTCATGGAAGCATTCCTATCAGCTATTGTTTCGTAAAACCTGGGGCTGCTTCCATCAGTGACCTAGTAGTAGTTGTCATTCGTATGGACTGTATTGAATGTTGATACAATCATGGAATGTATTTATCTCGAACGTCAGGAGTGGTTATATATTATTAAATATCGTAAATAAAATTAGTATTACGTTTTATTATTTTTATCCTCATTATCATTAGGAACAACCTAATCGCGACACCTCGACACGAAACAACCGTGATGGCGTGCTTCCATTAGGTCGGTTAGGCCGTTTTCGTCTGCAACCTTATTTGGTCGACGACTAATGTAAACGGTATTCAGTCGCAGAAATTAAGCTATCGACGAATTCGGTGGCTGACCTAATGTAAACGTGCCATTATTCTGAGTGTTGATAAAAAATCCTGACGATTATGTAAATTGTAGTCACAAGTCTACCCATTTACATATTTGTAATTTCTGGTTTCCGCAATGTTTTCCACAATTTAACAATTTTGTCGACTTTGTAAAGTTTTGTAGTACTTAAAGGGGGTGTGTGAGAAACTGAGTATGCAGGCACCACGGGAGCATAAGAAAAGTTATAGTGACAGCGAGTGGGGCTAATTCCATACTGAGGAATTATAAGGGAATCAGTCTAATGGAATCCTGGTAACAACGCGTACCTACCTTTTCTTGTCACATTGCCGCCGCATCCCGCTCCGGTGTACGGAGTGATGCGTGTGCCGCTGCGGACGCACGGAACCGCACCTGTTAGCGCGGGGAGCAAATGAAAGAGTGGACTGTATAAATAGGCAATGATTTAATGTCGTGTTTATACAGAATGTAAACTTTCCCGAACAAACACTAAACAATTTAACTAGAGAGGTGTCTGTCGCGGGAGAGTCCGAGTCCGTGAACGTGAGTGGTCATCGGGCCGAGACGTGTGTCGCCGCGGCGTCGTACCTCAGCTTGCCGATGACGCGGTGAACTTGCGCGTGCAGACCGCGCGCAAGGTTTTATGTAATTCAAGATGGCTGGACAAACCTTCAAAACCGCTCGCATTTAACTAGGTCAATAGGCCACTATTTGTGACGGCTAAACACCCTTATTTCAGAATTTGTGACGCTACAGAAGCTGAGATAATCGATCGAAAACGTGTCCAGCCAGCTTGAAAAACCACTTTTCGCTGGTCTCTCAATCTCGGTAACGGAAGTGATTTCGACGACTTTTTGCATATCAACGGGCGTCACATACATTTGTGACAGGCATCGAGTTAAAAGTTATGTGATACGTACAGCGGTTTAGTCAAAAAATGCAAAAATCTGTGCCAGCCATCTTGAATTTACGTATAAAACTTTTGTCTGGCACTTCCGAATCTCAATAACGGGAGCGTTTTCGAATATGATTCCTTTACTAACATTTAGTGACGCAATTTGTGACAGTAATAACGTTTGATTTATGGCGTCACATGTAAGGGTTTACGAGAAATCAATAAAAACTTAATGTCCAGCCAACCTGAATTCTAGTTGTCTGGACACGTGTATCTCTGCTGCCTGATGATCTACGGCCTTCGAAATGGGTTCAAAATTTTGTGACGGGGACGATAATGATAACCTGAATTTGTGACGGAGAAACTTTGAGTAGTTTCAAAGATATTGATCATTTAAGTTTTCCCATACAAACACTGCAGTAGGGTTACCAATAGTGTAGGTTTTATGTAGGACAAAGTATATTTTAAGGTGTTTTCTTTAATGGACGAAAATCCATGTATTGGTGATACTAATACGAATAACTGTAGGTATTTAAATCGATAGAAGACAAAAGTGAGGAAGGGGGGTCATTTTTAATGTTATTGATTATTTACGTGCAGATACCTAAGTAAGTACATAGGTAGATATCATAGATATAAGAAATAAGGAGATATGCCCGGCAGCTAAAACTGTATGGAAACCCGATGTCTGCAGTCTATCCCTTCCACTCGCCACAACTACACATGCAGTTCAGTAAAAGCAATAGATACGAAGTCGCGCACACACTCGCAATTCATAAACCGAAACTTACTACACAATCAATTATAAACGCATCAAACACAACGCACATTTACCATACACCGTACAACTCACTCACACGAAAACATCGGGCTCTATCGTTGTGCTGTGCAAAAGCCATTTATTTTACATATACGCTAATGATTGACTAAATCGAAAAGTTATCGATTCTTCCATTTATTATTGTATTAAAACTTTTGTGGGGGACCTGAAAATAAAATAAATAATAAACGGTATACAAATAATCACTACATATTATCAAACAAAGTCCTCCGCCGCGTCTGTCTGTCTGTTCGCGATAAACTCAAAAACTGCTGCACCGATTCTCATGCTGTTTCCACCAATGGATAGCTTGGTTCTCGAGGAAGGTTTAAGTATATAATTTGTTAAGTTTTTGTATGCATTTTTGTATGAATTAACGAGATTTGTTGGAGGTGTCGGAAAAAAATAAGCCGTCTGGGAGCTTTAAATGAAAACGGTGTCTAAACCCTTTGAGATATAACAAAATAATGTATGGTGGATTTATGTATCTTATAAAGGTCTTCAAAAAACTCCGCGATGGCATATGTCTATCTCTTAAGGATAACATACTATATCCATTTTATTGTCTTTTTGTAGGTATTTGTTTGCCGAATTTTGCTCTTGGAAATACGATTACGATAACAATACGCTATAATATCAGTAGCTATTAGCCAAATTATAAATAAGCTAGCTACTTATGTGTATTTCAAACAGTATACAAGAATATTTATCATAAAAACATTACTAAACACGGCGGCCTTATGATCAAAATTTGTGCATTCCAAAACTTTCGTTACTTTTTCACTGACATATTTATCATTTTTCGATAAACTAACACTCAATACGAAATCTGCACTTATTTCTCAGTAATTCTGTATAAGATTCTTCTAAGATTAAATCGTTTTCTCATTAAATCCATTACTTTACGCACGTATAACCTTGATGAACGTTTACATTAAGCACCGCCCCACACCGCCACACGACCACAGAGTACAGACGTATTTTGTTTTCTTTTTTTTTTCGTTCGTTTAGTGGTGTTCCCGCTAAAATGTCAACCGGTCAAGTATTAGTCGATTATTCGAATTCTACAGCCAGATCGTGTTGCAAGTACAAAATAAATGTCAAATATTTCGTCCAATTGCGAACGTGACCCTGAGAAAAGTTATGCACCAATGGTGTTCATTAGTTAATTCAAGCGTTTTATCAGCACAAACGGTGTATCATGTGACATTTCGGAGGATTTCGTTTTGTTTTCACATTGTTGGTACTTACGTGAATTATTTTAAAATTATTATTAGTGTCGCACTTTTATTTCGTGTTGTAATTTGGTACAATTGATTGCTTTAAGAATTTGAGTGAAATTTCGTATTTTGATTTTGTGTTTGTTATCTTTAGGTAAAGACTCATTCACGTTCAGAACAAAAGTACTTTTATTATATTAAATTCAAGATTTTCAATTGTTTCGGTTTCTATTCACATAGTGAATCACATTAAAATTAATATTAAGTTAGAATTTGAGATATAGCCTGGGATATGGAGAAGGACATAGGGCACTTTTTTATGCGATAGCCGACATCCACGCGGGCGAAGCCGCGGGCAAAAGCTAGTAATATAATATAAATAAACAATATTTTGCTAAAAACAAAATATTATTAAGTAAATTAAAAAAAATAACAATATGAGAAAATGAAGATGTGTAATAAACATTATTTCACATGGGTTTTCCAATCGGGTTAAAACAGTTAACAAATTGAAGAATAAACTATAATAGCAAATATTCATTAGACAATCGACATTATTGTCGATAGCCTACGTTAGGAGATCTGCACAAGCACATCATTAGCTCGCGGCAAGGCACAGCGGCTGTACTACGCGACGCAACCGCATACACAAAATATTGTTTTGTGATTTTTACATTGCGTTGTCCAGTCACTTAGCGTCATACTTACGTAGTAGTTAAAAAGCAATGTATTTATTGCAAAAATAATACAGTCGCTGTTATGTATGAAAACAAAAATAACGTAGGAAAAAAAAAACCGAATTGATAACCTCCTCCTTTTTGGAAAGTCGGTTAAAAAGCAAGAAATATTTTACTACTTGTTGTTTTTCATGATTTTAAAGACAAATATAGTTAAATACTTGTACTAACTTTTGGTAAGTGATTCCATGATGTACAAACATTTTGTTTTGGCTTCGGTTTTTGCAAGGAATCACTGAACAACACATTCTTATAATTTGTCACGATCACGGTCAAAAGCGCACTATTTCGCGGAGACTGCCATTTGCCTATTTTGCGAGCATTTTGATCATTGCGAGCGGACACAGACACGCCCCCTTGCCATTTCTCCTGTTTTTTATATTTCTATGTTTATAACGGTCAGTTATACATAAGTCACACACACAGATTACACACAAAGCAAGTCTCATCATCATGGCAGCATTGGCAACGTTCCGAATCGCACTCATGAGCGTTAAAATCGCTCATGTTACTAATGCATAGAAATGGGTTAGTAGTGATTGAATGGTATGAAGTTGCAGCTAGGTATGCAAACGATACATATTTTTTTTAAAACATCGATGTATCGTTCATAAACATCGATGTTTTACCATCGATGTTGAAACTGTTAACATCGATGAAACATTTTTCTTAAGAACGATGTTTTCTCAGCGCCATCTATGTATTGGTTCGTATACTTGCCAAAATAGGTGTTGCTATTTCGTTATTATTCCACGACAATATTTACGGCGACATATAGAAATATTGGCAGTACCTACCTACTCTTAACAAATTTCTGAACGTGCACATGCGCTGCCGCAGACCGCACGCGGCGGTTCAATAGCTGGCATGGAAGTATTGTACTGTAGTGTTGCCAGATGTACGAGAAATCTCGTAACTTTACTAGATTTTGCGGTCTCTGTACGAGATACGAGAAAAAAAAATCTCTTGTACTTTTTTATGAGATTTTAATCACGTTTATTTATTTTTTTCCAATTTTCAACGACCGGCGATGGCTAGTACACATAAACATATCCCTTTAAACAAGTTAGGATTGTCTAACTTTCCCCTGACAGCACCATATATCCAAACTAAAATATTATAATAAAGTTTACAATAAACATCGTAATATACGATCGACTCACTCAGCACATCACTAGATTCATTACCTCATCTCTGTAATCTTTGGTCGGGGAATTCCCGCTCGATGTATTTTATTTGTTTTTGTCCTTGTTGCACTCATGTAAACATCGTATTCTTTTCTCCATTGCTCTGACAAAATCGTCTTTCTATGAGAAAATCGATATTTTAAAAACCAACATTTCATTAGGAAGCACATTGTAGATCTTGAAATTGGTAAACAAATGTCGATTAAATTGTCGTCGTATACACATGAAAGTTTTGCATTTGATAGAGCTTCAAAATATGAAAAAGGCTGGCGAAAAAAAGTGATTTTGCAAAAAGTGACACATAAGCGGTCTTAAAGTCGCAATGACGATATTTATTTATTTATTTACTACTACTGTATGTCTCTGCATCACCCAAGGGTTGACTGGTAGAAAATGCCTATGGCATTAAGTCCGCCTCTGTACATGTTTTGTGCTTAAAGTATTAAATAAATAAATAAATAAATCTTAACTCTTATTTAGGTTGTCTTACCACAGATTAATTAATAGTTGTCTTACTTTGATTAGTGATTACACTTCGAAAAGTACATACAATGCCGACTGTCGAGTTTAGTTCTCATTTTTAGTTACCTAAGATAATGAACTAAACGCGAAATACAAGTGGGCTCTCTTTTGCAGCCCTGGTAGTCAATTATTATTTTGAATTAAATAAACACATACTTACGCTTTTTACTGCGGGAAAACCTTTTATTCCCACGGGAAAATCAAATACAAAGCAGGCGTGGCTGCTACCGGCCGATTAGTCGATTAAAAAGAAATCCTTTATTTATGTAAAAATTATGGTCACCTCACAATATTAATGGATGTTTGTATGGGAAAACTTAAATGATCAATATCTTTGAAACTACTCAAAGTTTCTCCGTCACAAATTCAGGTTATCATTATCGTCCCCGTCACAAAATTTTGAACCCATTTCGAAGGCCGTAGATCATCAGGCAGCAGAGATACACGTGTCCAGACAACTAGAATTCAGGTTGGCTGGACATTAAGTTTTTATTGATTTCTCGTAAACCCTTACATGTGACGCCATAAATCAAACGTTATTACTGTCACAAATTGCGTCACTAAATGTTAGTAAAGGAATCATATTCGAAAACGCTCCCGTTATTGAGATTCGGAAGTGCCAGACAAAAGTTTTATACGTAAATTCAAGATGGCTGGCACAGATTTTTGCATTTTTTGACTAAACCGCTGTACGTATCACATAACTTTTAACTCGATGCCTGTCACAAATGTATGTGACGCCCGTTGATATGCAAAAAGTCGTCGAAATCACTTCCGTTACCGAGATTGAGAGACCAGCGAAAAGTGGTTTTTCAAGCTGGCTGGACACGTTTTCGATCGATTATCTCAGCTTCTGTAGCGTCACAAATTCTGAAATAAGGGTGTTTAGCCGTCACAAATAGTGGCCTATTGACCTAGTTAAATGCGAGCGGTTTTGAAAGTTTGTCCAGCCATCTTGAACTACATAAGGTTTTGTGTTGGGTTCGATTCCCAACAGCACCACCGTACGGTTTGCTCCGTGTCTCCATCCAGAGCTGCGGTGCACGACGCCCCGGGTTCATTTCCGTCCCTGCGTTCATTCAACATTCGAACGTCGAGGTAAAAACAGATCCTAGTAGTTGATAAAATGGATAAAGAACTCATTGCGAAAGCTGCGGTGATATTTATGTAGAGATCCATTATGCATACGTCCTTTCTACACAAAAATCCGTACGGTACTCTATTATTATTTAAATTAGTCTATGACGGTACTGCGGAGCTGTTTATGCGGCATGCGGCATACCCCGCGGACAGCACTGCACAAAGAGTATAATAATAATATGGCACTGCATCTCCGTCCGGGAGCGTGGTACCTTCACGCACAGAGCATGTAACTTTACCTTCACGCGTGTTTCATCCCCGCACGGCGATGTGATATCAGCGTGTTAGGCTACCTGTCCACTGGGGCGGAGAAGAGAGAAAAGGACCGAAGCTGTGCCAATATTAACCAATATAATGTCTTTCATCCATGCGGAGCGGAGCGGAGTTTAAATAGATTTTATTGGTTAAATTGGCACAGCTCCTCTCCTCCGCTTCATTGTACAGGCAGCCTTATACCCTGCGGTTTTTGTATATAATTCAAGATTCTACAGTCAAAGCTTCGCCCTGGCTGGAGGCATTAAGTTTCGTTAGGAGCTTAAGGCAGCCACAGGAAAGTCCGGTTAAAGAGTCGGAACCTTAGTGGTTACACTCTGAGATGCCCTAGACAAAAAAAAAAAAAAAAATGTCAAAGCCACAGACTACTTAGAGATACTACGTGTCAAAGCTAAAAATCGTAGCACCGCACACGGAAGCGGTGTCCGGTGCAGTGTGATAAATGCCTTACTTATTGCACAATCTTACTACAGGTGCTCAGAAAAAATTGGAACATCTTGTATTGTTTGGCCCCAGTGAGTTTTTATTAGTTTCGTTAGAACCCTAACGCGTTTTCGCGCCGACGACGCGACGGAGAGAGTCTTGGATCATTTCTGAACTAAAAAACTTTTATCATTACCTTTCTGACATTGACACCTATTGACAATTGACAGTAATTTGACATTGACAGAAATTCAGGCATGTTGCGCAGGTCGTCGCATTGTTTCTTGTTTCCTCTCTTCCCGGTTGTTTTCCTAATTTTTAGGTTGTGGGTCGAAAAACCCCTATAAATCTTCTAATATTAAGTGATAATAAATCTTATTACCCATTACTAAGCTATCCATTATACTAGACTGAGAATTCGTGGTAAAAAATGGAGTTCTTTGAGAAAGCGCATGTTTCGAAGAAGCAACCTTCGAAAAAAGATAACAAATCAGAAGAAATAGTAAAGAAACAATTGAGGCAAATGTTACAGGGTTTTAAGAGAAGTGACAATGACCTTATCAAGCACAGTGCAAACTCCAGTAACGATATAGTTGAGACTCAGAGGCTCCTGGACGATTCGGCATCTGTCAGCGGTTTTTCTGATCTAGAACTCACAAATTCTGAAAGCGAAGGAGACATAAGTCAGGCAACAACTTCTAAAACTGTAAGAAAGAGTACAGCTAGTGCTGATGATATTAATAATCTTTCTCATTTATCTGAAATTAACTCAGACACAGATGATAATTTAGATGAACTTAATTTGGAGGATTCTGACAGTCAAGAATCCATATCTGAATGTAGACAAAACAGCGAATCTCTTTCAGAATATATTGAGTCCAGTGAAGATTTAGAAACAAGTGGAGATGTGATATATTCCAACATCGAGGAGATATCATCAGAGACAGATTCTGATGGCAGAGAGTCTGAAATTTTTGATCCTGATGGAACTTTAGCATCTAAAATACTTGCAAAACTTGGTAAAAATCAAAACAAATTAAGCATAACAAGTAAGAAAAGAAAAGTAGAAGAAGAGCCAAAGAAAAGCAAATCTAAGAAGAAAGAAATAAAAAACAAGCCCTCTAATAAAAAGGAAAGTACTGATGAATATGATGATGATGTAATAACTATGGAAGCCCTAACAATTAATAGTTATGATAATGAAGCAAGTATGTCTGACAGTAACAGTACACAGAATTCTGTAGCAACCAATGAATCTTCTCCATTTATATCAATAACTGTAACAGACATGCCAAAACAAAGGCTCAGTGATATCTTAGAAGAGTATAGGCATCCAACAGTCAGACTTCTACAAGATATTGTCCACACTACAAGTTATGATACAGGCATGTTCACATCAGAAACAGACATGGTAGTTGAAGACGTGGACAGTCTAGTACCAGAATTAGGTGATGATAACACTATTGAGGACCTAGATAATGATAACACAATCGAGGACTTAGATAATGATAATATTGTTGAAGAACTACAAAATGATATAATTGTTAAAACCCTAGATAAAGGTGTGGATACAAGCACAGACTTTCCTCAAGAAGAAACTACTACAGATTATGATACCACATTACAGTCAGACACAGAAAGAGAACCATCAACTGAGGAAGAAGAAACGAAGCCTGTAAAAGTGTATCATGGGAAGAATTGTTACATCATTGTACTAAAACATCCGGCGGAGCTGTATCTGAATGGCAAAGTACGAGTAAAACCTATAGCAGGAACCGTAGAAGTTTTTGGGCATATACTGAAGGATGTTGTTGACGTGTATGCCCCAAATAATAATTTTGCTCAATGCTTTAAGACTATTGAAAGTCCTAATAGTGATTACGGATTGTTTAGAAAATTGACTTCAGAAGGATTATCGGTGCGTGAAGCTGAAGAAATAGTCACTAGGATTGGGGCGTTTGATGGTATAATAAGCTTGTCAAAATTAAATGATGCAAGGATGGATTTTGTTGAGAGCAACGTCATTACGGACCTGTTCTCAAAGTGTAATAAGGCATATGGTAGTCTTAGAAAGCCTTCAGCAGATCTTGGTTGTAGCCTCGTTTTGAAGAAACCTTGGAGGTACTTTGAAGAGAATGAGTCTTGGGATTATGCTGTTAGCTGTGGGCTTGGTTAGTAAACACAAGTTATGATTATATTCTATAAAAATCAAAATAAAAAAAGTAATTTTTTTTTGTTATAAATAACAAAAAAATGTTTATTTTTATTTATGTCTGTCTGTCTGTTTGTTCTGGCTAATCTCCGAAACGGCTGGACCACTTTTAACGGAACTTTCACTGGCAGATAGCTGATGTTATAAGGAGTAACTTAGGCTACTTTTATTTTAGAAAAAGCAGCGCGGGCTATGTCGCAGGCAGCAGCTTGTCACAAAAAACCATGCAAAGAATAGAGGGTCACTAGTTTCCTTATTTATGTTATCTTTTATTTTGTAGTACATTGGTGCCGATTCCCTTGTTCACAAACTAAACTAAATTTAAGTTTAGTGCATCTTTTTATTTCTGTTTCGTTAAGAAAAGGACAGAAGATAAATTTTAGTTTAGTCTTGTCAAATTAATCAGCGCCTGTCACTACTCCATACAAGTTTAGACGTGATTAAAAACTTGCCTACTAAAATTACGTCAATTTACGACAAGCACTGGTGCCGATTCCCTTGTTCACAAACTAAACTAAAGTTCAGTGCATCTTTTTCTTTCTATTTCATTAAGAAATGGACAGAAGATAAATTTTAGTTTAGTCCTGTCAAATTAATCAGCGCCTGTCACTACTCCATATAAGTTTAGACGCGATTAAAAACTTGCCGACTAAAATTACGTCAATTTACGTCAAGCGCTGATTAATTTGATAGAACTAAACTAAAATGTATCTTCTGTCCTTTTCTTAATGAAAAGAAAAGGATGCACTGAACTTAAATTTAGTTTAGTTTGTGAACAAGGGAATCGGCACCATTGATTAATTTGACAGGACTAAACAAAAATTTGTCTTCTGTCTTTTTTTTAATGAAATAGAAAGAAAAAGATGCAAGGAACTTAAATTTAGTTTAGTTTGTGAACAAGGGAATCGGCACCATTATCTAAGGATCCCAAGATTTAATTTTGTTGTTCAGTAACAAAGTTTTTTTAGATTGCCAAACAGCTCTATAAAATATGAAAAACCCTTACCAAACCATTCTGTGAAAAAAACACCTTTACATTACCATGTTTACCTATCATTTCAGAAAAAAACAGCCGAGGTATCGTGTGCGGTGGAAAAGGACTGGGCAAGTCGACATTCCTCAGATACTATGTAAACAGACTACTGGCAAATGGACCGGTGCTTGTCATAGACCTAGATCCAGGACAGGCCGAGTTCACTGTAGCAGGCAATGTGTCTGCCACTGTAGTCTCTAGGCCTCTACTCGGCCCCAACTATACGCATTTACAAAATCCTGATATGTATGTATTAACTTAATTTAGAAAAGTAACGGATGCTACAAACATGTTCCGAACCGTCATGATTCGGCACATATACAGTATGGAAACTACATTTAAGCAATAAATTATACCACATACTTGTTATCACCTATTCTGACGATATACAAAAAATGAACGACATCGGTCGCGAAAAATATCAGCTGTTCCCGAGTTATGCGAACATAAATATAGGGAACAGCTGATATTTTTCGCGACCGATATCGTTCATTTTTTGTATATCGTCAGAAAAGGCAATAACAAGTAAGCGGTATAATTTCCCAACAAACAAACTAAGCTTATAAAATTAAGTCTATAAGGTCTAAACTCTTATACTTGTTATAAAAGAGCATTTATTATGTCAATGTTCCTTATAGTGGCACATTATTAGAAGATTTGGCTAATATTACCTTTATTCTTATAATTTGGCTGGGTAAACGTTAATAAATCCAATTAATACGGCTACAATAAGGGTTCAAAATGTGTTCTTCTTATAGAGGCTAGTTACATTGCTTTTTAGCCATATAATGTTCAAAGTTATATAAAGGCTTTTAATATGGTCAACTATTCTTAAAAAAGTAATGCACTAGGTAACTATGATGCTTTTTAACTTATAAGAGCATTGGATAAGACGTCTATCCAACGAACAAATTCTAACATTTTATATGATCTTTACAAGGATGATAGCAATCCGTATTCCCTTGTACAGTGATTATAAAGATATTATTCTCTATATGGTTACATTAGCATGTTTTACATAACTAGATTCACCATTTTGAAGTACAGCAGATTGTGTGAATTTATTACGGAGCGGAATTTATATTTAAAAAATGGATTCAAAAGACTGGAAGAAGTTTAAAAGGAGCGGTGGTTACAGAAGAAAAGTAAAAAATGTCTACGAAAACATGGTTAGGAGCATTACACCCACCACCTCTACTCCTATGATGCTACAAATCACCAAAATACAAGCCGATACCAACGAATCGGCCAGTGGTTCCGCAGAGGATTATTTTATAGAAAATGAGAATGAAAATTTTCTTTGAACTTTCTTAAAATAAAATGTGTCCACTTCCATGGCCATCGCATATTATGTAAATTAAGATCTTTTCTTTGTAGTAATTTGTCAACATCTGCCAATATGTATACTACCATTGCAATATCTGCGGACAAACATATATATAATTAAGTATATTCTTTATTGTGTACTTACAATTATAATTATATTTCAAACTTAAAACTAGTGGACAAAAGCAAGCTTATAAAGAAATCTCTTCCAGCCAACCCAACCATAGTGAAACATAAATTTTATACATATGGGAACAAGACTATAATAGCTAGGGACAAGATTTTGTTCGTGACAAAGGAACCCTAACGATGTGTAAAATGGCGATAGCATAAGCAGCTAATGATGCCATTATAAAGACTTCACTCTCATAGACTCCTTGTAGACGATGTGCGAATCGTTTTGCTCTCATAATAGCACTGTTTATAACTTGATTAAATAATTACTAACGTTTGGAGCACAAAAACAGCTTAAATTCAAAGGCGGGTTGATACTACAACACACAGCGTACCACATTTTATCATGCATTTGAATTCCCATACACTTTTCACTATACATGAGCACATAAATCAGCTAAATAAACTACATAAAATAATAACTTACCGTTCAGTAAAATGGTTGACGTTTCTCTTTATTCGCCAAACTGTTGCGAAAATGTAAATCACTAAGAAAAAGTCTTATTGCAGAATCATACACGGACGGCTATAAGGGCTTACGGATTTTTAAGAGCCTTTAATTTGCCGCAATGAGTTTAACTCCCTTGTATCGGACCATAATAAAACACGTATAAGGGTGATACGCCCGTATTAACGCTTTCTATAAGATTCTTACAAGTGTATTGGCCTTGTTTCTTGTCATAATATAACACTTACAAGGAAAAAAAGCGGACCATAAAGCAACTATAAGGGTGGTAAAAGGTTATTGTCCTTATAATTTGTGCCCAAACCCACCCTTATTAGCGATAATGCGGCTCCTATAAGAATATTATTTTTGGCAATATTAGCCGCTACAAGAGCAATTTATGTTTGTTGGGTTATCCATACTAATATTATAAATGTGAAAGTAACTGTCTGTCTGTCTGTATGTTAAGTTTTCACGCCTAAACCGCTGAACCGATCGTCATGATATTTGGCAGAGATATAGTCTGGGATATGGAGAAGGACATACGCAACTTTTTTACGCGATAACCGACATCCACGCGGGCGGAGCCGCGGGCAAAAGCTAGTTGCATATAATATGTGGTTTCCATACTGTAAACCTAGATCGAATGTAATTACGTAGATAAACGTTCTGAAAAAAGCCGATGAATATAAATGTTGATGGATAGAGAGGGAGAGGAAGTGTGTGAGGAATGATATGAAAGAGAACGGAGTGAATGATAGCGTGACGGTTGACAGGGGAGAATGGAAGAAAACTTGTTGCGCCGACCCCAAGTAACATAGGACAAGGACAGAAAGATGTAGATGATGTTCGTAAAAAAAGCGCTCGTCTTATGCAGAGCCGAACCGAACATGATTTAGCGATGGTAGATGCCGAACGGATTTTTCCGATCGGTACGAGCCGAATGAAAGCATGTCGCACCTTTAGAATTATAGAGACCTAATTTCTTCAGAAGTTGAAAAACATCACCAAATTAAAATTGAAATTTTAAGATTTCAACCTTTCTAAAGAACATCACCAATGAGGTCACTATAATATTGTGAATTAATTGATGATGTCATTAACTGATGATGTGTGATTGATGATTTCAAATAAGGTCTCTATAATTCTAAAGGTGCGATGTGTAGTAATTGCATTGGGTCGGATTTGTTGTTCCACAAATACTGCCGAATCGAATGTACACCCCTTAATATATCCGGGCGTAAATATCATCGAGCACTGTTGTTCATTCTGAGTAGTGGTGGCCCAGTTGTAAGAGCCCGACTTACGAGTTGTAGGTCGTGGGTTCGAACCCAGGCAGGCGCTTAAGGCTCGTACAGACTAGTGCGATATCGCGGGCGTGACGCGACACTAGTAGCACAATTTCTTTGTCGCTGCCTGTCGCACCCGCGATATCGCGCGAGTCTGTACGAGTCTTTACTTTGTGTAAATAATTTGATCACCACTGCTCTCAAAACGTATGTCCTAGAACTAAAAATTCGAAGACATAATGAGAGAATGTGACATCTACCAATCCGCACTGTATCTACCCGCGTTGTAGATTACAGCCCTCTCTCGAAGAGAGAAGGCCTGTGTAGCAGCAGGAAAATTATAGGCTGATTATGCTCAGCATAAGCCTGAGTACCAGAGTCCCGAGACGACGCTACAATGCCTATCTCTTTTTACTATGTTATTATGATTTATGTTGACTTGAAAGAGCATGGCAGTTGAGAGTATGTCATGCTCACTTAAATGTCTCACTGATGGTGGCGCATGTGTTGGATCATTCGGTTCCCTACAAAATGGTTGAGCTGGATGCTGCTCATCCATGCGTCATGTTCGTGAAAGGGCGCCGTCAGTTGGGACTGGTCATCTCTTGACTGCCAGGGCTTATTTTTAATTTGTAATTTTATATTTTTAATTGTTTTATTAGTTTTTACATTGTCTCACATATAGAAGCAACAAGAATAATGTACCCAGGATTATGTAATAATTTGATTTAAAAGAGTGTCCTTGGAGTTTCTTGTCCGTTCTTCTCCATAGTGATCTACGTATTGGAATGGGCATCTAGCTTCAACTTTCTGACTAACTGACTGTCTCTTTGACAATTCAAAAGTGCCTGTAAATGGTTTAATTGAAATAAATGCTTTGAGTTTGAGTTTGACAACTCGCTGTGCTAATACGGCCACGTAATGTTTATTCTGCTAAAATAGAAGCTAAGAGTTAGCACGGTCTTGGTATTAGCGGCACGGTACGTTTAGCAGGTAACGCGGTAGGTTGTTAAAATATCTATTAGTTTATTTTATTTGTATATGTGCATTATATCAATAAACGTATATAAATTCTCGTAATCAAGAAGTTAATATTTTAGACATTATTTTTGTACCCTATCACTATGTTTTTCTATTTAACCCAAATGTTGACTGGTAGAGAATGCCTTGCCATTAAGTCCGCCTATGTACCACTATTGTACATGAAGTTTAAATAAATAACGCTAAGAAGGTAAGGGCACGTCATAAGCGATTTTCGCGCGAGTACGAAATCGTCGCGCTCGTATACATGAATACTAGATGCTCCTCGCGTATGTTTCGATTCCGTGATTAATAGGCAAAATTTTGCTACTTTGGGTTACATTATTGCAATTTTCTTAAGGATCTCTAATTTTTAAGAATAAATCATAGCGATTGTTACTCCTGATAATTTAGCTTTCTATTGATGAAAAAATTGTTAAAATCGGTCCAGTAGTTTCGGAGCTTATTCGATACCAACAAACATACAACAAAATCTTTCCTCTTTTTATTATTAGAATAGATGACATATCACGTGATCCATCAAGTCGCATAAGTAAAGGCTCGTACAGACTCGTGCGATATCGCGGGCGCGACGCGACACTAGTAGCACAATATTTCTTTGTCGGTGCCTGTCGCGGCCGCGATATCGCGCGAGTCTGTACGAGACTTAAGTCATTATTCAGGTAAACAATCGCTTAATCGCGTATTCACGCGACAATCGTTTTTGGTTAGGGCGCAGGGTATTTCGCATGTACGACCAGAGTATATAATGTTACGTACGACCACTTCATATGTCTATAGCAGGATAGGAGGTCTGTAGTGCCAAACACAGTTGTCATTTCATAAAGCTATCTGCTCACCGAGCGTGATAGATATCTAAACCGAAGTTGACGAGAAAACGCTCTTCACGCTTTTAGCTCTGCGCTTCAAAAGACAGCGTGAAGACACAACAAAATCAACTTCATTTATGTGACGTTATTCGTTAACTTCATTTAAGGGTACCTTACCTAACCCTTATATACCCTCAGAACTTTTAAGTTTTCATAGTATCTTGCATACAGAAATCTAACCAACCTCCTTCTTTCCAGAATGTTGAACATTGGCATGATTAACACTATGGACAATGCCAACCGTTACGTGGATGCAGTCACTGAAATCTTCGCCCGCTGTCGCTCCAATCAGGCATTCGGCTCCATGCCTTGGATCATCAATACAATGGGCATGTGCACGCAAATGGGGCTCAAGTTAATCCTCCTCACCATCCTACAAGCACAACCAACCTTCTTGATGCAAATAGATACAAAAGTCGTCAAAAAACGCTTCGAATGCCATTTTAAACCTAACGAGGTTAGGAATATGTATCATGACTTTAAGTATGATCGCTTCTTCAGAAAGGTGGAGCTTCCCAATTTGGATTACGCGTTCATTTTGACGCAGCATCCGGAAGGTACAGACAAACATAACACGGCGTTGTCGCCTAAGGATCACAGATATTTGAACTACTTGGCATATTTTGGAGAACTGATGAACATTCACAAAGGAGCACAGTTACTGGGGATTGTACCGTACGAGTGAGTATAATTTTGTTAAAGAGGATTTTTTTATTTTTAAGTGCATACGCTGTCTGTAGAAAAAGCTTTAAAGTCTAGTCGAAAGCAGTAAGTTCCTGCAATCGGCATTACCGGATTCTAGAGTCGACTTGCACCTACAGTTGTGTCGAAAACGAAAAATAATGCTTTTCGTAGTCCATTTTATTGGCCAGAAACAACGCCTATTAAAACTCACTGCTGGAAATACATAGAAGCGTAAATGTTTAGGGCTGTAGGGCTTTTCTGTCAGATGAGGGTTTTTTTAAAGGGTATGTGTTATTAAACATCTCTACAGAAATGAGTACCAACTGAATATCTATTCCTATCTGCAGCTAAAGGATGCACTGCGGGTTTTAAAAAGGCTCTATAAATCCAAAAATGCCTGACCAAGCCTAACCCAAGAATGTACTGAAGTTATGAAAGTTTATTAAAACGAAGCTGTTTTATTACGCGTGAAAGATTAAATTGCTGTCAGATTCTATTCTCGCGAAGGTGATTGAAGGTGTTGAAGGCAAACGGTAAAAAAGTTACTTGTCTGGCGTAATATCCACTAGCGATCTTGAATAGTTAACAGTGACACAATTTCCCAAGTACTTACTACACATGCGAGCGGTCATTTATGTTCTATGTGAGAACGGGTATATTACACGACTGCATTACCTGCGTGGGAGTGAGCGAGAAACAAAATATTTACCCATTAGCCTACTCGAATAAATGCCTCCATCTGTTTCGGCGATTTCACGATCCCGTGCTATTTCCGGCAACACTCCATGCTAGTTGAATCTCGGGAGTCGGGTACTGTCTGCCGAGTCTCCCCGTGGTTTATCGCGTATGATTCATTGTCCACCTTGGCCTACAAGTTACGGAAAATACATGCATTCGTGGAATTTTAGATATAAATGCATTGTTGGAGTTATGACCTATACAAATGACGGTTAGTTTAAGCTATATATAGGTACCTATAGGACTAAAACAAACAAGGCTACTTTGCAGTTATAACGATACCTACAAAGCCAGCGTTTACATAATCGGTAATAAAATACAGTCATACTTGTAACTGTATACCAGTACAAATGAACAGGATGGAACATTTTATGGGGATTTCCATTCTTATATTTTGATTCTTTCAATTGGAGAATTGTTATGAATGACATGTTCGAATGTCCGATTATCACAATAACTGTGAGCTACAATTATGTGTAATAAGATAATGTTTGTACGGGAATTGAGCGTGATTCACGCGAAGGCTAACAATGACTCGTTAATCAATCAGCGGCTTAATTATCATTTCAGGTTCTATGAAAGTCTTGTAACTTCAGAAGTAAGCCGGAATATCAGTACATGTAGAGACCTACATGTACTCTGCTTCAAAAATGTTTTACTATGCCATTAACGTGTTCCATTGCGTCTTTACAATGCCCGCAACGTCACCACAATAGAGCTTACAGAAAAATATACCCAATGTTATAGATCTGCCTGTTTTTAACAACTTTTAATTACCTAACAACTTTCGAAAACATCTGGAGCATGTTTTCATGTTTCCATTGAAGAGCAACAGGTGGCTTACCAACTTTTCTATAATAAGTAGTTAAGTAGATTATGTATACTGTATACACATAAAATCCATTTGTAATAAGATTAGACATATAAGTAAACCTTTTTTGCAGTCTGTTCAACCGATTTTGGCTTGGCATTGGGCAACTACTAAATTTTACTATATTTTTTGTTCTAGAGTGAGCTTGTCAGACGTGAACGTGCTAACGAACGTGAAAGTAGCAAATGATGTGGTACTGAAGGTGATTAACGGGAAAATAGTAGCACTCTGTCAACTCGCCATAGGAGATAAGGGAAAAGTGTTTACCCTGCAAGATAACGCAATGCTATGCCATGGACACGGTAACTACTTTTAGTTGTTTTAGAAAAAAACTTCATTAGACTACAAAAACCAGAGTTGAATGACTGGGAAACAAATAACTTGTTTCTTGTTAATATTTTTTTTTTAAATATTGAATATTTGTAGCGAAAGAACTAATAGGATCAACCATAATAAACTTTATTGGTAATCCAAATAAATAACTGGTATTCATGTTTCCAAACTTCTACAGCAGCAGGTGCTGTGACAAAATTATACTATATTGATTATTAAATATGCATGTCCTAATGACTAAGATATCACTGAAATAGGTGCAAATGTTATCAAGCAAACAAATACTTAACAGTTAAAAAATATGCAGTTTACTCATAATGTATATAATGTAATTTCAAACAAATAGCTTATGAGGTATGCATAGAAATATAATTAATATCGTAAAATGTGTTATCAATATGTGTAATAAAGTGCTGATTAAACATGATAACTAAGAACGTGACATACTCAGGCGTTTACTGGAGTTATTTGTATTGTTACAGGTTTGGTCCGCGGTGTGGACTTTGAGAAGTGGGTGGTGTACATAGTGACCCCGTTAGCCGGGGACAGGCTGTGTGCAGTGGACGCGCTGGTGTACGCGGACTGGGCGCCCGAGCTGTGGGGCCCGGAGCGCCAACTGCCCGACGGCACCGCGGTCCCCTACCGTAGCCCCACTAACTACAGACAGAAACAACTCATGCTGTCGCCCAGACGCCGCTTCAACCCGCTACAACTACTAAAAATGTCAAGGAGTGCCTAAATTGAAACTTTCAATTATTGGTTAATAAATTTGTAATTGGAGTAAATCCAAAATAATAAATCTTAAATTATATAAAAGGAAATCTAATAATTATTTTGTTAATTATATTTGACGATAATTTTGTACTTACAAGACTAATGAAACATAACATAAATGATCATATTTAACTTAAATATCCCCCATTCTAAACACCTTTGCTTTATAAATGCTGCATTCAAATTTTATAAAAAGTCAAAAAGAGTCTAGTTAAGAATTGTTGACATGGGGTTCCTTTATTACTAATAAATTATATTAGGAAGTTATGATTTCACACAAACAATAGATTACAATACAACTGCCCTACAGAATCAGATTGGACGTCTCAGAGACGCGTCTAGCTGACAGGCACTTAGATGAGTGGGGCTCACGCTCCGTGTCAAATAAACATCCTACACAATTTATACACCACTATTTTATTGAAAAATTAAAATACAAAATACCGAACTAAACAAGTCTCGGTGAGATGCCACCGGTCGAGGAATAATCTATATGTAGAAGAAATGCTACTCGATTATATAACGTGATATTATAGCAAAATTCCAGTGGCCCTGCCGGAGACGGGAGGTCCACATGCCCCCGACTACTTTTGTTAAGGCATTTACGCTTACTCTTTATAGATAATCTATAAAATATACAAAGTACCAATTGTGAAAGAGTAGCCACACAAATACTGAGTGAGTGTGCGTGCGACGCGGGCCGCGACTTCGCGTCAGCAGTCAGTATCGGAAGGAAGCACTGTGTGGCCGACCTCGCGACTGCTGCACAGTCCGAGTCGTTTCAAACTAAGTTATCAGGCAGTATGCGTACAATTCATTAAATCAGAGTTCTCCCGACAACAGCACAATTACAGCAGGGAACACCTAGTCTTCTTCTTCTTTTTGACCTGTAATGCGGCGCGAGTCGCCGTCTCGAACACCTCGCGCACTCCCTCCTTGCTTTTGGCGGAGCACTCTAGATACGCGAACGCGTTAATCTTTTCCGCCATGGCTCGGCCCTCCTGCGGCTTTACCGGCTCCTGCTTCATCTTGCGGAGCTCGTTAATAGTGGCCGGATCATTGCGCAGATCCTTCTTGTTTCCCACTAGAATGATGGGTACATTAGGGCAGAAGTGCTTTACCTCGGGTGTCCACTTCTCCGGGATGTTCTCGAGCGAGTCGGGCGAGTCCACCGAGAAGCACATGAGGATCACATCAGTATCGGGGTACGACAGCGGCCGCAACCTGTCGTAGTCTTCCTGACCAGCTGTATCCCACAAGGCGAGCTCAACCTGCTTGCCGTCCACCTCGATGTCGGCGACGTAGTTTTCGAACACAGTCGGCACGTACACTTCCGGAAACTGATCTTTGCTAAATACGATGAGCAGGCATGTTTTACCACACGCACCGTCACCGACGATCACTAATTTTTTGCGTATCGCAGCCATCGGTCCTGTGAAACAATACAACGCAAATAAATATGATGGTGTCGAGCGTCAACGCCTTTCATGACTTATAAATATGGCCGCCGTATAGGATTATGGGTAGGGAGTAGTCAGACAAGCCCTCAAATGTGAATAAGCACCTGAACTAGCGGAAGAAGTACAGCACCACCACATAGTACCCTCACATGCGAGGGTGTTATTTATTATATTTTGTAGATACCTGAAGATTGTGGCTAATTTCTGCAGAATATTGGCTTATCGACACTTTTTAATCGTCTTTGCTCATCACAAGCACTTTCGTTCGTAAGTCACTAATGTTGCAACGCTAGAAAATATACCATCAGCTTGGATCGTAAAAGATTAAGCTAAAATTAAAAATTTGTTACGGACAAAAAACCGTAACATCTGGGGCCTTATTATAAAGATTGTGATGATATTATGATGATGAATAACGGTGTAATAAACGTAAAAATTACAAATACACATAAAATATTACTTGCCATACTAAAATATTGTTATTTTGACATTTGTTAAAATTCGGATACACATCCAAAACCAGAGTAGGGTATTATAGAGTAAAAATATTATGAGTAAACAAAAAGAATTAATGCAGTCCCTTAGACAAAAATGTACCTACTGATATGTTTGCTCCTGTTCTTTAGTTCAAAGTAAAGGTAACAAGTTAAAAAAATCTAGATACTGCTAGTACTAACTTAATTTATTGACGTTAATTAACTACTATATGAGATAATAAAGGAACGATGGGTTTAACACAATCTTCGAGCATTTTGTTCGTGGGTTTTCTTCACAGCCTAGGAAATCATAAAAGTATTATGCTAAAACCGTTAAGTTTTGTATGATCAAAATACTACGAGATTTTCTGTGGACACGGCTTCCCTTCAATACAAATAAAATAATGCATGAACGTATGTATGTATTTGTATGTAGTTATTATCTACAGAAGCTTTACGGTAGGGACTTAGTTGTTTTAACGGCTGTCTTCCTTTAGGTATGGGGTTATTGCAATGATGTAATATTCAGTAAAGGCGTACTGCTTAAATGTAATTATTGGTTTATGTGAAACTGACTGCATGGATATAAATAAACTGTTGACACCGTCAGTGCGAACTATGAGGTCATACATAATATGTAGGCACTAAGGCACTTATAGTTAACGGTGTTCATGAGGTCAAAAAAACGTCATGCTAGCTAGACTGAGACCGGTATCTCCTGACTTTAAGTGGGCAAAGTATTTCTATGATGTGACGTCACGAATGTTTGACCATGATAATTTTATCGTCAATTTTCAAACATATATTAACATGATGAATGGTGAGATTATTCTTACACGTAGAAGAACGCTATTTTACTGTCGTCATTATGTAATAAATTAATAACACAACATTGATGATAAACTCCAACTCCTTCTAGTTTTGGCATCTGCTAAGTAGACTACGTATCACAGAGCACCATATAACGTATATATGTCGTACTAGTCTGCCGTATAATAAACTAATTAGAATGCAGAGTAGGTATATGAGTGAACTAAGGACCTATGGACACGCAAAAACCACAAAGTAGTTCAGTACTTACGCATTTTACTTCGTATTTGATTAACAGCTGATTTGCGCTAGATTGATCCGTTTCTTATCGGAAAACTGGCCGGAAGCCGAATTATTTAGAATATTGCGCACGTTGTTTGTAGTAGTGTATTCATTCATGTCTCCTTGATGTAATTAAACCAACTATGTACTGACTCAACTCTCATGTATAATATAATCTTTGATGCGTTCTTTTCAGACATTCAATAAAGACCTTACATTGTAGGTAGTCAGTTATTTTTACGTTGCGCTATTTTGAATACTTTCTTTCCTTCTATAATTACATGAGGATTAACTTAGTTAAGTATAAATAGTTCTTCATAGTTAAATTATAAGTCATCCGATGATGGTGACTCATGTAGTAGGTAGTCATAGGTAATCCATTTTTTTTTAGATTGTAATCAGGACCTTTGCGTGGATGTGACGCATATTTACCCCAAACTTATTTTTTTTTGTGTTGTGTTCTTTTTTTGCGTCATGTTTACCGCAAATAAACGTTTTTTCTTTCTTTCTTTTTTTCACATCTTAGTGTAGAACACCATGGTCTATGTACACACGGCTACAAATCAAGCTATATATTTCAGTATGCTGATCTCGCATTACATAGGATTTCCGTACAATGAGAGATCAGCCTATACCTACTGTATAGCTTGATTTGTAACCGTGCGTACCAGCGGTGTCAATTTTTGTAAGAGAGAAGCCGAAGCGAAGCCAGTTTTAACTTACTCATCAATAAAGTAATAAAATAATTTATTAATTTAAACATAAAAGTTTTTTTTAAATTGGCATACAGCGTGGCAATGCCGCCAGTCTCTTGGGTACGGTAGCCAGCACATCAAGCTACACGAAACTGTCAAATTTCTCCAAACGATTTTAAACTTTAAAATGTTACTGATTAAGTTCAAAATCGAATGAGAAAATCTGACAGTTTGTGGTAACTTGACGTGCTGGCGACTGTACATTACCAGTCGATAGAGATGCTGGGGAATTTTTCGACGCCACATTATGGTGAATTAATTATCCGTAGTGTAATTATATATTTATAACACATTTGCTCGTAAAGGGTCTCTTATTTCACCAATTTCAATATCGTAATGTATGTCATTACGTACTTGTGCGTTATTGTAATGTAAAACGCACGAGTTTCTTTATAATAAGGTAAAACGTATGGTTGATCAAGATGCTCCGTCTAAAACGAACGGTACTTTTTTAAATCTTAGCAAATAGTTTTTATGACAGAAAAGTGGTCAACATTTTATGAAATATAAAAAAAATAAACATTTAATTCTTTAATTTAATTAAATTACAACCATTTATCAATAACAAAAAAAAATATATATTATAATTTACTTTATTAGTAATACTGGCTGTTTTCGGGCCTTTGCCTTAAAAAAAAAAAACGCTGATGCGCGCGCATCGCTAATTTGTGAACAAGTACAAATTATTCCGCGCGCTTTTTCTTTTCGCTGTGTTGTTTTTATTTGAAAATGTCGTCAAGTAATGATAAATTTATTAATTCGACACCGCCAAAAAACTCAGAGGCAGCGCCACCGACTGCAGAACTCTGTGGTCACGTTTCTCCTACTTTCACTCAAGAGAGTGAGAGAGAGACTGGTGAAATTGTAACTAATAATAATAACTTGACAACATTTAAAATGCCAACTGGCAACGTAATAATCAATTTTACAAATTGTTCAAAGTTTTCTAACTACTTTAACAAGTGATTAAAGATTTATGCGTTTAAGAAAGTCCGAGTTTTATTTATTTCCTCGCAAATATGTTATAAAACGTCGCATGACATACGTGCGCTTTGATAATTACAGCCTCTGCTTTCTTGTAGCCCTCACCTACGGCTCGGGCTAGCAATATCGCCTCGGCTGTAATTTTCAACTTACCGCACTTATATCATAATGTACTATTTTTGGCAATAGAAGATACTATGGACTGTGCCATTTTTCAATAGCGGTAGCAAAGGGAAGCCAGTTGGAATCGTGTTCTATGGTGCTTTCGCCACTGCCATACCTATGTATTTACTCCACACGCTTAGATAAAGTTGTTGGTTCAGTATTGTACCCATACAAACTAACAAACCTAAACGGACGCTGGAAATAAGAAGTTGGGTCGGTCGGGTTGTGCACGCTATGCTCGAAATATACACTGTGGCATTTCAAACAAAGACAAACAACAAAGACAGCCCACTTCATGTATCCAATGACTACTAATCATTCATGTTTTTTTTTTTAACATTTAGTTTTTTTATTTTAATTTTTATTAATTATGACGCATGACATAGATTAAAACATCCTGTAACGAGTGCAGTTCGAGCCTTGTGTTACAAGGGCCTCGCGGAATGGAGCGGCGACATCTTTATCAGAGTTCATTCACCCTAACGCAAAAATGTGTTTCTTACTATTAAACTTAAACTTAATCTAAATCCATTCTGCGGCGCCCTTGTATCACAAGGCTCTGACTGCACTCGTAACAGGGTGTTTTAAACTATGTCATGCGTCATAATTAATAAAAATTATAAAAAAAATCTAGCGTTCAAAAAAAATTTTTTTTTTTACCTGAAAGATGAGTAGTCATTGGATACATGAAGTGGGCTGTCTTTGTAAGACGACTAAAATGCCACGGTGTAGATGGCTGATTCGGGTCGCAAGGTTCAGGTGTGACAGGCCTCCCACAAGGTGATGGATCAAGAAGACCTGGTGATGGTTGCGGGAATCCGCTGGAGAAGTATAGGACCGGTCGACGTGGCGAAGCTTAGGTAATAAGGAAAGCCTTTATCCAACAGTGGACGTTTTTCAGTTGAAAAGAGATGAATGACCCCAGTTGCAGACAGAAGAAGTTACCACTGTTTCGCACTTAGGTAAAGTACGCTAAGAGTGTTTACGTATAAATACACGAACAGCATACGGAGAGGAACGCGAATGCTGTAAAAAATACCTACTACTGGTAGGTATTCAGCAAACAAACTTGACGTCTTATCTCCTGGGATTTACTTTGGCAGAATCCCCTTGTATTTCGACTCTACAAGAATGGGACCTCATATGTACAGTCAGTATACACAATTAGCTGACCCCCCCTTGCATAAATAGTTGAGATTTTTTTGAATACAGATCGATAGAATTTTATAATTCTTAATTTAATTTAAATACCTATACGAAATCAACCCAAAACTAGAAAAAAAATTAAAATCGTACGATGTGTTAGTAAAAAAATCTCAACCATTTATGCAAGGGGGGGTCAGCTAATTGTGTATACTGACTGTACATACCTACTTAAATTATTTGTACCTTTTTGGTGTTCTAAGAAAGCCTATAATGAGTTCAACCGTCATGTAATGAGATACAATTATTTTTCTATTGTTACCGAGCTCTAGCGGAGGTCACAAAACAGTAATTACAGGTACCTAGGTAAAACTAGAGGAATTTCGCAGCTAAAGTAGGCACCCGGTGGAAGCCATCCCTCTTTTTATAGGGCAGTAAGGTTACTAATGTGTATGGTTTCATTAGGGTATATTTCGGGATTGCTCGACTAGTTTCGTTCAAGGTTTCCGCACTTAGTCCTTCAGGTGGACCCAGGGGCGAAGCTACCGCCGTATCAATGATATATGGTCCTCGGGGTGCAGGGGCCCCCGAACGACAGTTCATAAAATGTTATCCACAACCTCAAATTTAATAATATTAGCGAAAAAATAAAAAAAGATGAAAATTATCTTTATGAAACATTACTTATTTTTTTTATAAGCGAGTGATTTTGATAATTTTGTAAAAAAAAATAAACATTACCCTCCTATTGGGCTTCTTCGCAGACGGCGAAAAAGGGCCCCCAATTTTTTTTGATACAGGGCCCATTTTGGCCACTGCTACGCCACTTGTTGGACCATTGTACGTGGGCCATGGCGGCCGTCTGTGATTATTTCAACCAGCTCATCTCCCTCCAGAAGTTGATTACGTTTCCTGGTCTGTTTAGAACATTTAACGAAGATCTTTGTTATGAGCTTGTCACGTGTCCATGTCTGCTGCTGTACGCTGACGCTGGGTTGTACGGAACCAGGGCCCTATTTTAATATAACTGACAATGCGACATATTTGTAGAAAAACGACGGAAGGTGATGATTTTAGTAAATAGAAGCCTGGTCAGTCTGCATTTTATAAACAATATTTTGGGCTTTTCTCTTGAGTTTACCAGGTGATTAAGATGTTTCTAAAACAGAGGAGTAGGTTAGGTGAAAGCAAAAAATTAAAACAATTTTATGTCTCGTATTATCCATTGTTCCCGTTTATTTACAAATAAAAATATACGTATTATCCAACAACCTTATATTTTTAATGCTTATCAACGAGAATAACGCTTTTATTCATAATTTAAAACAACTAGAATAGGGTTTCAGTTATGTTTCTAGTAACATTTTATTTAGTACGATTTTAAATAATTTTTTATGCATTAATAAAATTACGTGTGTTTTCATAAAGCTTGTTACAATTTTACATAAATTTAGTAGCAAGCTTTTAAAATTAAATTGATAAAACGGCAAAAATAAAATTTCATACAACAATATTATTCTACCTTTCAAAAAGAAACAAATTTAACTGCAGTTTTTCAACAGGGTGGCCAGCCTAAAATAATACAAACGTAGATTTCTCAATGATAATAAATGCAATAAAGAGTTTGGAATATAAATCAAGCCAACGTAATGCAACAAAAAAGGAGCCAAGCATGTTTGGCAAGTGATTCTAATCTTATACTGCATGCTAACATTCCCTAAATTGCTTGCCAAACGAAAAAATCTTGGCTGTTAAAATAATGATAAAAATAAATGCTTATTTCCTTGATATATAATCTAAGACAATAATTGCACGAGAATTCGTAAAAGTCATGGCAAATACCTATAGTGTAGAGTAATAAATAAGACTAATATTGCTTCGTAATTAAATCACATTATTAATAGTGTGTTGCGGTTACCTACATCTAAAGCGAAGGCACATTTAGGTATGCATTTCCAAAAGGCAATTTATTGTTTCGAATATTTTAAAATGTGCCTAACACTATACTTATGTGTGTTTTATTGGACTTTCGTTTACAGAACCAGGCTTGTTTGATTTTAACTCTAAAAAATTATCACAATAAGTTCGCAGCAATCCTGGTCAATGCCACTTCAGTCTCAGCGCTTTTATTCTTCCGACGACATCTGAAATAAAAGGAAATTGTTATGAACATATTTGTAATACTTTTGCGGTTTTCTTGAAGTACCTACTTGCATTTAACAAAAGAGACAAGTAGGTAGGTATGTAGACAGCTTATTATACTACGACCGATGACTAATGAATCAGAAGGCTGCCTAATTACATTTTTTACGAAACAAATGGTGACATGAGGCGAGTGTGAGAGAGAGAAAATTCGCGAAAGTTCGGAGAGCCTATCAAATTAAATCAAAATGTTTTATTTCACATAAACGTATGTACATGGGCACTGAAACGTCAGAACCTAGGTGCACGGTTCCAATTGGTCGTTTCCTATGGAGAAGAGTCGGCAAAGAGATTCCACGGTTAGGTACTCTTTAAAAAATAATTGGCTTTTGGAATATTTTCAAATAACAGGACAGTGGAGGCCTTTCAACCAGTACCAGGTAAGCAGGCTTTTTTACAAGTCTTAAGACTGCGCCGAACGCACAGTGGCGCCCTCATCGTTATTTCGGTGATTTCTTTTATTTTAGAATGAAAATGCAGAAAATAAGCTCGTCAAGTTGTGCTTCACAAGATTATACGTCATTATTACTACAAACAGTAGTTTTAAATTGTTATGTTTTATTGAAATCATTAAAACGGAAAATAGTGGTTTTCCGTTATAACGAAATAACGATGAGGGCGCCACTGTGCACTCGGCGCAGTCTTAAGGACACGTATGATGTGGGTTTTGAATTTCCAAGTTCTGTAACCGACTTTGGCAATTTGTTATAAAAGCATACAGTTTATAAGAAATGACTGGCTTGTTTTAGTTAATTTGGGTATCACAATTTCATGCCCACTGCGTGTGTTTATATTAAGGCGCCATCTCCATGGGCGAGAAAATCGCGGCGATAGTCTCGCCGTGCCATCAAATTCAATAGAAGCTCTATGAATCAATCTCCACACGGCGTTATCATCGCGGCGATTATTTGAAGGCCCAGCGTGAATATCGCCGCGATTCTCTCGCCCGTGGAGATGGCGCCATAGGAAATCGCTACTTATTTTTAACTCGTTCAGACCGACAGCCGTATTGTAAAACTACTTTTAAACCTATTGAATGATAGTTCTTGATGGAAATAGCCTCGAAGAGTGACAATACACCACCTTACTGACAGACTAATTTTTACTTCCGCTCAGGCAATTCTCTCATAGTTCGAGCCAATACGAGATAATATTGAAAAACAAAGGAATTATGAATAACGGCTCAATTAACGATATCGGTAAGTGTGTCTAGAATTTTCTAATACCTTTTATAAAGTCGACGGCACGGTTGGCGCAGTGGTTAAGCGATTGACTGCTGCGCTGCGTGTCGCGGGTTCGATTCCCGCACGGAACAAATATTTGCATGAACTACAATTAGTTGTTCCGGGTCTGGCTGTTTGTGTATGTGAGTTTAAATGTTTGTAAACGCACCCATGATACAGGAGAAATTCCTAGGCAACGTTTTTTAAAAAAAGAAAGAAAGAAAAATATTGAATTGCTTGAACTGTTACTTAACCCTCTTCCTCTGTCTTAATTTTGCTGTGCCCGACAGGGTCCATATTGATCTTTTACTCTGTTTTTACCATGTATGTAATACATATGGAATGCAATAAAGAATTGAGTATTGAGAAATTCTAAGCTAGCCACGGACTATAAAGCTGCGTATTCAATGGAAACAAAGTTGAGAAACAATTGTTCAGCAGTTTTGCCCGTAACATCAAATGTTCGACCTGGAAAATTTTTTGGGCAACTTCGTTCCCCAATGAATACGATCACCATGTTGCTAACATGTTGCTGAACTTGCTGAATCTGAAATGATGTTGTGTAACTTTGTGTCCCAGAGGATACGGGGCATAAGAATAAAGTACTAACAATTTTAAGTGCCCAGTGCATGATCGTCGAATACCACAACGAATCATATTCATTAGATGTTCAGAGATGCAGGTTCGGGCATTTTTTTAAACCTTCAACGGGGACGCTCTTGGACGCCTCCTGTTAGACGGTTCCCGTTACGTAGGTATCTACCTGTAGGTAGGTATATACATCTAATTAGCAAGTGCGTGGTTATAAGTAGCCTAGGTACTGTGTTTTACAATGAACATAGCAATAGTTATTTGTGCAACAAGAGAGCAAAGTTGGTTTTTGCTGCGAGTGCTCAATTTGAATCCCAAGTAAGCGAAGGATTCTATAACTGAATCACGAGCGTAGCGAGAACAGCAAACCTTCTTGTTTGAGGTGCTGAGATGAAAAATCATTTGTTTCATTTCGGAATGTTCCTAGTTAATGGCTCACTATAACACGGGAAGGACTGACTTTGGCGCTATGATCCGGCGCTCGAGCCGACTGAAGTGGGCTTGCCAGGTTGGAGTGGTTGCCTCGCGCATTTGGTAAGTAGGTATCAAAACAGTAATTATTTTAATAATTTTATCAAGAAAAACTCAGCGAATTGTGATGAACAATCTTACTACCTTTTCAATTATATTAAAAAAATAAGAACAAAAAAAAAACGTCTGTTTTGTAGCTATGAGATTGATTAAACATTACGAAAAGGGGTCACTTTGTGATTTTTTGCTATCCTCGACACCATAGGTTAGTCACTAACCACACGAAAAGAAGATTCTTTACTTTGTGTGTAGTAATTTTGTGTAGATATACAGTATGCTGCACCCCAAAGGACGTGGCTTTTGAAGCCGCTAAACTTAAGTGGAATTGAGTTGACTTCGTCAGTTGGATGTTGGGTAAACTAATCACACATTAACCTTTTGACCGCCACAGTCATGTATAGACAGTGCCGGTTTTAGCATTATCGGCGCCATGGGCGAGGTTTCTATGGCGCCCCCTTTCTACTCTCCAATTAACAAATGAGAGAAAAAAACCAGGCTTTTTTTTAAACTACCGGTTATTTATATAAAACATTAAAAAAAAAAACTTTTTTAAAATTTCTATCGTCAAAGTCTCATATAAAGGCGTCAAAGTCTATGTTTTCTGCAATTTCATTTTCGATTGACATAGTTGCTAAGTTTGTCAATCTCGATTGAGATAATGTCGAACGCAGATAGGTTTTTATCAGCTTAAGCTTAGAAAAATGCTTTTCCCAACTCGCTACCGTTACAGGTAGATATAGTGACCAATATTCTCAGTGGAAGGACGAGACGGGAAACCAGACATGAAGGAGCGCCCCTACATGCCATGCGCCCTTGGGTGGTCGCCCAACCGCGCCCTACCCTAACGCCGCTACTGTGTATAGATGATAAACCAAAATGTGCCCAGCACGCCACGGTCACGAATACATGACAGACTTTTATACGTAAATCTGTACCTAAATAAAGCTCATAAAACAACATTGTTTTCGATTTCCTTTGCTAATTATGTTCCTTGACTCATCCTAATTTATATTAGTAGAATATTCATATTAACATAAGATGACTAAAAATCTAAAGGATGAATTCGTATCTTGACGCCAAGGGCACGTTTTTGCTTTTTTGACATGGCGGTCAAAAGGTTAATGCTGGTGTCGAGGCAAACAGAGAAGGCGATGGCAAGCTATATTTGTCATTGTACAAAACCGTGCAAGTAAAAATCTAGGGGAGAGGTACTTGCCTAGCTGTGGGATGTTATAGGCTAGAATAATAATATCAGACTCTACAATAGAAAATAAGGTGGCGTTTGCAAGCACTGCCGCAATGTATAATTGTAATATACTGGGCACACTGTACCTGACAAAGTGATACAGATAACTTAAGTAAATAACTTGAAAGATAATTATGTTAAACGAGGTGAACTTGTATCATATTATGGTTTTTTTTCTGCCTATAGTGCAGTTGAATAGTCGATTATTTTATTCGACTAACGACAAATTGGCAACAAGAGAAATTAGAGATATATTAAATCTCATTTTCCTGGGTTTGCCGGGAGATTGTTCATCAATGCCATCTTTCATGGAATAGTAACCACATGAGTAAAGATTACTTTAGGTTTCTTTTGCAAAGACTTGTCAAGGTTACTTTTTTTGGCGTCATATTTCGACAGGTTTTTTCAGTATATCTAGTGTTTTTAGTAAAATTGTCTATGCTTTTTTTTTTTTCAAAAGTGTTATAATGACGCAACGAATATTTCAGTTTTTTTTAAGAGATTTTTTTGGGAAATAAAACAAGTTACTAAGTTTTAAAGATTTTCTTATATAATATTACATTATTTTACATGTTGTTTCGCTCAATAGATTCCTTTTTACAATTTGTACTTTTGCATTGGTAGCTTTAATTTAATACTATGTAGGTAATAAATGACTATAATATCCATTACATTACTGATAATACCTACGCCTGTAAACAAATAAAGGGAGAATTACTGTTTTAAACGAAATTAATCCTTGATGGAATGTATTAAGCCATAGTTTTACAAATCGTTTTTACCTAAGTTAGGGGTGTGTTATAAATTTTTTGAGTTTTTTTTTTAATCAATGTTTCTCATTTTTGGCAATAAAAAGATACTTAGAGTTTACGGGTTCTTACTGACGTTTAGTGCTATAAAATCAAAAGGAGAGCATATATATAGTTTGAATTAGCTCCAGCACTTAGGGTGCCTTCGCATCTGGCGATCGTACGCGTTTGTTGAACACATACGAAGCATAAATGCTTCACAGACGTGACGCTGACGCAGGGTCGACGTGTCATATTGTCGTAAAAGTCACGTCTATGAGACGCAATCGCAGCGTGTGCCAACTTCTACGCTATACGCTCAGTGCGAAGACACCCATTGGATCTTAAAAGATGTACTCTAAAAAGACCAAGCCCTAGCAAATCGCAAATTTCATTAGAAACAACCTTATGCAACAACATCGTAGCCAGCAACATTTGATTATGCCAGATGCTCTTTTGTTTACAAGGAATACGGAACATTAGCATTTTGCCAGCAACACTGCAACATTCTTTTTACTTAATACTCAGTGTATTTATTGCATTCTACAATTTAAACTTAGGTGGTAGGTGTTACAAAGACATAACCATTGTGGACTCTGTCCGGCAAATCAAAGTAGGAGAGAGGAAGAGGTCTTTGATTTGACTAATTACATTGCATCGGCATTTAGCATTGTTTCCCGCAACACAAAAACATGTTGCTGAAACACTGTTTCTTAATGAGTACGCGGCTTTACACCAAAAATTTTACAACACACCTATTAAAGCTCTGGCCACACTGAGGCAATTTCCGCGCGGGACGCTACTGTGCGTTTACTACATTTTTATTTAGTTTAGTTTGAACACCTCCATACAAGTTAGATACAATCGGCGCGAGCGCATTGTCCTACGTCCCGCGCGGGGTTCGCCCCCGTTGGGTCAGACCTTAAAACATCCGCCGTATCCCAGTCCATTCTCTAGTTCCATTATGGGACTACTGGGATTTTTTCTCCCAGTAGTTCCATGGAACTGACATACAGGATGTGGCGTAAATAGTGGTCCGCCGTTAAGAGGTCGATACACCGTATATTCAGCTATCACATACCACAATGTGAACTATTTATCTTAGACCTCCGAATTTTTTTTTCCTGAAAAATTTGCAGCTTGCTTAAACTAATTTGGTTGTAATTTCTATACATGACATTAAAATATTATAAACAAAAAAATAATGTCATTTCTAGAAATTACACCTAGTAAATGAGTTGTTTTTAAATTGTGGTATGTGATAGCTGAATATATGGTGTATCGACCCCTAAACGTTGGACCACTATTTACGCCACAACTTGTATGCCAGTTCCATGGAACTAATGGGAGAAAAAAATCCCAGTAGTCCCACAATGGAACTAGAGAATAGAACTAGTGGGATACGGCGAAAACATCACGATTGCCTCTACTTTTTTACCTTTTGCCAAGCGAAGATGCCGTAAGAGACTCCTGCGCCGAGCGCGAAGGCGAGCAGGTACGGCACGAACTTGAGGGACGGACCGAAGCGCTTGCGCATCAACATGCTGAGGAAGTTGATGTTGCTGTCCGAGTAGGGCGGGTAGCGGCCGCTGGAATGGAGAAATACATTGTCTATACATACAAATAAATAAATTGTATTTGTTTTTACTATGAAAGTTTATAGGGTGTATCTATTCAAACACGAAATATTTTAAGAGATATACACATAGGTGGTAAAAAAGCCATGGAAATGATTTTTTTTTAAATCTAGTATATTATTTAAAAAAAAAATTGTTTAAAATTACTTGATATGATGATAAATTATCAAAATTTACCGCATTCGTGCCGCCACCGTCGCGGCGTCGTCGCGTCCGGGCGGGTCATCCATAGAATAAGTAAATAAAGATTTTTTTTGCAACATGTCTCAAGCAATTTTAAAATTATAATAATTATGTAAAAATATAAAACAATTAGATAAAAAAAATTTCGTTGCTATGTTTTTTTTACCACCTACAGATGTTTCCTTTAAAATATTTCGTGTATGAATGAATACACCACGGCACTTAAAACAAAAAAACATTTTTTTAAATTTCTGTCTGTCTGCGTGTTACATTTTTCATGCCTAAACCGCTAAACCGATCGTCATGAAATTTGGCAGAGATATAGCCTCGGATATGGAGAAGGACATATGCTACTTTTTTACGTGATAACCGACATCCACGCGGGCGGAGCCGCGGGCAAAAGCTAGTCCATACTAATATTATAAATGTGAAAGTAACTCTGTCTGTCGGTCTGTCTGTCTGTATGTTACGTTTTCACGCCTAAACCGCTGAACCGATCGTCATGAAATTTGGCAGCGATATAGCCTCGGATATGGAGAAGGACATAGGCTACTTTTTAACCGATAACCGACATCCACGCGGGCGGAGCCGCAGGCAAAAACTAGTTGTATAATAAATATCAAAATTCACTTACGATGCCAACTTCTCTCCGATAGGCGAGAAGTTTTTGATGAGACAGCTCTTCTTGTGAGTGAACGTGTCGAAAGTCTTCTTGCCGTGGTAGGCGCCTATGCCGCTCGAGCCGACGCCGCCGAACGGGAGGGTCTCAACTGTTATAGGACACTTTATTAGTAGGGAGATAAGGTTGGTTATTGAATGATTACTGATGAGATTTTCAATTGTTTGAGCATTCTTTCTTGTATAAAACACATGGAAAAAGCCTTCCAGTTTGGGTTTTGGGTGTACATTTATTAGAGTTTTTATATCTGGAATGATCGATTCTGATTACAAATACATGGTTATTGGTAAAAAACTAACAACTTTTCAGGACTGTATTACATCATAAACAACAACTTTTGCCCTCAAGTGAAAATCTTAACAGTAATGTTTTTTTGTTTTTTTTGTAGACAAAACTAAGTTCAACATTCTCAAACCATGCTTATTCATGCTATTAATAAATACTGGCAGAAAGAAAGTGTACAATAATAAAATAGTTAGTCTACGAAAACATTTATACAAGCTTGCAACCATTACCTACGTTTTTAAATGTTGGGGATTCAAAAAATCTGCATTCTTTGAAAAACTCAAAAATATTAATAAAGATTTAAAAAAAAAAACTGGTGACCAAACAGATTGACTTATTGGCTTGAAAGTCAAAAGTTCAGTCTACTTTTAGATATCACATGAAATTGCATTTGCAAGTCATTGCGGTTCCAAGCTTAAGGCGAGGTTCTTCAAGTTAACCTCTAGGAAATGTAATTTTATTTAGAAACGGTATTGATTAAACACGTGAAAAAATTATATGTTGCTTTTGAGACCTTTCTGTAGGTATGTCGGGTACTCGTTACATAATTGGATAAAGTTCGCTCGATTGAAAAAAAAATCCAAACATACCCTTATTTTGTAGATTAAAATCATTTTATTTCAATATTATACCACATTATGTATTGAAAATCACATTAAAATAAACGTCTATGATGACGTAATGTCCGTCGGGTTTAATATTGTTAATATCGTAAAACATAATTTTCAACCTAAAATTAACGAAATTCACGGCACAATTTACTCGCGCCCAGCTGCCTCCTCTAGAACAAAAATGCACGCTCGAAGAACCTCGCCTTAATTTTTTCCACTTGACTTATACAACAATAAAGCCAGAAGGAGACTGTGTAGTGAGGTTTTCTTCCTGGAAAATATTGAGAATTTTCCTATTAAATTTTACTAGGAAAATTCTCAATCCCCTTCCAGAGACGGCACATCACTAGTGTTCCTACTACAGAATAAGTGCGGCCTGCAACAAAGTGGCAGAGGGGCCAAGCAAAGAATTATGTTTTCTCTTAACTTCCCTTCCACCCCGCTTCCATTCCATCTCAGGCTGTAGCGTTATTAATTTTAACGTCTTATTAGGAAAAAGTATTACCTAATATAAGAGTGAAAAATATCCAAACCTCCCATGTGCATCATGGTATCGTTAACGCACATTCCTCCGCTACTAGTGTTGTCCACAATACTCGATAGAACCTTCTCACTCGTACTGAACACGTACAGCACTAGCGGCTTCTCTCTACATATAACAGAATACGTCAGACCTCCACCAAACAGGCTCTTATTATTTACTACAGAAGAGTAAAGAATATTCTAGTTTTTTTTTAAAGGTTGTTTTCTGCCAAAGTTTTGTTTATAATAAAAAAAACCTTAAAAAACGCCTATTGTATATTTTTTATTGTTTGATTTATTTTTTGTTATGTATTTTTGGTACCATAGAGTATTATACACAGTCAAATTTAATTCGTTTAAATCCTCATAAGAGATCATTGTACTCATCATAATGAATAACTTTTACTATGGGACCAAACCTGAAATTGCGAAAAAAAATCTGCTGTTCCCTACATTTTGACAGTCTTATGCGAACATAAATGTATTTTTTCGCGATTTGATGTTTGTTGCCATAGTAAAAGTTGTTCATAATGATGAGTACAATGATCCCTTATGAGGATTTAAAAGAATTAAATTTGATCCTGTATATAAACAATAAATAAATAAATAAACTTGAAAAAGAGCAAAAACGGTGTAATTTTTAAGTCTGGCAACAACAACTTGGACAGAAAACATTTTTTTTTTGTCAAATTGCGACAATTTAAATATTAAGTAACAGAAAATTTCCATTCTATAAATTATACATTTTAACAAAGAATTCCACCACCATCCTTCACCGTTACCGACCACCATTGAGCACCGTGAACAGAAATAGAGACATAAATACTTTGTATCTATACTAGACCATTTTGAGCCTTATAATAATTCATTTATTTCAGAAATAGTCCATTACCTACATTAAATTAATAAAAAACACACAAAATTTAAATAATTAAATTCAAAACAGATATACAGCATGAGGGAGGACACCTACCACACTTTGGTGGAATGTGCTCGGGTTGGAACAGAACGGAGAGTTTTGGAATCAGAAGCGGGACTTAGGTTAAGGGATGTTGGCATGTGTAATTTGATCCTGTCTAGAACTATAACCCACAGTCTCAAATTCAGATAATTTATGTAAACAAAGGGGATAACATATCAAAAAAATATCTTCGTAATGGTAATTCACAAAAAATGGCAAAAAAAGAGGTTTCATTTTCTTTTAAGTACTGATTTTAAGAAATAATAATTAAAAAATAATCATACCGTAATAATTTTTATAAATTTTCGGTTTTAAACAAAGTTATTATAAAAAGGAGATTTTCTGGTATAAAATATTTTATGATACTGGTAACAATGCAGGCGATACAAACATTTTCAAAATTTTTACGTCTTCAACAACACTAATATTACAACTCTCATTCATAGATTTATAATGTAAGTAGCATATCTAGCCACATTTTGGATGAAAACGGCTGTAAACTGTTTCGAGTGGAAATTGATTTTGGGCGGCCTACGTCTAGCACTGGACTTAAAAGGGCTGATTATGACGATCATATGCAGTGTCTCCGACATACTACACAAAACATTGTTTGGCAACGGTATTTTGTTTGCATAGTTCTTATAATTAATTCACTTTAATTTTAGCGATGAGTATTTACAAAAAAATAATATGATAAAATGTTTTGCATCACTGTCGTGTCATTTTGACAGTGACATTTCTTGACATTACTTTGTTTACATAAACTATCTGAATTAGAGACTTTGGGTATACTTTCAAATTAGCTATTAAATTATATTACTTGATTGACCTTTTGACCGCCACAGTCACGTATAGACGACAAACCAAAATGTGCCCAGCACGCCAAGGTCACGACTACATGACAGACTAATCTGTAAATAAAGCTCATAAAACAACATTGTTTTTTTTATTTCTTGTGCTGAATATGTTCCTTGACTTATCCTAATTTATATTAGTTGAACTTCTTTCTTTATATTTCATCTATATTAGCTTAAGATGGCAAAAACTCGAAAGGATGAATTCGTATTTTGGCGCCGAGGGCACGTTTTTGCTTTTTTGACGTGGCTGTCAAAAGGTTAAATTAATTAAGTTATTATCTATTCTCGGCTAGGCTGACATAATCGCTGCAGCGATTAAAGCCTCTTTTCTAAATAAAGATTTAAAAAAAAGTATAAACAAACGCTTTGCTGTTTATACTTGCAGGTTGCTATCGGTCAGACGCTCAGATATTTCTTACAAAAGTTGAATAGATAGATAGATAGATAGATAGATAGATAGATAGAATACTCTTTATTATGTACACCATAAAAATTACAGATATAAATGTAGAACTGTTACATAGGGTGTCACAATGGGCGGTCTTATCGCTAAAAGCGATCTTATACAGACAACCTTTGGATGGATAAAAAGTAGAAGGAGAGACAATACAATAAATCATATTGATATACAATAAATATAAGGTGTATCTATTAATACACGAAATATGTTTGTGTTTCTCTTAAAATATTTCGTGTATGAATAGATACACCTTATATAAGTATATTGAATCAGCATTGCGAGCCTACATGGAGTGATTGCATAAGTTATACTCGTAGCCGTATTCAGAGCTGCCGAATAAGCTTTGCAATGAGCTGTGCCTTGTCGAACCTACTCTGTTGTTCTTTGAGTGTGGTCATAAAATGCATTATCATCTGCCTAGCCTTGGCTTCCAGTCTAAACGGATGTAGCCAAGTACCAGTATTTTACATGGATCGACTGCCTATCTGACCTCCACAACCCAGTTACTGGGTAATACGATACTCCTTGGTAAGACTGGTTGTCAGACTTTCGGGCTTCTGACGACCCGTCAAAGATCCATGAATGACAGCCGGGACCAACGGCCTATCGTGCTTTCGGAGGCACGGAGGGGTCTTGGTATGTAAACATGGTCACCCATCCACGGACCAACCGCGGCAAGCGTAGCTTAACCTGATCGATCGACCCGTGCGGCTGTTATTACTTAGCCACAAGACCATTGTTCGTGTATGTGACTTTAAATGTTTGTAAACGCACCCACAATACAACAGAAATTCCTAGTGTGGGGCAACGTATATAAAAAAAAAAATGTAATCCATACTAATATTATAAATGTGAAAGTAACTGTCTGTCCGTTAGGGCCGGCGCACACCTAGCGAGGCGCAGCGCGGCACGGTTGATACTGCCAAACGTTTCTTACGTAAAAATAAAGTTGATAATCAATAACCTGAGACGCGCGCCTCTTTCCGCTTCCGACGCGCTCTCGGGCTAATGGTAGTTTATTTATTTTCAACTTTATTTTAACTAGTGCAAGGTCGATATATGTTTGGCACTGACGAATGCACTGCGCTGCGGCTCGCCAGATATGCGCCGGCCCTTACGTTTTCACGCCTAAACCACTGAACCGATCGTCATGAAATTTGGCAGAAATTTATAGTCTGGGATATGGAGAAGGACGTAGGCTACTTTTTTACGCGATAACCGACATCCACGCAGGCGGAGCCGCGGGAAAAAGCTAGTAACTTAATATGTTACAAATTTTTATAAAATATGGTAAGATGTAAGTTGGAAAAAAATTTTTTTTTTTTGAAGAGATTGTCTAGCTGCATGGTCTAGTATAGTAAAGTATTATTATTCCACCTTCAAACCGTATTATCAACCCACTCCTTGGAATAATAAAAGATCAAGCCAACCCAATGTACCACCACCATAACCTGACGACTGTTTGCAATAACATACAAAACGTTTATAAATCATTTGAATTTGATTAATCAATAAGTGATTTTAGAAAAATATATTGAAGAGAAGTTTCCGTGTGGCATTAATTTTTTTGTTGACTATACATACATTACATTGTCAACTTATAAGCTGCTTCCAAAAATGTGTAGTGCTTCTAAAGCGGGCTACTGACATCCCTGCCGCAGGGGAAATCTAGGGTGTTTAGGTGGGGATGACCCTAAATTGCCACCTAGATTGTGATGTGTATAGGGAAGCAGGGGCAATTTCCTAGATCGGCCCTGCGGCAAGGCAGCAGGGACGCGAGACCACCCTTGCTCCCTAGATCGTCCCTGCCGCCCTGCTACGTTGCCGTGTGTGTAGCGCGATCGGAGCAATTTCTAATCAGTTTGTTGATAACTGTCACTCGGAGCGCACGCATGTCGATTGAAAGATATTTTGTTTTTTTTTTTTTCTATGAATGGTGTCGCCATTGCAAGGTTCGAAAGAAGCAATATCCATTCGTAAAAAGTTTTTAAGCTCATCTACTTCCAATTCTTTCATAATATTCATGTAGCATGTCAACTCACTTCTTTTCTATAGTTACTTCTTCACCCAGTATCCCATTTTCCTTTTTTTTTGCAGTAGCACCACAGAAAGAGCCAGGCCTATACTATACCAGTCTTTTGATTTTTCGATAATACTAGTGCCATTCTCAACGCGTGTGTATAGCTCAACGTATACTCGAACACTGAACGGCAGGCATGTGTGTAGAGACAACTCCGATATTGCCGCGACCGCCGTGAGCCCTAGATTGCCCCTGCGGCAGGGATGTCAGTAGCCCGCTTAATTTTATTAGCCTTGCTCCCTATTACATGGGACTTAAGGGGAAAGCGCCAAGGTAGCCTGCAAAATTAAAATTTTCTTACGATTTTTGCAACTTGAAGCTCATTGTCTGGGTGTATGTTGATTAAAGTATGATACGCGACCGTAAAAAAATGTGTATTTACAGAATAATAATCATTAGAGAATCAGTAATACAATCCTAAAAGTTATGATTTCATGAAATAGTCATTCAATCAGATTATATGATTAGATTATTATTACGAGTATATTACGAACTTAAGGAGTTGTATTACTGATTCTAATGATTATTATTCCATAAATACTTATTTGTTACAGTCGCGAATCATTTTTAGATCAACATACAACCTGATACTGTTCCTGCAAATTGTAAAAAAACGTAAGAAAATTTGAATTTTGCGGGCTACCCTGTCGCTTCCCCATTAAGGTCGTAGCACACATATCAACTCGGAAAGGGATCGTCACCGTATCGCCTCGCCGTCAAACAGGCGTCAACCTAACGTAAGCACGTAACCAAAGCGGACCAGTAACTCCGAAACGTCGACTCGGCTACAGCTCGCCGCGATTACGTCTCGCTGACCGCTGCTGGTTGACCTGGCTGGCACCAGATCAGTTTGAATCCGAACGCGGGAGGGGTGAGAGGGACAAGGGTAGACGAAGAGACGCAAGTGCGGCGACGGAGAGGCGTAAGCGCGGGGACGACGAGCTGTAAGCTCGGGGACCGCTGGTTGACCACGCGCCACACCGCGGTTCGTGAGCTTGTCCCGAGGCGAATCGTTTACGTTACGATTCCGATTAGTGTGCTTTTCAGTAGGGAGTTTCATGCAAAGAATACTAAACGGCTTGAGTTGATACGGTTACGATCCGTTTCCGAGTTGATATGTGTGCTTTGACCTTAAACACGCTTAAACATATATCGACGGCTCCTAAGTATACTGAGTCAACTGTACTTCTAATAATATGAACGTTTTTAACACAGGTGGATAGTAAATGATTTAATTGTTTGTAATATCCTAAAAAGTACAATTGCCGAAATTTGTTAGTTGACTCAGTATACTTAGGAGCCGTCGATATGTGGGTGTACTATGGATTCACCTCTGCTTAACCCTTCGGGGAATAAGGCGTGATGTTATGTGTAATTTAATTATACAAAGTTTAAGCTTAACTTTATATAATCTCTTTGACAAAGTGCAGTACAGTTTCCTTCATAAAATGGTGCTGTGCGCTTGCGCATATTTAAGTTACTTACGCAACGTATTCTGGAGTAAGAGGTATTATTCCATTATTATTACTGTCGAGGCAGCATGTCGCCTCATCGATATTTGGTGGTCTTGTCAGTCTAAAATTCAAAAATATGTAACTTTTGCAGACAGACCATTTTTGTCTATGTTTCAAACAAAATATAATTAATTAATACATGCTTTGAATTACTTTGAAATAGTAATTGATACATCGATATATTTAGTCGCCGACTTGATATTTTTCTTAGTCGATTTATCGACCACAGATTACACACGTTTATTTTTCTTCAAACAATATTTTCTAGAACACACTTCCAACATTTTTCCTGATAAAAATCAATCATTTATAAACGTTTTGTATACTTTTACAAACAGCCAATGGTAATGTATTGTCCTTACCGCCGTAAAACATGATAGTATCGTTCATACTGATACTGCCCGACCGGGTTTGTTCAGTGAACAACTTTTGTATGTTGCTTTCATTGCTGAACACGTAAAGCACTAACGGATGTTCCCTGAAAATTGTTTATGTTTCAGTCTGTGGTCGCCATGGTTCCCTCCCATGGATAATGGTACAGACTGGTGATGATGGGCCACTGTGGACTCCATGGTTCCCATGGATAATGGTATAGACTGGTTATGAAGGCCCATTGTGGACTCCATGATTCCATCCCATGGAAAGATGGTAACTACATAGTATTGATGGCCCAGTCTTAATGCTTTGGTAACAGTAATCGTTTCGAATACGAATCGAATTACATTTGAATTAAACTTAAATAATAGTTTATTTAAGTTTAATTCAAATTTAATAATTATACTAATTAGTTATTTAATACAATGATAATAATTATTATATTAATTAATAAATGAAATAAATTATGCTTATCAGTTTATTACAAAGCGTGTTTTTTTTAATGTTTTTTTTACGTGATATGAGTCTAATTTTTAAGTTATGATTTTGTTTCAATAAAATTCGTTTAATATCAAAGAAAAGTCGATTTGACGTTAACATGAAATAAAATTGACTATTTCGTTCTAGTTTCGATTAATAATCGATTCGATATCGATGGTATTGGTAGTAATGAGTCGACATGTAGATATTATTTATAAAATATTTCGTGAGTGTTCCCTGTAAATTGTGCACTGTATGGGATTATATGATTTAAATTCGATGAAATATGTATATTGATTTATATTTTAAAGTTATTAATGTATGTTTTGATTTTCACATTATTATTAATTATCATTAAGATGTAAAGTAAAATAACTTTGTAATTTATAAGGAGCACGCAATTTTAAATTTAGAATTTAAAATTGCGTGCTCCATCTCTAAAATTTTTGTAAAAACAATTGAAATGTGTACGAACGAATCAGTGGAGGGGCGCGAAAGTTTAAATTAGATTATCTATACTTTGCATTTAGGTGAAACACTGTATTTTTTTCGGAGAAGGCAACCCTAGCCAAACCAACTCAAATCACATTATAGCATCACAAAACGCTCAAAAATATGTAAAAGCAGACTTACCGCTCATTGATGAATTGTATTGCTTCAAAAGCATTTTCAACGGGTACTATGGGTAGTAGGGGCCCGAAGATCTCGTCTTGCATGATTTTGTCTGAAGGCACTACGTTTGTGATCACTGTGGGCTCAATAAATTTGTCCTGTGCGTCGTACGAACCTCCGATTTCGATTTTGTCTTTGCTTGCGTCGACTACGGCTTGGAGGCGGCTGGAAGCAGAAAATGTTGGATTTGTTCGTTTTTTGTGTGAATTTTTCTTTTTTTCTTTCTTTATTAAAAGAATACTTAAAACCATTCTATTAATAAAAACATCGGAGTGTGGCTGTGTCGTGGACATGGCCGTGTGTTTTACGTAATACATGTACGTAACGGGTTCATTTGTAACGATTTCTTTGATCTTTTAGCTGTCGATAGGTGTAATTAATTTTTGGATGTAGATGATATATACGTAGCTGTAACACCAAACTGTATCCCCCAATTTTCTTATCATCAGTTTTCTGAATTGCCTCCCACTATGGAAGCAAATTGAAAGACACGTCAAAAAATAAAAGAAGTAGAAGATTTAAGGCTCCGTGCATGAAACTCTCTTTTGCCAATTTCTTATCTAATTGTGACAAAACTAGAAATAATCGAAAAATTAAGTCTGTGTAAGTATAAAAGTATAGTTTTCGTGGTGCTAAACCATTCGTATCAGTCACAGCACCTGTTAATAGTTTCATCATTTTTGTGATCTCCAAAATATAGTTTATTACGCCGTTGATTTACTTAATGAAGATGTTGTATAATCATTAAATAAAAAAATGATTATATTACAAGGATAGCTGAAGACTAATGTGTGATTTTTAAATTTCTTCATATGATATGCTAAATAATAGGAAAAAAATATTACAGACTGGGTTTAAAAAAAAAGAAGGTTTTTCAATATTATTTTTCTGCTATATTTTGTATGGAAGTTGAAAAAAGTGGTTCAGCCACATGCAAGTAGACCATATAATAATGTTGATGATATTTTTTAATGTTCAAAACCAAATGTAGTTTTTTGTAGAAAGATGATCAAATGTCAGTCTCGCGTCATTTTTCGGAAACTTATTGCGAATATTAATGATTTACCGTGAATACTTAATTTTTTTGTAAAATCCCTTTCAGCCACATCCAAAACAAAGAACACGACTTTTCAAATCACAAATAATTTTGTTTAAATTATTTTCCCTTTCTCACAAACAATGAACAAATTTGATCAAAATCAGTCGATTTCGTGCACGGCCCCTTAAGAATACCACGGATCTGCTTATTGGTTTGTTTAAGTTAAAATTAATGGTTAGGCGACTCCATCGCCTAGCAATTGATTTTTATTGAAGTCTAATCTCTACTAGATAATAAATTACTGTCAAAAGACCTCTCTATATAGTCTACTAGAAATAAATCTATTAGAAGACCACTAGCCGACTTGTTTTTTGGGGTTTTTCCAATATTGATAATGTACCTTAGAAGTTATCAAACCTGTTGTTGGTGTAATCTTTGGGCCATTGCAGAAAAAGAAGCTCTCATAAATAGGGCCATAATTTCCACAAAACGTTACTTTTTTTTTTACGATGTGTTTTCTCTTGCTTCTAGTCTAGGTCAGAGGTGACACAGACAAAGTCGACGATGGAGTGAGCTTACCCAGAAGAAGCCTGTTCACTCTAACTTTGAATAGATTAGGGTTGTATGCATTCGGAAACACAGACGCGGCGGAGAGTTCCACTCCTTTGCTGTGCGCATTATAAAAAATGTTACTTACCTAAAATGCCTTCCATTAATAATTCTGCCGAAATCCGGCGACTTCTGTGCATCAGCTCCGTACCACTCCTTCAGAATCTTCTTGGCAGCTGCCACAAACTTGTCCTGTACCTCCTTGGTGCACAGGATATAGTCTGGCGCGATGCAGGTCTGCCCTGCGTTGATGAACTTGCCCCAGAGCACTCGCTTCGCTGTCACGATCATGTCAACTGTGTTGTCGATGTATACTGGGCTGTGGAGAGTGAAAATAGCTCTTAGTAAAAAAGGCTCTTAATAAAATGCATGTAAATAAATAAGGTTTTATATTTAAATTGTATTTTGATGACCTTGTGGATCAAAATAACGGTCACGAGTGGCAATACTAAAATGTACTTTCAGTACATCCTGGTCAGGCGACTTTGCTAGGACCCCACCAAGTCAAAAATAGTAAATTGTTACAAGGGACTAAAATGACCCATTTATACGAGGTAGTTTTTTGAGTAAATAGAAACCGAGTTATAATGGGTTTTTAGCGCCGAGTGTTACACTCTTCTTTTCACTATGATTGCGAGAAAACAAAATAATCCAATATAATAAAAAATAAAAAAATTACGGCCACTAATTAAATTTGCAAATTACAGAAAAATTCTAAAGAATTCGCACCAACGTCTTTTTTTTAACAACGGAATGCACGCTTTCTACCGAAGAGATCGCCGCTTCTAGTTCCATTAAAAAAAAAAAACAGAAGAGAAAAAAACACTTTTTCCCCTAGAGGTAAATATGGTATTTTTTCCTCAGTCTGGTACGATACAATGACGGCCTTTTTGAGTAAGAGGAGTGAAAAAACAATTTTGTAACAGCACTCTCCACTACAGAAACAGCTAATTTATGTCCATAAAAATTAACAACCATATTCCAAAACTAGAGAACTACCATTTTATTTCTACAAAAACAATCTAAAAAACATGGCAAAATGAATTATAATGATCATATTGCTTCGTTTTAACGGGTCGGACAACTTTTTCTCGTTCGATTTTGAACTTAATCGTAAACATTTTAAAGGTTAAAATCGTTTGAATCGTTTCGCTGGCCACTGTACGTGTCACCGTAAGATTGTGAGCATCTAAAAATTGTGAACTGTTACAATATAACGCATTCATTTTCGGTAGTTTTGATATTGATAGATTACAATCTATCAATGTCAAATCGTCAAATTGTGAACGAACCTACACTTATCGACAGGGTTCATAATCTGTCCGATCTTATCACCCGTACAATTTGAACCGTCCCTGATTGGTAGCCGAATTGGTCGCAGTAACTAAACACCCCGATCAAATGGTTAGAACTGTGACCAAAAGCGCGCGAGCCGAGCGAGCGCTTCTTCCAAGTTGGTCGCAGTTACTTGGCTATTTAGTATTAGCGTAAGGTGTGTTCGTCGCATGCAAGTTTGATACCAGTTCACAATTCGTCGGTTTGCCATGGATAGATTATCAACTATTGAAAAATAATGCTTTAAATAAATTGTAAATGGTTAGTTGTAGTTTACAATTACTACAATAAATATAATATATATACAATATATTATAATATATATATAATTATTATAATTATAATATAACTACATATGGTGTTCATAATCATGCAATCATAAATTATGGTATTTGGTCCAAAAAATAGGAGAGATTTAATCTTAGCATATGTTTGGGCTTATATCGGCAAATCTCTGCTAAAAACGATATGTTTTAGTATGCCTATTTTTGTTATCACTGCTGTGTTACGTTTGGACGTCAATGACATAATTATGTAATTAATGCAACGAGATTTAAACTCATTATCCGATTACAATATCAGATACCATATCTAAACTATTTGGCTTTTATCTGCTGCTGTTTGGATTAAATGATTTGATATTCAAAAAGACTGGTACTCGGCTGTGGTCCATTTTTTTATTTTTATGAAGTGCCTGATCACGTGAAACATCCAATAAAATTATTTACCTGTTCGTTGCAAGGCTGGAAAAAGCCATATTTCAGATTAGGAACTTATGAATTCGGATTAGGAAAATTCATTTAACTTTGGAATACAAATATGCTCCGAATACATAACTTTTTGGACAAAATAAGAATGTTCAAATTAGCATGCTTTAGAATTAAAAACCTTCATTCAATAACTCGAAGTGCTGTTAACGTTGGTATTGACATTTTCTATAACTTTTAATAAAACAAAATCGACTTTCTGATAATGATTTTAAAGTTGATATTTCATTAGTGTACCGTGTGGTGCCAGACGTAAAGAATAGCACCACCCCATTTCCTCCCGTGGGTGTCGTAAAAGGCGACTAAGGGACTTACTAGAGATTGGGCAGCAGCGTTCTCAATGCATTTTTAACACCATACTGCGATCGCCAACCCGCCTGCCAAGCGTGGCGATTATGGAACCCCCCCCCCCAATTGGGGGAGGCCTATGTTCAGCAGTGGACTTCTTTCGGCTGAAATTATGATGAATGATGATGATTTCATTAGTAGGTACCTTTTGCCTCCAAGTTCCAATGTGACTGGCGTAAGATTCTTGACGGCTGCTTCGTAGATGATCTTGCCGATGTTTGTGCCTCCAGTGAAGAAGATGTAGTCGAATTTCTGTTTCAGTAGCTCTGAGGTTTCTTGGGGACCACCTTCTACTACGATCACCGCATCCTAAAATATTACAGGGTTTGAGGATCAGTATTTTTTTGCATGACCAGTATGGCGTCTGAGGTATTGTTAACGCTTTCACTGCCCACGAAGCAGACATAGATCACCATGAACCATAGTATGTGGTCAGTGGTTCATGGACAGGGAACAGTTTAAAAATGACTGTAAGAGGGTTATGCGGAGTTTATCTTTTCGATAGTGCTATTCCAATGGTTCAATATCTAGACACATTTAATTTAGAACCCTTAGTTAAGAAAGTATGCTAACATAATATACAGGATGGCAGGGACATCGAAGAGCAAACAGTAACCATGAATTCAGCACATGACTAGACCCCCTACGTCCGTTATCAAAAAATAAAATCTGCTGTTTCATAAAACAGTGCAACACCTACGCGGTCAAAATGTATGCAACAGCAATTCTTTTTGACGCCTTGGTAGTAAAACCGACTCGTAAGCCGTGACGGAAAACGGCATGACGCTCTCTTATGCCGTGATAGTCTATATTAAAAATATTATTGTCTTGTATTTATATTCTGTGTATATAATTTTAATAAGAATAATAAGAAAAATATATAATTTTTTTCTTCATATTTATTTATTGGGTTTCTTTTATTACAAATTCTTTCAATAACCACCAATTTCGATGTTTCACATTTGCGCGGGGCGTCCCGTGACAGCAAACTTTTTTTTTTAGTAATGTACGAATTTTTTACTATTATTCAACGCAGGGGAGTTCAGAATCATGAACTGAATCCATGGTACCAGGGCCTCAAGTCTGCTATTACAATAGTGTCAGAATGGTCTCGCCATTGTTAGTATTTGACAGTGTTTGTATGGCAAATCTGTCAAAAACTCACAATGAAGAGACCATTCTGACACTATTGTAATAGCAGACTTGAGGCCCTGGTTGCGGTCGATATACCATTCTGTATAACAGAGAGCTATTGGAAGTTTATAAGGGGACCTCAGAAATCGGGCATTAATTATTGTATAGGGTGCAATATGGCGAGATCTTAATCAGATTGGTGATCTCAGTTTGTTATTATTTGGAGACTAGAGGTCACTGCTGCCAATCCTTCGAATTTTAAACTTTTACTTTAAATAAAGGATAAGGACATTCAATATAAGGAAGTCCTTAATTACAACATTAAATGTGCTCCAAAAATACGACGTGAAAGTGGAGCAAATTTTGGTGCGTTTGACATTGTACTCAATTAAAGTCCAACTTAAAGCAAGTGAAGGGAGATATTATGTTAACTATTTAAATTATAATAATGTTTAACCTTCATTGTATCCAAATGTTCAACAAAGTTCAACCATTAATTTGGTATTTAGTTCCGCAGATCTGTATCAGTTTTGTATAGCTGATGACCAGTTTAGTTGGAGCAGGCTGGTTCAGTTCTATACCAACAATGTACTCACATGGATTAGTAACCTAAGTACCTATTATGTATCTCAATGATACCTGCTGTGCTTAGTAGTATGTATGAGGAACAGGGTGTATAGTTCTCTCATACTCTATGGAAAAGGGAGGATCTTCCGACCAGACGGGCGTTGTGTCTGGTGGGCTACTGCCCGACGATTGATGTCGGGATGTTGTATACATGATAGTCGCGCGGTGAACTCTGATTGCGCGATGCAGGGTTTGTGTGACGTCAGGCGGTGTAATAGATGCCGCCGCCACAGTAGTTTTGTTTGAGATAAAGACTTCTGCTGTGTACCATTAAATATTATAACAAATCTATACTTACATTATCCAAATACTTGGGCAGAGTCTCAGTCACGAAAGCAGCGCACGCGACTGCCAGTTCACTAGGCTTCACAATTACGGTGTTACCCCCAGAGATGGCACCAGATAAGGGCAGCAGCAGCAGTTGCAGGGGGTAGTTCCATGCACCGATCACGAGCGTCACACCGTAGGGGTCGTTGTAGATGACCACATCGTCCAGCATGTTTACGAAGCCTTTTTCTGGCTGGGGAAGAGGAATTTAACGTTAGCATTGTGTCAGAATTTTGAGTCTTTCAGGAGATCTTCTTCTTTTCGTGTGGTTAGTGATTAACCTGGTGTCAGAGTTTCTATGCCGCCTATGGGTCTCAGACTTGGCTACACATGCCGTCGAGGAATACCTCTCAGCCATACTCACGATGTCTTCCTTCACCGTTTTTTAAGCAAGTGATAATTATGCAATATGCACATGAATCCGAAAAATTGAAGCTTCTAGCTGCACTTGCCTTGGTGCTTGTCATGCGAAGGCGAAGGCGCAATTACGACCAATCCATCGCCTTTATTGGGTTCATCTACTACTACAGGACGCGCTTCGACTTCCGATATGGAAACATCGACATCGAACGTATGTTGAAATTCGCAATAGACATGCATCTTCCTCAGCGGTCACAGCAAGACTGACACTGAACTTTCGCATGCGACTATCGTCGGGTGTACGCGTGCATTGTGCGTCTAGTCACTGCAACAAGTACGAATAGCAAGAGCGTGCGAGCGACTCGAGACCTACGACTTGGCAGTCCGCCGGTCACACCACTAGGCTATCACTGCTGTGATGTGCTGCTGTGGTGCTGTTCTAGGTGATGATATTAAACAGGTGACTGGGACAGACTGGATGCGGAAGGCAGAGGACCGGGTGTTGTGGCGCAGCTTAGGAGAGGCCTATGTCCAGACTCCAGCAGTGGATTGCGGTAGGCTAGGTTTATTGATTGAGGAGATGAGATTTTTGTGCCTAGGTCTTTCAAGACTGCTGCTTCTAGTTGTATGGTTAAAGCCATAGGGCAGGTAGATGTTAAGATTATATTTCTAAAGTTTGCAAGTTTATGATGAAGCATACCGTGACCTCGTAAAAACTTATGAATCGAACATATTGCGTCTGTTTGTGTTATGTAATATGATTCTGACAAAATATGCAAACCTACCTACGTAGTAAGTGTTCTAGTGTTCAAATGTAGGTAACTAGCTGTTGCCCGCCACTTTGTCTGCGATCCTGGATGAAAAGAAGCCTATTTCCTTACCCAGGGGCCTTACTCCCGATTCGAGTTTGATTTTGTTTCCGATTCGATCTCGTTTCGATCCGAACTCGATTTAAAACCTTACTCCTGAACCAATTCGAATCGTAAACCAAGATCGACATAGCTTCGAGTAATATCAGCGTCGTTTTATGCGTATCCGGCGGATTACGTCATCGTCAAGTGCTCTATGTCTTTTAGGTAGTTATCTCACTCGATCTGAATAAAGTAGCTTTTTGATTTCGTGTAATTTGACGATTTGTAATTTGAAGTTTTGATCCAGCAACTCGATACCTATCTGTCAGATGGCGTGCGGAGTATGAACTTTTCGATCCTAATGAATCTTTCGATCGAAGTTAGTTTCGCTTCGAACCACCGCACGATCGTGCGCTAATGTCGGATTCAAGAGTATGGATCGGTATTTAATTCGAATCCAATTCGATTGATTCAGAACTCGATGCTGTCGGGAGTAAGGCCCCAGGTCATGGTCTATCTGTGTGCCAAATTTCATCCAAATCCGTTCAACCGTTTTGCGTGATAACGTAACAAACAAACTCACTTTCGCATTTATAATATTAGTTAGAATTTTATATGCTGAGCCGCTGCTTTCAGAGTACCCACGAATGACGTCATTAATAGTCAAGGACTGAACGTACTACCTAGTCTACTATGTAGTTTCCGAGTGCATAGTTCATTGTTAATCATGGTTGTTAACAATTAATTACGTCAAGTTTTCAATATTTGCGTGCCAATAATTACTCGGGCTTGTTATGAACTACGCGTGAAACGGAAGTGTGAAGTTTCTAGATTAATTTATGCACTTTCTTATTCCGCAGTTATAGCTTCTAAAGAAGCATTTAGGAGCGTAGTAATTTCGGACAAGTGAATTATGATACAAGTGATACAACATTTTCTTATAATTATAATGGTTCGGTTATAGGCCTAGCGTAGATCTTCCTACAAGCTAGATCAACGACCTAGGGAAGGTCACGGGAATCCGCTGGATGCTGGTAGGTAGCTTAGGACCGGTCGTTGTGATGATGCATAGAGGATGCATCTTAGGCATCCTCTAAGCGTTGTCAGCAGTGGAAGTTTTTTGGCTGGGATGTAAGAAAATAATGATGAAGTCATTCTGTTCAGCCTTGACGTGAGGCGAAGATCGTTGGTTTTATTCGAAACTATTAGGAGAAACCTGATAAATAAACGTTTAAAGCCTTAATTTACACTTCAAAACGCCTGGTGATACTGAATATTTTTTAGAAATAGGTACCTACTTATACAAAAACCGCATTAAGATGTATTTCCGGTCAGCAAGCTAATTCTTAGCAAAGCCGATTGGTATCTATCTAGGTAGTTATGTTAATTCTGAGTTCGAGTAAAGCTAGTGTACCTACTCATAGAACAAAACAACATAGGTACTCAGTGGTCTCATTTGATGACACGTCTATTTGTAGTTTTTAGATAGATACAATCATATCGACGGGTAAAAGGTAATAAGCGACATTTTTCATTTATCTAAAATAAGTCATGAATGCCATCCTCCTTAAAATAAGACTTTAAGTAGGATGGCATGTATAACTCATTTAAAAAAAAAAGTCGCTTGTTTTACCTTTTAACCGTCGATGTACTCTTTATTATTTCCACCATAAAAATACCGATTTTTGCCAATTTTTTAAGCATAGGCGAGCAAGTAAATATTTGAGCGGGAGTTGAATGATAATTTAACATAGAAACCAGCCGACAGCAAAACGGGAAAATGTTTTGGATCTGTCAGATTATTTGCCAGTATTTTGGTGAAAGGATGAATACTTTTTGATTATGATAGTTTACGAGTAGGTAGGTAATACTAAAACAACCAACTGATGTTCCTCTTAAAAACGATGTTTAGGCATAAAATTGACGTATAGTAAAAAACAAGTTTGAGTAAAGACATTGAAGAATCCGTTAGCCAAGTCTAAAGTCGACATAAACAGGTTGTGCGAGACAAAAAACGGCTTACTCACCTATAATGAGTTTTTAACCAGATGAGAATTATTTAATGAGAATTTATATGATGTGGAAATAATGGTCTAACCGGCATTAGCTACACTTGTACTTCATATAATCTTTTCCTACCTGATGAGGATACTCTTTCATTGATCATGACCTCGGTCGGTGTTGGTGAAAAGCGATGGATGATTGATGAGGACACTACCTACCATTGAACGAGCGTACCTAGAAGATAGCTACTCATACTTGCTTTAAAGGTTGTTGGGTTATAGTTAAGCCCGAAATACACATGCCTGTAACTTGCACAAAAGTATGCGAGTAGCTTGCATGTCACTGTGCCATAACAATTTCTGATTGGTGAATGTTACAATGGCATGCAAGCTTATTTTTAAATAAATCAAATTATTTATTTATTTCAGATATAATTCTTGTCCATAGACACACACTCATACATTTAAATTATAAACTATTTAAAATTTTCAACAGATGAAAACTCAAAATAAAATGTGAGTACTTAATTAAATTTCAATATTCAACAATTCATAAAAAAATAATGATCAAAATTGTCAAATAATTCTAAAAATGTCAGAATCGTATAAAAAAATTAAATGTCAAATAATTAGATAGATAGATAGATAGAATACTCTTTATTATGTACACCATAAAAATTACAGATATAAATGTAGAACTGTTACATAGGGTGTCACAATGGGCGGTCTTATCGCTAAAAGCGATCTTTTACAGACAATTACAAAATTGTCAAAAAAAAAACCGGCCACGTGCGTGTCGGACTACGCACAATGAAGGGTTCCGTACTTGGAAAGAATTTATCCTAAGAACAAACTTAACATTGTAGTTGGTAAACATAATCTTCCATACATTCCAACTTCAAATGTTAGTTTGTACTTTTTTTGTACGCACAATATCGAGAGATTTACCATGTAATTTTAAGACCATAGACTTCTTATAGATTTTCCTGTAATCTATAAGTATAGGACTATTTTCTGTATTTTTTCCAAAATTTTAGGTTCAGTAGTTTCGGAGATAATGGGGGGGAATGGTAAATTTTAGTCTATTTTCACTTATAACTTGAAAAATATATATTTTAAAATTATATAAAAAATATATTTGAGACCCTCATAGTAAGTCCTTTAATTTGATATGTTACACGGTACAGTTTGCAAAACTTTTTTTTTTTAATTTTCTTGTTTGCCCCCCAAAACTGACCCTAATATTCTAAATTCATTTATTTACGGTTCATATCCGTATTCGGGTCACTCAAATTGATACGTATACCAAATTTCAACTTAATCGGTCCATTACATTCGGAGCAAATTGGCTGTGATAGAGGGACAGACAGACAGACACACGAGTGATCCTATAAGGGTTCCGTTTTTTCCTATGAGGTACGGAACCTTAAAAAGTGTTAAAAAAAGTGTGTAGTTTGTAAAGCATTGTACCAGTTACAGGCATATGTATTACGCGCTTTATTAGGGAACAAACGCGGGAAAAAACGCTGCGAAAATGGAAATCATCAAGCAACCGAGAATCAGGTTCTAATCATTCAATGGACTGCTAGGTTGATTCTAAAAATAAAATACTACGAACAAGAGTGCATCTACCTTATCCATACTAATATTATAAATGTGAAAGTAACTCTGTCTGTCTGTTACGTTTTCACGCCTAAACCGCTGAACTGATCGTCATGAAATTTGGCAGAGATATAGCCTGGGATATGGAGAAGGACATAGGCTACTTTTTTACGCGATAACCGACATCCACGCGGGCGGAGCCGCGGGCAAAAGCTAATACACTATACAGGAACAAATAAAATTAGCTGGCGAAACTTCATAGACTAAATAATTACAATGCCGGCGGCGCGGCGGCCGTAATCAGTTGAAGTTACAGAAAATTATTCAGTGTTATATATTTTATTTTTTTGTCATGATTCGATTTCGATACCCGTCACAGCTCTGAGGTTTCACTAGCCTTTTTTATTGTAACCTGTAATTGTCGATTATTTTAAGGCGTTTAAAGTAGGTAGTACACAAAATAATAAGTATATTGTACGTATGAGTATTACGGCACGGTTAGCGCAGTGGTTAAGCGATTGACTGCTGCGCTGCGTGTCGCGGGTTCGATTCCCGCACGGAACAATTAGTTGTTCCGGGTCTGGCTGTTTGTGTATGTGAGTTTAAATGTTTGTAAACGCACCCACGATACAGGAGAAATTCCTAGTGTGGAGCAACGTTTAAAAAAAAAAAACCAACGTTAAGTTGAAGTTCAAGGTCGTAATACTTGTTGAACAATGGAGAAAATAATGCATGTGAATAAATGTAATGAGGCAGAGTTCATTACATCATAATAGACAATGTATGAACCTATGATGTTAGTTTTATATGAATTTATGTCGAGCATGAGTGTTACTGTTAAGGCTCGTACAGACTAGTGCGATATCGCGGGCGCAACGCGATACTTGAAGCACAATTTCTTTGTCGGTGCCTGTCATGTCGCGCCCGCGATATCTCGTGAGTCTGTACGAAGTATATGTATTAAGAGCGTTGTCACCGGTCCACTAGCTCCACTCCTTTAAAAACATATTATCTCGTGACTGAGAAGGAATTATGAAAAACGGCTCAATCAACTATATCGGTAAGTGTGTCTAGAATTTTCTAATACCTTTTACAAAGTTTCATATTTGAGACTCGAAGCAACAAAATACGATCTAGAGGAATGTGGCCGTTTTTATTTAGATCGAATTTTGTTGCTTCGGGTCGCTAGTAAACAGTACTTATTATGTTTTACAATCTGTATGTGTCACAAAATTGTGTACCTTATATTCTTCTCGAAATAACTGCAGATGAAGTTGATTCATTCCAGTCAATATAGCCAGCACATGATAATTTTGGGCTTATTCCACTAATCCCCCCTGAGATTTCCCCTCAGTGGGGAAAACTGAACCCTAATGTAAAAAAAATCACTTTCAGAGGGTCTTGGAATAAGTTTTTTTTTCAATTCTGGTTTTCCCCCCTAAGCGGAATTATCAGGGGTGAATTCTAGACTGTTTTTTATAGATTCCTCTTTTCCTCCTAAGGGGGATTTTCAGGGGGGATTTGTGGAATAAGCTATAATTTTGTAGTTTATGATACTTCAACTTGTTGGCTTGATGCGTTGATTCGTCTACTAGTGATTTTCAACGAATATTTTTATTTTTAAAGCCGATAGCTTACCTTAAGCCTGTTAAGGTTAAAGCATTTAACTTTAAATAAAGAACATCTAAGTAATTTTGACCAATTAGATTTTTTTGTTCCCCCTTGAGAAAGATCGAGTCGACCAAAAAGCCCAGCGTTTACGAGTATTGTTGTTTAATTTAAATATAATTATCTACCAACAACAGCGGCTAAATGTGGGTGTACTATAGGGTCACCTCTGCCTTACCTTTCGAAGAATACAGGCGTGATGTTATGTTATGTATACACTAATACTAAAGCTGAAGAGTTTGTTTGTTTGGACGCGCTAATCTCTGGAACTCTCAGTCGAATTTGAAAAAATCTTTTTGTGTTTGATAGCCCAATTCTTGAGGAAGGTTATAAGTCAAATAAATTTTACGACCATAACGAGGCGGGGGAAACCGCGGGGCACAGTTAGTGTTAAATATAAAGTCATATGTGGACTTTCTAAAGTTAATCGAATGAGAGGGAATGACACATAGAAAATTGGTCGATGACTCGGCCAATATGTTGAGAGTCGATAAGGGTGACGCAATTGAAATTATTGTTTTAAAATGTGGCTCCCGAGCTCTCTAAACGCACATATAATTAAGATACGAATACATTTAATGTATTTTTAATATCAGTCAAAAGCCACAAGAAAAATCAACGTTGATACCTAAGTGAGTATTGTTTTCCAGTCAACCGGATAAATCTGCTTCTTAATTCAATGCAACAAGGAAAAAAATTAAAGGGCCAACCAACAATCACACCGTTCACACCGTTAAAACTTCAAAACATTAAATCTAAGCTTAATGTAACAACTTCTTATAGGTTAGCACCGTATGCCCCATAAACCTAATAATTGTGCCACAAGCACTATACTATAAAATTAATAACTAAGTAGGAATATAACAAAATAAAACGTTAGGTACTTTGAGTACCGCAGGAGACGCCCTAGGCGGCGGGAATGTATTGCCGATTCCCGGCCACCGTAGGCGCGGGCTTGCGGACGACGAGCTATGGGCAGCTCGCTGTCCGGTAAGGACCAGGCTCGGGTCAACGACGTCGACGGGCTTTTTTTTTTTTTATGCCTGCCAGGGTTTGTCAGAAAGGGATACCATGGCCCTGGCACACAGGCAACTGAAGGAACTCGGGTGGGTGTTATTCAGTAAAAGTCTGACACGCTCTCCCGCTTCGCCTAGAGCGGGAGAAGTTATTTGATTAGTTTCCACCCCAAAAAAAAGGACTATTCCTAACATCATAAACAACAACTTTTGTTCTATGACTTTTTACTAAACATAATACATACATTTACCCAAAACAAACCTACAAGATTTTGTTGCTCTATAAATTTAGAGCGTCGCATTTAAATATTTTTATTTTTGTATGAAAGTCTGATGAATCATTAAAAGTCATAGAACAAAAGTTGTTGTTTATGATGTTAGTAATAGAGTCCTAAGAGGTTGTTAGTGTTTTATCAATAACCCTGTATATTCAATAATAATTTATGTTTGAGTGTCGAATTTAATAGAAACAAATCTTTTATAATCACTACATATTATAAAACAAAATCCTCCGCCGCGTCTGTCTGTCGGTCTGTTCGCGATAAACTCAAAAACTACTGCACCAATTTTCATGCTGTTTTCACCAATGGCTATCCATTGGTGAAAACAGCATGAAAATCGGTCGTGGATCTCGAGGGGAGGTTTTAGTAGATAATTTGTTAAGTTTTTGTATACATTAACGAAGGAAGGAACTGCTACACCATGGCGGTGAAATTTTTTAACAAACTACTGGAAAAATAAGAAACATGAATAACTTAGATTTTAATAAAACTTTAAACAATTGGCTTTGTGACAGATGTTTTTATTCAATAGATGATTATTTAAATTTTAAACACACATGATGTATAACTTTATTTTAAGATCACTTATTTAAATTATAATTATTGACATTATTTATAAATCTAATCAATGAATTGATGAACTGTCTTGACTATGAGCTAAAATCTAATAAACTAGTTAAAAATTTTTTTACAATGTTAATGTGCCTAATTAATTAATAACGAAGCAAGACTGTAAATTTTATTATGATGATGTGTGTGACTAATGAGAATGACTAATGATAATTATATTGATGTAATTTCATAATACTGCATGTAAGTACCTATTAATTCGAATATAGTGAGACTACAATTATTTTACCACTGTTATTATGTATGTACCTACCTATAATCTGGCAAATAAATAAATTTCATTTCATTTCAGTGTTATCTAAAACAAAATTACAACAGTAATATTTTTATTTTCTTTAATACCTATCTAAAACAATAACTGTGTAGGTGTAGGTATACCTACACGGTAGTTTTCGCATTTTTGAATTGATTAAGAGCTTGTTGATTTTTTGTTATCATTTATAATAATGAACATTTTATTATTTTTCTAAATAATTATGTTAAAAAGATAACAATTTAATGTATTTAACACCATTTCGCAAAAATTGTTGCTTAGCTCCAAATTGCCCTCCAAAGCGACGATAACTGGTGCAATGTGGGTGTACTAGGTATATTAAAACGGGGTGAATAGAGATGCAAGGGTGAATCGGGACGTTTTTAAAAATAGTTTAGTTTAAAAAAAATTGTTTAGTTACACGGTAGAAAAAATGAAAACTTACACAACATAACATCACGCCTGTAATCCCTAAAGGGTTAGGCAAAGGTGTACTGTAAAACAGGGAGAATAGGGATGCAGGGGTGAATCGGGACAAAACTTTAAAAGGGATTGAAATAATGTAATTTGTTGTCAAAAAGGACTGTAATGTATTTACTGTATTATAATTAACGATTAAGTGTCCTTGTTGGCAACAAACTATATTATTTCAACGTTAAAATCCTTTTAAAGTTTTGTTCCGATTCACCCCTGCATCCCTATTCACCCCGTTTTACGGGACGCCTCTGCCTAACCCTTTAGGGATTAGAGGCGTGATGTTATGTTGTGTAAGTTTTCATTATTTATACCGTGTAACTAAACTTTTTTTTTAAAGGTATACACGATTACATATCAAGGTTTCTCAGGCTCATTGTACGGATATTCTTTACGAGATCAGCTTATACTGAAAATGTATAGCTTGATAAGTAGCCGTGGGTACTAGCTTTGTCACGTTGTTCTGAACGTGTTATGTTTTCATAATAAGTATTTAATTATCTTAATTATCTATCTATACTTTTTAGTCCTTTACAAGGACTCACAATTTCACTACCGTGAAGGCGCTACCCCGAGCAAATTCTTGCCATAGAGCGTTTTTCAAAGGCTATTAAGAGCGAAGCAACAAAATACGATCTAGAGGAATGTGGCCGTTTTTATTTCGATCGAATTTTGTTACTTCGTGTGTCAATATGAAACTTTAAAAAAGGTATTAGAAAATTCTAGACACACTTACAGAGATAGTTGGTTGAGCCGTTTTACATAGTTCCTTCTCAGGCACGAGATAATATGTTTTTAAAGGAGTGGCGCTAGTGGACCGGTGACAACCCTCTTAATTCATAAATTAAAAAGAAAAAAATAAACTACATACCTAAAAGCACATTATTAATGCACGTTCTCATTTGTTTTTGTGTTATGCAGGATGATTGGTAAAACCCTAACAACCTCGCAGGACTGTATTACTACCATCATAAACAACTGCTTTTGACTTTCATCATCATCATCATCATCATCAGCTTATAGCAGTCCACTGCTGGACATAGGCCTCTCCAATAGCACGCCATTCAGCTCGATTCTCGGCAACTCTCATCCAGCTGCTACCAGCCACCCTGCGGAGATCGTCGTTTCACCTAGCCTGAGGACGTCCTACCTTAAGTTTGCCGACTAAACTATGACTATGACTTTATACAAAACATAATACATTTACCAAAAACAATCTTTCAAGATTTCGTTGTTCTATTCCTTTAGAGCGGTGAATTTAAATATTTTTATTTTTTATGAAAGTCTAATGAATTAATTATCAAAAGTCTTAGAACAAAAGTTGATGTGAATGATGTTTTCATATTATAGTCCTGAGAGGTTCACATCATATTCGCTAGTAATAAATCGCTTTGTAAATAAATTACTACAATTATTGATTGCATGCATCTTTTGCTAAAGTTGACGTTCTATTAATTTGAGGATTACACTCATGGATCTAAATAATTCACGTTTTATATTATTTAAAAAAATCGTTTTTCTTTTTTTACTACAATACTTAACGAACGAAAAGAAAACAATAGCACCACCCCATTTCCTCCCGTGGGTGTCGTAAAAGGCGACTAAGAGGCTTACTAGAGAATGGGCAGCAGCGTTCTCTATGCATTTTTAACACTACTGCGATCGCCAACCCGCCTGCCGAACGTGGCGATTATGGAAAATTACCCTCCTTTTGGGGGAGGCCTATGTCCAGCAGTGGACGTCTTTCGGCTGAAATTATGATGATAATGATACTTCCAAAAATTGTGTGAATTAGGCGTGTGCAGGGAGCGAGACAGAGCGGGACAGAGAAGAATCGAACGCTCAAGCGCGTGGGCGAGGCGCAGTGCAGCGCATTCGTCTCTGCCATACAAATATCGACCTTACATCAGTTGAAAATAAATAAACTTACATTTGCTCGAGAGCGCATCGCAGCGGAGAGACGCGCGTCTCAGGTGGTTTATTCTCAACTTTATTTTTAGGTACGCAACGTTGATATTATTTTTGGCAGTTACAACCACGCCGCGCTGCACCTCACCAGGTGTGCCCATAAGTAGAAAAGAGGTGACTAATAATGACGTACGTATTATATTTAAAAAAAAAAACTACGTCACGAACACGATATAGAATCTACAAATCAGAAACGTTTTCTGCAGCAGACACTATTAGAGGTGGTATAAGACATCCGACTTATCTCCTTATCTACCTTGCCTTTTCCCAGCTTTGTTAGGTTGGCTTCCAGTCTAACCAAATTCAGCTGCATATCTGTATTTTACATGGACCGGCTGCCTATCTGACCTCCACAACCCAGTTACTGGGTAAGATTTAATTAAATGTTCTGTCATTGAACCAAAATTATGAGTTAGTGGCATTGATATACTAAAAAACCCGTTAGTGGTAAAAAGCACGTGGTGACCTGCACACGTCGCGCAGAAATCTGTGCATTAGAACGAGACGCAGAGTAGGACAGACACATGTCTACGTCACAAGTGCCTGGGCCACAACGTACGCAGCTCTCAGTATGTATGTTCATGCATTACAAAATTGCTCTGCCTTGCTCTGCCCTGCGCTGCGTAGACCTGCGTCTCAGCATACGTTTAGCCTTAATCTGATCATCCGCTGTTGTGGCACAACTTGGGAAAGTCCTATATCCAGCAGTAGACTGAAATGGGCAGAGTTGATTAAAAGCTTGAATAAGATTGCTCACCTTCTCAGGCTTAGCCCAGTCCTCCAAATGATGAATAGTATTCTTCAGATCGTTGACCAAGTAGTCCACTTCCAGAAGCACTGCCTCCATCTTGCTCCTCCTCAGATCCTTGCGGAGGGCTTCTATCATTGCGGTGCGGTTCTCCTCGTACATCCGAAGGAGGTTCTTGAGCTGTTGGAGACGCCATTTTATGGGTCGGGTGACGCCGCGGTTGAATGTGTCTCTTGCCCTTTGGACCGACTGCGGAAAAACAAGATTGTTTATTTTTCGATTGTTTTGGAATCAGACAAAAATTTAAAAATTTACGATATAGTGTTGGATAAACTTATTTGTTATAGTTGTTGCGTTTTAGCATGGCAATAACGGTCATTGGACCCACGTACATGTTCTCTAGATTTTTTTTTTTCATAAACTGAAATAAAGTCCGTTAACGTCCTGAATCAATATCTATCGTGATCTTCAACATGTGCCAATAACGAGAAACCATACATAGTTTATTGTTTGGGTTCCTACAGGATATAAGGGACAGGGCAATGATGGCCCCTATGGCCATTGTAAAACGTAACAACTATAAACCACAGATGTCAATATTGCTACAGCCAAGTAGGTAAAGAGTTTAAGAACAATCGGAAATGGCGCAAATACCTATGGACCAACGTCGTGTCGTAGGACGTTCAAGGGGTAAAACCAGAGCGGGGTAATTGCATGACACACTTTAGCAATGGGTTTCATTTTGACAGTTCAACAACATTCATTGCGGTTTAGGTTGTTGAGCAGACAAATTTTTTGAACATAAATGAAGCAATGGATTAGCAATATAATTCAAAATCATTCAAATTGTGATTGATAGTGTGTTACGCAATAAGGAAGCAGGGGCCGTATTATGAAGTTATAAATGCCATTATGATTCCTGACCGAAAAAGGATGGTGTTAGCGGTCATGTATAGCTCCATCTCTCTTGCACTGGAATCATGATGGCATAGTCATAATACGGCACCTGGAATGTCTGCCTTTTCACTACGTTTTTTTTTGTTCGACCAAAATTAGGAGCCTTAACGCTGCCGCGACGCGACGCATAGGCACCGCTCGTAGCGTGACTCGCGGTGCCTATGTGTCGCGTCGCGTGTCGTGTTGTGGGATCCTTTATTCTTTTTCTATCGAGATATCTATGCAAATTTACGACTTTGCAAACACAGCTGCAAACGATCTACGTAATGATGACGCAAGGTCAAGATCAAGAAACAATACGGAATCCATTAGCATCGCGAGTTTCTTGCGACTGGATCACATAGCATTCACAGCTGAATTCTAATGTGATTTCGACTGTAAGAAATTAGAATCTCACGTATGCATTCGCAACGTGGCTTGTTTATGTACCTATTGTGTCTTGAATACACACCTTTACATTTTTTTTTTAAAGAATGATGTCAGTGATTACGGATTCAGTATACTCTATAAATAGCTTTTTATTAGTAGTAATTTTCCTTGTAGTTAAATGTATAAACATATTTGTTATTAAACAAAAATAGGCATTATTGTTAGTAGATACCGATTTCACGTAACTGGGTAGGAACTATATGTAGTAGTAGTATATAATATAGTATGTTAGAAACTAACGAACAACAATTTATTATCTCAACAATTATCTTTTGTTTATTAAACGCTCAGTGGCTCAGTCCATGTAAGTAATTATTATGATACTTGTTTATTGAACAAGATTGTACGAAGAATCTCTGCTTATTTATTTCTCTTGTTAACACGATGTTAGAGAATAGTTTCCGAATTGTTAGTAAAATATTTATTTGAGGTCAATCGATGAATCCGACTCGGCTGGGCAGCGTTCGGGAAGCTATGCAATATTTCTCGTCCCACATACCACAGTGTCTCAAGACGAAAGTCTTTGACCAGTGCGTATTGTCAGTAACGACCTATGGCACTGAAACGTGGTCGCTCACAATGCGCCTTATTAGAAGGCTAAAAGTCATCCAAAGGGCAATGAAGAGGGCTATGGCTATGTTTGGAGTTTCCCCACGTGATCGAATCAGAAATGAAGAGATTCGCAGGAGAATCAAGGTAACCGACAAAGCTTGAAGAATTGCCAAACTTAAGTGGCAATGGGCAGCGCATGAAAGGTTCTGTAGTGGCGACCACGCACCGGAAGACGTAGCGTTGGAAGGCCTCCCACAAGGTGGACCGATGACCTTGTGAAGGCCGCAGGAATCCGTTGGATGCGGGAAGCACAGAACCGGTCGAAGTGTCGGTGCTTGGGGCCTCCCCCAAGCACCGACCGGTTCTGCCTATGTTCAGCAGTGGACGTCTTTCGGCTGAAATGATGAATCTCAGTAAAAATCATCATCCTGGTCATTATCATTACTTCGGGCTGTTACTGAGGCTTTTTTTATTTTATTTTTTATTAGGTTCACAAACAATTGAATACACTGATACAAACACATAATACATTTTAAATTAAAATAACAATGCATCAGTTACTTATAGGTAAACACCACATGCCTAAAATAATGAATCATAGAAATAAGCTGACTTACTTAGTAATAAGCGCTAATATTAAAAATTTATCTTAATGAAATTCTGATTGAAAAATTGGTAAAGGTAAAACTGAATAATCTTTGATATTATAAAATTGATAAGAATTGGATAAAAAGTATTTTAAAAATTGGTAAGAATTTATTCAATAAAAATAAAAAATAAACATAAACAATCAAAAAAAAAATTAACATCGGCAAGTATGTACACAGATATGAAATGAATATCGATGCCTAACAGCCAAAAAGGGATAAGCGACATTTTTTTTTTTGCGAAATCGACTTTTTGTTTTATGGTTAGAAACAGCTTTTTTTTTCTGCGTCTATTGTTTGTCGATTTCGCAAAATAATGTCGCTTATCCCTTTTTGGCTGTTAGGCATCGATATAAATAATAATAGGATAAAAAAGAATCAAAAAAAAAAAAAAAACTTATTGATAACATTGGTACAAAATCCATTTGTGTAGTGGTGTGTCTAACCCTTCGGGGATCACAGGCGTGATTTTATAATATTATGTGTTGTTGTTTTGATGGTCTTTTTTTATGCTAAAAATATTATATTAATGTTGGTATTACGTTGATATCTTAAATCTTTAACTGTCACATCGTTAAGCGGCTTAACGTAATTTATCATCAAAATGGATACACTCAGACTAAAGTTTTGGTGTATAATTCATTAAGGTTTTGTGTAAATTAGCTGAAATATGACGATGGTAGTTCAATGTCGGAAAAACTCATGCCAACCGGTTTAAAAAAAATCCAAAGTATAAGATTTTGCGGAACATAACATGTTTTGTTAATTTGGGAGGGCTTGAACAAAGTTATCACCACCTACAGTATGTCGGTCGATTTCTGGGACACCTTGTAGTAGAGTTATATGTAAATAAAAAAATCTAATCAAATAAAAAATAAATAAATCCTGCAAATATTTGAAAAAGTTAAGAATTGATATGTAAAAAAATGTTGATGAGCAAATGGACTGTATGTATTTTAAATGATCGGAGGATGATGAAAACACTTTAAATATGATTATCTGCTATTTATTAACAATAATAACTACTTTAAAACAAAATATTTCTTCAATTAAAGTATAAACGTAAATATGTATAAAAATGTAGTTCTTAAAAAAAAGGTGGCATCCCAGCCAGTCGCCAACATACCGGTTTACATATCAATTCATAACTTTTTCAAATATTTGCAGGATTTATTTATTTTTTATTTGATTTGATTGGACATAAAATACAATAAAAATACTCCAAGTAGTTCAATTAATCAAGTAGTTGTAGAGTGCGAATATAAAAAAAAAAAACTCTTTTCTAATTTTTACTTTTAAAACTGTACCTATAGAATCAAAGTTATAGGGAATTTTATAAGCTTTCATTTCATCTTAGAATATTTTTCGCTACAATGCACTATTTTTGAGATATTGGCGAAAAACCTAAAATTGAGACCTTTTTCACCCCCCCCCTGTCCCTCCACCTCGCGTCCTAGACGTCAGGATTTTTAGTATGTTTTCTTCGCTTAGGTTCCCGCTCACGCACTCTATCTCTATACCCTCCTTTGAGTCATTCCTTAATTGAACTAAAGTAGGATGAACATCAGTTACATTTCAATCTAACCCTCATGCTCGACGCAACAGGCTGATACAAAGACAATACGACGGAAAAAAATTGGTATTTTATGCTCTGTTACCCGTGCGAAGCCGGGGCGCTGCTAGTTTGTTTAATAAAAACGTAAAAAATATAAAAACTACTGTAAATCCGGTATTTAGAGGTCGCTATGGAATGTGGTTTATTTTAAAAATAAGTAGGTACTGGTACTGGGCAACTAGTGTGGTGGCTTCTACAACACCACATGTGAACTACGCATCAAAGACCTGACGTCACAAATCCTGCATCGCGCAGAGTTTACTGCGCGACTAGCATATAACAACATCCCGACATCAACCGTCGGGCAGTGGCCCACCATACACAACATCCGTCTGGTCGGAGGATCCTCCTTTTTCCATAGAGTATGAGTGAACTTTAACACCCTGTTCCTCATACCTCTATACTAGAATCAATTAACTATTTTTGACGTTCAACAATGCCTTTTATATGCCTCTTTGAAATGAATGATTTGACTTTGACTTTAACATCACGCCTGTAATCCTCTACGCAGAGGTGTACTATCACGGAACATCGAACCACCATATTATGGACTATTCTTGCTTGCAGCGCTCGGCCGCTATAGTAACGCGCTCATCAATCAATAGCATCGCAGCAGATTTTTGCAGAGCCTCTGTGTTTGTAAAATAAAAATAAGACATCTGTGATCATTGTAACAGAGCCTGAAATATTTTTTTGAACAAGTTTTTTTTTATTGGTCGTCGTAAAAAGGGGCGGTAAGCAGATGTAGACATCCATGAGCACGGGATTTTGTTTTGAAAGTGTGCCGATTCGGATGTCCCCCATAGTACCTATACGTACCTACCTACATGTAAGTACACGGGTACACATACATTTCGCGGGTCCATACCATCAACCGGGTACAAACCCTATAACACGTTGCCGACTTGGGAATCGAATCCAGGACATCATACTTAGCAGTAGCCCACTACACTAACGAGGCAGTTGAATCGAAATAAGTATTTGTGTTTGTATAATAAAATCATACAGGGTTATTTTAAATTGGCTAGCCAAACTCCAGTGTAGGGTGGGCGTTTTGGGGGACTGTCTTATGTAATTTTGACGTTCGAAAAGTGCTGATTCTCAGCCTAATTTGAATAAATGCCATTTGATTTGATTCCGCAGACGCGATGGGTGTCGACATCTAAACACGATAAATATAAAATTAAAAATGTCGTGTTTTTTTTGGGAGGTTAACGTTACCTCTGTTCGTGTTTTTACTTGAAGTACGAGTTGAGAAAAACTGTTTTGTTATGTTTTATCGTATTTAGATATCGATACCCAACAGGTCCGTGAAGTTTACACAAAACAAAATTGCAGATTTTTTTAACTGATATTTCAAGAGACGTAACAATAACTGCGGTCGATGACCCCACAAAAAAAATATATTATCATGACATGTCTAGATATCGACACGGATAAAGCGGAGTTTCGCTAGCCAATTTAAAATAACCCTGTATGATGTTGCAAGTGTCAAGCAAGAGTTCACGTGCTTAAATATTTTGTATGGAGATTCTCAAATTTAAGCAGCTTTAACAATATTACAGTACACTCATTATATACGAGTACATTGAATTTTAACTAGCAAGTTCACATACAATTTATTCTGGGTTTACTGAATACATTTACTTTTGCCTGCTTATAAATATTTTGTAATTATGTATATTTTTTTCAATTACCTACTTTTTTCTATAGTATTTATTTATTTAACAATTTATGTACACACATATAAACAGACAAGAAGAAAGGAACAAAATACGTACAAAGGTGATGCTTATAAGTAGTAAGTATAGACTTACTACTACTTACTTATATGAGCTATGTGTTTGTATTTATGATAGCATAAATACAAACACATAGCTCATATTCACACACACCAATACATCAACACATAACATCATACAAACATCACCGCAACATCTTTTAAATAAATTTTTGTCTAAATATTTTGCATATACTTAATCATTTTTAGTTTTACCCACCTTACGAATGTAATACCGAACGTAATAATGTAAGACCGAACACCTGCTAAATGTCTCGAAATATTAAGTTCAGTATAAAGTGCTTATGTGTCTGATTATTGGAGAACGAGGAACACTGACATACCGTTTTTTTTTATTTTTTTTATCTAGGGCATCTCAGAGTGTAACCACTAAGGTTCCGACTCTTTAACCGGACTTTCCTGTGGTTGCCTTAAGCTCCTATCGAAACTTAATGCCTCCAGCCAGGGCGTAAAAAACTACAAACTAAATGACTGCTGCTCGCTAAGGGCACCCCCTATGGGGTACGAACCTCGGCTTAGGGCAGCTGAGTCGGAGGGAGGGTGGCAAGGGACCGACGGTGGCTGGATAAAATCAGTGTTTTGATTATTATCCTGGGGAGTTTGGATTACATGCTGCTCAGCTAAAACGCGTGCTGGCGCTTCACTTACAGTCAAGGGTCGGGGAGGACTATTCGTTAGTCGGGGATTTCGCGCGGGGCCTCGGCGGCGAGGTCGGAATGACGATCGTGTATTGTGTGCTCTTATCTTGCGAACTGTACTAGTTTCCCTACGACTCTCCTGGAGGAGTGACCTACCGTGATACAACAAACCATATTTATATGCACGACATGAGATCTTATTATTTGTATTTTTTTTTTTTCATTGCTTTATACGTATAAATTGTTATTGTTAAGGTTGTTATTGCGATGCTGGAAATAAATGTTTTTTTTTTTTAAATAAATTTCTAATGAAATCGCTTCTAGCATAATTGACCTGCGATAGGAAAGTAGATATAAAGATGTAAACAACGTGTGTAAGAGTAGAGGAGAAAAAAAAAATACATAAAATAAAAATAGCTATATAGCTAATAAATACTTATAAACATACAATAAGAGTATATACATACTTACATAGTAGTTTTGAGCAAGTGTGTTGATTATTTGCCTTCTCTGTATGAGAAGAGGGCTTTGGCATGTAGTGGGACAACAAAATGTTGGTATTATTATCTATACATATACAGGGTTATTGGTAAAACACTAAAAACCTGTATTACTAACATAAACAACAACTTTTGTTCTATGTCTTTTACAAAACATTTAAGTACCAAAAATAAACCTTAAAGATTTTGTTGCTCCATACATTTAGAGCGTTGAATTGAAATATTTTTATTTTTGAATGAAAGTCGGATTAGTTAAAATCTGATGGTTTATTAAAAGTCATAGAACTCAAACTCAAATAATTTATTTCAATTAAACCATTTATAGGCACTTTTGAATTGTCAAGGAGTCGGTCAGTAAGAAAAATGAAGCTACATGCTCATTCCAAAGCGTAGTAGGTACCTATGGAGTCGAACGGGTAAGAAACTCCATGGACACTCTTTGTTAAATTGTTACAAAAATATTAGTAGTTTATTTAAAATGTTGAATTTATGACTAAATGTGAAAACGATGTAAAAATAAAAATAGGTACACACGGCTACACATCAAGCTATACATTTGCAGAATAAGCTGAGCTCTCATTATACGGAAATCCTATACAATGCGAGATCAGTTTATAATGGAAATGTATAGCTTGATGTGTAGCCGTGTGTACAACAAATAGAAAAAAAAAAAAAAAAACAATTCAAAAATAAAATAATTAAAATATGTTGTAACAAAAGTTGTTGTTTATGATGTCACTAATATAGTCCCGAGAGGTTGTTTTTTAGTGTTTTATCAATAATCCTGTATGTATACAAATAAATATAATTGAAGTGTCTGTTTGTAATGTTATTATAACAGTTTTTTACTAAATACATACGACAGTATTTATAACAAAAAAGCAATTTTTAAATTTTTTGTCTGTCTGTCTGTTTGTTCCGGCTAACCTCCGAAACGACTGGACAGATTTTGACGGGACTTTCACTGGCAGATAGCTGATGTTATTTAAGGAGTAACTTCGGCTACTTATTTTAGAAAAAGCAACGCGAGCGATGTCGCAGCCAGTAGCTAGTTATATTATACAGTAGTACAATATTGTATGTACGTACATTGTATTGTACGTAGGTACATACAATGTGTTGTGTAACGAATATGTCGGTTATCTTAGTGCGTTGGCCTCAATAAAGAACTGCTATCAGTCAAAGGCCTATTTGTTGATGTTGAGGCGACGATAACCGACTTTTAATGATTTTATAGCGAAGATCACGTCTAAACGAGTAGTGTTAAGAGTCTATACAACCTCACCACCACCTCACTCTGTGTATCTCGCTCGCACACTATTGCTACCGGTCACGCGAGCAAGCGAGACAGGGCGGCAGGGAAAACGCTCCAAGGCGCCGATAGTTTAGGTAATTTCGTTTTACGGTGAAAATAATGGTCATTTAAAAAAAGTAAATAACGTAAGACCAGGGCCTCAAGTCTGCTATTACAATAGTGTCAGAATGGTCTCGCCATTGTGAGTATTTGACAGTGTTTGTATGGCAAATCTGTCAAAAACTCACAATGAAGAGACCATTCTGACACTATTGTAATAGCAGACTTGAGGCCCTGCTTTATAGTTGTTCAGTTAATATGCAAAGTTTCATTATCTAATTTGAAGTATTTTTTGAATACCAGCGGTTTATTGTTCGGTTTGGAGGTAACTTTGGATTTTTTTTCTATAGATTTTTTTTTAATGGAATCGTGTTTTCGGCAGTTTTTCTTTTCTTTTTTAATGTGTAATACATTAAAAAAGAAAAGAAAAACTTATACACTATAAAATATACAATGGGCGGCCTTATCGCATACTGCGATTTCTTCCAGGCAACCTTGGCATGGACAGTGAATTTCTGTACATAAAATGGGGTTGTCATTGGTGCAAATAAAAAGTATAACAGTACAATATCCTAACAGATATATGCTTTAAAATAGATACATACATACTAACTATATAAGCAAAGAAAATAAATGAAGACTATAGATTATTACAGCTAACAATGAGAACAAAATCACAACGTAATGTTCCTTCACGAGTCTTTTAAACACAGGCAACGATTGCGCGCGTTTTAGTGGATCTGGCAATGCATTCCACAAACGAGCTGCCTGGACCGTAAAAGATTTGTCAAGGAAAGTTGTGGAATGCATGGGCATTTGGGGTTTGGGTCTTATCTACACTAATATTATAAAGAGGAAAGATTTGTACCTATTTTTGTATGTTTGTAATGAATAGGCTCAAAAAGTACTGGGCCGATTTAAAAAATTCTTTCACCAATAGAATGCTACATTCTTCCAATTTGACATAGGCTACATTTCATTTTGAAAAAATTAGGGATCCTTGGTAAAATTTGAACAATGTAACCGAAGGTGTAGAAATTCCAAAAAATAAATAATTGTCTACCCCGTGCGAAGCCGGGACGGGCTGCTAGTCTTTCATATAAGTATAGAATAACATGATAAGGAGTATCTAAGGTCCAGAAATGCACAAAAGAAAATGATAAGGACCCGGAGTATTTAGGTACCTATACAGGGTGGCAGGGACATCGACGGGAAGCCTGTTACCATGGATTCAGTCCATGATTCTGGACCCCTGAGTTTAAATTTTTCGTCGGTAATTTAAAAAAATTGCTGTCCCAATCATTTTGACCGCGTAGGTATTGCACTTTTGTAGGAAATAGCCGTTTAATAGGTTACGTATTGCAATATCTAAAATTAAAAGAACTAACTTAAAATAACCTACGTTCAAAATCCCTAAAATCTAAATACCTAATGATGGCTTCACTAATATTCAAAATACCGAAAGCTTAAAATGTCAAATGGGTATTATGTTACTGAAGTTCATAAAGCTAAAACTTGAAATTCCTGTAACCTCACCGTTAATTGACCAAAATGAAAAATACCGATCTAAGATCGACATTTATTTATTATGTAGGTATGTCACGCTACTTCCAAGTTGCTCGTGGGTTTACCTACATTTTGTCCACTGTATTTTGACCATTTGGTATTTCAAATGTTGGTGTATCAAACTTAGGTGTAATAACTGTTGATATTTTAAACATTAGATATTTAGTCCAATCGGTATTTTAAACTTAGGTAATTCGTAGGTAGGTGTTAGTTGCTTAGGTATTTAAAAACAGGTATTTAGATTTTAGAGATTTTGAATGTAGGTTATTTTACGTTAGTTCTTTTAATTTTAGATATTGCAATACGTACCCGTTTAATAACCGAAGAAAAATTACAACGCAGCGGGGTCCAGAATCATGTACTGAATCCATGGAAACCGGTTTCGCGTCGATGTTCCTTTCAACCTGTATAGTATTTACAAAAAAAAGTTTTTTTTTTTTTTCATACGCCTGCCACTCCCTTTGGGGAATACAAGCGTGATGTTATGTTATGTTATGTATTTATGAATAACGGCGCTACCAAAAACCATTTTTTTTTTGTATGGTTATTTTTTTTTCTTATTTTTATGTTTTGTTAAGAATTAAGAGGGCGTACAACGGTCCACTAGCGCCACTCCATTAAAAAAATATTATCTCGTGACTGAGAAGGAATTATGAAAAACGGCTCAATAAGGAACTTCGGTAAATGTGTCTAGAATTTTCTAATACCTTTTATAACGTTGCTTAATCAGACACAAAGCAACAAAATTTCTCCTCAAAAAAACACATTCCTCTATAAATTTTGTTGCTTCGTGTCTCAGTATGAAACTTTTTTTTGTTACTTATACACTATAAAATATACAGTGGGCGGCCTTAACACATACTGCGACCTCTTCCAGGCAACCTTGGCATGGACAGTGAATTTCTGGGACATAAAATGGGGTTGTCATTGGTGCAAATAAAAAGTGGAGTGGAGTGGCGATAGTGGACCGTTGTACGCCTTCTTAATCAGCCATGTTAAAAAAAAAATATTTTAAAGACACGGAAGTATGCCGTGGCGTTGTATAAAGGCTCGTACAGACTCGTGCGATATCGCGGGCGCGACGTGACACTAGTAGCACAATTTCTTTGTCGGTGCCTGTCGCGGCCGCGATATCGCGCGAGTCTGTACGAGCCTTTACTAATGCTGGCCGATACGAAGGTTAGGTTAGGTTATCTGTAGGTAATAATGTAGGTAAATAAAAATTAAAGTGGCTCACCTCGGCGACACTACTCGATTTGGGTTTCAAATTTGTTATTCCTGTAACAATAGAAATGAATATATTATTACAATTGTCTGGTCTGTCAAAGTTAGCTATTGTGTGAAAGGTGAATACTTTTGGTTTTTATGTAGATTTAGATAGGTACAGGCATTATCAAAGGAATAAGATTGACTGACGTCTTGCCATATTTAATCTTGTTTAAGTGAAATAGGGATGATGACTAAAAAAAAATTTTTTTTCCGTCATGTAGATTATTAAAAAAATATTGAAGACGTATTTTTTATTTTTTTTACGTAAACAAAACATTACGGCGATACATTGAGTTCAAATGTGGCATGACGTCACTTCTCAGTAGATTTTATACGTAACTGTGACGTAACGAGCCCCCACTCCCAAGTTTAAGAGTCTATACTACCTCAGCGCTATCTCACTCTGTATCTCGCTCGCACAGTATTGCTAACGGTCACGCGAGCAAGCGAGACAGGGCGGCAGGGAAGACTCCAAGGCGCCGATAGTTTAGGTAATTTCGTTTTACGGTGAAAATAATAGTCATTTAAAAAAGTAAATAACATAAGACCTGCTTTATAGTTAGTTCAGTTAATATGCAAAGTTTCATTATCTAATTTGAAGTATTTTTTGAATACCAGAGGTTTATTGTTCGGTTTGGAGGTAACTTTGGACTTTTTTTCTATCGAGAAAATTTTATGGAATCGTGTTTTCGGCTAACATAGTACTTAACATTAATCCTCAATTTTACCATATATTTATTTCAAAATTAATGCTGCAGTATTTTCGACATAGCGGAGGATCATGCTAAGCCATTTGAGGTAGTATAGGCCCTTATGAGCTGTTACCACCAGGCAGGACCATCGATTCTGAACTCTACTGCGAACAACTGATGAGATTAAAGCAAGAAGTTGAGAGAAAGCGGCCGGAATTAACCAACAGAAGGGGTGTGGTTTTTCATCATGATAACGCTAGACCTCACACATCTTTAGCCACTCAGCAAAAATTAAGAGAGTTTGGCTGGGAGGTGTTAATGCATCCGCCGTATAGTCATGACCTTGCACCTTCAGATTTCCACCTGTTTCGGTATTTTCAGAATTCTTTAGGCAGTGTCAGGTTAACATCACGAGAGGACTGCCAAAACCACTTGTCGCGGTATTTTGATCAGAAGTCCCAAAATTTATATAGCAATGGGATCATGTCCCTACCTACAAGATGGCAAAAAGTTATTGAACAAAATGGTACCTACATACTATAGTTAAATGTAAATAAACTATATTAAAAAATGTTTTGAATTTTCTTAAAAAATGCGAAGAAACTCTTTCCCCAACCTATTATACATATTGAGAATCTAGATAATCATAGATATTCATTCAACCCCCAATTCTGACCCTCAAGATACAGGCAAATGCCTAGTTTGGGGGTCACCGTCCAATCTGTTCTTGTATAAGATTAATAATAATAATAAATAAATTTGAAAAATTTGAAATTCATTTTCACCTTTAATTTGAAATAATTATACTACATCAAAAAGTCTATTTATAACTATGTATTACCTGTTCTGCTATTATCTTTATTGGTTCTATATTGGTTTTATTGGATGTTATTAGTAATTATATGACGTCAAGGCTAATATTATGAACAAATGTGGCTATTGTATTGTTTTAATAAATATTCATGCAAATGTTCACATAAGTAAACCTTTATTTAATTTAAATGAATTGAATTAATGTTTTTATTTTAACCATAAGGTATACTTTTTAAAGGCAGTGTTTGGGTTGGCCTTTGCCTATTTTTTATAATTTATTACCAACTAGCTGGTGGCCGCGGCTTCGCCCGCGTGGCTAGACTTTTATTTTAGAAAAAAAAATAACCCACGCGGGTGAAACCGTGCGGCAGCTAGTCTAAAATACATGTAGCCTGTTACTCCATACAACATCAGCTATCTACCATTGAAAGTCCCGTCAAAATCGGTCCAGCCATTTCGAAGATTAGCCAGAACAGACAGAATAAAAAAGTTTTTTTTGTTATAAGTCCCTTACTTTCATAAGCATTTAGTAAAAAGCTGTTATTTTGACATTACAAACAGACACTTCAATTTTGTTTATTTGTATAGATATAGTATCCATAAATGACATAGATACAGATATTGTATTCATAAATGACATAGATACATACCTGTTATCTTATCATTAAACTTGTCAAAGTGACAGGTTTCAAATAATTAACACTTGAGTGTGTTATTTATTTGAAACCTGTCACCTGGCTGCTCAAACCCTCATTGTTAAAATATTTATCAGACTGAATGATTAATGAAGTTAGCTGTCTATCACATAAAAAAAAAAAAACATTATTAAATATAATTTAATTTAATATCTATTTCATTTTTAATTCAATTAATTTTTCTAATAGGTACTATGGGTGTATGTGTAAAAAACTTGCCTGAAATAAATGAATTTTATTTATTTTATTTATATATTTAAATCTGATATTTTGATTTTGTTTGCACCTACAAATGCTCTGTTTAAATTAATGTTAGTTTTTAGCTTTACTGAGTAAGTTTTAATTAAATAAGTAGCAATGTATAGCTTAGCATAGGTATAATATGTAAACTATTGGAATTAGTCTTTTAAGTAGTGTATGAAATATGGCCCAGAAAATTGACAAAAGCTACACAGTGATTATACTGGCAGGAGGGTACTTACCTACTTCAGTAGGTATAATAATTATATGTTATCGCTTATAAATCTTAACCTTAACAATCAAAATAGCAAACCTTTATTAATAGTATACTTTGTTTATTCAATAATAGGACGCTACCGCAGAAAATCGAAATAATTCCACTCGTTTACATTATGGCACCGGATTTAGTTAAAAATGCTTCAAAACGATAAGAACTACACGAACACAGTTACTTAAAGACATTATAATATAAACAGTTTCAACACTTACCCAGCGTCATTTTGTTAACTTATTTACACAAACACAATAGTGAATTAAGTTCAAAGTTGAAATGGCAACAAGTAACTTTAAAGAGAATGTTATATTAATTACGCGATAAGGTATCTATTATCAGCGCACAAAGTCCACCGAATTTTTAGACCACGCAATCGATACCTAGTGTTGATTCGAAATAATTATCTTACTAGCTCAATTCCCAGCAATACAGAAAATACCGCTTCTTTTGAGCAACCAACTTTCCATCAGCTGTTTGACAGCGAAGTGAATGTCCGTATTGTCCGTGGTTAAGTCAAAATAAAAGATACGGCGATGAACGTTTGAATGAATGATAGTATTGAATGAAGCCTATGCCACTGGCGCCACTGTTGACACTGTTGTATTTAGTCATTCAGCTCATTGGGTATTTCTGTAGTACTGTACCATTACGCTAGATGGCAGCGTACTCAATTATTAACGTAACGATATGGAAAAATTGAGTAAGGTCAATATTATCGGTGGAAATTAGTGGAACTTTGCACTTACCGAGATCTGTTTGAAAAAATTTGATGGTGGTCCACAAAACAAGTAACATGGTGAAAACAAAATAATGGAGGGGAAACCTAATCAGGGGTAGGGAATTAATTTAGGGCGGGATGCTTCACCTTACTGTAACAGACATTACTGTTAGCGCCAATTATTGGCACCAATTCTAATAATCACTGATCAACAGCTGTCATCATTGCCCTCATAATTAATAAACTTGCCAACCAATCTAGTCATCGAAATAGTGATTAGGTAGGTACTTAAACGAAGCAAAGCAATCTGCAGACCTAGGAATGCGCTAATTTATTAGAGATACAACCTAAGTAGTTGTTTTTAGATCCACAACCATAAATACATATTCCTCTCCAGAACTGCTTGTGGCGCTGATGACCTTCATCTGACACAATAACATAAAGTAATGAATTATTCTGTCTGTGTGCAGTGGCTGTGTGGTATGCGTAGGTATATTTTATGATTTTATATAATTTCTTTTCATTTTTTTTTTTGTTTTTTTTTTTCAGTCTTGTACTAATCAAACAAGATCTAAATAATTGTGTTCAACTGTAGGTATCAATCGAAGAATCTTACTAATAATTTTTTTTTATTCTCTTGCAAACTTGTTTTTCCAACGCACTTTAAAAATTGGCAGAATAGTCGACATCTTTGCGTGCCATTTATTAAAAAATAGAATAGAATAGAATAGAGATTTAACAATAATTAGGTAGGTACTTAAGTATTTGAACAACAATAGCACAGTACTCGTATAATAAAGTTTATTATAGATACTGTGACCATACCGATAGAAACTCAAAACAAAGAATGTGCACGTTTTATCTTTACTTACCCGTGAAAAGAGTAGGTCACTTATGTAACCAAGAGGCCTACCTAAATAAATACCTCCTGTCGAAATAAAAGACATTATCAGAGCCCTGACATGAATTAATTTAATAGATCTACCTCAGATCTAATGCGTTCGCGACGTTGAATGCATTTAAATAGCATAATATGCATGCATGGATTGTTAAAAATACCATTAGTAGGAAAAGGTCCCTAGGTACCTATTGGATTGTCGCTTCTCAAATCGTACTTATGTCTCGTAAACATATCGACATCGACATAGCCATCTGTCATGTAGGTGGGTAGGTACGCGTTTAGGTACTTACTGTGGTATAGGTACCTATTGTAATTAAAGCCTCCTACAGACAGGCGCGACACAAGACGCGACATAAAGGCACCGCTCTTCGCGCGAAACGTTGTAATTGCAATCATGTCATTTGATTTAAATAGGTTTTCATTTTAATATATTATATAATATCTTTTTTATATAGATTTTCTATTTTGTGAATGTGAGAACGTTGTAGGCCTAGTAGTGTAGATTTGTTGGCACTTTTCTATTTTGTTAAGTACCTGGTAATTGTTGAAAGGCCTACACTGTCCTCCCATACCTAATAGCAATGTTATTTGATAATATTGTAAAGCCAATTATTTAAAAAAAAGTAACCGTGTAGTTTCTTGCCGTCTCTTCTCAATAGGAAACGACTAATTGGAACCGTGCACCTAGCTTCTGACGTTTCATAAGTGCCCATGTAGGTTTAGGTATGTGAAATAAAATATTTTGATTTGATTTGATTTGAAACACGGTGCTTTTGTGTCATTTTGGACTTCTCAAAAGTTTCGGGAACGTCTTAAGGCTCGTACAGACTCGCGCGATATCGCGGGCGCGACAGGCAGCGACAAAGAAATTGTGCTACTAGTGTCGCGTCGCGCCCGCGATATCGCACTAGTCTGTACGAGCCTTGAGTTATTCCAGACTTCGAACGTAATTCATAAATTCTTCTGCATGAGCTGAAGAAGGGCACCGTGGTTTACGGAGTACATTTAAAAATTACTGACCTTTACTGAAATGAAATGAAATCGTTTATTCTGTAAATAGGATAACGGTATCACTTTTACACGTCATATTAAAAGAATATTTAAAAAAAGCTAGATGGAGTCGACATTTCCTATCTGACTACCCCTGAGATGAAATGGCAAAACAAACTCAGGGGTCAAAGTCTCTTTTCAAGTCGACATAATCTTAGTCAGATCATGATTGTGAGGACCATGTCGACACCGTGTCTGCAATGGTCTTTTGAGGAAAGAACCACACGAGTGGACCTGCCCACTTGCCCAGTCAGTGCAAGCATTAGTCAGTAATCTTGCAGTTCAACTCAGGACTTAAGGCGACGATAATCGACTTTTAATGATTTAATACTGAAGATCACGTCTAAACGAGTAGTGTTAATGATTTGGAAAAAATATATGTTAAATAAGAGCATTTTCTTAATAACTTAATATAAGAATATTTTAAATTATGTTTATATTACCTAGTGAAATTAATTTGTAAAGTTATGTCTAATGTGGATAAAAAACTGAGAATTACGCAAAATCTATCAAGCGTATTTTTATGAAACCTTCACCTTTTTAAAAATAATTTAATTATTGGTCTTCAGTATAAGTGTTTTATAAAAATACCATTTGTTTTATGTATAATCAATTAATAATGCGTCTTATTTCGGACAGCGCTCCTGGATGGGCGTGTCCTATTATTGGCTGGACGTATGACGCGTTGCGTGAGCTCAGTACAGAACACGTAAGCCTACCACTCAAGGTCACTGGCAAATATCTGCGTCTTAAGGAGCTCGACTCGACGAACAATACCAAAGAAAGTACATTTAGGTAGGCCGCATAAAGTAGGTAGCTACTCAAATGCCAGACCATCATTAAAACTAACTGAGAAAGATAAAAATAATAAAAATGACCCACATAGTGCTCACATTAAAGTAATATAATACTTTTCAAACTAAATACCTATTCATGTAATTTGGTATAGAACTCAAAGCCGAGTCAAACTAAGTTTCAGGGTTTCAAATGAAAAATAGTAATACATTTAGTAGAAATAGAATACGGAATAAACAAAGTAGTTTATGCCGTCAATCAAAAGTCAACCTCTTTGAATAATTAACCAAAGAAGTAGATGTCTAACTTACAGCACTTCAAAGTAAGTATCGATTCAGGTACTACTACAGCTAGTCATAAAGGGGCCTTGTATTGAAAAGTAAAAAGGGTCTCCTTGTTGGGGTCCCTTTTTACCCGACTGCGGCGAAACTCTAAAGGTTGTTTACAAAATAGCGTACTAACTACTACTACTAATTTTACTAAGAGAATGCAAGAGCGAGCGAGGTGAACTAGAAAAATTGAGTACTCTGACTCGGATAATAAGTTGAGCTATCGTTGTGATTCTACTAAGAAAATGCAAGAACGAGCGGAGCGAGCTCGTTAGTTGGAGCATCCTGATGGGGATACTACATATGTTAAGCTGTCATTGTGATTTTAATAAAAGAATATGGGGGGCCCCTGTAGCTTGGGGGCCCCGTATCATTGATACGGCTGATACGGCGGTAGCTACGCCCCTGGCTAGGTCTCAACGTGGGAGCTAACACGTGTTCTTCTGCGTAATAATACAGATTGCAATATGAAGAAAACTTGCAAGTTTTCCATAATTGGGTGCAAATTATAGGAAAACAAGTGTTTCTATGCACGTGTTTCTATGACAGTAAAATATTGTTTCTTTCTTTTGTTCTTTTCTTTACCTACTATTAGGTACCTACTTAGAAAAAAAAAATTAAACTAGCTGCATGCGTTGCAAAGTTGCAATGCCACGTAAAGTAAAAAAGTGTTTGGAAAACTTTTTTTTGTGGGCCAGAAATTCTCGTGGGCTTCCTGAGAATACCCTACCAAAGTTTCATCATAATCTGATCAATGGTTTAGGAATGCATAGAGGACAAACATACTACAAACATTGATTTTTGTATCCAAGTTTCGCAAACGTATCCCTGAATCGAAAAAAAGGGTTATCACAAACCCGCAATATTTTTAACGGCCTATTCAACAATACCCTCTCCATGGGATAGACGAGAAAAAAGTTATCATACCTACTTGACGTGTACCGCAAAAAATTATTTCAAGATTTTATTTTACCTCTTTGTCGGCATGATTAATATATAAATATATAATACCCATGCCTTACAGTTACAGCTTTCTAGTACTTAAAGCCTGAGCTAAGCCGCGGCCAGACAGATAGACAGACGGACACGGCGAAACTATAAGCCCTAGAAAGCTAAAAACCAGTTTATCGAATCATTTTGTGTACATTTTTATGAAAATGTACTTAAATGGACTTGGTTGCGAATATGAGAGTGAGAGAATATGCTCAGTGACAGTTCTGTTCATCATAGTAAAGTCATAGTTTAACAATCATACTCGTACCAAACGCCTTTGATGTCGGGCGACACCGCCGCCCGCGTGTAGTTAGTTACTAATGCCTGTGTTCACCAATATTTAAATCAACTGTTTAGATATTTAATCAGTTGTTTACTCAAAATTTCATAGGAAATTTGACATAAATCAACTGTTTACCTAACCGGTGGTTTGAATGTTGGTGAACATAGGCCTAAAGGTTCCTAAAAACAGGCACGACACAAAGGCACCGCTTGGCGCGCAACATGTCGTGTGGTTGTGTCGCGTCCCGTGTCGCGCCTTTACGTGGACAGCCGTGTCGGCTGACTTTCAAAACAAAATCCCGTGCGGAGAGCACGGGATTTTGTTTTGTGGGTCTCGGTACCCACATCTATTTACCTCTGCTTTTTGCATCGACCAATAAAACAAAAATACATAGGAATAAATTTCTCACCTCTGTTACAATGATCACAGATGTATGACCATCCATTTTCGATCTTTTTTTCGGTCTTTAAAAAAAAAAAAATACCCAAGTACGAGAAACCGAGAGCTACAAGCAGAAATAGTCCTAACGGTGGTCCGATTCGGCCGTCCGCGATTGTACTTTGTCACGCGCATGACCTTTGAGCTAAGAGAACATTGTTCGAGTGCGCAAACCAAGCGTATTCGGGGGTCGCGGCCCGCGTCGGCCGACCCCCGCGAGATCCCTGTGGCAATGCAATGCAATCTACAACGCCACATGCGAACTACGCATTGAAGACCTGACGTCACACAAATCCTGGATCGCGCAATCAGAGTTTACTGCGCGACTAGCATAATATACAACATCCCGACATCAATCGTCGGGCAGTTGCCCACCAGACATGACACCCGTCTGGTCGGAGGATCCTCCCTTTTCCATAGAGTATGAGTGAACTTTACACCCTGTTCCTAATACCTCTATATCCCCACCGCGCCGTTGCTCTACGCAAGTACATTCGTTTCCCAATTGTGTGATTGTTAAACTGTGGTAAAGTTTTGAACATTTTGGTAATGTAATTGTTAATTGTTAAAAAATACGACAATTGTGTAGTACAATATTATTTTTTTATTTACTGGTGATTTTAACAATAGACCACATTTCCCGTCCGCTATAATTTCATAGCGATCTAACACAAGGCCTAGATTTCAAAGAAATATCTAATTATGTGGTGTACGTTGCTAAATGACATGGTATTTGCAAAAAAACTGAGGTATTAAACGATGAAACATACTATTAACTGTTCCATGGAATAAACTGACTTATTCACTGACTGAGTCATTTTCTGTGGAAAATTACATAAGAGGCTACCGAGCGCACAGTGGCGCCCTCATCGTTATTTCGGTGATTTCTTTTATTTTAGAATGAAAATGCAGAAAATAAGCTCGTTAAGTTGTGCTTGACAAGACTATACGTTATTATTACTACAAACAGTCGTTTTAAATTGTTACGTTTTATTGTAATCATTAAAACGGAGCTTAGTGGCCACTATTTTCCGTTTTAATGATTACAATAAAACATAACAATTTAAAACTACTGTTTGTAGTAATAATAACGTATAGTCTTGTGAAGCACAACTTGACGAGCTTATTTTCTGCACTTTAATTCTAAAATTTAAAAAATCACCGAAATAACGATGAGGGCGCCACTGTGCACTCGGCGCAGTCTTAATACCAGGAAGGTAGTACCTTTTATTTATTTACATTTTGGGATTGTTTCTTCGCTCGCCCTACATTCTTGAGGTTGGTTTTTTTTAAGAATAAGCATAAGATTATGAATAATTTATTTGCAGAAAATATAGGTGTTACCAGTTATAAAAGGGCTTATTCCACTAATCCCCCCTGAGAGAATCCCCCTCAGTGGGGAAAACTGAATCCTAATGTAAAAAAAAAATCAATTTCAGGGGGATCTTGGAAAAGTTTTTTTTTTCAATTCTAGTTTTGCCCCCTAAGCGGGATTATCAGGGGTGAATTCTAGACTGTTTTTTATAGATTCCACTTTTCCTCCTAAGGGGGATTTTCAGGGGGGATTTGTGGAATAAGCCTTATAAAAGTTGGTGGTTTAATAAATTAAAGTAATAATTTAATTAGGTCACGATTGAGCAAAACCGAGAGTGTCAAAAGATTGTGTGTGAACTAAGAACTGCGGATGGCAGAATCGTGACTTCGAAGTCCGAGATACTCGAGGAAGTCCATGATTTTTACGGGCACTTATACTCAACGCGGACGGCGAAACCAGCGGGACATAGTGCAGATGACCATCGAGCCAAATTAACGCGCCACTACACGGAGGACATCCCAGATGTCGAGCAGTGCGAAATTAGGGCGGGTCTCGAGCAGCTAAAGAACAACAAGGCACCGGGTGATGACGGAATAACGACAGAGCTCCTTAAAGCGGGCGGGGCCCCAGTCCTGAGAGAGCTAGCGAGTCTCTTCAATTCCGTTATCCAAGAGGGTACAACGCCCGCGGCGTGGAGCGGAGATGCGGTGGTTCTGTTCTTCAAAAAAGGCGACAAAACCTTGTTGAAGAACTATAGACCAATCTCACTTCTGAGCCACGTATACAAGCTGTTCTCGAGGGTCGTCACGAACCGTCTCGCCAAGAGACTTGACGAGTTCCAGCCACCAGAACAAGCCGGTTTTCGAAAAGGCTTCAGTACCGTAGACCACATCCATACGTGTTTTATGTTGTAAATTACAAAAACGAATTGTTATTAATTATTTTAATTGTGTAAAATACGTAATGTAGACATGTGTTAGATGCTGATAACCTAATCGCCACACTTTATAGCCGAAAATTTTGAGTCCTGCCAGCTTCTCAACCGAAAAGAATAATTTTGATAAACAATTTTTCATCAATGATACTGATAAAACACACAATAGATAGCGCTCAGTTCGAATCTAGGTCATTTCCTATATTTTACTAAAATATGCGCATGCATTTGGTAGCCCGCCAGTTTTTTTTTTAGAGAATACATCGCATGCCTTCTGTTTGCGAAAACTGTATTCGAAAACCACTTTTAAAAATAGAATTCTGTAAAAGTGTTTTATTGGAACGAAGTTCTTTTAACGCAGCTTGCGGTAGGAGTTGACAGGTAGCCATCGTCACGCGAAAAATCGTTCCTACACGTTAAGCGACACCGCCCTCCATGCGACTTTTTTCTTTGGTCAAAACATAAATCTAAGATGGCGGCTGTGAAAATTTCCAAATTATTCGTAACTATCGGCTTTAGCACCCTCGAAAACCATGAAAACGACATCCATGACAAAGTTATCTCTCATAGATGCGCGCGTCTGTGTGAGTGTGCCGTTGCGAACGTTTCTTCGTAGTTTCTCTACTGTCCATTTATATATTGTGGTATGGTTTTGCGGTTGGTCAGCGCGCTTTTTACGTGACGCGAATTGTAGTTCGTAATAGTTAATTTTCTAATTTTTTGTTTGAGTTAAGATATTGTTAGGTATTATTTTTGCTTCATTGTTATTATACTAATGAGCAGACAATTTCACACATTGTATTACGATACTATTTTTAGTTTATCCAATTAATTATAATTACCTACAGGCATATTACGTACGTAGTAATTATTTATATGCTTGTTTTTAGTTACCTGCGTGTTTAGTGATTATCTTATAATTTTAATCAAGTTTTTCTGACGGTAGGATTAATTAAACGTTTTATCACTAACAGAAGCATGTAATAAATGGTTGTTTATTTTTTATTTTCTGACCTTGTTAAAGGCCATGGATAAAGTTTGGCTCAGCGCGGACAAAAAAATTATAATATTTAAAAAAGAACTTATAACTTTTAGATTTCCATCAAGACTTTCATTTTTCCTTTAGCCGTGTCGGAAAATAGTATAAATTTATTTGATGTAAAAAAGTATATAAATGATGGAAATAAATTGATAGGTGATTATTTATTTGATGAAATTAAAATAGGAATGGAACATAATTTCAATGAGATTAACTCGTAGAGTAGAAGAACACGAGTTATTTAACCAACAACCTAATTGTGTAATACACTGTGACTCACAAATTAGAGAGTTTTAAAGGATATTGCTAATTCATTGCTTTATAGGTTTGAAAATGTCGTCGAAAGAAATAAAAGAAAGAAAGGAAAAGTATTTATCGTTACTCGCACAGGAAGATCACAAATTAAACACACAAATACACAATGATAAAAAAGTAAAAAAAAAAAAAAAAAAAAAACAGAAGGTATGCTTAACATCGCAAATCACGCAGTGGACCCATTGCGATAATTATCATTTTTTGTGTCGCAAATAAGACGTGGAACTTAGCCGGAGTCGGTAATAAGGCCCTAAATTACTTTTGTCAATAAATGAAAGCGATTGCGAGTTACATAATAAGGCTGCCCCATGGTCATTACTGACGTTTGTTTAGCAAGCTAGTGACCGCAATTTGAACTACTTGAGCAGCTTGATTTATTTCATTAAAGTTCGTTGACTTTGGAGGTTCAAAGTCAAGTTTGTTTATCTTATTTTATCTTCAACTAATTCTCTATATAAATAATTTCAAGATTTGATTTGTGTTTTGAACTTGACAACTCAAGGCTCCACAAACAGACGCTACTAGCGACGCGACACAAAGAGACCGTCGCGTGTCGCTCCTGTTTGTAAGGGGCTATATGGTCGTTGGTAAGGAGCCTTCAAGATAGCCATCAAAAGCATTGAATGTGTGTATAGATACCAGTTATGTATCGCTTAATTCATACGTACCTATTGCCTAATCGTAAAAGCTTCTACAAACAGGCGCGACACGCGACGCGACACAAAGACACCGCGTGTCGCGCGATGAACGGTGCTTAGGTGTCGCGCGTGTTTGTAGGGGCTCCTACAAACACGCGCGACACCTAAGCACCGTTGCGACATGGGCGTTGCTTGACTTCAAGCAATTTTGGACGGAAATTTGATAGATAATAGTTCGTTTCAGGTCTAGGTAGGTAATATAATCTCGATTTTGTGAAATCTCGGCCATATTTACCGAGATTAATCTCTGCCAAAAATCGAACTAGATCTCGCGAGATTAAACGAGATTGCACGGGAGCATGAATACATGTGTTTTTCGGCGGTCTAAGGGAGAATTTTTACAGTTTTCAGACAATTGTTTGCAAACTGGAAAGTGTCCTTACCAGTGCAGTGTAGAGGCTGAAAGAGCGTTTTCTGCAGCTCGTTATTGAGCCTGTAAAATTAGAAGCCGTCTGTCGGACGACACATTAGATATTTTATGCTTTTTACGAAGTTACTTCCAAAATTTTGAGGACTAATATTTAGTATCTTAAGAACACTCTAGTCGGTCATTCTTCCATACAAACGTAGTATAGTGATTACTCGTCTGTTTGACAGTGTACATTCAAAACTATAAATAATATCAATTTGGCTCGCCATTATTTAGTCCTTTATGGTAGCCTAATTAGAAAAAAAATATTGGCTAGGAAGTTATGCGCTTCCAAACTTGCATATTTCAACACTAATTTTAACTCATCTTTGGGCATAAATAAATAGCTTCTTTAATCTGCCTAGCCTTTTCCCAACTATGTTCGGGTCGGCTTCCAGTTTAACCGGATGCAGCTTAATACCAGTATTTTACATGGAGCGACTGCCTATCTGACCTCCACCACCCAGTAACTGGGTAACACGATACCCCTTAGTAAGACTGGCTGTCAGACTTTTGGGCTTCTAACGACCCGTAACGACTGTCAAAGATCCACGAATGACAGCCGGGACCAACGGCTTAACGTGCTTACTGAGGCACGGAGGAGTCTCGGTATGTAAAGATGGTCACCCATCCACCATCCACTATAGCTTGCTTTTGCTCATCACAGTGTTTGTCCCTTTCGCACACGATGTTGTATGAAATAGCATGCTTTTTGACCACGCCCACCAACGAGTTCAAGCCGTCGACTAGCGTTACCTTAAAATTACCCTAAGTAGGTACTTGTTTGTTTAATTGTCATACAAAAAAAAAAGAAGACTGATTATTTGATTAATAAAAGATGTTATAAATAAACGATTATTAAAAATACATCAATTTTCTTATTATTTACCTATAAATTATTCTAATATTGTGACAATAAAAAAATTAAAATAAAATATATCCACCAATCTCGCCGAGATTTTGTAAGCGGCAAGATCTCGCGGGAATGTTCTTACCGATCTCGCGAAATCTCGGCTTCGCCAAAGTTTCGCGAGATTGACATTCCCTAGTAGGTAACTATTATTAGGTTCTTGTCTCTGATCTAGGGAGGTATTTAATTTTTTTCCCAAGAATTACATTATTATCTCGTTTACATTTTTCCCTCAAAGAGAAATATATAAACTTACTTACTCTCATGAATGTTACCCAATGTTACCTAATTCGTATTTTGGTACAGACGCCAGCAGGTCAACCTACCCGAAACTGTCAAATTTTCGCAATCAACCTTGAACCTTATACTGTAGTGATAAAGTTGAAAATCTATTAAAGAAATGTGACAGATTGTAGTAGCTTGATGTGCTGGCGTCTGTACCTATATCGCTCCGATGAATTGCAAAAAGGAGACACCAAAACCTAAAATCGTTAATGTTATTTCGATACTGGTTGACGTCAACATTTGAAAAGAGTTATTTTTGGATAGGCAAGGGTCTTGTTATTTTTAGCCGCGTTAAAGTTTTCCAAGGCCGGGGGAATCCATATTATGAGGATTTGGAAATGAAAAAAAGTCTGTACTTAGGTCGTTTAATTAAGACCGAAAAATTTAGTCAATCTATATACATAGGTTTAAAGAATCTTTATTTCTCTTAAGAACAAGATACAGTTTACTTATATGACATTTAATTTTTAACACAAATTATCGTCGTCTAATGACGGAGCATGCAGATATAGAATTAAAAAAAAAAAAAAAACAATAACAACAACGATGTAAAACTATAACAACAACGTACGAGATCAACAGCAAACAAAGCAAAAGTGAAGGTAGTTACATATAAACAAGGTAGTACAGCTGGCCAATTTGACACCAAGGTACCCTCTTATGTACTGGTTTTTTCACTTCTCGGAGACCGCTGGTTTTTTTTTATGTCGAATTTTGACACATGCGTATTTCTAGTTTTATGTGTTCATATTTTGTATTATTTAGGTATAGTAATTTTTATGTCAATCAGGAGATTTTTTTTTAAATTAGTTTTTTAAAATTTAAATACAATATACAAGCTAACACTAAAATATATGGATTATGTACAAGTATATAAGAAAAACCGTGTGGTGCCGGACGTAAAGAATAACACCACCCCATTTCCTCCCGTGGGTGTCGTAAAAGGCGACTAAGGGACTTACTAGAGAATGGGTAGCAGCGTTCTCTATGCATTTTTAACACCATACTGCGATTGCCAACCCGTCTGCCAAGCGTGGCAATTATGGCAACCCCCCCCCCTATTGGGGGAGGCTTATGTCCAGCAGTGGAAGTCTTCCGGCTGAAATGATGATGGTGATATAAAAAAAAGGAAAGAGCTCATTGCAATGGGCATCAAAAAATTCGTCCGCATCGCTGTCAATGGAAAAAGTGCCTAAAAGGCTGGCACTATTGCCACGTTGGATGGCAATGCTGATTCTTTGGCCGAAAAGCAGGCCAGCCCTCTGGTCACGTGAAGAGTTGAGCAACCGCTAGGCGATGAAAAGCGGGGTAATTGCGGAAACATAAAATGACAATCGACCGCAATGGGTTTCATTTTGACAGTTCATCCATGTCCATTGCGTTATTTAAGTTGTTGAGCAGACGGATTTTTCAAACCAATGCAGCAATGTGTTGGCAATATCCTTCAAAACTCTCGGATTGTGATTCAAACTGTGTTAGGCAATATACGGTGCTGATCAGAGATTACCTACATTAGTTAGAACAAACTTTTATGTACACATTTTTATACACATTGACATGAATATTTACTCGTGAAGTATAATGTTATTATTTTAATTATTGTGAATGTGAAGACTATGTGGGTCATTGTTTTATTTTTTATTTATTTATTTAAACTTCATGTACAATAGTGGTCCATAGGCGGACTTAATGCCACAAGGCTGTCTCTACCAGTCAACCTTTGGGTTAAATATAAAAACATAGTTATAGGGTATAAAAATAATGTTTTAAATACTAACTTCTTGATTACGAGAATTTATATACCTACTTTTATTGACACTAATACACATATGTATACAAATAAAATAAACGAATATATATTTTAACAAATACCACCAAATAATATTTACAATGACTAGACTATTATTTGAGATTTATTTAGTCTGACTTATGTAGTGGTTACGAATTTTTATTTTAAAAGTAAATTTGCTTTCAGCTTTTTGAATACCAAAAGGTAGCGCGTTCCAGAGCTTTATAGTTAGTTTTTAGTTGCTTTTTTAGTGCTTTGTAGTTTTTTAGTTGTCTCAATTTGTTTTCTCATCATGGTGTGGCGGTTTGAGTAATTTATGCGGCCTGCCCAAATGTCCTTTCTTTGGTATTGTTAGAATAGAATAGAATAGAATAGAATACTCTTTATTATGTACACCATAAAAATTACAGATATAAATGTAGAACTGTTACATAGGGTGTCACAATGGGCGGTCTTATCGCTAAAAGCGATCTTTTACAGACAACCTTTGGATGGATCAAAAAGTAGAAGGAGAGACAATACTGCAGGTATTTAGTGGTGTACCACTTACATATATACAATAAATACATATACACAAAGCATATAGATACTTATCCATATAAATATATATATATATATATATATATATATATATATATACACACACACAATAATAAACATGATACAAGAGCAAGGAACTTTAAGTAATGATGTTGTGTTGATTACTGACAAATGCGTGCACTGAATGGACAGGTCCACTCAATCTGTGTGGTTCTTTCTTCAAAAGACCTTTTCAGACACCAATCTACATGGTTTTCACATGATTTGACCAAGATTATGTCTGTGACCTCTGAGTTTGTTTCGGCCTTTCTTCTCAGAGTAGTCAGATACGAAACGCCGACCTTTTCTAGTTTTAAAATATGATTGACGTGTAAAAGGGTTTGTAAAAACCTAATTACAGAAATAAAATCATTTATCATTTATGACCTATTAGGATCAGTTACGATTTGACCGCTCACAAAAAAAAAACAAAAACAAAAGAAGATCAAAAGTCATTTATTCGATTTAGGCTGAGAACAGCACTTTTCGAACGTCAAAATTACATAAGACAGTCCTCCAAAACGCCCGCCCTTCACTATTTCCTAGTGCTTTAGCTGGGAAGAAGTGGCGCAACAAACTCCCCAGCAGCACATCTGTCTGTTCAATTAGATAAACTTGATTCTATACAATAGTAGGTATCATTATCATCATCATTTCAGCCGAAAGACGTCCACTGCTGGACATAGGCCTCCTCCATTTGGGAGGGGTTTGCCATGATCGCCACGCTTGGCAGGCGGGTTGGCGATCGCAGTATGGTGTTAAAAATGTATAGAGAACGCTGCTGCCCATTCTCTAGTAAGTCCCTTATTCGCCTTTTACGACACCCACGGGAGGAAATGGGGTGGTGCTATTCTTTACGTCCGGCACCACACGGCACATAGTAGGTATGCAAAGTAATTAATATTATGAAAACAGTCAATTAAATTATTTGCCATATGTCACCTAGCACACGCCAAAAAACTTGTTGGTATGCATGATTAGTGTTTGTACTAATCTGTTCCAATATTTGTAATTAGCAGGTGATATACCACCTACGAGGATCTGCTAATTGTAATGAGTAAACAATTGAACATAGCACTGAATGTAGATTAGTGACAATACGTAAGTATAAAGTACATATTGAGGTATGGAAGTGTTGCTATGGAAGTTTGATGTGGGCTTTCGGAATCGATATCTATTTTTTTTTTTTAACTATGGCATCTCGGATTTGACCTTGAGAGGTCGTGACTCTTTACTTTCCTGTGGCTGCTGTAAGCGAACTTAAATCCTCCAGCCAAAGAGGCTTTAATACTTATAAACTAAACCACTGCACGCTAAGGGCACCCCCTGTGGGGTACGAACCCCGGCTTAGGGCAGCGTCGGGGAGAGGACAGCAAGAGACAGGCTCGATCAAAACTGGGTTATTATTATTAATCGGGGAATTTGAAGCTACAGGCTCAGCTGCGGCGCGGGCTGGCGTTTCGTCGAGCAAGGGTCGGGGAGCTGTTAAGTCGGGGTCGTCGTGAGGGACCTCGGCGGCGAGGTCGGAATGACGGTCTTGTTTTGTGTTTAACTGTACTGGTGGCCCTACTGCTCTCCTGGAGGAGGGTTATGTATGGGGTCATCTGGGTCGGTGAGATATCCCATTATTTTACCGTAGCATAATCAGCCTATGATATTCCCTAATGTACTATTAATTTCGCGGGCTACCTTAGCGCATCCACCTTAATATGGTAAGTATTACTTGCGTAAGTATTTTTGCTTAGTGTCAATCCTCATCACGTTTGTTATAAAGTTTTACTACTTAATTTAATTTGACAATGGTGCCGATTCCCTTGTTCACAAACTAAACGAAATTTAAGTTCAGTGCATCTTTGTCTTTCTGTTTCATTAAGAAAAGGATAGAAGATAAATTTAAGTTAAGTCCTGTCAAATTAATCAGCGCCTGTCACTACTGCATACAAGTTTAGACGTGATAAAAACTTGCCAACTAAAATTACGTCAATATACGTCAAGCGCTGATTAATTTAACAGGACTAAACTAAAATTTATCTTCTGTCTTTTTCTTAATGAAATAGAAAGAAAAAGATGCACTGAACTTAAATTTAGTTTAGTTTGTGAACAAGGGAATCGGCACCATTGTTGAGGTAACCTTAATTAATTTGAGACAAATAAGTTGTATATCTACGTACTTACATATATGAAATGTTTGGTCCGATTTTACAATTTCTACAATACTTTCAGAGCAAGGTTATTGACGCGCTTATTGACGTGCTTATTGACATTTTTGGGACAAGGCTGAAGTCAATAATGGACTATTTACATAATTTGAAGAGTTACTGCTTCTTTTGTTTACATTTTCAGCTCGGGGTCACAAAGAACCTTTCAATGACGTGTTATTTGCGACAGGTTATTTTTGAATGCCCCGTTTGTCTCATGATCGCAAGCGCGACTACTGAGTGTGGGGTTTTGGGTTGGTTTCCCAGGCCGGGAAAAGTGTTTTTGGGTTTTTCCATTAGGGATTTCTTGGTAACAGCAAGTTTGGAAGATGCCCGTGTGGTACCCCCGTGTCTCGGTGCGCACGTTTAGCTGTTGAGCCTGCGCCTATTCTCTTCCCGTTCGTGTCGGATTGCGCTCCATCGGACTATGAGAGTGAGGGAAGAGAGAGTGCACCTGTGTCTGCGCACACACTTGTGTACAATGCGTGCCACGAAATATGAGACTTGACACACTACGTGGTTTGACTTGCGTAGTACACGATTTTAGGTCTCTTTAGCGGTATGAGGTCTGTGCGCGGGACGGGATCGGTCGTCATCGGGGCGATGGAAAGTGCGCGGGAGGCGCGGTCAAGTCTCATCTTTCGTGGCATGTACTTTCTACTATAATATCTCCCGTGTGTAGATGGCTAGTCTCCGCGAGATTGTTCGCAATAGCCGAAATTCGGTCTGGAGGACTACCTGCGACATAAGTCCGTTTACGCATTTGTAACGAGACAATTCAGCATGAATATACGATGTATTTCGACGAGGTGTGTTAAACTAAGGTTTGTCCTCAAAACAGGGGCTCAAGTTTACTAATTTACAAACGTTGCAATGGTCTCGCCATTGTGAGTATTTGACAGTGTTTATATGGCAAATCTGTCAAAACTTCACAATGAAGAGACCATTGTAACGTTTGTACATTAGTAGACTTGGCCCCCAGGACAACGAAATTGAATGGTTTGTAAACATTGACAGTGCTGTAGGTACCAGGCATTAAAACATAAAGACAACATGGCATTCAACGCAGTCGCATTACCTTGACGTAAACGTGGTTAATTTTAAATTAATAAAAAAAAAAAAATGGATCCAATCCATTGCAAGGTACGTCATCATGAAAAACAAAGCTAGAATAGCGTAGCATAGTATTAAAGCAGTTTTCCTTTAATTAATATAGTATGAAAAAGTAAAAAAAAAAAAAACTACTACAACTACAACAAAACAGCAACTACAACTAGGTTTGGCCTAGGTTTAGCTTTATAGGTTGACAGTATATGTACATATATGTAGCTAATGGAAAGCGTTCGGTGACGATGACGCGAGTTCCATTATTTTTGTTCACCCAAAAAGTACACATATACACGTAGCTCATGGAAAGCATTCGGTGACGATCGCAAACCCATAAGTTTTTCTCCTATCAAAAATCGCTCAATGCGGCCAAAGAAGTTTTCACTTCAAAAAAATACCCTATAAATGCGAACGACATTTTCTAACAGTCAACCAGGGCCTCAAGTCTGCTATTACAATAGTGTCAGAATGGTCTCGCCATTGTGAGTATTTGACAGTTTTTGTATGGCAAATCTGTCAAAAACTCACAATGAAGAGACCGTTCTGACACTATTGTAATAGCAGACTTGAGGTCCAGGTGATGCAGAGAGAAAACATGGCAGGTGCAACACATGGGATAGATAACACGAAAATAACTATAAAATTCAAGAATAAATACATATATATATATATACATACATACATGTAAACAGAATAAACTTTGTTCTGAGAAATAACGATCAGTAGAGGAAAAACCGAATTAAACAAATCAGAGCAGTAGGTCAGTTATTTATGATAGATGGGAGTCAAAGATAATAGAGACCTCTAAGCTTTTGATTAGATATCTATTCAGCATTTTCAGCTCGTACGGATATTATATTTCATGTGCCTTTGCACATTGCAAAAGGAACAGCTACCTATTTGTCATTATTGTTAAGCCGGGTCCGCTGGACCAATTTATCTAACAAAACATGTTAGTAAAACACATGTTAAGTAGTAAAAGTTTTTTCTAACAAATATATTATGCCACGCCATCAAACCGGTTACCTAACGTGTTATGTGTTTGTGTGTACCACTGGCGAACCAACACTACACCGTTCGCGGCGTTCGCCGTGCGCGACATGTAGCTCGCGGCTGCCGCGCGCAGCAGTCGTCCAATCATAGCGCGGCCAGCCGCGCGCGGCAGCCGCGCACGATTGCCACTTTATGTTTGGTCACACCTTTACAATTTGCAGCTTATTGTCTGGGTGTATGTTGGTTAAAGTATGATTCGCGACCTTAACAAATACGTGTTTATAGAATTAGTTACTACTTATAACATCAGCTACCTGCTAGTGGAAGTCCCGTCTACATCGGTCCAGCCGTTTCGGAGCCCGAACAAATAGACAGAAAGACCGACAGACAGATCACAACAATAAAATTCACGCGGACGAAGTCGCGGACGTAAGTTAGTGATAATTTATTTTCTTTGAAGAAACATCGATTTACACATGCATCATTGACAGACTCATGTGAAAATCGACTTGATTTTGGATCGTTTCCTTATCTTGAGTATGACCGCAAGTCAACAATAAAACTGCATGGATCATGCATCGCCATTGTTTCAAGAAACAATAGAAACTGCGTTTCGGTTGGTACTCGGCCATATTCAAGTCCTTTAAGAATGAATCATGCGTATGAGTTTAACGACACATTGACACCGAACAACCTTAAAATTTAAAATAATAGGTACACACGGCTACATATCAAGCTAGACATTTCCAGTATAAGCTGACATCTCATTGTACGAAAATACTATACAATGCGGGATCAGATTATACTGGAAATTTATAGTTTGGTATGTACTAACAATTTCATCAGGTAATTTTTAGGTGATAATGTGTTTTTTTAAACTTTTTTGCTTACGTCGTGGGGTAAAGGCTCCTACAAACAGTCGCGACACAAAGGCACCGCACGTCGCGCGATACGCGGTGCCTTTGCATCGCGTCGCATCCCGCGCCACCAACAACAAACCTTGGAGCCTTAACACAGATAAAATGAAATAAGCATCACCTTTGTACGTATTTTTCTGTTCCTTTCTTCTTGTCTGTTTATATGTGTGTACATAAATTGTTAAATAAATGAATAAAATGACAATTGACCGCATTTTATTTATTTTTGACAGTTCAGCCGCGTTCATTGCGTTAAGTTGGTGAGCACATGGAATTTTCAAACCTATGAAGCAATGGATTAGGAATTAATTACCTTAAATATTCCGGACTGAGATTGAAAGTGTATTACACGATTAGGGTGCCAGTTTCTGAATTACGAATTTGAAATTAAGAACTTGTCAAACTTCAATGTACTCCTGCGCAATTCAAGTTTTTTTTTTCAAACAAGCGCTTGTTGGACCACGCACAATGAAGGGTTCCGTAGATGGGATGAATTGATCGCAAGAACAAACTTGACATTGTAATTTGTCAAATTTAAGTTGGTCTACTCATCATTCATCATTTCAGCCGAAAGACGTACACTGCTGGACATAGGCCTCCCCCAAGCACCGCCACCTCGACCGGTTCTGTGCTTCCCGCATCCAGCGGATTCCTGCGGCTTTCATAAGGTCATCGGTCCACCGATGGGACCGAAAGGTTCTGGAGTGGCGACCGCGTACGGGAAGACGTAGCGTTGGAAGGCCTCCCACAAGGTGGACCGATGACTTTGTGAAGGCCGCAGGAATCCGTTGGATGCGGGAAGCATAGAACTGGTCGAAGTGGCGGTGCTTTGGGAGGCGTATGTCCAGCAGTGGACGAAATTATGAATCTTTCGGCTGAAATTATGAATGATGAGGAAGCTGGTAGTCAGGCAAATATTATCTAAATAATTGGGGTTTGGTACGGCAAGGCACGTTTGCTTAAGATGGTGCATTGTGAAAGTCGACAAAGTCGCTATTAATAAATAATAATAATAATAAATTTATTTTATCAAGTAACAAGGACTCATTGTGTTAGTAAACTTACGAACTATGTTAGTTTTTTATTCTAATTAAAATTTAATTTGTTTCATCCCATGGGAGATGGCACAGTGATTGATATACATGCAATCGAGCCTGCTAGCGATCATTTTCAGGATATTGCTTTAGCTATTTCGCTTTTTGGTTGATTTATTAATATTACTAAATGAAAATATGAAATATCGCTCTGTGGTGCACTTAAATATTGATTATGAATTGTTTTGCAATTATAACACTTAATTGGGTGTTGTAACCGTTTCAGATGCAACAATAGCATTTGGAAAGTTTCCAAATTATTTTTTTACATCTACTTAAAACTAAGCATTCAGTTTTACGATATTATAATTGTTGCAATTTAATTTAGTAGTTTCGATAATTTAATCAAACCATAGAAATATATTTTTTGACGACGTTGCTATCTTTCGATAAGCATCTTCTTAATCCGTACGTAGATGCAATATGCAGTTTACATTATGTGGTAATGAGTGTCATATCTAACTTGATTAGGTACTTGATAGACAATAAATCATAATCTAGACACATCATTTTGTTACACCGTCTATCAAAGAGCTCATTGCACTTGATGGAGAAACAGCAATAGGTAGGTATAATAGTTATGTAATGTAGGTAATAAGCAAATGTTTTTGACGTAAACATTAGTCCTAGTCGACTAAAGTGCTATTAATGTCCTTGTTTGTGTTGCTGATGTACGGTCGACTGCAAAAATCCATGGACAGTACAGAAACAAAATCGTGTGAAGCGAAAAGCGAAAGTTAGTTCTATTTTCGAAAATTTGAACTCGGACATTCACTGAAAAATAGACACTAAGGTATCCATGCAATTTTTGCAGGTGAGTGTACCATAACAAAAAAAAAATTGGTAGTCATATAGACTGCTGACAGAAATGAAAACTCAAAACTTTAGATTATCTGTGTTCTTTTTTTAATTTTTAAATCGCTACGCGCTACACTCCATTTCAAATAACATTAGCCATTAATTTATATATAAACCTTTTTTACAGTCCCTTCAACTGATTTTAATCATCATTATCATTACATATTATAAAACAAAGTCCTCCGCCGCGTCTGTCTGTCTGTCTGTCTGTTCGCGATAAACTCAAAAACTACTGCACCGATTCTCATGCTGTTTTCACCAATGGATAGCTTGGTTCTCGAGAAAGGTTTTAGTATATAATTTGTTAAGTTTTTGTATGCACTTTTGTATGAATTAACGATATTTGTTGGAGGTTTCGGAAAAAAATAAGCCGTCTGGGAGCTTTCAACGAAAACGCTGTCTAAACTCTTTGAGATATAACAAAATAATGTATGGTGGAATTATGTATCTTATAAAGGTCTTCAAAAAAGTCCGAGATGGCATATGTCTATCTCTTAAGGATAACATACTATATCCATTTTATTGTCTTTTTGTAGGTATTTGTTTGCCGAATTTTACTCTTGGAAATACGATTACGATAACAATACGCTATAATATCAGTAGCTATTAGCCAAATTATGTTCGTAGATAAATAAGCTAGCTACTTATGTGTATTTCAAACAGCATACAAGAATATTTATCATAAAAACCTTACTAAACACGGCGGCCTTATGATCAAAATTTGTGCATTCCTAAACTTTCGTTACTTTTTCACTGACATATTTATCACTTTTCAATAAACTAACACTCAATACGAAATCTACACTTACGAGTATTTCTCAGTAATTCTGTATAAGATTCTTCTAAGAGTAAACCGTTTTCTCATTGAATCCATTACTTTACGCACGTATAAACTTGATGAATGTTTACATTAAGCACCGCGCCACACCGCCAGACGACCACAGAGTACAGACCATGAAGCTATAGATAACTTCATGGTACAGACGTATTTTGTTTTCTTTTTTTTTTCGTTCGTTTAGTGGTGTTCCCGCTAAAATGTCAACCGGTCAAGTATTAGTCGATTAATCGAATTTTACAGCCAGATCGTGTTGCAAGTACAAAATAAATGTCAAATATTTCGTCCAATTACGAACGTGATCCTGAGAAAAGTTATGCATCAATGGTGTTCATTAGATATTTCGAGCGTTTTATCAGCACAAACGGTGTATCATGCGACATTTCGGAGGATTACGTTTTGTTTTCACATTGTTGGTACTTACGTGAATTATTTAAAAAATATTATTTGTGTTGTAATTTGGTACAATTGATTGCTTTAAGAATTTGAGTGAAATTTCGTATTTTTTAACCGACTTCAAAAAGGAGGAGGTTATTTTGATTTTGTGTTTGACTTAGAAGATAATTCTAAGTAAAGACTCATTCACGTTCAGAACATAACTACTTTTATTATATTAAATCATTTGTTTCGGTTTCTATTCACATAGTAAATCACATTAAAATTAATATTAAGTTAGAATTTTGAGATATAGCCTGGGATATGGAGAAGGACATAGGGTACTTTTTATGCGATAACCGACATCCACGCGGGCGAAGCCGCGGGCAAAAGCTAGTATATATATATAATAGTCTAATGTTATTTCAAATGGAGTATAGGTTCTAGGAAGCTGATACCATAGACAAGCTTTCGCCTAGAATTTCCATAACTCAAACTGGTCAGGGTAGTGCCAAAGGAAGCACTAAATTGTACAGTAACATTCCTATCGGGAAATGTCTATGACTTACAATATCAAGTTCCTTACACACAAATCAAGCTATAAGCAATTATAAATGATGGACGGTTAGCAAAAGAACTGGTTTCGAGTGACCTATTACGAGTAGTACAAAAAATATACAAAGAGCAGTGGCGTGCCTAGGGGTCAAAATTAGGGCAAGCCAATATATATTTTGGATAAAAAAACACATCCTACCCTATCGCCTGGCAAAGTGGCGCCTACCGACTGAGCCGTTAAAGAACTGACTAATATTCGTTTTTCATAATTGTAAGTAATTGCGATTTATTCTTTTGTTCCAAAACTAATACCACTATGTATGTTTTTCAACAAATTTGATGAAACAAATATCAGTGGTATTAGTTGCTAGATAAGGTATAGATATAGACCTAAATATTTAAATATGAATTAACAACAAAACATGACTGGAAAAATGTGGGTGTAGCTAGGTAGGCATACCTCTGCTTAACCCTCCGGAGAATACAGGCGTGATGTTATGCTTAAATATAGGTAAATTTTAAATACGAAGAGTACCTACTGGTAATCCTTTAGAAAATCACAACTATTATAAGTACAAGTTATCAGTATCGTGTAAAATATGATACGTAAGCCATCTATTATCATTATTGGCACAACAGAGCTCTTCGAGTCGTAATAATTCATATTTCAAACGCTCGCAAATTCGCAACAGTTGTTATGGGAAAAATATTACAATACGGCTACTAGATGGCGCACAAATAATTGATTGATTTGTGATTTCTAACTACACATTGCTTACATTTAATTTGTTTGATAAGTAACTGGGCTCCGGTTTGTTGCCATCTTGTTGCTGCATATGTTTCTCTAAGACTAGGTCTAGGTCGTATAAAGAAAGCAAAGATACAAGCACTAAGAACTTGCCTATTGAATGAGGTTTTAAACTCATTGTGACCTCGGAAAGGAAGTTCTTAAAGTGCTAAATGACACACAACATCAACCGAATCTTTGAAAAACAGCGCGATTGTGTTCGACACGCATAATGTATTCAGCGAGATTATATTTGTCTGTAAAACTCAAAGTATTTACCTTTTTCCAAGTAAAGATTGCACACCAATACACACTTTAATCCTTCACAAGGAACAATTGCATGCGTTTCCGAATTCATTTTAATGATAAGAAACTTTTTCATCACTTCAAAAATAAGGTAATTACAGTAAAAACTAATCACAACACAAACTCAAAGAAAATTTAAAAAAATCAAAACATAAACAGCGTCAGTAACCGCTCAAAACAATTAATTTGAAATTACATCATGCAAATTCACGCTTTGCGCAGCGACTCGCGCACACATACTCAGGATCTACAATCCTACCACCTCCTACTACGATTCGTTTCATTCATAAAAAGTCAAAAGCCGGGCTTAAAAATTCGAACATTTGCAAAATAAGTACATACTATCATATCAAGGACGTTAACACATTTCTTTGAGAAAAAATGAGAAGTTAGAATCCCGATTTGAAGCCACCTTGTGTGAGCGAGAAAGCTATACTTCATTCATCGATACGATCTCGCCTCCAGCTTAGCGCTATAGCGTTAGAGCGAGATCGCAACTGCGGCATCGGAGATAGTTTGGCAACGGTGCATGATGAAAGAGGCGATGAATTTAAATATTATTCCTTGAGTATGTAACTCTGGCAACGTTGCATCGTAGTACGTATCTAGCGCGCGGCCGGTACCACGTTTTTATTCTTGTGGCCGGTACTACGCGGAGAGTTTAATGTTATTATTCGTATCAATTCTTGCGACATTGAGTTTGTTTACAGGTGTAGTTTTTTTATTAATAGGCTCACTTTTGATTGAAAGCCGGGCATATAACATGGCTAGTTCGCGTGTGGATTGACATTTAGATATTTTTGTTTTATTGAGTTTTTTTTCCAAGCTTGATATATTTTGGTGTCTAAAGCCAAATAATAAAAGAAGTAATAAGTATGTAGGGTAGCAATAACAGACTAGACCGATGACCTTGTGAAGGCCGCCGGAATCCGCTGGATGCGAGAAGCACAGAACTGGTCGAAATGGCCGTGCTTAGGGGAGGCTGGGGCTGGGAGAGGCCTATGTGGAGCAGTGGACGTCTTTCGGCTGAAATGATGATGACGAAATAACCTAGTGCTCAATTATTATGTCTCAAGCGATTTTTAAACCTAGATAATTAACAGATCAAAGATATTCTTAAAAAAAACCGGCCAAGTGCGTGATGGACCATTCCTGAATCCGTGAATTTATTTCTAGAACAAACTTAACATTGTAGTTGAAAACACGAATGCTGAAGAACATGTTTTTGAACTGTAAATGTAAGTTGGTCGACTATTACTCGGTAACTTGTAAAGCCTACTTAGCTGTGATAGCTTATCTTTTAACTTCGTTTATATATTACTGCTGTGATTTTTTTCACATGTTGGCAGGGGCGGGGGGACACTTTTTTTTTTGTTTATGGGAAATCATCAAATGACCCCCCCCTCCCGCTCTGGGTGGAGCGGAAGGGAGTGTCAGACTCTTACTGACTAAAACCCACCCGTGTTCCTTCCTTGGCCCTTTATGTTCCGAGGCAGCGGTACCCCTTACGGACAATCCCGCTGACCAAACAATCCGACCCTAAAAAAAATTTGCACTTCGGTCCCCGACCCATCCCATCGCATCTTATCGCCCTGCGCTATTACTTCGTTTTCATTGAGCGCTCTTTCTGTCATTATTTGAAGTGAAAACTTCTTTAGGCGCGTTGAGCATTTTTTGGTACTTAGGAGAAAAACTTATGGGTTCGCCGATTGTCAACGAACGCTGTCCATGAGCTATAATTATGTACACTGTGATGTGTACTTTTTGGGTGAACAAAAATCATGGAACTCGCGTCATCGTCACCGTACGCTTTCCATGAGCTATTTATGTATAAAAGAACAGTTATTCCAAAGTTTTGCGTTTTCACTTCTGTCTGCAGTCCTTAAGACTGCCAATTTTTTTTTCTTAGTTTCGGAGCGGTATAGCCTTCTCCAGAAATTAGGCTATCCAATGTAAAGAGATATTTTTTTAAATCAATAGAGATTAGCGCGTTCAAACCAACAACCAAGCTTTATTAATAGAGTATAGATAGATTATGATTTTATAAGTAATTAATAATATTAAAAAAAAATGTATATTGGGCCCTACCTAACAGATACAATCCCATCATATCACACAAGTGCTAAAATGAAGCTTGAAAATGATAGTTAAAACATTTTACAATCTAAAAACAATGTATCCGTATTGATTGACCTCACTAGTAAGGTAGGTAAGGTGATAATTACAATGTCAATATCGCACTGGTTGATGGCACGTTGTGGAGGAAGTTATTCTGTTCATTATTTATATTTAAATTTAACAGTAACAAATTAAATTGTTTGTAGCGTAGCCTTGGTATTTAAAACTATATTCTTCTTCAAAAAGGAGGAGGTTCTTTTGTAGGTACAGATATAGTTTTGATGTTATCAAAAATTCGTTCTGCATATTTATATTTAATTGCAATTTCAGACTTTTATTATATCTATAATATCTTGACTCTTAACTGTTTTGTAAATTAATATGTCCTATCTAAGCGAGCCGAGTGATCTGTAACTCAGGGCCTTCCTACCTCAGACATCTTTCTGAGGCCCTAGTGTGAGTTTCTTTTAACTATCTCGATTTTACGCATCGAGCGCGTTCGGCTTTCCGATTAGCCCTTCACCAATCGGAGTGTTGAACGCGCTCGATACGTCAATTCGAGATGGTTAAAATAAACTCACACTAGGGCCTCTGTATTTAATATTGTGCATTTTATTAACCAGTGCCTGTAATAATTATGATGTTGAGATAAATAAAGATTTATGATTAGGATTATTTTATTTTTGAATCCATCGCGCAATTCTTTGTATAATAGTTAATAGTGGCTAAGGAAATAAGACAATTTTCGGTTAAGGAAAATGTTATCGTAAAGATGTGGCTAAATTATTCCAAGTTAACACATTGTCACGTGTGCTAACTGGCTACGAGGATATTACTGTGATTAATAATAATTTAAAAATTTGTTTTTCGTGAGGAAAGAATAGAATAGAATAGAGTAGAATAGTTTATTTGTAAAACATAGGTGATTATAATACCAGCCTATAACTGTCCCACTGCTGGGCAAAGGCCTCTTCTCATACAGAGAAGGCACGAGTATTGATCACCACGCTTGCTGAAGACGGGTTGGCGATTTCAGATATATACTAATTATAAGACCAGGTTTCCTCACGATGTTTTTCCTTCACCGATGTCAGTAATGTCCAAGATAAACTCAGAAAGTATATATGAATTGAAAAAGTCACATTGGTACTTGCCCAGATTTGAACCCACAACCTCATGTACGAGAGGCGAGGCCTTAACCAACGGGCCATCATTGCACTAGGTGATTACAAAGATCTTAAAAATTAGGTAGTGCGCTATGTTTTGTCAATATATTGACATACAAATGATTAATATTACTAAAAAAACTATTGATTGAGTGAAATATTGTACTATTAAATTACAATAATAAATTGATTACAATATTATTATATAAGTATTCGAGTAGAGTTAACTCATGCATGCAAATTAAGAGTTTCGATATTCAGAGTCAATTTCATTTCATGTCAAAATTTAAAGTCAATTCAATTTAAAAGATTATTATTCATGTAAAGTATTAAATTTAGTAGAATTAGAATTATTTGTTTGTAAAAAACACATTTTAAAGGTCAAGGTCTTATATAATAATTATATGTTGCGCTATGTTCTGTCATTGACGTCATACAAATATCAGTGAAAATTATATAAAATAAAACACAAAAAATATCAAAATAAAGACAAAAATGCATGCAATATATTGGATTAATAATAGGTACAGTATTATATTATAGTGTGTTATCATTAAAGTAATCATCTTGGGCATAGTACCAGTAACATTTCTCAACCAATAATTTATGAAAACATTTTTTGAATTTTTTTAATGGCATACCTCTTATGACATTTGGTATTTTATTATAAATTTGAAACCGTCATGTTAAAACGAATTTTTGAATTCGAAGACATGCGACAACTAACGATTTCATCCCACTCGCTCTCACAGAGACGAGGCGTGTGTCCAAGCAGTGAAAACATTATAGGCTGATTATGCTATGCTATACTAATGAGGGCTACCGTTTTTGTGCTCACCAGTTGGCGCCACTGTCGAGTAAGGTCCTGAAGTGTAGCTGCCAAAGTTTGTTATTACGGGCGTGCAAAGAAAGTTTACATTTATATCATGTTTAAGACCTTAAAACCGTACCGTAAAAATATCGAGCTTGCCGCAGTGTCGCGCAGTCCCGTTTTGTTCGGGACAAAGGAGGACATAAGTTTCCGAAGGATGAAACTGTCTCAAAGCACTGACATTCATTGACCCGTAAAAAATATTTGTCATAGTTATTTTTATTTATTTTAATATAACATGGTAAGTACCTAACTTATAAACTTAGCCCCACAAAACCATTGCAATGGTTTGATTGTGGGGTCAGTGAATCTCCAGACAATAATACTTTTAAACACTTACATATCCAAATAATATTTTTTTAATAATTTACTTCAAAATCTATTTTTATTTGTTTCACTCCTTATGTCTGACGGCAGACTATTCAATGATATGGTATTCGTTTTTTTAGGGATCTGTCATCGTAAGATTTAAATGATTATTATATCAAAATGGATATAATAATCATTTAAATCTTCAATATCGCTCTAAATCGTCACATTTTCATGAAATAGTAAAAAAAAAACATAAAAAAACATCAAACATAATATATAATTTCAAGAGCTATATGATTTTGTAGAAATTTATAAATTATTTTATTACAACTGCCGCGATTTGTGTGTCAACATTTCTTTTTCATTTCTCCTTTCGCAGGTCTGCTGGAAGAAATTTCTTAAGAAATAAGCAGTACCTTTGTACTGAAATTATAATTATGTCGTATCTCTATGTATTTAACTGTGTGTACATAAATAATAAAATAAATAAATAAATATATGAATAAGCAGCGCTTAAATTTGCAAAAAAACGTAAGAAATTTTGAATTTCCCTTGCCGCCTTAACATCAAAAGATCGCTGGATGTCCTGCTTGTCCAGTATAATAACATCTTCAGGATGATGTTGGGGCTGCCTCGCTTCTGTAGTGCATCGGGGATGTTTATGCTGTATCGCACTGATGGCTTTCATGCCGTCTGCAAGCAAAACTGTATCCCTGATCAGCAGAATGCGTGGCAGCTGCAACGGAATTCTGATGACTGTAGCAGATATGATCTCTTTCCCGTTATGGAAGATCCTTTATTAAGCGGGTGATGTGATTGTATTTAATTTAAATATTTAGTTTTAATTTAAATCGGACTGTATGGATTTAGTTATCTGAAACAGAATTTTATTTATTTATTTAACGGATGCCTTAATAGTATATTTTATATCGAGGGACTAAACGAAGCCATAATATACCAGAGGAGTCAATGAAACCGAGGGTATATTATGTTGGCGTTTAGTCACGAGGTGCAAACTGTACTTTTCACTTTGAGTTCGAGAAAAATAGTAAATTTAGTACAAAAACATTTAATAAATATTACTCAAATCTTCCGCGATTTTGGCGGCAAAAGATTATTTATGTCTTTTACTTTTTGCTCAACGTCAAACTCTTCACTGTCACTGGACATTCTTAATAAATTTATTTAAAGCCGAATTTACACTCGACAAAAATTCTGAAATTTTTGCGGTCAGTTTTTAACTCTCAACATTTTCGCAATGAAGATGGTCTACACTCCACAGATAATAGTATATTTACTGGCTGTTTGAGTTTGTCTATGTCACAGGAAGAAGAAAAAAAAAATAGTTTTCACTCCCTAGAGACTAAAGTGGTCACTTTAGTCCGCTTCGTAGGGCTATATTGGCGTACTTTTAGAGCATGAGAAGTGAAAAAAAACTTTAAATCCGCATCCGCAGATGTAAAAAAATCTGCATCCGCAACATGCCTATACTCTGAAACAGCGAGACCTGACCACAGACGGTAAACCACAAAGGAGATGACGAGACGACTTCACATAGGAAGTCTGCCTTAGGACTTGGCAAGAAGAAGCTCATAATCGTGAACGATGGAGAAGCAGAGAGAGTCCTTGATCCACAAATTAATTGGTTGTCTGACTCGAACTCGTACTGGCATATCCTAGAACCAAAAATTAGAAAGATTTCACGTGGTGGATTAGGGCCTACTCTCTCTCATAGAGAGGAGGTCTGTGTCCCAGCAGTGAGGACACTATATTTTAATTATGCTTAAATTCGGCTGACACGAACTCAAAGGCAGATGGAAAACAGATGGCCGTTGGGGCCGAAAGGTTCTGGAGTGGCGACCGCGTACCGGAAGACGTAGCGTTGGAAGGTATGAAAGCCGCAGGAATCCGGTGGATGCGAGAAGCACAGAACCGGTCGAGGTGGCGGTGCTTGGGGGAGGCCTATGTCCAGCAGTGGACTTCTTTCGGCTGAAATTATGAATGATGAACTCAAAGGTAAAATCTAAAGCACGTAATATAACAAGAGTAATAATGGTCCATAAAACTTAACACAAACATCATCAACCCAAGATCACTGACTTAAGTGTGAAAATATTTGTGGAACTCAATACTCAAAGCGTATGCACATATCGAGTGGACAGGACGGCGTGAGTAAACAATTGTTACGTCTTCATGTTAATATAACAATCCTATGAAGTTGTCTTCTGCAAACAATGGCTCTTGTTCAAGTTTTAAATTCTATTTGATCGTTGCTACTGCGCAGGTTTTTAACCTTTTGACCGCCACAGTTATGTATAGATGACAAACCATAATGTGCCCAGCACGGCCACATGACAAGTCAATGTCAAAGTCAAAGTAACTTTGACTTTGACATGACAAGACTTTTATACGTAAATTTGTAAATAAAGCTCATAAAACAACATTGTTTTTTTTATTTCTTTTGCTAATTATGTTCCTCCCGTGGGTGACGTAAAAGGCGACTAAGGGACTTACTAGAGAATGGGCAGCAGCGTTCTCTATGCATTTTTAACACTATACTGCGATCGCCAACCCACCTGCCAAGCGTGGCGATTATGGAAACCCCCCCCCAATTGGGGGAGGCCTATGTCCAGTAGTGGACGTCTTTGGGCTGAAATTATGATTATGATGACCCATCCTAATTTATATTAGTTGAACTTCTTTCTTTATATTTCATCTATATTAACATAAGATGACTAACACTCGGAAGGACGAATTCGTATCTTGTCGCCAAGGGCACGTTTTTGCTTTTTTGACATGGCGGTCAAAAGGTACAGGTCGCATGATACACCGTTTGTGCATAACTTTTCTAAGGGTCACGTTCGCAATTGGACGAAATATTTAACATTTATTTTGTACTTGCAATACGATGTGGCTGTAGAATTCGATTAATCGACTAATACTTGACCGGTATTAATACATTTTAGCGGGAACATCAATAAAGGAACGAAGAAAAAAAAATATCTATGGTCGTGTGGCGGTGTGGCGCGATCACAGAACACTATACTCCTTAGCGGAGGGGCGCGATGCATAATGTAAACAAACATTCATCAAGGTTATACGTGCGTAAAGTAATGGATTCAATGAGAAAACGGTTTAATCATAGAAGAATCATATACAGATTTACTGAGAAATAAGTGTAGATTTCGTATTGAGTGTTAGTTTATCGAAAAGTGATAAATATGTCAGTGAAAAAGTAACGAAAGTTTTGGAATGCACAAATTTTTATCATTTGGCCGCCGTGTTTAGTAATGTTTTTATGATAAATATTCTTGTATATTGTTTGAAATACACATAAGTAGCTAGCTTATCTATCTACGAACATAATTTGGCTAATAGCTTCTGATACGATAATAATACGCTATAGCGTATTGTTATCGTAATCGTATTTCCAAGAGTAAAATTGGGCAAACAAATACCTACAAAAAGACAATAAAATGGATATAGTATGTTATCCCTAAGAGATAGACATATGCCATCGCGGACTTTTTTGAAGACCTTTATAAGATACACAATTCCACCATACATTATTTTGTTATATCTCAAAGGGTTTAGACAGCGTTTTCGTTGTAAGCTCCCAGACGGCTTATTTTTTTCCGACACCTCCAACAAATATCGTTAATTTATACAAAAATGTATACAAAAACTTAACAAATTATATATTAAAACCTTCCTAGAGAACCACGCTATCCATTGGTGAAAACAGCATGAGAATCGGTGCAGTAGTTTTTGAGTTTATCGCGAACAGACAGACAGACAGACGCGGCGGAGGACTTTGTTTTATAATATGTTGTAGTGATAGTGATTGGAATTTTTTATCTAATTAAATAGGTATTATTTAGAATTTATTCCGGATAAGTAATAAAGAAATCTATTTTCTTTGTCAAATAGGAAGTAAAAACCGTGCAAAGTACTATCGGGTCGCTATTTCAATTTATTTCAAGTTGCCACATTCTGTTATCAAATTCTTTAACTTTTTTCAATTCAATGTGCTTTAGATTTACCTACGAGCCTGCAAAATACAATTCATTAACCTTTTACAAGGAAGGCGTGTTTAAAATTTCTATAAAGATATAAACAAGACATTATAGAGAGACAAATTAAAAATCCGGAGTCAAGGTTCCTACAAACAGGCGCGACACGCGACGCAATACCAAAGCACCGCGTGTCGCGTGACGAGCGGTGCCTTTGTGTAGCGCGCGATTCGCGTTGCGAGTCGCGTCTGTTTGAAGGAGCCTTCACACGTAGGTAATCAGTTCGACTTATGTAACGTGACGGCGTTTGGCGTTTATGTCGTAGTTTGGTTTTTATTTTTATTTGAATGGAGCTCCAAGATAACAATTTGATCATGTTAAAATAAAACCAACCAAAACGGTTGCAAGTAAATCGCAAACTTGTTTTTTCTTATAGCACTTTCACGCAGCATTGTTAAGTTTTACGAGTACTTTTATTATTATTTACTTATGCAAGTCATTGCATCACCAGTAACTGAGTGCGCAGTATCGTAGTAATGAGGTTCATCAACTTTTAATGAAACAAGGAAACGTTTATACGGGTTTTTTTTGTCAGAAGCCGAAAAGTCTAACAACCATTCTTACTACGGGGTATATCGTGTTATTCCAGTAATTTTTTTTTTGGGGTAGGTATCCCTTTACGTAAAGTGTGGACGATATTTTTTTTCACGTCTGTCCTCTACAGCCGCACTAACGAAAAATGCAATAACCCGATTTTGCCGCTTCCGAGAATTGTATTTTTGATTATTGAATTTGTTATGAAGTTTTAGTTATTGCATTCTTGCTTACTGAAAAACCGAGTTCCTGGGCCTCAAGTCTGCTATTACAATAGTGTCAGAATGGTCTCTTCATTGTGAGTTTTTGACAGATTTGCCATACAAACACTGTCAAATACTCACAATGGCGAGACCATTCTGACACTATTGTAATAGCAGACTTGAGGCCCTGAGCTATCAATATAAAGTTGCTTAGAGAGAGTTAATAGATTTCGATTCGCTGATTTCAAATATTCTATTCATACACGAAATATTTGAAGGGAAACATCTATAGGTGGTAAAAAAGCCATAAGAGCGATTTTTTTAAATCTATACTCCATTAGACAAATAACTGGTTTCACCCTTTCGTTATTTCGATGTAAACGTTTAATAAACTCCGTTATTTCACGATAAATACAAAGCACTGTACCTAATCTACTTACCATTTACATTAAAAAAATAACTCTAAAGTGCAGTAATTTCAACAATATTACACAATAACTGTCGTTATTTAGCCGTTATTTGTCTAATGCTATAAGTAAATGGAGTATAAGTGTTTTATATTTTTAAATTGCTTGAGACAATTTGCAAAAAAACCTTTACTTACTTTTTATATGAATGACCCGCCTGGACGCGGTGACGATGGTGGCACGAGCGCGGTGAATTTTGATTATAATTAATCATCCTATCAAGTAATATTAAATTATATAATTTTTTTAATAAAAATATTAAAAAAAAAAAATACGGTTCCATGGCTTCTTTACCACCTATAAGGTGTATCAAGGTGTATTAAAATATTTCGTGTTTGAATAGATACACCCTATATAACTCAACGAATATAACTCAAAATCGTCCAAAATCGAGTTATTGCATTCTTCGTTAGTGCGGCAGCATAGTGTGGGGTAGGTATCGTTGGATAGGCCGTTCAAAAATATTGCGGGTTTGTGAGAACCATTTTTCGATTCAAAGATCCGTTTGCGTAATACACGTATCCATACTTATCCATCCATACTCCATACTAATATTATAAATGTGAAAGTAACTCTGTCTGTCTGTCTGTATGTTACCTTTTCACGCCTAAACCGCTGAACCGATCGTCATGAAATTTGGCAGAGATATAGTCTGGGTTATGGAGACGGACATAGGCTACTTTTTTACGCGATAACCGACAACTACGCGGGCGGAGCCGCGGGCAAAAGCTAGTTAATCTATAAAGTGCTAATTTAGAGTCAAAATCAGTTAAACGGACTATAAAAAAGGTTTATTGAAATGTCAAATCATTTTTCAAACGGAGTATAATGTGGCAATATTGAGATATTCCCACGTGAATGCGCTAGGAAAGTGAAAAACACGAATATAATACGTACCTACGTCAACACCTGTACCCTAATTGTGTAACACACTATCAATCTCAAATATTAACCTTGCCATCTCTTTACATACTGGAAACTGCTTTGTTTGTAAAAGCAAATCCACATTTGTTTAAAAAAAATTCATCGGTTAAAAAAAAAAAAAGCTATTCGTGCCCAATATGAGAATCTGTTATGTCCGATCAAGTGCAAAATTGCACTATTAAAGAAGAGCTTCTTTGGTGTTGCTCCAAAAATTTAAAAAAGTCTCTTCAGGGAATACTACTCGACAAATAATGTTCTTGCAATGTGGATGAATATTTAAATGATACCAATTTTTTTGTATGACTTATTCAGTTTTTTTTTTTAATTATTTCTAATAGTTTATATTATATAATTTTATTGTTATTTTGTGTTTGTAATGTTTTTATTTTTATTGACATTTATTTTTCTATATTTTTTCATCGACATTTTAAATTTGCAATCTTTTAATTTAATAGACATTTTATATTTGTTTAAATTTGTTTTTTTATATTTAAATTTTTATGACGGTAATGACAAAACATAGCAAGAACCTTTACAACTTATAAGATCCTTAATATACTCCCTAATATCCTTAATACCTATGAAATGATTCTGATTCTGATTCTCAATCTATTTATTATTTATTTATTTATTTATCACAAACCCTGCTATCATTACAGGAAAAATGCCTGATGCGGTAATAACTATCTTAAATAACATAACACATACAATATAATTTTAGTGAATTCATTCAGGGAGCAGGAAAATAAATCGATCTTGTCAGCCGTGTCATCTGAATGATTTTGAAGGATGAATGTTGTTGAACTGTCAAAATGAAACCCATTGCTACTGGAGGTGTATTACGCAATTACCTATACCTCGCTGAACAGCACTAAATGTAACAATATTGAGATATTCCTTTGTGCATGCATTATGAAAGGTATTCACGTGAATAAAAAGAACACTCGTTTATATGCGGCGACATTTTTGTTATTGGTTCATTCATTCTTAATTATTCTAATCACAATTTTATCGATAACGTAGATAGGCATAGGTAATTACAATCGGAAGAATTGTCCCATGTCTCCATGATGTTATTATAAATCTATTTTTTTCTTTCTAACAATTAGATGTTGATTACTTTTATGTAGGTCAATATACTACGTGACTATTATTATTATTGTATATGTAAATGGTACACCACTGACTACCTGCAGTATTGTCTCTCCTTCTACTTTTTGATCCATGCAAAGGTCGTCTGTAAAATATCGCTTTTAGCGATAAGACCGCCCATTGTGACAGCCTATGTAATAGTTCTACATTTATATCTGTAATTGTTATGGTGTACATAATAAAGAGTATTATCTATCTATCTATGTATCTATGTAAACAGTTTTAATATTTTTATTTATTTTTATTTTTATTTGTTTATGGCTTAATGTTTAGCCGGCAAAGGAACCTTGCCATTAAACCTATGCTGAACTGGGCCTTACGAGGTTGTTAAGAATGTGTTTTTGTTGTTTTTATTAATAAACAAAATTAAAGGACAATTACATTTAAATTCAATTACTTGTAATACAATAAAAAAAAATAAAAAAACACAATTTCAACCAATCAATGTGTGTCCTGTGTATTTACATAATTTTCCAAAAAATGTACATAAATAAAAATAAAAATAAACTTACCGCTTCCGTTCATGGTGTTGACTTGCTTCGGCTTATCGATATGTATCACTGGTATATCCGAATTATCAATAGGAGCAACAACTTGATCGACATCCGAGTCGATATCGATGACGTGCACGTCACTGTCTTTGGCACTTGCGTCTTGCCCCGTCGGCGCCGGCATTTCAACTAACTGATACAATGAGTGTTTACTACTGGCTGAATGTCTGAACCTTTGCCTCGATTGAGGCAAATACTAATTTGTTTGTTTTTAGTTCGATCCGCGGTTTAATTTTTTTAACGTTTGATTTGAATTTGGAAGAGTAGGTAGCGTGAAATAAAGTGTAGGGTCATCTATTACGCCATCCATACTATTGTTTATTTTTACGGAAAAGATTAGTCTTATAAATAGTTCGAAACTATGCGGTAATTTAGTAAATGGTGCATTTTTAATGACGACTGAATTGAGTCTGTTTCTAATTTGAATTGTACTGAATGTGATGTTATAGAGGACGTATATCACATCTTGATGGAGTGTGTTAGTAACGAAGCATTTAGATATTTGGTTCTTCAGGACGTAGTGTCCCCTTTCAATGTTGGATGGTGTAATAGCATTTTGTCTATTCCTCTTTCAGAGGAGGCCAAGTTGCTTTATAGGCTTACACATATAGGTATTAAGAATAGATCACCTTAAGTTAATTCATTGTTAATTTGTAGAAGTAGGTAGTTAGTTTTAGTGTTGTGATGTGTATATTTTTATGTATTCATACGGGGGTGACGTGTTTAAATATGAACAAACCTCCATTTATAAATAAAGATATAAAAAAAAAGCAAAAAAAAAACTGTGTTTAGGTATCTATGCAAATAATGATATTGGTAATCTGCTCTAATCAGTGATACGTAAATGGTAGGTAGATATATTGTGTTCGTGAGAATTATCTGCTACGTTGATTGTATTATCTTCTATTTTTATTGTGAGTTATTATGGATAAAGAAGAACACAGTTGTAGGTTCATGTTTTGTTCTAGCAGTAAGTTTCTTGTTATTTTTAGATGCAAGTCATTAGGTATGTAGGCACCTAAGCACTCACACCTATGATTTTCTTATGTTTTCTGTTAGTAAAATCTGTAGTCGGGACCTCTTTCGATCGACCTAATGTGTTAGTCGGGACCTCTTTCGATCGACCTAATGTGTACCTATACATAAAATAAACTAGCTAGCTACTGACCGTGACTACACCCGCGTGGCTTTTTATAAAATAAAAGGTAAGTTACTCCTTATAACATTACCAATCTGGCAGTGAAAGTCCCGTCAAAATCGGACCAGCCGTTTCGGAGAATAGCCGGAACAGATAGACAGACAAGAATGTCAAAAATTGTTATATGTTTTATAAGTACCGTTTATACCTACTTTCATATGCATTTAGTAATTTAAAAGTTGTTTGTTTACATTTAAAACAGACACTTCAATTTTATTTATGTGTAAAGATTAAAGTCGCTTTTCATGTCTGTCTGACCGGATTGTTTTTCTAAACTACGCAACGGGTTTTGATGCGGTTTCCACCATAATTTAGAGAATTTATTGGCTCCCACACACGTGCAATATCGCGGGCGCGACAAGGGTCGCGCTGCCTGTTGAGCCTGCGATAGCGCGCCAGTCTGTACCAGCCTTTATGTGTATAATAAATAAATAAAATAAAATAAAAAAGCCATTTATTCTACTACCCTCTTACCCTTTTTTTTACAAAATGTTTGTAGCATGCGTATGCGTAATTAACAGTAAGTACCTATATCCTTACAATTCCTAACATGCAAAATTATATTTTTGATTCATCACATTTTAAATTGTTTGATATTTACTCATCAGATTAGGTATATGATAGTGCATTGAATTTGAAAATAAATTTAATTGAATTGTATGTTGTAATACCGTATTGATAATATTTATAATAAATAATATTTATAATATTAATTGAATTAGTAGTAGTCGCCTCCTTGGCGTAGGCCTCCCCCAGTTTTTTCAAGTAGTGTCTGTCCCTGGCTTTGGTCATCCAGTTCGGCCCTAGTCTTTGTACAAATAGGTCTGCCCATCTTTTCCTTTTTTTATGTGTATAATATACCACGACTATTTTAAAATTACGTATAATAAAGAAATCTCTATGTTTTTTCAATTAATAAAAACCGCGCGAAGCATGGGTGATGCATGCATTTATCTGGACTTATGTTCTACTGAGTCTCATCATCATCATTTCAGCCGAAATACGTCCACTGCTGGACATAAGTCTCCCCCAATTGGGGCGGTTTGCCATAATCGCCACGCTTGGCAGGTGGGTTGGCGATCGCAGTATGGTGTTAAAAATGCATAGAGAACGCTGCTGCCCATTGAGCCATTCACTAGAGTCTAGTAGAACATAATTCCAGATAAATGGAGTTTTGTTTCATCAACATCTGCCTAGCTTTTCCTACTACGTCGGGGTCTGCTTCTAGCCTAACTGGATGCAGCAGAATATCAGTATTTTACATGGAGTGACTGCCTATCTGACCTCCACAACCCAGGTACTGGGTAAACGATACCCCGTGATAAGACTGGTTGTCAGACTTTCGGGCTCCTGAAGCCCCGTAACGACTGTCAAAGATCCACGAGATTAGAATAAGAGAAGTTTTCAGAAAGGAGGGTTTCCTAACACTGACTGGCATTTAACTAGAATTATGTTTATTTGTTAAAAATTATATGCAATATTCTTATTTCAAATTTGATTCTAAGAGTAATTTTAATTCCTTTCACTTACTTTAAAAAAAAAAAATTTTTCATTTGTCAAAAGGTTTGGTTTATGGTTTTGTGTTTCCAATTTATGTTAAATTATTCATTTTTCCCTTTTAAATCTTTTTATCACACTGAGTTTTAGTTTTATTTCATTCCACCAGCCATTAATACATAGGTAGGCAGTCTATTCGCATCGCCAACATTTTTGGAGTATTCTATTCGCAAAAAATATAAATATGAAATTTTCCCAGTTATTAATAATATGATTTATTATAAAAATACCTACGTAAGAAATAAATAAAGAAAGAAAAAACTTTTATTTGCGGTAAATATGACGCAAAAAAAATAAATAAAACAAACACAAAAAAAAAAAAAAAAACATGTTGGGGAAAATATATTATAATGCGTCACATCCACGCAAAACGGCCATCGCTCAGCATAAGCTGCGATGTAACTGCTATTTGTTTGTACAATCATTTACCGCCAGCTATTAAGCAATTTAATGGAAATATATTATGTTTAAAACAAAATTTAAAAAAATGTTAATTGATAATGTATTTTATAATCTGCATGACTTTTTTTGAGAAAAAATAATTTTCGTATGTAATTTATTTGTAATTTGTCTTATATTCTATTTGAAATTTATTTGCCTTGTAAGAATATTGTATATCCAACATGGGTAGAATGTTGAGCCTAAGAGTTTTAAGTTTAAAATAAGAACTTGATGTACACACTTCTACACGTCAAGCTATATTTACTTTTTATACTGGCAACTCGGTTATCCAATTAATAATATATATCTTTATCTTTATCACGAATGACAGCCGAGACCAACGGCTTAACGTCCGAGGCACGGAGGGGTCTTGGTATGTAAAGATGATCACCCATCCACGAACCAACCGCGGCAAGTGTAGCTTAACCTGATCAATCGACTCAAGCGGCTGTTATTACTTAGCCACAGTCCCTTTTGAAGTTTTGTTTACAAGAGTGAACTCGTAATTTATTCTTGTTTTTTTTTACATTAATAAATATTCATAAAAGATTCCTTCTGAATCATAGAAAACATGACCTACACATCAAAACAACATTGACGTTGGTAGTTCAATAAAACCGGTTTTCTTGCGGTTAAAAATATAATCAACTAATATCAAGTTAAACGTTTTGATGATAAAAAGAGTTGAAGCATCTAACAACAGCATTTTGTGGTCATTATGATACCTACAAATTCTACAACACTTTAGGCCCGTTCTTTCCCGAAAGAAAGAATTTTTTTTGTCATAATTTCTTACGTATTTACCATTCCGAATCCACCACAACCAAATTACCTAAGGCCCGGCCCGTATTACAGAACGTCACTCAATACTCAAGCGTTACTTAAGACTAGATTCAAGCCATTTGATTGGTTGAAATTAGTTTTAAGTAATGCTTGAGTATTGAGTGACGTTCTGTAATACGGGCCGGGCCTTAGGTAATTTGGTTGTGGTGGAATCGGAATGGTAACTACGTAAGAAATTATGACAAAAAAAATTTCTTTCTTTCTTTAATTTGCATAAAATGTGGTAAATATAATGGATGTTATATCTTCGTGCGGGACACATTCTACCATAATACAATAGCATACAAATTATTTAAAACTAGCCTCTGTCCGCGACGTCGTTCGCGTGGAAGTCGTAAGACACCATATCAGTTCCATACAAAATGTAAGAGAAAATGAATTTTCTTCATAATATTTTTTGTGAATTTTACGCATGTTTTATAGTTATTTTGCTATACGGAAACAGATAATAAAAATCAGTCCAGCCGTTCTTGAATTATACATGGTGCAACTAACCCGACTTTGTTTTATATTTTCAGAGATACATAAAGGTTTTAATTTACAAGTGACATTTTTACATCTTTTTAAAATGTGTTCATTTTAAGGGTACCTACCAGTAGCTATTTCAACATATTAAACATTATGATGATACAGAGTCGCACTAGGGTTGAGGCTCAGGAAAAATACATACTTTACATGGTAACATGAAACGGATATTTTCATGTAAACTGTATGCGATTTAGGGTGCTATGACATCCATATGAAAAGGTTTATACCCAAATCATTCAATGTAAAAAAAAAAAAAAAAACTTGTCAACTGTCATTATTGTCAAACAATATTCAATATTTTATTCGATATAACGAAATCGATATATATATATTTTTATTATAGTTGTTTTTGGCACTTCTTGCATGACGTATGAGGTATGGGAGAAAACATGCTGCGCCGACGCCAAAATATTTGGGATGAGGGCAAGAGAATGATGGCCATAAATATAAAAAAGAAGTTTTTTATATTCATGATGGCTACAGGCAAGATTCCATTAATAAAATACTCTCAAAAAAAAAAAAAAAAAAAAAACAATCATCACTTACTTCTGCTGACTTGACGTGTATAAAATGTCTATCACTGTATCAATGAATGTGAAATGTTTATAAATATTTACTGTCGTTTACGTACTACACAAATAATAATAATGTTTTGAATGATTATTATTTACAAAACAACGAAGGAACTGGCTGCTGTTTCAAAGTGTCGGTTGTCAAACTGTCGCGGGTAAGCACCGGGTAAGGAGTGATTGTTTCACACTTCTATTAAAGTGTATAATAATACCTAATTGTATAATAACGCGTACTATATTTACATTGAGTAGGGTTCTCAGTGCTACTTTCACTACCGACCATTTTGTTTACCCAGCACAGCTTCAATCACGGAGCTGATTGAGCCGTTTTTCATAATTCCTTCTCAGTCACGAGATAATACTTTTTTAGAGTGGCGCTAGAGGTCCTGGTGAGCGCCCTCTAAACATTCTACACACGGCTATATCAAGCTATACATTTCCAGAATAAGCGGACCCTTCAATGTACGGAAATCCTATACAATGCGAGATCCAGCTTATACTGGAAATGTATAGCTTGATATGTAGCCGTTTTTAAAGGAGTGGTGCTAGTGGACCGGTGAGTGTCCTCTTAAGTTTATTCTTAGGATAAATCGTTCCAACTACGGAACCCTTTATTGTGCATGGTCCGACACGCACTTGACCGGTTTTGTTACATAGAAGTGGCTTTTTCGAAAATAAAAGTATCCTAAGATAATAGAATATGATGTGAAACTGTCATATTTGTACTTCGTATAAAATTCTGATTGAAAAATTAGTCCTAAAACAAATGAAGATTGATTGAACTCGTTTGGGCAAACATTACCTATTTTGTTCTACTACTTTTGTAAATAAAGTAGTGTCGTAAAATCTTATAAAAGGAGCAATTATTTTTGCTCTTTGGCATTTCACGAAGGCATTTCATGAAGTTAGATACTTATCTCGAACAAATTTATTCAAAATACATTGAAATGTGTGCGTTTTGTGACTTTCATGGTCACAAAACACACCTTTTGTTTTGTTAGAAACAAAATAATATGTAACAATTAAATAGTTTTATACTGATTTAGGGCTGATTTTTCAGTCATCAGATTGCTTTTATTTGAAGAGTAGGTACCTACTTAAATATGGCAATTTGAATTATTTTCTATGCAAAAGCTGTCAAATTGAATTTGTTCTCCAAATATCTATACTATACTAGCTGACCCGACAGACTTCGTTCTGTCAAAAGCTATAGTATAAACTCCACTACTCTACCCTACCCTACCCTACCTACCCTACCTACCTACCTACCTACCTACCCTACCTACCTACCTACCTACCTAACTACCTACCTACCTACCTACCTACCTACCTACCTACCTACCTACCTACCTACCTACCCTACCCTACGCTACCCTACCCTACCTGCCTACCTACCCTACCCTACCCTATCCTACCCTACCCTACCCTACCCTATCTACCTACCTACCTACCCTACCCTACTCTACCCTACCCTAATTTTTTGTAAAAACCAAAAAAACTAAAAAAAAAACCTGAATTTTCTTTGCTATAAACCTCACGGAGCCCGAGACCTTTCCAACGAATGCAAAACCGTGGAAATCGGTTCGTGCGTTCTGGAGTTATAGCGTCAGGAAGGAAAACCCGACTTATTTTTATATAGTAGAATAATCCATACTAATATTATAAAGCTGAAGATTTTGTTTGTTTGTTTGGTTGAACGCGCTAATCTCAGGAACTACTCGTTCGAATTGAAAAATTATTTTACTGTTGGGTAACCCATTTATCGAGGCAGTTTATAGGCTATATAACATCACGCTACGACCCTTAGGCGCCGACCAAAAAGAAAAAAAATCAGAAAGAACGCTAAGTGAAAACGAAGTAATATCATGGACGAGTGACGGGATGCGCGGTGGGTTGAGCTCCGAAATAACATGCGGACGAAGTCTCGGGCAGAAGCTAGTAATATTATAAAGCTGAAGAGTTTGTTTGATTGAACACGCTAATCTCAGAAACTACTGGTTCGAATTGAAAAAATATTTTCATGTTGCATAGCCCAATTCTTTAACATCACGCTACGACGGCTCAATCAACTATATCGGTAAGTGTGTCTAGAATTTTCTAATACCTTTTATAAAGTTTCATATTGAGACACGAAGCAACAAAATACGATCTAGAGGAATGTGGCCGTTTTTATTTAGATCAAATTTTGTTGCTTCGTGTCTCAATATGAAACTTTAAAAAAGGTATTAGAAAATTCTAGACACACTTATCGATATAGTTGATTGAGCCGTTTTTCATAATTCCTTCTCAGTCACGAGATAATATGTTTTTAAAGGAGTGGCGCTAGTGGACCGGTGACAACCCTCTTAAGGAGCCGTCAAAAATGCGAAAAAGTCAGAAAGAACGCTAAGCGAAAAATAAGTCATTGCGCGGGCGGGCGATGCGATGCAAAGGGGTGGGTTGGGGACCGAAACTTTACGCGGATGAAGTGGCGCGCAAGCAGTTTATAGTTATATGACGATTGCGATTGCGGTATCTATTATAATTTAGGTTAGGGTAGGCCTGACGATAGAAATAGGTATCGGCAATCAATTACCTAAAAAAATATCTTTAAATAGGAATGCTTTTGACAATACACTGACCGTATACTTAGCCTTGTTATAATTTTTAGACATTTTAGCCAGTAGTGAACCACACGAAACCAACACAAAACACGTTTCAAAAACTGAAATATATCAAATTCGCAGAAAATGCACGTCGTGTGCCTTTTCGCTCCTAGTCGAAATAACACTGTCTAAAATTTTTTTTTGTCGGAAATATTTTGGTAACGGTGTAGGTATTATGGTAATGTGTTATTTAATTTGTCAGAAAAACTTGAATGATTTGTGAGAGTTATTGGTTATAATCATACGAAGTTGACAAGTACAGTCGGAGACAAAAATAAGTACCTTAATTGGTAGTAGAAAAAGAAATTCGTTTATTTAGAAGTATCGAAAAAGCTAACTTATTATGAACTAAGGTTTATCTTCTGAGAAAAATCTATACAAATAAATAAAATGCAAGTGTATGTGTACAAAAAAAAAAAAAATTTGTCTGTTGATATGTCTTTCTGTCTGTTTGTTCCGGCTAATCTCCGAAACGGCTGGACCGATTATGACGGAACTTTCACTGGCAGATAGCTGATGTTATAAGGAGTAACTTAAGAGGGTGCTCAACGGTACACTGGCGCCATTACTTAAAAAAAGAAATATCTCGTGACTGAGAAGGGATTATGAAAATACGGCTCAATCAACTATCTCGGTAAGTGTGTTTAGAATTTTCTAATACCTTTTTTAAAGTTTCATATTGACACACGAAGCAACAAAATTCGATCTAAATAAAAACGGCCACATTTTTAGATCGTATTTTGTTGCTTCGTGTCTCAATATGAAACTTTATAAAAGGTATTAGAAAATTCTAGACACACTTACCGAGGTTCTTTATTGAGCCGTTTTTCATAATTCCTTCTCAGCCACGAGATAATTCTGAAGGCATTATTATAATAATGTATGCCTTCTGCGTATACTTGAACCAGAGGCTGCAAGTGTAGAAAGTCTGACAATAGGCTCGAAAAAGCGTCATTTTAACCTCACAACTACACCGTGCAAACCTGCGGGCCAGCCTACGAGTATTACTTCGAACAGACAGCGCCCTGCGCTCCCTCTCCATATCTAAATCATCACATAAGTCCTCGGTGACCCAGTGACCCAGGTACTTAAATTTTGAGACTCGCTTCAAGGGCTTACCCGCTAGTGAGATGCACGGCACATTTAAGTCTCTTCTGGCGCCAATATTAAAAACAACAACCTCACTCTTAGACGTTATACCTAAGCCCCTGAGTCACTGCGTAGTCCTCACAGACCTCCAATACAAACCAAACCTCCTATGAGCAAACGTTTAAAAATAAATAGTTTATAAGAACTTTCACGCATTTTCAAACAACCTTAGGTTACGTGGGTCCTATAACACTAAATGGCGAATAATCACAGCGGATAATTGTATAAGGAACGAGGAAATTCACGTTACGCCGCATTACCGGTAACTTGTTACGTGGCGTTTCGTAACGGAGCGTTACTGTGCTCTGATTAATATTACTAGATAGTGGTTATAAAGGGGGTTTAATTATTTATTACAATTTTATGCACAAGTGAAAAAAATACTGTACTGTGGCGGTATCAACAACGCCACATGCGAACTAGGCATCAAAGACCTGACGTCACAAATCCTGCATCCTGCTATCAGAGTTTACCGCGCGACTAGCATATATACAACATCCCGACATCAACCGTTGGGCAGTTACCCACTAGACCAATACCCGTCTGGTCGGAGGATCCTCCCTTTACTATAGAGTATGAGTGAGCTTTACACCCTGTTCCTCATACCTCTAAATTGGTGACCCCGAACATGGACATTAGCGCAGCCTTCGTGCAACTACTTCAGCGTGACGTCATCCATCCCTTCCTCAAGCTTTCGAGCGGCGAGTCACACAGCCCGCCAGCACTCACGGCTTCAACGGGTATCCTGACCACCAGCATGCAGTGAACGCGCATACCTGGTCATCACCCTCAGCTTCATCAGCAACCTTGGCACAGCACACTGCACTTTCGGCCGGTCCACAAGCAGAGCCCTTCAACGCTCTCCTGGTCGACGCCAGCAGTCGGCCTCAACCCGGCGTTGTACGACGTCCGACTCACTGGATCAACAAACGCAGCGCCACCCCGACTCACTGGGGAATCACCGCAGACAGTTCCGACTCACCGTGAATTATGCGGCACCCGGTCCCGACTCACTGGAATCACAACTGGCCCTGGCAAGCATCATATGCACTGACTTAGCCCACTATCAACCTCCGGTCTCCGGAGGGGAGTAATGTGGCGGTATCAACAACCCCACATGCGAACTACGCATCAAAGACCTGACGTCACAAATCCTGCATCGCGCTATCAGAGTTTACCGCGCGACTAGCATATATACAACATCCCGACATCAACCGTTGGCCAGTTGCCCATCAGACCAATACCCGTCTGGTCGGAGGTTCCTCCCTTTACTATACAGTATGAGTGAACTTTACACCTTGTTCCTCATAGGTACCTCTAAAGTACAAAGGCGGACTTAATGCAGGAGGCATTTTCTACCAGTCAACCTTAAGCGGGCTACTGACATCCCTGCCGCAGGGGCAATCTAGGGCGTACGGCGGTCTCGGAAATATCGGAGTTGTCTCTAAACACATGCCTGCCGTTAGCCGTTCAGTGTTCGCGTATACGTTGAGCTAAACACACGCGTTGAGAATGGCACTAATATTATCGAAAAGTCAAAAGATTGGTATAGTATAGCCCTGAGTCTTTCTGTGGTGAAGAAGTAACTATGGAAAAGAAGTGAGTTGAGCTTACATGTATATTATGAAAGAATTGGAAGTAGATGAGCTTAAAAACTTTTTACGAATGGATATTGCTTCTTTCGGACCTTACAATGGCGACACCATTCATAGAAAAAAAGACAACAAAATATCTTTTAATCGACATGCGTGCGGTCCGAGTGACAGTGATTAACAAAGTGATTAGAAATTGCTCCGATCGCGCTCTATACACGCGGCAATGCAGCATGGCGGCAGGGACGATCTAGGGAGTTAGTGAGATCTCGCGCTCCTGCTGCCCTGCCGCAGGGCCGATCTAGGAAATTGCCCCTGCTTCCATACACATCACAATTTAGGTGGCAATTTAGGGTCATCTCATAGATAACGCGAAAAAGGAAAAATAAATACATACTAGTACATAGATACATACATACATAAATATAAGCAAAATAAACGTGTCAGGAGAAATAACGACTGGTAGGGGAGAAAACGAATCAGCGCTGGGATGATTCAGCCAACTTCTTACGAAGATGTTCACGTGCCTTCAATTTAAATGATAACCGACGGGTTGTCATCCAGAGGGAGCGCCGAATTATGTAGTCGGAAGGATTCAAACTTAAAGTATTTATTTCAATTAAACCGTTCGCAGGCACTTTTGAATTGTTAAAGAGACAGTCAGTTAGTCAGAAAGTTGAAGCTTGGCCATTCCAAAACGTAGATCTCTATGGAGAAGAACGGGCAAAAACTCCAAGGACACTCTTTTAAATCAAGATATTACAAAATCCTGGGTACCTACATTATTCTTGTTAAATAATGTACCCAGAATATTTATATAATATATTTTTTGAAAAAATACATATATGAAATAAAAAATAAGCCCTGGCAGTTAAGAGATGACCAGACTCAACTGAAGGCGCCCGATTAGTAAAATGTACGGTTTAATGAAGCTTTGAACTAGAACTTAAAATAAATGCCTCTGAGAATAACACACATAAAAAATAAAGAAAATACATTTACTTAAGACAGACTAAAAGGCACACATGTGACATGACAAAATATAATACAGGGTGTAAGGGACAGCCTGCCAGCAAATTTGATCAGGAAAATTTAATTTTTTTAAATCCTGTTTTCAGTTACTATTCCTTTATTTCAATGTAAAATAACATTCTCTGTATACAGCACTCCATTTATGTAAATAAATTAGCTAAAATAAAAAAATTACCAGTAATGGATATTGAAATACTCTAACGAACGACGCGCGAAATCAGCTGGTCACTTTCTGCCTAGCTACAGATCGAACTCACTCGCTGCGCTGTCGTTCGCGACCTGCGTTTTGCTACGGTAGCGATACATTGCATGTGAGGTAATAAAACAAATCAGATTTATTGGATTCCCATAACGTTCCTGAAATAATTTAATGTACTGGTTATCTTAATAATATGATATACTGCATTCACCCCATCAATCAGTCTGCGGAGGGCTGTCTCTTACACGGACTTACACCCTGTATACAGCAAATAAAAACAATCAAACAAAAAGCGTAAGTACGATCTAAGAAATTAGCAGGCAAGTGTGCCTCACTTCTGCACTAAAAAAAACCCAGTATAGCAAAAATGCCAGACACAACTATACCCAAAGTCTCAAATTCAGACCATTTATGTAAACAAAGGGGATACCATATCAAAAAATATCTTCGTAATGGTAATTCACATAAAATGACGAAAAAAAAAAGGATCCATTTTCTTTTAAGTAGGTACTGAATTTAAGAAATAATAATTAAAAAATAATCATACCGTAATTATTTTAATAAATTTTCGGTTTTAAACAAAGTTATTAATAAAAGGAGATTTTATGGTATAAAATATTTTATGATACTGGTAACAATGCAGGAGATGCAAACATTTTCACATTTTTTACATCTTCAACAATTCTAACATTACAACTCTCATTCATAGATTCATATTGTATGTAGCAAGCATATCTAGCCACATTTTGGATGAAAACGGATGTAAACTGTTTCGAGTGGAAATCGATTTTGGGAGGCCTACGTCTAGCAGTGGACTTAAAAGAGCTGATTATGACCATTATAGGCCGTGTCTCCAACACACTACATAAATCATTGTTTGGCAACGGTATTTTGTTTGCAAAGTTCTTATAATTAATTCACTTTAATTTCATAGATAATTATTTACAAAAAAATATGATAAAATGTTTCGCACCACTGTCCTGTCATTTTGACAATGACATTTCTTGACATTAATTTGTTTACATAAATTATCTGAATTAGAGACTTAGGGTTTAGTGTCTGACACTAGTTGGAAACTGGACCTGAAATGTGAGGTGCCGGATGTAAATCAGTTTTATACTTCAACGTGTGTATGCATACCTAAATAAATTTGTGTCAGATAGAAATAATAACGAATAATACACACGGCTACACATCAAGCTATTTATTTCCAGAATAAGCTGACCTCTCATTAAACGGAAATCATATACAATACGAGATCAGCTTATACTGGAAATTATAGCTTGATGTGTAGCCGTGTGTACATTTTTTTTTTTTGCCCCACACTAGGAATTTCTCCTGTATCGTCGGTGCGTTTACAAACATTTAAACTCACATACACAAACAGCCAGACCCGGAACAACGACTTGTAGATCATACAAATATTTGTTCCGTGCGGGGATCGAACCCGCGACACGTAGCGCAGCAGTCAATCGCTTAACCACTGCGCCAACCGTGCCGTCAGAAATAGTGTGATATTGAATAAAACGGCAAAACAAAACAACAACAACTGATAAAAAATGAGACGGACGCATGATAGACCTTCGTTGATGAGGAAATAAAAATCCTTCGAAACGAATTAGAACGAAAACCTGTTTTAAACGATGCCAGACTTCCACGTTCCAACACATTGTCATAACTTATTAATAACTTAACATCCTGTATTGTATTCCGCGAAGAGTTAGGCAAAGTTGTACTATACCCAAAGTCTATTCTATTCTATTCTATTTTTAATATATGGCAAGCAAAGCCGATGTCGACTATTCTGCCAATGTCTAAAGTGAGTTAGAAAAACAAGTGTGCATGAGAGATTTTTTTTTTTTTTTTTTAGTAGTAAGATTCTTCGGTTGATACAGTTGAACACAATGTAGATCTTGTTGGATTAGTACGGGACTGAAACAATAAAAAATATAAATAAATAAATGATATAATTTGTTAAAACATAAAATATACGCAAACCACACCATCCACACAGAATAAATATGTTATAACTTTATGTTATTGTGACGGATGAAGGTCATCAGCGCCACAAGTAGTTCTGGAGAAGAGAATGTTAGTAAGGAGGGGAAATTAATTGGAAGAGGGATCTTAAATTTTGGGAGACGCCTATATAAATCTAAAGGTGGAACGTTGTTCGAGCATTCAAAGAAGATGTGGTCCAGAGTGCCCTCCTCCAAACCGCACTCACAGAGAGAGGAGTCTCGTACACGAATTTTTCGCAAAAAAACGGGAGTACAACAAAAACCTAATCGGATTCGACAAAGGACGGACACAATTGTTTTGGAGACTTTTTTGTAGCCGTAGAACCAAGGTTTTGGTTTTATTACGGGTTGTACTGCATAATAAAACCTGCCCTTTTTTCTTCCAGTGATATTCCACTGTTCCTGCCATGAGGATTGGAGCTTAGCCTTAGGAAGGCTCAGCAAGTCATATCCCTGATAAATATTGTGTGTCAGATCAGCTGCTGCTGATGAGCACGCATCTTTAGCCAAAGTATCAGCGCACTCATTGCCCTTAATGCCGCAATGACTAGGTATCCAAACTAACTCAACCTCTTGTTGACTATTAGTACAAGATAATAAACATTTTTTAATTTTTAGAATAAGAGAACTGTGCAATTTACTTTTGAAAGGGTTCTGTACCAAAGCTTGCAGACAGCTAAGAGAGTCTGAAAATAACAGCTTTATTGATATTGTGGTGTGACTCTATAAAAAGACAAGCTTCCAATAAAGCCACACACTCGCCCGTGAACACAGAGGCCTCCTCGGGGCATTTGTACTGTAAAATAATTCTGGAGCTTTGGTAATAAACCGCAGCGCCAGTGTTGCTACAATAATTAAATTTTGAAGCATCTGTAAAAAACTTTTGAAAACCAGTCCATCGGTCTCCCACCGCCGCATTGAAGGCTGAATTCGCCGATGAGGACTTTTTGGAAATGCCAATGTCAAAAAGAATTTTTGGAATGAAACAAGACTTCATAGGGAAAGTTAAAAAGAGGTAATCGGGGATTCTGTTCTATTGGACATTCTAAATTATGAATTTGACGAAATGCTTTTAGGATTAGGGGAATTTCCTTGTTATTCCAGTAGTTTGAGTTTCTGCATATGGCATCTAAATCATTCAATCTTGCTAAAAGGGGATGGGAAGATCTAGGTATTAACCTAGCTAAAAAACGGGAGGCCAGATACTGCCGTCTTAGGGCCAGTGGAGGTTCAGCACATTCAACCTGCAATGCGTTAACGGGAGAAGACTTCATACAGCCAGAGATGATCCGAAGGCATTTTGAATGTAACCTATCCAGCCCAGCCAAAGCACCCTTGTTGCATGGAACTAGATGGAAAGTCCCATAGTCTAAAACACTACGTACTAATGCGTTATAGACCAATTTCATAGTATAAGGGTGGGCACCCCACCAGACACCCGCGAGAACTTTTAAAATCGAAACAACTCTTTCACATTTTTTTATTAATAAATTTATATGATGTTTACCACTTAGTTTTGAATCTAGAACAACGCCTAAAAATTTTACTTTATTAACCAAAGGAATATTATGACCTAAAATATTCACTGAGGTGTTCGGAATCAATCTTTTACGCGAGAAAATTACTGCCGAACTTTTTGGTGCGGATAATGAAAGACCATGGCTTAAAAGCCACTGATTCAAAGAGTCCAGAGAGAGACAGAGAGATGACGCCGCGTCTACAATGGAGGAATCTGTCACATACAAGACTAAGTCGTCGGCATATTGAAGGATGTGACAGTTATTATTTAGACAAGAGCCAATGTCCACCGTATACAAATTATAAAGAAGGGGGCTGAGAACGAAACCTTGCGGGAGTCCCTTCCAAGTCTGCCTTTCATCGAAGTCCTCGCCCTGAACTCTCAAAACCAAAGAACGAGAAAAAAGAAGTGCACAGATGCATTCGATCATCTTAACCGGGAGACTCAGCTGTTGCAATTTCTGCCTGAGTATGGGAAGAAGAACGTTGTCGTATGCAGAGGAGATATCTAGGAAGGCGGCAACAACAGATTTGTTTTTGGAAAACGCTAAGCGAATATCCGTAACTAGTACGCCAACACTATCCATTGTACCGAGTCCCTTTCTAAAACCAAATTGGTAATTCGGCAGTAAATCTCTCGATTCGACTATCCATTCAAGTCGGTTTTTAATCAGGTGTTCCAATAATTTGGCTAAGACTGAGGATAAAGTAATTGGTCTAAGGCCGTTCGGATCATCTACATGTTTGCCTGGCTTCAATAGTGGAATAATGATTTGTAACTTCCACTGATCTGGAACCCAACCATTACTATAACAATAATTAATAATATCAAGGAAGTAGAGTTTAGTCTTGTTTCCAGAATGAGCAATAAAAGAATATGGCACACCATCAATACCGGGGGCTGAGTCCCGGACATGCCTGAGCACCACATTCAGTTCTTCTAAACTAAAAGGCACATCAAAAGGATCGTCTGAAACATTTTGCAGGGTCATATTTAAAAATTCGGAAGAGAGAGGAACGTACGGTGGAGCAATTTTGTCAAAAAAAAGGTCAGCTGTTTCCCTAGTTATTGGTGAAGAAACTGATGGGGAGCACCCACGTCTAAATCTATTTATATTTTTCCAGACTACCGAGACTGGAGTGGAGGGAGATAAGGAGGTACAAAACTTAACCCAACCCACACGTTTCTTCTTACGGAGGTGACGTTTGGTCCTGGCATTAACCTGCAAATAGGCCAACAGATTTTCGGTGCTCATATCCACATTGTAACATTCCTCGGCCTCATCTCTATTCCTGATTGCCGAAGTGCACTCTGGATCCCACCACGGGGGTGAAGGTATTTTATCACGGGCACTGTTTTTTAGTGGAAAGCAGGATTCCGCACTGGAGGTGATGGCTGTAATAAGTCCCTCATAACAGCTCTTGGCATGGCAGTGACCAGAAGGATCTAATAAACTTGAATTTAAATTTGGAAGAACATCAGTTTTATCCTCCAATAATGAAGCAAATTTTGACCAATCTGGTTTGGACAGGTTATATTTCAGCAGTGGAGGAGAAGTTTTCTCTAAATAAGTCTTATTTAGCAAGGATATAACAATAGGGTAATGGTCACTACCATGCGACAAGGTTGTACATTCCCAATGGGTTGAAGCTGCAAGCTCAACCGAACAAAAGGTTAAGTCAACACAACTCTTTTGCTGTCCGGGAAGAGATCTACGTGTTGGACATCCATTATTTAAAATGCATAGATTCAGATCGTCCAAGATCTCAACCAAAGCTATACCAAAGGCATCACAGCGCTCAGATCCCCATCTATAGTGATGGCAGTTAAAGTCGCCCATGACCAGTATTGGTCCATGGACATTCATAAAAATGTTTTTTTAAATAATAAAAAAGTCATGATGAGGATGAGCAATGTAAATGGAGAACACTGTGATGCCCTCAACCTTTCCTGCAGTAATGCTCATATCACCCGTAAGTGAAGGCAAAGCAAAGGGCAAAAGTGGGACGCGATTATTGACAAATAGAGCTGACCCTCCATAGCCGTCAGATCTGTCACATCTTAGGATGTTAAAATGTGGTATACGAAAGCTAAGACTTGGAATGAGCCAAGTCTCAGCTATGGAGCAAGCCAACGGCTTGTACTTGTTTAATAGAAATATGAGGTCGTTCTTTTTATGCCACACGCTCCAGACATTCCACTGAAGGAATACTTGGCGAACCGCCATTTCTGATGTCTAAAAGAAGAGTTATAAGTTGATCGGCAACGTTGGACGGTGATTGATTATTAGAAGAAGACGAAGAAATAAGAATAGGTAAAAGTTTTATAAGTAATTCAATAATAGATGAAGTACTATTATTGGAAGAGTTATTATTATAATTGAGAGCGCAGCCATTAGGCTGTGAAGATTGAGGAGAACTAGTTATCTGGTGATGAGCAGTTTTATCATATGATGGGGAAAGGGGGGCATGGTTCCTGGGCTTGAGAGTTACCGTTTTCCTATAGGACTGAGAAATCGGAGTCTTAGTGACATTAGCATAATTCCGGGAAGCTGTTGGGATAATTTTGCTAGCCTCAGCATAGGGAATTGATTTTTCAGCCATAACAGTCTTAATGGCTTTCTGTCTACCATGCTCGGGGCATGACCTGCTATTAGCATAGTGATTACCCGAACAAAGCACACAGAAGGCCTCGCCCTCAGAAATGCTGCAACCATCACCAGGGTGATCGTGGCCACATTTACTGCAGCGTGGTTTAGATCTGCATATGGTTGCTACATGTCCAAATCTACAACACATGCGACATTGGATTGTGGGGTATATGTACTGTTCAACAGGAAGGGATGTGTAGCAGCAGTAAATCCTTTTGGGTAAGACTTGGCCATCAAAAGTGATGACACAAGTTTCAGTAGGTTTCCACTCATTATTACCATCTCTTTGGACTTTTCTATTAATACGGCGGACTTTAAGTATTTGCCCACAACCTGAGGGCACAGACAAATAAGATAAAGCCTCTTCTTCTGTAATATCAGAGCGAACCCCGGTAACTACACCCATCCTAGTTATATTAAATGTGGGAATTGAAGCAGTGTAACTATATTTCAATAACAAAGAGTTAATTAAGAAAGAGTTAGCATCCTGAGGGGAAGCAAACTCTACTGACACACGATTTCTGCCAACTCTATTAACACCACCACGGACTATGTTCGCAATATTATTATTCAGTAGAAACTTGCCAAAATTAACAGGGTGAAGAGTGGTGCCTGCATTTGGTTGGGTCTCTACGCGGGAAACGTGAACAATATAAGGTGCTTTGTCCAACACGGAATACTTGACACGACCAATTTGGCTTTTTTGATGTTTATTTGGTGTCAGAATTTCCTCGTCACTGGGACGTTTGCGTGTGGTTTGTTGAGATTCGGAAACATCCATCTCTGTAATGCTACAGACAACGTCCGCAAATTGGGATAATGGATTCGGGGAAAAAGGTGTTGAAGGAATGTCAGGGGGGTCAGGATCAGGGGGTTTATTTACATCCATCTTGGATAAAAAGAGTAAAAAATAAAACAATCACAATACAAACCTGGTAACGAACACAATGACAATACAATTACACAAAAACAAGTCACAAAAGTATCAACAAACACTAAAAAAACAGCTTAAAATTCTAAACACACGTGCTGACTAACAAACACCGAGGCGAGAATCCTATACCCAAAGTCTCTAATTCAGATAATTTATGTAAACAAAGTAATGTCAAGAAATGTCACTGTCAAAATGACAGGACAGTGGTGCAAAACATTTTATCATTATTTTTTTTTGTAAATAATCATCTATAAAATTAAAGTGAATTAATTATAAGAACTATGCAAACTAAATACCGTTGCCAAATTATGTTTTGTGTAGTGTGTCGGAGACACGGCCTATGATTGTCATAATCAGCCCTTTTAAGTCTGCTGCTAGACGTAAGCTTCCCAAAATCGATTCCCACTCAAAATACTTTTCATCCAAAATGTGGCTAGATATGCTACTTAAAATATGAATCAATGAATGGGAGTTGTAATATTGTGTATATTGTGTTGTAATATAGTGTTGTAGAACATGTAAAAAACTTGAAAATGTTTAGATCTCCTGCATTGTTACCAGTATCATAAAATATTTTATACCAGAAAATTTCCTTTTTTTAATAACTTTGTTTAAAAACGAAAATTTATAAAAATAATTACGGTATGATTGTTTTTTAATTATTATTCTTTAGAATCAGTACTTAAAAGAAAATCGAACCTTTTTTTTCGCAATTTTATGTGAATTACCATTACGAAGATATTTTTTTGATATGTTATCCCCTTTTTTTACATAAATTATCTGAGTCTCAGACTTTGGGTATAGAACACCCACATTTCGCCAGTTATGTTTGAGTCTTAGTAATAGGGGGCGAGCCTGTTGCCATCAAAGCGCGCAAATAAAGACTCCGGGCTTTTACTGAGAAAAATAAGAACTACTGACAACAATCTACAATCAACCAACGAATCAATCTACTCAGATATTACCTATCGAGAATAATTGTCGACTTTATGCTTGCTTTACACATGTGCGTTGGCTGGGGACCAAGCCAATAAATTTACAAATCTCGCAATCCAATGTGATATTCTGACAGATTTTATATATATGGCAAATCTACCAAAAAATTACAATGGAGAGTCCAATATGCGACCCCAGATTACATCTTTGTTAGAGGGCAATCCCTGGAACAGTTGGTCGTAATAGTGCTGCACAGCCTAAAATGCGTACTCATCGAGTGTCGCAAGCTACTCATAGATACGCATATTCACGCCTTCCCATGGGGTAGGCAGAAACTACAGAACATAATAATGATAAATAATAATACATTTTTTTTTTACAATGATACACATGTCCTGCTGCGCCATGTTGTTTTATAAACAGTTATAACTGTTAGCTTACCGATTTGGGGACGCCTAGCTGTTATGTTAGTAAAAACACAAACATCAGGAGACATCTTCCTCGTTGGAACTCATTTTTAATAAAAAGAGATTTTCGACAAAACAATTTTTTACTTATAAAAGTCGCAGCGGACTGGCTGTTTTCCTAACATGTTTATAAAAAAAAATTATAACACTTTTTGTTAGAAAAATTGGCGCTATTGGCGCTGCGGACCCGGCTTAGGCGATATTTTTTTACCCGACTACCCCAGCAGGAGGGTAATGATTTTCGAGAGTATTTTGTTAGTTAAAATTAAACAACAACAAAATTAATTAATAAAGAGGATATTCAGCGAAATATTTATCTGCATCTAAACAAATGAGCGAACATCGGTGACCGAACTGACCTTCCTTAAAACAAAAAGTATGGAGGAATGTCACTTGGATTGGTACAGGTTGTTCCTAAAAAGTATAAATTATTATTAAATTTTTTATTTTTTTTAAACGTTGCGCTACATGAGGAATTTCTCCTGTATTGTGGGTGCGTTTACAAACATTTAAACTCACATACACAAATAGCCAGACCCGGAACAACTACTTGTAGGTCATACAAATATTTGTTCCGTGCGGGAATCGAACCCGCGACACGCAGCGCAGCAGCCAATCGCTTAACCACTGCGCCAACCGTGCCGTCAAAATTATCAGTAATAGGTAGTAATTTTTTCTATATTTATTTTTGTTATGATATTGTTAGGTATTATGTTGATATGTGGTCTAAATGAATTAGACGTCTGTAGCCGAACTAGGCGAAAGCCTGTATTTCGGCTAAAACGAACGAACGCCACCTGCTACGATCTTTAAATACTCCTTTCGCTTCGTTTATAAATCAATCAATATCTCGTTTATAAATCAATCTATCATAAATCAATCTGGAGCAGCAATACGGTTCGATGGAATCATCTGAAAGAAGAATGCGCTAGGGTTCGACGGCATTTGATGGATAACTATGTTATAAGGTAGAAGGGGAAAGCATTTAATGTAATGAAGGGAATAGGATTTAGGGTTTGCGAATAGGGTTACCTACTTCTCCCAGGGCCTTCAAAATTCACAATTGACTATACTCCATTTGAAATAAGATTAGAATTTTGGCTTAAGCTAGAATCGCTCCCATTACCCCACCTTGGCTACTATTTTTGAAAAACTAACATGTTTAATTTTATTTATTATATGCCATGTCTATACCGCGAACGACATCAAAGGCTTGTTATAGTTAAGAAAACTAAATTCAATTCTAAAAATAAATCATCTAAAGAAAACCTAAAGAAGGCAACCAGTTTGTTCGAAGAAAGCACAACTGAGGAATCTTCTGTCGATGAAAATAATAGGTGTGATTATAGAGGTATGAGGAACAGGGTGTAAAGTTCACTCCTACTCTATTGAAAAGGGAGATCCTCCGACCAAACGGAGTGTTGTGACTGGTGGGCAACTGCCCGACTGTCTATGCATCTGTCTGTATGTCAGTCTATGCGTCTGTCTGTCTGTCTGTCTGTGCGTCTATCTGTCTGTGCGTCTGTCCATCTGTGCGTCTGTCTGTCTGTTCATCTGTCTGTCTGTCTGTCTGTCTGTCCGTCTGTCCGTCTGTGCGTCTGTGCGTTGTGCGTCTGTGCGTCTGTCCGTAAGTGCGTCTGTCCGTTAGTGTGTCTATCCGTCTGTGCGTCTGTCCGTCTTTGCGTCTGTCCGTCATGCGTCTGTCCGTCAGTGTGTCTGTCCGTCAGTGCGTCTGTCCGTCTGTGCGTCTGTTCGTCTGTGCGTCTGTCCGTCTGTGCGTCTGTCCGTCTGTGCGTTGTCCGTCTGTGCGTCTAAACGTCTGTCCGTCAGTGCGTCTGTCCGTCTGTGCGTCCGTGCGTCTGTCCGTAAGTGCGTCTGTCCGTCAGTGCGTCTGTCCATCTGTGCGTCTGTCCGTCAGTGCTTCTGTCCGTCTGTGCGTCTGTCCGTCTGTGCGTCTGTCCGTCTGTCCATCTGTCCGTCTGTGCGTCTGTCCATCAGTGCGTCTGTCGGTCTGTGTGTCTGTCTGTCAGTGCGTCTGTCCGTCTGTGCGTCTGTCCATCCGTGGGTCTGTCCGTCAGTGTGTCTGTCTGTCAGTGCGTCTGTCCGTCTATGCGTCTGTTCGTCTGTCCGTCTGTCCATCTGTGCGTCTGTCCGTCAGTGCGTCCGTCCGTCAGTGCTTCTGTCTGTCTGTGCGACTGTCCGCCTGTCCGTCTGTCCGTCTGTGCGTCTGTCCATCTGTGCATCTGTCCGTCTGTGCATCTGTCCGTCTGTGCGTCTGTTCGTCTGTCCCCTCTGTGCGTCTGTCCGTCAGTGCGTCTGTCCGTCTGTGCGTTGTGCATCTGTCCGTCTGTGCGTCTGTCCGTAAGTGCGTCTGTCCGTCAGTGTGACTATCCGTCTGTGCGTCTGTCTATCTGTGCATCTGTCCGTCTGTGCATCTGTCCGTCTGTGCGTCTGTTCGTCTGTTCCCTCTGTGCTTCTGTCCGTCAGTGCGTCTGTCCGTCTGTGCGTTGTGCATCTGTCCGTCTGTGCGTCTGTCCGTAAGTGCGTCTGTCCGTCAGTGTGTCTATCCGTCTGTGCATCTGTCCATCAGTGCGTCTGTCTGTCATGCGTCTGTCCATCAGTGTGTCTGTTCGTCAGTGCGTCTGTCCGTCTGTGCGTCTGTCCGTCTGTGCGTCTGTCCGTCTGAGCGTCTGTCCATCTGTGCGTCTGTCCGTCTGTGCGTCTGTCCGTCTGAGCGTCTGTCCATCTGTGCGTCTGTCCGTCTGTGTGTCTGTCCGTCAGTGCGTCTGTCCATCTGTGCGTCTGTCCATCTGTGCGTCTGTCCGTCTGTGCGTCTGTCCATCTGTGTGTCTGTCCATCTGTGCGTCTGTTCGTCTGTGCGTCTGTGCGTCTGTCCATCTGTGCGTCTGTGGGTCTGTTCGTCTGTGCGTCTGAACGTCTGTCGTTTGTCCATTTGTGCGTCTGTCCGTCTGTCTGTCTGTGCATCAGTGCGTCTGTCCGTCTGTGCATCTGTCCGTCTGTGCGTCTGTCCTTCTATGCGTCTGTCCATCTGTGCGTCTGTCCGTCTGTGCGTCTGTCCATCTGTGCGTCTGTCCGTCTGTGCGTCTGTCCGTGTGTGCGTATATCCGTAAGTGCGTCTGTCCGTCAGTGTGTCTGTTCATCTGTGCGTCTGTCCGTCTGTGCAGTGTGCGTCTGTCCGTCTGTGCGTCTGTCCGTCTGTGCGTCTGTCCATCTGTGCGTCTAAACGTCTGTCCGTCAGTGCGTCTGTCCGTCTGTGCGTCCGTGCGTCTGTCCGTAAGTGCGTCTGTCCGTCAGTGCGTCTGTCCATCTGTGCGTCTGTCCGTCAGTGCTTCTGTCCGTCTGTGCGTCTGTCCGTCTGTGCGTCTGTCCGTCTGTCCATCTGTCCGTCTGTGCGTCTGTCCATCAGTGCGTCTGTCGGTCTGTGTGTCTGTCTGTCAGTGCGTCTGTCCGTCTGTGCGTCTGTCCGTCCGTGGGTCTGTCCGTCAGTGTGTCTGTCTGTCAGTGCGTCTGTCCGTCTATGCGTCTGTTCGTCTGGCTGTCTGTCCATCTGTGCGTCTGTCCGTCAGTGCGTCCGTCCGTCAGTGCTTCTGTCTGTCTGTGCGACTGTCCGCCTGTGCGTCTGTCCGTCTGTGCGTCTGTCCATCTGTGCATCTGTCCGTCTGTGCATCTGTCCGTCTGTGCGTCTGTTCGTCTGTCCCCTCTGTGCGTCTGTCCGTCAGTGCGTCTGTCCGTCTGTGCGTTGTGCATCTGTCCGTCTGTGCGTCTGTCTGTAAGTGCGTCTGTCCGTCAGTGTGTCTATCCGTCTGTGCATCTGTCCATCAGTGCGTCTGTCTGTCATGCGTCTGTCCGTCAGTGTGTCTGTTCGTCAGTGCGTCTGTCCGTCTGTGCGTCTGTCCGTCTGTGCGTCTGTCCGTCTGAGCGTCTGTCCATCTGTGCGTCTGTCCGTCTGTGCGTCTGTCCGTCTGAGCGTCTGTCCATCTGTGCGTCTGTCCGTCTGTGTGTCTGTCCGTCAGTGCGTCTGTCCGTCTGTCTGTCTGTCCTTCTATGCGTCTGTCCATCTGTGCGTCTGTCCGTCTGTGCGTCTGTCCATCTGTGCGTCTGTCCGTCTGTGCGTCTGTCCGTGTGTGCGTATATCCGTAAGTGCGTCTGTCCGTCAGTGTGTCTGTTCATCTTTGCGTCTGTCCAGCTGTGCGTCTGTCCGTCTGTCCGTCTGTGCGTCTGTCCGTCTGTGCGTCTGTCCGTCTGTGCGTCTGTCCGTCTGTGCGTCTGTCCGTCTGTGCGTCTGTCCGTCTGTGCGTCTGTCCGTCAGTGCGTCTGTCCGTCAGTGCGTCTGTCCGTCTGTGCGTCTGTCCATCTGTGCGTCTGTCCATCTGTGCGTCTGTCCGTCTGTGCGTCTGTCTGTCTGTGCGTCTGTTCGTCTGTGCGTCTGTCCATCTGTGCGTCTGTTCGTCTGTGCGTCTGTCCGTCTGTCCGTCTGTGTGTCTGTCCGTCTGTGCGTCTGTCCGTCTGTGCGTCTGTCCTTCTATGCGTCTGTCCATCTGCGCGTCTGTCCGTCTGTGCGTCTGTCCATCTGTGCGTCTGTCCGTCTGTGCGTCTGTCCGTGTGTGCGTCTGTCCATCTGTGCGTCTGTCCATCTGTGCGTCTGTCCGTAAGTGCGTCTGTCCGTTAGTGTGTCTGTTCATCTGTGCAGTGTGCGTCTGTCCGTCTGTGCGTCTGTCCGTCTGTGCGTCTGTCCATCTGTGCGTCTAAACGTCTGTCCGTCAGTGCGTCTGTCCGTCTGTGCGTCCGTGGGTCTGTCCGTAAGTGCGTCTGTCCGTCAGTGCGTCTGTCCATCTGTGCGTCTGTCCGTCAGTGCTTCTGTCCGTCTGTGCGTCTGTCCGTCTGTGCGTCTGTCCGTCTGTCCATCTGTCCGTCTGTGCGTCTGTCCATCAGTGCGTCTGTCGGTCTGTGTGTCTGTCTGTCAGTGCGTCTGTCCGTCTGTGCGTCTGTCCGTCCGTGGGTCTGTCCGTCAGTGTGTCTGTCTGTCAGTGCGTCTGTCCGTCTATGCGTCTGTTCGTCTGTCCGTCTGTCCATCTGTGCGTCTGTCCGTCAGTGCGTCCGTCCGTCAGTGCTTCTGTCTGTCTGTGCGACTGTCCGCCTGTGCGTCTGTCCGTCTGTGCGTCTGTCCATCTGTGCATCTGTCCGTCTGTGCATCTGTCCGTCTGTGCATCTGTTCGTCTGTCCCCTCTGTGCGTCTGTCCGTCAGTGCGTCTGTCCGTCTGTGCGTTGTGCATCTGTCCGTCTGTGCGTCTGTCTGTAAGTGCGTCTGTCCGTCAGTGTGTCTATCCGTCTGTGCATCTGTCCATCAGTGCGTCTGTCTGTCATGCGTCTGTCCGTCAGTGTGTCTGTTCGTCAGTGCGTCTGTCCGTCTGTGCGTCTGTCCGTCTGTGCGTCTGTCCGTCTGAGCGTCTGTCCATCTGTGCGTCTGTCCGTCTGTGCGTCTGTCCGTCTGAGCGTCTGTCCATCTGTGCGTCTGTCCGTCTGTGTGTCTGTCCGTCAGTGCGTCTGTCCGTCTGTCTGTCTGTCCTTCTATGCGTCTGTCCATCTGTGCGTCTGTCCGTCTGTGCGTCTGTCCATCTGTGCGTCTGTCCGTCTGTGCGTCTGTCCGTGTGTGCGTATATCCGTAAGTGCGTCTGTCCGTCAGTGTGTCTGTTCATCTTTGCGTCTGTCCAGCTGTGCGTCTGTCCGTCTGTCCGTCTGTGCGTCTGTCCGTCTGTGCGTCTGTCCGTCTGTGCGTCTGTCCGTCTGTGCGTCTGTCCGTCTGTGCGTCTGTCCGTCTGTGCGTCTGTCCGTCAGTGCGTCTGTCCGTCAGTGCGTCTGTCCGTCTGTGCGTCTGTCCATCTGTGCGTCTGTCCATCTGTGCGTCTGTCCGTCTGTGCGTCTGTCTGTCTGTGCGTCTGTTCGTCTGTCCATCTGTGCGTCTGTTCGTCTGTGCGTCTGTCCGTCTGTCCGTCTGTGTGTCTGTCCGTCTGTGCGTCTGTCCGTCTGTGCGTCTGTCCTTCTATGCGTCTGTCCATCTGCGCGTCTGTCCGTCTGTGCGTCTGTCCATCTGTGCGTCTGTCCGTCTGTGCGTCTGTCCGTGTGTGCGTATATCCGTAAGTGCGTCTGTCCGTCAGTGTGTCTGTTCGTCTGTGCGTCTGTCCGTCTGTGCGTCTGTGCGTCTGTGCGTCTGTCCGAATGTGCGTCTGTCCGTCAGTGCGTCTGTCCGTCAGTGCGTCTGTCCGTCTGTGCGTCTGTCCAGCTGTGCGTCTGTCCATCTGTGCGTCTGTCCGTAAGTGCGTCTGTCCGTTAGTGTGTCTGTTCATCTGTGCGTCTGTCCGTCTGTGCGTCTGTGCGTCTGTGCGTCTGTCCTTCTGTGCGTCTGTCCATCTGTGCGTCTGTCCATCTGTGCGTCTGTCCATCTGTGCGTTTGTCCGTCTGTGCGTCTGTCCGTCAGTGCGTCAGTGCGTCTGTCCGTCAGTGCGTCTGTCCGTCTATGCGTCTGTCCATCAGTGCGTCTGTCCGTCTGTGCGTCTGTCCGTCTGTGCGTCTGTCCTTCTATGCGTCTGTCCATCTGTGCGTCTGTCCGTCTGTGCGTCTGTCCATCTGTGCGTCTGTCCGTCTGTGCGTCTGTCCGTCAGTGTGTCTGTGCGTCTGTCCGTCAGTGTGTCTGTGTGCGTAAGTGCGTCTGTCCGTCAGTGTGTCTGTTCATCTGTGCGTCTGTCCGTCTGTGCGTCTGTGCGTCTATGCTTCTGTCCAGCTGTGCGTCTGTCCATCTGTGCGTCTGTCCGTCTGTGCGTCTGTCCGTCTGTGCGTCTGTCCTTCTGTGCGTCTGTCCATCTGTGCGTCTGTCCATCTGTGCGTCTGTCCGTCTGTGCGTCTGTCCGTCTGTGCGTCTGTCCGTCAGTGCGTCTGTGCGTTGTGCATCTGTCCGTCTGTGCGTCTGTCCGTCTGTGCGTCTGTCCGTCAGTGTGTCTATCCGTCTGTGCATCTGTCCATCAGTGCGTCTGTCTGTCATGCGTCTGTCCGTCAGTTTGTCTGTTCGTCAGTGCGTCTGTCCGTCTGTGCGTCTGTCCGACTGTGCGTCTGTCCGTCTGAGCGTCTGTCCATCTGTGCGTCTGTCCGTCTGTGCGTCTGTCCGTCTGAGCGTCTCTCCATCTGTGCGTCTGTCCGTCTGTGTGTCTGTCCGTCAGTGCGTCTCTCCATCTGTGCGTCTGTCCATCTGTGCGTCTGTCCGTCTGTGCGTCTGTCCATCTGTGCGTCTGTCCATCTGTGCGTCTGTCCATCTGTGCGTCTGTGCGTCTGTCCGTCTGTGCGTCTGTCCGTCTGTGCGTCTGTCCATCTGTGCGTCTGTCCGTCAGTGCGTCAGTGCGTCTGTGCGTCTGTGCGTCTGTGCGTCTGTCCGTCTGTCCGTCTGTCCGTCTCTGCGTCTGTCCGCCGTGCGTCTGTCCGTCAGTGCGTCAGTGCGTCTGTCCGTCTGTGCGTCTGTCCGTCAGTCCGTCAGTGCGTCTGTCCGTCTGTGCGTCTGTCCATCTTTGCGTCTGTCCGTCTGTGCGTCTGTCCGTCTGTGCGTCTGTCCTTCTGTGCGTCTGTCCATCTGTGCGTCTGTCCATCTGTGCGTCTGTCCGTCTGTGCGTCTGTCCGTCTGTGCGTCTGTCCGTCAGTGCGTCAGTGCGTCTGTCCGTCAGTGCGTCTGTCCGTCTATGCGTCTGTCCATCTGTGCGTCTGTCCGCCAGTGCGTCTGTCCGTCAGTGCGTCTGTCCGTCTGTGCGTCTGTCCGTCAGTGCGTCAGTGCGTCTGTGCGTCTGTGCGTCTGTGCGTCTGTCCGTCTGTCCATCTGTGCGTCTGTCCGTCTGTGCGTCTATCCGTGTGTGCGTCTATCCGTAAGTGCGTCTGTGCGTCTGTCCGTCTGTCCGTCTGTGCGTCTGTCCGCCGTGCGTCTGTCCGTCTGTCCATCTGTGCGTCTGTCCGTCTGTGCGTCTATCCGTGTGTGCGTCTATCCGTAAGTGCGTCTGTGCGTCTGTCCGTCTGTCCGTCTGTGCGTCTGTCCGCCGTGCGTCTGTCCGTCAGTGCGTCAGTGCATCTGTCCTTCTGTGCGTCTGTCCATCTGTGCGTCTGTCCGTCAGTGCGTCTGTCCGTCTGTGCGTCTGTCCGTCTGTGCGTCTGTCCGTCAGTGCGTCAGTGCGTCTGTGCGTCTGTGCGTCTGTCCGTCTGTGCGTCTGTCCGTCAGTGCGTCAGTGCGTCTGTGCGTCTGTGCGTCTGTGCGTCTGTCCGTCTGTCCATCTGTGCGTCTGTCCGTCTGTGCGTCTATCCGTGTGTGCGTCTATCCGTAAGTGCGTCTGTGCGTCTGTCCGTCTGTCCGTCTGTGCGTCTGTCCGCCGTGCGTCTGTCCGTCAGTGCGTCAGTGCATCTGTCCTTCTGTGCGTCTGTCCATCTGTGCGTCTGTCCGTCAGTGCGTCTGTCCGTCTGTGCGTCTGTCCGTCTGTGCGTCTGTCCGTCAGTGCGTCAGTGCGTCTGTCCGCCAGTGCGTCTGTCCGTCAGTGCGTCTGTCCGTCTGTGCGTCTGTCCGTCAGTGCGTCAGTGCGTCTGTGCGTCTGTGCGTCTGTGCGTCTGTCCGTCTGTCCATCTGTGCGTCTGTCCGTCTGTGCGTCTATCCGTGTGTGCGTCTATCCGTAAGTGCGTCTGTGCGTCTGTCCGTCTGTCCGTCTGTGCGTCTGTCCGCCGTGCGCCTGTCGGTCAGTGCGTCAGTGCATCTGTCCTTCTGTGCGTCTGTCCATCTGTGCGTCTGTCCGTCAGTGCGTCTGTCCGTCTGTGCGTCTGTCCGTCTGTGCGTCTGTCCGTCAGTGCGTCAGTGCGTCTGTGCGTCTGTGTGTCTGTCCGTCTGTCCGTCTGTCCGCGGCTTAGCTCAGAGCCCCTAATACTAGAAAGCTGTAATTTGGCATGAGTATACATAATAATCACGCCGACAAAGCCGTTAAATAAAATCATGACATTTTTTTTTTAGGGTACCTACCTCCCGTACACGTAAAGTGGGGATAATATTTTTTTTTCTCGTCTATCCTTTGTTGAGGGGTATCGTTGGATAGGCCGTTTAAAAATATTTGGGGTTTGTGACAACAATTATTTTTAGAATCAGTGATCCGTTTGCGTAATTATTAAGTTTTGAAGTGCTATTTTTTGTTAGGGTCAAGACGGGTGTTGTGTTTGGTGGGCAACTGCCCAACGGTTGATGTCGGGATGTTGTATATATGCTAGTCGCGCGGTAAACTCTGATAGCGCGATGTAGGATTTGTGACGTCAGGTCTTTGATGCGTAGTTCGCATGTGGCGTTATTGATACCGCCACAATATTATATGGATTGTATGTATTTTTATGTGTGATCCGCAATAAATGACAGTACTAATTTCTAAACAGAAAAAAAAACGTTGTAATGGGGCCGCCTCCGTTTAGTGGCTGCATCGTTCATATCGACGTATGATCGACTTTTAATTGACGAACCGATCATTGAAACTGTTCAAATGGCACAAATCGTTGAGATAAGCTAATATCTTATAAATTATCTGTTATTGCTATTTTTAGAATATTTTGTATAATTCGTTGTTAGATCGTCACGAATTCAAAGTCAAAGTCATAGAAGTCATAGTTTATTTCAAATAGGCACATCAAAAATAGGAACATAATAATACACTACATACTAACACTATATCGCACATCCTCTAAAAAATAGATTACATTAATTATTTTCATTCATTTCATTTACATTTTACATTCTGCAAATAGTTTGATAAATCCTTTGTTGATTAAAATAATAAAAAGCTAAAAATCATCTCTAATGAAACATTCGTTTATTGGAAAATAATTAAAATCGGCTTTTTCTCCAAACTTGTTTTCGGCATGTTACGACAGTTTTTTAGAGGATGTTCGATATGGATCCCATGGTATGAAATAAAAATTTTAACTTGAATAATACATAGGAACGTAAAAATTTCAAAAAGATAATTGATTCCAGTTGCCCCTTCCAAAAGGTAGTTATGTATGGAGAAGAATGGGCAAGAAACTCCATACTTACTCTTTTAAAATGTTAACAATAGTTTGTATACATTAATTAAAAATTATGTGTGAAGACGATTTAGGGATGAAGGATAAAAGTGACAATGACACACATATAACACATGAACAAAGTGTTTTTATTATTATATCAGACTCTAAGAAAGTGGAACGGACTTGTGCAAAGTGCATTAAACACTATTCTAAGTTTTAAAATAATTATCACGTAAAAAATTAAGTTAGATTAAAATTGCTTAATAGTCTTAAAGGCTAGATTGTAATTAATTATTAAGAACCTACTTCTTTTTAATAAAGCATGCAAAAAATAAAATTAAAAGCGATGAAGGAAAAAATTAAACGTGTTGGGGCGACCCCAAGTAACGTCGAACAAGGGCAGGAAAATGATGAGACTTTCCAAGACATCTGTGTCTGTATAGGTAGCTAGATACTATGTACCATCTTGTTTTCGTATGGGTCATGGATATCATAAAAGTCAGTGCTCTCGGATCCATTGTATTCAGAAATGAACTGCATATCTGAGGATAGCGATAAGATAACAGAATTTTATTAATAGAAGATGAAACATGCAATGTCATTGGCCACAACTTACCATGTGCAATCAAAATAAAAAATAAAAAACAAGAATTATTATATTAACAGGAATATTTTGAATCCATACTAATATTATAAATGTGAAAGTAACTCTGTCTGTCTGTCTGTATGTTACGTTTTCACGCCTAAACCGCTGAACCGATCGTCATGAAATTTGGCAGAGATATAGCCTGGGATATGGAGAAGAACATAGGCTACTTTTTTATGCCATAACCGACATCTACGCGGGCGGAGCCGCGGGCAAAAGCTAGTAATATTACAAATGTGAAAGTAACTCTGTCTGTATGTTACGTTTTCACGCCTAAACCGCTGGACCGATCGTCATGAAATTTAGCAGAGATATAGCCTGGGATATGGAGAAGGACATAGACTACTTTTTTACGCGATAACCGACATCTACGCGGGCGGAGCCGCGGGCAAAAGCTAGTTAGGAATATTTTTTAAGGTATGTAGGTTGAATCGCAAGGAAATATTGCATCATATAACATAACATCACGCCTGTATCCCCCGAAGGTGTACACAGGTGTACCCATATTTCGCCAGTTATGTTTAAGTCCCATGTAATAGGGGTGAGCCTATAACCATCATCATCATCATCATCTGCCTATAAGTCCTTTCTCAACTATGATGGGGTCGGCTTCCAGTCTAATTGGATGTAACTGAACGAAAGACAGAGCGCAGGGCCTTGGCGGTTCGGTGCAATATGTTAGCCCGGAGGTTAGCGCGCTGTAGTAAGGATGTGAAGCTGTATCTTTTTAAGGCCTACTGCCAAACCTTTTACACGTGCAGCCTGTGGGTGAAGTATACGCAGAGGGCCTACAACGTCCTGTGCGTTCAGTATAATAATGGTTTTAGGATGTTGATGGGGCTTCCGCGCTTCTGCAGCGCTTCGCTGATCTTCGCGGAAGACCATGTCGACGATTTTCATGCCATAATGAGAAAGAGGGCAGCGTCAATCATGGGTAGGTTGCGCGGAAGCTCCAACAGCATGCTAAAAACATTATACGACAAGGTGGATAGCCCCTTTATTAGGCACTGGGTGCGGAGGCACGTGCCAACTGAGCCACGAAGCTATTAGTTTGTTAGTTTTACTAACATAGTTTTTTTTAAGTTGTTGTTATTAATACTATACCTATGGATTGTGTATATTTTTATGTGTGATCCGAAATAAATGAGAATAATAAATAAATTTGTCTAGACTATACATTGTCCATGTAGTCTAGACAAAATCAAACAGGTTGCTAATTTATTTTTTGTATTATTTTTATGACATTAATTTTATGATAAGGTTAACTCCCACACTGACTTTATATTTGTAAAAATTCTAGTGAAATCATCTACTCTAACAATATTTGTAAATGTGTCATATGTACCATATATCTAACACATAATTAGTTTATCAGTCATTGCTTCGTTTTTACCTGTTGTAGTATAGTAATTTTATTCTGGGTACATCGTCTTCACATGTAATGTATATAATTGATGTAGGTATAAAAAGTTTTGTAAAACAGCTTAAGAGGGTGTACAATAGCGCAACTATTTAAAAAAATATTATCTCGTGACTGAAAAGGAATTATGAAAAACGGCTCAATATGATACCTCGGTAAGTATGTCTAGAATTTTCTAATACCTTTTATAAAGTTTCATACTAAGACATGAAGCAACAAAACGACGACGGCACGGTTGGAGCAGTGGTTAAGCGATTGACTGGTGCACTGCGTGTCGCGGGTTCGATTCCCGCAAGGAACAAATATTTGTATGACCTACAAGTAGTTGTTCCGGGTCTGGCTGTTTGTGTATGTGAGTTTAAATGTTTGTAAACGCATCCACGATACAGGAGAAATTCCTAGTGTGGGGCATTTTTATAAAAAAATTAATACCAAAAAAATACATATAGAGGAATGTGGCCGCTTTTCTTTAGATCGAATTTTGTTGTTTCGTGTCTCAATATGAAACGTTATAAAAGGTATTAGAAAATTCTAGACACACTTGCCGAGGTCGCTGATTGAGCCGTTTTTTATAATTCTTTCTCAGTCACGAGATAATATTTTTTTAAAGTAGTGGCGCTAGTGGACCCTTAAAAGAGTAACGGTGAAGTTTCTTGCTTCTTGCCCATTCTTCTCCATGCGAAACTCCTTTTAGAAGGCGCAACTAGAATCAATTTTATTTCCGTTTAAATTTTGACATTCTAAAGTGCCATTTATGTGCCCATTTGAAATAAATACTTTGACTTTGACTGAATACCAATATTTTACATGGAGCGACTGCCTATTTGACCTTCACAACCCAGTTACTGGGTGAAACAATACCCCTTTATAAGACTGATTGTCAGCCTATTGCCATCAACCGGGCTATCAGATATATCAGACTCCGGGCTGCTACAGCAAATATTTCATAATTTCGTGAAATAAGTGTTTCGAGCCCTTTGTTTTGAGCCCTTGTCACCGCAGGCGTACCAGCGGTATTAGCGCCGTATCCCAGTAGTTCCATTCTCTAGTTCCATTATGGTACTACTGGGATTTTTTTCTCCCAGTAGTTCCATAGAACTGGCATATAGGGTGTGGCGTAAATAGTGGTCCAACGTTTCGGGGTCGATACACCATATATTCAGCTATCACATACCACAATATTTAAACAACTCATTTACCAGCTGTATTTTTTTTTGTGTATTGTCATGGCATGTCATGTGTAGAAATTACAGCCAAATTAGTAAAGCAAGCTGTAAATTTTTCAAGAAACAAAAAGAAAATCGCAGAGCTAAGATAAATAGTTCACATTGTGGTATGGGATAGCTGAATATACGGTGTATCGACTTCTTAACGGAACCATGGAACTACTGGGAGAAAAAAATCCCAGTAGTCCCATAATGGAACTAGAGAATGGAAATACTGCGATACGGCGGGTATTAGAACTAAGTGGCTTGTTACGTGACGATGGCAAGAGACCAGATGGCATGACTTTGTTGTCTTGGAAGGTGGGTAGGCCTCTGGTGTGGGACGCAACCTGTGTCGACACCCTTGCGCCATCTCATGTTTCAAGCACGGCTGGCTGTGCTGGCGCTGCTGCTGCGGCAGCTGAGACCCTCAAGTGGCGCAAATACTGTAACCTTATGGGTAACTACAGTTTTGAGACGTTTGGGGTCTAAACGATCGGGTCATGGGGCCCGAGTGCACGTCTCCTTATTAGGAAATTTCTCGCCGACTGGTCGACACTTCACGTGGCTGGCTCGTTCTTTGGCAAAGAATTAGCATTGCCATTCAACGTGGCAATGTTGCCAGTCTTCTGGGCACGTTTCCGGATGACAGCGATGCGGACGAGTACTTCGAAGACTAAGTGCCCTTTTGTTTATTTTTGTATTTTTTTATATATTTAGTTTGTTAGTCTTTTAATTTAGTAGGTACCTAGTGTAAATAGTTGCGACATATATTGTATATTCTGTATATAACATAATTTAGTGTTTCGTGTTCAAGAATCTATAATTTGAGTTTTACAAATTATAAAGTTAGCACAATTACTGGATTTAACTCTTTTTATTAATTAATTTCTGATCTACATACATTGGACCCAGACTGTGTTTATATATCCGTCTTAACTTTTTATGATTAAGTAAGAATTTCATAATACTTAATCAGATCCTGGTTAGACATTTGTGATTAAAAACTAAAGTTCAAGGCAAACAACTTACGAACTAGTTTCAGTCATTCTCTCAAGCAATGTGAATAAAAATGGGGGTTTCCTGGGCCTCAAGTCTGCTATTACAATAGTGTCAGAATGGTCTATCATTGATTTCATAATTGTTGATTTTGAAAAGTTAGGTAATCTACTAATATAATGGCGTCATTATGACTTTCCAATGGTCAGCCACTGACACTCCATTGAAAGAATTGGTAATCTCGTACATAATGACAAATGAAATTTCATACTAAACTTCCAACTTCCTACTATTTCAGATTGCTTATAACACTAATAAAATAATACTATATGTAAAAATATAATATATATAAATGAAATCTGGCATGAATAAATGTTCAAAATGCCATTGTAATACAATTTTATTACGAGACCATTGACCGACCAATGATCGACCATTATGAATTTAGCAGATTACGAACTTTTAGCGAAATGACAATGGAATCGTGTTGGAGTGATGAATTTATAAAAATAGCAGACTTGGGCCCCTGGTATGTTGAGATATATATTATTTTAAGGCTTTTTCCCGCGGCTCCGCCCGCGTGGATGTCAGTTATCGCGTAAAAAAACTAGCCTATGTACCTACTTCTCCATATCCTAGGATATATCTCTGCCAAATTTTATGACAATCGGTTTAGCGTTTTAGGCGTGAAAACGCAACAGACAGACAGAGGTACTTTCACATTTATAATATTAGTATGGTCTAGCTTTTGCCCGTAGCTCCGCAGGTGTAGATGCTAGTTATCGCGTAAAAAATTGCCTATGTCTTTCTACATATCCCAGGCTATATCTCTGCCAAATTTCATGACGATCGGTTGAGCGGTTTAGGCGTGAAAGCGTAACAGACAGACAGACAGACAGAGTTACTTTCACATTTATAATATTAGCATGGATAATTGGATATAGTATGGATATAAGGATCATTAATTTGGCTATATTCAATTATAACATTTATTTTCATTCACATATATATCTTAGGTATTTTGTAAGACATGTTGCTTTATTTACTGAATAGTTTAAGGATTTTGATTTGAGTACAATATAATTCTTAAACATTATATCCTACTGGATTTTTAATAATATTCAATCTATCCTATTAAGACCGCTCTTGGGTCAATTTCAATGATTTAATAATCACTATGGCTGCGTACTAGCGTGCTGGTTCAGACGCCATTTTTCTTTCATATTTCAGACATTATTACATTAAGGTCATTTAGGGCCACGGCCAAGGCAAAGGTTAGGTAATTTCCCTAATTATATTTCTCGCGTTTGGGCAATATTCGACTTTATTTTAAGAATGTTGTGGTCGATATTGGTATACTTTGGCCATGAAGTAGTTACCTAACCTATGAGCTCAAAAAAAAGTAAAGTATTTATCTATGGTACACACGGCTACAAATCAAGCTATACTTTTCCATTATAAGCTGATCTCGCTTTTTAAAGGATTATACTGAAAATGTATAGCTTGATTTGTAGCCGTGCGTACTGTAACGTTACATTTTTCCGGGAGGGGAAAAATGTAAGATCAGAGATAAAACGACCACTTACCTATTATCAGAACTGGAGGAGTCCTAGCTTAAGAAGAAAATAAACAAATTAAAGAGTAAACAATTTAATAAATAAAATACAATTTAGATGGTTTAATAGGCCCTAACGAATGGGTATTGGAGGGTCCTAACTGAAGGATAATAAGAGGCCAGGGAAACCGGGGAGAAGTTACGTTTTAGGTCCGTCCTTAAGAGTGAGAGGTCCAGGGGTTTCTTGGAGGGAAACCTCGAGTCAGGCTTCCAACAAGCCGACCTCGGAGGAGCAGGTCGTATCAAGAGGTCCGAGAGCCACCAGCCGTCGGAGTGTCAAGGCTTGAAGATATAATGATGTTTTCTGTAACACGAAGTAATATTATGCACTGGCTGGTGTCCTCTTGCGTCAGGTGATAGTACTGACGCCAGGGTTAGGCATCACCAGCTTAGCAACCCTCTGGAGACGTCAAGGATTGGAAAATTGCGTAGCTTCAATGTTATTCCAGCATAACTTGTAATCTTCTAAGAGGAGGGAACTTCCCTTATGTCGGAGAGGAGGGAACTGCCCTTCCACCGACCTATATTTAAATCACAAGACTTGCAGACTCGAGCACCAAAAGTAGAATGAACCTCACCGCCGGCTCCCTTCATCTTTTCGTACATGATCGGCCTTTCAAATTTTGACAAGATTTCTAGAACATAAAAAGAAAAGTAAAGTAATTTAAAACCAGGTCTAATATCAAATACCTATACAACCTAACCTCCTTGCACCCACAGTAAATTAAAAATAAAAACCTAGGCTTGTCATCATCTGACATTAGAAAAGGTAAACAAACATTGTGAGAGTATTATAAATCAACAAAAAAACCCTTATTAATAAAAATTACAGAGGTCTAGGAATGCTTAACCACCAGGCAATGGCCATTCAGTTACATGGAGAGAGCGTATGATAAACAAATTTACATTATAATAGCCAAAAAGTAAGTACAAAAACACGAACATTACAGAACCTATTAGATTTAGAATAGCGGGGTAATTGCGTTGCACATTATCAGTAGGACTGGGTTTCATTTTGACAGTTTTCAACATTCATTGCGTTATTTAACTTGTTGAGTAGACAAATTTTTCGAACATATGAAGCAATGGATTAGCAATTTGAAAATCATTCAGATTGTCATTGATTGTGTGTTACGCAATTGGGTGCAGTTTAGAAAATATTTATTTGCATAGAATGTAGTACCTTTATAGGTAAGTAATAATAAAATTGTTTCGTTCCAGGGGCCCAAGTCTTCTATTTTTATAAATTCGTCACTCCAACACGATCGCATTGTCATTTTGTTAAAAGTTTGTAATCTGCTAAATTCATAATGGTCGATTATTGGTCGGTCAATGGTCTCGTAATAGAATTGTATTATAATGGCATTTTGAACATTTATTCATGCCAGATTTCATTTATATATATTTTTACATATTATTTATTAGTGTTATAAGCAATCTGAAGTAGTAGGAAGTTGGAAGTTTAGTAGGAAGTTTCATTTGTCATTATGTACGAGATTACCAATTCTTTCAATGGAGTGTCAGTGGCTGACCATTGGAAATTCATAATGACGCCATTATAATAAATAGATTACCTAACTTTTCAAAATCAACAATTATGAAATCAATGATAGACCATTCTGACACTATTGTAATAGCAGACTTGAGGCCCTGGTACAGTGGCTACCACATCAAGCTACATGAAACTGTCAAATTTCTCCAAACGATTTTAAACTTTAAAATGTTGACGATTAAGTTCAAAATCGAACGAGAAAGACAGTTTGTGGTAACTTGATGTGCTGGCATTTAATTAGATAATTAATTGTTGAAACTCTTATAAACTCAATTCCCTGTCTTTCCGTAACAAAACGTTTAAGAAACTGAATCTAACAGATGCAGAAAAGACAAGCCGAATAATAGAACCGGATAAACTTTGCGCGGGAAAATAAGCAACAAGATATCCATTTGTTTTCCACTAGTACGTATTGTGGAAATTGCATGGAATTGTATGGAAGTCGGAACTACTTCGGATCCTGTTACTGTGTTTCTAGTTGTTAGTGTAGTGTTGCCTGTTAGAAATGAAATATTTTAGTTTTTTCTTTAAACAGGTGGAAGAATTCGGATAATACTTACTTTGCTTGATGACAAAATGACTTTGCTTAGGAAGTTTTCGAGTTAGCTTCGATAATGCATATTTTTCCTACTCCCATCTAAGTGGATGATGTTATAATAACTACCTGTCACAGTTATTCACATAGCAGCTAGTGATATTCGAATTTGTGTGGAGTACGTACTACAACTAAAAAGTTTTTTTTTTTTACAAAATATCGGTGGCATCAAACGAAAATAACAAACCAAAGCCACCGACTTCACAGACTTCCACAAATCTTTCAGGAAGCTATTAAATATAAGTATGTGAGTCCTATGCGGGAGCTCATGGACTAAGGTATAATGCCAAGAAAAGCGAGCTATTAGTTTTTATGGCACAAAACAAGACCTACGAATTGGTACCACCAGTCTCGCTATGTGGTTGACTGAGAGACTAAACTATTGAAATAACAAGACAACATTGCTGAAACTACAAAGGATCTACCACCTTTGATATGCCAGTTTGGATAGCTCCAAGTCAATCTATCATCAAGTTTCCTTATACTCTATTAATAGAACTCTATAGCGTAGTCATTTTTCTGTCACACGAGGAAGGGGCTTATTGGTTCAACGCTAAGTAAGATATATTCAGAAATTTTTATAACGCATGACTATGATAATTTATTATCTTTGTAAGGAGGTTTTTTGTGTTTTGTTAAGTACGGTTAAACCTGTTGATTAATGATATTTTATGTTCCTAAAGTATATTTACATAATAGACTACCTACTTGAATAAAGTTTTGACTTATTTGATTAAAATTGTGGCAGGTATTTCGTACAAAAGACTATATTATGCAAAGAGCGTTGCTTCATTATTATTTGTGGAAATTCTAATAATAATAAATTAGACCTACGAATTGGTACCACCAGTCTCGCTATGTGGTGCAACTCTTAACAGAGTAAAGTAGTTTAAGTACCTTGGTCACTGGGTTACAGAGGATGGCACTGATAACTGTGATATGGAGAGAGAGTGCAGGGCATTGGCCGTTCGATGCAACATGCTGGCCCGCAGATTTGCAAAGTGCGACAATAATGTCAAGGTAACACTATTTAGGGCATATTGCCAGGCTTTTTATACCTGCAATCTGTGGACCACATACACGCAAAAAACGTATAATGCCCTGTGTGTGCAATACAACAATGCTTTTAGGATACTGTTGTTACTGCCACGTTTCTGTAGCGCGTCAGGGATGTTCGCAGCAGCGCGTACAGATGATTTCTTTGCGATCATGCGTAAAAGATCTGCATCACTACTGCGTCGGATGCGAGACAGTGACAACAGTCTCCTGAGCATTGTTGCCAGTAAGTCTGAAGGCCACCTGATGGGGCACCTGTGCGCAGTGCATGTACTGGTGTCTCCGGAAGATGGCAGAATAGATATTATGTTCCTTAGGCTGTGTTGTATTGTTATTGTTGTTTATAATTTGTTTATGTTTGTATGTATGTTTGTGTCTTAATTAATTTACTCTAACATAGTTTAAAAGTATTTTTTCACTTAGTAGTTTATTTTTTTTATGGAAGTCGATTGTTATTTTTTTTTGTCAAACAGTTTTTATTTAAATCTCAATAATAATGTATTATTGAAAACAGTGTTTTGTAAGGTGATTCAATAAAAAAATCTGTGAGATAATTACTTCCTCATAGAGCCAAAACAAGCTTTAAGAATGATGAAATGTTACGCGTTAATTATAAGCCAAAACATAATAATACGCTTCTATTCAGTCGGATTCAGGATTTTCTAAAGAATCGCTGGACCGATAAGTTTACATCCTCTTTTTTGGTATTAGGAAGGTTGCAACAACTATTGTTTAGTAATTTTATTATTTTCACACGATAATTACGTATCTATCTGTTAAATTTTAGGGATCCGTGACTCAAATGGAAAAAATGGAACCCCTTTATAGCCATTATATATATTTTTTTTTTTTTTGCGCCTCTTCCAGTACAATATCGCGTTCAGGGCGGTGATGGGGCTACCCCAATACTGCAGCGCCTCGGGTATGTTTGCAGAGACGCGCACCGACTGCTTTCATGCGACCATGTGCAAGCGTGCCGCGTCCGCGCGTGCGTAGGGTACGGGTTAGCCCCAACATCGTACTGGCCATGATTGCGGGAAGGCTGGACTGCCCCTTCATCCGGCAATAGTGTCAGAATGGTCTCGCCATTGTGAGTATTTGACAGTGTTTGTATGGCAAATCTGTCAAAAACTCACAATGAAGAGACCATTCTGACACTATTGTAATAGCAGACTTGAGGCCCTGCAAACATGTTGCTGTGCCAGTGTCGGAGAGAAGGTATTAATTGTTTTATTTTTTATTATAGATAATTAGTAGATTTGATTTAATTTATTTTGCGTTAATTTAATTTACTGTGATTTAATTTATTTTGATTCAACTCAAACTCAAACTCAAAGCATTTATTTCAAATAAACCAATTACAGGCACTTTTGAATTGTCAAGGGGTCGGTCAGTCAGAAAGATGAAGCTAGTTGCCCATTCCAAAGCGTAGTAGGTTCCTATGGAGAAGAACGGACAAGAAACTCCATGGACACTCTTTTAAAACAAAATATTGTTACAAAATATGGGTTACATCATTCATGTTGAAGTTATACATGTGAGAACAATGTAGAAAGACGTGCACGTTAGAAGCGTCCGTAATAGAAACAATTCAAAAATTAAAATAAGCCGTGGCAGCTAAGAGATGACCAGTCCCAACTGACGGCGCCCGTTCACGAACATGACGCATGGATCAGCACCATTTAGCTCAACCATTTTGAAGGGAACTTAATGATCCAACACACACGCCACCACCAGCGAGACATTTGAGTGAGCATGACATACTCTCAGCCGCCAGGGCACATTCAAGTCAATAAAAGACATATTACCCGGTAAATGGTAGCTCTATAGTACATAGTACTCACACCTGTGCTATGCAATTATATAATTCAAGGACATTGAGTTTATACAATGCAAAAATAGTTTACAATCTTCAGCAGCTCCAACATGATTGTCAAATGTTAATTAACTAGCTGAGGTTGTGGAGCAGGACCAGCATTCAGCCAAGCATTTTTATCAGCGATGTAATCCCCCAACTTATAATATGCCTGCCTGCATAGTGTGCGTTTTATACAAGATTTAAATTTAGTCTCATTCAGTTGAAGTATGTGGGGAGGAATTTTATTGTAACATTTTAAACAGTACCCCATGAAAGATGAGTCTACTTTAGCCAGTCTGAAACCTGGTTGAGCTAATAGGTCCCTATTTCTAGTACTATAATTATGTCTTTCACCTCTTTTTCTAAAAAGATGTAAATTTTTCCTTACGTACATGATGTTTTCGTAGATATATTGACAAGGTACCGTCATGATGTTAATATCCTTAAACAGTTCCCTTAGAGAATCGCGCCTGCGGAGATTATATATGGCTCTGATGGCTCTTTTCTGCAGAATAAAAATAGACTCGATGTCTGCAGCCCGTCCCCAAAGTAAAATACCGTAAGACATTATACTATGGAAGTAACTGAAATAGACTAGCCTCGCGGTATCTACATCAGTAAATTGACGGATTTTTCTGACAGCATATGCTGCTGAACTTAGCCGTCCTGCAAGAGATGTTAAATGAGGACCCCATTGTAGTCTTGAATCCAGCGTGATCCCCAGGAAAACAGTTTTATCGACGAATTCTAGTTTCTCTTGATTCAATACTATCTCACAATCACTACTTTTGACATTTGGTAAAGAAAATTTTATGCACTTCGTTTTTTTCCCATTTAATACTAAATTATTAGCAGTAAACCAATTTTGGACCTGCAATAGAGCGTTATTTACGTCGTCAAAATTTGTAGCACGTCTATCTACCTTAAAAATTAAGGAAGTATCGTCAGCAAATAACACCATTTGTGGTTGATTTTTTAATAAATGGAGTAGATCATTTATATACACTAAAAAAAGATTTAATATGATTTGATTTATGTTTTATTTAAATTTATTTGTTTTTATTTGATTTGATTTATTTTATATGATTTTAAAGTTTTGGCGATGGGTGTTATTTACCTGAAATAAATGAATTTATTTATTTATAGTCGTAAAGTTAACCGTATGTGAAATTATTCAGTAAAACCAACTGGAAGCCACTTGGCATCGATTCTCTTTAAAAATCTCAATAGGTTTAGTTTGTTCACAAATTAACTTTTGGACTTGGGCCACTTTTAGTGCCGGTGTCACTCACCGGTGAATTCAAGTTTAAAAATTTATGATATATCTTAAATTATTAAAGACCCAAAAAGAGATTCCAAAAAGTAGTGGTTCTAACTATAGTTAGAACCACTACTTTTTGGAATCTCTTTTTATCCGCATTTTTTAGATCGAATTTTGTTGTTTCGTGTCTCAATATGAAACGTTATAAAAGGTATTAGAAAATTCTAGACACACTTACCGAGGTCGCTGATTGAGCCGTTTTTCATAATTTCTTCTCAGTCACGAGATAATATATTTTTATTAAAGGAGTGGCGTTAGTGGACTGTAGTTTGCCCTCTTAAGACGATTTTCTGATGTCTTGTAGAAAGAAGTCTACAAGACATCTTTCCTATGACTTTTCGCTCTTCCCTTTCATTGTTCATTCAATGGTACCGCAAATTTCTATATTCTATGGTAAAATATCCAGGGCCTCAAGTCTGCTATTACAATAGTGTCAGAATGGTCTCTTCATTGTGAGTTTTTGACAGATTTGCCATACAAACACTGTCAAATACTCACAATGGCGAGACCATTCTGACACTATTGTAATAGCAGACTTGAGGCCCAGTTCTCGGCCCACAACCAGTAATTGGACTCTGCCCACACTTTGTATGAGTGATAAGAGAGCGAAATTGCGGAAAATATACCTACAGGGTGGAAGTGACATCATCGCGAAATATAAAAAATAAAACTATTTCTTATGCAATTTCAATTTTTTTTTTTAATAATCTAGAAACTGACAATTGTAGAGTAAGGGTGGGAAATTTTTTACACCCTAAGTATAGGTACCAACTTGGAAAATGTGTAAATCCGCTAATGTGTCAAAGTTAAAGTGAAATCATTTCAAATAGGCACAGGCACTTTTGAACGTCAAAATTTACAAAAATAATTAATTGATTCTAGTTGCCCCTTCCAAAAGGTAGTTACGTATGGAGAAGAATGGGCAAGAAACTCCATACTTACTCTTTTAAAATGTTAACAATATTTGTATACATTAATTATTAATTATATGTGAAGACGATGCACTTACCTAGAATAAAATTACTATACCACAATAGGTAAAAAGAATGAAAAGTGAAGCAGTAACAGACAAATTAGTTATGCGTTATACATTGTGCTCACATATTTACACAAATTGTAAAAGTAGATAATTTCCCTACAATTTTAACATTTAATAACCTATTTCAGTGTGTGAGTTAAAGTATATTAATCACAGAAAATAAAATGAATGTCATAAAAAATATAAATTATACAATTAAATTAGCAACCAGTTTGATTTTGTCTAGACTCTAAATAAATTATCCCATGGAGCAGGACCAGCATGTTTCCAAGCATTCTTATCTTGAATATAATCCTCTAATTTGTAATATGCTAGTTTACAAAGTGTGCTTTTAATATAAGTTTTAAATTTTCTTTCATTTAATTGTAATATGTGATCAACAAGCAAGCAAGATCAGCTTAAACTGGAAATGTATACGTAGCTTGATATGTAGCCGTGTGTCAAATCATCCGTGAACCTGGATTACCTTGAAGATTCTAGGTATACATTTATTGTGCACTCGCTGTTGCTATATGTGCAGTATATACGTATTTATGCAGAGGAATCTTGCTGACATTTGTTATGTCATATTCGAATTTGATTTAAATAAATTACTCAGACGATGCTATATGCAATATTTTGGTAGATATGAATTAATATTAAAATGCGATCTTTGAGAACTTTTTCGTTTTGATTACAAGCGAATCGAGTTGTTGCAATTGAACGTAGGTTACTGCTGAATTGTGCAATGAAGATGTTTTTCAATTAAGACTTCTGACATTTAAGACTTTATTACAGCACGGATTTACGGAGTGACTATACTACTAGTTTATAGTACCTACTACGATTTGGAATGGGCATAGCTTCATTTTTCTTACTGACCGGCTCCTTGATAATTCAAAAGTGCCTGTAAATGGTTTAATTGAAATAAATGATTTGAGTTTGAGTTTGAGTTTATACATAGGTTCACTTACAGTTTACTGCCATAGTGGGTACGAGGTGGAGTAGGTGGGGCATTTACGAGTTAAACGATGCATTGTGTAGTAGTACTAACCAGTTGTTATTCATGAGGAAAATCATTTCATAAACTATGTTTTTCTTTAATAGTTCTCAGTCAGGTCATTCGTTTAAAGCGTGTATTATGAAGTAGCAAACAAGTTTCCGTTAATGTACGTTGGTTTACCTTGATCTCAAAGAGTTGGTAGTTAGGTAGTTTAATATAAGCAGATACCTATCTGTCTAGATATCAGGTCAGTGAAGGGCAAGAACATCGCCGAGCTAGTTTAATGATATCCAATTAAATCTGATCTCCTATAGCTTTGTGATCTCCAATTTAGTTGCTAAGCGTAAGTGCGAGGCAAAGTCAAATCTTTAATTCCAAATAGGCACCTAACTTGCACTTAAACGTCAAAATTTACAATAAAAATGCATTGATTCTAGTTGCCCATTCCAAAAGGTAAGAAAATAATAGGCAAGAAACTCCACACTTACTCTTAAAATGTTAATAATATTTTGTATAAATTAATATATTTGAATTTGTATAAATTTATTATATTTGAAGATGATGTAGGTACCTAGAATAAAATTACTATAAGTACCACAATTGGTAAAAATTATGACTAGTCAGGTAATGACAGATAAATTCATTACCTATGTGATAGATACATGGTATGGTGCTCACATAGTTACAAACATTGTAAAAAGAGATGATTGTCAAAAAAAATAACATTTAATAAGTCAGTGTGTGACTTGTGTTTCTTACCCATTCTTCTTCATACGAGTATGTAATTACCTTTTGGAAGGGGCAACTTAGAATCAATTACTTTTTTTTGTAAATTTTGACGTTCAAAAGTGCCTATTTATAATAAACTAGCTTCTGCCCGCGGCTTCGCCCGCGTGGATGTCGAAAAATAGCCGACGGGAACGTACGGCTTATTCCACAAATCCCCCCTGATAAATCCCCCTTAGGAGGAAAAGTGGAATATATAAAAACCAGTCTAGAATTCACCACTGATAATCCGGCTTATTTCACTAATCCCCCTAGAGAATCCCCCTCAGTGGGGAAAACTGAACCCTAATGTAAAAAAAATCACTTTCAGGGGATCTTGGGGTTTTTTTTTTCAATTCTAGTTTTCCCCGCTAAGCGGGATTATCAGTGGTGAATTCTAGACTGTTTTTTATAGATTCCACTTTTCCTCCTAAGGGGGATTTGTGGAATGAGCCGAACGTACTATCGGGATTAAAAAATAACCTATATGTTAATCCAGGTTATAAACTATCTGTGTACCAAATATCATATAAATTCGTCCGTCCGTTTTTTATGCAAACTGGAACATACATACAAACAAACAGACTAAAATTCTAAAAACTATATTTTCGGCATCAGATTCGAATATTCAATGTAAGGTTTGACTTCGTTACTATATTATTTTACTTCGTCTGCGTACAGTATAAATTCTTTTTTCTAGATAATTATGAATTATTATAACAATAACAGTATAGAGCTTTGTTCATGGCTAATTGTCCTCCACTACGTGTGATATTTGAGAAATACTGTAAAGAAATACCTACTGTAAAGGACCAGTATCCACCTGTTTAAGCTACACTTGCCGCAGTTGGTCTGTGGATGGGTGACCATCTTTACATACGCACGTTAAGCTGTTGATCCCGGATGTCATTCATGGATCTTTGACAGTCGTTACGTGAAATCAGAAGCCCGAAACTCTGACAACCATTTTTACCAAGGGGTATCGTATTACCCAGTAACTGCGTTGTGGAGGTCAGATAGACAGTCGCTGCATGTAAAATACTGTAAAGCTAGAAACAGTACACGTGTAGGTACTTATATTATTTTTACTTGAATACAAAATTTAGCGAATGAACTGCTTCAATACAAAACTACATCCCCCTTTTCAGAACCTTGTGGGTTGAAAATAAACAATAAAACAACGATTTACGTTGTGTTAGTTTCCAACCATAAGCCGAAATATTAGTGATTTTTACTTAAAAAATAAAGAACTTGAATTAATAACCAAATTTCATCCCCCTTTTTTACCTTAAGGGTTGAAATTCTAACAACACCGTTGCGTTAGCTTCCAACCATAAGCCTAGATACTAAATTCTGTGATTTTTCTTCGAAAATTAAGGACTTTTCAACTTCATCCCCCTTTTTAACCCTTCGAGGATGGAATTATCAAAAATGCTGAAACACTTATACATTAATTTTAAATCGTCAGCCTAATCACAATATTTGATGATCCTAAATTCAAAACTGACGGACTTTCATACAAACTTTCATCCCCTACTTTATCCCCTTAGGAGTGGAATTTCTAAAAATCCTTTGTGCACTCCTAGACCTCCTAAGGAACCTATGTGCCAAATTTGGAATCTCTAGACCCAGCGGTTTGGGCTGTGCGTTGATATATCAATCAATCAGTCAGGACTTAGAATTTTATATGTCTATTATATATCAGCCAGTCAGTCAGTTTACCATTATAGTATATAGCTAATCGTCAGCCTAATCACAAAATTTGAAGATCCTAATTTCAAAACTGACGGACTTTCATATAAATTTCCATCCCCTATTTTACCCCTTTAGGGATGAAATTTCCAAAAATCCTTTCTTAGTGTACCTATAGACCTCATAAGGAACCTACGTGCCAAATTTGGAATCTCTAGACCCAGCGGTTTGGGCTGTGCGTTGTTATATCAGTCAGTCAGTCAGGACTTTGAATTTTATATATATAGACATAGAGATAGCTTTTGCCCGCGGCTTCGCCCACGTGAATGTCGGAAAAAATCCAACGGGAACGTACTACCGCAAATGAAAGTACCCTATGACCGGGATTAAAAATACTTTTGAGTAATTCAAAAACTTAAAAATAAAAACTTTTGAGTTATTCAAGGCACGCAGTTAAATACTCCCCTAAAAACTTAATTACCCCTCATTCCCCTGTTTGGGATCAATTCTCGAAAACCCCATATACTCGTAATCCTTTTTTTTTTTCTTTGAAAAGAATAAGCACCTTAAGACCCATGACCATGTTTTGAAAAACGAATTATGACAAATTTGTGTTTTATGTATTAAGAACGTATGAGTGTTGAGTTTCAAGTTTATGAATTAAAAAAAAAAAAAAAATCATACAATCTAAATCTCCCTCATTTCACCCCTTTAAAGCCTTTCTTAGAGTCTACAATGTATGGAATGGAAATTTATTCTGAAATAGATCAGTCCGTTAAGGTTTTTTTTTTTTCATACAATCTATGACATCCCCCAATCCCCCCTTGTGCCAAGTTTAACCACTTTACGGGTTGAATTTTCAAAAATCCGTTCTTAGCGGATGCCTGCGTCACAATAAATATCTGTTTGCCAAATTTCAGCGAAATCCGTTCAGTGGTTTGAGCTATATGTGTTGATAGTCATCAGTTTTTCCATACAAACTTTGACACCCCCTTTATGGGGTAGTTTAAAAAAATATTGAAATAATCAAACTTTTTTATTTAATAAGATACGCATTCGTGCCAAGTTTCAAGTTTATAAACTCAAGGAATAACATTTTTCAAACAAACGAAATCTCCCCTTTTTACCCCCTTAAAGGATGAATTTTCAAAAATACTTTCTTAGCTGACGTGTTCTAATCTATATCCTAATCTAATCTAACCTAATCTAACTTTACTATCTACTGAATTGTATGTATATAGATTGTTTGCTGCATTTGCTAAAAATTAAGTTTTAGTAACAGAAACGAATCGCTGTAAATCCGACTCCACGTATCGTGCACCACGTGCCCTACCCCTAGATTGTAATTTAGAATCGCGTAGGCGCGGAGGGGCGAGGCGGCCCGCGAGTTGAGGAGCAGGTGGTTGTAACGCTTGCCGCCGCGGCTGAGGCTGGCCGGCGAAGCCGGCCAGCAAGACGAAGCTGCGGTGGTGAGCGTTAAACCATCTGCGAAGATAAGCTCGCGTGGGACCGCCGGAGCTCCGCAGCGCCGGAGCCGTGACAGAACCCATGCCTGCTGCATGTTGCATGCTCCCTTGTATGCTGCATGCTTGCTTGAATGCTCGCTTGCATGCTCGCTTGCATGCTGCATGCTTGCTGCATGCATAGTGTATGCTTGTTTGCATGCTTACAGGGAAATAAAAACTCCATTTTCACAATCAATTGTTTTATTGAATGATAATAGATACATCCAGTGCCGGAGCCGTGACAAAAGCCATGTTTTAGTAACAAAAACGAATCGCTGTGAATCCGACTCCATGCAGCCTTGTATGTCCTACCCCTAGAGTGTAATTTAGAATCGCGTAGGTGCGGAGGGGCGAGGCGGCCCACGAGTTGAGGAGCAGGTGGTTGTAACGCTTGCCGCCGTGGCTGAGGATGGCCGGCGTAGCCGGCCAGCAAGACGAAGCTATGGTGGTGAGCGTTAAACCATCTGCGACGATAAGCTCGCGTGGGACCGCCGGAGCCCCGCAGGGCCGGAACCGTGACAGACACCATGCCTGCTGCATGTTGCATGCTCCCTTGCATGCTGCATGCTTGCTTGCATGCTCGCTTGCATGCTGCATGCTTGCTTGCTTGCTTGCTCATTGCATGCTGCATGCTTGCTGCATGCATAGTGTATGCTTGAAACTCCATGTACAACAATCAACTGTTTTATTGAGTGATAATAGATACATCCAGCGCCGGAGCCGTGACAAAAGCCATATTGCTTAAATTGCATCTTTACTATTTATGTATTGTATCAGTTGGATGAGCACTATCGCATTCTATTAGTATCCTAACTATCCTAATCTATATCGATTCTCCCGGAGAAGGGGATAGGGGGTTTCTCCGGGGGAGGGGCCCATGGCTAAATAATAACAGCCGCACAGGTCGATCGATCAGGTTAAGCTACACTTGCCGCGGTTTGTCTGTGGATGGGTGACCATCTTTACATAAAGAGACCTGTCCGTGCCTTGGAAAGCACGTTAAGCTGTTGATCCCGGCTGTCATTTATGGATCTTTGACAGTCGTTACGGGAAGTCAGAAGCCCGAAAGTTTGACAACCATTCTTACCAAGGGGTATTGTATTACCCAGTAACTGCGTTGTGGAGGTCAGTTAGGCAGTCGCTCCATGTAAAATACCGTAAATTTAGAAACAGTACACGTGTACTTATATTATTTTTACTTGAATACAAAATTTAGCGGATGAACAACTTCAATACAAAACTTCATCCCCCTTTTCAGGGTTGAAATAAAAAAAAAACAATGATTTACGTTTTGTTAGTTTCCAACCATAAGCCGAAATATGAGTTATTTTAACTTAAAAAATAAAGAACTTTAATTAAAAACAAAATTTCATCCCCCTGTTCACCCCCTTAAGGGTTGGAATTTTAACAACACCGTTGCGTTAGCTTCCAACCATAAGCCTAGATAGTAAATTTAGTGATTTTTCTTCGAATCCGAATTCATCCCCCTTTTTAACCCTCCGGGGGTGGAATTATCAAAAACGCTGAGACACGTGTAAATTAATTTTCAATTGTCAGCCTAAACACAAAATTTCCTAACTTCAAAACTGACGGACTTTCATATAAACTTCCAGCCCATATTTTACCCCTTTAGGGGTAGAATTCCCAAAAATCCTTTCATAATGGATACTTACTCCTCACAAAGAACACACCCTCCAAGTTTCATGTCTCTAGGACCAGCGGTTTGGACTGTGCGTTGATATATCAGTCAGTCAGTCAGTCAGTTTACCATTTTATATATATATAGATATAGAGATAGCTTTTGCCCGTGGCTTTGCCCGCGTGGATGTCGGAAAAAATCCAACGGGAACGTACTACCGCGAATGAAAGTACCCTATGACCGGGATTAAAAATACTTTTGAGTAATTCAAAAACTTAAAAATAAAACCTTTTGAGTTATTCAAGGCACGCAGTTAAATACTCCCCTAAAAACTTAATTACCCCTCATTCCCCTGTTTGGGATCAATTCTCGAAAACCGCATATACTCGTAATTCTTTTTTTTTTTTCTTTCAAAAGAATAAGCACCTTAAGAGGGGATGTTTTGAAAAACGAATTATGACAAACTTTGTGTTTTATGTATTAAGAACGTATTTGTGTTGAGTTTCAAGTTTATGAACTAAACCCAGTAACTGCGTTGTGGAGGTTAGATAGGCAGACGCTCCATGTAAAATATTGTAAAGTTAGAAACAGTACACCTGTAATTATATTATTTTTACTTGTATACAAAATTTTGCGAATGAACAACTTCAATAAAAAAACTTCATCACCCTTTTCAGATCCTTGTGGGATGAAATTAAAAAAAACTTTTTAACAAAAAAACAACCGACTTCCAAAAAAAAAAAAACTAAAATTGAAAAATAACTTTAATTTCGGATGTCGGTGACCTTGGTTCTGCATTTTCGTTTTTTGCCACCGACTTCCGAAATTAAAGTTATTTTTCCCTTTATAGTGTTTTTTTTTTTGGAAGTCGGTTGTTTTTTTTTGTTTAAAAGTTTTAATTTTTCACTTTTTAGTTATGGTACCTACCCCACAACAATTCGATTACCACTACTTGCTACACCGCACAAACAACAGTGACACAAGATGTACGAAGTGGATTAAATACGTATTATCGCAGCTAACTCAAAAACTACCCAAGCAAAGTTAATAAAAATCGGTTAATTATCATTTATAGCCCGAGTGAACCACCCGCCACCCGTGAAATACTTATCATTGAGGAACATTTGAGGCCATTTGTGGTCTTCTTCATCAGTTCCACTTCATCAAATGATACTTACTGAATGCAAATGCTTGAGTTTTTGATGAAAATCGCTATATGTTTGCCTATAAAATTTGAGGAGTTCCCTCAATTCCTCATGGATCCCATCATCAGAACTGGATTTTGGGACCAATTTGGAAGTATATCCTTTCAAATAAAAAAGAATTTGCCAAATCGGTTCACAAACAACGGAGTTCTGAGGTAACAAACATTAAAAATAAAATAAAATAAAATACAACCGAATTGAGAACTTCCTCCTTTTTGAAAAGTCGGTTAAAAAAAACAACTATTTACTTTGGTTGTGTTAGTTTCTAAACATAAGCCGAAATTTTAGTGATTTTAACTTAATAAATAAAGAATTTTAATTAAAAACAAAAAAAAATCATCCCCCTTTTCATCCCCTTAAGGGTTGTAAATCCGACAACACGCTTTGGCTTCCAACCATAAGCCTAGATAGTAAAAATTTTTTATTTTTCTTCGAAAATTAAGGAACTTAACTTCATCCCCCTTTTTAACCCTTTGGGGGTGGAATTATCAAAAACGCTGAGACACGTATAAATTAATTTTCAATCATCAGCCTGAACACAAAATTTGAAGATCTTAACTTCAAAACTGACGGACTTTCATACAAACTTTCATCCCCTATTTTATCCCCTTAGGGGTGGAATTTCCAAAAATCCTTTCTTAGTGCACCCCTAGACCTCATAAGGAACCCACGTGCCAAATTTGGAATCTATAGACCCAGCGGTTTGAGCTGTGCGTTGATATGTCAGTCAGTCAGTCAGTCAGTTTCTTCTTTTATATATTTAGATGATTTGACTTTGACTTTGAAGCATGATTTGGTCAAAATTCCCAAATAATTAGTCATCATTTTAGCCGAAAGACGTCCACTGCTGGACATAGGCCTCCCCCGAAAGTGGGGATTTGCCATAATAGCCACGCTTGGCAGGCGGGTTGACGATCGCAGTATGGTGTAAAAATGCATAGAGAACGCTGCTGCCCATTCTCTAGTAAGTCCCTCAGTCGCTTTTTACGACACCCAAGGGAGGAAATGGGGTAGTGCTATTCTTTACGTCCGGCACCACCCGGAACTTAATTAGTACCTACTTGCATAATTATTATCATAAAAAATCAATCATATTAAGCTCTCAATCGATTGCGTACCCAAGTAGGCCGCTGTAGACACAATTTGTCGAAGTGGGGGATAAATGATCCATCAAATAGAGTGTGAATGCGGTGCTTCTGATCAAACCATGCCCCACTGGCTGGAGTGTCCTAAGTGCCCGTTCACCTGCACCTCGGATGACCTAAAGAATGCCACTGGTGCCGCAATCAACGTGGTCATCTACTGGGCTCACACAATTTAAAATAATTAAAAAAAAAGAAACAACGAAGAAGAGTACCATCGACACGAAAAGAAGAAGAAGAAGACTTCATGAGTTTAATGAAAGGCTACCTCGTTGGTCTAGTGGTCGCAAGTATCCCCAGTGTATCCGATTTCGAATAATAAACAAAATCTTTCTGAAGTTGTGAGGTGAAAAAGAATAGTAGATTGTATATCAAGTGCCTAAAACGCATCATTTTACGCGAGACGTTTATTGTACATCCAAGCGAGCTTGCGAGCGAGGATGGATATAAAGTAGGGTGTAAAATGGGTTTTATGGACGAGTTGTACACTCTACTTTTCACTTCGATTGCGAGGAAATGAAACAGCAACATGTAAAACAATAAATAGACGAAATAAAAAATACTTATAAGTTTATTTCATGAAGTTTTATTGTGTACTTTGGCTGGTATCCTTGCCTTGTTCTAACAATACTAACGAAGCGAATTAAAATAAAGAGGTTACTCTATGAAGTTGAAGTTGTTCGTGTGGCTGTTGGACCGATTGCCTTGGTCTTCGATGAAGATTTTACTTTATGCTCTAGAGCATAAAAAGCGACTTTATCTCGCCTACGTACGACATAAAGACGAACTTTTAGAGCATGAGAAGTGAAAATTATATTTCAGATCTACTACTATACATGGCTACCTATAGTATAAGCTACCAAAAATATAATTTCTTCATTTTCATTCATGTTATTTTATTTCATTAGTTGTTTTTCAACTATAATGTTAAGTTTGTTCTTGGGATAAATTCATCTTTTTTTTTTGGGTCTACGCACTTGGCCGGTTTTTTGTTATAATATGTTAATTTCTGGATGAATCTTAATTATTCCTTTTAAAATCGTGAAAAAGTCTATTAAAAATAAATAAATTAAATTATATTGTTGTTTTTTTTTCTACAACAGCTTAAAATTGTTCTCAAGTAGATTTTAACCAATATTTTATTATTTCACACTGAGATTACAGCCGAGTTTCGACTCAAACAAAAAGCTGTTACTATGCATCTTTTATTATACAGATAAGATATAAATATTTACCTAAATAAATCTTTAATCCTTCATCATCATCATCATTTCAGCCGAAAGACGTCCACTGCTGGACATAGGCCTCCCCCAAGCACCGCCACCTCGACCGGTTTTGAGCTTCCCGCATCCAGCGGATTCCTGCGGCTTTCATAAGATCATCGGTCCACCTTGTGGGAATCCTTAACAGCTATTATTAAATAACTAGCTTCTGCCCGCGAGTTTGTCCGCGTGAAATTTCGGCCCATCCATCGCGTCGCATCCCGTCGCTCGCCCGCGCTATAACTTCGTTATCGCTTAGCGTTCTTTCTGACTGTTGTTCTTTTCGCTTGGCTCCTAAGGATCATAGCGTGATGTTATATAGCCTATAGCCTTCCTCGATAAATGGGCTATCCAACACTAAAATATTTTTTATATATCTACACAAATATGTAAAATTTAAGTGTCTGTTTGTAATGTCAAAATAACAGCTAATCTCCGAAACGGATGGACCGATTTCGACAGACTTTCACTGGCAGATAGGTGATGTTATAAGGAGTACTTTTTTATTAAAAGTCACGCGAGTGAAAACGCGGGCAGCAGCTAGTATGAAATAAAGTTTAACGATTTAAATAGAAAACTAATTTATGGGTTCAAAGACATTGCATCTTCAATGCCGTAAATGAATTTAGCCATAACAATAAATACCGGTACTATTATAATTTCAAGGCTGCTGCGAGTCTATTTCCATACCACTTCATGCAGTTTTTGCTATATTAGATAATCGATTATTAATGATCAATTATCTAATATGGCAAAAACTAACAACAAGGAAGGAAAAAACTAACAACAAGGAAGGTTCCGCAAATGCCAATGATATAATTGTATCATTGGCATTTGCGGAACCTTGTTCAATTCTGCATGGATTTACCAATAACCCGTGGAATTATTAACTTATTGCATCAGAGTATGAAAAAAGTATTTGAGAATTAATATACTTATTATAAGAAGGTAAGTAAGACGAAGAAGGTACAATAAAGTTTCATAGGATGATTGAAATGATCAAAAAGTACCTAATAAGTATTTTATTCCCCATCAATATCACATGCGTAAAGTAGAGTAAAAAGTATTCAATATTAAAAACAAACAAAAACAATTTTTCTATAAAAAAGTAATAAATTTAATAATTGAACTAAAACTACAGTACCACTGTTATTGATTTCTGTCATAACAATTAACAATAAAGTAATATTTACGATACGGCAGTGATGCGCCCTTCCGCGAAGCTGTCTCGAGCAAAAAGAGATCTGACATTTGTGTCGAACACTGAACGATGATCGATTGTCGGATCTGTCAGTTGATTTTGACAGTTCGACTAGCTTCAATCAGTTGATGTTTCCTTATAATATATTTATAAAAAGATACATCAATAAAAAAATACAATATATTTTTTTCGACCAAAGTTACCATTACTGATAAAAGAGTTGAAACCTTCACCTTTAATATCTCCGTAACAAGAACGTTCCTAGGTCCAGTAATAAAAAAAATCATAATGACGGGTACAGCTAGGGTTGCCAACCCTCGAAAGCCTGCCAACCCGGGAGAACTTTAATAAATCGAGTAGGGGGTTTAAAAGAAAATCTAAATCATTTATTAATTTATATTTACTTTGCTTTGAGTAGCATCTAATATTTGACGGTTTTTTACCACAATATCATAAAAGTTTTTACATGAAAAAAACGAAGTTAGTATTTCTAAATCTGCTTTTACTAAAGAAATATTCATTCGGTTTTTTTCTTGTTCCATCATGCTGAATACGCGCTCGCAAGAAGCATTAGAGACAGGAATGGAAAGAACACACGTGACAAGTTTTTTCAATTCAGGACAGGGATTTCTGTCTTTCGATTTCGATTTGCTTCAACGAGATGTGGTTGCATCTCACTCTCATAGAAAAATCGGGAGAAATTATTGCATCCCGGGAGGTCGTGAGGTTAACCATTATTACCGGAGTCTCCCGGGCGATCAGGGAGGGTTGGGAACCCTAGGCACAGCACATGAGTAAAGAGACGTAACAGAGACAAAGCTTCATACAACCGCGCGCGCTATGATAGTTAACCTATAACAACAAGCATGTGACGCGTGTGTGCGTACCACCGGCGGCTTCGTCGCGTACGAAGATATACCGGTTTATACCGGCTCGGCCAGTTGAATCGCTCAGGGCTGCGTTTCATGTTTTAATTTCTAATAATAGCACATGAGTAATAATAGTCTTTTAGTCACAACGAAAACATTGTTATAAGTAATTAATAAAAAAAATCTGTTTAGACTATACCTACTACTCTTATGTTTAGGCATATCCATACTTAATATTATAAATGTGAAAGTAACTCTGTCTGTCTGTCTGTATGTTACGTTTTCACGCCTAAACCGCTGAACCGATCGTCATGAAATTTGGCAGAGATATAGTCTGGGATATGGAGATGGACATGGCTACTTTTTTACGCGATAACCGACATCCACGCGGGCGGAGTCGCGGACAAAAGCTAGTATAACTATATCGCGGATATAACTATATCACGGCTTCAACCTTCTTACTTCGACATAATATGTACTCTTCAAATTCCTCTTCATTTACTTTGAAGGTTTGTTGACTAAATACTTACGAGTCACTGGTGGTAACATGTTAACGACCAGTTAAACCGGTAGGTATGGTGTGTAACCTACAAGATTATATAACAGATTATATTAACGACCCGTCGCATACAGTTAATATTGCACTAATGCTAGTTTCAGTAGCTCTGTAAGCGATGTGGACAGATCACAGTTTTACTGACTCCGGACATACAGGTACACCTAGCTCAGGAGTCAGAGGCTTCAAACAAGTTTACTGTAACCTATAGTGTCAATAAAATAATGATCATTATTATTATTTAAAAAAATGTTTTTGACATACCTTTTCAAGTATATGAAGTACTAGCTTTTGCCCGCAGCTCCGCCCGCATGGATGTCGGTTATCGCGTAAAAAAGTAGCCTATGTCCTTCTCCATATCCCAGGCTATATCTCTGCCAAATTTCATGACGATCGGTTCAGCGGTTTAGGCGTGAAAACGTACCATACAGACAGACAGACAGAGTTAGGTACCTTCACATTTATGATATTACTAGCTTTTTCCTGCGGCTCCGCTCGCGTGGATGTCGCGCATAAAAAAGTAGCCTATCTCCTTCTCCATATCCTAGGCTATATCTCTGCCAAATTTCATGACATTCGGTTAAGCCGTTTAGGCGTGAAAACGTACCATACAGACAGACAGAGAGAGTTACTTTCACATTTATAATATTAGTATGGATTTACATATATGGGGTACTTTCAAGTATATACTGTGAAATAAAACAAAAAAACATTTTTTTTGTCTGTCTGTCTAGTTGTTCCGGCTAAACTCCGAAACAGCTGGACCGATTTTGACGGGACTTTCACTGGTAGATAGCCGATGTTATAATGAGTAACGTACATAGGCGTATACTTTACTTGCGTACCTCCGGTACTTTTTTTTTTAAAGCCACGCTGGAGTTTCAGGTTTCCTCACGATGTTTTCCTTCACCGATGTCAGTAATGTCCAAGATATACTCAGAAAGTATTGAATGATACATTATGTATAATTTTCCACTCTTTGAACATCATTGTTGACATTAATGGTGTTAATCATTTGGACTGTTAAATTAACAGGTTGATTGCGATAATGTTTATTGTTAAAGCAATTAAACATCAAAGTAATTACACAAAACGGTAATTATTTAACGTTTAATGGATTGCAGCAGTGCGTGTTTTCATATCTAAACTGACAATAAATTGTAATAAATAGGTGACTGATAAGTTTCATTAGCTGTCTTAAGGACTAAATAATGTACTTGCCTAATGCTACTTCGGTTTCGTGCTTGTTTAGATTCCATGGAAAAGGACTTCACAAAAGAAAACTGAACTTCCCACTGATCTTGTATGTTAGCGCCATCTATGTTTAAGATATGAAAACTCATTGTGTATGCAGTTTCTTATTAATCATACTAGATGGCGCTAGCTGTTAGATTTGGACGATGGTTTCTTATTTTTGAGTAAAATGCGATGTGAAAAGTGAAGTTTAATTTTCGAAAGGGTAGGCCTATGTTTAATAAGCACACGTTTTTCCATCTGGTGTCTCTACCACGGAACTGTCTAATGCTGATAATTGGATCCTTATCACATCACCACGGGAGTGATATGAAGATTCGAATGACGTTATTGCGACGCACGCTATTTCGAAAAAAATTAAGAGTGGTACACCAGTTCGAAAACACATTAATTCGAAAACCGCTATATCGAATGACGTTGTCGCGAACACGCTGATTCGAAAAACTGTTTGAATGGTACGCTAGTACGAAAGTCTTGGTATCGAAATCCACAGTTGCGAATAGCATATTCCAATCTGAATTTGTCTGGGGATCGAACTCGCGACCCCGATAAAGCCTTATCTTTGTATTGGGTTTGGGAAACATGAGCAATGAGAAGTATTATTGTATGTTAACTTTTTAATTTCCAGTAAGTATAGTAATCAACAAAGAAGTCAACAAATCAAAATTATAGGTGGTATACTCATTACCAAAAGTAACAACACTGTCATATTGATGGCAAAATGGTAGATTCAATCAACTCAATATAGACTAATATTAAAAGCTCTTATAAATTCAATAGCGCACATTGTGTTTTTCTTTTGTAAAATCGCTGCGATATCATTTTCTTTAATTTTCATTTTTTTTTTTTTTGCCGGCGGTGTCTGTGGGATATTAGCCACAATTCTCTCAATTTTGCGGGTGGTTATATTCTGTTCGTCAATGAGCTTTTGAATACAGCCGTACGACCCACCCAAGTTTTCGATTGCCCATTTATTATTATACAATTCCATCGCTGGTGCCATTCTTCCACGCTGTTAGGCTTTATCGGGGTCGCGAGTTCGATCCCCAGACAAATTCAGATTGAAATATGCTATTCGCAACAGTGGATTTCAATACCAAGACTTTCGTACTAGCGTACCATTCAAACAGTTTTTCGAATCAGCGTGTTCGCGACAACGTCATTCGATATAGCGATTTTCGAATTAATGTGTTTTCGAACTGGCGTACCACACTTAATTTTTTTCGAAATAGCGTGCGTCGCAATAACGTCATTCGAATCTTTATATCACTCCCCATCACCACAGTATTAAACATCCCAGGGGGTTGATACACTAAATATCCCTTCGTTTTCTGTTAGGAACTCTCTCGCATGTAAAAAGGATGGCTTCCCTACTCTTTTCACAAAATTACCTCCAGAATTGGTTTGCGCAATGATTTTATTATTACCTAAAATTATTAAATTTATTATAAAACATTGAAACTTTGGTTTGTTATAACTTTTCCTTAAGTATGTATGTTACATTACATGATATTTTCTCTTACAATTTAATTATCAGCCAATAAGTATTATTAAAGCTTGTGCAGGTAAACTTTGAGTCATTAGTTGTTGTTCAAGAATGTTTTGAACACATGTTCAAGTATGTTCAGGTATGTTCAAGTTTAGACAATGTGTGGAAGTTGTTAACTACGTATTAATTATAATAAGTTTGTATGGAAGTATGTGAAGCAGGTATTTTAGATATATATCAGCCTATAGCGTTTCCGCTGCTGGGACTCAGGCCTCTCTTTGAGAGGGAGTGGGCTGAACCCAGTGCCGGATTAAGCAAGCGCGGGGCCCGTAGCAAATTCTATCGAGGGGCCCTTGATCTGCTATGGGTTCTCAAGTATAAAGTGGTTAAAAAAATCAAGTCACGTTATTTGCCATCTTTTACACTTTTGTTGGTTTTTAATAGTACAGTAGATTACTATACGAGTAGGCCCTGTTGCGCTCTGACAAGTGAGATGAAATTGCCCCGACAAATTATTTTAAACTTTGGAGTTTTATATCTGGTCTGACAAGCAATTTAATACAGAGCGTAATAATAATAATAATAACCCCACCGCCGTATCTCTACGTTGACGTCGTGGTGGGGCTTGCGCGCTCCGAACTTGAGGTCTGTGCCGGTAGAGTTTACTTTCCCGGAACATGTCTAGGGTGAGGAGCCAGACCAAGAGAGATACAGAAACCCGCAGGGCAGCATGTGGCGAGCTGTTGGGCAGTTGCGAACCCACGGACCCTATCTCCCGGGAGAAGTATGTTCCTCACCTCTGGCTTGCCTTTATTGGCCGGCTGGAGTGAACACTGACGAGGAACTGAGCTCCCACCTCATTCTTGCCTTTATTGGCCGGCTTGAGTGGAGATTCGCAAGAGCAAACGTGCTCGGAGGAAGGAAGTATTCCAGTAAGTGCTTGTAGGGATCTTGACCATCTTCCGGGCTCTGGGATTGTTCTGAGAGCCTTGGAATACCTCTCCACTCCTCGAGCACCTCAGGACATGTTGCCCCCTTGTCGCTACGTCACTATGTGCTAGCGACCGTTTTCGGGGGCCCATTATTGAGTGTGCAAGTCACCCCCTGCCATTTTATCCGTGTATATTAAAACATTGATCAGGCAGGGGCCATAGTCCTTCCATAGTTTTTGGTAACCAGTCCATTTTAACCACCCAAACCCATAGTCCAATATTTTTGGTTCCATATCCTGCAATAGTCCTACACTAACCGGGGGTTGTCCTTGGGTGCACTTGCATAGTGGGTACAGGGATAATCGTCGGTTGGTGCCTCATTTAATTAAAAGCGTCTAACGGGCCTCTGCGAGTTGGCTTTGGCTCCTCGTACGCCTTCCAAAGGTCCGGGACCCCAGGGTCCCGAGATATGTAAATATATAAAAATAATAATAATAATAATAACCCCACCGTCGTATCTCTATGTTGACGTCGTGGTGGGGCTTGCGCGCTCCGAACTCTAGGTCTGTGCCGGTAGAGTTTACTTTCCCGGAACAGGTCTAGGGTGAGGAGCCAGACCAAGAAAGTGTAATTGTTAAAAGTTTTTGGAAAAAGTAATCAGACAGTAATCAACCAAAACAACAATCAATTTTAAAGATATTAAGCTTATTCACTAAACCAAAAATGTAACAGTTTATCATAGTTCTTCCCGTGCCACATCATCAACAACACCATCGACTGCCATCTTGGAATACTTCTCCAAGAAGTCTTCCCAGAACTGCTTCCTCTCTCCAAGAGGGTTGGTTTTCATTCGGAGCTGCTTCGTGATGTGGAGGTAGTTGGTGTCAGGGTCTTTGCTTATCGGCTTCCAATTGAACCCTTTTAGAACTGCGTCGTCCTTCGCAGGTGTGGGATTCCTGTAATTAGAGTTCGCCTATTAAAAGTGGGTACAGAGTAAAGTGGAATGTAGGATGGCTCTGCTTTGTATCGGTCTTGTTGAAGTAGTAGTCGTAGGTTTCATTTAGGATTTTTTGCTCGCAATGGAACAAGGCATTGTGTTTTGATGAAAGTTTTTATGAGACTGTTATTGACGTGTAGCGATATTGTAAAGGTAATTTATTTGTATGTAGGAAGTTATTTATTTTTATTTTTTGGGGCAGTTTTGGGAATAGGAGGCTCTTTTTACATATTGATTAACCGTTGAATGACTAGGTATTGCTTTCAACAAAAACAGACCCAAATAATGTTGTAGCTACGCAACACATTTACACGTACCTTGTTTTAGCGAAATTGCTCCACAGGCGAACCATCTTCTTCATCACTTTCACCTCATTCTGTTCACTAGCCAGGGCCATAATTTGATCGTAACTCTTTTTTATACGAGAGCATACTTGCAAGTAACACAATTCATCACCGACAGTGGCTCCATGGTGTTCTATACTTGACCGTGCCCTGGTCATTATCAACTGACTGTTCTCATTCCACTGTCCTCTGAAGTCAAAGACGTAGTAAAAAACATCAGATGACAGACCCGCCGCTAGATTATGAGCAGCTAAATCTACAGCATAGTTTTGTAAAACATCCGCCATGTACACAGCATACTCCAGAATATTTCCGTAATGAAGCGATTTGTCTTCCAAATAAAAGTTTACAATATCTTGCCCAGCTTCCTTGAATTTAGAACTTTCACGTTCGAATCTAAAGTTGGTTCTTATCGGAAGCTTTACTATGTTCTTTTCAATTGCATCATTCACGAGTTTCGGTTCAAATATTAAATTACATATTATGTCTAGACCCTCTCGAGAATTAAAACCAATTATAACAGGAACGTCATTTGCTATTTTCCCGTTTTCTGGCAGTGTTTTAAGAACTGCATCTTCAGTATCATCTTCAATAGTTGGTGCGAAAGGAAACGAAATTATCTGATATTTATCGAGTGATTCGTTATCTAAAGTATCAACTTCAGCAAGTAGAATTTTTTCGGCATCCAACATCTGTAGCTCCTCTAACAATTCCTTACTATCAGCTGCTGTAATATTCAAAGCTCCACCGAGTTGAAATGCCTTCTTCTTGAGATTTTTAGAGAAATACATGGCTTCGAAAGACGTTCCACTTTGAAGGATTGCACCAGAGAATAGACCCTTTGCTTTTTCTGAATAAAGTAGTATATCAGCCAGTGCCGCTCCACCTCGACTTCCCATCAGTGTTACTTTAGTAGGATCACCACCAAACTGTTCTATATTGTTCTGAATCCATATCAGTCCTGATATAAAGTCTCTCAAACCATTATTACCTTTGATAACACCATCTTCAGTAGTCAAATATCCGAGAATAGCAAGTCGATGGCTGATGGTGACAACGATGACACCTTCTTCAACCAAAAGGTCTGGAGAATAAGTGTCAGTGCCATTGAACCAAGTTCTGAATTGATCGTTGTAGTCAAAGACTATAACGGGGGCATTTCCTTTGACGTTGGGTGTGAAGACGCTCACGTAGAGGCAGTCTTCGGAGCCAGATATTCCAAAGGGCTCTTGGTTCCTCATACTGGAGCTGAATTGCATGCATGTTGGTTTATTTTCAAAAGCTTCCAGGTTGCCATTCCAACCATTGTGGGGTTTTGGCGGCTGAAATAATAAAACAGAGTTTTCATATTAGTGAGATTAAGATATTTTGTAGTTTCTACGCCGAGACAAGAAGTATCTAGGTAACGTTTTAATTAATTTACTTTAAAATATTATTTTTTATTATATATAAAACATATAATAACAATAAAATTGGCTAAATATACCCTCTTTATAAGAAACCCTAACATAATTAAAACTCACAAATCTTTGTTCACTACTGAAAACAATTAAATCCGTTTCCCTTGAATAAGCCCTGAAGCTTTTTCTTTTTACTTTCCATTTTAATTATAAATCTAAGAGAGTCGATCAGATATTTAAGTGTTTTCACAGGTTTGGTTACCGCAAATACTTTGCAAATACCCTTACGGGCTTCGGCCTTACCTGAAATCTTAATTCTCCTGTGGGTGTTTCCGCAAAAGGTATTCCTTTAAATGTATAGAAATCTTGCTTTTTATGTATAGTTTTTTCTACTTTGCCCACAACAACACCTTGTTTCAAACCTATTTCTACTGTCTCACCACAGAAACACTGTTTAATTATAAAAATTGTAAGTAAAAATGTTAACGTTTTCATTTTTGTTGATTAAATTTAATATTTTTATCGACTTATTTGTATTGAGTATTAAATTAACACATTGTGTTTGATACCGACTAGTTTACTTAGACTACAGATAACAAAATGAGTACGTGTTATTTGAATTATCTTTTGTAGATAATTAATTATCCAAAACCCATTTATCTGGCTTTTCCTTATATTTGGTTTAACTGATTATTAGGCATCTATTTTCGAATGTAGACGGCCGTGTTCTAAGCCTGCTATAACGTTATCATCGAGATTCGATTAACGGTCGTGATATATAATATTAAAAGTAGACTTGCAACGAATAGTATATTCGGCAGTATACCGAATACCGAATATTCGGCGAGCCCCCTGACCGAATAGCCGAATATTAGGCAAAAGTATTCGGCCGGATTTTAGCGCCAAAACTTGTACAGATGTGATTGTTTCGCGCTCGTTTGTTCTAATGTACTCACCGCCCGCGCGCCTGCAGTTGCTCTGCGAGAAATGAGAACCTTACCCTTCTACATTTTGATTACGACAATAATTCAAATACATAGAATCCTTAACTTTTCTAATTCAGAAGATGATTACGTACCTGTGTTATGTACCAATGACTACTTAAATGATTATAAGAGAAATGAAAATATGAATAGATACGTAACGAATCTTTTTTTTTTTTCATCTTTACAATTATCTCCCTATAACAAAATATATTACTTGTATTCGGCCGAATAATATGTAGATATTCGGTATTCGGCCGAATATAATAAAAGCAGCCGAATAGGCCAAATACCGAATAGTAACCGAATATTCGTTGCAAGTCTAATTAAAAGTATTTTTCATACCGCCTGTACCCATGTTTTTATGTTTATGGCTTCTATGGCACCCATAAAAACCTCACCCACTATGTGAAAATAGCGTCTGGGCCGTTATATAGGATTTTATCTAGTAGGTAATGTTGAATATTGAAGGCGAAGTCTTTATGTTGATGCGTCATTATGGGAAAAATTTATCGCTAGAAAAATCTTAAAACCATCATTACAAATAGATACACAGACCTGCAGATTACTATACTCCATTTGTAATAAGATTAGAAATTTATAAAACCTTTTTAGTCCGTTCAACCGATTTTGATTTCTATTCCGTAGGCATAAGGATGGCATTAAAAGCATAAAAGAGGTTACAATACCCACTGTTTCCTACTGCAGCTACCATTTGTCGTGCCACCAACGCAATAGAAGTCAAAATCGGTTGAACGGACTGTAAAAAAGGTATATTTAAATGTCTAATCTTATTTCAAATGCTTTTAAGATTTTTTTCGAAGACTATAAAATTATAATAATTTTGCTAAATCTGCATTCTTCTAGGCCTAAAAGTCATGCTATAATGTGCTGTTTTCTCCAATGAAACTATAAAATACACTTGAAATAATTTATTTTCAACATTATTTACAAACATTGCAACAATTTCATTAATCAGAGTTCATCCTTCATATCCTTAACAACCCCATTGACTGCCATTGCCTTATACTTGGCGAGGAAGTCGTCCCAGAACTTGACTCTGTCTTCATGAAGGTTCTTCTTCATTCGAAGTTCATCACTGATTACCAAGCACTCCTTGTTCTCTTTGGTAGCTGGGTTCCAGGTGAAGTCACTGCCTTCAGGCGTGGGATTTCTGAGGCCAAAAGAAAAGTAAATAAGTTTAAGTCTGATATTTTTCTTGTTCTTGTCTTGTTCTCTCTTTGCTTTATGTTTTCCGCAAATAAAGATTTTTTTCCTATTTTGGATAGAGAAACCAAATTTAATGATCATGTACTTCAACTTGTTGATCTATTTAGAAATAAAACCTATAACAAGACCGCATAGCGGGCTTATCGTAATTTAAAGTGGCTAAAAAAAGTTGTATGAATTTGTACATATATATATTTTTAAATAATTATCAACTTATAATTTTTCAAAATTTAAAACAACCTGTAGGTAGGATTTATTAAAGCAATCTCTTGTTTTTCATTTTAAACTTACCCAGATTTGGCAAAGTTTGTCCATAACTTAACCATGTTTCTTATGACTTTCAGTTCTTCAGAATCTTCATCTACCAAAACTTTTTTATAAAGCTTGTTAATTGGTTTGCAAACGAAGAGATAGCACAGTTCATCTCCAGTGGCGGCGCCCCATGTCCCTTCCATCGTCAACGCACTATCTACAACCTGATTCTTCCTCATATTAAGTTCTCCGCTATAATCAAACGTGTAATAATAAACAGACGAAATAGATTCGTTCACATACTTCCTCGCTGCGTAATCAGTAGGGTAAAAACTCAAAACATCAGCAGTATAAGTCAGATACTCTCCAGGTTTGCTTATCTTCACATAACCTTCATCGAAATAGAATTCTTTCACTTCATCGACAGCACGAAAGTAGATTTTCGAGTTCAATTCGAAATGGAAGTCAGTTCTTACAGGAATAACCAAGAGGAAATCTCTATCAGCGAATGTAAGGTATTGAGGCTTACGAAGAAAACGTTCATTCATTTCGATACCTTCTCTAGAATTGTAACCGATCATGATGGGTATATCTATCTCAATTGGGCCTTCGTCAGGTAGACGGGTGACGATCGCATCAGGGTGTTTTGGCTCAACCACAGGTCCAAAAGGTACAGTCGCCGTCTGTGTTCTTCTACCTTCGTCGGCATCCACCGAAGCTGAATCTTGGGAAACGATTTCCATTGAAGATAATGATGATAGCTCAGCGAGTAAATTAGTGCTTGTAACCGCTGCTTTTTCGAGTACTTTGGCTAAAGCTGTTGCCTTTTCTTTTGGGTGTAATGGCATATAAATGGGATTCCACGCAGTTCCACTTTGTAGTATCGCTTTACTGAATAGTCCTCTAGCCTTTCGTGAGTTAAGCAAAATATCTACAAGGGCTGCTCCTCCCTCGACTCCCATTAATGTGACCCTATAGGGATCTCCACCAAACTTATCCACGTTTTGTTGCAGCCATTTTAGAGCCAAAATTACATCTCTAATTCCATTATTTCCTGGTAGCTTTTCATCGTCGAAAGCTAAAAAGCCTATTGATCCAACTCTGTGACTTATTGTGACTAAAACTACATCTTCTTTTACGATGAAGTCTGGGCCGAAGTCCCGGGATGCGTTGTGTGTTACTCTGAACTGTTCATTATATAGGAAAACTATGACTGGCATGCTAAGTTCCTCATTGCTTGGTAGTTTTGGAGTGTGTATGCTTAGTGTTAAGCAATCGTCTTGACCACTAAATCCATACTTTTTTATAGCCCTTACAGGAAGATTCATTTGAGAGCATGGTTTTCTTTCTTTTTTGGCTTCTAGAACGTCGGTCCATCCTTCGTGTGGTTGTGGAGCCTGGAATGTAGAAAATTGCTGATCATTACGTTTTCTCAAAATCTATTATAATAGAGAAATGTGAATTTGTATGAATTAAATATGTTTATTCTACAGTAGAGACCTATGGTAGAAACTATGAGACTGAGCTAAATTTTGATGCCAATATCGGAAAATAAAACAATGAGAGTCTGTCCGGCGGAGCAACGTCAGTGAATACCATTATAACTTCGCAGTTATGGTCTCAAGTTTTAATATATACGAGCATAGTCGGATAGATGCATATACGGGGTTGTTAATATTATACTTTGATTCATCTAATGTTACAACTTCTGTCATAATGGAAGTAATGTTATGGGTAGTATCGTAACGTTATTTCTATTGAACCATTTTTATTTTAAATTTGCCTGTCAATTAATATTTATTTGTAAATTAATATTTATTTGTATATACTTTATTGTACACCAGATTACAAAGTACGGCGGCCTTATCGCTTCCTGCGATGTTTTCCAGGCCACCTTGGAATGGACAGTGATTTTCTGGACATAAAATGGGGTTGTCATTGGTGCAAATAAAGGTTTATACTACAATATACTATAATAGATCCACAGATATATGTTATACTTATAAACAGTCACATTATTTAGGTATATTAATTCAGGAGTAGGTAGTCTACTGTTGCACATAGTTCTTTCTCATTTCTAATTTCACACTACTCCTCGCCAATCCTCGGCAAAACTCATCCATCTTTTATCAGTTTAAGATATATTTGTGACTTAAATATGACCTTATAAAAACAAAACCTTCAAGCATTGCTCTTAACCATAAACAAAATTTTATGAAGTAAAAGAAAACTCACCAAAAACCTAAGTTCACCAACCGGCGGTTTCCCATATGGAATGCCCAAAAAAGAGTAATATTTCTCATCTTTTAATATAGATTTAACTTCTACACCGGCCACTTTACCTAAACTAGTATCTACTATGACATCAGCATTAACAATTTTTATTAAAAACAGTCCAAAAATTACTAAACACGGTTTTATTCTTCCCATCTTGGTTATGTTTTATTAATAATATGTTTGTTTAATTACACAATCACACATGTCGGTAGACCTGACGTGTCCTATAGATAAGTTGGTACTAATCTTGGGTTTAATACTAAGTATTTATTATCTGGTATACGATAAATAACATTATGATGACTTAAGCACTTTGTCTCTTATCAGATTTTTGTTGCTACTGGTAAATTTTTGTTACAAAGATAGCGATGAATTTCATTAATGAATTGAGGAAAAGTATCGTTTTTCAGAATCAGTCCACAAACACGCAGTGTAAATTGACACTATTCGTAGTTATAATGTAATCTATCACGTAAAATAATAAGTTAGAGTTAAATTGCTTATTAGTCTATTAAGCTAGATTTTAATTAATTTTTAAGAACTTTAGTTCATATTAATAAGAGAGAAAAAAAAAAAAAAAAAAACGTATACACAGACATCACTGCCATATGCGGATTAGCGATTTTAAGTTCATTATAAGTTCAGTCGAGTACCCGTGAAATACGTATCATTGACGAGTTCCGGTGGCCAACTGTGGTCTTCCTCATCAGTTCCGGTTCACTAAATGATACTTTCTGAATGAATTTGTTGATGTAAATACAAAAATCGCTATATAGAATTTAAGGAGTTCCCTCAATTCCTCATGGATTCCATCATCAGAACTTGATTTTGAAAAAATGGGATCAATCTGGAAGTATATCCATTCAAATAAAAAAACAGTTTTCCAAATCGGTTTATAAACGACGAAGTTCTGAGGTAACAAACATTAAAAAAAAAACACAACCAAATTGAGAACCTCATCCATTTGTGTGTCGGTTAAAAAGATCCTTCTGATCCGTTTGAATTCATCCAAATGGATCAGTTTGTATTACAACAGAAGCTTGTAGTAATAACGAAATTATGAGACAAATCTAAATAATAATAAGACAAACTTAATTACAATGCAGAATCGCCTAAAATGTAGGGGTAGCGGTTAATGGATTTGTTCCGCAAAGGTTTCCCCATATTTGATAATTAGTTGCTGCCCGAGGCTTCCTCCGCGTGGCTTGTCCTAAAATAAACTACACTACGTTACTCCTTAAAACATCAGCTATCTGCTAGTGAAAGTCCCGTCAAAATCGGTCCAGTCCTTTCGGAGATCAGACCAGACAAAAACATCAAGAATTGTTTTTTTTTTTGTTATAAGTACCGTACTTTCATATGCATTTAGTAAAAAGCTGTTATTTTGATAATACAAACAGACACTCCAATTTTATTTATTTGCATGTATTTACAATGCCCCTTCCCTTCCCTTTTCGCCCCACATTAATTCCTAGTCAATTCTTATAACCATCTCTTTCTAAATGCAAAACGCAAAAAAGAATCTACTTAAGTAATTGATTCCTCCTAGTTTCCTACAGGTGATAAAAACCGAAGTAAATTACTTTTACCGGACTTATTTAAAGCAAGTAGGTAGTTTCAGGTACGGTATTGAGTCACGTTCAGCACTATCGGGTTAAGGCATCGTAAAACAACATAAGTACTAGCTGGTTAAACTGCTTTTCTACGTAAATATGTAGAGGGGTTGGTTAACTGGTTAATATGGGAGTATTTTCCGAAATAACTGTCAGAATTAAGTTCATTGTTAAGTTTAGAAGAACATTCAAGAAATGGGTTAAATTATACAGGGTTATTGCTAAAACTCTGGTTAGTGTCTCACCTCTCAGTACTATATTACTAAGTTTCCCCTATATTTTACCACCATAAACAATAACTTTTGTTCTATGACTTTTTATCATTCATAATTTCATTTATTTATTCATAACAATTAGCAGATCAGATTTAATCAGATTTTAATGCATCAGACTTTCATACAAAAATAAAAATATTTAAAAGTCCGTGCTCTAAATGTATAGAGCAACGAAATCTTGAAGTTTGTTTTTGGTAAATGTATTAAGGTCTCGAACAAAAGCTTTTTTTTTTGTATTTTTTTTTTTATAGTTTATGATGTTAGTAATAGTCCCGCAAGGCTGTAAGTGTTTTACCAATAACCCTGTATAACGGCGTAGAATTGCCTTTACCAGAAGAGATCAATAGCCTTTACCAGAAGAGATCATCGTATTAGAAAGAAAGAAAAGTATTTATTGGGACTCATACAGGAAGACCACATTTTGAACTAAACACACTCATAGAAAAAAATAATAAAAAATAAAATAAAAAACAAAAGTAAAATGAAAACAAAATCCTGTACGGGGCCAAAAGGCTCCTATCTCAGCATGATGCTGCGACATTTAAAAATAAGTGTCGCTGCGCTGGTATTAGTATAGTATTAGTGGTTCAGCATCTTCAATATCGTCAGGATTGTTGCGGAATATAGCAGGTCGTCTTGGACGTACGGTAGGACAGCGGCCACCCATCATCTTCAGTCATCAGAAGACAGCCACCACGCAACCGTCGATGCGACACTCTGCTAGAGTGAATGTCAGTAGCAAGTGTCACTCATATCCGACCTTTTCGGTAATTCCAGCCAGTAACTTCGTAACAAAACGGGGCTGCGCCACTTTCTGCACCGTCCTGAGAGGGTTGTCACCGGTCCACTAGCGCTACCCCTTTAAAAACATATTATCTTGTGACTGAGAAGGAATTATGAAAAACGGCTCAATCAACTATCTCGGCAAGTGCGTCTAGAATTTTCTAATACTTACCTTTTTTAAATTTTCATATTGAGACACGAAGCAACAAAATTCGATCCAAATAAAAACGGCCACATTACTCTAGATCGGTAAGTGTGTCTAGAATTTTCTAAAGGTATTAGAAAATTCTAGACACACTTACCGATATAGTTGATTGAGCCGTTTTTAATAATTCCTTCTCAGTCACGAGATAATATTTTTTTAAAGGAGTGGCGCTAGTGGGCCGGTGATAACCCTCTTAAACGTAATATTTGAAATAATGGAAATGTGATTTTCAGAATTAGTACTTACGCTAAGAGATGTAGTACTTACGCTAAGTTCCACGACTAAGAGATTACTCTAGAGAATATTATAGGCAGCTGCATTTTCCAGTCTGCTAATAAAAATAAGCTGCACTTAACAATTCATCTGCAAAGCGTTGTTATAATTATTATCTAGTTTATCGTCTTTTGTAGGGATTATTATATTCCTTGTTGTAATGATGACTCTTTTTCAGCTTCTTATATTATATGCCTTTATGTAAATAATGTATTTGGTTCTAGGTATTTAGACATGTGTTTTTATTCCGTTAATGAATTTTTAAATCATACTTTTTGAGATTGTAATTAATAATCTATGCTATTAGTATTTTGGCACTATAATGAATATTTTGACACTAGAACTTATATTTTTGACATGACAATATTTTTAATTTTTTGACATGTTTTGTATTTTATTTTTGACATAATAATTAATATTTTGACATTACCAATAATCCTATTCAATTAATCCGACTCAATATTATTGTATCAAATTAAAAATATAAATTCAAATCAATTTTATTAATTTAATATAACTTTTATTGTAATGTCTACGATTTGCATGTACAGTTAGCTTAATAAATTTTTCTACACCAGCAATGGTAGTATAATTTTATGTGAATCAATGTTTAATTTTAGATCTCAATGTACCATATACTTAGAAATAAATATTGTTCTATTCTATTCTATTCTAAATTAAAAACATTATTTTTTTATTGGTTTGGGTGGCTAGCTAATTGTGACTTAGGTCCCAGGGTCTGGTCTCAAAGTAGGAATAGATATAATATTTATGCTTTTGGATGCACTGGGATCGGATCCAGATCCTTAATCGTTTCCAGCTTACCGAGTTTTCGATAAGTTCATTGAATCGGAAAAATCGAGAGCAAGCAATATAAAACTACTTATTACAAAACAAACCTAGATTTCTACATACATTTTTAATACCTCGAAAAGATTTTATCGCTATTTCTCATATTTGATTGACCTCGTAATTACCTTACCACACTATGCTTGAATTTGGGTTTTATTTGACAGTTAAGTGCTCACATATCGTGGAAAAAAACAGAATAATCCGTTTCTTTCCTATTCCGTTGTTTTTTCAATGTTTCATTCGTAAGTTAAAAAAAAATGCCAGTAGGTATATGTATATTTCATGTTTTTTTTTCTTTAATTAACCGAAAAAACCGAAGAATATTAAAGAAACGGGAAACATCATGTTTTTTGCAAATACGTACTTAGTATATAGCTACTTAGTATACAGGAGCTCGTGGCTAAGTAATAACAGCCGCACGGGTCGATCCGTCAGGCTAAGCTACGCTTGCCGGGGTTAGTCCGTGGATGGGTGACCATCTTTACATACCGTGCCTCGTTACTCCTCCGTGCCTCGGAAAGCACGTTAAGCCGTTGGTCCCGGCTGTCATTCGTGGATCTTTGACAGTCGTTACGGGTCGTCAGAAGCCCAAAAAGTCTGACAACCAGTCTTTCCATGAGGTATCGTGTTACCCAGTTACTGGGTTGTGGAGGTCAGTTAGGCAGTCGCTCCATTTAAAATACTGGTATTCAGCTGCATCTGGTTAGACTGGAAGCCGACCACAACATAGTTGGGAAAAGGCTAGGCAGATTGATTTATATAGCTACTTAGTATATAGTAACTTAGCTAGCTTTGGCTTAGTTTTCTATGCTTTAAATCTTTCCATAATACCGAAGACTTACCATCTTCCGTAGAAGAAAATATTTCAATAAAACTAGTTTTTGTCCGCTTTTCAAAACATCTAGTGAAAAATTCGAAAGAATCCTGTTTCATTCTATATGAGGTTGTGGGTTCAAATCCGGGCAAGTACCAATGTGAGTTTTTCAATTCATATGTACTTTCTGAGTTTATCTTGGACATTACTGACATCGGTGAAGGAAAAACATCGTGAGGAAACCTGGACTTATAGTTAATATAAGTCTGAAATCGCCAACCCGTCTTGAGCAAGCGTGGTGCGATGTTCGTGCCTTCTCTGTATGAGAAGAGGCCTTTGCCCAGCAGAAGGGAATCTATACAAATACATGTAAATAAATAAAATTGGAGTGTCTGTTTGTAATTTCAAAATAACAGCTTTGTACTGAATGCACATTATGAAAGAATATACGGAATATATAAAAAAAAAAATCTGTCTGTCTGTTTGTTCCGGCTAATTTCCCAACGGCTGGATCAAGTTTGACGAGACTTTCACTGGCAGATTGCTACTTTTATTTTACAAAAAGCCACGCGGGCAAAGTCACGCAGCAGCTAGTTCAAGAAATTTGATAGAAAGAAAAAAACTATTTAACCAAACTTAAACAACAATTTATTAATAAAAGGTTTATATTCAATATAACTCCTCCCCTGGCTCGAACACATGCGGTGATCCTCCTGGGCATGCTGAGAATCAAGTTATCCAGCATTTCTTGAGGTAAACTGTCCAATTCTTGAATAGCGGCTTCCCTGAGCTCTGGCACTGTCTGGGGACGTGGCTGACGGTTCCAAACAGCTCGCTTAAGAGCATCCCACACATGCTCTATTGGGTGTAAGTCAGGCAAGCCGAATCATAATATAATCTACCGTACCTAACAAAAAAGATTTCGATTTTTTAAAGTGATCGCAATATTTTTTTGATGTGTGTATGTATATTAATGTCTCGAGTACAACTGAAATAAAACAACACCTCGTCATCATAATTCATCCTTTTTATTAACAGATTCAGTGACAATGCCATCGACGGCCATTCGTTCCCATTTTTCAATAAATTGGTCCCAGAAATTGAACCTGCGTTTGTATAAATCTTGTTTTATTTTCATGTGCTGGTCGATGTGGAGGTATTCCTTGTTTTCGATGGTGTATGACGGCCATTTTAGGCCTTCAAGATCTACATCGTCTTCTGGTGTTGGGTTTCTGAAATATAATTTATAAGGAATATAGAGGTAAGAGGAATAGGGTGTAAAGTTTACTCATCCTCTATTGAAAAGGCAGGATCCTCCGACCAGACAGGTGTTGTGTCTGGTGGGAAACTGCCCAACGGTTGATGTCGGGATGTTGTATATGCTAGTCGCGCGGTAAACTCTGATTGCGCGTTGCGGGATTGTGACGTCAGGTCTTTGATGTGTAGTTCGCATGTGGCGTTGTAGATACCGCCACAGGATCATTAAGACGAGGTTAACCGACTTTTAATAATTTTATACTGAAGACCACGTCTAAACTGTTAATGATTTGGAAAAAATATATGTTAAACTAGCTGACCCGACAGACTTCGTTCTGTCAAAAGCTATAGTATAAACTCCACTACTCTACCCTACCCTACCCTACCTACCCTACCTACCTACCTACCTACCTACCTACCTACCTACCTAACTACCTACCCTACCCTACCCTGCCCTACCCTACCTACCTACCTACCTACCTACCTACCCTACCCTACTCTACCCTACACAAATTTTTCGTAAAAACCATTAAAAAAATAATAAAAAAATAACGTAAAAACCATCCTTGGACTTCAACGAACATTAAAAAAAAGAATTGGTTAAATTGGTCCAGGCGTTGTTGAGTTATGCGCTTACCAACACATTTTGCGATTCATTTTTATATTATAGATAAGAGCATTTTCTTAATAATATATGAATATTTTAGATTATGTATATATTACATAGTGAAATTAATTTGTAACGTTATGTCTAACGCGGATAAAAAACTAAGAATAACGCAAAATCTATCAAAGCGTATTTTTCTGAAACCTTTACCTTTTTACATGTGATCTTTTATCAAAATACCTTTTGTTTTATGTATAATAAATTAATAATGCGTTTTTATTTGGAACAGCGCTCCTGGATAAGCGAGTTCTGTTACTGGCTGGACGTACGACGCGTTGCGTGAGCTCAGTACAAAACACGCGAGCTAACCACTCAAGGTCACTGGCATATATCTACGTCTTAACTTTTTTAGGTTTCCGTAGTAAACAAGGAACCCTTATAGTTTCGCCATGTCCGTTTGTCTGTCTATTTTTGTTAGAGTCAAGTGACCCCCCCCTGCCAGCTGAATGGTTGTATTTGGAGTCGTACAAAAATTCACAGCAGTAGCATATACAGGATAAGTTTAAAAGGAATGTATAAAACTGGACAACTTTCCCCAAGGAACATAGGTCAAAATCTTAAAATTGAAAATTGACTTTTCATACAAAGTTACTGGTCACGTGACTTATGTTTGTATGAGAAGTTGAATTTCATTTTTTAGATATTGACCTATGTTCCTTGGGGAAAGTTGTTCAGTTTTATGCACCTGGTTACCAACAAAAATATACGCACTCCTTTTAAACTTATCCTGTATAAAGAAGTTAAAAGAAAAACTATCACAGCTAAGTAGGCTTTACATGTTACCGAGTAATAGTCGACTAATTTACATTTACAGTTGAAAAACATGTATTTTTTTGTTGTAAACATTTCTTGGGATAAATTCATCCCACTTACGGAACCCTTCATTGTGCGTGGTCCGACACGCACTTGGCCGGTTTTTAATGTTTGTATTTCCTGTGCATGTTCCAAATAAAATATTTTTATTTCTTTTCTTTTACTGTTCAATGCCTCCCACAAGGTGGACCGATGACCTTATGAAAGCCGCAGGAATCCGCTGGATGCGGGAAGCACAAAACCGGTCGAGGTGGCGGTGCTTGGGGGAGGTCTATGTCCAGCAGTGGACATCTTTCAATATGTGATAGCATTTTTAACTATTTAATTTTGTAAAACCACTCACATCTAATATTCAGAAAAACGAAAATTATTGTATTTTATTGAAAATGCGTCTTGATATAGCGAAGTAAGTGTCTACTAATTACTTGTAACTTACCCGTATTTAGCAAAATTCGTCCACATTTTTATCATTTTCTGCTGTACTATTTTCTCCTCCAGTACATTTTTTTCTAGCTTCAAATACGTATCTACCAGAGCAGGGCATTTGAATAGATAACACATTTCATCCCCAGTCGCAGAACCCCATGTCCCTTCCTGTACTGTTGAATGTTTCATCAAACTCTTCTTGTTTTCATTCAGATCACTGACGTAATCAAAATGATAGTAATAAACTGGTTTCAATGACCTTTCAGAATATACTCTTGCGGTATAATCCACAACGTAGCTCGTTAATGCATCTCCCATATACGTCACCAGGTCCGGAACAGTCTTTATATTAATTTCACCCTTCTTGAAATAAAAATCCGTGATTTCTTTAGCAGCTTCATCGTAAACACCGTTTATAGGATCAAATTGGAATTTCAAACGTCTGGGCAGTAATAGAGGAAAGTCTTTTCTAAGAAAACTTACATATCTTGGTTCTATAAGGTAATGTAACATAGAATCCATGCCTTCTCTAGAATTTGAACCTATCATTATGGGGATGTTAATCGTTTCTGTTGAATCTTCTGGGTATTCCGTTATCAGACCATCTGGTTGTTTTTCAACAATCGGTCCGAACGCGATTACACTCTTCTGAGTTTGTTTAAAGTAATCATCAGGACTTGCATGCAAATCTCTAGTAAGCAAATTGCTTGCATTAACTCCTTGTAATTCTTTTAAGAGTTTCACATCGCTACTTGAAGCTACATCCATTAGCTCTGCTAGCTTAAATGCCCTCTCTCTCACATTCTCTTGCAAGTATGCTGAGGACCAAGATGTACCACTATGTAGAATAGCTGCACTGAAAAGGTCTTTAGCTTTTGAGTGCATGAGCAGATCAATACCAGCTGCGCCTCCTTGCAAACCCATTAGAGTAACTCTGTTCGAATCGCCACCAAACTGTTCTATGTTATCTCTTACCCACTTCAAGGCTTCGACTATGTCTTTTAAGCCTGAATTTCCTGGTAACAGTTCATCTTCTAGTGATAGAAATCCAATCGCTGACAATCTGTGGCTTATAGTTACTACTATAACATCTTCTTCTATAAAGAAATCTGGGGCATAATCCTTGGATTTGTTATAGGAATTATGGAAATGATCGTTGACTATCAATACGATTACCGCTCGTTCCTTTTCGTCTATAGCTGGTGTGAATACATCCAGATATAAGCAGTCTTCGATCCCGTACATGCCAAAAGGGTTTCCTTTCTTCACATCATTGTTGTATTGAATGCAAGCGGGTTTTTCTTTGATCGCTCTCAGAGTATCGTCCCAAGGGTTGACGGATTGAGGGGGCTGGAAAATATATGCTATTGTTATATTTCTATGATCGCATTAAATCTTTTTTATTGTAGTGTGTGAATGTTTTTTGGGAAAGGATACTTTTGGTTCGTTTTATAAGTGGTTATTAAAGTTACTATTTTTTTTTACAGCTTATTGCTTTGGTTGAAATTGTTTGTTATGTTAAAGTCTATTTCAATATTTTTCGGATGGAAAACTGTTAACACACTTCAAATCTGACTTCGAGACGACTGAAAAGGGATTTAAACGTACGGGATTTTTACATTGTGCTACTAATGATGGACTTAGTAACTTTTCAGATGAAACATTCTTGCGTTTGATTAACAGTTAACACAATTATTGCACTTTAAATCTGACTTCGAGACTGAAAAGGGATTTAAATGTATTTATTTAGTTACTAATTATTCACTTACCATAAATCTTAGATCACCGACAGGTGGAGCGGCATATGGTATACCCATGTACCCAATATATTCCTCATTATTTATAAGAGTCTTCAAGACTTTCCCAACTATTGGACCATGCGATGTTTCTACTACTCGGCTTTCTTTACACACAATTAAATTAACACATAGAATAAGATAAATAAAAATATTAATTATATTAAAATCCATTTTGTTTATAAATTCATGACAAACTTTAATACTGAAATGATCGATTGAAACTACTACACCTGCTAAATGATATCAGATTATCGGACCACGTATTTATCTTTATTATGTCTATAAAATACCGGTAATTTAGAAGTGTTAAGTAACTGGGAAAAACAGATAATTTTTGTGACCTAGAAATCATAAAAGAAATGTAAAGCGAAACCCGTTAGTAACCGCACGTATTGCAAATTAATGGTATAGCAAAGGGTTAAGAAATACTATGATTAAGACATAAGTTGTTCAGGTTATCCCATGAAAATACTCATACATACTTAAATACAAATAAATAACATTGTTATGTCAAAATAGCAACTTTTTACTAAACGCATAAATGAAAGTATATATACTACGGTACTTATAACAAAAAAAATAACTTGATTTTTTTTTGTCTGTCTGTCCGTCCGTCTGTTTGTTCCGGCTAATCTCCGTAACGGCTGGACCGATTTTGATGGGACTTTTACTGGCAGATAGCTTATGTTATAAGGAGTAACTACGGCTATTATTTTAGAAAAAGAAACGCGAAATTGTATTAAATGACTTAATACAAATATACGCTGTTGTGGTTGAGACTAGAACCAAATTATCAAGGGTGGCAAAGTAGAAGATGCGATGGTAATGAGTCATAGAAACTTAATTGTGGATGTAAGGTAACCTTCAGTTATATCATTAAATGCACTGACTGCACCTAAGCGTGGTCATTTACAACAGTATCAAATATTATGAAAACATTTTCACGGATTTTATTAATGTTTATAATGACGTGTCCTTTAATCTCACTAACATTTTGTTCAGTGACAGTATTAAGTTTTAGTTAGTCATTCAGTCTCAATTTGATTTGATTTTTGTTGAAATTATTATGAGTTTTTATAAAGTTTTGTTTCCTATTACTTGTTTTATAGTTTTTAGTAGTTCAATCAGTGATGATGTGTATGTTATTAAAACAAATGGGAGTAAGGTTATTGGAAGAAAGTTATTTACGATTTTTGAAGACAAACCTTATGCAGCATTTTGGAAAATTCCATATGCAATTCCTCCTATTGGGAAGTTTAGATTCAAGGTAATTAATTAGTGTTCTTCTATTAATTATTATTGTTATTCTATTAGTTTTCTTTTCCCAATGTTTTTACTGTTGTTACTGTTACAGTTATTAAATTAGTACTTGATGTACGTTGTGCTACTAATGATGTACTTAGTAACTTTTTAGATGAACAATACTTGCGTTTGATTACCTGGCCCTGTAATATATTGAATTTAATGGGGAAAAAAACTAGTTCAATTATTTGCATTTATTTATTTTCAGCCACCAAATTCTCTTGATTCGTTCAAGAAACCAGTCTACAACTACAGTATTCCCTACATTGAGAGTTGTGCTTCCGGATTATCAGAAGATTGTTTGTACCTTTCCATTCATACTCCTATTATCAAACACATTGCCTACTTCCCCGTTATCGTCTGGATCCACGATAAAGCCCACATGCATGGCCCTGATTTCCTGATAGATGAAGATATCGTTGTAGTTACTGTCTCCTTTCGGACTTCAATTTTCGGTTTTCTTAATACTGGGGACAGCTTTGCTGAAGGCAATATGGGAGCTAAGGATATTCTGACTGCTCTCAGATGGATAAGAGAAAATATTAGCTTCTTCAATGGTGATTTAAATAAAGTGACAGTATTTGGTTCTGGTTCAACTGCTCCTATAGTAGCATCACTTCTATTGTCTGCTGCTGGCGAAGATTTGTTCAACAGAGTTATAATTCAAGATGGCAGTGCATTATCACCTGCCGATTACAGAAGTTATAACTTTGAAATCACAAACAAATTATATTGGAATTTGAATGGACCATTTGAAAAGTTCAATCGAACGAGATTATATGAATTACTTTCTAAAAGCACCGTAAGGAAATTGTTAGTGGCCAGCCATGATCTGTACGACAGCACTGAAGTCAGGGACAATCAGAGGCTTATCAATTCATTTTCCCCAACTGTCGAAGTATCAGGAAGAGGTGCTTTCATGAACAAATTCCCCTTCGAAGTATACAAGCGAAAGGTTACAAATAATGCCGTAGAAGTTATGATAGGCTACAGCAATTTAGATTCCCTCCATAAACTGGATGGTTTCGTAAGAAACAGGAAACTTTTAAAGTATTTAAATTATAACTTTCAGTATTTATTGCCGTTTGAAGGGCGGAGAGACGAATACGGATCGAAACTGTACAGGAAGATGAGGAGGAAAATAATGGATTTCTATTTCGTTAATGGGACGGTTGGGGAGAGGAGTCTGCGGAGGTACGCGAAATATGTGTCGGACCAAGTGATTTATCCGATACTCCGTCAGGCGAGCCTGCACTCCCAAGTGTCGTGTAATTACGTTTACTTGTACCGTTTCACTTTCCGAGGGTCCTTCAACATGATGTGGAACACGTACCTCCGCAATCTGAATCTGAGTGGAGCTACATCGGGCGATGAAATCTGTTACCAATTTAAATGTAAATCTTTAAGTACAACCTATAATACAGCCGCGACTTCAGATGAAGGGCTCTTCATTAAGAAGATTGCGAGGTTATTGGCGAATTTCGCTAAATACGGGTAAGGTTAATGCAGATTAAATATTTGCTCTTTTGTGTTGTTAATGAATTTTAATTTAAGTGGTTGAGGTTTAAATGCTTAATGCGGAATTACGGAGTTATTTTCTAATTGTTTTGTCAGTTAACGGTAAGCTTGCTTTGATGGTATTAAAAGATTGTGAAGTTAAATGTTACCTGGGCGTTGAGGTACTTTGTGCGGCATTTTCATTTGGTATTTTGATATTAAAATTTATTTGAAGAACTTTACAAAGAAGCTTATTTGTTGAGCCTTGTTTCCGAGCAGAATTTTAATCAATTAAAATTAAATCTGTTTAATGTTGATACTGGTTCATCAATGATATTAATGGTAATGAATAATCCAATTTCTGAATGTTAAAGAGGTTTTATTTTTGTATGTTATCTTTCGATTTTCATTTTCACTGAGTTTATTGCTTTACAAAGTTTGTATTTACTTTCAATTTCTTATTTATAAATAAATATAAATATATAGATTTTAATAGAATACTTAATACTTTATATATATGTAGATCAAATACTTTATTTCAGACCAAGGTGTCCATTTTGTTAGTAACAATATTCTTATAGACTAGTGTTAGTAATACTTAAAACTACCCAAAACAAAACATATATAAAAGAAAGTAAACTCAGCAGGAAAGTAAACTCAACAATCACTACTGCGCCATTCCATGACAAATGGCGCAGCAATGACTGATGTAACCACAGTCCAGACGACTAGCGATCATGCTAAAAGTTTAAACAGACGATCGAACTTACACGCCACGAACATGGTGTGGTGCACGGTCCGCCGGACATTATTATTATTAATGTCGGTACGGCTGGTTCGGAGCGATTGCACATCGAACGCGGTGCGTTCCGAACCGATTTGATCGTGTGGACGGCGCACCGAACCATTTGTCGGTCTAGTCGCTATTGTAATGGCGATGTAGCAACGATAGTAGCCACAACTAATGCAATTTTGGCCTGTTTCGATAGAATAGGCGGCATGTCGAGACGTGTTCACGTAATGCTAGCACAATACGATTGGACGGTTCGGAGTCCGGTGTGCTCGTCTGTTGTGTAGAGCGCACCGTACAGTTCGCTGGTGCGGGTCGCACCGATTCGGTCGTCTGATTATACTTTAGGATGCTGTCGGCGCTGCCATGTACTCTACGTACCAGGGATGCGCACCTTGTACGCATCGTAGCGTAAAAGCAGTCTACGCGATGTTCAGCAAACATCCTTGATGTACTACAGAATCGTCCCAGCCCCATCAGCACCCTGAACGCATTATTAAATTGGCTTCGGGAGCACTGTAAGACTTTTGAGTTTAGTCGGCTAAACAGGCTGCACGTGTAAAATGATGTACAATAAGACCTAAAAAGTGCAAACCTGCGAGCTATCATGTTCGCCCGCACTGCCAGCACCCTCCATTACCTCCCGATGTCATCAGTCTCTGAGGTCAGAGGTCAGCATATGTCCTAAGTACTTAAATAGTAAGCAACTATCCCAGTATCACCAATTAAACCATCGTTTCCTTCCAATTTCAGGAACCCAACACCACATGCATCAGACGACGTTTTAGACGGCTTACAATGGCTGCCTCTGATTCCCAACAGGAGTATGAGAGGCCTAAACATGGGATCCACCCTGAAGATGATGAAACTACCAGAAGAGAAGAGGATGGAGTTCTGGGACCAGTTGAGACATGAGTTCTTTCCTGCAAGAGAAATAAATGATGAATTGTAATAGTATTTTAGACATTATAATTAAAACGGTATACTATAGTATTAATTGTGTATAGGGTCATTGGTAAAACACTAACCAACCTCTCAGGACTATACAGGGTGTAAGGGACAGCCCTCCGCAAACTAACAGGGAGCATTCAGCTCCTTATTTTAAATCATATTCCACCGGAAATTTGCTCAGAAAAATTTTCATTCTTTTTATCGTTTTTAAAAAGAAAGAAAGAAAGAAAAATTGTTTATTCTGCACAAACAAGACGCACATTACATGAAAAATAGACAAAATACACATACTAATACAAAGTAACCAAAAGCCTCGTATTCAAAACCTTAAATCCATACTAATCACTACATATTATAAAACAAAGTCCTCCGCCGCGTCTGTCTGTCTGTTCGCGATAAACTCAAAAACTACTGCACCGATTTTCATGCTGTTTTCACCAATGGACAGAGTGGTTCTCGAGGAAAGTTTTAGTATACAACATTAGTTTTAGTTTATGCGAAACCCGAAACACGTGTCTAGTATTTTTATATAAAGAATTTATGTACAAAATTTCAAAACTGTATCATGAAAAATAACAAAGTTATAAGCTTGTTATGTTACCTGGTTGTCCGTACAAAAACATGCTCACCACGCGGCGCACCCGCGCCGCCCGCGCCTTGCGTTCATTAATAATAATATTAATTTGGCAGTAGGTATCTAACCGTACGACGATTGTATTGTAATTAACTGGTGATAACATTTTCCATCACACTTGCAGGCTTTGGACTTTTTCGTAATGGTCAAGTACTTAGTGTCGCTCGGTGTCCAACTTGTAACCTTTTTTAAATATTTTTGGGAAAAAATATAACATGGTGTAAAAACTATTGGAATCGATTCAGTTACTTATTCTGAACAAACTATGTTCAGGTTTTGCATATACTAAAAATAATGTTGTATAATTTGTTAAGTTTTTGTATACATTAACGACATTTGTTGGAGGTGTCGGAAAAAAATAAGTCGTCTGGGAGATATCAACGAAAACGCTATCCCTATGCTAAACCCTTTGCGATACAATAAAATAATGTATGGTGGAATTGTGTATCCTGTTATGCTACTTTTATTCTAGAAAAAGCCACGCGGGCAAAGCCGCGGGCAGAAGCTAGTCCATACTAATATTATAAATCTGAAAGTAACTCTGTCTGTCTGTCTGTCTGTATGTTACTTTTTCACGCCTAAACCGCTAAACCGATCGTCATGAAATTTGGCAGGCTACTTTTTTACGCGATAACCGACATCCACGCGGGCGGAGCCGCGGGCAAAAGCTAGTGTAACAATAACAAAAAAAAGTTTCACTGTTGTCCTTTGCTTGATGTCAGGCCTTATACTACTAGTTACTATTCCTTTATTGCAATGTAAAATTACATTCGCTGTACGCAGTTTTTCATTTATGTAAATAAAACAGCTAAAATAAAAATAAAAACCAGCGATGGATGTTGAAATACTTTAACGAATGACGCGCGAAATAATCATACCGTACTTATTTTTATAAATTTTCGGTTTTAAACAAAGTTATTAATAAAAGGAGATTTTCTGGTATGAAATATTTTATGATACTGGTAACAATGCAGGAGATCCAAACATTTTCAAAATTTCTACATCTTAACAACACTAATATTACAACTCTCATTACATAGATTCATATTGTAAGTAGCATATGTAGTCACATTTTGGATGAAAACAGGTGTAAACTGTTTTGATTGGAAATCGATTTTGGGAGGCATACGTCTAGCACTGGGCTTAAAAGGGCTGATTATGACGATCATATACCGTGTCTCCGACACACTACACAAAACATTGTTTGGCAACGGTATTTTGTTTGCATAGCTCTTATAATTAATTCACTTTAATTTTATCGATGACTATTTACAAAAACATTTAGTGATAAAATGTTTGGTACCACTGTCCTGTCATTTTGACAATGACATTTCTTGACATTACTTTGTTTACTTAAATTATCTGAATTAGAGACTTTGGGTATAGATGGAACAACGAAATCTTCAAGATTTGTTTTTTTGGTAAATATATATTATGTTTTGTAAAAACTTATAAATTATAAGTTGTTGTTTATGATGTTAGTAATACAGTCCTGCAAGGTTGTTAACTAGTGTTTGGTTAAAGGTTTATTTAAATGTCTAATATTATTTCAAACGGAGTATAGTTAAGGCGGTATGTCATGTATGGCAGCGATGTGCTTACTAGTTTTTGAATCCTAGGAAACATAAAAAAACCGTTGTATAAAATTCAAAAAAAAAATATATATGTAAAAATATGGCAAAAAATCATAAAGTTTATAATGCCTTGAACTCGTCTTGGCGAGTTTTATATAGGTAATGCAAAAACTCATTGTGTTAAATTTTTCTTTATCATAAGCATAATGAAGATGATATAGGGCAATCAATACAACAAAAAATAATGTATTGTTTATTTCAAAGTTTTGACTATATTACTTAATTAGTTCTTGCAGTAAACCGATGATATATTAATTAAGGATCTGGCGGACATGCAATAGGTTTTTATAACACGATTAGATTAACTTTGCTGAATGTAAAAAAAAAAAAAATTCATAGCCACAAAACAGACTTTTTTTCTTATTTTTATACAAATGAAAAGGTTTAACACAATTCGCTGTTTGTCTTGATAAATAATTATTATGTTTAAATACCTACCAATTGCGCGAGGCAATTCGCGGCTTCGCGAACCTACTTCAGTCGGCTCGAGTCGGCTCGAGTCGATCATCGCGCCTTAAGTGCTGCTAACTAACATAATAAAATCCTCATCAAATCGTCAGCTTAATTAACGAGCTAGCTAGTAATCGGCTAATGTGTTACTTTACTAGCTAATAACAGAACTTGAACAATTTTACGAACACGGCTTAACAGTCAGAATGTAATTAAATGAGAGTGCTCCCAAATGATTTTGTACGAGTATCGTCGAGCGGAAAGGTGTTAATAATAAGTCGGGGAAAAAGTTCTTTCGTATTTTATAGGTATAAAGTTGTAGTAAAATCTTTTTGGCTGTACTGTTTGCATCTGGCTGGTTTTTTTTTACCATTAAATAGATAACATTTTAAAAAGGAAAAATAAAAAGTAAAAACGATTTCCCGCAAATTTTCAATTGTTTTTCTGTCCGTCAAAATGAGTGAATGTAACGAAGAATCTTCGATACATTTTGAAATTACGAGTATATTGTAAAAAAGGGAAAACGGGACACAAGCCGAGAAAAAAAATTGTGACTTTTATGGACTTAACACAGTGTCAGTATAGCACCAAGTTGGTTCAAGCGTTTTCAGTCCGGGAATTTTGATATCAAAAATGCAGCTCGCTCTGGTCGCCCTGTCACGGAAAGTCAATGCTATTTTTCTATTTTTGAAAAAGTGTAGCAAGATCGGCCTCGGTAATCAAATGTCAATAAACTATTGAAAAAAAAAAAATTACTTGAATTTGTATATAAAATACGAAAGAACTTTTTCCCCAACCTAATATTCGAATTTAGTACTTTTTGTTAAGGGTTATAAGGATTTTATTGCTTGCCAGTATTATTTACAAATGCTTGCACTGACTGGAGAGGTCCACTGATGTGAAAAAGAGTGTTAAAAGAGATTATGCCCTCTAAGTTTGTTTCGGCTTTTTTTCTCAGAGTTAAAATATGATTGAGGTGTTAAAGTGTTTGTCTTTGTACAAACCTTCCTACAGAAATAAAATCGTAAAGTTTCATATTAAAACACGAAACAACAAAATTCGATCAATAGAAAAGTGGCCACATTCCTCTAGATCGTATTTTGTTGCTTCGTGTCTCAATATGAAACTTCAAAAAGTTTTTAGAACATTCTAGACACACTTACCGAGTTTCCTGATCGAGCCGTTTTTCATAATTCCTTCTCAGCCACATGATAATATTTTTTGAAAGGAGTGGTGCTAGTGGGCTGGTGAGCATCCTCTTAAGGTTATGCACAACTAAAGCGAGACTAAACTCGTCGAAAGAGCCATTTGATGATTTCATTTGTCGAGACTTTTCCTTACTAAACTTTTCCTAGGTTTTCAAACGTCTTTTATAATGCGCATAGCAAAGGAGTGGAACTCCCAGCCTGCGTCTGTTTCCGAACGCATACAACCCTAATCTATTCAAAGTGAGAGTGAACAGGTTTCGTTTGGGTAAGGACATTCCATCTTAGACTTTGTCTCTGTCACCCAGACCTAGACTAGAGTCAAGAGCAAGCCCATAGTAAAATATAAAAAAAAACCTACATGAGGCCAAGCTTAACAGCTTGGCTCATCGCCGCAAGGTTGCCTGCTTGTCGGTCTTCTACAGATTGTACTTCGGCGAGTGTGCCCATGAACTCCACGACCTCATTCCACCGGCCCCCTTCTACCATCGGACATCTAGACGCACTGCAAGTTACCAGCCCTACCTAGTTGATATTCCACCAACTCGCACTAAGCGTTTTCAAACGTCTTTTATAATGCGCACAGCAAAGGAGTGGAACTCTCTGCCTGCGTCTGTTTCCGAACGCATACAACCCTAATCTATTCAAAGTGAGAGTGAACAGGCTTCGTCTGGGTAAGCTCACTCCATCTTAGACTTTGTCTCTGTCACCCAGACCTAGACTAGAGTCAAGAGCAAACCCATAGTAAAATATATAAAAAAATACCTTCATAATATAGATATACTTTTTGTCTATACCTAAATGATTCATTGATGTATGTAACTGTACCGTTAGTAATGCAAAACTGGGTCACCGCTGCATGTGTGTGTGATATCAGATATCATTTTAAATGTGTCGGCGAACATTGAATTTTGAGAGCATTTGTATGTTCACTCAAATCCAGTTCTTTTGTGATGGATTGTAAAATTTTGTGTGTCATTTTTAATTGGTAGTTACAGTACGACACAATTTAGATGTAGCATCGGCAAAATTCATAAAATTGATCACATCCGAACTGAGTGCGCCTTCAAAATCACCAATCTTTATTACTGCTTTATGCGAAAATGATATTTACGCAAACGCAATAACTTGTAAATTCATTTAACTCAAACTCAAACTCAAAGCATTTATTTCAATTAAACCATTTACAGGCACTTTTGAATTTTCAAAGAGACGGTCAGTTAGTCAGAAAGTTGAAACTACATAGATGCCCATTCCAATACGTAGATCACTATGGAGAAGAACGGGCAAGAAACTCCAAGGACACTCTTTTAAATCAAGATATTACAAAATCCTGGGTACATTATTCTTGTTGCTTCTATATGTGAGACAATGTAAAGACGTCCACTGCTGGACATAGGCCTCTCCCAAGCACCGCCTCTGGGGATTATTTGTGCTTGTCCATGGGGGGGGGGGGGGTGCCAAAATCGCTACGCTTGACAAGCGGATTGGCGATTGGCAGTATGGTGTTAAAAATGCATAGAAAATGATGCTGCCCCTTCTCTAGTAAGTCCCTTAGTCGCCTTTTACGACACCCACGGGAGGAAATGGGGTGGTGCTATTTTTTATGGCCGGCACCACACGGGCCACTAATGGCGTGTGCTAGCGGACATAATGGCAGATAATTTTAATTTACTGTTCTGTGCCGCGTAATGTTAATTACTTTGCATACTTACTATTGTATAGAATCAAGTTTTTCTAACTAAACAGACAGCTGGGGAGTTTGTTGCGCCACTTCTTCCCAGCTAAAGCACTAGGAAGTGGTGAAGGGCGGGCGTTTTGGGGACTGTGTTATGTATTTTTGACGTTCGGAAAGTGCTGATTCTCAGCCTAATATGAATAAATGATTTTCGATTTTGATTTTGAAAAAGCTCGACAGACCGGTTGTTAAATAAAATCCGGTATGCCAGGCAGAAGCTACGTGGAAAATGCTGATATTCTACTGTTGCTGTTTAGACTGAAAATCGATCCCAGTTTGGAAATGGATGGATAGAAAATGGTTAATATTAACATTGTTGATCATTTTCTTTCAACATCATCCAAAGTTCGACTTCACCCAATACTCAATACTCAATATATTTATTGCTTCCAAATGTGAATTTAGGTGGTAGGTTTTACAAAAATATGATCATTGTGGACCCTGTCGGGCACAGCAAAAGTAGGAGAGAGGAAGAGGGCTTTTATTTGACTACTTAGTTGTTATAATAATATTATTATTAGGTATTGTGATTATTTTCATATAACATGTTATTTAAAATTTGTCATTTAAGTATTTGTCGGAAACGAGTTGTATCCGGTACGCCAGCGCCATCTGTTGGCGTTCGACGGAGTTGGTGGGTTCCCGCCATCGGTTCTTGACTAATCGCGACGCTAGCGCTGCCTAGCTTGCGCATGACACAGTCTACGACATAACGTTCGACCGGCTATAAGTGTCCGCCGTACAGTCGACAAGTGGAAGTTCATCGGTGGCGGTCAAGCAGTGAAGACGTCAAGGAATTGTTGCGCGTCCGGTATAGTTGTGTCATGCTCCTACATTAATTACTTTGCATACCCATTACTGTATAGAATCAAGTTCTTCTAACTGAACAGACAGATGTGCTGCTGGGGAGTTTGTCCCACTACTTCTTCTTCCCAGCTAAAGCACTAGGAAGTGTTGAAGGGATGGGCGTTTTGGGGGACTGTCTTATGTAATTTTGAAGTTGGTGTAATCTCAGGTTGAGTAAATGACTTTTGAGTTTAATTCGGTTTTTCTATTGCGCAATAACCAACACTACCCACAGTAGTTAAAATATGGCTGATGATAACGAGAGAAACCTTCCGTTCTCCGACATATTCATTGATATTGTAATTTATTTATCAATGTATAAAGTTTTTGTTCTTCTTTAATTGTTTCTGGTAATTTATTATACGAGTATATTTTAATTGGCATGACTAGTGTACTTGTTGAGTGCATTTTTAGCTTGGAGCCTGGTAAGTTTAACCTTTTTTATGGCGCAGTGAGTATATCTTGACTGTATATTTTCTCTTGTCGCGTAAAAGTGTTGGTGATTACGAACGAATTCGCATATTTCTAGAATGCAGGCGAGGGTTAGTATCTTATGTTCTTGGAAATGAGGTTTGCAGCTGTCGGTGTCTTCCATGTTTACAAGGATTCTTATTAGTCTTTTTTGCAATGTGAAAAGCACAGCCCACTGCTGAGCATAAGTCTCTCTTTTCATGTGCCAATCCCCATGCTCCTGTGCCGGCCTCATCCAGGTTCTACCAGCGATGCGCATAGGCAACAATGCCGTCCGCCCATTTCGCCGCTGGACAACTAACACTTCGTCTTCCATTCTTTGGACGCCACTCGATCACTACCTTACTCCACCTGTCATTACTGAGCCTTGCCAGGTGACCAGGGCCTCAAGTCTGCTATTACAATAGTGTCAGAATGGTCTCGCCATTGTGAGTATTTGACAGTGTTTGTATGGCAAATCTGTCAAAAACTCACAATGAAGAGACCATTCTGACACTATTGTAATGACTGCTATTACAATAGTGTCAGAATGGTCTATTATTGATTTCATAATTGTTGATTTTGACAAGTTTGGTAATCTACTATAATGTCGTCATTATGACTTTTCAATGGTCAGCCACTGACACTCCATTGAAAGAATTGGTAATCTCGTACATAATGACAAATGAAACTTCCTACTACTTCAGATTGCTTATAACACTAATAAATAATATGTAAAAATATAAATAAATGAAATCTGGCAGGAATAAATGTTCAAAATGCCATTGTAATACAATTCTATTACGAGACCATTGACCGACCAATGATCGACCATTATGAATTTTGCAGATTACGAACTTTTAGCAAAATGACAATGGGATCGTGTTGGAGTGACGAATTTATAAAAATAGCAGACTTGGACCCCTGCCCAACTTCATTTGAGTTCCATAACTCGTTTTCTGATATCGAAAACCTTTGTACGTCTGCAAACCTCGATACTTAGACTCGACACTTAGGCCCGTATTACAGAACGTCACTCAAGACTCGAGCATTACTTAAAACTATAGATCCAAGCCATTTGATTGGTTGAAACTAGTTTTAAGTAATGCTTGAGTCTTGAGTTACGTTCTGTAATACGGGCCTTAGTAGACTTGGTCTCGCTTTATGCCAAGCATGGAACAAATACGTCGCTACGTTAAAGTATAAACAAATTCTGTTTTTTAGATAAAAGCAAAGAAGAAATACTTTGGCAAAACGGTAATACTTTAACCCAGAAAATATAAAGTAGAAAAGTAATAAATAAAGTATCAAGATATTACGAAGCAGAAACGCTGTTTCAATTGCGACCCAAATGCTTGGAATTCTATTTAAAAGTAAAGGACGAAGGGATAAAATACGTTAAGGTAGACTATTCAGCTTACTCTATAAGGCATAAAAGGGTCACTATACTGATATTTATCACTGATCTGGTACCCAGACTGTGATTCTAAACCTTTTCGTGGCCCCTTTTTTAACTGGTATTTATTGTGTTACGAGTACGCTGCTGGATGTTGGATTTGCAAAGATCTTTTATGAAGACATGTTAGTCTAGTCTAGTCATGTCAGAATACAACCAAAAATATTTTGTACTAGCTGTTGCCTGCGGCTTCGCTCGAGTGCCTTCTTCTAAAATCAAAGTAGCTTTAGTTACTCCTTGTAACATTGGCTATCTGCCAGTGAAAGCCTCGTCAAAATCGGTCCAGCTTTTCGAATATTAGCCGGAATAAACACACATAGATAGACAGACAGAACAACAAAAAAAAAAAAAAAAAATTGTTATAAGTACTGTATATTCTTTCAAATGCATTTAGTATAAAGTTGTTATTTTGACATTACAAACAGACACTTTACACATTAGAGAATCCCATGTAATTTCATTGCACTCAAAAATGCAGAAACAATAAAATCTGCTGAAAATATTGAGTGGCATTAAAATATGTGGCAGAATTTTTGTTGTGTATGTCTGTCATAATGTAAAATGGATTGTAAGTAGGTACAGAGCTTCACCCACGTCCGTACTCTAAAAATTCATTGCGGGTATCGGCCCGTACAAGAAAACTCGACAGGCCGTAATAGGCCCGCGGCTTTCAGTTTGAGCACCGCTGCACAAAATCGAAGATTCGCCTCCACAAATAATAAAATAACGGGCACAGGAAAAAGATATCGAGTCATCGCATCAAATAAATCATGCTATCATTATACTGAGGTTACAAAAAGAACAGGGGTGGAATGGAGAGGAAAACTTGTTTATTTTGTTTTGTAACAAATAACACAAGTTGCGTGTTGCCAGTGATGACATATGGCACTGAAACGTGGTCGCTCACAATGGGCATTACAAAAAAAAAAAAAAAGTCACCCAAAGGGATGCAGAGGGCTATGCTTGGAGTTTCCCTACGTGATCGAATCAGAAATGAAGAGATCCGCAGGAGAATCAAAGTAACCGACATAGCTCGAAGAATTGCCAAACTTAAGTGGCAATGGGCAGGGCACATTGCGCGCAGAACAGATGGCCGTTGGGACCGAAAGGTTCTGGAGTGGCGACCGCGTACCGGAAGACGTAGCGTTGGAAGGCCTCCCACAAGGTGGACCGATGACCTTGTGAAAGCCGCAGGAATCCGCTGGATGCGGGAAGCGCAGAACCGGTCGAAGTGGCGGTGCTTGGGGGAGGCCTATGTCCAGCAGTGGACGTCTTTCGGCGGAAATGAACACTTTGTGAATTTGGAACTCAATTATTCTTGGGGTTTTGTGTTTGTTAGATAAAGGTGAAAATGTTAAAGGAAGAATAATAAATAGTAATGACAGTCGCACGGGTCGATCGATCAGGTAAAGTTACACTTGCCGTGGTTGATCCGTGGATGGGTCACCATTTTTACATACCAAGACCCCTCGGTGCCTCGGAAAGCACGTTAAGCCGTTGGTCCTGGCTGTCATTCGTGGATCTTTGACAGTCGTTACGGGTCGTCAGAAGCCCGAAAGTCTGACAACCAGTCTTACCAAGGGGTATCGTAATATCCAGTAACTGGGTCGTGGAGCTCAGATAGGCAGTCGCTCCATCTGTGCTAATATTATAAAGAGGAAGGATTTTTTTGTTTGTTTATACCAAATAAGCTCCGAAACTACAGGACCGATTTTAACCATTTTTTCACCAATAGAACACACCAACAAACAACATAGGCTATAATAAAAAAAATATTGAGATACTTAAGAAAATAGGGATGAAGACAAAAAAAAAAATTTTTTTGTCCGTCTGGTAGATTATAAAAAAATATTAGACACGTATTTTTTCTTTTTTTTACGTAATCAAAACATTACGGCGATACATTGAGTTCAAATGTGGCATGACGTCACTTCTCACTAGATTTTATACGTAGCTGTGACGTAACGAGCCCCCACTCCCCAAGTTTAATGTGTTTTATCTAAGTAATTTTTAATTATTATGATAAAGCAAAAAATACGTGTCTAATATTTTTTTATTATCTGATTGACGGATTAAACAGTTTTCTTTTTTTTTTACCCAGGACACATCCTGTTGCAATAATGTAACCCAAAGTAGCAAAATTTTGTCTATAAACCACGGAATCGAAACATACGCAGGTGAACCGCGGGGCGCAGATTCAACTGCATCTGGTTAGACTGGTAGCTGACTACAACATAGTAGGGAAAATGCTGGGCAGATTGATTGAGCAGTATCAGCGCATACTGCCAACTTTTTCTAATACTCCTCCATACTTTTGCCTAAGCTTTTGGGGAAACATTAAGAGGACTACAAGAGCTATACTCCATTTACTATAGCATTAGAAAAAAGAGGCTCGTAGAAGCAGGAGTGCGAAACATTTTATTCAAAGTTATAAGTTTAAACAATTAAACTAAAAATGTTTTAACATAACTTTGATAAATAGGTCGTAATAACATCTTCATCACACATTACTTACAGCAAAACGAATGAATGAAACAAACGATTACGTCGTGATGATTTAAATTTAATTAAGATTAAAGGAAATAAAAGTATTTTTTTTTAGAATATTTTATTTAAAACAACAACTTTCAACACACAATAGTTGGTGTAACTTCTTCGTCTTCATCATATAATTTAGTCACTATCATCAGAGAATAAAGATGAAGAAGTTTCACCGACGTTACCTAATAATAAATCTTTCTACCACATCATCCATTATGCTTTAACCTTTTCTCTTCTTTAATTGCATGAGCAACGCAAGACTGCCATCGTTCTAGCGTAATACTATCCAGATCTTGCGGGAGTAATTGTTTCTCCTTGTCTAATTTGAACGTTTTGTTATGTTGAGCCACATACCTCATCATTTGAGCCCATATTAATTCTATAGGGTTGAACTCGCAGTGGTAGGGTGGGAGGCGCAATACTGAAATATCCTTCTCTCTAGTCATCTCATCTACAACAAACTTTTGGTATAAATGTGTTTGTATTTTTGCTTTTTCAAATAAAATTGCCCTAAGATCTTTTTCCTCAAAAGGAATATTTTTGCTTTTAAACCATTCCTGTATATCTGCCTTTCGTGTAGCTGTGGTTGGCAGCTTCTCCAATGTCCTTGAGTGGTATAGCGCATTGTCCATAACAATTACAGCGCCACTCTCAATTTTTGACAAAATTAACTTGAACCATTTTCACTTTTGTCTATCGCGCTTCTATAACATATTCCCTGTAAATTGAGAGGTCTGGCTCTTATGAAACAGGAAATCCTAGAACAAGAGTCAGGGCTACACAGATGATTGTGTCTTGAAGTGTAAATAAATACATTATTATTATTATTAAAGTTGAAGGCGTCCATTTCGAAATGGTCATCTTCATCACCTTTCTTTGCATCAAATATTAATGCAGGATCCATTAAAAACCCTTCACAAACCCTGTGAAATAAAATTAATACAAGTCAATTATTCTGTACCCCCTATATAATTTCACTGCTGGAAATAGTTCATAGATAAATACTATAACAAAATGTATAACTTTGAAAGTTCGCTTTGCATGCGTTAATTCATAATACAATATAATATGTATTACTTAATTAATAGTCAATAACAATGGGGTGTTAATTTTTTTATGGCGAGGACAGTCCATAAAATACATACCAGTATGACCGATTATAAGTTTGATTTTTTAAACCAGCAGATAGACCTTCCCAATGTGCTTCTTTTGAAGACTTATTATTAGTGTCATGCCATATTAGGCTTATCGTGTGATCGTGTGGCTTAGCGTGTATGATAAAAGGTTATTAATATAAATACCATTCATTTCACGAACCAATTTTATGAAATTATGTTTAACTGTATAATTAATTATAATGTTATTGAATGCAAGAGGTCATACACTGCTTAGTGCATAAATAGCTGTTAAGAAATTTAGAAGCACTGTACCTTCATTTAGCCAAGTGTCATCTAAATAATAATATATTTTCCTTCCTTTATTCCTTAGCCTTTTTATTTCATGAAGATATTTTAGTCTCCAAAGGACGATCTCCTGCTTGTCTATGACTTCTATGAGTGCACTTTTTCTGCTCCGTTTGATTTATGTGAACTTTAATGTTTATTTAATTATTTTACACAGACTGTTTTTTTTTTTAAATCTGGCAGAGACTCGTCACTGTTAACTGCTTCCAGCATCTTGTCCAAGGTGGGCAACTCATTACTAAAGAAGAAGGAATGAATTTTCCTGCATATTCCACTAAATGTGATGTCATCAAAATCATCACGTTTCATGTGCTTCTGTTGGGGAGGGGGAGATTGCAGGCGACTTTTTATGTTGTACTCTTTGAGAATATTGGACAGAATAGCCCGAGATACGCCTGTAAATAATAAAATCATGTGCGGAGTTTCTAAAATATAATACATTTTATCACAATGCATGTTAGTTTCAAATATTTTTATAGTAATAATTTTATGAATCATCCTTACCGGCAACTTTTGCGATTTTGTTTATCATCTCAGTCCTATAATGAGGAGTATCTGCAGGCCAGGACTCCAATTGCTTAAAAATATTTATCACAGGTTGTTTTTCTACAGCACGCAGCGTTCTCTTTTTTTTTGGGAGACATTATTATTTCGTCGGAGTCAACTTTTGGACCACGTTTTTTTCGCCGTTGGCTTTGGTCAGACTCAGCACTTATATGTTGTAAGCCACTCGGTCCCGCACCGGGATCACTCATAGCTCAAAATAAAAAGTAACGTTTTGTACAAACAACCCAATGACAACACTGATAACAATACAATAATAAAGAAATAACTAAATATTATTTATTATTTTAATAAATAACAACAAAATCACGAAAATTAAACAATAACAAACAAAGTATTCACAAGTAAATGACATACATGACAATCTTAGAACATTGTCAAGTCAATTTCACAGACGACATAAACCAGTAAAATTAGAAATCCCCGGCTGTTACAGCTTATGAAGGGATTAAGTAACATTTTAGATTTGGTAGGATTGTAGTGAAACAAAAAGCGTTGCAGTATTGCTGACTCCTGCTTCTTTTAGGTTAAAAACCTAGCATAGGCACTGTAATTTTAAATTGGAATGAAATAATATATCTAAATGAAAGCTACTTAATTTCATATGGTTGTTTTTTTAAATGATTACAATTAAGTGTGATAGCTGATATATAAATTCATTTTAATCGATTTGGCGTCAATCGTAACTATAACAAGTTTATTGTACTTTTGTTATAAAGTGTGCATCAAAAATAACCTTTTTTAACTTCTGTCTAATGCTATTATAAATGGAGTATAAGTGACCTTGAACGATGGACACACACATTTACACAATCGATCTGAACGCCATCTAACGACGACGCCCATAGTACTAACGGTTTCGCGAGCTTACTCCCGCGTATTCTAATAGATGGCGCGGCAACAGTGCGTAAAAGTATAGATCTAACAAAAAATAGATAGGACAATGAAATTATTTAATTCTTTTTCAGTGATACTTGAAAAATTAAGGATGCGGGTGATTTTGAAATAAAAGTAATTCAATAAAACTTAAACATTTTTATTTAAGGTTTCGATATTACATAAAAATCGAGGTGGCGCCCTTTATACATCTTTACAGTTTACTCTTGTTTTAGATTAATACTATACCACATTTTAGTTTTAAGCTCTTTTTCAGGTCTACATTTTAGCACATTTAGTTTAAGCTTTTTTCAGGTTTACGTTTATATTGAACCAATCATCTAGAAAAGTTTTAGAAGCTTTCATATAGTTATCACCTTAGACCAAATAAAAAACCAAGACAGAGCGCTGACAGAACAGTGACATGAGGCCGGTTTCGTAAACATGTGTGCACTTAGTGAGGTAGTTTGATTGTAAATGGTTCTAAATGTGTGCGTGTACGCACGGCGCGGAGCAGTAGTTTTGGCATGCTTCACTGTATTGTTCGAGGCGCTCTGTCTTGGTTTTTTATTTGGTCTGAGGTTATCACGTGATGTTATGTGAACTCTTTTAAACCCTGGTCAGCGTGAAAGAACTACGTATTTCTACGTATTTGACGGCACGGTTGGCGCAGTGGTTAAGCGATTGACTGCTGCGCTGCGTGTTGCGGGTTCGATCCCCGCACGGAACAAATATTTGTATGATCTACAAGTAGTTGTTCCGGGTCTGGCTGTTTGTGTATGTGAGTTTAAATGTTTGTAAACGCACCCACGATACAGGAGAAATTCCTAGTGTGGGGCAACGTATAAAAAAAATAAATATATAAAACGTAGTAAATAAACTCAGGAACGTGTTTATTACGCAGCGATACTTACTAGAAAATGTGCTTTGAGGCACGTCCACCTGTTTAGTTTTATACCAGTATTTTTAATATCCATATCCATACTTAATATCGACGGTTAAAAGGTAATAGGGCAAGCAATAAATGGTAATAAGCGACATTTTTTTCGAAAATGAGTCATTAGTGCCATCCTACTTAAATTAAGACTAAGTAGGATGGCATTCATGACACATTTTCGAAAGAAAAAAAAAAAAACCTAAATAACCCTTTCAGAATTTTGTCTAAAATACAAAACGGAAATTGAAAAAAAAACGTCGGTAAAGCCTAGAAGGAAGGCTGGAGCGTCCTGTAGGTAATAATATTCGCTGCTTGACGGCAGAAATGAATTTGTATAGTAGTACTTCTTTGGACGAGTTCCTTCACGAAGATTTAAACTATCTACATATACTCCGACCGATGAGAGAATGCGTTCCTGACAGTTCAGTACAAATACGTGTTTTACGAATTTAAACTTTATTATTTCCTAGTCTTGTACAACTGACAGATGTCTGAAACACATTCTCTCATCGGCTGGAATATACGAGTAAGTAGGTAGGTACTATTTGTGATTTTAGATCATTATTTTGAGTGTGCCATTTATAAATGCATTATACCTACTGAGTGATATATTGGCAAATAATGCCTCTCAGTGGCGGTAAACAACATATTAATCATCAATAACAAAGAAAGGATTGCAGATGATATCTCAGAGTCGGAAGATATGGCATGAATTAAAAGACAACAGAGTGGTTCATTGTCTTGAATACTTTTGAATGAGAGTGTTTTGATATACAGTTGAGTGAAGCTCTCAAAGGATTAGGGTGGAAATTCTATTTCAGCTTTAAGGATATTGTGGCAGTACCTACTGAATAAGCTACTGAATTAATAAGCAACATCGGAAACATTAGCCAACAGCCAATTGTTTTTGTGCAGTGGAGTGAAAACCAATTCGGTAAAATTTTATTTCTATGCTGTCAGTGTCAAAGCTCTGTTTTTGCTGCTGATTCAGTAGTGAGCGTCTGTGAGAGTTTTTAACTAAAGATATACGAAATAGTATAGAAAATCATACTAATAATGATCAAGCGTAAAGATAGGATATCCGTAGTGAAGATTTCTTTGAAGTAAGAGATGAGTATTCATATAAAGTTTAGTTAGTTAGTTATTATCAATTTGGAAGTGGCGCCAGTGATAGAAAAGTTTGAAGGAAATCTTTTGGCTTGGGCATGTCATAAGGAGGGCAACTTTGGCATGGACAGTGTTTTCTGGACATAAAATATGTCATTGGTGCAAATATAAAGTATGAAAGTACAATATACTATAATAGATACACAGATAATATGCTATATAATTGATACATACATACTAACTATATAAGCAACGAAAATAAATGAAGACTATAGATTATTGCACCTAACAAGGAGAACAAAATCACAACGACAAGTAATGTTCCTTCACGAGTGTTTTAAACACAGACAACGATTGCGTGCGTTTTATTGTAACTAATAATAGACACGAATTTGTATTTCTTAAAACCAGGATTAAATCATCGTCTGTCTCTTTTCATTTACTACAAAGTATTTCGTTTCATCACTATCTAATTGAACTTCGCGTCTTATTTTAAAGAAAATTTCTCGCCGACTGGTCCACGCCTCACGTGACGTGCGGCTCGTTCTTTGGCCAAATACCCAAAGCCTCTAATTCAGATAATTTATGTAAACAAAGTAATGTCAAGAGATGTCACTGTCAAAATGACAGGACAGTGGTACAAAACATTTTATCATATTTTTTATTGTAAATAGTCATTGCTAAAATTAAAGTGAATTAATTATAAGAACTATGCAAACAAAATACCGTTGCCAAACAATGTTTTGTGTAGTATGTCGGAGACACGGCATATGATCGTCATAATCAGCCCTTTTAAGTCAGGTGCTAGATGTAGGCCTCCCAAAATCGATTTCCACTCGAAACAGTTTACATCCGGTTTCATCCAAAATGTGGCTAGATATGCTACTTACAATATGAATCTATGAATGAGAGTTGTACTCGTAATATTAGTGTTGTTGAAGATGTAAAAAATTTGAAAATGTTTGGATCTCCTGCATTGTTACCAGTATCATAAAATATTTTATACCAGAAAATCTCCTTTTTTTAATAACTTTGTGTAAAACCGAAAATTTATAAAAATAATTACGGCATGATTATTTTTTAATTATTATTTCTTAAAATCAGTACATAAAAGAAAATGAAACCACTTTTTTCGCCATTTTATGTGAATTACCATTACGAAGATATTTTTTTGTTATGTTATCCCCTTTGTTTACATAAATTATCTGAATTTGAGACCTTGGGTATAGTATTGCTATTCAACGTGGCAATGGTGCCAGTTTTCTGCACAGTACGAGTATAATATATTACTGTGCTTTTGGGCACGTTTCTGGATAACAGCGATGTGAACGAGTACTTCGATGGCTAAGTGTCCTTTAGATTTTGTTTGTATAGTTAGGGCCTTATAAACACGGAATAAAGTTATGACAAGCAAAAACGTCAAAAAATGTATGGTTATACCGGTTATACCAAAGTTATTCCTAGCATCACTTTATTCAGTGTTTATTTGTAAGTTAGTCTTTTAATTTAGTATCTAGTGTAAATATGTAATTAGTTGTATAGGTAATAATCTAAATATATATATATTTTTAAACGGGTTAGTAACACCATATATAACTCAAGAACGGCTGGACCGAATTTTATGATCTTTGCTTTGTTGGATTTTTCTCCGCCCCGAATAGTAGAATATAACTATTAAAACATTGTACTTTGGTAGTGAAGATTTTATAGGTTCGGAGATAAGTAAATTCAATTACCTGTTTGAGAAGGGTTTAAGATACTCAAACAATACAGGAATAAACACATAATACAACATGATGCTTGTATTCCCCGGAGGTACACCCACATACAGAACTAAAGTTTATTGTAAAGGTTAATTTATATTTAGAACAGGTAATTTCGCAGCTATTTAAGGCTAAAGATTCTCCTTTGTTGTAACTGTGGCGGACACTGGTAATAAAACCACATAAATAAGAACTATAATGTGGATTGTATTTGAATATAATGTACACAAGGTACATTAATAGAAAATTAGAACTAGTTTCCATGGAATTGGTGAATTCATTCGAGTTTCGACGTACGGGAATGATCGATCAAGCAAGTCAAGTCAAAGACTTATGACTTCGGTTGCTTGCTTTACATTTGGCAATTTTTTTAGAATCTCTAGGGGGGGCAGCTGCCCCTCCCTGGCCCCGGCCTTTTGGCGACGCCCTTGTATAATATACAATATGCTTTATTGTAATTTTGAAATTGGTTTATTTGAAATAAATGCTTTGGGTTTAAGTTCAGTCTTGTTTTGTTGTTTTTATCATGTCATGTATATCCATATTCAAGCAAATAAATGCTTTGATTTGATTTTGAATCAAATCAAATTCAATGATACAGACAAGAGATGCAGAGTCGAAACCTTATTTACTATTTAGTGAATCCATCATCACTTTATACCCGAAACTTGAACAAGTTAGGCCCGTCATCTACGACGCTACTCAAAGGTAACCACAGGCATTAGCACCAACGCTCGAGTAAACACAACGTAAATTCGAAGGAGTTTTTTTCATAGAAAATACAATTACTATCCTGTAACATTTTGGTTTGCGATCGGCATAATTAGTATAACCCTTGCCCATAGATATGAATAAAGTTTTAAAACTACATAAGTAAATGTTAATTTAATGTTCATAAACTCAACATCAAAAAAACATTATGCTTTGCAGTGACCTGACAGGGTTCATGTATGTAACGGATCGTTGCAGACTTGGTAATGTTCAATTAGAAAACCACGAAAATAGGCTTACGCGGGGTAGCTGCGTAGACGTCCGGTGCGCATACGCTTCCGTCCTCACGGCGTCGAGTCTAGCGGGCGACTACTGGTGGCGGGGGTGAGCGGGATCGCGGTCGATTGTGCCCCTCGCGCGTTTTTACTCTTTTTAATTTGTATCGCGACGTTCGCAGCCACCCCGCCTTTTATTAGAATTCAAAAGACGTTACAATGCTACCAACATCAAATTTAGCGACACTATTAAAGGAAACACCATAATTAGTATGACATTATACAGACAAATAAACACAGTTACAGTAATAAAACAGTACTGAGCCGTCCATCATCGGTAACAATGTACAAAAACCGACAGTAATCTACTGTAAAATCTGTGATGTGCATGAGAGCAAATAAATAAATAAATATTATATGCGAAACGAGTATTTTAAATTTTAAAATCGTTCCAATTTACGTTACGTTTATTCCGCGTGTTCGTACTGGGACAGTTACACACTCAAATCACCAATGTGTAGCCAATGTCACAATATAGCACTTGTATTTTAATGGCGACCACAACACAACGAAAAGTTAATAATACGTTTGTATGCTGCGTCGTGTACAGACGCCAGCACATCAAGCTACTACAATCTGTCTTTCTTTAATAGATTTTCAACTTTATCACTACAGTATAAGGTTCAAGGTTGATTGCGAAAGTTTGACAGTTTCGGGTAGTTTGACCTGCTGGCTTCTGTACATTGGAATACTAGTGCAGTGACATTCTAGCCAATTATTAGAGGTTTGATTTTTTACTGGTTATTTTTGAGTAGCGTCGTGGACCATGGGCCTCATAATACACTCAGTATTGAAACCTCTCACTTGTAGTTTGTCCTCCTTCTCTAGAACCCGAGTATCACAAGTTGTTGAAAGTTTTGCATTCGGACAACTTCGTCTATGTTCGGTGACCGTTCGATAACATGCAAACATTTCAAGTTGTTTCGAATGCAATTAGTCCTGCGATAGTCGTTGCATCTAGGTATCTCTTTTATTTCTGTTGTTTAGAATCAAAAGTTCTTGAGAGAATGCAATCAGAAAGAAAGATAGAAAAATGGGTGTATATACGAAGAAAATTGAAATTGGTAATGTTGCAAATAGCTGTCAAATGTTTCGCTGTTTTGATATTTTTCTCAATAAGTATTTATTACAAGACATTTAAATATTGATTATTAATTGTAATAATTAATAGGTATTGTAAAAATGAATATGTAGTTTTAGGTGTACAACTGTTACAACATCTAATTCAGTGTTATTTTTGCATCTACCTAAACTATTTGCAGAATAAAATGATACTAGTCAAAATCTTGCTTCTAAGTTGACTTAAAAGCAAGACTTTGGCTAGTACACACGGCCACAAATCAAGCTATACATTTCCAGTTTAGGCTGATCTCGCATTGTATATGATTTCCGTACAATGAGCGGTCAGCTTATACTGGAAATGTATAGCTTGATTTGTGGCCGTGTGTACCTATCATTTTATACCAATATTAAACATCCATACTAATATTATAAATGTGAAAGTAACTCTGTCTGTCTGTCTGCCTATCTGTCTGTCTGTCTGTATGTTACGTTTTCACGCCTAAATCGCTGAACCGATCGTCATGAAATTTGGCAGAGATATAGCCTGGGATGTGGAAAAGGACATAGGCTACTTTTTTACTACGCGATAACCGACATCGATGCGGGCGGAGCCGCGGGCAAAAGCTAGTAATCCATAATATACTATACTATATTAAAATGTGAAAGTGACTCTATCTATCTGTATGTCTGTTATCTTTTGTCTACAATACCTCAAATTGCTTAGCATGATCCTCCGTTTTCTTAAAAATAGTACAGCATTAATTTTGAAATAAATGGTAAAGTTGCGGATTAATGTGTGATGAATTTTCTCGACAGAAACAAAATACAAAATTACCTCCAAATCGGACAATAAACCGCTAGTATTAAAAAAATACTTCAAATTATATCATAAAAGTTCGCATAATACCTGAACTAAATATAAAGCAGATAATATGTTTTTTTTTTTAAATTACCGATTATTTTCACCGTAAAAAGAAATTACCTAAACTATTGGTGCCTTGGAGTCTGCTTCTTGCCGATGCCGCCCAGCACCCCACTCAGTCTCGCTTGCTAGATTCTTGCTTGTCAGCATTGAGAAGCAAACCTCATTAAAATGTGTCAAAAAAGTGTAACCACTATTTAAATGCGACGACGTAGCTTTGAAACCACTAAACATTTAAAAGTGATAAGATACTGATTCATATTCTTATTCAAAAGTTATTATTAAGTTATTATTATTAATATATTTAAGTTCACTTCGGTTTGCGTCACACAGAGCACTGAACTGACGTTAGCTACGCATATGTCTGTGGCCATATGTCCAGTGGCAATGCCTTAGCCCGGTAATTACTAATCTAGTGCAGTGTTTTTCAACCTTTTTCATGGTGTGGCCCCCTTAGTATGGAGAAAAATTTCGCGACCCCCCACCCTCCGCGGTTTCTAACTTGGAATTTATTCATGTCTGTCACTTTGGTTATTTTTTTAAGCAGAAAAACAGAATACCTACAATTAACCACAGAAACTTCGAAGTGTTCCTATTTGCGGGAGATAATGTTTTCATCGATGGTTCAATTAAAAGGCAAATAGAGAAATGGCCGAAAATTAGAGAACGAGTTAATCGAATGTGTAAAAAAAATATAGGTTAGCGAGTAACAGGCGCAACCATCTAATAATGTGGATGGGTGCGTATGTTCAACTTCACATTAAAATTCATTTGACTACTAGGTATTTGTTGATTTGTGTTAACATAAGCCTTTAATTTAAATTTTTTTTTTAATTAATATAAAATTTTGAACTAATATGATTTTATATTTATTAGCTTTAAATTTTAAAGTAACGGCGACCCCCTTAAATAGGCTTGGCTACCCCTTAGGGGGTCGCAACCCACGTGTTGAAAATCACTGATCTAGTGTAACATATACAACATTAGTTTTAGTTTATGCGAAACCCGAAACACGTGTCTAGTATTATTATGTAAAGAATTTATGTACAAAATTTCAAAACTGTATCATGAAAAATAACAAAGTTATAAGCTTGTTATGTTACCTGGTTGTCCGTACAAAAACATGCTCACCACGCGGCGCACCCGCGCCGCCCGCGCCTTGCGTTCATTAATAATAATATTAATTTGGCAGTAGGTACCTAACCGAACGACGATTGTAATGTAATTAACTGGTGATAACATTTTCCATCACACTTGCAGGCTTTGGACTTTGGCGTAATGGTCAAGTGCGGATAGGTACTTAGTGTCGCTCGGTGTCCAACTTGTAACCTTTTTTAAATATTTTTGGGAAAAAATATAACATGGTGTAAAAACTATTGGATTCGATTCAGTTACTTATTCTGAACAAACTATATTCAGGTTTTACATATACTAATAAAATAATGTTGTATATCAATGCTTGTCAGATAAAGTGAGGTGGCTCTGAGGTAATAAGGACTCCTAACGGCCGCATGGATTTCGATGAAGTATCACACACAGAACCTGGGTTTGGAAATAAGATATTTCTTATTCCGGTAGTATGTTCCGATGGGATATTTTCCGACTACAACAGCACGGGCGAAGCCGCGGGCAAACTTTTATCTCCTAGGTATCCGAACACAAACTGGGTTCCAAACTATTGACAAGTTAGTTTGTACGCTCGATCATTTATGAGCAAACTTTCACTGTTACCTGCAGTTGGGGTTGCCAGACAAGACTTTAGAAAATGTTGGAAAGTGCATTAGAATCTTTAGGAGACGATGATTCGTTCTTCACAATAAATCTTATTAGAAGGCTAAAAGTCACCCAAAGGGCAATGGAGAGGGCTATGCTTGGAATTTCCCTACGAGATCGAATCAGAAGTGAAGAGATCCGCAGGAGAACCAAGGTAACCGACATAGCTCTAAGAATTGCCAAACTTAAGTGGCAATGGGCAGGGCACATTGCGGGCAGAACAGATGGCCATTGGGGCCGAAAGGTTCTGGAGTGGCGACCGCGTACCGGAAGACGTAGCGTTGTAAGGCCTCGCACAAGGTGGACCGATGACCTTATGAAAGTCGCAGGAATCCGCTGGATGCGGGAAGCACAGAACCGGTCGAAGTGGCGGTTCTTGGGGGAGGCCTATATCCAGCAGTGGACGTCTTACGGCTGAAATGATGATGATGATGATGATGATGATGATTCGTTCTTTATTTCTCTAATGCATGTGTGTGTGTTATAACAGATTTAAAAAAAAAAAAACTGGATGTGTGAACCCTTCATTGTAAAGAAAAAGAAAAAAGATAAGTGTTTTAAATACATGTAAAGATTTTATACAGGTTTTAATGGATGTAAAAGATTTTTGAAGTGATGAGATTTGGTACAGAGGCTAAGCGATCTGCAATGTAGAAGCAGGTTAGATTCCTGCACCGCTTATAGGTACAAATCTTTTTCGGGCAAATCGGGGTTAAAAAAAAAATGATTTCAGAAACCATTTTTTTTAACGTAAGTATATTGACAGGCGCGGGTTCGAACCCAGGCAGGCGCTTTACTTTGTGTAAGATTTCATCACCTTATTAGTTTAGACTCCAGATCACCCACAAATTACAAAATTTTGTCTAAATACCTATCAACTTAATATTATAACTAGTATAAGAATGTAATTTGTGGAGATAAATAAACATAATTTTCATTTTTTTATTTTAATCTTATTTATAATTTTTTCCGTATATCTTT